>JARUHQ010000003.1:5803557-8251557 GCA_029955515.1 Chrysomela aeneicollis | reverse complement strand
ATACCAATAACAATTTATTCAATATTCGAAACAGATCTTGTTGAAAAATGAAGGAAGCAAACTTTTTCATTTATGTAATAATTTATATAGGTACTTAGATTTCGCGATGAAAATATGCCTTTGTTAGTAACGTGCTCATACAATTTTGTGTTTGAATTGTTGTTTTATGATAAAACGGAAATCTCAGCAATATAAATGACAAGCAAGATTCGATAGTCCCCATGACCTAGAGAGTACATTAACATATAAATATTATCATCAAACTCATTTCATTCAATAATAAACTATCTGAGCCTCTGAGCCTGTGTAAACTGAAATTATATATTAGACGATGAAAGGTGAAAATGAATGATAATTGCAGTATTATCATTGTCATTATCAAGGATGTATTACATGTAAAAAATTAAGCCAACTTCAAACAGTGTCACAATATCTAGAAGATTCATTCATCATAATAAAATCAAAATCCTTCACGTGTCCAAGAATTTTCTGATCTCATGATACATCTTGCCTTTGGTCTCAGGCACCATACGAAAAATGAAAATCACTCCCAACAGTGTCCCGCCAGAAAATATCCAGAAACACAATTCAATGCCATACCAGTCCGAAAGAATGGGGTAGCTCATCACAACCAAAAAATAAAATGCGAAGCTGGAAAAGCTCACAAAAGACGAGCCAAGGGACTTGAATTTCGACGGAAACAGCTCGCTTGGCAAAAGAAAAGGTATGCCCACCAAACCCACGTTGAAAGAGGCCATGAAAATGGTGAGCGAAATCAAAGGTAGCCATGAGAAGCTGTCAGTGGCAGAGCCTGCGGTTTTATTCAGTCGAAAATACAGACTCAGAAGAGTGAGTGTGATTAAACAACCCAGTGTGGAAAATAGCAGCAATACTTTTCTCCCAACTTTGTCGATTATAGCTGTCGAGGTGAGTATAATGAACATCCTAACAATACTTATGATGATGGTGGAAGCGTAAGTGGAGATACCAGTTTTAGTTGTATCCAGGATAGGACCCAGGAAGGAATTCAAAACTTGCAACCCAGATATTTGCTGGAACAGTGGCAAGGTGACACATATCAACAATGCCTTCCTCAGCGGTTTATCTTTCAACATTTCTCTTATAGTACCCATTTCCGATTGCTTCTCAACGTTCTTTGCTATCTGGTAGATCTCCTCTTGCACATCTCCACTACCTTTCCTCCTCAGCTTCATCAAAGACTTGGTTGCTTCTCCAGTTTTGCCTTTCGTGACTAGATACACTGGGGATTCTGGGACGAATACACCGAATATTATAGCGAATAGAACGGATGGCATAGCACAACACATGCTGAGCTGTGTGACAGACACATAGGGACCAATGATGTAGACCAGCATTATGCCGACATTGCTAAACACACTCATAAAACTTCCTAGCATGCCTCTGTTCCCCAGCTCGGATATTTCCGTCAGGTATATTGGAAGAATGGCGTATACAACCCCTGTGACAGCACCAAGTACGAATCTAACCAGGCAGTACACCCAAATGTTATTGGCGAAGGCTAGTATTGAGAACCCTACTACGTTTGGTGCTGCCAGCAGCATCAGCAGTTTCTTTCGGCCCATGACGTCTGCCAGTTTTCCTAGAAAAATAGGACCAAATACCGCTCCCAAGCCGAATAAAGAGGTGAAACAGGACTGCTGGAATGGTGTTATCGGGGTGCCGAGTGGGTTGATTTCTGCGTCGCTGTTATTGAGGATTTTTAGCATGGGTGATGTCCAGGTGAAATTCGTGCTGCAAGATACCATGAGGAGATTACCTGGAAAAATATTCATATCTTGGTGCATGGAAAATATGATTTGATAATACGTTCGCAAACCACGGCAAAATAGTTGTGATGTGAAAATTTTCTCGGATTCCTTTGAATCAACCCATTTGCATACCCCAAAAAATTTTCCAGCAATTTATTTTTTTATTCTGAGTGGCAATATATTATTTCAACTTTCTTCTTGTGATACTGTTTTTGGAACAAAGTATGCAATTGTAACTTCTTGAAACAATAATAGACACATTTTGTGTCTGTATTATTTGTCACTAAATATTGTTGTTACTATCAAACCACTAGAAATCTTTCCCATTTAATTAATTCTCATAATCATTTTACAGAATAAATAATATTTCTTCTATTTTGGTTGTATAATGAAGTCATTGTGCAACGCAAATGCGTGTCGAATTAGAGTCTAATTCGATACGCATTTTTTATTATTCAGAGATTGGTACAATCGAACTGTCAAATGAAAGTCAGAAGAGTTAGGCCCAGTTTACTTCTGAGCGATTTGGATTTGGTGATATTAGCAGTGAAAAACTCAATGTTTTAATTTTCAAATTTCAATTCAGAGTGTAATTTGATCGAATTTTTCACCGCTGATATTGCAATAATCAAAATCGCTCAACTGTAAACTGGGCTTTACGCTTGTGCGTCAGATTTTAATTATTTCAATGTCATCATTGTTACCAATCGAAGATGTTTATGTTATTTATCGATATTGAATCTTTTTTTTTTCAAATCAATCCAAAATAGAAAAAATTGCATATGACACACGCTTTAAGACACGTTGTCGCACTTGTTCACTTGGAGCACTCCTCGCTTCGCTCGTCGTACTCCAAACAACGCGTGCGACACAATAGCGTCTTATAAAACTTGTATCATAATATACTATTTGATAACTGATAAAGGTTTTTTTATTATTAAAGGTTTCCTGCTTTTCTTAGGTTGGGGCAATATTTAAGATAAGTTTAATATGAAAAATATAGGATAAAGAATATAATTTACTTTGCTATCTCCGAAATACAATGAATGAAGATGTTCGGAAGAATCAGAAAATATATAAGGATTTTGACTTTGTGACTGAATGATTTTTGTACCAAATTTTCTGAAATTCAGAGATACAAACCATTTCACCATAACTTATACTCACTTGCCAAGGCTGATAGATATAAGAAACTATTACTACTGTTTACGGTTGTCGCATATTCACTAGAATGATTTTTGTTGCATTTTTTTTCATCGATGACTTCTTCCTTTGCCACTAAAGCTTCTTCAGCTTCCGCAATTTCCATTATAAGATTATGAATTCACTTCAAGAAGGGCACAATGTTCACACTTCACCAGAATCATGAGGAATATTATGAAGTCAAATACGGGAGTACATAAAGTACTTATTCAAAACAAAGAGTACTATCAGTGGGTGAGGATCAATATTTTTACATGTTATCGCACTTATCGTAATATAACGATTGATGGGACACATAAATGATCCGTTCATTTGTTTATAACAACTGACACCTAATTACATTTCTTGTAAAGATACTCTCTTATCTTGATAATTGAGATGAAAATTATCTTGCACAGAATCAACAAAATTAATAACACACAGTTTATCGAATAAATGAAGAAAGTCAGGCTAAAGGTCGCGGAATCGATAAACGCGTGGATAATCAATGGAAGAGCAGTTTCCGATGTCTCTGGATATAGGCGACTGAATTTCGCCCCGTCATACTGTCGAAAGCACATTTTCTTTTTATGTGTTTATTTTCATGTTATTTTCCTATTATGAAAAAAAAACTGCCAGTATGAATAAAGACATATTATTATTATCATTACTCTATATCATACATGGTGTTTGTAGGTACTCTTTATTCGTTCTGTTTCATTCCGTCTTCTCATGATTTGATATTTTCAATAATGATTTCAAAAATTCTGTCAGAAATTCTGGGCTGTTGGGGGTTGCCTAAACTCTTATTGCTCTATCTATAGAGATGAATTTTTCAAACATCGAATATAGCAGAATTGGATTGAAAAACACATCTTTCAATCAATAGCACTTTTCACAATTATTTAATGCTTATATGTGGAAGAGCAATTTCCATGGTGATTCGTCATTATTGAAATTGAACTCCGCCTTTAATTTTCTTCCAAAAATAAATATGTTATATATTTTATTATTAGTCAAATGACTGTACCGTTGAAAAGGAAGAAAATAATAAAGACGATATTATTATTATTATTATTATTATTATTATTATATACCTTAAGGCCAATAAACAAAGAAAATAATAACATTGCAACATGCCTTGTATATGTTCTAAGTCTTAATTCTAAAAATATAGGGCGCCTGGGAGTAGGTACTAAGTACGCCACTGTAGTCAAAACTTGAACACCTGTAAAGCGGTTGAAAAAAGGATTGCGAATATCACATCGACCATTACAATCACTTCGACATACCGAAACTTAACGAATCTCTTATCCACAACTACCTTACAACACTGCTTCTTCAGTGACTGCCTAAACTGACTTCCCTAGTATGTTTTTTATTATAGTTATTTTTGATAATGGCACATTCTGTGAAAGATCGATGTGCGAGATCACAAAATGTTAATGGATACCTGTGAGCATTGAAGAGAAAAACATGCATGACCGATTTATGACTATGACAGGATTATTAAAATTTTTAATATATACATATATAATATATTGTGGTGACAATATGCGATAAATTTTAATAATAATAATAATAATAATAATATGTCTTTATTCATACTGGCAATTCTTTTTCATAACAGGAAAATAACATGAAACTTAACACATAAAAAAAAAATTGCTATAGACTGTATGACAGGGCGGAATTCAGTCGCCTATATCCAAAGACATCGGAAACTGCTCTTCCATTCACAATACATTTTGTTCATTCTTTCTTCCGACATGGTGATGTTTGGTGCACTTTTATCAATTTATTCAATTTGAAATATACTTGTGATCATGACATAAACTCAACTTTCACCTTCAATCAATCCACAAATTATCGAAAAAATTTTGTTAGTACAGCTCTGCTTACAGCTAGTACATTTCCATAAAAGTGGGACAATTCCTAAACTTATGCACCTACACAGAAATGAATATAAATAATTCGAACCTCAGAGGTGAAAACACAATATATTTATCAAAACAAATTCAAGTGGACATTACCATCCATTAGCGTTCGCTTCTAAACTCTGTTGATTGCATATTATATCAGAGTATCTGGCGAAAACACATTCAGTATCGCAATTCCTCGAAAATAGACCTGATTTCGATACGCCCGACCTCAGATATCCACGGTACCCCAATAATCACTCGAATAAACACAACATGTATTGTTACAGGTGCTAACCAAAACATTCCGTGATGCGTGTCTCTTAGTACCAGGACAAGCATCAACACATCAGCTGCAGCATGTCGACGGTTTGGAACAACACGACCACCGAAAACATCATCAACGACAACTCGGTGCAAGTGGCGTTCTTCATGATCTACACCACCATCTTCGTGCTCGGCATCTTCGGCAACGTGCTAGTGTGCTACGTGGTGTTCCGCAACAAGGCCATGCAAACGGTCACAAACTTGTTCATCACCAACCTAGCCCTATCGGACATCCTGCTGTGCGTCCTTGCAGTACCCTTCACGCCCCTGTACACCTTCCTGGGGGAGTGGGTGTTCGGCAGACTCATCTGCCACCTAGTGTCCTACGCCCAAGGCATCAGCGTCTACATTTCCACCCTAACCCTCACCTCCATCGCCATCGACAGATACTTCGTGATCATCTACCCGTTCCATCCGCGGATGAAGCTTTCCACCTGCATCGTCATCATAGTGATTATCTGGATATTCGCGGTGCTGGTGACGTTGCCCTACGGGGTCTACGTCAAGCTCAAGTCTGACCAAACGAGCGAAAAGTTCTTCTGCGAAGAGAACTGGCCCAGCGAGGACTGGCGGAAGACTTTTGGGGGAATCACCACGGCAATGCAGTTCCTGATACCCTTCGTCATCATGGCCTTCTGCTACGTCTGCGTGTCCATCAAGCTGAACGACCGCGCTAGGTCCAAGCCCGGCTCAAAGAACTCCAGGAAGGAAGAAGCGGACAGAGAGAGGAAGCGCAGGACGAACCGGATGCTCATAGCCATGGTGGCGGTATTCCTAGTCTCGTGGCTGCCTCTGAACTCCAACAACATCGTCAACGACTTCTACCTGCAGATGCAGGACTGGGCGTACTACCACTTGACGTTCTTCATCACTCATGCCATAGCCATGTCTTCGACGTGCTACAACCCTTTCTTGTACGCCTGGCTGAACGAGAACTTTAGGAAGGAGTTCAAGCAGGTGTTGCCCTGCTTCGATGGACCGGTCGGAAGGATGCCTTCAGCTTGCAGATTCGAGAACTGGAGATCGGAGAGGACTTGCAATGGGAATGAGACTGCGCAGGAGGCACTGCTGCCATCTTCTGGGGTTCACAGGTTAGAGACGATTCTTTTTAATTGAATAAAAATGATTATGTGTTCTATCTCGTTGTAACTTCTTATAGTTGCAATTACAAATGAGCAAGTTATGATTGGAATATTACGACTCGGTAAGCCGTAATCAGACTGAGCCAGACAAAAAAACTCAAATCAGGAAATCGGATTGGACACTTGAAGATTTTGGAAAATATTTTCCTAGAATCCATGTCTAAACCGACAGATATCATGCCAGTTAGGTACGACTTCGAAATGCAGTTTGAAGTGTTCATAAACAACCAGCAAATTTGCACAGAGAACGGACCTCAACTAGAAAGGGATGCATCAGTATGGTATACTGATAGATTCAAGATGGATGAAAGGGCTGGAGTGGGAGTTACAGGGCCAAATTTCAAACTCTCAAAATCCCTTGGTAACACCCCAACCATCTTTCAAGCAGAAGTACATGCTATAGAGATATGTGCCCAGGAGTGCCTCTAAAGGGCAGAAATATATATTCTATCAGATAGCCAAGCAGCACTAAAAGCCCTGAAGTCATACACTTGTGAGTCTAAGCTGACTTGGGACTGTAAACAATCCCTTTGACAACTGGTAGCCAACAACCAGGTCACTTTGATGTGGGTGCCAGGTCATAAGGGAGTTGAAGGCAACGAGGAAGCAGACTGCCTTGCCAAAGAAGGGACAAATACACAATTTCTAGGCCCAGAACCCCTCTGTGGACTTTCCAAAGCCTACTTGAGAGAAGAGTTCCGACGCTGGGAAGCGGATGAAATGAAATCTCACTGGAATAAAGTGCCAGGACAAAGACAAGCGAAAAGACTAGTGATCCTCTCGCCAAGGAAAGCTAAACAGCTTCTCAAGTTGAACAAAAAAGACTTGAAACTGGTAACGAGACTCCTCACTGGACACTGCCCTCTGAGGTATCACCTCAAAAAGATGGGTGAAACAGAAAGTGATAGTTGCCGTTACTGCGAGAACTTCGCTGAAACTGCAGAACATTTGCTTTGCGAATGCCCAGCACTCTTCTGCAAGGGGCTCAAGTTCCTGGAAGGGGCCTTTTTAGAGCCCTCCGATATCAGGAACCTAGCTCCAAGGAAACTGATAACTTCGCACGAAGCCTCGGAATCCCGGGCCTCGAATAGATTAAGGGTTATGCACAAAAGATCTGATAAATCGAGGTGATGCACAGCCTTAACGACCCCCCCCCCTCCTACAATCTACAATCTACAAGCCGTAATCACGAGTTATCAAGTTGTAGTGAGTTGAAACTGACCCTGATTTCAAAAAAAATATTAGGTACTTTTATTTCGTAATTACTGTCTTAGTAAGTTACAATTACGAGTTTATCAAATCGTGATTCAATGAAAATACGATTTTCGCCTCATAAGAATTGTCGGTTAGAAAATACATTATTTTCCTTGGCATAATTTGATGAGAATATGTAATGTAAAACATGATGAGGTGAACCAACATCAATCTTCATTGTATTTCTCAAGGCATAATAATTTCAATTACCCTCTCTGAACTATATAGTTCAGTCTTTCACAGCGAAACCACTTTGGATGTATGAGTTCCCAATAGTTTTACTGATTCAACACATTCTTCTTCCATATCGGAACTAATATTGTACCTACTTCAGCTTTGACACGGAAAGTTACGAGACATTATTGTTCTATCATTGCTGTGACTTCGTTTCAGCATCATTCAATTATTGTTCGGAGCAAACTCACTAGGGAACCGAGAACTAATTGGAATGGGGCGACATTCTCATTCCATATGGAATGTGACCTTAAACTTTACGCTTTTGGCGAGAGGGATTCAGATCAATCCCTCAGAATGTTACGGGAGTATACGCAGATTGTTAAAATGTAATTCGGGATAGACAAATGTTTGTAGATTGTAGGGGGCCGTGAAGGCTATCAGATCTTTTGTGCATCATGACCCTTAATCTATTCGTGGCCCGGAATTCCGAGACTTCGTATAAAGTTCATCAGTTTCCTGAAAGCCATCAAGTTCATGACGTCGGAGGCCGTCAATAAGGTCCTTTTCAGAAACTCAAGCCTTTTGCAAGAAAGCGCTGGGCATTCGCAAAGCAACTGTTCTGCAGTTTCAACGAAATTCTCGCAGTAGCGGTCACTCTCACTATCTGATTTGCCCATCTTTTTGAGGTTATACCACAAAGGGCAGTGTCCAGTGAGAAATCCCTTCAACAGTTTTACATCTTTCATGTCAGCTGTTTAGCTTTCCTTGGCTCACTATAGCCTTTTCGATTATCTTCGTCCTGACACTTTAATCCAGAGAGATTTCATTTCATCTGTTTCCCATCGTCGACATTCTTTTTTCTGATGAATGATGATCGAACCAATATCAAATCAATCGTGTGGCGTCGCTTTCAAAACTACAAAATGTACAAGATTGTGGATTGGGTATTGCAAAATGTCACATATCATCATCACTTTTTCTGATGTCCTGGAAAGCGGAACAAAATTTACAACTTTTCACCATGTTGTGACTGATATGAGATTTTATCTGAACAAATACATCTTGGCGTCGTTTAATAAATCAAATAAAAGCTCCAGCACAATATTCGATTTCATTCATGTTTGACAGTATAGGATGGAGTCATATATTAATCCATCGTACTGTCATCATTGATCAATTCAAAGGAAAGGACTTCATGCAATTTTCGAAATGGCGAAGCTATAAATGTTTATATTATAGGGTATTGTCAAACAAGTACGATTTCGAATCATGTCGTGGATATCTCATAATCAACGATAGAGCCGCTAGTATCGAAACATTTCTTTTCATTCTTTTTAATAGGTAAATATTTACATCAAGGTCATTGGAAAATTGCTTCATGAAATTGTTGGCAACAATTGAGGTTATTCTGAATTCATACTTTTGTATTGGTATCGACCTTCAGTCGCCTGTAAATTTGGTTGAAAACAAGGCTAGATTTAGCAATAGAACTTGGACTCATATATCGAATTATGCGAGATTAAAAGGTTTGAAAGTGATCAGTAAACAATATATAGTTATATTAATCCATTTTGCATTTCTGCATTTTTCAAAAAGGGAAGGTAAGTGCCTACATAGGGTATTGACGAATAAACGAGTGTCGAAACATTTGAGAAGTTTTATTTCATCCTTGTCAATACATATATTTACATCAAACTCATTGGAAAAATGCTTCATGAAATTGAGATAATTCTGAATGAAAATTTCATGCTTATGTACATTGTTACCTATCTTCCAGTTTGGTTGAAAACAAAGCTGAATTTATCAAAGTAGGCGAGATCAATATATTTGGAAATGGAAGTTTACAGAATATATTTTGGAAGTTAGTAAAACAGACAATATTATATCCATCTCTCTTATTGTAACCATAGAAACCAGGAGTGTTTTCAATGCTAGTAACCTCTATATACAGCGTACCAGAAAGCCACAATATTATATGAACAGGATTTCAATTTGTATAAAACTTTCTAAATCTGCGATGGCTATATTTTGTTAACAACCAATAAAATAAATTTCTAATTGTATATTATGATACAAGTTTTATAAGACGCTATTTTGTCGAACGCGTTTTTTGGAGTACGACGAGCGAAGCGAGGAGTGCTCCAAGTGAACAACTGTCTTATAAAACGTGTGTCACATGCAATTTTTTCTATTTTGGATTGATTTGAAAAAAAAAGATTTAATATCGATAAATAACATAAACATCTTCGATTGGTAACAATGATGACATTGAAATAATTAAAATCTGACGCACAAGCGTAAAGCCCAGTTTACAGTTGAGCGATTTTGATTATTGCAATATCAGCGGTGAAAAATTCGATCAAATTACACTCTGAATTGAAATTTAAAAATTAAAACATTGAGTTTATCACTGCTAATATCACCAAATCCAAATCACTCAGAAGTAAACTGGACCTAACTCTTCTGACTTTCATTTGACAGTTCGATTGTACCAATCTCTGAATAATAAAAAATGCGTATCGAAATAGAGGCTAATTCGACATGCATTTGCGTTGCACAATGACTTCATCATACAACCAAAACAGAAAAAAATATTGTTTGTCCAAAACCACTCGTCCAATTTGGACTTCTTCTTTAATATAGCAAGTCATTCTTTCCACAATGTTGGTATAGTAATAATTCTAATCTGATAGAAATCTGTGTTTTTCTGCTGACGCGTTAATTTTTTGGGGAACTGTAGATGAAAAAATTTTACACATCGTTTGAGAACGTCGTACCCACCATAAAGTATTCATTATATTTCATCCACTTTTAGTTTTTTATAAGACGTCCAAACCTGAAATTATCGATATTGGTAGTACGTGAAATGAACACGGTGCAGTAGTTCTCCGCTGCTACAGTTGACGCTGCCGTTCCAAAATGTTTTGAGGAGATATCCGATGTTTATTTTTAGCACATTCCATCAACGAAGGAGTACCTGCAGCGTCAACTGTAGCTACGGCAGCGGAGTTTATAAATCGAGCTTAAGTGGCTAAACCTCAATAGCGCATTAGCCACTACTACCACGTCCATGTGATATATCCATAACGATCCCGCTTAGGTGGAATTATCGTTCTCCGCTAGAGCGTCCTCGGTCTAGGCCCGATTCATCACACAGCATTCACGTAGATATATTTTCCGTCCGCAGGGCTGTTTCCATAAGGGAGAGAAAACCCACTCCGCCGCCCCAGTTGAAAAACGACAGCGTCGAAATGGAAAACGTGATGGAGCCGACAGTGGGGGTGGTGTACGATTCAGCATCCGATATTGTCAGACTCAAGCTCATCACCGAGGAAGAACCACCACCGTACGAGGCAGCCACACCTGCCGACGATTGAATGTGAGTTTATTAGGGGATGGGGTGGTCCGGCAAAGTTGAATTTCCCATTCGAGGGCTTGTCAAGATGACCCATAAAAATAGTCACAAAGGAATACTCGTGCTCGTCAGATATTGATAGTATATGCGCTCCAAGTGTTTTTGATAACGGAGGAATATCAATCTGCCGGTTTGCGTTGTGAGGGTTGAAAATGAAAAAAAAAGTGACATTGATATACTCGAGCGAGAGGTGGATAGATAGACTGGTGAAATCACTTCCTATCCTGTGACTGGTCCCAAATCTCTTGATTTCGCCTACTTCGATAAAACGTGTCTAACGTGACATGGCGTGGGTGAATCTCGCTAAGTGAAGCCGCGATTTCAACCAAATTTACAGGTTACTGCAGGTGTCAACACGAAAGTATGAATATTTGATTCTGAATGACTTCTAATCGTTTCTAACAATTTCATGGAGCCATTTTCCAATGAGTTTTATGCGAATATGTGTCGAACATGATTGAAAGAAAATTCTTCAAATATCTTTCGACAGTATCGCCATCTATTGTTGTACATGAGAACCCCACGTAATGAGCTGAAATTCATTTGTTCCAAATCAAGAATTTGTCTGCTGAAACAATTGAAGAGTAGCGCCACCAGGTCTTATTTCCATCATTCTCGAGCGCCTCAGATTATTATACAGGCGGTTCAGCTTGATGTCCTTGTTGTGCTGATCTATAATCTAACAATTATGTGGAGGAGTTTCCTTAATCTGAAGGTTTGAAATTTCATTTTTGTATTTTTAATTACTGAATATTTTTTAGAACACAATGAACAAACCAATGTGTTGTACACACAGGGTGCCGTTTTCGAGCTTAACCATGGGGATCTCAGTTATTATGAAAGATACGAGGTCGATTAAATTGGGGCAAAGTTGAGCATTTTTATGCTGAACAATTATGTGAGAGAGAATTTTATGTATCATTTCTAGTTTTTGAATTAATGGAAAAAAATTTGAATTCGTAATTTTCGGTTTTTTTTTAGCGGTAACTATGAGAACTGAACGTTTCTAAATAGGACGTTCTTGAGGCACTTACAAGGAATCTAAATTTGTCATCGTATTTTCCAAGGCGTCCTTGATGTGAGAGATACAACGGTCGACTTTGGATTTTCTCATGGGCGCCATATTGAATTCTTGCATTTTTGAAAAGTCTGTCACTTTCTGAATACAATGATGTGACACACGATATGTTTGAATCTCACATGCTGATCAAAATTGAGAGAAAATCGTTTTCACGAAGAGTGCTTTGAAAATAACTCCAGCAATGTTGTTAAACAAAAACAAAATTTTAATAGTTCAATCGAAGATAATGAACGTTCATATTTCTGTAGAGCTTACCTTCTTAAAAAAAGTTGAAAGTTAGGAACGAACTTGACAGGAAAACTCTCTCTCTTTTTCTCCGCAAAACGAAACAAAATAAGGAAGTACATAACAAAGTTATCAAAGATGCTTGAATACTCCAACATTCTCTTATAATCATAATTTCACTAGTTCTTCTTCCCAGCTTAGCAATATCATCGAAATATTTCTTCATTCCCCATAAACAATAATTCAGTAATCTTTCTTCTAAGATCTGATTGTTGATGGAATTGTACGTACCCATCGATTGAGCTATTCAGAACTTGGGGTGAAGAATAAAATTGTGTTCAGGAGTGAATGGTGGAATGAATGTTTTGTTTTGAGAGGAAAATCTTTTTATAACTTCAACTTTCGTTCCTAATTCAAAATAACCTTAGCTTTTATGTAAGTAAACTGAGATCTCCATGGTTGAGCTCGAAAAACGGGCACCCTGTATATGTATCATGGCAACGGAAAGTATGAGGATGGTGCGAAAGAGTGAGAAATAGAGAATGCTTTTCCCCAATTTTTTTGCAACTTTGTGATTCTCCTATATTTCCTTAGGTCAGGCGCAAATCGTCAAATTTTTCAAATGCACACTCACCTTGCCTTAATCTGACGCGCTCGAGTTTATCCAAAGATCGATTTTTTTTAATATTCTGATCGGCTGCCCTACATGCGCGGCTCTATATAGAGGGCTGAGATTTGGTGGAGGTGATAAACAGGGTGTAAGGTATCCCCAATATCTTAATCTGCCACGCTCGAGTATGTCCCAAAATCCCCGCTTGGGCTCCCCTACTAATATGCATTTTTTTAACAATGAACTGAGTATGTATTTCTTATGTCATCGGGAATAATACTAAAATATATAGAGTTAATCAAATGTATGAAACCATCCGTATATCTCAATAACCAGTCCTTATATATTTCTGAATTTTTTTACATGGTGGATTAAAAATGTGGCGGTTCGAAAAATTACATCGCCAATGTTGTCACGTTTTTAGTTTTTCCGGAATTATTATCAACTTCCTTATTTCAAATAGAACACCCTATATATTTTCATATTATTTGATAGAGAATTTTTCAATGAGTTCATTGATATACTATTCGATAGTTTTATTCAAAATGGGTTGTACAAATATGAGGTTTATCCATGGATGAAACTACAACATTTGATCCTTTTTCATGCGTAGTTAATGTTTTTGGACGTACAGTTTTTCTAATATTCTTCACATTTCCAGTATGCTCGAATCGTTTCAAAGTTTTGGATACTGAACTATTTGGATCTTGATCTCGGTGACTCGTATTGAAGAGATCTGAAACTTCTTCGAGTTTTTCTTCTACCCAATCATCATCAATATCTCAATGCGGTTTCTTTCCGAGAGTAACATCATTATTATTGACGATGATTCAGTCGAAAAATTGAGTCAGAATTGTCTAACAATGATCACATGACATTTCTCATCAGCTTCCTTGTATAATCAGTTTTAATAATTCAGGAATAATTTGTAAGTTGTTTTCAAATATTTTTGTAAACATTGTAAATAAAACCATCACATAGTTTATCGATGAACTCGTTGAAAAATTCTCTATCAAATGTTATAAAAATATATAGGGTGTTCTATTTGAAATAAGGAAGTTGATAATAATTTATGAAAAACTATAAATGTGGCAACATTGGCGATGTAATTTTTCGAACCGCCACATTTTCAATTCACTGTGAAGAGAAATGGATTTAGCCAAAACCTGGTTTACTTGTAATAAACTCAAACTTAACGTGGTAAAGAATCAGTCTATTCTTGTATCCTCCAATTCAAATCTCACTAGTGGCAACAGTGTTAAACTACTTGGCATACATTTAGATGATAGACTAAACTGGGGCCCACATATCACAGCATTAGCTAAGAAACTCTCTAGTGTTACCTTCTTGATTCGACGTTTGAAAAATATCGTTAGTTCTCACGTACTCAAATCTTGCTATTTCGGTTTATTCCATAGTCATTTGTCTTACGGAATTCTTCTTTGGGGTAATTCGTGCCACTCGCATAGAGCATTTATTCTTCAAAAGAGAGTAATCAGGGTAATGGCTGGAGTACATCATCGAGAGCACTGTCGTCCTCTCTTTATTAGTTTTCAAATAATGCCACTTCCTACCTTATTCATTTACTCTTGTTTACTTGAAATACATGAAACTAAGCATAAATACACAATGCAATCTGAAATCCACCATTACACCACTAGCCATGGTGATTACTTTTCAACGCCAAGGTTCAGACTTCTGATGTCGCAAAATAATTCTGTGAACCTACACTTATATAATAGGCTACCTTCAAGGTTGAAGAGTCTAGGTTTCCTTCAGTTCAAGAAAAAAATCAAAACTTTTCTATTGAAAAATTGCTTTTATAATATAAATGAGTATCTTGTTTTAAACCAGATAGAATTTGAATGTATGTGATGGACACTCCACACCTGTGCTACATTACTTCGAATTATATCCATATGTTTATGTTTATATACTTTATAAAGTCTTTCCATATTTTCGGAATGTATATTTTTTTCTTGCTATGTTTCTTGTTTGACGTTCTACTATTACTATTGTATATTGTAGCGAAATAAATACTACTATTACTTTGAAATTCAGAAAGATCTAACGAATGGTTACTTAGATATATGGATGGTTCCATACATTTGATTAACTCTGTATAATCTCAGTCCAAGAATTTCTTATGGTTTCATGCAAAGTGTGAGGTGAGTATAAGGGATATGGAAATTATTTCTTGTTCTAGTATTATGTTCGTGAAGGAATTTATTGCTTGCGAAAGAATTTCTATTTGTGTGGACAAAAACTAAGAGTTTCAATATGAAAATTCCAACTAGTGGTTAAATTTCTAGTCTCTTAATGATGATAGTTATCTATCTTTCCCTGTTTCGTGAATTTACGTTAACTTGTTTGTTCTACACTTTACGAGGGCGGCACTGAAGGTGCATTCAGTCAACATAAACATAACCTTAGCATAAGCATTATCATAAACATAAGCGTAAAAATATCAACGTATGAAAGCTATATTATACAAGTTTTAATCTATGCATAAATTTGAGAATGAGAGTTACTGAAAGCGACAAATGACAATCAGTCAAGAATACAGTTCTGTGTTTTGTCAGATCATTTTTAAGGACAAAATCAATTAGAATATGCTCTTCATGATACCTTTTTACGCACTCATTATTTTCTAGCGACAAAACCATTGCCAACTTATTAAAAGACAAAAAATAGTAATCATGGAACATGTATCGTTCTTGACAGCTGACATGAAACTTTGGCGCACGCAAAGTTTTTTATCATAATCATAAGATTATTGAAGTTGGGAATTCCAAGGTCACATGTTTTTAGCATAAACTTAATATTTGTTGTATAACTGGTGCCATTTGATATAACAGGTTCAACTTTCGTCCTTAACATAAACATAAGCACAATTTTAAAACCATGTTGACTAAATGCACCTTGAGATTACGAACTGAGGAATTTTGAGTCGAGCAACTCAACCGTTGCTGCACTGCTAACTTACCGACTCGAATCTTATGTGTAATCCGATTCTAGTTTCGGAGTTTTTATAGGAATCGTTCGTGAGAAAATTGTTGGGACCTTCCATCCCCGCTAATTACTCTAACTCGTGGCTCATTTTAAGAAAAATCGATATAATCATTTTCAGAAATAATTCTCATCGTTTCGCGCTCCTTCAATTACTCTTCGTTCAAGATAATATATAAATATAAGTTGATTGAAGTCTAAACGTTGCTATTGGTTCCCTAATTTATTCTCCTCGAATGATCTGCCCCTCAATGACTTCGAGAGACTTTATTCAAAATGTATCCCTCAGTTCCGATGTTTTGCCAACATGGTAAATTTAGTCTATAGTCATCGCGCTGTGCTTCGTATTCCTTAATGTACTTATATCATTCATTTCATTCTGACATTTTGAAATATAAACCTTAGATCATATATGCTTACGCTAGATAAAGTATCTAGGTTATTTGTTTGGTAGGTCCGGGGGGTTTAAAGTACAGTTGTGTGCATAAATAAGTCGTAAAAGGTTTTTATGGTGTAAACCTCACTATGATGTTCCAAATTTCATTAAAAAGTAGTAATCGTACACATTTGGAACCTTTGTGACATAAATTTTGACACTACTTGTCAAAATTGATAAGAAGTTTAATTAAGATTGACAAACCTGACTCAAAATAGAGTATTTTAGAATGCTGTCAAATTAGACTTGCTGGACCAGAACAAACATAACCACATATTTTCACTGTCATTCAAGTTGATTTTTTTCTGTTGGAAGTATTTAAAATCAGTTCTTCAGACATGTTTGGTCCCGAAAGAGTCTAAATACTGATGATGTCCAAGGAGGAAACTTTTGGGAACAATTCCACGTCAGTTTCCACTTCATCATTTTTAATAACATAGGGATCAACAGAATTCATGACTCTTATTTTATCGATCACTCTGCAGCTTCACTACCAAAATTTTCCGAACCCAATAAATATTTACTTTTACCTTAACAAGCCATGAACGAAATTATTTTGAAAATATCTTGAAAATATTTGGTAAATCAGCAACTAACTTTCCTGTTCACTGATATTTACTTTGTATTGACATAATTTGGCGCCATGTTTGGTCCTTAGGTCTCATATGCTTAAGCTAGATACGGTAACCAGGTTATTCGTTTGGTAGGTCCAGGGGGATTTAACGTACTGCCATTGATTGATCGTTTTAAAATTTTGACCATACATATGTATATGTTGTACCACATGCTATCATTGTACTTTTTCACAGACCCCTCTAATACCAAACAAATACTACATGATGCCGGATCTAGCGTAAGCCTTTATGATCTAAGGTTTGGTCCAACAAGGTCACGTGTTCTAAAATGCTCTATAGCTGACCATATATATAATAACAACTATATGGATAACACCTATTCTTCTCTTCACGCGAAAATGAAGCCAGTTTTGGAAAAACAAAAGACTGTCTGGCTTGCTAATGATGAACTGTGCGCATGCGCGGGTTTTGACGAGTTGAAATCCACTGACGTTTTCAGAATTTCATAGGTTAGGTATGTTTGTTGACTCAATTTATGTAAAAGAGCGTTAATATAGTTATTAATGTACTTACTGATTGTTTACAGAAGTGATTAGTGAGTGATAACAGTGATTGATCAAAAATTAGCCCACGAATCTTGTTCCGATTACTTTATCGTGACAGGTTTCTCAGCAAATCGCTAGTATCGCTTTGTAGATCACATCCATTTCTGCATTCATTATCAACTATTATTCAATATCGTCTAACAATCCATCAATGAATGAATATTTGAAAAATATATGTCATGATAAAATAAAAACATCGAATTGAAGGTTACGTGACACATTTGATTGATTTTTAATAATTATCATACGTTTGTCGCTCACTAGAAAGCTACTCTCCTCCATGATGAAAACGAATGTCGATTCTTAATTCAAACTTGCGCATGCGCATATTCGCGATTGGTCCCGCAGACTGTCATTTGTTTTATTTTTCGGCTTCAGCTCTGGTATCCTTGTTACCTATATAGTTATTATTAGATATATGTAGCTGACTTCTTTATGCAAACAACTGTACTAAGCCATTGATTATGTTCATTTGATTGGACTGATTTCATTGAATTTCTAATTGGGTAATTGGGTATGTACAATAATGATGTCTCAAATACTACTATAACGTCAGAAGATGCGCTTCCTAAAACAAAGGTTGGATTGTCAAAGCTGATCCGGTCCTTAATGAAGAGCAATTCTCCTGAACAATCAATTAGGCTTGCAAACTTCAGGGAGTGCATCATATTCAAAATAATTTCATTACATCTCAAATTATGTTTTCCACAATGACTGCACTTCGTGCCAATATAATATAATTCACAAGCTTGAGTCTACAATCACAGTATCAGATTTCCCGGATTATTCCTGTTCATTGCCCCATGTTATTTCTGTTCATTGCTCCATGTTATTTCTCGAGAGATGAACTCGTTTCCGAGATCCCCAACTCAGATAACTGTATGAAATCCACAAATTGAATTGGAATATTTCAATGGGAACTGTAAACAATGTCCGTCCGAAATAATTTACTAATGCCCTGTTCGGTCGTGTTTGCGCGAAACAAGTGTAATTCGAAAATTTGCGTAAATCAAGTTGGTTATTATGTTGTTCCAATTGCAAGCGAACAATTCGTTTAATCCGGATCTTCATTTGTGATTAATGATAATATCAGTTAAATATTTTTTAGGGCAGATGGATTATCCAATGGCCATACACACACATCAGTGTTCAATATTCTAACCTAACCAACTAACTCTATGTGTGAATTTGTCATGATTAGCAATTTCGTAAATTATCCTCACAATACCTTCATTATCAATGAATGATTATAGAGATTCAGAAAATAATCGACTGAGAACTATGATTAATCCCATCAATATTGGTTGATTATGCGGTCGATGAATTTTTTTTGTATACCTACCTACTTATTTTGACCTCAGCTGTCCTCAGCAACACAAATGGAAAAATGATATACTGAACAAACTAGCATTCATCGAGATAATCAATGCCAATGGGGAATTCTCCTGTGGACGATAATGAAATAATTCTTATTAAATATCTTCAAAACGACGCATTTCAAACTTACCATTTCAACCTTTTTCCGAAAAAACAATTTCAAATGTTTAAAAAAAGATATTTTAATTGGGGATTTCAAATTTAAAGCACCTTGTTCCTATTTCACCATTTGGCAACATCGCCTGCCTATTTCATAAATAATAAAGGACAACAAATCCATTACGTTGCTTGGGTGAACAAAGATAGCCATATTTTGATCAGGTTAGAACACAGAACTTATAATACCAACAAACTCTGTGGGTTTGGTGCCATTCTGCTTATTTCTATTCCATGCTCCTCAAAAGATATGCTACTCAGTCTTGGAGGTTAGGTTTATGTTCGACTTGTGGATGGACTGAAATTCATGTTTTGACTGATTATTTTTTTATATTAGCAGTTTGATTCCTGAATTGTGCATTGACATCAAGTGTACATAATGAAAGTGTTGCCAAATGTGAGTTGTTGTTCTTATAGCCTACTAGGCGCTGTTGCCAATTTGTGAGGTAGAAACAAAGCGATTTAAAATGAAAACCCCATATTTGCATAATTAATTTAGATAGTTTCCGCAATGAATTAGAAAAATTCATGAATGAAACTCATAATCAATAAGTTCATACTTGCATTTGCGGTAATGAGCCGAATTGAGGAATATTCCCGATTAGATGGAAAATTTAAAAAGAATACTGGGTGTTATCCAATTATGTATAGCCAAACTTCTTGAGGTAATTATCTATTATTCGAGTGATTCTGAGAATCACTATATTAATCAAAGCAAAGTCGAAGCAGGATTACAGAAAACTCGTCCAATTAATTTCCTATACACCATGTAAAGTTAGCTTTGGCGAAGCAACTCATTCATATTATGTACCTATGAGGAAAGTTAAGAGATGTTTCTCAATGAGTGGGTGTTGGAATGATTGTTTGTCACGATCTAAACTTCAACTTGAGTATACTCCAAACTAATTATATTGAGTCTAGCTGCAAAATTGAAATGCAGGATCTCGTGAATTACTGCAGGTCATGGATATATTACAAAAGTATCGCTTTCAGTGAAGTGAAGTTGTGTAGCAGAGTAATAACGAAACTTGGAGTCGAATTTAGTTATATCGTTTTGAATCGAGAATAGAGTTGATATCTAGACAAACTAATCCGGATCGATAGAACGAAGAAGTTTGCAAGTAAACGTGTCTATTTCACGTACGATTCGAAGGTTATTGGAATGGAATTCAGGATGGATGAACATAAGAATGATCGAAACGTACGAAAGCATTCGCCATAAATATGCAGTAAATATGTAATATCTATCTAGTACACAGATAAACAAGTTGGTTGATAGAAATAGAATAATAGTATTTATTTACCTAGGACGAAAAGGTAAAACTCAAAAAAAGTATGAGTGATTCATTGAAACATACCTGTCCCGATTTTCATAATTATAAAACACAGGATGTCCAAATTTTTTTTCTATTGTTGTATTTTCGGGAAGTATTAATGACAAATTATTATTTCACTTCGAACATATCTGTATCAATTTTTATCCTTGAAATATACAATTTGTCAGAGGAAAATAAATAAAGTAGTAAACAAAAATCGTCGAAATATTGAAGAATTAGGTGGATCATCCTAAATGTAAATTTATCATTAATTCTTCCCAAAAATACCATAAAAGTACATTTTTCCTGTGAAATATTGACAAAAAAATCGGACATCCTGTGTTTTATGATTATGAAAATCGGTACAGGTTTGTTTCAAGTGATCCTGATTCAGAATCCATCATAATTTTTTGTGAAAAAAATCCTTAATAGTACTTTTTGAAAAATTGGTCAATATAATTGGTCGCGGAAGATAACTACCAAAAAATATAATCACTCCATTGTTCGATAGACATTTAAAATACCTATCTAACAAAAATAGTATATTTTATTACGAGTCTGGAAATAGGGATTTTTCCGTGGGCGTGTGACAAAAAAAGTCATGCAAGCACGGAAAAATCATTTCTGGACGTGTAATGAACGATATTTTTTATTATACTTCGTTGAAAATGAAAACATAAGACATCAAAGAAACTTATTGGAACATTTTTATTTTCACAGTTGTAGGAATGAAAAAACTTCGAACTACTAGAGTAACAATATTGAAAATCAACTAACTATAACTATAATATCTGAACAAATACTGTTTTCAATTTGAATTATTATTAATGGTTATGTTTAACTAGAAGAATATCGTTACTTACAGTGTTGATTTTGTTCAGATTTCGCCATTCTGTAAAAGGTTAATATTCGTGTTCATATCTCGACCAGGTAATAAATTCGCGGTTGCTTGTGCCGCTAGCTCTAGGATATTATCGGGAATTTCGGGATTTCCTTCTGAGTTCATTTTGTTGACATAAATTTCATTGACAGAGAATAAACAATGCTGACATGGTGTTTGGCATGTATGATTTATTTCCATGGTTATTCTCAAAGTTTTTTCGTGCGCTGTTTCCGTGTGCTAGCCCGAAGAAGTCCATCTTACAATATTACTAACATAGATGAAAATAAAATGAAATCAAAATCGATCTAATAATAACGATTTAGCGTTTTATTGATACTGTAAATTCGGCAAAGTCAACAAGAAGTATCGCCGATATTAAAACATTTGTTGATTGTTCATGAAAGATCTAGAACAGAAAAGGATGGAATATCCTGGTAGCTATCAGATGGAGAGAGATGATAGAAGAATGACTGTTCCAGAAAGTTCTAGAACAACTCAAACACGATGTTATCAGTTAAAACTCGGTCGCCGTTCACTTCTACCCACGAAGATCGTAACAATACGTAAAATCTAGCGGATTTCATGAATAATTGATTGACAGTTATTGTCACAGGCGCCTTTTTTGTCAATACCTCCTTTCAAAGGGAATAGCCAAAAACTCTAAATGGAGTGGTGGTGTAAAAAAGGAAAATAAATATCTCAAAGTCATCTCCACAACATTATTAGAATAATCTAACATAACAAGGTAGAAAACGAGCAGAAAACAACTACGTTCCTGGCAAATACCACGCAAAATATTGAATTATATCCACTCGTAGTCTATGCATCAATTCATATAAATGAATAAAAATACAAATATTTCTTTCTTCGAACATGCGTTTCTGCTCCCAACGAGACAAACACGCCTGACAACCTGTAGACCGGTTTCGGGCTTATTGGCCCTCATCAGTACAGGGTAGTCAACCGTGTAGAGATCCTGAAATCTCCACACGAGGCGAGGTCTGAATCGATGGAAGCATCCACGCATATTTGAAAGCAGTGAGCCGATCCCCAAGAAGAGAATGAAGACGGCGACACCAAGCGGCGAAGAAAGAAACAATCCTTAATAAATTTCCCATATAGAAATATGAGAGTGGCTGGGTTGCTCGACTAGCAGATCGAATCAAAGGGAATAGCCATAAGTGGAGTGGTGGTTTTTTTTTTTTTTAATACCTCCTTTGTCACACTCGATATTTCATTTCCCACCTACGCCTCTGGCCTAGCTCTGGAGGCTGGTCCAGACCCCAATCGACCTCCATAAATACGCCACTGATCTTTCTCGATCCAGATAGTGAAGCATACATTCAGATCATCGGTGGTTTATTTCCATTGTTGACTGCAGATTATTTTCCAGGCCATTGTGTGTTCCAAGTTCGAGTCGATTGCAGAGTCTACATCGATTCCCCATCAAAGTGAGAAACACCGTTCAATATTGTTTGCTGTGGAGAGACGGCAGACCAATTTATATCCAGGACGTTCTACTTGTACTCTGATAATAATAATTTATTGAAGGAGGAAGCCAGTAGGGTGCCTGTTTTCCGTCATTTTCCTCTAGGGAATTGATGAGTTATTGAAACTGTTGTTGTTTACTGTGCCGTAGTAACTGAAATACGCATAAATGCGAAATTATTGAGCAATTAGATAACAATTCACGTATATAGTTGTAGATGGAACCAATTTTCTTACATTGATAGGTCGAATACGGTAACTAACTTGTTTTTCGGAGTACCTAGCGTAAAAGTTGTTTACAAACTCTGAATGGATAATTCAACTCTCGTCTGAATCCACATCTGAGCTTGAATTTTCTTTCGTTGTGCATATATACCGTGTGTCATAGACTCATGGTACATCCCCCCTTTTCTCCTTTGTTTCTCTACCTATATTTCATCGGACAGCACTTTTTGATATATTTGGAGGAAAAATTCAACTCCCGGTTTTTCCGGACATGATATCAATTTTCGATTTTCCAATGAAACACCCTGTATATTATCACATTTCTGCAATCTGCATAGTTTTCTGTTTCCAATGATACAAAATTTCACAAAAGAGACGTTTCTAACGTCAAAATTTGCGATAGTTCAATTTTTTTTTCGAACGTCAAAATTTGCGATAGTTCAATTTTTATTTCACGTATTTTGGTTTCAACATCCTTAGGAACCATTTTTTAAGATCTTTTCGAGGTTAAACTTCGTTTATCGTACTCCTATTAGTTCGGAAAAAATTTTTGGTGGAACTTACGTATTTTGACTCCTGATCACGAATCTGAAGTCAAAATGCGGCGGTCTCTAGTATTTTCGGAGATACGGCCCCATTTTGTCTCAAAAATGTAACATATTTGACATGTCAAATTTCTGCTATTAGGAATACACAAAATTCAACCTTCTTTAAACCAAAAAACTATACACGCATGTATTTACTTGTTTCCAACACTTCTCAGCAGAAAAAACGATTATTTTTCAAAAAATTCACCCTTCTTTGAAATGTTAACAAAACAACCTTTTTACACTGATTTTTTGGTAATTTGCATTTATGATGTTGGCAACGTGATTGTTTGGCTCATGGTAAGACGTTGCCAACATCTCAAATAAAAATAACCAGAAAATCAGTGAAAAAGATGTTTTGTTTACGTTTTGAAGAAAGGCGAATTTTTGTGAAAATAACAGTTTTTTATGCAAAAAAGTATTGGAAACAAGTGAATGTGAGCATGTGTGATGTTTTGGCTCAAAGAAGGATTAATTTTGTGTGTTTTTATTAGCAGAAATTTGAGATGTCAAATGGTGCATTTTTGAGACAAAATGGGGCCGTATCTCCGAAAATATTTGAGACCGCCGCGTTTTGACTTCAGATTCGTGATCAGGAGGTCAAAATACGTAAGTTCCACCAACATTTTTTCCGAACTCATAGGAGTGCGATAAACGAAGTTTTACCCTTTTCGAAACAAAATGAACTCGAAAAATATCGCATTTATTTTCTAGAAAAGTTTCTAGTATTTGCTGTTTGAATGGATACTGGAATAAACGAATATAAAAATTATTCACAGTGAAATTTTGCTGCTTTGAAATGAACCATTAATTCGATATATTATGTTCAGAACTATAATTGGTTTAATTTGAACTGCCTTTGTGTTGATTCTATTGTATTCTGTTCGTTCGTTCATTTTAAACTCGGTAGAGCTATTTTTGGCTCTTTAATAATTCAATAATTTTAGTTGCTATTATATCCAAATACCTGAACAAAGTTCTTAGGTAACTTATAACTCTGATTTTATACACTAACGAAGAAGAATTAGACACATAAAATAAAATTCCTGAACGAAATTACCCAAAACGCAAGAATAGGTATTTGGTATTGAATTTGCTGAATTGCGGATGTTTTTTAAAACCCAGAAATCGTAAATATGCTCTAAAAAACACTAATAGAAGCCCCACAGCCACGGTTATAAAATTTGGTAATGAAACAGATATTTCATAGTCATTCCGCGAATAACGGACTTTATACCATCCATACAAGCCTATAGGATAGTATTCAAAATTTTTTGGGCGATAATTGACCGAATTGTAGGTACATGATGCGGAAATTTCCCTAAGAAAATCGCTCGTCGTACTCCAAACAACTCGTGCAACAAAATAGCGTCTTATGAAAATTGTATCATATTACTCATTTCTACTAATGTTGCGATATAATAACAACTATCAAATTTCTCAAAAAAATATTTTGAATTTTTTTTTCCAATCGATTGATTACTAACAATGGTGACATTTTGTGGTATATCTCCTGGTATAAATCCTCTTGACTTCATTGAAGACGAACCATACGCATTTGAATGTTGCCATGAATTCCCCAAAGTTTCATCATGAGCATCATCTTTGACCTCCGAAAATATTCTGCTACTGCACACATTTTATCTTGAGAAATCACAATACTCAAAGAATTTGTCTGGTTTGAGCCGAATGATATGCCGAAGCAACAACGAAGTAAGCATCTAATATGGCTGCCAATATTTAAGAGTCGAGTGAATCAACACAACAATCAGAGATTGTAACAATCATCCTCATGCTTCCTGTGAAACATCCTGTATTTTCCACCAAACCTTGTATACGTTCCTAAAAGCGAATCTCATTAGTGCACACTCATTATATATCTATCCTTCCTTTCGACATGTAATGAAGAGAGAAACATATACACTGAGTACGCAACAGTTTACCAATTGGATTCGCTGTTAGCATACTCGTGACGTTAATTGAAAGACTCATTCAATTTATTACCATGAAATGGAAACTGCATCTGACGGGTATTTTCTTGTTGGGAATATCGATATGAGTAACAAATCTTGTCACTGATCCATTTCCTCCCTTCGAGTCCCCTCGGGGCAAGTTAATTAACTCTAGAATAACAACCCTTTAATGGAATAGAATACTCCGTTTTCCTAGAGCATGATGTATCAATGAGGAAGAAATGTTAACAAAATAAATATGGACTTAGCAACAATTCTCGAGTGGGGATCTAATAACCTGGTAGAATTCAATGCAAACAAAACACGAGCATGTCTTTTCTCTAGAAAAGCCGATCTCACTGTGCCCAACATAATTCAGTCAGGAGTAACCATACTCCTGACTGAATTATGTTGTATAACCTTTCTTGGGAAAATCACGTGAGGTCCATTGCTAAAAGTGCATCCCAAAAACTTGGTTTTCTGTTTCGAGCCAAGAGCTATTTCACTCCCAGTCAGCTGCTCATGATCTATAAGGCACAGATCCGACCTGTCCTGGAATATTCCCAGCAAACACAGTTACATCACAGAGATATCGTAGCGATGTAACAATGTGACCTGCGATATCGCATTCTATGACGCACAGACGTCGCTGCGATATGGCAGGGATATTATTTTGTCACACTCAAGTTTCCTCCATGCGATGTCGCTGCGATATATTTTTATGATGAAATAGCGATGCGTTTTTGCGATGGAACTGCGATGTGTTTTTGGGATGAAACTGCGATGTGATTCGATTTTGACAGCAGGGATGTGTGAACTTATGACATCGCAGGGATGTAAATATATGATATCACAGATATGTGAATATATGACATCACAGCGATGTACAAATGTAATGCATAGGTAAGGTGATATATAGGGAAAAATGTCAGTGAAAAAAAATCAACATACCTATATTATAAATATTTATTTCCAACAATGAACAAATACCAACAAAAAAACAAAATTATTATTCCATTCCAATAAATGAAAGGTAATTCTCTTTAGCAAAATATATAGGTTATTATTATTTCTGGACATTCTTTGTTTTGAATGAATATTGTTTTCTTCGGAGAAGGCTGATGGAATGGAAATATTAGCTTCAGTTGAATTTCTTGCATCAATATTCAATTTGCAGAAACTTCCTCATAAACACATTCTGAGAAAGTTTCCAGCATCAGCTCCCATACGTCTTCCGAAGCGATGAATCCGTAAATGATCATCTCTATCCACCTTGGGTGACATCATAATTTGCTGATTCAAATACAATAAATTAATAGTTTGGACTACCATAATTTATCATGTTCCAAAACCATCAGATGTCGTCTTTTGAGTATGATGAAAAGAACGGCTTTGGCATGCTTTCAAGTGAAAACTTATTCTCACCATAACTTAAACAAAACCTATACTCACGTTTCGTGTACCCCCACAAAGCTGTTAAACTTTTTGATTGTACGAGAACTTGAAAAACTAGCACATAGACCACAACTTAAGTGAACTGGTAAAACTGATTCCATCAATGGTTGTTCAACTGATTGAAACTCTGAACTCTGGAGTGGTTGAGAAAGTTATAACTGGTGATGATGAATCATCATTGTCAACTGTCTAGTGCAGGTGTCCACGCAGACCACGGAAAGTATATTCGCGCGCGGGAAATTCAAATAGTGGCTATTAATGTAACGAGATTATTGTGGGTACAATGATGATAAATAGGCAAGATACAATGGGCCATTAGGCCTAAGTGTCATCGGAGACTTCGGTCAAACGAGCCTACGAAGGGGGTGGAGTTTTTAGTGGGTAGACCTGGCTGAGATCAGGGAGTCCCACACTATCATATGGGGAATTTGACCCATATGATGTCCATAAAGGATTTCAACCACCTCTGAAAAAAAAAAAAAAAACGAGATTATTATGCGATTTGTAATATTAGTGGAGGACATTGCTTGGTAACGAGGCGGTAGCTGAGTCAACCGCAATGTCCGAGACGGTGTTGACTCGCTAATAATCGAGTTGCATTCAAAGCTTTATCGTATCATGGACAACGGTGTATTATGCTTATATTTAACGTATTATGCTTTCGTAACTGACGTAAATTATGGTAACTATAATGTACTATGAGTAACTAAGGTTTTGGTACGTTTATGATGTTAATAATTATCAATATAGATTTCATATGATAATGTCTAAATCTTCAATGATACGATAAATTTTAATAAATAGTACCAAAAAACAGAACATTCGGTTTTTTTGTAATACAAATACAATACAATAAACAATTGCACAATTTGTGCTATATATATAGTACACAACAGAGGTGTTATGTTGTTATGTTGCTTTTGTACATCGCAGCGATGCGACGTTTGTGATAAATCGCAGTTTGATCTCATCGCGACTTCTCAGAGATGTCATGCTGCAGATGTGTTTGCTTTTTTACATCGCAGCGATGCAACGTTTGCGATATCGCAGTTTGATTTCATCGAGAGATCTCTGAGATATCATGTTGCGGATGTATTTGCTTTTGTACATCGCAGCGATGCAACGTTCGTGATATCACTGTGTGATCTCATCGCGTCATCTCAGAGATGTTAGGTCGCAGATGTGCTCACTTTTAACATCGCAGCGATGCAATGTTTGTGATATCGCAGTTTGATCTCTTTGCGACATCTCAGAGATGTTATGTCGCAAATATGCTCACTTTTTCACATCGCATCGATGCAAAGTTCGTGATATCGCAATGTTACCTAATTGCGACATCTCAGAGATGTCATGTCGCAGATGTGTTGGCTGGGTTGTTCCCATATTTGGAGGGCGGCACCTATATAAACATATCCTGAAACTATTGGATTCTGTCCACAAAAGGGCAATTCGTCTCGTCGATGATCCCTCGCTTACAAACTCGCTCACTTCTCTGGAAAACCGTAGAAAAGTCGATATTTCTCTATTTTATAGATATTTTCATGGGCGATGCTCTTCTGAAATATCAACAATCGTATCTCCATTAGCAGTCTCTTCGAGATCAAATCGTCAAGTTCAGTCTTCACACCCCTTCGAGGTCAATTGTGGAGACCTGCAGAACGTCCCTTTCCAAAGAATCGTTCATCCAACGAACATCGAGACTTTGGAACTCATTGCCTAGGGAGGTGTTCCCCGAGGCATACGATCTCTAGAAATTCAACACCAACTCCTACCTTCTTTTTCTTGGTTCTCACGATGTTCTCTGAACATTACAGGATATCCCTTTTCGTGAGAACCCAATTCTTGGACAAATTAACCAGTGGTGGCTGATTTCTCAAAGTCTTGTTCAGTCGCAATATCTCAGGTTTAGCTATTCCTATCAGATACTTCTTGTACAAAAAAATAATGAAATTTCCCAACAAAAAAAAATTAAATGCATGAACGCGTCACTTACATACAGACAGCCGTCTCTAACGCTTTGAAATTCAATCCAATATTTCATTTATTTCGACCTTCCTAGCTTGATTTTGTTCTTCATTAAATCCGTCATTTCCTTTGAAACTTGGAAACTTTATATTTATATTGTGCTATAGTGTCAGGAGAAGAGTGCTTTTTCAGCTGTAATGAATGAGTTTTCAGTTGAAATTCTGGGTTGGGAAAGAGTTTCGTGATAAAGCAAGATTTATTGAAATTCAGGGCTCTCCACTAGAGAACCGCATACAGTGTGATTATTTGTGTGCAACATATGCGAATTTTGTTAATTTTATCAATTTTTGAAATAATAATTTTTCACTTCAAATTATCGTTGCAACAAGAAGTTTTTCATTCCATGAAAAAATTAAAATCTTTATATATTAGTCAATTATACGAATATGTACAAAGGTATGATCAATCTTTTTGAGTTTTTAGTGTCGGTTTAGTGTGATTATAACATATATTCAATTGCGAAATTATCGATGTTTTAAAGATATTGAGAGGCAATTTGTTGGTATTTAGGTATAACTTTTGATCCTAAACAATTTTTCTCATTAAAATTCATCTGAGTTTTGTAAACTTCTTTTAACTTACCTTGTATGCTGTTTGACTTGCAACTATTTCGAGTGCAACTATAAGAAAATGTACCAACCTCAGGCGATATTTGTATTTTAATTCCACACTTGAAAAAGTATGCGTCCAACCATTTTCGAGATATCTGACAAAGCCTAAAATACAAATTCACACTAGAGAATTATGACTCACATTCGTTAAAAATTCAATATTCTCTACAGGCTCAAATTGATTCAACAAAATATGAAATTAGTTTGAGATCGGTTGAAAATTTTTCGCTAGGTATAATAAAAGCTTAGAATCAACAACACGGACGTTTTCGTCTATTTACAATCTTCAAGAGCGGGTCTTTATCTGTGTTATGTATTTTTTGAATATCAATTTCATTTTGATCCATCTAAAATAATCTTGAACTGTTATGGGAAAATTTTCATCCTCTCAGTCAGCGTATTTGTTAAAAAAATAGATTGTGAAATGTGTATTATGTCAAACAAAGTTTTTGAAATCCTCGTAGATTTTATATAATCCCCAAAACCTACAGCGCATAGTGGACTCCGAACCACTTCACCTTGTCGGCTGGTTTCAAATCGAAGAAAGCAATTACGTTATTGGGGCTGCCCATCGATTGAAATGTCTAGATCCAATCTACGTAACTGTTATCCACCATCTACAAATATCAGAATTTCATTACTAGCCAATCAAACAAACCAGGGTCCTTCTGGGAAATCCTTCGATATCACAAGCAGGCGCCGATCAATTTCAACAGGCTGATAATATTTCAGTGAGAAGCTAATTGAGAATAATGCCCCCACCCCTGGGGAATTGTTTGTATATTACGATCAGGGGAGCAGTGTACGAGGGTTTTATCACACCTGATGCACTATCGATGATATATTATATATTGGGATTTATTTTAATTTTTAATATTTATAATATTGAACTGAATTTATAGTCAATTTGAAATTGACTAATTAACCTCGGCAATATGAATTTCTGCAATGAAGTGAATGTTTCGTTTTTCGAAAATAAATATCTTATCAATGATTCTTCGTTGATTTCCAGTCAATAATTGCTCTAGAAATGCTATTCTAGCTTCAGAGATGAGGGCGGAAAACTGGTTATCAGGTAATAGTTCAAAACTTAACGATAGTGAAACAAATTGCATTACCCAAAAAAGCACTGTTAAGCTTCTGGGAGTTATGCTCAACGATTCATTGAATTGATCAGAACTCAGAACACACAAAAATATACTCTGCTCTAAACTTTCCAGTTCAATATCCATCATAAGACAATTGAGAAGGGTAATCAGTTCTTCTTCTATTTCCATGTAACAGAATGCAAGGAATAGATTATGTTATGGGGTAAATCTACGGAATCAGTCTTCAAATAAAAAATGAGATGTAGGAATTGTAGCGATAGCTGGATATAGAGACCACTGTAGGCCTCTATATGGTATTATGTAGTTACCATCCCTTTACAAATACCACCAAGTGCTAAAAATTCATAATAACAAGAAAAAATTACAACTGCATTTACTTGACTATAATACTCGGGGCGCATATCAACTCATGGCTCTCAAGTATAGATTGAAAATTTTTTCGAAAAGTTCCCTGAAGATAAAAATTATATAATCACTTTTGAAGTTACAAATATGAATGCTAGAAAATGTATATGTCGAATTAATGAAAATAACACTGATATGACAACGGGTTGATTCATTAGTAAAGAGCTCGGAATAAACCCAAAACATGATCAAATAATGACTTCACTACTATTTTATTACTTAACTATGGTCCAGGTCAAAATATTGAAAGTTCCATACTTACTAGTGGAAATATATTCATTGAATTATACATACACTTTTGAGTTCATATGACAACGTAATATTTTTAATTATTCCATCATAACGGAATTTTGTTTTGAACCGTGAAACAACATATTTTCATACTTATTCTTATATATATTTTTTGTTCCAGATGCTGAATGATTGTTTAGGAATATCCAAGACTCTATGTTAGAATATGATGTGAATAAATGTTCGACAGTGCCAATTTACAGTAGATAAGAAATATATTATTTATGATTCTAATAAATATTACTTTAGTCATTATAGTATTTATTTCGATTTAATCCTACACCTACGTATAATATCGATATCCAAACTCGTACAATATACCCAATATACTTCTGAAGGTTGGTAAGGCAACTACACCTTTTCCAATTTTAGTTCAAAATGGTCAATTGTATTTTCAAATAGTCATTTGGATTCCAAAAAGTCAAGATGATTTTTGAAATTAAAATGAATTACTTATTTGAAATACAATTGACGCCTTTTTAAATTGAATTGATAATTTTGAAATACATTTGATTCTTTTTGAAATTGAAATGACTGATTTGGAAAAAAATTTACGCATTTTGGAATTGAATTAATAATTTTGAAATACATTTGATTCTTTTTGAAATCAAATTGACTAATTTGAAATACAATTGACGCATTTTGATATCAATTTGACGCTTTTTGAACTACAATTGGAAAAGGTGTAGAATAGTGGTTACAAAAATAAATCATGGCCCGGTATTAATGATATTTTGTTATTTTCAACATCCTAAAATCTGACAGTATCCCATGTTAAACGAACTTCTGGATACGAGACATTGATTCATATAAAAATCAAGTATGAAATTAATGATTTTTTGAATAAGTTTTGTGTCTTTATACCTACTCATTTGACCAAAGTGTCACACCCGTTATAATAGGTTCAATATTTAGTTTGTCGAACACAAAATTGCAAAAATGAGACCTAGGTTATGTCAAAATAATAATTGAGGAAATATAGGATGATTGATTTTATTCATGTGATTTTGCGTTCAGAGAACAACCTGTATGACTGAAAACAATTTTTAGTTTCAGACTTTTTGATTTTGTACTCAGGCGCCAGATATATTTGCTTACAGCTATTATTGACACCCCGTATACTCAATTCGATGTATATCACGAAGGAAAATGGAAGAATCTTGTATAAAATTATGCAGAATTGCTGTGAATACAGATGGAGAGATCCATTGGCCCATAACTCTCAGTTGTTGACTATTAAGAAAAGCGTCTTCAGAAATGCAAATATAATCTTTTGTGTGTTAGTGAATATGAAAGCACAAACTGTCTGAATAGAGATACTTCAAAAATTTCATTATATAGCTCTGTAACCTGAAAGAGAGGAAGCAGAATTTCAAATCACTTGAAATAACTACTATAGTCTGACTAGATACACTAGCTGAATCACAAAACAGTTACACAATTTTATAACCATTTCCTTATTCCTGAACTACTGGGAACGTCAATTTCTATAATCAGAGTTCCTTGTCTATCAGACTCAATAGGCTGTTGTTAGATAATAGATAGTAATAGTAATAAATGAATAGAATACTACTTCAAATAACTATATTTTTTGTGCAATCCGGTTCTGAGAGAAATAAGAACACTAAGTATCTCAAAATTCAAATTTTTCTACAAAAAAACACCTACTAGACTGCCAAAACTATGTAGATCAAATTCGAAATATTAATACGAAATTTTGATTTTACTTTGATCACATACGTACGTACAGTATACTGATATACTCATTACCGACTCAGCTGTTATTTATTTTTGATTGTATACTTTAAACGTAGTCGAGAGGGTTAAGTGGAAGAATATTATTTTTGTTGTGTTCCCACGAAAATAAAAAACTTCGCCCTTAACTCCCAATATTGAATGAATATACACCACTCATATCTTGTAGCATATGTTTGGAAGTAATAAAGATGATTTATTATTTTTATTATTTTCATTAATATGAACGTGAGCTATAATCTATAACTCACTAGTGAGTTATGGATTATAACACACTAGTGTGTTATTTGATAGTTCACTCGTCTAAAATGACATTGATAATGACAGTCATAACTGTCATGTGTTTTGATCCCATTGGTAGTCCTTCATCTTGAGTGAAGAAATAGTCCTTGATCTGGAAGTAGCAGTTCCGAAGACAACATTCTAGAGACCCACAGAGAAGAAGAACCGCAACAACCAACATTGTGCCTCCCCTACATGAAAGGATTGTCAGAAAAAATCAAGAGAATTGGATCTAAATACAAGATCAAGACTTGCCTCAAATCTGGAAACGCCATCAGCAGTCAACTCACCAAAACCAGACCACCTAACAAAAACAGTGACTCCAAGAATTGTGTTTATCGAATACCCTGCGAATGTGGCGAATCATACATCGGAAAAACCAAGAGACCACTGGAAAAACCAGAATCGGCGAACACAAGAAAAACACCCAACCAAGTCAGGAATCGCAGAACAAGTGTGGACCCACCAACATGACATCAAATGGTCTGAAGCAGAGATCATCCATAGAGAGGAACACTGGTTCAAGAGGAAATTCAAGGAAGCAGCATACATAATGAATAATAACTCGAATCAACATCGAATTGAAGGGTTAACGCAACCTGGCATTATTCTCGAGAAGCCCCCCCCCCCCCGCATTGAAAGAAAACAAAGATTGGATTGTTTGGATCTTTATTAAAATATGAAAATAGCCTTTATTGGTTGTCCTATCACCATCCCCTGTCACTTCTGCCTCGCGCAGTTATTATAATGCCACTCGGAGATGCCCCTGCCAGGCACCCCGTTAACCTCACAAATCGTGAACCGCTCATGCAACCTGGCCTCCACGTCATTGGGCCCCTTGTAGTGCACCGCTTTGTGCGCATACTCCACTCTGACGTCATAGGTCGCGCCTCCCGCGACGAAAGTGAATGACAGCTCTGCGGGAAGCGAGCCGTCCTCGCCGTGTTCAAAGAGCACCAAGTCGACGCTGGACACCGTCTCCAGGCGGCCGTCGGGGTGGTTCACGAAGCCCATCTCGAGGAGGGACGTGGTGCAAGGTTGGCTGACCACGCCTATGGCTATTTTGGTGCGGTCGGCCAGGTAGAACATGTGGTAGATGTAGCGGTGTATCAGGGACCAGTCTCTCTTGTGACCTGCGGCAATGATGAAATAGCTATTTGTGTATTTAGAGCACAAAGTGATAGATTGCCGCTAGAAAAAAACAAGAATTTTACTACAAACTCAGTTCTTAGACAAGAAAACTTGATACTTCATTCAGTCAACTCAACTTTTTACTTAACTATTTTTAGCTGAGCTTAACTCAAGAGCATACAATTTCGTATTTTTAAACGTACTTGAATCCTATAAGCTTATCTTAAAAGTATACGGCGAATACGGTTGTAATTTAATTTACTATTCACTATTATATTGAAATTTAATACAATAATTCATACATGTGATACCCGACATACGATCATTTCCAATTTGAGTAGCAGCGAGGACATAAGAGATAAACAACACTAAGAGAGTCGCTGTTGACTGTCATCATCTATTTTTATTTTGGCGCATGCGCATAAATTCATCGTTGCCAGCGAAGCTGTTTCGGCTTCAGATAGGCTGTCCTTATTATCAATATTCGTAGTTAATAGACATGGTATGCTTTGAACCCGTTGGCTTTTGAGGCTACTTGAAAACTAATGTCTAACCCACAGTTATAAAACGTTATGAATCAAGAAGATATTGTCAAACTTATTTATGCTTTATATTAAACGGACTGCTGTTTTTTAGAAATACGACAAGTTTAGGATACTTACTTTGATATCTTTGGCATTCAAGCATTTCATGGCACCATGTCATGAATATATCATATAATAGTTCATTGTCTCGCTTGTTGGAAAAGTGTGATGAATTATGCAACACACATCCTGATAGAGCAGAAAGTGCGAAAATTTCAACTTTGAAACTCGTTCCAGAGAAATCAAGGAAAAATATGAATTATAATATGATGTATTCATGACATGGATCCAATCGAAGAAGATGGATAAAAATTCGGAAAACGTGTTACTGGCTCATTTTTGAGAAAATTAGAATATTATAGGTAACGTATTATAGGTGTGATAGAAATAAATTAATATGATTCGTTTGTAGAACAAATATACCAATTGGGTGTATTTAGAAATATTATCGCGCTCCACTAATAACTATTTTCATGGTATAGATATACCAACTAATCACATGACTCTTATTAATATTCAAAGAGTTCGAATTCACAAAGTTGTCCCCAATATCCTTGATGGTGACCTAAAAACGCAAGATGGCGCCAAACCAGTGGGACATAAAAATAAAATTGCAAACGAGCATCTCCTATAATAGAGCATAAGGTATAGAACACTTGATCTCACTGGAACATAATGGTGCCTTACGATGGCAACAGGCGATAACTCATCGAAATGTACTTTTCATTTGAAGTGCAATTCGCTAGGAATTATAAAAAAGCTGACATTCCAAGCTGAGGTCGTCCCAAATTTATTTACCTTGACAGATCATAGAGCAACAGAATTACATCCTAAAAACATATTTCATAATATTCAGATTTCAGGTAATCTAGTTGAAATACCAACTAGGAAATAGTCTAAAGTAACAGATTTTCAACATATCCATTGTTGTAGTAAATTTCAATACATTTACTACAATCATTCGTAAGTCATTGTGTATCTTTTTTCGCCAACGCTGGTTTGAGCATCATGATTGCTTATTGACAGCATCCAATGCCTGCTCAAATTAGTAGTGTTTATTGGTGATATATGGACATACTGCATACTGATTTAATAGACTCATAAGTCAGTATGCGCATGCTCCGGACGATTGCAAACTATTCGAAATCGTTGCTAGAACAAACCTAATATTATTGTCAATCGACATCTCCTTCCTTGTTTGGCAGTCTTTTGATCTAACGTAATGTTCTCTAGTGAGCATCTACAAGATTTCGGATAATTGGTAGTACTTACACCTGAAATGTCATCGGGATATCCCTTAAAACACACCTAATTAAGCTAGGCTGGTTCTGTAAAATTTTAAACAGTTCAATGCAAGTTTGACAAACTTTTAACAACTTATCCACCTCAACTGGTTAATTTAACGAAATAACTTCATTTCCGTGAAACATCATTGTCATTATTATTTCAATGTATAGCTTGAGGTTTCTGTGAACTACATTCAAGGTCCCACTCATTAATATGCGCCTGAAGTAATAGACTTCAAAGACTCTCATTTGAGAAGATTCCTTCATGCATATATATCTATCCGTTTTAGCATAGTATAATTCATTGTAATTTCAATATCTCTGACTTCTTCCAAAGGGCATTATAATAGGTACACTAAAGTGACGTGAATAGTTGAAGTTAACAGATTATATGGAAGTTATCAAATCAAATAAGGTGAAGTAATTTATATCGAATTTCGTTACCATACACGAGCAAATTTCAACCAGGTCAATCTGTATTTTAAAGTAGAAAAAGGAAAATGTTAGTCATGCATGCAGAAGAATCTCAGTGTTTGATAATAACTTATTGAAAACAAAAGCTATTTACATTTACCAGCATGCTATAAGAAATGTGTGCTCTACCTAAAAGAATTCATGCATGTGAATATTCACTCGAATATACACATTTACTTCAATATTTTTATTGCAGAAAGATTAATCGAGAGTCTCATTAGATTATTGATAGTTTTCTGAATATTTATTTAGCTCTTTGTGTGTATGCCAGTGGAAAGTTATATTGCTTCCGAACAAGTTGGAGTCAAATATTGACACAATCGCTTTATGAAATCCGAAATTAATATTAAGACTTGGATGAATTGATCAAGCAATCTTATGTAAGAAATATCCGTGGATATATGATATTAGTTCATCATCTTTGGTGAAAACTGAAATCTTGTAGGATTACGAATTCAATTACCTACTTATTAGAGAAATTTTACATAGGGCGATATTCATATTTTCGATATAATGGACGTGATTCTTTAGTGATAAGATTTCCTTATTCACGAATTATTAATCTTATCATGTCATGGTTGATCAGAAATTATAGAAGAAAGTGCATTTTCTGACTCCATAATTCTTGGAAGTTGAGTATAGTATTGTCTATCATGATGCTCGAATATTTAAAATGTTCAACAATGCCTTCACAATGCCATGGTTCGCATGTGATGTGCCGAATTTTTTATTTACCTCTAATTGCGGGTAGGTACAGTTATTTCAACATCGATTCCAATTGAACTATGATGGTTCAACACCACGAAAAATGTAAGTCTAGAAGTATCAATGGTATTGGAGATTGAACATTTTTATGATGATTATTTCAGAACGTACCAAAACTGTGATCCCTGAAGGCGTCAATTTCATCTAGTTTCGTGGTTTTTCCATCGACTGTCAACTTCCCACTCAAATATCCCATTTGCTCGTAGTGACTTTGATGTGCCCTGAAAAATATCATATTATTATTACTCAATAATATATTGGGATTGATATTATTCATTGTATCATTGTAGGAATCGTATCCATTTTAGAAAGGAATGAACGTTTTAGCATTCAAGATAAATGACTGTTCACTTCATACTCTTTCAAGCGTTGGAAATATTCTTTATCCCAGGATTCTCTAGCTATTGCTCTGGCCAGTACTTTGGTGGGTACATCTACTTCGAAAAAGAACCATTCGTATTTGCTTCGCCACTCTGCATCCAGCTCAACATCAACTATCCTGTCTGGATTATTTTGAACCCTGAAAGTTCAACAGAGATTCCAAACCTGATTCTTTAAAGACATTTTGCGTGTTTCACGACTTTTTTATTAGCAAAAGTAATATGTAAATATTGACCTCATTTTTCCTCGAAATTGTACCTTCCATTTCTTCATGGGTTTGACTGGGGTCATGGTGAGGCCTCCACCGGAGTAGCTTTTTTGGTAGTATAGCGAATCAGTATCTGCATTCATTGTAGTCTTGGGAAGATTCTCACTTTCCAGAATGCCATACTCTGGCAACTGAAATATGTGATATAAAATTCAATGATTGTTAACCGTATTCAATTGACAAAATCAACTAGAACTTCAAAAGTAGAAGAAATCTTTAATCATTTACTGGTTTTTATGTATCTGTGTTTAGATATTATTCTGAATTATTGGTAATATTCGACTTGATTATGTCATTCAAAGCTTGAACTTGTGTTAAATATAACACGCTTATTCAAGTTACAAGCCACGCTTCCTTAATAGCTCAGTTTAGACACTCACCACTAGATAAACCAAGCCTACAACTTTCGCTTCTTGTCTTCTTTCGATACCGCAGCAGAAATATATCCCATCTTGGTTCACAGCTTGGAAGAAAACTGCATCAAAAGCCTTAACAAAATACTCGAAATAAAATGAATTGCTATTCACAAAAATATTCAAATTAATTATGATTGAATAATATCGCACTACTTAGTAATATTAATGAATGAATTGATAATGAAACACGTTATTTAATATGGTTGAATTGATTGCTCTACTAGCATCCCCTCTGAGATGAGTACGTATAGAAATATAACATGAAGTGAGAATGAGATGTATGGTTCATCACCATCACTTACCAACTTATGATTAGAGAGAGTTTGCAACTTGTCAAGAACATCTTCTCTGTGGAAAAATCGTTTTCCACATACATAGTACTTCAATCTCCTCAATACCATCAATATTCTGAATAAAAAATACTTCATGTAATACCATTTTCGAATCTGAGCGTACACTCCAAATATCTTCTCTGATGATACCTCTTTCACGTCTTCATTCCGCGAAAGCAGTTTTTTCCTTATAATAACACCGATGATGAGAACACCAAGCACAGTTCCGAAGATCATAGTTGGCATATAGGCCCGGCTCTGGTATAACTAGCATGAGCTATTATGTATTTTTATCTATCTCATGTTGGTATCTTATCTCGAATGGTTCAAATTTCAAGGCATTTGTTAGGTCTGGAACCTCTCGAGAAATGTGTGATCAGGTGTAGGAACTGAATTTATCGAATGTGAAACAATCATGGGTAGGGTTTAATTCACCCTAATGAATTTTTATCACATATAGGCGATGGAATAGGGTTGCCTTAGCAAAAGTAGAATTGCGAACACTCTGTATTATAATTCAGCTGTATGTTGATTATTTGTCACAGCACAGTGGAATATCATTCTGAACCAGCAAATAAGAAGAAAATACTCATTTTCCTGTCGCATTTCAGAGTTTTCCTTTATCCGCAGGTAAAAGCTTTGGCCTTTGAGAGATATTATCTAAGCGATGTTGATAAATTTGTAAGTACACTCTAGGCATCAATTTGCAGAGCAAAGTGATTTCATGCGGACGTTATTGTTATCCTTTCCCATAGAATTGTTGGACTGCCGCTCATAGAAAAATATTATTATATGTACATAGAATATTATTCAGCGACATTCTTTATCGTAATTTAAGAAAGAACGCCACAATCATATCAACTATCATTGAGTAGTTTCAGGAAATAAAAATCATACCACATATGGAAATCAACCTCAAGAGAAATGTATAAGCCACCTGAAATATTTCAGGTTTGGGTAATGGAAAACGCATTTTCATAAAAAGCTCCCAATAACATCAAGAAATCATCGAGATCCAAATTGACGATGAAGAATATGTTCGGACTTTCATTGTTCGAAGAAATGGTAACGATGTTTCTACTTGTTAATTCAAACACTCAGTAAAATAACTGAACAATTTATTCCACTACCTACTCGTGATACAGTTCAAAAAATACTTTTTTTAAAATAACTCGATGTTGGCTTTACTCGTTGAACAAGTATATCTATGTTTACGGACTAAACTCACATTGTGACTGAATGGGGTCGCTTATATAGATACATATAAGATTCTTCCAGAAATGATACTTCTTTTCTCGAAAACTCGCGAAATTCCAGGAAATATCGGAGAATTTGCTCCCATTTTCTCTGATCACATTCCGTAACAATATAAATCATGTGCTTCGTATATGATGATGAGCTGTTGAAACATATGTGTTGAGATATGAAATAGCTCATGGCTTGGCCCAAATAAGGAAACCGACTTTCTGTGAAGCAGGTTTTCCAAAGTTTACAGAATATAACTTTGGTTTCGCGTTTTGGTCCCTCATTTGACTGTCCCATAAACACAACTATGCGACCTCCTAATGCTATCCTTTACTAGAAAACATCAATAACTTGGTTGACACTCTCAACAATATTACACCCTCTTCTGCGAAATCTATCTCAGATCATCAATGAATAATTGTTTACACTTCGTGTGAATTTAATCTTTTTTTTTTGTTCTCGTCTATCCTTACATTTCCATGTCGATAAATTATATGTTATATTATCGAAGTCAAAGACAAGTCAAAAATAGCTTTATTGTTTGAAAAATATAAATTTTTGTAACAAAGCATATGTCAAAAGAACTTAAATGAAAACACAATTAAAATATTATACCTCATAGTTTTTGTTGAAAAATATACATTTTTCTAGCAGAGCACTCAATAGATTATAGAACATATAAATAAAAATTTCCCATGCACTTGCAAACATATACAGGGTACCTGTTTTTCGAGCTTAACCATGGGGATCTCAGTTATTATAAGAGATACGGTCGGTCGGTTAAATGGGGGCAAAGTTGAGCATTCTCATGCTGAACAATTATGTGAAAGGAAATTTTATGTATCATTTTTAGTTTTTGATTTAATGAAAAAAAACTTAAATTTGTAATTTTCGTTTTTATTTTTTTCAAACTAAAACCAAAAGAACTGGACGTTTCTAATTAGGAAGTTCTTGAGTCACTTTCTTACAAGGTATCTAAATCTGTCATCGTATATTTTGAAGCGGTCTTGATGTCAGAGATACATCACTCAATTTTGGTTTTTCTTATGGGCGCCATATTGGATTTCTGCATTTTTGAAAAGTCCGTCACTTTCTGAATACAATGATGTGACCAAGGTGGATATAGGATGATGAAACAGCTTCCTATTAACAAGCACTAGAATAAACTGTAGACCTTTGCCTACTTGATTTCATACCGTAGTAATATTTCCTGAAGTTATCAGAGATGGCGACATACCTTATGTCGGTAAAACAGACACTCTGCATCTGTCATCTTTTTATCAGTTTCATCTATTCTAGATGAAAAATGACTGAGAAGAGTCGAAATATCGATAATTATTCCAGATTCACTGAAATCATTGTGTTTTGATGTCATTTCAACTCATGTCTGTCAGATGCGAACCACAGAAGTACATGAGCAACAGAAATCTTCTTCGATAATCGATCTCACCGCCATCTTCATTCAAGTCGTGGAAATATTAGTACCTTCTCAAACGGTCTACAAGTTTTTCGCAGAAACAATTGAAGAGCTGTTTCACCATCCTATATCCACCTTGGATGTGACACACGATATGTTCGAATCTTACATGCTAATCAAAATTGAGGAAAATCCGTTTTTACGAAGAGTGCTTCGAAAATAACGCCAGCAATTTTGTTTAACAAAAACTAAATTTTGATAGTTTGATTGAGGATAAGGAACGTTCACATTTCTGTCAAGCTTACCTTCTTAAAAATGAAGGTTTGAAGTTAGGAACGAACTTCACAGGAAAGTTACATGTTTTTTGTCCGCACAACGAAACAACATTATTAAATACATAACAAATTTATAAAATAGGCTCGAATACTGCACCATTCTCTTCTAGACACAATTTCAATCGTTCTTTTTTCCAGCTCAGCATTATCATCGATGGGTACAATTTAAAGAAATCCTTCTTCATTCCTCATGAACAATAATCTAGTATTCTTCCTCCTAAGATCTGATTCTTGGAATTGTAGATACCTATTGATTCAGCTATTCAGACTATGAACTATGACTGTTTTTGCGAAGAAAAACCTTCATAAATTTGAATGTCGTTCCTAATTCAAAATAACCCTGGTTTCTATGTCAGTAAGCTTCCAAGTTGAATTGAACTTGGTTTGTTTAACAAAATTTTTGGGATTGTTTCCGAAGCACTCTTCGCAAAAACGGTTTTTTGTCAATTTTGACCAGCATGTGAAATTCGAACATATCGAGTATAAGTCATAGAAATCAGAAAAAAAAATTCAGAAATGTGCAAATTCAATATGGCGACCATAAGAAAAACCAAAGTTGAGTGTTGAAACTCTGACAACAAGAATGCAATGGAAAATACTATGACAGATTTAGATTCCTTGTTGAACTAAAGTTGAGTGTTGTATCTCTGACATCAAGAACGCAATGGAAAATACTATGACAGATTTAGATTCCTTGTAAAGAAGTGCCTAGTTCGCTCCGTTTTCGATATTTTTTTATAGTTGCCTCAGAAGTTTACGGAGTAAACTTGTACGAGTTAGGATAGCGGGGACTTTACCTTTTATAGTGGGATCCGATACCACTTCTGGGGCCATTGGAAAAATTCCGCCGTCGATGAGGATTGAACCCACGACGGGCTGCGTATTGGCATTCTTTACTACAGTACAACGCATACATACCGTCGCAACGCGCTGCATCGCGGTAAACAATGGCCAAACAAACGCTCACAACATTCAGACATACCTTACTACAGCTCAACGTGGCTCAACGCTGAGGCTGAGACGCGTTGCAATGTAGTAAGGATTGCCTCATGATTACGCGAAGATACTTCGGACAATCCTTACCGCGATGCAACTCAAAATAGCGCCAGGCACATGCGCGCGCGTCTCTGCGGTTTTCTTTCTTTTTTTTCTTTGCATCGAAATTAAGTGGGTGATGACTAATAAATCAATTTCGATATCTGTATAGGTTGGGACGGTTATAATAAACACTCTGTTGAGTGAATTTTCTTGTTGCATAACATTGTTATACAGCTGGTTCGAAAAAAAAATGGATACGACTATTGAAGTAGATTTTTACGAAAATGGGCAGTGTATATCTTTTTTTATATATTTAATGGTTATAGTAAACAATAATAATGTTAACAACAAAGCATGAATGTCATTACATGACGTGCCACAATCATCAGAATATACTGCTCAATATTTCTTGGGAGTAGAATTTGCCGTATTTATTTAATTTTTCGAGCCAGATGTACATCAAAATTTTTAACAGTCTAATTTCAGAGGGATTTTCTATTAATCAAGCTATAAATGTTGATTTGCATCTTTTGATACGGTTGTATTGACAACTGATAATTATAGATGTAACAGTAACTCAGCTTTATAAGGTCTTGAAATAACGTGATCCAAATTTATCAAAAAATCTTGAAATTTCCTACATATATCTCAAATTTCGTAAACATTTCTGAAATTTTCAAAACATACTGACATTTCTCAAACATTTCAGACATTTCCCGAAAATTTCCAAAAGGTTTTTTAATTTCAAAAAAACATTTCCTAGATATTTCTTACATTTTTGCAATTATTTGACCAGATTATAATGTGAGAGCAGCATTCGGAAGGTAATAAAAATGCAGTTGAAAGACAGAGCGACATGAGAAGAAGAGGAAAATAATTTAATTGATGCTCACTTTTTGGGAACCTTGTATCAAGCCCTCGATCAAACATACAATGGGATAAGTACAGAGTGTATCAAATTTGCGCCACTTCATTGTATGGGATTTCGGAAACGCTAATAGATCCAGGGAGGGTTAAACTTAGGCAAATATGCGGCATCTTTTGCACGTTGAATCGCGGTAAGGATTGTCCGAAGTATCTTCGCGTAATCATGGGGCAATCCTTACTACATTGCAACCCGTCTCAGCGTTGAGCTGTAGTAAGGTATGTCTGAATGTTGTGAGCGTTTGTTTGGCCATTGTTTACCACGATGCAGCGCGTTGCGACGGTATGTATGCGTTGTACTGTAGTAAAGAATGCCAATACGCCGACGGCGTGCCGGCTGATTAAGAGATAGACACCCTTTGATTGAAAAAATAAAAACGAAAACCACAAATTTCCAATATTTCAACAACGAATAATGACACATCAAATGTTTTGAGATATGGAGTAGCTCTTGGCCCAAATGAGAAAACCGAGTTTCTGTGAAGCATCAGATTCGCCAACATTTACAGAATATAACTTTGGTTTCGCGTGTTGGTCCTTTCCGGTGAAGTGATCAAATCAAATCAAAATATACTTTATTGTCAGAAGAAATGATATTCTCATTGATAAAGTCATCGTAAATAAGAAAAATAAAACAAATCACCTGAATTTGTAAAACATTATGGTAACAAATACAAACAATTATTATAAAACTAACATAAACGTAAAACTAGGAACACATATTTTTGCCTATTTTTTTTATTTATTTAGGAACTGTTTCGACCAAGTTTTGTCCTTTCGGCTGTATCCCCTGTAGACGTCACCACATCATTCGACTAATCTAATGTATTGAAATGTTCATAGATTGTTGTTGCCCGCAAGTTTCAGCTAATTATCTACATAAATGAGCGACCATCAACGATGCACTTCCTCGGTTTTGATTAATTACAATTACCGCCAATTTGAGTAACCCAATTACCGTGATTCGGACTTCGCATTGATGGGTTCGCACCGCGAGTGGTCCAGTGAAGGGTCCGATGGATCTGGACGAGGTCTTGCCCGAAGTGGGAGAGTTCGGTGCCTACCAGAAGTTGGTCATCTGGCTTATCCTGGTGCCGGCCGTGTTCCCCTGCGGGTTTCACGCGTACAACCAGATTTTCCTTGCCAATGTGCCGGACCATTGGTGTAATGTGTCACGGGGGGAGTTTGAGGGTGAATTTTCGAAAAATTTCAGGTGAGTGACAATGCGATTTGGAAAAAATATATTCTTGCAAAAATAGAATACACCACACGATGGTATATTGATCCTGCTGACAATGCATATAATATCACCTCATTATTATTGTAATGTCTTGAAATAATTCACAATTATTTGTTTAAGTTCTTTATTTGCCAAACCAAAAAGATATGCCTTGAACGATGATTCTCATAAAGCAAAACCCAGTATATCGGAGGAAGGTGTAAAAAAGTGTAATCATAAAAAGTTGTGTAGAAAGATACCAACTATAAATATACACTACAATTATAATAATAATAATACGTTTATTCCATTAGGATCATGTACATGATATTGGAAACGTCACAATGTATGAACAGAGTTTACAAATGTACAAATAAAACATGTTAGACAATTTGAAGTAAATACAGAGAACTATAAAAATAATAAAACAGTCAGTTCTGATGATCAAAGTATTCCGAAACACTATAAAAGGATTTGCTGATGAAAAAATCTTTTAACATCGTTTTAAATTTTGTCTGTTTCTTCTCAATCTTTATACTAGTGGGAAGAGAGTTGAAAAGTTCAATGCCTATATAACAAGGGCTATGCTCAAATAGAGATGTTCTATGTTTTGGTACTCTAAGTAGGTCTCCCTGCCTGGTAGGATAATTGTGAATTCGCGAGTTCTTTTGGAAAATTTCTAGATGGTTTCCAATAAATAGTATGCATTTGTACATGTAAATACTTGGTAGAGTAAGGATTTTATAATGTTGAAAGTATGTCCTGCACGAGTCTCTTCTACCGAGACCGAATATGAGTCTGATGACTCCTTTCTGAGAGATAAAGATCCTTTTGGCATGTGATGAATTGCCCCATAATATGATATTATAGGATATGCTAGAATATTTTAATGCATGGTAGACATTCAAAAGCTGTGAATTTCTCGTGTGTTTTTTAACTGTAGGATTGCATAATAACCATTGTTGATTTTTTTTAGATGTATTAGCCACTTATTCATCGAAATCCTATCAATGGCTGGCCTATGATTAGTCGAGTATGATAAATCAATCAGGAACTGTTCAAGGGCCATTATTTGTTGATATCTTTCCCAATGACATTGCGAAATTGAAGTATAATGGAAATATATTTATTTATTTGTTGTTTTTCATGATACTTCTACATGGACTGTGCATTTAAACAAACTATTCATGAAGATTTGGAAAAAAATAGTCATATACAAGTCCTAGACAACTAAGTTGACGGTTAAAAACACCTTTTTCAAACACCCTCCGACCACCTGTTTTGAAAATTCCTTACCAAATTAAGGCCCACCTGAAATTTACAGTAACTTGAGAATTTGATATCTCGGAATCAAGTTTGATAGAAATTTGAGGGATCATCACATTATTTTCCTTGATGAAGAATTGAGATGTCTTCTATACCCGATTTCAAGTTTTTGAAGAAATTTCATCAATAAAAAATCTTGAAATGTAATGTTTTTTATTAAAAACCGGCATATGATTTTTTGGATGGGGTGTTGCCACAGAATGGAGATCTTATGTTTCCTTCTGATATCCTTCATAAAAAACTATTAGCCTATCGATTGTTGATTTATATTTTCAAAAAAGGAAATTGTTTAAATTTCATGAATCATTCATATAAAACAATATACATATATAAATACTATGAAAAATAAATCTACGAGTAATTATATAATTAATATAATAGGATACATCTCTGGTTCCAGAAGAAATTCAAGTTTAGGATTGGATATTAAAAAAATCGTAATTTTTTTCATAATATAAAAATAATTTTGGTTTTTTATAAATTTATATATGTGTATGTAGTAGATATTTATTTGAAATGATTACTTCACTACAAGTTTCACTTCCCGTTAATTCAAAGCAGTATTGCTATTCATAATGAATAAACTTTATTGAATGAAGTAGGTATATCTTCTATCTGCAAGAATCGAATGTACATTTGACATTGATAAATTGATTCACGAATTTTAGCATACCAGCTGAAGTCAGTATTGATGGTCAAGTACGATATAGTCAATGTCTGTATTTGGATAATAACTCGCAAAAAACGTCTTGTCAAAATGGATGGATCTATGATGATGAAATTACGAACTCTGTAGTATCTGAGGTAAATCAATAAAATTTGCATCCATTCTTTTTTTTTAGATATTCTCCAAAATGTTTATTCTTCAAGCAATGATATTTGGTGCAAAATTACTAAAATGGTACATTTGCTATATTCTTCCAGTGGAATCTTGTGTGTGAAAAAGACTTCCTCGTCACCTTAGCACTAGTACTGTTCGGCACTAGTGGTCTAATTGGTAACAGTTTTTTCGGCTACATTCAAGATGGAATGGGACGAAAACCAGCATTCTTCATTTACCTCCTCATACAATGTATCTTCGGTATAGCCACAGCCTTTGCAAATAATTACGTTATATGGACTATTTTCCGAGTTGGCGTTGGATTCACAGTACCAGCCATACTAGGGACTCCTTATGTTCTCGGTAAATAAATAATTTATCATTTCACACTTGTGCATTGAATAATCATTTAACTTTATTTTATGAAATTTTCATTTTCCTGCTGGATTTATTGATCAATTTGATCTTCAGCTATAGAACTGGTGGGTCCATCAGAACGAACAGTGGTCACCATCCTCATCAACATAGCATACTCCCTGGCACTAGTATCTTTGTCCATTATAGTCTGGGCTGTCAGAGATTGGAGATGGTTGGCTTTAACAACAACATTGCCGTTTTTGCTCTTATTTATATCGTGGCCTCTATTACCCGAGAGTCCAAGATGGCTCTTATCCCAAGAGAGATATGATGAAGCTGAACGAATACTCCTGCGTATGGCTAGGTAAGTGTAATGAGTGCACTCGTGCACAGAAAAAACGCATCTCTTAAATCAAATATATATATATTCTTGAATTGTATGATCTTCCGATAGGAATAATAATCTCAGATTGACCAGAGAGTTTATTTTTTCAACAAATCACGTTGTTTGCCTGTTTACATGAATTTTCTTGAAATGAATTTGGTTGAACTGAATCATCCACACTCTTCACCTTAGAAAACATTGTGAGTAATGTCAGTCAAGATTATTTCTCTCAGCTCAAGAATATCGTTTCTTATGAAAATGTGTTTTGATGACGGAAGCATGTACCACGTGACCAGCTCGACCAATAAGCATAATTGAAAATTAGCGCTCAAGGCGAAGATGCGCAGTCCGCGCACTGTCCGCAGAACACAACGCCAACAATAACGTCGTTGGCCGCCATCAAGACTATCAAGAAAAACATTGTGACAGGTTACTGTGAAGTTTTCTTTGATGGTACTTGTGTTCCTATAATGCAGAGTGCAGGCTCGCGAATTCTTTATAACTCAAGTATTCAACATGGACGTAAAAGGTTTCCTGGAAGCAAACAATCTAGAACATATGTGGACATGGCGTCGTATCACTGGCACTGTTGGGTATTAAGAATGCTTTGTTTTGTGTTGTCAGGTCATGTTAATATGCTTGAAGTGATAATAATTCATTACTCTATCAATACTGCAGCCCCAGTTTGCGAAAAAATTACAGTTTTTTTTCATTTTCAATTATCGGCATGCAGAGTTGCAATCCTTCAAAGGTCAATGAGAATGGATCAAAAGTGATTCCTCTTGAATCAAGAGGATCATTGTTCAGATGTGCTAAGAATTCAGCTTCATCCAAGAAAATTGTTTCACAACAACATTGAAATATTCTTGCCTCAAACAAACCACATTTTTTAATAAGAAAGTGTACATTTTACACAAAACTTTTTGATCCTGAGTAGTCAAGAGGATTTTGTCGGAAAATCAAACTAATATTTGGTTGGACCTATTCAAGATTATCAATCTATTGAGTTAATGCGGTTACCACTCGATTTAAGAGATCCTTTTTTTTGTGTGCGTTTTCACAGCTCATTTTCGCATTTGTGCCAAAAATTATCGGTGATTTGTTCATCACCACTGATGATCGGTTAAAGGGTGTTGATTTCCTTCGAAATCTCAGTCAGTGAAAGTCCATGTGATTTTGTTGATCACTACTATAATGTTGGGAAGATTCCAAAAACAAGACAGTAGGATATTTTGCCAGATACTCATCCTTGGACTTGCAGGCCATATCTATGATATAACCATAATTTTTTTCAGGATCAACGGAAAGAACCTTCCTGCAGACTTCCTCGACAAGTACAAGCTGAAAACCAGCCAGTCCGAGCCTGTGGAGCGAAGACCTAGGAAATACGGCGTCAGAGATCTCTTCAAGTCCAAGAACCTCCGTTGGAAGACCGTCATCATCACGTTCCTCTGGTTCACTAACACCAGCGTATACGTCGGCCTGTCGTATTACGCGCCTTCTCTGGGAGGTGATGAATTCCTCAACTTCTTCCTCGCAGGGGCCGTAGAACTGCCCACCTACCTGTTCCTTTGGCCAGCAATGGACAGGCTGGGCAGACGTTGGACGCTATGCATCAGCATGATCATTGGAGGGACATCTTGTTTGGCCACTTTTTTGGTCCAGAATGGTAATAGTCGAGGTTGTAACCTCTCTCCATGGCTGTTTTTCTTAAGGCGCTGCCGTAGCTACAGTTGGCGCTGTTCCTGGATGGAATATGATGAAAATATACACCTGATAAACTCCGCAGCTGACGCATTTGCCGTCGGATATCTGTAGCTACGGCAACGGAGTTTATAAACCTAGTTTTACCGAGAAAATTGTTGACGTACGTTATTTTTTATGCAGATCACATCACTACTTTAACGTTATACTGCATTGGCAAAATGGGTATTTCTTCCTCCTTCGTGGTCTTGCCCTTGATGGCCTCAGAACTGTATCCTACAGTTGTCCGTGGACTTGGAATGAGTTTGAGTTCAGTGGTGGGAATGCTCGGGCCTATTTTTATACCTCTAGTGAATTATATGGTAAGGCACTCAATTATTATTATTTATATACAGCGTCAGCTATAAATTTGGCTACACATGAGAAACATTTTGTTGCTGAAATTTCTGAAGACCTCTAATGGCGGTTCGTTTCTGCATGTCTGACAACAACAAAAACCTGTTGAAACTGTTTAAAAAAAAATTGCAATTTTGAACCAGATTAAAGGAGAAAAATTAAATTATCTATACTCTTACCTATTGAAAAACATTACACATTCTTGTTTTATATAGAAACAGCATCAATAACTTGAATTACATAAGTTTGGGCCAAAACTAATCAAATATTTATGGAATAATGGAAGACATTTGACAACTGATAATTATTATTGAAACTCAATAATCCATTACTTATCCTTGCTGAATTCGATATTTTTCGGTTCTATATATATTTGTTTTAATTCCTGCCAAATCTGAGGTCACGTGATATCAGTTTCAACAGATTTTTAGTTTCCAGACATAGAGAAACGGATCGCCATTAGAGTTTTTCAGAAATTTCAACAATGTTTTTTTCATGTGTAACTTTATGGCGGCTGCATATATTTAAAAAGTACATACAACATCTGATACCTTCAATCATCCTTATCATAATTTCATTCTTAATCAACTTTATAAATTAGTTTTCAATGCAATAACAATTCATCAATACCTATTCAGAGTTTACTATGATGGCTTTCAAGATTCTGAATCTATGTCTCTCGATTGATATTATTGAAAGAAAGAAGAAGCTGAATACTAAATACTAAATTCAACTCAAGAACATCATTGTTGAGGAGAAATATAGAATAGGTACTCCATCAATAAATTTATCACGCCTTTGCTCTCAGTTTTGATGTTTAGAAGGTTCACTGAATGAAAGAGAGAACAAAAATATACTGAAAATGGTGACTCTAGACTGAAATTTATGAAATATACGATCAGCAAAAATTTAATGTCAATTTACGTTTCCTGTGTACTTTCGAAGTCTCATATAGTCTATAAAGCCCGAATGTTCAGAAACGAATTAAGATCACCTTTTAGAGTTGAGTCGAGAGCTGTATCTGAAATCGAGTTAATCCGAACAATTTAACTTTCCCATTTCCAATTTTCTTGAGGAAAGGAAAACATTTTCTGTAGCATAAATAAGCAGAATCTTGATGCCATGCCTCGTGTTGTGGTTTCTCATTTAAATTTTAATCCAAAGTTCCGGACACGTGAGGCTCTGTTATTGACATACAGGGTAAGTCTCATTACGACGTAACCTTCCCTTTCTCATTTCGAATGATTCAATAATCGATCGGTTCGAAAAATTCAAGGTGAGTCAGAGCATACATAGATATTTGTGTATCTAGAATTTCGATGAATACACCTACAGTTATTTTGATTTATTATTGTCACTTATAATTAAACGAGAGCTCGAAGTAAACATGACATATTGTATCAATGAGAATTCTGTTGCCTGGCAATTTAACGAAAGAAAACTGCCTCCGTAGGACGAGTAATTTTTTCTGACAGTTTTTGAGTTAAATTGCCTAATGGCAACGAAATTCGAATTTTAAATGTCAAATTTACTTCGATTAAAAAAAAATAGAGTGTAATTCGGTAAGACAATTTAATGAATAAGTTAATCAATGAATTAAAAAAGAAGATGTAAATTAGTTTATTTAATAACAGGAAGGTACAATTGTTAAGAACACATTTAATAAAAAAATGTTGATTTTCAGAACTTTCTTGTCTTTGCTGATAGTTTGTTGCATGCTAGTATTTTGAGCGGTGGTAGTAACTATTTGCTGAATGGTAGTACGAATTAAACCAATGATTTCTCTATGATGTTCTTCATCTAACTGAAGGTACAGTTTTAATGACGATGGGTTGCTATGTCCCGTAATATTCACAAGTTTTTGTTCACCTATACCACTTTTGGGCAATTCAGTTACGGCGGCAGCTCGATTAGAATGGTTCATAATTTTCACCCGCTTGACATCAAGTCCAATATTTTTCCCCCAATGTTTATCCCAATAGGAGAATTCTTATACCATCCTTTCGAATTTGTTTTTTGCCAGAAATGATTTGTTGTTAAAAAAACTTTCCACATGTGAAATGAAAAATTTGTTTGCAATGCTGGTTGTCATGCTCTTAAAAGTTGGGTTAGGTTTTGTCGCTGAAGTTGCCATGTTAGGGCAAACTTTTTTCGCTGTTATAATGACAAAACACCGCGACATAGCATTTTTAGTGCATGAATTAAATTGTCAGGATAATAATTTTCAGTCTCCACCTTCTGTTGAACTACTGCTGATGAAATAAATATTTACACCTGGAATAATCTGAAAATTAATTTTCAAATAAGTCAGTTCAATGCAACTTTCTCATCTCTGTTTCTGATAGGGTTCAGACATGCTGATCCTACCGCTGATCATCATGGGAACCTTGCTCATCACAGGAGGTTCAATTTCACTCTTATTACCAGAGACTCTCAACCAGCATCTACCCCAGACGTTATCAGATGCAGAAAAATCACCTCTCGATTGTTTTGCATTATGTGCTCAACCATCAAAGAATGAGAAGGACTTCACTGTCTTTGAAACCAATATATAATATTTGCTTTTATTAAAATATGTATAATTCTATTATTGAGCCTATATTTTTTTTGCCTCGCACAAAATTTGCTGGTAGAGCATTTTTTAATATCGAGAATAAATCGATCTCTAGATTTTTTTACTGTAGCATCAGCGAGATTATACGGGAATAATATTTACCTAACAATATTATTTCTCAACTCTGATTTTTGGTGGTGAAAGTTGTTATGCTGAGTTCAGAGTATACCCTATCATGAAGGCAAACCAAGTTAGCAGAAATATTTAGATGATCCATGTTCTATTGAAAATAAATTAATAAAACTATGCTTTATTATAACAATAATATATTTCTTCGACTCAATATATTACACAATTATAAAAACTAAGGTTCAATCTTAATACTATCTCACGAACACAACTAATTATACATAATTATAGATATAGCTGCAAAATGAAAGTACTTCTACAAATTCAGAATACAGGGAGCACAAACGAAAAAGCAAACTGAAACTGAACGAGAAAACACCAGTTTCATTTCAAGAATATCGTTCCTATTTTCTATGAAATTTTCGCCCTGTATGTTTGTGATGCCTGGTTACATGGCACTAAATAATGAACCTTCCCAGTGAATTCTTCGAAATTGCAAAACTTACACTTCTACCTAACGGAAAAATAAAAAAATGCTCAGCTATATCTGTTATTAGAAATAGTTCAGTCGCTTTTAGATATATTTTCTGTAACAATATATCGAGAGAACATTATTTTGCCGAATGAAATTCCATGAGATGGTTGATGTGAAACTAATTATTAAGTGAATTCAATCCAAGGCTACGTATGTGATTTTAAAATTCCATCTACGAAATAATGGTCTCGATAAATGTTCGCCTTGATTATTTCCCACAGACTTTGAAATTGAGCACGAAAGAAAAATTATTGTCGCTTCATTTCAATTCAAGTGGGGAATTGTCTTAAATAAGGTAGAAAGATGCTTAACAAAGTAATAAATATATCGAATAAATAGTTTTTATATATACATACACACCAAAATTTCTGATGAGGTTAATTCAAGAACTGGTTATCTGAAATATTGGACAACTCTAATCAGCGAGTGATGATATTTTCAAATCTGCTACTGAATCGATTCACGAATATTTTTAAGACTGTCCGATTATTTTTCTTCATAATTTTTTTGTTAAATTCATATAGCATTTCGGGATATTTCATTAAGTGAATAATCGAAAATACTTGATGTGTGCAGAAACTTTGGTCAATAACGGTATGATCGTTCGCTGCGGATACCGTATGATTTCACAAGAATTTATTTCCACATGAAAACGCTCATACCACACGAGTGAATTAAAATTGAAAACAGTAGACATACTTAATAAAGTACCTAGATTGAAATCAAGATGTGAAAAAAATTCTTTCCCGTAACGATTGATGATACTAGAAATCAGATTAAAATTTCAAATCCAACGAAAAATTGGAAATGTTTCTTCGTTCTACTACCATCAATATTCGGAATAAAAATAATGTATCATCGTAAATGCATTGAACTCTCGACATGCAGAACTGTGACGATAATTTATTGTAGCTTTCCCAATTACTTTCCCGACATAATGTTGAATTTGATGTTTAGAGATAAATGGATCATTACTGGAATTGGACAACACACAACACTGATTGGGAGTGAAAAGTTATCCACATTGTATATCACTTTAGTGGTTATTGTTGTCAATTCTGAAACAAAATTCGATACAATATAATCAACTGCATTAAGGAATCAGTTTAATACCTATAGTTACTTTCCGAAATTGAAAAAAATTAAAAAAAGATTAAAAAATTTCACAAATTCTTTGATTATTTTTGTATAAAATCTTGATTTTCATTCAAAAATTGAGACAAATATAGGTAACTAGGTAACTTTCTCAAATATTAAAATATTAGGAAACACCCTGTGTTGTCGATTTGATGGATGCTCAAATTGAAATTTTGGTGGAATCGCTAGTATTACAAACTGCAAGAAACTAAAATGTGGTAAAATGTTGCATTGTTATCCAGTTCCGAGCTATATAGTTTGAAGTCTCGGGAAAATTATTTTTTAACTCGATTACAAAATTTTCACCAAAATATTAGTTCTACAAAATATCAGAATAGAAAAAAAAATTATAAGGTTTTTCCATCATTTTGGAGATTACACACAACGAAAGTCAGTAGGGTCAGCTTCACGTCCAGAAATCAACCTCAATACGCACTGCGGTGGTTTTTCTTGTTTGGTGGCACATAAAATTGTATGCTACTAGAAATATTCCCTTTATTCTCACAGTGGAATTTTCTACAGTAAAAGTTCCTCTCACTTTTATTTCATTTTATCTGATGCATTTTGGGTAATGATCAAGTAAAATAGTATTTAGTAATAGTATAGTATAAGTTTTATAAGATGCTATTTTGTCGTACGCGTTGTTTGGAGTACGACGAACGAAGCGAGGAGTGCTCCAAGAGAACAAGTGCGAAAACGTGTCTTATAAAACGTGTTTATTTTTTTTTATTGTGCATTAATTTGAAGTCTTTAATTGCATAAAATTGATTTAATATCGATAAATAACAGAAACATATTCGATTGGTAACAATGATGACATTAAATATTTAAAATCTGACGGACAAGCATAAAGCCTAGTTTACTGTAGAGCGATTTTGATTTTTGCGATACCAGCGGTGGAAAATGTAATGTTGGTATTGTTTTCATTGGTCAATTTTAATCAAATCACACTCGGAATTAAAATTTGCCAATGAAAACTTCACCGCTAGTATCACCAAATCCAAAATCGCTCAGAAGTAAGCTGGGCCTGACTTTCATTTGACAGTTCGATTGTACCAACCTCCGAATAATAAAAAATGCGTATTTAAACAGAGGATAATTCGATACGCATTTGCGTTTTATAATTATTTCATTATCTAACCATACTAGAAAAATATAATTTGTGAAGTCAGATGAACAAAACACGCTGGAATCAACCAATAACTTCGATCACTCGTTGCTCGAAGCTCTCTGGATGAAATGAAATAATGAAGAGAAAAATTTTTTTGTAGAAAATTTCATAAGGAATATTTTTAGTAAGAATAAAATTTTCTGTGCGACTGACGGTTCCTGAAAAAAACAAGAAAAACCACCGTAATGCCTGTTAGAGGTTGCTTAGCGCACCTCCTCCAGGTGCGCATAATCTCAACGCATCAAAACCCCATAACTTTTCCTCTAATTAGAATCAAAATCATTCGCTTCAAATTCTCCGCACTCCACTGAACAACCCTCCAGTCCCCCAATATCCACCTACCCCCCGAGCTGCACCCTCACCACCGGGCACCGCCGTCAGTACCTCTTGTGGTCAGCCTGCCCGTCGCGATGATGGTGGTGGTGGTGGTGGTGGCGCCTTTTCTCAGCCCCCGGCGCCCCGTCGAGCGTCTCCTGGCGCCGTGGCGGCGGGCGGCCGTCGTGGGCGGCGCGGCCGCCCTCGAGGCCTGCCCGCCCGCCCGCCGACTCGTGCAGGTTCTCCCACGCCTGGCGGTAGTAGCGGCTGAGGCCGCCCTGGCGCGACTCCGAACCCGACGAGTCGAACGACGCCACTGTGTTGCAGTCGGGGGAGGCGCGGTGGCGGTGGTGTTTGGCACTTTGGTTCCTGCGGAAAGAAAAGGTTACGGTCATGGATATGTATTATACAGTGTGCGCCATGAAGTTGGCTACATATGGGAAAAAATTGTTATTGATATTTCTGAAAAATTCGTTGCTGCATATCCGTTACGACTTATATCACGTGATCTCAGATTTGGCGGGAATTTGAAAAAAGTTGACAGTGGTACCAAAAAATGGGTCAAATTGACAAGATATCAAAGAATTTTACCGGAAAAATATGCTTGGAATCCAACGAGGATTGGACCAACAGCTTTAATAACCTAAATCACGTAAAATTCGGTCTGATCAAATATTTGTGGAATACACATTTTGCGGGAGGTTTATTATGAAAACACGATTTATTCTTGTCACTAGGCATAGTCATAGTAGGTACATACCATGTATTTTGATGCACATGAGCTTATTTAATATTCTCAAACCGTGAATATGATCCTAACCAACTAATATCTGTAATTACAACTTTAGGATGCATTATTTATCCTTGTTAAATTCGATCTTTTTTGGCATCACATATTAGTAATTTACGTAACAAGTCCGCAAAATACTGTTTTTTTTTGACGAGTAGACAAAATTCTAGGATAAGCGGTAGGCGAGTCCTGGAAGTCTGCGAAGTGTACCTACTTCGCAGACTTCCCGGACGGTTGCCGAAAAAAACTGTTTTCGGACGTGTTGCGTACAATATTTTTTCGGCAACCGTGAAGAATTAATCAATGAGACACAATTCTTCATTATTATATATTTCTTTGTAGAACAAAATTTCACTAATTTCCTGTCAAACAGCTGTCACTCGTTATTTAGCTACTATGATAATGATCAACTGCATTTATCGAAACCATACCAACCAAGATCCTGTCCGGGCTAGGCCTGGAAATACGTACTTCCCGGACTAGGCTGGAAAAATGCTACTTTCTCCAAGAAAAAGCGTCTCGGACGGTTGCCGAAAAAATTATTTTTCAAATTCCCGCCAAATCTGAGGTCACGTGATATAAGTCGTAATGGATTTTTTAATTGACATTTTTTTTTCATATATGTAGCCAATTCTATGGCGGTCACTGTATATGCTGGGTATGGGGTGTGTGATATGATTTATGTGATTCTAATCCAGCGAAACGAACGTGGGAGAGGAAGAAGACGAGATACTCGCGCCAGGAACTTAAACTATTAGCTGTGCTGTTAGGGGCATGGCTGGGCATGGCTGCTGACGAGTGAGCATGCGCCGGACTAGTTATGAAAGCTCAATCGCGCTGTAGACATATAAGATGGGTTAGAATCACTCTCTTGGCGGTAGATCCATTTTCATTTTTTTTTCTCATGGCGGGAGTATCTCGTGGATAACGTCACATGCACAAGATGTCATGCACTGGGACTCGTACCAAGGATCTACTACAGTGACATTAATAAAATACGCAACTTTGTACCAATCAGATATGGACAGAGTGCTTTTCAGTTTCTTGAAAACATTTTTCGGAAAATTAGGTTTGAATAAGATATGTCCATCTGCCTCACCCCTTCCTATGGGACTCCCCTCGCCTTAAAGTCCACCCCATTTCGTAATCCCCCCTTTAAGAACCCGGGTTACCAGGGTGAGGATATGTAACTGAAGGCAGACTTGTACTTTTTTCACAAAAAACAATTGGAACAGAGTCAAGGACGCCCTTGGCAAATATAATTTGCCGCCTCAGTTCTCAATATAAAGAAAACTTTTTTGTTTTCGGAGATAATGGAATGACATTCGAAGGATCCGTTTAATGAATAAAACTGCATTTTTTGACAGTTAACTAACCTTCATGCAAATTGTGGATTCACCAGAAGTGACATAAACTTCCGATTTTCAAATGGTGTTTTGTCTTCATATGACATTAAGAATGCAGCATGCAACCATGTATCTTTTGTTACTTTTTGTAACATTTTTTTTTTAAGAATACATTTTTTATTACTAGCGAAGTATTCTAAAGACTCTTCAGAGAAATGTTCTCATTTTCAGTCAGGAACTCTTGTGAGTTTTGATCGCTGTGTTGACTTCGTGGAGAAAACATAATATAAGTTTTGCAATAACTCGAGAAACTTTGTATAGCTTATTATTGGCAAGCAAGTTTTTATCCACGGAATGATGATCTCCAGTGTAGCCAATGTTTTCACAGCTAAAACAACTTTCTGCAAAACACATTTCCACCTTTTTTTTCTTCATCAATATGCTCTAGTAATTTGGATTCAACTCGTGCCTCGAGTACCTCGTTATTTGATCATCAACAGACAATTTTTATCGAAGCAATAGCACACGCCCATAGGTAAATACGTCCCTGCGAAGGGTAGTTGCACATGAGCCGCGCGAAAGAACATCCCAAATTCCACCGCGATCCGAAAATCCCCCGGTGTTGCCTGAAGTGCCGCGTGGTGCCATGCGGTGGTCATCATGCAGTGCAGTGCGGGTGTGGCCGTGCCGTCGGTCTCGTACCTGTTGCTGCCCTGCCGGCCAGCCGGTGGCGCCATCTAGATCGGATTGGAGAAGTGGCCGGCACGATGCGAGCGGCAGCCGCGCGAAAACTCCCTGCGGCCGATCTGCTGGTCGGGAAAGGGCAGCGCCAGCAGCGTGTACCACCTGGAGGGCATGGCGCTGGCCGAGGGCAGCCGGTGCGATGACCGACTAGACACACCCGCACTGCGGCCGCAAAGTCACACGGTTATATCTCGGTTTGGGCTTTGATTTGATCCCCTATCCCACAATTCCCACGTGAGCATGGAATGTTTGCAACCAATCTCGCACAGTTGGCAACACTGAATTTTGTTGTCATAACGGGGTTTGGATCGCACGAGTTTTAGAGGAATGGAAGTAAATGTGTTATCATACAGAATTAATTGAACGCTTTGTGGTGTTTTAATCGAGATGTTGAGATGTTAAGTTGGTCGAGCGGGAACGTGGACTTCTCAGGTTGCTTCTTTGGTGAAATTAAACTCAAAATTCTTCGGCTAGGTATATTGGATTTTCGCTACCTCGGTACAGGTCAGATGTTGAAATCACAATAACTGGTACTAGAATAACTTATGTTCATCCTGGAAGTTCTTTTGAATGAACGATATCAGGTGATGGACGCGCCAAAAGGCGGTTATTGATTGGTTGAAGACCATTGCCTAAAAACAGTGCGATGAACTCAAGTCGCCTCGTTTGAGAAGTGTAGTCATCATTTTCATATAAATGAAATAATAAAATAATATTCAGCTATGCTATACAATTATGCAATAAAACTATTCCAAGGGAACGATTATGTTTATACGAACGCAAAATGATAAAAATATACAGGAGACATCATTGAACGAAAATTCTTGACTATATTACAGTTTTTTAAATAATTTTATGCTTTGTACACGCTAGTGAAGTCGAATATGAAAAATTTATATCGTTATGAATTTGTTCGATTGCTCCTTGTAAAATGACCCGATATCCTTACTTATTTTGGTCTTCCTGAAGAAAAAAGACCAAGTATTCTTCTCGAAACAGCCATCCAGACACCAATTTTTTGGCGATGCAGAGGTGTTTCTAAGGCTGTACCTACCAGTATATTATAATCAGGTAGATCAACTGACATTTCGTAAAAGGATGCATGTGTAGGTTTTTCTTCAGTGCTTCAGGACAAGTTCTAATGAATAAACAGAAGGTATTGCTTCGAGGTCGGGAATTTTTCTTTTCTCAATGGAAAAGTTTATTTTGAAGCACATTTGCACCAACCTGTTTGAACATTTTGAAATGGAGGTGTGCCATTGGAATTTGTTCTGGGGTATAGCCATTCTAACTTATCTACTAAATGAACAAAACTCGAAAAGCCTTTGGTGACGAAGCATTTATTCAGCTTACCTCACTACCTTCAGAGTATTCCAGAATCCTGAGAACTGTTCCAATGATAATTCCGATTATAAAATGCAAAACATTAAAAATATATTCAATACGCACTCTAAGTACACTGACTGATTGGCGCTTATGAATTGACATGACAGAAATACTGAAGCGATAACCTGAGAACGAAATTAAATTCGTTCACGTGGGAAACGGGATTAAATGGGAACCCTATATATCTGAGTAAGAAGTTTTCCTAAGAGGGGACGGTTGCCATTAAGGCCAAGGGCGACAACACATAATCAATTACCCTAGCAAGCTATTTTTTTAAATTATTTCTACGTTGGTTCCATGAGAACATCGCAGCCTCTAGAATCAAATTCTCAATGAACTGGTCTTGTGACGAGTTATTTCTACTGTGATTTAAAAAAAATTTAGCAATATATGAAAGCCAGAGTCGACGTTGGGCGCCATAAAAGCCGATATAAATTATTCGAGATGAATTTATCAGTTCGGCAGTTTCAAATTGATTGCACCATCTCGTTCATCAATAAAACAAAACGTCCAACCAGAGACATAATCGATCCAAAACAACCTCATCAATTCTAAAATATATATAAATATCCGTCATGAATTTGTCTACAAATGTTCTTCCTTATGTAGCAGACTTTATGACGGATACGCATTAGCAGATAAAAAAAAAGTAAGTTTTAATTTACCTCCGCACTAATATCACAATCGTTGTGACCACCGCTGCCAAGAAAATGAACCCTCCAAAGGCACCCAGAGCTATGATAGCCCCCATATTCAGCTTGGCCCCAAAGGTATCCCTCCTCTCGCCATCCACAGGCGAAGGGACATTCACATTGGGCACCTCCCCGTGCTGGATATTCGAACTACCGGCGATTTCGTTATCTTGAGGGTGGCCGGCGACTATAATCGAAGCCAGGGAGGATGACAGTGGTGTGTGCATGGTGGTCGTCCTCGACATAGGTCGGCGCGTTCTGTTGGCGACCTTGACTACGTCCACGCCTCTTATTGTTGTTGGAGGGGGTCGGGTGCCTCTTGTTCGTTGGCGGGTGGTGAGGGTGGTAGTTACTGTCGGGGGTAGTGGGCGTTTGCTGCTTTTCGTCGGTTCAGGGATGTTTATTGTGGTCGTGACGATGTCTATAAAATGAAAAAACGAGTCAGGTAGGATACAATTTCGAATTAACAATTTGAAAAATCATTTTTTCAAAAGTCTCGATGGTGTTATATGCAACTGAAAACTAGACAATTATGATGTCTCCACTCCCCTACTTTCGATGCAAAGGCATTACAAACTGTTATTCAACCACGAAGTTTCTGGTTTGAGCAACAATTTCATATACAGATTTGCATAAGAATATTATCAATTCAATTACTGGCATTACCTCCGAACAACAAACTCACTAGAATAGTAACGCCGCAAATTTTCTGAAGCCAACATAAAATTCATATTCATGTTTTTTCCCCCATAGAGGTTGCCACATTTCCCATATATATATCCTTCAGTTGGTACTTATATGAGTCGGATACGTGATTCAACAGCTATTTTTTCAATCTTCCTCATATAATATAGTTGCCTCATTTAAATATAAGTTGTTTATAGTTAGCATGTCGATTCGGAAATTGTGGTACTTTTGGTGAATGCGCCAAAGCAGCTTATTTCGTTCAACCGATAATCAACCGAACGCTGACAGTGACAGCGCGAAACGTCTCGTTTTCAAATCAAATTTTGTTTGATGGTTCATTGAATGGCATATTTCCATCAGATTTGTGTGGACATTTGAAGTGGTGACCAGAACACAACATTTCACCCGTGAGTTACTCAGTGTTGTATGTCGTTGTACGAACATAATTTACCCAGCCTAATGTGCAAAACAATTTGAAAACATTCTCAGGTTTCCCCGAGATGAAAAGTTAGTGTTGATGTTGGCTTCAAACAACTATACTGTAGCAAGGATTGTGCATTATTCATCTAGTATGTTATATGATCAAATTACGGAAAACAAACATACATTGACTTGTTCATTGAGCTGAACTATGACATATTACAAGGTCATTACATTTTTAACAGTACCCTCTCATTGGCTCAGACTGTAAACAATTGTGTTTTATTGCCCTGCTCACCTTCGCAAGTTGGTGGTAAACTGTCGTACTGCCCATTTGCCAGACAAGTTATTGTGTTTGGGCCTGTTAGCTTGTAACCCATGTTACAACTGTATTCTATGACGGATCCGTAAAAAGTATCGTTTAGCATACGAAGTATACCGTTTGTTATTTCGCTTGGAGCCTCGCATTGAATAGCTGAAAAAAATCGACCTAATTATGGTTGTGTGCTTGAAATGATGATGGCGCATTTTCGAAACCAAATGGTAGATACGATGGTTTTTTTCTGTACTCACGTTCGCATCTTGGTGGTGGCCCATTCCACCTTTCATCGATGTCGCATGCCAACTGGGCTCTTCCTATCATCTCATATCCTTCATCGCAAGTGTAAACAACTCTGGACAGATATCCAATGCTGTCGTTCACCAAGCTATATTCTCCATTGGCGATGTCTGCTGGATATCCGCACTGGATTCCTGGAAGAAATTGAACATTATTTCCATTCTGGTTGCCCTCTATATACGTATTTATGACCCAAGTAACGGCCGTCCTACTTTTGGCGGTCGTATTCCGGCTGAAATATGGTTTAAAAAGACTATAAATCGAGGAAAAACTGATTTTTCCAATGGCATTGTGTTTGGCATGTCGTGGGTAATTCCAAGAAAACCTATAGAGAATCTCAAGAGAAATATGAAGGATTACTATATTCACTTCGATATGAATGAAAATAGCTCTATATCATTAAGTTTTTTATTTGACAAATATAGTTCAGACATGAAGATTTTATAGTAACGACTTATGGAATTGGCGCCAAGATATTATATGAAACGTCTGACATTCATGACTGCTTTATAGGCGATATTAGAGTTCAATTTCACATCAACAGTGAGCCTCACCGTACCTCATATTGATATGTATTCTACAGGTACCTACTATATCTATACATCGTTCATGAGGCTTTTCAAATTAATTCAGTTTCATGGACTGTATACAATGCCCTGAGATAATACATCGATCAGATATTATCAGATAAAAATGTTTCAGTTCTCAGAGAGTTTACGATAAATGAAAATCAAATTTTCGGTCTGATGTATTGGTTGACTCACTTTTGCAAACAGGTGGAAACTCATTGTAGAATCCTGTTTCTAAGCAGACCCTTTGGGTTGGTCCTACCAGAAGATGTCCTTCATCGCAGCTGTACTCTATTGTAGATCCAACGTTGTAGTTTGGGGCCACCATGGTCGAGTTTGGTGGTTGTTCTGGGCGACCGCAGGCTTTTGGTTCTGAAAGAAATTCACACCTCAGAAATGTACGTTGCTATTTTTTCCACATCCATTGTAATTATACATATACAGGGTCACTCACGGTCGATGGTACCTTAGACGTTTACGGAGAACGGGACGTAGGATTATTCTGAAAATTTGGTTTATTGGGTAATCAGTTATGTTCTATCGATCTAAAATACTTTCAGCGTTGCGGCGTTGCCGCTTCTATCAAAAAGTAGCAACAACTTTGTTATTTCAAATGGAACACCCTCTTTTATTTTATTTTTAGATTATTCCTGAAGAGCTGATTTCGTCGATCTATCATACTTGGGGTATAGCGAGAAACATCACAGAGATATAGGGTGTGAAAAATCGAGATTTTTCAACTTTAGGAACTTTTTGTGTCGAAACTAATCATTTCTGCTCAAAACGGCTTACATGTCCCTATCTTAACTTTTCATTTACTATCTACTGACATTTAATAGAAACAAATAGAGGGTGATGCAAAACTCAAAATTTTGAACCACCCGTATTTGTTTCAATTAAATATCAATCGATAGCAAATGGAAAGTTGAGATAGGGACATGTAAGCTGTTTTGAGCAAGAATGGATTTCGGCACAAAAAATTCCTAAATTTGAAAAATCTCGATTTTTCACACCCTATATCTCTGTAATATTTCGCGCTATACCCCAAGTATGATAGATCGACGAAATCAGCTCTTCAGGAAGAATCTAAAAATGAAATAAAATACAGAGTGTTCCGTATGAAATAACAAAGTTGTTGCTACTTTTTGATAGAAGCGGCAACGCCGCAACGCTGAAAGTATTTTAGATCGATAGAACATAACTGATTACCCAATAAACCAAATTTTCAGAATAATCCTACGTCCCGTTCTCCGTAAACGTCTAAGGTACCATCGACCGTGAGTGACCCTGTATGTATGCACATATGGACGTTGCTTCTACTTACGATGTTGACAAATGTAGTTGAGGTGCATCATACAATCAGTGTCGGACCATAGCCAGCCTTTGGTGCCATCGTATCTGGAGCATTCGCCGTTTCCAACAGGTAAATTCCAGAAGGAAACTGTGACTTCCTCTCCATTCAGCCACTTCCATCCTCTCGTTTCATGGTCTCTGATGGCCCCCATCCAGTACTGACCACTCGCGTCACTCCTATGGCGACGCCATAGTTCCCAACTGATGAATCCTAAAGAAAAATGGTTCAGGTATTTGAGGGAAATTCAGCTTCCTGGTTTTAAATGGTACGGTAGGTTTTTTACTTGGAGATAGTTGAGATGATGAGTCTGGAGCAGTTTTTTACCTTGTAAAGCTGGATTACTTTCGTCTACAAGGGTACCGCCTCGGGATCTGCAGAATGACAGAGCCTCTCTGAATTTGACTGGTTGGCGATTGTAGAAGATGTAACATTTTCCATTGTAAGTGGCTGTGCTACCTGTAATTATAAAGCCAAGCCCATATCATTGCAATGCAAATAATCAACTTCTATGATTTCAATGCAGGCTGAATGAAAAGACTCTCAGCTATTATTGTTAACGGATTTGTTTTCTCTGCTCTATAAAAAATTTGATTGTAACAGTGTTTAGCCATATAGTCGATCTAAATGAGCACCCAGTAGACGGATTATAGTTCCAGCCTACTAGGTTTCCATTTGGAAGGACATCGGTTTAGCTATTGCTCTGAAAATCTGGGGGATGCAAATCCAGAGAAAGTATTTTTTCATTTCACTTTTGCAATGAATAATACGCAAACAATTTATCAAATACCTAATCCGAAAGTGAATTCTTAGTACGTCCCTGTGTATGCGGGTTGATAGGTGAATTTCAAGTACATATACCTCGTATATGATTAATGATGGTTCAAGACAATGATAAGTGAACCGTATACCCGATAATTAGATCATAATATTCCCATGATAGGGAACAAGATTAGAAGAAATAATTATGCTGGGAGCATACGAGTGAAAGTTTCACTCGTCAAAAAATATTGGAGGATAGGTAGGTAAGTACTTGTTCAAGCTATTACTCATTGTAGATGACATTTTTTCAAGAGTTACATTAAAATTTCACTTAATTAATACAAAAGTGATATACAGTCGACTTTTTTCATTAGAGGCACTTTCTTTTCAGTCTAAACGTTGTGGGAAAAACTGTGTCATGTAGTTGTAGCAGTTGATTCTAGTTCAATGGGATCATATTGAAGTGAGACGATTAAAGATTGACAAGAGTCTCAATAGAAAATTGAATTGACAGTTCATTCTTCCACACTTTCGTCTAAACAATTATCATAGTGATGAGAATCTAATTCATCAATAGACACCTTCGGGTACATCAAGGTTTTTGATTATATATATACAGGGTTATTCAAATTCGACGCTCATCATTGGGATCTCGAGAACCGTAAGAGATACGAATAACTTAAAATCGGGAAAAAGTTGGGGAATTGTATGGTCATTATTATGGTGAAAAAAAATCCGCGCCAAATCTTTTAGTTTTCAAAATATTCGAAAAAAACTTAATTTTTCGTCTATCTATTTTATTTTATTCTTACTTTATTACTGGAGATAAAAAAAAACTTAAAGCAATTATTCATTGTCATATTTTGTGATTTTCAAAATAGCATTCTTAGATTTCGATTTCGACGTTTCGTCTTCTCGCAGCCATCACCAACTTTCATTTTTTAAATACGAATATAAATCTTTTTCCATTTTTTTCACCATTGACTGACCTCTGAAATACGTTGACACTCAAAGAATTGATTTATTCTATTCATTTATTATTGACGAGTTTCAATCGCCAAAGAGTTGTTGATCAAGTAACTATAAATGATTGTATTTCAGGTGTCAGTTCATGGTGAAAAATATGGAAAAATAAGCATCTTCGTATTAAAAAAATAGTTGATGATGGCCGCGATAAGACGAAACGTCTAACTCACAATCTGAGAATGCTCATTTGAAGATCGCAAAATATGACAATGAAGAAGAGATTTCAGTTTTTGTTGAATCTCAAGTGATGAAACAAGAATAAAATAAAATAGATGATTGAAAAATTCAGTTTTTCTCGAATATTTCGAAAACTAAAAGAGCTATCACGGATTTCTTTTCACCATAATGATGACCATAAAATCCCGCAATTTTGCCCCAATTTGAAGTTCTTTGTATCTCTTACGGTTCTCGAGATCCCAATGATGAGCGTTGAATTTGAATAACCCTGTATATATATATATATATATATTGAAGAATCATAATTGTAAATATACTGAAGGGCTCACATTTCATATTTGCATTTTAGCATACCTAATCAGTATTCACCTTGCAGTGATATTTTTACATTTCTTTAACTTTATGGGTTTTGGTGTTTCCGAAGACAATAAAAAACCGCATTGTTGCTTTTTTAGACGATGAATTGTGCAATTCATATTTCATTCCAGCTATAACACCGGTTCATAATTTTCTAAATGTGAATAGTGCTCACCTTTTATCTCTTTGCCAAATCACAGTTAGTAGGTATCACCTTACGAATTAATGTTAGATACAGGGTGAGCGAATGAAACGCGGGAAAATTTCAGAACATCGTAAAACAGATTTTTTCAAATCGAGAATATTTTCCTAATAAGGGAGTGTTTATTAATTTTTTGACAAATGGTATCCATTTTGTTGTACACTTTCTCAAAGATATTTCATTGATTCTTCCTATATGTACATGAAACTATGAAGTCATCAGAGTCAAAGCCTTCCGTCAATTGAAGAGTTTGTTGTTTATTTCTGAAATCTACAGGGTGGACCAGAGTCAAGGCGTAACATGGAGATCTCGTAAACGTGAGATATACAGGGTCGGTTTGTTACGGAACATGTGACAATGCTTACACTGAGTGAATCGGTGAATAGACTGCGGCTGGATATAACTCAATGTTAGCCGGGAAAGTAGTTTTTTTTTGAAAATTACATTGTCTCTCACCTGGTGGTTGATCTCTGAACTGTGGACACCTCTCAATGGGCAAGGCTTGATCAGTATAGACGAAAGCCTCGCAAATGGAGAGTTGGCTGGGCGCCGGGCCCTCAAGATGGACGCTGACAAAGGCGCCTGGCATTGGCGGATTGCAAGGGAGGAACAAGGGTTGTCCTTCTTCCAAGAACCCGGTGAACCTGTTGCAGATCGGGTTGGTACCCAGGTCCGGCCTGTTATTTCCGACGCGTACTATGATCGTAGCGGGTTTCTTGGCACCTGGAAGAAAATTAAAATGGTTAGGTATATACATGAGAAAACATTTCAACAACAACATTTGCTTTGAAACCTCTTCTAATCTGAGTAACCTTTCAGTTAATTCTAAAGACAAAATTCCTGCGATCATGTGTACAAGCTTAAATTAATGCAATGAATGCAATTCTGCTTATATTGGTCAGCCTGGAAGAAGTTTTGATATCCGTTACTCTGAACACAATAGATGTATTAACTCTGAAAATTCAAATACCACATCTTCCTTTGCAAACCATTCATTCATTCATTTGATTTAGAGTCTGATTTTGAAATTCTACATATCTGTAATAAGGGCCACAGATTGAATCTTCTCAAGACTTTTATAGACCCAAAAAAGCTTCACCCCCAAATTTTATGCCTTGATGATCAAACTAATCTCTATATAGCGGAATCATATTTTCTGCGCTCTGAATGATTCCTTATATATTTTCATATAATCTTTCTTTTCAGTTTGAATTGACCTATGTTTCTTCATGTTTGTTCTCTGTTTGTTGATCCCAACAAATCATTTTCTTGAATTTGTACCTCATGTTTCCTAAATATTCATAATTTGTCAAAATCTTTTCCCAAATTGTTATCAAAATTAGTTAAGTTCCAATAAATATTTATATATGATACGTCAATTTAATATTCACCTATTCCATTTTGGTCAAAATTAGTTAAGTCCCAATAAATATTTATATATGATACGTCAATTTAATATTCACCTATTCCATTTTGTTCACATCAATTGTCAATTGGCACGTCAAGACAACTTCAGCGAGCCATGAAGAAGTTTGAAAAGTGTTTGAAAGTGTTTTTAATCGCCAACTTAGTTGCAAAGCAACCCTCGAAGTCTGACTTGTATGAGTAAGGAAGACGGGGACCTTAGCTTTTTTTAGAAGTTATACTCACGATATTGTTCCAATTGAATTTAATGTTATTTTTTCTACACCATTTGGGGTTGTTTAACCTTTACTACTAATTGTCTCTGATGGTATTTCCATTTGTCGTTCCTTTTGCAACATTATTTTCCTATGATGGTATGTTATATTTTTCCTTCTTATCCTCATGCCTTTACACAAGTTTTCTTCCAAATAGTAATCACTAATAATTTGAGTCTGATGATGGTTAGATAGCTGGAACCGATTACTTTCCTCATCAATTAATTGATCAATTATTATATTATATTCGTGATCGACCTTATTCTTATCTACTTTATGGGAGATTCGATTTTTTCAAATGGGGCACTCTGTAGATGTATAATCGCATTTTCGAAGGCATTATGAACTTGACTGCCTAGTTGCGAAGATATTCAACTTTTCCAAAATAATTGATCGAAATAGTGATCACGCTGAATGCCACTATAATCAAAGCAATACCTACGTCACTAAAAAATGAATTTGAAGAATTTCGATTTCTCTGGGAATCTACAGAAGTAAGCATAAACCACATGATATGACTCAACTTTGATCAAATTTGAGCCACCCTGTAACTCTCTTTACCGAGATTCACCATCTCAAACACGAATTCGAATAGTAATGACTGTTCTTTCTATCGACATTCAAGTAGAATTTCGAATACAGTTACCTATACAGATGCCATTTTTTTATATATGCGATCATGAACTCGAATATTTTGTGAACCAAACTGTAAAATTTTCAAGCATTCTTCAGTGTGCCGTATACCTCGTCAATTAATCATCTGTTTTTGTATTTTATATACAGAGTGAGATTGAGTGAGGTACTGTAAATGAAATAGACCGATGTACAATGTGTCCCGAAACTTAGGTGACAAATTTAAATGAAAGATTCGTCTCCAAAAATAAATTAGACTTTCCTAATATATTTTTCTCAAAGGTCGCTCGTCGCAAAGAATGTTGAATATTCATAATTTCCACAGTTTCGAATTGAATTCTAAGGAATGTTTTCGTTCAATAAGCGCCAATAAGTGCCATCAGTAGCGTACCCTACTTTTTACGGCACTATAATGAAACCAGAAAAAATGTTAATTTTTAGAATGCCTCTTTCAATTTTGGGTAAAAAATGTTAATTTTTAGAATGCCTTTTTCAATTTTGGGTAAAAAATGTATACTTGTTGGGATCCAAAAACACCAATAAATGTTCTCAAGATAATTGCGCTCTCATGAATACAAATATATATACTAATAATCAAAAAAATTTTATGAAATAACTCCTATTTATACTCCGGTGGAATCTTTCGTTTCAATTTGGCACAATAATTCCGAGACATCCTGTATTTCGAGAGAAAACGATGTATGGAAAAAATGGGAAAATAGATCGATTTCCATTTCAATACCGGCATCTTCCTATATTTCCAACTGTCACTCTCATCAATACAATTTTAACAGGGAAAGCACAACTCATCATGGAAATAGTAATTTCAGGAGGAATTCAACAATAAAAAACTGAAACACATTACAATTTATAATAGGTGCTTCATTAAAAAAAGCTTTATTTATTAGCGATTTGCTGCATATGTTTTTATTGATTTGAGATTGAAGTTGAATTCATTATACTTAATTATGCTTTCTTAAAATGAAAATACCGTTTGACGTCAAAGACCTGCAATATTTTCGTCATTTGAATAAAAATCGACATGCTCATTGCATCTTTGCCTCACCCTGTACATTGCCGCCCACAGAGCTTGTAGGTAAGGCTCTACAAAAAAATTGAAGCGTGGTCATCGTTCCCCAGTTTCTCTGGGTCAACGGAATACAAAATGAAGGTTGGAGTTGGCTTTCCTAAGAATCCTGACCGTGACCTTGCTAACCTCTAGAGCTAGTAAAGAAGGCCTTAACCTACAAAAGCCGAACGCCGGGCATTGTACGGAATGCATGACTAATAGACCAACATAATTGGACGGCATTTTTCAGTTTTTTTTTGTTATTGATTCTTGATTACTTAAACTGATTAGTTTTTTAGGAATGATGTGCTACACAATACATATCATCTTTAAATTCGGCCTCTTAATTGGAAATTGAACAAAATTTAACGGAAAAATCAACTTTTGGATGCTTAAAATTTTCTTTCTCTCATGAAAGGCATTAAAATATCAAAATCGTCTCTTTTGTATTCATATGTTCAATTATTCCCGAGTTATTCCATAATGTGAATAGTGAAGTCAAATAACAGATGAAACAAACAAACAGAGATTGCATAGATGAGGATGAGACACTCGGAGAATTGGGTACAAGGTAATTCAATTAAAGATAATACATAATACATTTCAAATGGTATTTGAAAAATAAATAATTAGTAGTACAATATACATACCTACCTGCGTATGCATATTTCAGCATTTTACATGTGTGATCACAGCACAGATTACCTCTGTTGTAGTTATCCAATTTGAAGTCGTGAGTGAAATCGATTATACTCTGTCATTACAATAAAAAATATTTCTGTCTCCGATTATATAAAAAGGTATACAAACAACGAGATCTGAATTTTTTTTCATATGACATAAAAAGTCACTTTTTGATTACACTCAACAGGTATAAAATATTTATTTATAGTGCCTAGACAGAAAAAGTTAGTTGATATTAAAATTTTTCTGGAAATTATTCAAATCAAACTGGTGATATTGAAATTGATACAAAAAGATACAGGATGGCCGATAAGGATGAACAGCATGGATATCTTCGTAATTGTAGGAGATAAGGATGCAGAAATTGCTTATCTTCTTCTATTTGAAATAATTGATTCTCGAAAATTTCGTTTTCATTTATTTCTGGATTTGTTTTAGTAGTTAAAGGTGCAACTTCTTGAGCTCGAAAAAGTATAAAAAAAATTTGAGGAAAAAAATGTTATTGAATAGCTCAAATTTTGATTTACAGATGTTTTTTCACGAAATGGACAACAGCTTTGATTTTTCGAATTGAACATATGTGTATTTTTTCAGCATTCGATAAATCTTTTTTTCTAGTTCCATTGATGTCAACAAGTTGCATACTTTGATGGAAAATTACTGTGTTATTGACGACCAAAGTTGATCAAAATAACGCTTCATGGTTCTCATTGCATATCATTATTTGTTTATATTCATCTACATTATGAGATATAAATAAATGATATGAGATCCATGAAACGTTTTTTTGATTGCAACTTGTTGATATTAATGAAATCAGAAAAGAAAGTTCTATCGACCTGTCAAAAAATATAAGTACAGTGTCCTCACATATATTTTGAACCTTCCCTTGACTTTTTATTTATCGTTCAATTTATATTTCCATATATGTAATCAGAAAAACAGTTGAGGATCTGAAAAAAAAGTTATGGGCACCAAAAATATCTTTTTAAATGGAACACCCTATATATTTTGTCACTTTTGGATAGAGTATATTTTTCTGAAATCAAATAAACACACATATATCTTGTTATCTCTAATAGATTTCGAGATATATAACGTTAGACTTCAGATTTAAAACGGATTATTTCAGCTATTTGACCTGTTGTCAAATTGATGAATGCTTATAATATGTCAGATTTTGAGATATTTGACCTTCAAATTCAGATTTCATCAGGATGTTCTCTCGGATTAGAAAGAATAAAAAAAAAATTGTTGCCAACGATTTCCAAATATTGTGCTTAATCATGATTATCCATATTTCTCCATCCTCCCTTGAGACATGTGCTATAGACCATATACCCCAGTATACCTGTTCCAATGAATTATCAGTCATTTAGGAAGATGAAAATTTTAAAATGTCATGATCTCCAATTCGTTCAAGGAACCTTCAAATCTGACTTTTTATTTCAAATAGCTCCCTGTATATTTTTTGCAAATTTTGATTTCTACTCAAAATTACCTTTCCACCGATGTATCACACTTTGTCTTTTAATATTTTACATTTGATTTGATGGAAAAAACGTCCATTGAAATTAGCAGTAGGCTGCGATCTTTTGTGTAATCTTGATTTTGACTTCAAAATCAATTAATAATTCATGAACAATTTTGCATTCGAGATGATGAGGATAACGTCAAATATCAGATTATTATCTTCTGAAATGGCTGAGATAATCGATTGGAACACATATACTGGGACGCCCGGTATAAGACTATATTTCCGTAGTGCGACTTTGGCATTTTCATTATTTCTCAAATATATTGATGGTATATCACATTTTTCCCTGTCACTAAAATCCATGACAAATAACCTCACAAATAACTGTCATATTATAGCATTCATCAATTTGATAACATATATTTCAATTATTTCCATAGCTATCCTGACCGTCTATGTCCTAATTAGCTGAAAGAATCCGGATAAAATCTGAATTTCAACGTCAAATATCTCGAAATCTATTCGAGATAACATGATATATGTAGATATATTTGAAATCGAAGAAATAGAGTTTATCCAAAAGTAACAAAATATATGGGGTGGTCTATTTAAAAAAATATATTTGATGCCCATAACTTTTTTTCAGATCTTCAACTGTTTTTCTGTTTACATATATGAAATCTAAAAGAAAAATCACATATCATATTTTGAAAAAAGTAATTGAACAATAGATAAAAAAGTTAAGGGGGGTTCAAAATCTACGTGAAGACCCTGTACATATCGTTCCATTTGATGAACCAATTCATTTCGGGAAATGAAAGACATCTGTATATCAAAATTCAGGTCATTTCATTTTTCTATTAAGCATTTTCTCATATTCCCAAACCAAAAAAAGTTGGAGGAGGGCTCCATTTTAGGGAGCACGCCCTCTACGTACAAATATGGAACCCTTACCGCAACATGGCTTTCCGAAATCCAGACGCACCAGCTGAACCATGTAAGGTTCCAGCAGGTTGACGTACCACCAGGGCGTCCGTTCGGGTTTGGTTAGGGTGCAAGTTTCGGCGTTGAAGAAGGCGCTGGTGCTGCCATCTATGGCCTTCTGGGGTATCCCCCCAGAGTCGGTGCTCACTTGCATCGGCGCTTTGCCGGCTGCCACGTTCAAAACTGAAACAAGAATTTGCATAGTCAATATTGTTAACAGGGCCATATACAGATGAGACAGTCAGACAGAGCGAATTAAATTGGAGAGAGTTGTCGAAAGCGCAAAATTTGAAGGTCCAGTCAAAGATATACGCAGGCGCTGATTTAATTTTGGTGAAAATAAAAACGAGGCAAGTCGCTATAACCCTGAACATTTGCCTCTATCCATAATGAGTAATGCCAAGGCATTATTGACATCACTTAGATATGTTTTTTGACATATAATTTTAGACTCGATGTGACAAATGAACAAACAATTCGACAACAATGAAGGGTAGTAAAATGATGAAACAGTATATTATGATACAAGTTTTATAAGACGCCATTTTGTCGCACGCGTTGTTCGGAGAAGAACAAGTGCGACAAATTGTGTCATGTAAATTTTTGTCTATTTTGCATATTTTGCATCAATTTGAAGTCTTCTATTGAAAAAAATGATTTAATATCGATAAATAACCGAAACATCTTCAATTGGTAACAATGATGAAATTTAAATATTTGAAATCTGACGCACAAGCGTAAAGCCCAGTTTACTGTTGAGCGATTTTGATTTTTGCGATACCAGCGATGAAAAATCCAATGTTGTTATTGTTTTCATTGGTCAATTCAAATCGAATCACACTCTGAATTAAAATTTTCCAATAAAAACATTGAGTTTTTCACTGCTATAGTATCACCAAATTCAAAATCGCTCAGAAGTAAGCTGGGCCTAACTCTTCTGACTTTCATTTGACAGTTCGATTGTACCAATCTCTGAATAATGAAAAATGCGTATCGAAATAGAGGCTATTTCGACACGCATTTGCGTTGCACAATGACTTCATTATACAACCAAAATAGAAAAAAATATTTATACAATTTCATTGTAAACTCATGTGAACAGCAGATACATGGAAATAAGAATCAATATATTTTTCATCTCAAGATAAAAACTGCTATGAGTATGTGTAATCACTCAACAGAACATCAAAAATCAATCTAGGGCTTCGATTTATTTTAGAACTGATCTCAAAACACACCAAAATATGTAATGAAATTTTCCAGAACTTGTAATTGATAATTGAAAAATTAAATTGATTGAAATAAACATCAGATCGAAAAAAAGACTGAAATAATATGTAATCAAATTCATACATTTGTTTTCGTCTTCAACAATCATTTACATTTAAGTTTTTCTTCGACTTTTTCTTAATATATCAGTCCTTAACCTACGCCTCTGGTGGAGCCTATACAGGGTGTGAAAAGAATGAGAGCAAACTGATGAATTCCTGAAAATCAGATTATGACATAGGTACTGTAACTCTGTGATGTTTGAGTTTTCGGGAAAATGTTAAAACAACTCATTTAATCAATTTCGCAACCAAATCATTCCTCGAGTTTTTACTCATAATTTTCAGACTACAATATGATGGGTCAAGAGTCACTTCTGAAACTTCAGATTCTGATATTGTCACATTTCGAAATAATTGACGGCTCATAGTGTGTGATAATATGGGGAACATTAATTTCTTTTCTCAACGTCAATGAAATTGCATGGATCGAAATCCACGTACCTACGGCATCTCATTTATAGCACCACTGAGTTCAAATCGTCTTAACTGTATCGAAATATGTGCAGAGGAACTAGAAATGCGAACGAGGCAACTGGAAAGGTAATTTACAGGCAATGAAATGAAAAGTTCAGGCGATTTTCAGCCATTCTCGGTGCCGTGATCGCAACCGCTGATGCATTTTTACAGTGTCGTGCTCATGGATGGGCTCAAGAAACCACCAAAATACAATAATAAAAAATTTGTATCTAGTCATCTCACTTTGTTTGATATGTATTTGATGTTAAAATAACTTAGCGCGAACTTTACAACCATTGATGGGATTGACGTACCCTTCAAAGGACGGCATATCCTCACTATACGAATCAAATAACAGAATTGTATGTAAAGAAAGCCAACAATATCGTTTAGCAAACTGAATTCTGACAGTTCAATTGAATTTAGATCTGGAACGTTCCGATACTTTATGAATGAGGAAAGACATGATAAACAAGAAGTGACTTCTTCACAAAACAAAACTAAATAATTTTTTAAAAGATGCACGGTGTTCTTTTCCAGAACGATTTTTTTGATCATCCTATAGGATTCGATAATATCGTGTTGTAACTCTGGCATAACGCCTTGGATATTATACGATGAATACGATAGATTCCTTGTAAACTCAAGAACGTTCTAGTTATAAACGTCAAGTTCGGTTTTTGTCTGAAAAAATATAAACGAATTTCCATTTTTTCCAGTAATTCAAAAACTGGAACTGACTCATCAAAATTTCTTTCAGATAATTGTTCAGCATGAAAATGCATAACTTTGTCTCAATTCATACGACCTCATAACTCTTAGAATAACTGAGATCCCCATGGTTAAATCCCTTCAATAAACGAAGCAAAATAATACATTTTTTATTACAAATAATTTTCCCTTAATTTTCTTGACTGTTTTCCGCAAAAACTATTCTACTAATCATTGAACATGAACATACACAGGCACATGCCCAATAAAAATCGTAATGACATTGTTACTTTAAGCAGAGATAAGTCACACACAGTGAAATGGCTAATAAGAAATAGAAAGTATGAATTATGTACTTCTCATGTAGATTAAAACTACTGAAATGTGTAATTCATCGCATATTATTGCATGAACTGCAGGTTTATATTGTATGTTCTAACATTATAACAATTTACGCTCGACTGATCTGTCATAGATCGATTACTCGGTTAATATCCCGATTAATATAGATTCATCAGAAACCGATAAAAAATCCGGAAGAATGTGAAAGAAAAAGTGACAGTGATAACAGGCAAAACCACATAGAAATCGATAGATCGAATGTGAAAACGTGCATTGAGTTCACTTCATTCATTCAATTCACCAGCATGACAAGTGGCTGAAATAATATCCCATTTCCGTAACTTTATTAAAATATTCTTAAGGAAATTGTATCCGATGTTTTCAATATTCAATATTCAAATACTATTTATTAAAAACGAATACTGTTTTTTTGCAATCGACTCAAAAGTAGTCCATTACAAAATGATTAGAATGTATGTTGTCAAGCAATACTTTTATTGTCTAGGAGCTAGAGTTGAAGTTTAACTAACAGAAAAAATATCACGCTACTTTCGATTCTCATAAAACTGTATACACGTACAAAACAGATATTTTTCAAAACTGCGAGAAAGAAATATTCCGTATGGACTATAAAAAGTCTGTACGTCGAGTCGATGTGTGAATTCATCGAATATAGGAAACTAGATAGGAAACTAGGTTGTACAAACACTTTCTATCACAATGTCATCTCTTATGAATACGCATTAGATCATGATATTACCTATAAGGACAGTATCTACTTTATATGCATTCCCGTTATTGCTTGATTTTTTTTTTATAATTATATGTACAGGATAATCTTAATTGAACACTGGTATAGCGACAAAATCAATATTTTATGATGGGGATGTTCCTCACTTCACTTAACAATGATATAAACAATTATTAGCAATGAAAGCCAGAAAATGAAGTATGTAGGTTGAAGAAAACGGTGAAAAATAAAAGAGAAACCTTCACAACATTGAAATTAATAATGCATAGAAGTTTAATGTAATGCTTCTTCCACATGCACACAAAAAAATTAATAATCAGTTGAGAGAGATCAAAATATTTTATGCTATACTGGTAGTGAGTGGTATAACAGTATATTATTTGAAAGATAAAGATGTGTGTACTGAACAGTTGGTCCGAGTCACTATACAATGAAATTTGATGTTAAATTATAAGATCATCATGCATACACACATCACATGCTTTGCATAAATATTAACCACACATTCAAGACTAGATTGTAATCCGCACCAATCATAACATAGTCTTCATTTTTGTAGTAATTGTCCATTATTATTTAGAGTTCAGCATAACCAGAGGACAGAACGAATTATTTTGAATTAACGACATATAACAAGGAATCCCAACTCAAATTAATATCATCATATAGTAATAAATCGCTACACTTTCATTTTATTTATAATGATGTGAAAGTGTTCTATAACCTATGTGGTGATCAATAAAACCATTTATTCTAATGAGTGGTTGTGGAGGATAGGGTCCCTCATGTAAATTACCTATATAATTTCAGCGTTAAGGGGATCGTCCAAATGATCACAGTGATTCTTCCTACGAATTCTAAAACATAAATTGTTTTCATATTGGTGCTAGTCTTTTATTGTTTCGCAACTTTATCTGAAATGTTTTAGTTCGCCGAAATTATTTTGATCTTTACCTACATTCGCTTATATATTGTGCTGACAATATATCTCCTTACTCAACAACCAATTAGTGGATTTCAATTTTGGAAATTCAGCCAAAAGAATCGGAATTACAGTGAAAATATAGCTTGTCGCTGTATTTTCACGGTGATTAACCTGCTTAGTTTTTATTTTACTAACTGTCAAGTGAAAACAATGATTTAAATTTATTAATAGTAATGCCTAAGGGATTACTGCTATAGTTGTTTATTTTAACAATTTGCTGTATATCAGATACATAGGATTCTAGCAAGCGATAAGGTTTTCCCTCCAGTCCATACCTTGATAATTTTGATAATAGAATCTCATGACTAACACAGTCGAATGCTTTCGAAAAGTATATGAAGAGGCCCATCACAATTTTTTTATTATCAAGAGATTGAATTATTTTATTTTGAAATTCACACAAGGCTGTCTCGGTACTTTTTTAGCTGTGAAACCGTGTTGTGAAGATGATAATAATTTGTTCGATGTAAAGAAACTAGTTAATTGAAATTTGATATTCAATTCATATAACTTGGATATGCTGGCTAACACACTTATGGTTCTGTAGTTGTTAAGGTCATTGTGATCTCCTTTTTTGAAAATTGGTGTTACTCTTGCTACTTTCAAATCTGTTGGAAAACGCCTTTTTCTGTAGATAAGTTTATAAGATGAGTTAATGGTATACCACATTATATGGATTTCAATAATTACTGAAAATCGATTTGAACTACAAAAAAGTTTATTTGTCATAATACAAAATGTGAAAATGACTTTGAGACAATTTGTATATCTGTGGAATGTTTAGTTGAGTATTAAAATTCATTTTTTTCAGTTTTTTATGCTATAGGTATATTTTCGCCTCGTCTGGTAATAAAATCAGTAGAATAATTGAAATTGAATTGTCACATTTGTGAAAATATAACATATTCGTTACTTAATAGTGACGTATTTCGAATGACAACTGAAATGTCATTACCACAAAACAGCGTAAGAGAATTCGGTTTGAGTCTCAAAATATGTCGAATCGGTCCCCTTAGATTTTCAATTTGCGTTATTACGTTCGACTCGTAGAGGATTGATGAGCAAGATCTGCACGCGGAAAGGCCGATGCACCGTGATACTCTTTGAATTTCCTCATTTTTCCACAGTCAGCTCCAGTTCTATACGTTAGCTATACGGTTCTTCCCGCATTCCATTGTCTGGCCGATGACCTGCCACCAGATGCACTCAAATTTGGATTTATAGACAGATTTATGCAGATTGCTTTCCAAAATTTATTACAAAAAGGAAAAATTCGTAGATGCATGAATGTTTGTGAAATAGAGCGTTAGAATGAATGCATATATCACCACAATAAAGGTTTCTGTCTATAAATATATGTGACCATATACCGAGTGTTTCTCAAAAGTGGCTCATCCCTATGATTTTTTGACGAAAAATCACTCTTATTTTTTTTTATTCCAAATGATGAGACACCCAATAAATTTCTACTTATTTCAATAGAAAGTATTAATGACATCCTATTTATACCTCATGCAAGGTGGATATAGGATGGTGAAACAGCTCTTCAGTTGAAAAGTTCAGCCAGCTTTGAGAGAGAAAAAATATGGTGAAACAGCTCTTCAATTGAAAAGTTCAGCCAGCTTTGAGAGAGAAAAAATATGTCTACCTTAGTGTTCTTTGTCGTCAAGATTGCAAAATTTTATTATTGGGACATAAAAAAGAAGACTTATATAACCTGTACATAATTGGTTTGTTTTTCTTGTAGTTTGTGTTCGTTATTCCGATTATTCAGAATATTATTTAAACATTGTTAGATTATGATTGTTGAATGATTCACACATTATAAACGTGTTTTTAGATTTCTTCTCTTTTTCACGTCGCAATCATAACATTTTCGTTATTTGTTGCAATCTTGATGACAAAGACAACACTAGCGCAGACATATTTTTTCTCTCTCAAAGCTGGCTGAATTTGTCGACTGTTTCTGCGAAAAACTTTTAGACCGTTTGAGAAGGGCAGTAATATTTCCACGACTTGAATGAAGATGGCAGTAAGATTGATTATCAAGGAAGATTTCTGTTTCTTATGTATTTCTGTGGTTCGCATATGACAGACCTCGTGACAGACGTAGATTATAACGACATTAAAACACTATATTCATATATAGTAAATCTAGAATAATTATCGTTATTTTGACTCTTCTCAGTTTTTTTTTCTCTTAGAATAGATGACACTAACAGATGCACAGTTTCTATTTTACCAACAAAAGGTATGACGCCATTTCTTTGTAACTTCAGGAAATATTACTACGGTTCGAAATCAAGTAGGAAAAAGTCCACAGTTTTTTCTAGTGCTTCAAATGGGGTGTCATTGATAAACATTCGGTACACCAAACTATATTAAATTGAAGTAAGAATATAATGGGTTTAATTTAAAATGTCTATAGAGACGTGATGTATACTGAATATCATTCAAGTTGAAAGAGTACAATTTAGCCATTTGTATAACTTCCACTACATCGAATGTAAAACAGTTTCTCATAAAATGTACTAAGTAATAGACAATCATTTCAAGTTAGAGCAATAACATTATTTCCAGACGAATATCAAAGCCTCCCTGGCGGTACATATTATATAGATCATAAACGGCAGCATGATTCTATTAACCCCGTATATCAAACAACAGTCGCTGAATGTTTAAAATTCCACCAAAAATGGCCTTGCGAAAACTTGGTTAATAACTCGTATCATAAACAAAGGAAGAGCAAACAATGAGGACATTATATGGTCTGGATCGCACGTCGCAAATTCTATTAGAATGTCGTTTGTGATGGAGGTAGATCATAATAAGAGTCAAAGTAAATGTTCCAGAAAAATTGAGGCAGGATAGAATTTTTGGTTCGTGACAAATAGATATGTGCTTTATCGAGAAAAAACAATTTTTATTGAAAAGTACTTGTTTGCATGAATAATCTCAATGAATACCAAGGAATAATTGAAACCTAACCTGAAAATCCACAAAAACTTTTGAAAGAGAAAATTGTATATCCAATTGTAATATCAAACATAGTTTGAAATGAATGTCTGGTAGCAGAAAACAACTATACTTTCCTGGCAAATACCACGCAGAACATTTGATTATATCTGCTCGTTGTCTATGTAACGATTCACACTGTGAATGCAGATCGCAAATGTTTCTATCCTTCAAAGACGTGACAAATTCACATCGGGACAGGCACGCTTAACAACCTACAGATCGGTTTCGGGCTTATTGGCCCTCATCAGTGCAGGGAGACCGTGAGATCTCCACTCGAAGCGTTGCCTGTCCCAATGCATCTTCGTCGCGTCTATTTGACCGCACTGAGCCGCGTTCCAAGAGACAGTTGAAAGTGGCGACATCAGGCGGCAGAAGAAAGAAACACTCCACCCTCTGCTCGTAGTCTACCAGACATTCATTTTAAACTATATTTTATATTTTAATTTAACCTGGAAATGTTGAATCATAATTGTTGTTATATTGATGAAATAGCGAGATGGTGGAATTGAAGCAGTGTCCAGAAAAAAAATGTACTTATTATATTTTCGAAATAAGAACATTTCAGAATCAACCCATCATACTTCATGAATGTGAATAAAGATCAATTACCTTGATGGATCATCTTTGTGTATCAGCCCAAATTATAGAAAATCATTTCATCATTAGATTTCCTGTACGTAACTACTTATTATATGTACTATAGCTCAACGAATCCCCAATAAATTCAAGACATTCTGCGATAATTTGCCACGTGCCAACTTTAATTGAAGGAAATTATAAAAACGGTGTTCGAAACAAGAGTGACAAGAGTTGAGATGACTGAATAATTTCTGCAGGGGAAAAACAATTTCTTATTTCTATTTCACTCTGAACATTATGAACAAAGGGAAGAGATGAATTTATTTTGTTGCCATAAAATTCTCATCAAGTTTCATTGAGGATAATTTAATGGAATAACCTCGGGAACAACAAACAAAGAAAACAATTCACCTTTCGAATTTCACCTTTAAATAACAGTACGAATTTCAACAAATAATCAGAAAACCCCTGTACAATGTGTGAACAAAGGGAAGAGATGAATTTGTTCTGTTGCCACAAAAAACTCATCAAGTTTTGTTAGGGATAATATACATAACAAACAAAGGAAACAATAATTCACCTTTCGAATTTCACATATTATAATAAAGGAAACCCTTGTACAGTGATGTGTGAGCTCCGAAACCTCTATGGATTCGGATTCCCAAAAAAGTTGATTATAATTTATAGTTTTTCGTGTGAAATTGACTTGAGTGGAAAATGAATTTCAAAAACACTTCTGCACGTGAGAGTTGTCAAGCTGTGAGAAATTATCACTTATTGATTTTGCAGCTAGGTCAACCTGTCAAAATCAAGGCATCTGGCTTGAAACAGGCATAAAATGTTCCGTGCTATAAAGTTGATGTAACATCGTATCACGTTGAAAGTTATACACAACGGTACCTATTTCTCGCGATTTGTAACCGAATGAAATGTGAGAAAAACCGCGTGCAGAATGGTAAGGTACTTACGAGGGTACTTACTTTCGGAGTGGCACACCATCTGTTCGAGAATAATTTGAATGTTCTTCACACATGCAAGACGTATGCGTTAGTATACTTAACAGTTACTGAACTATAATCATAGAATTCATAGAGGATGATTTGTGACAGGATAATAAGTCTTGGATCAATTTCGTATATTGGTTAGCTGTAAAAATTTTCTTCGATGAGTCGGCAATAGGCTTGTCCCGCAATTTTTTTTATACCTTTTGTCTGCACTTGTTTATAGGAATTAGGGAAAACCGTATTAGGAAGCTTGAACTGCTCGGAACTGTATATACCAATACCATATACCAATAAAATAGTATATAGTGCAACTAGTGCGGAAAATAGCCTACGGCTCGTGGTTCATCATCTTGTCAAACTCGTATGAAATATCCAATTTTCGCACGAGTTGTACACTATACTTTTCCAACGACCTACATAAAAAACATAGGTATGTCGGATTTTAATTTCGCATGACTGTATTACCTACTTACAAATCATATTCACAGGAAACTAATTCAATTGCCTGAAGAAGCATATAAGAAAGATGTACATTTAATAAAAATATTTGGTACATGTTGGTCTGTATTTATGAAATATTGGAAAAATAATTATTGAAGCTAATATTTGAACAATTGTTCAGTACTAACGGAATACTATTATTTTCTTTTATCAAACCTAAATTGCATACTTCTGATGGGGGAGTAGAATCTACCAAGTCATCGTCGGATGACATTGTAGCAAAGAAAACTGAACAAATTATATGATTCGGTACCTATCTACTTGGTAAATCACATTGAAACTATAATGTTATGAATTCGTTTGTAGATATGTCATTGTCACAGCTACCTATGAGTAAAAATCAAAGTATATAGTTAACTATATTAGGTAATCGCACCAATCGCAGAGCGTGGAGATGAATATTTCATTTCGCACTAGTGCGAAAATATCTTATTTTGTGTACTAGTTCACAGTGCGTGATGATACGTATTTCAGGTCGTCGGAAAAGAATATATATTTTAGTTCGAGACTCTGATATCTCAGTTATATCGACTATCTACATAAGATCTTGAAAATTCAACAAAGTTTCAGCTTTTACGTTGTTCACATGCATATTTTAAGGGGTGTAAAGCCGAGGGGAATGCATACTTTTTCTATCATGCCCTGTATGAAATGATATTTTAAATGATCTGAACAATTCCTTATTTGCTGAGTAACTAGCGTTCCACTTCATTTGTTATAGCCAGATAACGGTGTTCCCATGCTTCATTTATTGCCTTTCATAATATGATAGTATCGAAGATTTATCATCACAAAACAACTGGAACTTACTGTCATTACTATCATGATTCAATGTGTCTTCATCATTATCATGATTTTAATTATTGTCAGAATCCAGGATGTCGAATGTAAAACTCGAAGCGTCAGTAGATAATCGTGTCCAATAATTACTGAATTTTCATTGATCTTGCTAGGCGACAGAAAATTTGAAATCCTGTGAAAGTAACATTCCTTATTTTCTGTAGCGTTATGGGTACATATGTAAACTATGGAGTGAACAAAGTTTTTAAAACGTTTTAGTTGAAGTTTGCAATATTTCAACGAGTATACTACTTCATTGGGGTAATAGTTTCGTTTCAAATATGGCAATACCTGCTCAAGATACACCTGCTACAACACTCCAATTACCGTGTATCCGGTTTCTCGGAGAATCAAATTTATTAACTTCCTCTTCGAAGGGTACAAGAGTGATTAGAGTGGGCAGAACAATAAATTCTGAAATTTTTCGGTGGTCATTGGTGTTGCTAGGGATTTTTTCCATGGGGACAGTTGATCGCCCACCTCAAGTTGATACTGAATATTTTCCACGAGAAAACAGTATATTTCTTTCGGTACTTCGAATTCTAAACCTCCAATCTTTTCTCATAGATACCAGCGCAAATTTAGAACGTTGTGCTCTCATTGAAACAACATATTATAATTTTAAACTGACAATTACGAATACTGCGAAGAGATTGAAAAGGGGTTTCAAATAGAGCTCGTAAACGTTATTGTTCTAATTACACATCTGAATCCCATATTATATCAGATAAATTTTGTTTTGATACTACAGAAATACGATGATGCAGTTTTAATAACTATGTGGTGAAATAAATTATGTGGAACCTATAAATGGATGCGCTAGAAAATTATTGAGATCGATTCCGAAGATCTAGAAAACATAAACAAAAGCTAGTTGCTATAATTTGTGGCATTCTCTCCAATTGAACAATTTCATAATTCATCGTTACTTCTTGCTGTGACCTGGATAACCCATGATGTATCTTTTCAATTCAATTGTTTCGAATATAGTATGAATTATTACCTATATATTTTAATTAATATAGGACTTGTTATAAATGTATGTAAGACTGAGATGCTCTTTCACTTAATGGTGTTCTAAGTGCATGTATCATTTGAATATCTATAATCCAAATTTCATGTACTAACTATATAACTAACTGTACTAACTATATAACTAACTGTAATAACTTCTTCAAAATCCATGTAAGAGGTCCTCATAGTGTGCAAACTTTCTTCCATTTAACCACAACCGCATCTTTTACCGTTGTCAAGATACCCATGCAGTTCACTATTAGCTTGACCACCCTGTATATTGGTACTTCGACTCCAAAGTTACGAATCTGCCTCTTCATATTTGAAAAAAATGGAGTCCAATGTTTTGATACGTCGGGAAATTGTTGTTTATAAACAACTTTTGGAATATTTTAATAAAAACAACATACTTATGTTGAATCAATCGGGATTCAGAGCCAACCACTCTTGTGAATCTGCATTGCAATTAACTATTACCAATTGGAAACAAGCCATAGATAGAGGAGAATATGTTATTTCAGTATTTCTAGATCTTAAACGTGCTTTTGAGACTATTGATCGTTCAATATTGTTGAAGAAACTTGAGAGTTATGGTATTGTTGGAACAGTACTAAAGTGGCTTCAAAACTATTTATCTGATAGAAACCAAATAACAAAGATAGGCAATACGTTTTCAGAACCAATTATAAATAATGTTGGTGTTCCACAAGGAAGTGTTTTGGGACCACTCCTTTTTTTAATATATATTTAACGATATCAATTTTGAGATGAGTGTAACTTTATAAACCTATTTGCTGATGATATATTCAGTATCGAGTAACAACCTAAATCATGCTGTAAAAAAATGAATGAATCATTGGCACTAGTTAGTACATACCTAAATAACAACAGGCTCAAGCTGAACACTAGCAAAACTAAAGCAATGATTCTGACAACATCCTTCAGATATTCTAACATTAATATCAACAACTGTACACTTATCATAGACAATGAGACCATAGAATTTGTGAAAGAATTCAAGTATCTCGAATTTATGATGATTGACAACATTCTGTCATTTGACTCTCATTTCTCATACATTTATAAAAAATTATTCAAAAAATTATTCTTCTTCAGTAGAATTTCGCAAAATATCTCTTCTAAATATCTTCATATCATTCCGACTACTGTGCGAGCTTATTGTATACCTTTGCTGTAAACAAAATAAATGCACTTCAAAAGCTTCAAAACAGGGGAATGAGAATAATATTAAAATGTAACAGATACACTAACATCTCCCTTATGCTTGACACATTACAGTGGCTACCAGTTTCTGACAGATTTTACTTAAATGCTATGATTCATATCTTTAAAATAACTCACAACATGGTACCTACTTATCTAAATGAATTTTTCAAATACAGTAGTCAAATCCATGGTTATCATACGAGAAATAAAGACAATTTTTATATATCACGTGTCAATATGTGTAATACAATGAAGTCCCTATTTTATAAGGGCTTGAAGGAATATAATGAACTACCTGAAATCATTAAAGATTCTAAAACTGTTGTTGAGTTCGAAAGAAATCTAGTTGTTCATATTAGAAGATAAACCTCCAATTTTGTTCAGACATACAACTGACGGTATTTATATAAAGTTTTATTCATATTAAGTTGTATATATATAAATTATTAATGATCCTCACCTAATGATTGGTCATTTTAATGTATATTCTGTATCGTAATTGTATACTTAGTTTATATGTTTTTGTTCAGAATATTTTGTACCTACAATTTTTTTTTTCGTGTATTAGGATTTCCTAAATTTTCAATAAAATTTCATTCATTCAACATTTGTGCGATACATGAAACTGACACTTGGATATTTCAATAGGTAAATTGTAAAATTGAATCATATATTCGATGCCTCCATTTTTAGACAATTATAAGAATAAGTAAACAAACATAAGTTGAAGAAATACATTTATTTTTATGTGTGCATCAGTATCGCAGATACTGTGGTTGAAGTAAAAGTCAGATCCGACGTCTGGATATAATTTACAATTATTATTAGAATATCAGCAAAAGGTAAATAACCTGAAATATTTAATGAACCATACCAATAAATTGATTCATCCAAATTAAAAGAATTAGAAAGTAGATTATGAATACCATCACATTAGTCATAATTTGAATAACATGAAATTAACTTTCTCACGAGTGTGGCAAATAATGTCAGTAGTAGACTATTGAAAACTGAATTCGGTGAATCTTTTTATGTTTTCTTTCTCATTATATGTATTAATTCAAATCGACATCGATTTGTCATGAAGACTAGATTTCCCTCTAAATTTACTAAAAATCTTCTAGTAGTTAAATCCAAACATTTTATAGAATTTAGCTTATTCATTAGAAGAAACCAAACAAATTCATAAACCTCCTAATGAATATACGGCAAATGAAAATATAACCCAAAAATACGTATTTCGTAAACTTAGTTGCTATCTTCAGTGGACACTTCAATGAAACTTTGTAACTCGTAATAAAGTATACAAAATAAAAAAAATCAGATTATAATAGTAATAATAATTCAGAGTTTCCTGTTCTCATTATAAATAAACCGATGATAAACCATTGAAAAAATTAACTAATTTGATTCTCAGTATTACCTTCGACTCGATAATTCTTCTGAATATACCAGCAAAATGAGGAAATGCAAATTACTTCATCATTGCTACAAATCCCGGAAAAATCACTGTCACTTTCTCTTCAGATAATGATGGTTGCGACACGAATTCACATGAGAGTTTCTCCCCAGGTAGCATATTTGTGATTTATATATGCGGGATCAAAAAGCATTGTCGACAGAGAAACTAATCAAAACGGGTGCGAATATTAATTTCTCATTCCAATTCCCGCATATCCAAGGCAGAAGATCTATGCTAAATAAATTATCCCACAAACCCCAAGACATGTTTCTGCGATCATATATTTAACCCGATTAGCCGCTTTGTTCACAATATACAGAGTGGTACAATTTGAGGCAGATTCATTTTCGTTAAATTAGAGGTATACCTATCAAATAATAAATAATAGTTGTTAACAAGTTACACGTAGTGACATCAACAATAAGCAAGAAAATGTTTTTTTAGAATATTTTTAGGTTATAAATATCCGGAAATACCTCAGTAGGCCGAGTAGGCAGCGAGTTCCACAACTCGAGTCAGTGGAGTAGAGTGATGCATTTATAATTGATTATAATGTGTTGAAAAATACAATGTTGTTATTGTTTTCATTGGTCAATTTGAATAAAATCACTCTGAATTTGAATTTACCAATAAAAACATTGAGTTTTTCACTGCTAGTATCACCAAGTCATAATGACTTCATTATGGAACCAAAATAAAAAAAATATATTTCATATACAGATCATGCTGTTGGACTCATTTAATGTAGGCGAGCTATACAGTGGAAACCACAGAAGAATATGTGTTATTGTTACATAAAAATGGAAGTGCTAACCGTAGTTGACATTCCCATCCTCGAAGAAGCGAGAAACGCAAACTGAATACAATAAATATTCGTCCTCGATTTTGTCGATACAAGCTATAAACGATGACTATGTGGGTTATTATGCACAAAATTCAACAGCTAGTTCCACTCAAGGGATTAAATTTCCTGCTAACATAGAGATAGCCTTGCAATACCTATATGCTCGCATCGATTATTGAAAATCTTCAAATTTAAGCCCTCTGACCCTGTGATGGAACTGTAATTCCTCTTGAAAACACGAGATTACACAATAGGTCAAAATCTCGTTTAAATGTCAGCAAATACTAAGATAGTGCCACCTTTCATCGATTGACAATCTTCAAATTTTACTCCTCTAACCCTGTAACCCTGATGGAATTGTCATTCCTCTCGAGATTCCTCTTGCTTGAAAGATGTATCTTCTACTAGTAATGTTACACAATAGGTTAAAACTTCAGCAACAAAGATATAATCTGTGCTATATTTTCTGCTTGTTATGTTACCCAAGAGATCGCCCAAGAGGTTAAAATACTAGGATAGTACAGTCTTTTAATTTCTAGTCTTCCGACTATAGAATGATGTACCTTACTCAATCCAGATCTTTTATCCAGAGCTTTGTTCTGTGTCTAGGCTGGCTGCATGTATGGGATCAGGATGTTAACTTCCAGCCTCTTTCAAGCATATTCACGTGATGCGTCAGTGTCAACGTCGTTCTACTCTTCTTAAAAATGCATGAAAGGGTATAGGAACGCTTGGTCTCTTATTGCGGAAGACGCAGAGCGTTCTGAAATTTCTAGAGCCACTATATGTTTCCAGAATTTTTTCCTTATGGAAATTCAAATCGTCAGCGGTACGTTCCTTCAGCTCCCAAGAAAGAAGTAATTATTGCTGTATATTCAGGAAGCACCAAAAAAACATAGAGAGTCGAAGTAATTTTTTAAAGAACTTTCTTTGTCTTTCTCTCCGAGTAGCGAGTAATAATCTAACGCACTGTGGACTTGTCCAAGCCTGTGCATTTTTATGCATGTTCATGTTTCAGAGGCAGCAACTACTCATTCAGAACTATAGTGAGTATTTTGCAAGGACTCTTCGCAGATAAAAATTGTATGTTGGCGTTTCCCAAGTCTTCCGTTACATAGCCGGAATTATTACCTTGACTCATCCTGAAGTGAAATCTGCCAACTGAAAAATATTTAGTTGGGCAATCTGACGGATGTGCAACACCCACAGATAAGAAATAGCCTTCGCAATATACCTAGTTATAAAAACGAATGAGATTTATTGTGTAGATGATACTGGTTAATCAGTTACAGCTCGACTCATAAATAATGATCTATGACGTGCGAACTTAGAACGTCTTTTTTTCAATCACGAAATAACCAACCATCTTGGCGAATTTTACGTAATCTATGTAGTGAATCTGTGGTATAAGTAGGTACATGATTATTCGTTTGCAATAGGTTGCTTCCACTTCATCTACTGATAACATTTCAATGCATTTCAATATTTCAAACGTTTTCTCAATTCACAATCGATGGATTAAAGCAGCTCAATGCACTTTCTTGCGACTTTATCAAGATAGAACGTTGCCTGAAGGCATAAGAACACACTGAATACTTTCAGATACAATGAACTAGCACTCGATATTATCTCATACGAAGAACGCATGTACCATCTAGTAGCTAGATCAGCTTGAAATCAGCTCTTTTGGGGAATTTTTAAGATACATATTGTATGTATACTAACATGTGTTCTTGACTAGTGTTTAAAACTTTTATTTATGTACCAATGTAATGTACCACGTAGAATTGAATGATAATTTTCAGTAATAGAACCTTCTGCTGACATATTTTTGCTAATTTCGGGAAATCCAGTATATTGCGTATGTTTCTACCTTAAAGCGAAGTTGAATCGTCGAATACATCGAAACAATTTGAATTTTTATGTCATCTATAACCTATAAATCAGTTGCTGGAAAAGAAAGAATGAACTCCCATTACTTGGTTATTTTTAAAATGAGCCAAAAGCTCTGGATTTATTTTTGTTTAGGTTTTCAGTCGAAAATGTTGCTACTGTTGAAATATAATCAAAAAGTCAATTTACAGAAATATTGTATACCGCAGTATTCGAAACCTTGAAGAAAGTTTTCCATGCATGAGTAATTTTGAAAATATTTCTTTCATTTTTATATGAAGCTTGTTAATATTATGTTAGCATCAACGTTTATTTTTTTATCATTTTTCCGAAATGATATTCAACTACCATGATTTATTTTTAGGGACAAGGAAGTGAAACATGTTTGAGCAATCTTACAAACACTCTAAACTTTCGAATATTTTTACTTGAAACTTCTCCTCCAAAGTAGCAGTTGGCATACGTGGATTGAAAAATATGCACATCATCATGTATTCAATGATAATTCATCTTAACAATTTGAATCCCGTTGCTGTTTCATACGATATTGGGCACATATTGTTCATTGGAAAACTCATTCCTTTGCTGTTCGATACCGCAAGTAGTTAAAAAAATTACCAAGCATTGTTTCAAATTCGACCTAGTTATAGTACGGAAGTACATACACCTACTGGTAATATGCATTAAGATTAGGTGTGTTGAGGTTTGCAATGAGGTCATTGCTTCTACGACAGGAAGACAAGCGCATACAAGAAAGAAAGTGTTATTCCTAACTGTTCATATTGTTCGTTTTCATTTTGATCACTTGGCTTCTACTCCGCAAAGTATAAAGATGAAATAATGAGAATTATTTGATGAGTTCCAACTGAAATTCTTTAATACCCTAAAATATACCACATTCGTGAAATAATCGCTCAGCTTTTAGGATTTAATCAGCGTTTGTTAAATTTTTCAAAATATATTTCCATTATGGACATTCGGATTTCATTCCATCATGGTTTTTTTCACACTCTACATATATAGCTAATTTCTTCAGCTCTACTGCTTAATGTTTAGAGAAATCATATCTCAAGATATCTCCCACATATGAAGCAATATATTGCATAAGTTTTAGTATTATTATAGACGTTCTAGATTAATATAATTAGAATTCAATGAAGTGACGAAATTCTAGATTGTAAATCCAACGGAATATTAATTATGGTACCGAGTATATCATCATTCATGGACAATGCCCATATAGTGAAAACTCAGTGCAGAAAATTATGTATTTCTACTCTCATTTTCAGTATTACATTGTGACAATGTTTGTTATTTGTACCATAATTTGATCACAACAAAAGAGATGAATTTCTGGGACGATGCATCCAGAAAGAATATTTTTTCTGCGACTATTTCAGATTCTGACAAGGTTAGAATGCATAAAATTCGATATAAACAAGTGGAAACTTCTTGAAAAACCACGTGTATCGAATTATTAATTCTGAACGAGTAACATACTGTATTTTCTCCACAACAAACAAACAAAGTATAAGTCAAAAGTATATGAATTTGACTGTGAATGAGCATGATGATGTGAGGGTTGCGGTTATACGGTGGTGCTGCGGAACACGACCGAACGTCAAGCGGCATAATTCATTCCAGATTCTCAATTTTATGGAGAAGCTACGTTGAAAACTAACCACAGAATGGTATGCCTTCTGGAAGCCATTGTCCATCCTCGCACACCCTTCTAGAAGGTCCAAGTAACTCGAATCCTCTCTCGCAGGAATAAGTTGCAACCGATCCAGGCCCTAAATCTTCATCTGAGAAAATTATCGAGGAATGTGCTGGCGATCCTGGAAATCGACATCCTGATTTGGACTCTACGTTTTCTCCTAGAACAAAAAACATTGAATTTTGTAGTTTTTTTCAATATGGATTCAGTCGAATTAGTATATGGAATTGAAAACGGTTTCTAATATTCCAATTCATGGTCTTATTAATTTATGATGATACAGACTACTACAGAGTGTATTGTATCACTTTCCTTTCATTCGAAACCTCCTATACTAAAGAATATATTCACTCTGAAAATATTCAGGGTAATGAAGCGCAAAAAGTTTAGGGGGTGATTCTATTTGAAATAATATGGCCAAAAGTTTCGATAAGAGTTGTTATTGAGTATATGAGTATCAATTATAACAGAATTATTATTTCTAAGATTATCTCACGGAATAAACTCATTATTTTTTTCCATTTCCATTAAGAAAACATAACATTGGGTTATATCTAAATAATGACTGCTCAATTTGAAAATCTGACTACGTCACTGGATTCTACGTGAAAAGATGTCTACGACATAGTTTTTGCTTTGCCTATAAGTTGAAAGATAGCTGAGATTTTGGGGGTGTCCCAAAATGCAATATTTTCTATTCCGCCCTGTACCTCGAAAACAAAGCGGGCTATGAAAGTTTTGTTTTAATCAATGTTTGTTTCACAAATAATGTGAAAACCCCAACCCTTTATTCCCAAAGACATCTGAGATATCGTGTAGAAATGACGAAAACTGGACACACTGTATATCTCCGAATTCCAGAAAATATAATGAGAAAAAAAAGTTATTGACTTTTTTTGAAGATCAATAGCAATTGGAGCTCTTGGGCTTTGAGAGATTTAATTCTAATCTGAATCAAAGATGTAATGAAACACGAGTACTAAGTTTAAGAAAATCCATACGTTAGAGAAAAAGTCATAGAATATTGGTTCAAAAAAATCAACTTTGATGCCTATCACTTCCTCATTACTTAGTTTTCGAAAGAATGCAACCCAAAGCATCATCAAGTTCTTTTTTAATTATAATCTCGATTATAATAGTATTATAATGATATTGTAATGATATTGAAATATCATAATTGCTGCAATACTTTTCAAAACAAGAGGTAAAGTCAGAATTTGACAAGGGGTCTGAAATTGAACTGATGAACGAACTTATTTCAACGTGATGTTGACATAAATCATCTTGAAACCTCGCGAAACCAGTAATGCAATGATATTTTTTTTAAATATTTTTTGCGGTAATTATTGTTGAACACATCACTTATTTTGAAAGGAAACAACCAAAAACTCTTAAGTGAAGTGGTAGTGTTAAATAGAGGAAAATAAATCAATATTATTCCCACGTTATTTAGAATATCTAAACAAGAGGTAGAATAAGAGCAGAAAACAACTACATTTTTGGCAAATACCACGCAGAATATTGAATTATATCCACTCGTAGTCTATGCATCAATTGATATAAATGAATAAAAAATGCAAATATTTCTTTCTTCGAACATGCGTTTATGCTCCCAACGAGACAGACACGCCTGACAACCTGTAGACCGGTTTCGGGCTTATTGGCCCTCATCAGTACAGGGTAGTCAACCGAATGGATATCCTAAGATCTCCCCACGAGGCGAGGTCTGAATCGATGGACGCATCCACGCATATTTGATATAGCAGTGACCCGTTCCCCAAGCAGTGTATGAATACGGCGACACCAAGCGGCGAAGAAAGAAACATTCCTAAATAAATCTCACATATTAAAGATATGAGAGTGGCTGGGATGCTCGACTAGCCAATAGATTTTGAAAGGAAACAGCCGTTGGGAGCATAAACGCATGTTCGAAGAAAGAAATATTGGCATTTTTATTCATTTATATGAATTGATGCATAGACTACGAGTGGATATAATTCAATATTTTGCATGGTATTCGCCAGGAACGTAGTTGTTTTCTGCTCGTATTCTACCTCTCGTTATTTAGATTATTCTAAATAACGTGGGAATTATATTGATTTATTTTCCTCTATTCATCACTTATTGCCTCCCAAAAATTTAGTTCCGGTCCGTCTCTGGACTAGGAGCTCTAGAATGTGCTTGGAAAATGTATTCACCATCGCTAATACACAACAAAATAAAAATCAGAGAATGCAGAGAAATAATCAATCCGTACCTAGCCTTTCGAGAATCTACAGCAAGATATTCTTTCTGCACCAATAGACCAAAAAAACAACTATCATGTGCGAAGTCGTTGTACCAATTACCAAACGAATAATCTCGCTCTGTATATTTCTTTCTGGCACTTATAGTTTGACACTCATTTCCTAACGGTTGTTGTATATTATATGCATCTACGGATTGTTTCGAAAATAATGCTCCATACTTGTTAACTATGCATTAATTCCGAAATCATTGTTGATAATAGAATGTAAACAATCTTACTCTTGGGTGAGTAAACATTTACCTATTATTCATTGTTGTTTCGAATGTATTTTCATTCTAGGTAGAGGTAGACCTAATTAGCTAGGTTAGAATCACTATCTTGGCGGGAGATCCATCATATTGCAATTTTTCAACATGGGAGTCTTATCGAGGTTCAACTTTGAGACTACAAGCAGATATAATTCAATGTTCTGCGTGGTATTTACCAGGAAAGTAGTTGTTTTCTGCTCGTAGTCTACCAGACATTCATTTCAAATTATGTTTGATATTTTTTTTTGGAAAGACTATTTTCTCTTTCAAAAACTTTTGTCCAATTCATGGCTTTTTCATTTTTAAGAAAAACTTTCATCGAATATGTCCACAAATTTTACATTCATCAATTATTTGTAAAATATTCCATTTTTTCGTAAACTTTTGATTACTTATAGCATGTTCATGCAATCTTTTTCATCAGAAATACGCGTAGTTTTTAGACCCATGAGAAATACATGGGGAATTCAAAATTTCCATCTCATCTCACTAATATTTTTAAGACAAAGTACAGAAAGTAAATGTTTTATAATCGAACCAAATGACATGGATTGCCGTAGATTTAGAAACTGTCAATGTCAGATGTAAATTTCAAGATGCGGTAGTGCCGAAATAACACGACCGTTCGTAAAGCGATGTAGTATGGTTATATAGTGAAAATGATAGAATGGAATGAACTGACCGACGCTTACAAGAAAGAAGGAATTTCTAGTGACATGTGCATTGATCTGCGATCCGCTTGCTTGTAAATAGCGGCACCATCATAATAATTTTCAGTCAAATTTCAACCAATGTATAATAATGAGTGAGAACAGTGAATCATATATATGTTACTTGATTAGAATGAATAAATCGGTACCTATACTCATAGTCTTCTCCTATCCTGAAAGAGCCTTTTTGAAAAATAAGACAATTATGTTCAATCGCCGTAACAAATTATACCTCTATATCATATTCACTGACCTATCCTAGATCACGATTTTCTTAATTGTAGGATACACTTCAAAGCGAAGAAGCTGAGGAATGTTGTCCATGAATATTCTACTACGCTCGAGTCTCGAAATCAGGTTTTTTTATTGTAGCACCTTGTAACTGTAAAGCGAAATGTGAGTGAAATTATTTATATATTCCTGAAAAATGTTCGAACAAGTGCGAGAGAAATGTAGGTAAGGCATCGTAATCACATGTTATGATGATGTTATACAGGGCGTGCCAAGATATAAGGGAATCTGGGAGAGCTACTATTAAATTACTTTTTCAAACATTCTCACTCCAGACCATTGGGAATAAGGATACTGTGTAGGTACTGTTCGGAAGATTATCAATTTATTACGTTATATTTTAGAAATATTCTTAAAATACCACCTCCATAAGGATTCATATTTACGAAATCTTATTTCTTATATCCTTTCCAAAATGTATATATATCGTCATGAAGTTGATTTGTATATTGCTCAATATAGGTATATTCTCGTAAGTGTCACAAATGTTTATTTAAACAACTACAGATGAACTAGAAATACATTAAGCTACTCCTTATCATCTAAAATCTATTTATTTTATTCATTTCTATCATTGTCATGCACACAGCATCATGTAGGTATATATCACTAACGATTAGAGTGATAATGTTTCTTCCAAACTGTTAAATATTGACAAAACGGTATCATTGGTCCATTTTTGATTTTCATGGAGATCAATTATACTGACTACTCGGCTCTTGCATAAGTTTACATTTTTGGGAAGTATACCAATTCAAAAATATCACTAATTACCAACTTATAGTTAAAGTTTTAGGGCTTTCTCTATTTTGTTGTCTTACAAAACATCACAAAATGGGTTTGTATTGAAAGGAATTGAATAATCATTCTTTTCAAGACAAGTTTCAGGAAGCCTCATATGTGAAGGAAGTTTGTTCAATTTGCATATAAATTGTGAGCGGCTTAATATAGGTCAGACTGGTACTGACAATGGAATGTAGTTTCCACGACCTTCTTTCGATTATTCAATGGCAATGATTAGCGGATCTTCCGCTTGAATCAAGTGGCACGATTTAAAGCATAGCTATCGTGATCGTCGAATGTTTATATATTTCGGTATATCTATTGATATTGTTAGTGGTATTCGATGTATTTCTCAATAACATTCGAATTTAATGATGTTATTCTTGGGTCTATTTTGAGAAAAAACTCCACCTAATCACGTGTCCTAAAACTGTCAACTTTTGAACTACAGAGTGATATAGTTTTGAATAAATATATATCTTCATTAATGATAAATTTGGTATGACCCTAGGTATTTTTATAAGACGTAGTATGCATCAAGAGCCATTTTTTGCAGTACATAACATACCCGAATAACGCAGTGGCTATCGAACTGGACAAATGCAGGACCTGTTAGGTAAACCATAATAAATATAATGAAAATTTCATAAATAGACCAATTTCTTGTAGGCAGAGCATTCTTCTTGAGTAATTTCGAGCGGAAGTAAACTTGTATCACAAACTGAATACAATGAACAAATCAAAAAATATGATATCAGTTGGATTCGAAAACGAATCAAATATTGTTTGAATTGGGGTTGAAAAATATCAGTATTTCCTCGTAGTATTCGAGGAAGACATTTAATTCTCAAAGAAGAAAAATTTACAAATTATTTATACCAATAACTTCCCATTAAAATGTGTCACTGAAGATTCTCTTTGGGTTACTGCTCTATACATTCGTTAAAGTCTCCAGTCAAATTAAGCCATACAAGTAGCAACAAAAGAGAAGAAAGTCATATTTTATTATCACAACGAACAAGTTATTATGTCACGATAAAAAATCGAAATTATAGGTTTATCTCATTAAATTTTACATCAAAATTAATTGAGTTCTATAACACGGAATTTAGTAATATTCGAATCCTCATATTGAAGAAGATCTGAGTTACCGAATTTTTTTAATAAATACAGTTTTTTTATCTCTTGACTGCACGAAAAAAAACGTTCCTGGAACATCGTGCAAGCCAATAGGATATTGGGGAAGGTTTCGGAACTTTTTTCATAAGATTGATGGCTATATGCATCCGGAAAAACCTCAGCCAGTTATGAGTTTCCTTGTCAGTTCTACTACTTCGCCGTTCGATAGAAACAATAACTCTGATTGACAGTAGTCCTGCAGGTCTCGAGTTTAACAATAAAAGGTGGTCAGTTTTGGACGAGTTTTGGATATATTTGCCAATATTATGGTCATATAGCCTCGGTTATAGCATATATATTTAGCCTAGCCAATATCTTGACAAAGAATATACTTACACAGTCGGAATATAGTATACCATTGTGAACGTTTGTGTATATTCAATGGCTTAGAAGTGGTGGTCTTTTCACAGAAACATTTCTGGCAGTTCTAAAACATCCATTTTGGTGTCACATGAATTTTGTCATGTGACACCAATCACTATGACTCCTGTAGACTTTCGACAACTACGTATTCCAAATAAATGTTCCAGCTTCACTATTAGTACTGAATTTTTTTTTAGAAACAGAAAAACCAGATTATGTGGAACAGTTTTTGCAAAAAATCTCACATAATCATCCCATGAAGAAGAGTAGGTATTATGTTGATGGTAACAGTCGGTAACACCATCAAGCAGGAACAGTCATGCTTGACATCATCATATTGGACATTGTGGGGTCCGCCTTCTTGTAGAAAAAAGTTACTGGATACTCATTTCATAATAAAAACTATGTTGAATGCAAATATCTGTGAAAACGAGAATAGTTGATTCTTTTTCACGACCAGAAAGTATGAACCGAAACCAGATTGAATATGAATAGACTGAAAATAATCATGACGGGTCCTCAATTTACATTCAAAAAATCGCGGGTCGCGGGCAAGGTTCGTTGAACGCCAAAACGTCAAGCGGTATGCGAATGCACGCGTCATTTATATACGAGTCGAGTCTCAGTCTTGATAAATTTGTATTCCTTCCAATTCATACTCCAGTAGGAATTATTTTCTTCTTGTACGTTTCGATCAGTTCATATAAATTCTATCATTTTTTTTATATTTCCATCGTTATACGTACGGTCGTATATTATTGCGACACTACCGCATCATGATATTTACATTTATCCTAGCATTTATCTGACAGTTTTGAAGTCGACGACAATCCACGTCGTTCAATTTGATCATAGAATATTTCTTCGAATATTCACTTTCTGTTTCTTGTTATAAAATAAAAAATGGACAGGGTGATTGGCTATGGATTTTACGACTTCAACAGCTGATATCTCAAAAACGATCAGAGATATTTGAGATTTGGAAGAATTAACTTGAATGAGATGTCGTTTGATTTCAAGGGAATATTTTTTTACTCGATTATATAATTTGATATACATGCGCTGTGAGGCTGTTAAAGTCGTGAAATCCATCAATCACTCTGTACATGCGAAACACATATTTTATAGAAATTATCAGCAATAAACACTGTATATTTATTGGTTATGAATCATTCATCGATTGAAATAACTTCTATACTCGTTGTTAGTTTGATATATTTAGTGCCGGTTGCATAAAAGCCCGTCAAGCCTTCTGTTAACTTAACGTGAGATTAAGGTCCGGTTTATCAATAGTCAGTCAAAAGTATTTGCTAGGTAACCAAAAGTCAACGGTGACTTTCAGTCAAAGTATTTGTCAAATCAAGAAGTGTTTATCCAAGGATATTAAACTGTAAAGGATTGCTCAATCGACCAAGTTTTTCTTCCGGATGTATGACGTCACTGACTCCGCTTGTAATTTCATTGGCTGTTGACTTTCCATCTTTGTCATTGATTTTAGTTTCAGTTTCTCACTTTATTTTTGTTATTCCACAGGAGGTTATTTTTTAAATACACGAAAGAATAATAATTGATGAGTTTTTAGTCAATATGAGAACATGAAATATCTGGACAATCAATTTATAGCCATTATTAGTTCCATTCGCAAAATTTAAGCAATAGGAATTGGATAAAAACATGTTTTTTTTTCATTCTTTGAAGACTGCTGTGGCACTGGTTTACCTTTTTGGTTTGTGGCCGAATAATTATTGAAGTGAATTATATTCTACAGTAGTCACAGAAATCATTTACACAGTGAATTTTGGAACCAAAGGTATTAAAAATGCATGTTGCTGCCTAGAATCAAAATTCAATTGAAAATCTGCTAGATGATTCATATATTTCAAACCAGGTAAGCTCTGAAAATAGTGGTGAAATGAGGGTTTATTATTAATATCCATTGGTTTTTTAGGGTACTATCAAAGATTACATAGACAGAATATATTTCTGGATATTGTCCAGTGCAAGTAGGTATGGAAGCAGTTATGAAATTGAAAATGTCCTCGGAAGTTTGTAGTGAATGTAGATTTTACATTTCAAGTATACATGTATTATTATCCATTATGAACTGTATAGATCAATAATAAATCATTCCCTATTAAGGTGGGCATATCATTTTGCAATCAGTAGCAGTTTTCATTTCATGATATACAATATTTTTTAATCAATCACACAGTACTTACATACTATACCATTTTCAACCAACAAATTTTGTTATCTTTCACCTATATTATTTCTGAGTGCATCCAGAAACAGTGATCTACCTATAATGCCTCAAATATAAAAGCCTATACCTATTTAGATCAAAGGATGATGTCCATTCAAGTTCAGGGCACTAAGAAATACCTATCATAAAATCATAATATGAACAAATAATATGGAACAAATAAAACATTTTGATTTTATAATGTTTATAATATATGATTTCCATAGTATAATACACCAACAATTTTGATTTTTTTATTATATCTACCTGAGTTGATTGTTTTTGACATTTTTCACAATTTGTTATTTTTATTGAATTGCTTTCTTCAACTTAGTGAGTTCAGCCATTACTTATTATGGGATGAAGATGTGATAATTTCAGGATCAGAAGAGAATATGCATTTTCTGAAATGGAGCAAAATGTTCACAGACATTTTGGGATATGGATGATGTTCTCAATATTTTCTGTCACACCTTATTCAGTGAAACATTTGTGTTCCAATCATCTCCACTAGTGAATCTACATTACAAAGACAACAATCACAAGATATTACTCCTCAAGAGCATGTATTATAATAATATACCTGCAGGGTTCATTTAGTAGGTCCTGCCATGTTCCTGCTCATAATCTTGATCACATAAAATAGAACAAATCTACTGGAATCACTTGGATTCCACAAAGGAAGTCTTCCAGATCGTGAAATCCACTTCTAATTGTTGTGGGTTTTGGAAAAACAGACGGAAATTATTTGTTGTTTTGGGTTTCCTTATTCATCTACACCCTCAGGCCTGTGCTCATTCCGCCCTCAGTTACAGCACACAAAACAACTAATTCACCTATAAAAGTAAGATTTTATATATTCATAATTTTGTATTGCATGTACTTACTTCATTCACTTATATAAAGTACCATCTTATTTTTAATTTACTAAATTCATTCCAATTTTGAAATTTCGCAAAAAGTTTCAATGGCGACATAAAAACTTCCGATGGTCGTCCTTTCGACCAATGAACAACAAGGTCGAATCAATGACGTCATTCAACGTGTTTACATTGCCAGCATAGGGATTGAGCAATCCTTTACAGTTTAATATCCTTGGTGTTTATCCACTCGAGCATTTGCTGATAGTTCCGTAGCTTCCAGTCACCAATACCTTTCAGAGAGTTGGCTATCCTGGATGTTTCAGACAGTTTCAGCACTTGGTGGTGATTGGATAATTTCAATTTACCGCGTTTTGTTTAACCTAACCGAAAAAATTAAAAAATATCTGACAAATTTTGTTCATATCTTTCATGGAGAAAAAGGACAGGGCCGCGAATCAGATAGGGGTCTCTTGTTGAAGATCGCTAATAACAGACAAAATATCCTATAAAACAAGAAAACGGATATCTGTACATGAAAACAAAAAGAGAAAGAGTGGACTAAACTCCAGGATGAATTGAATTGTTCAACCACAGGACCAGTAAGTTGTATTTCACTTATACATCGTACATGTGATGTTCTGAATAAATATATCTTGGTGAAAAATATGCTATGGCATGACTGACTTTCTTCTCAATGTTACATGCTGTACTTTTGCTTACATTTATGAAATCTCCAACTGATATCAGGAAGTTTCCTGTTGCATAAAGCCTTAACGCCGGCAGAAGTTGATTGATTGATGAATACATATTTATTCTTCAGTATGAGCAATCCGTACCTGTTCGAGTTTCAATTTGTGGTTCTATTCGCTCCAAAATAAGCAAAACGGTTTGTTTTTTCAATCTGAATCTGCAGAAAAAATTTTCATCATCGAAATTTTCAAACATGCCTTTCTCTCAAAACATAATATGGTCTTCTTTCATGTTCTATAAATTCTAGTATATCTTCATTATCGTCACTAAATTCATTCACTTCAACATCAACTTGTTCAACTTCCGCCACCGAGACTTTTACCAGAAATGCACACCAAATTTTAGCTTTTGGTCAAGTAACAAACAGGAGGTTGGAAGTCTCTGTCAGTTAAAATCTTGAAATAGCCGACAGTTATATTTATCTAAAGAATAATAAACACTTTGACTGACAGCTAAGAGATATCTGTTAGTCAGTGTGCATTATAGCAGGACATTGATAAACCGGCCCTAACTCTGCTAATGTGCGAGCTAATGAATGAGTTGCCGTGGTTATAAACAAATCAAATATTAATTTATTCGTCTGTTAAATTTTTATGCAACCGGCCCTTAAACTTTTAAATTTGACGCGGCCCCACCAGTAAAGAAACAAGATTTCTTCCAAAATGGATGACATTTCGTAGCTTTCTTTATTATAAGAACCCTGCTGGGAGCAGGCGCGCATACAAGGGGGGGTAGAGGGGGTAATTACCCCCCCCCAGAACACGGGATGAAGGTTAGAAAAAATAAAGTTGAAATTCTCATACTTGACGCTAGTATTGGCAATGGCAATTTGGCATTTCTGGCAACATTTTCTTTAAGACTAACAGCGGCCCTCTGAATGTGCATCATTCATTTTTGTTAAGTTACTTACCTACTTTTTCTAACATATGTGCCCTATCTGTGCCCTTACCCTTACCCACAGTAGGTAGGCGGCAAGCGGCAGAGTGGCTCTAAGGTCAACTCAAACGGTTGTCTGAGAACACGCTGTGCGCGCTGTGGTGAAAATTCTTGATTTTTCACGTTGGTATAGGTATACAAATTCATTCAGAAAGTGCTTCTATCAAAAGGTATGGTTTTTTTGTCGAGTAAATCATATTATGAGATCGTCTCATTTCATTTCACACGTTAACACAGATACATTCAGGTAGATGATGAGGATGTTATTACCGATGTGCTAATAAAAAAATCATGCTAGATTTTATTTTGTCGTCGCTTTTTTGTTCAATGGTTTCCTCTTTCTCCAAAGAGTTATTTTTAAAATCACTTTGTTGTAATTTATTCTTTGTTTAAATGTTGATGAAAATTTTTTTTGTTGTCGATTTTTTTAATAGATTTTTATTTTTATTATGGCGGACACTGTATATATATATACTTGATCATTGGACATTTACCCCCCCCCCAGAACTGAATCCTAGATGCGCTAGTGGCTGGGAGACATAATCTAATGAAGAAGAATCGCAGAAGCTGTGATTCTTCATAAATCATTTTCCTTATAAAAAGTCACATGATGTATATAGAATCTTATTGAGTAACTAAACATGAAGGTATGATTACAATCACATTACGAACACACATCCCAAAATCTAGATCAGGCACATAATTTCCGCTCACCCAAATATGGCTCGTCAAAAGTTTGCCAATTTTAATTTAGCACGTCATTATACATGTATATATTTAGATAAAACCACTTTAGGCGTGGGTCAAACTTCTTTCAATCGATACATAACGGTGCCTGCCGCCTCGAATAACCATACAATGACTTTTCACGAGCAATTTTGCACACTTGTCACGAGTAGTCCAAATACGCACCAAACTGTTTAATATGCCCAGAAGATTACCCACTTATACCGACCCGTTATTAGACATATCCGTGACAGCTTCGCTCGACACGAGCGAAAAAAAAAACGCGCTCAACTCACCGTCAGCGTTGACCCTCAAGGTCAGTCCGCAGAGCAGCAGGGCCTGCAGCCAGAGGGCGCCACCGACGCGAACGTTCTTGCACCTGTTGCACCCCGAGTCCATTGCGCACGCTGTCGCGGAACTATTTCAGAGCATCAAGTTGGCCGGCGGAATACACCTGTTGATCGCTCAACGGTACCGACAACACTGACTGAAAGAAAACAGTTGAAGACCCGCGGAAACGAGGCCGAGCCGATTTCTTCGCGCGAGAAGACGAGGTGGAAGAGTTCCACGAAACCAGTGACGTAGAAAAAGAAAGCGGAAGGGTAATCCCCAACCCAACGAATCATCTGTCAGGAGGCAAACAATTCTCTGACGACAGAAAACTCAACATGTATTCAAGAATTCTCTGAAATTCGGAATTATGGAATTCAATGTAAACAAAACACAAGCATGTCTTTTCTCTAGAAAAGCCGATCTCACTGTGCCCAACATAATTCAGTCAGGAGTAACCATACCATTGAAAACATCCATTTCGATGATTAGCGTTACCATCAGCAATAAACTTTCTTGGGAAAATCACGTGAGGTCCATTGCCAAAAGTGCATCCCAAAAACTTTGTTTTCTGTTTCGAGCCAAGAGCTATTTCACTCCCAGTCAGCTACTTATGATCTATAAGGCACAGACCTGTCCTGGAATACTGTTCCCATATTTGGAGTGCGGCACCTAAACATCTCCTGAAACTATTGGATTCTGTCCAAAAAAAGGCAATTCGTCTCGTCGGTGATCCCTCGCTTACAAACTCGCTCACTTCTCTGGAACACCGTAGAAAAGTTGACGATTGTCATTGGCGATGCACTTCTGAAATATCAACAATCGTTCCTCCATTAGCAGTCTCTTCGAGATTAACCCGTCAAGTTCAGTCTTCACACCCCTTCGTGGTCACTTTAGAAACCTGCAAAACGTCCCTTTCCAAAGACTCGTTCATCCAACGAACATCGAGACTTTGGAACTCATTGCCTCATTGCCATCATTTTTTCATTGAGGCAGGTACTTCTTACCCAGTGACACTTATAATTAGCGACACAATGCGGCAGAAGAAAGAAACACTCTGCAATAAACTATTGAAAGATGACATCAGTTAATATGAAAATATTCTGGATGAGGCTTTTCAAGTTAATATAACGATTGTATCAACGAAAAAATCATCATCTAAATCGATACAGGATCAGGAGGAAACTAAAGACAAGAATTTCACTGAGTTGAGGAAAATAGAAAATTTTTCAAGCAGCAATCACTGCCGCACATTAGGCAGTATCTACAAACCCCGCCGCCTATAGTTCGCCTCTTTAAATTCATAAATTTTTTGCAAGATCGATATCTTCATACTTCAAGTATCAATTTCCTCAGCTATTTATAAAACGCTCTTTTCAGCTTTAAGTTTTCCTCCTCATTGTGTCATCCATATATTTGTGAATAACGATTTGAAAATATGCAGAAATGAAAAACATAAACTGGTTCTTTCTTTTCTACCTATTTAATGCCTATATTATAAATAATGTCATCATCAGCTGACAGCTGATTGGATAGCTGCAGACTCTGACTTGCTTAAGTGCGCCACAATTTTGGTTACTTCTGTCATATATTTTATTAATTAGATATGAATTCTTATGATTTCTTTTGCATTATTTTGCGACTCTCGAGAAAAAGATTCACCAATATTTGTACTTGCTCATTGATCGCGTGAAAATATCACAAATATCAGTTTTAATTACGCCACTGAAAAACTGCTACCAGTCTATTTAATGAAACGAATTAGGTATTTGGAGTATGGGAAAATATTGGATGGTAGATTTGATAAATGGAATCTAGTTGAAGAAAGGAAAACGAATTTGATACGTCGTTGATGCGCTTCTGAAACATAAAATCACATCAGTTGCAGTGCTTTCTATTTCAATGAACGTTATACCGAGAAGACATTGACGATTTATTTATTTCGCAAAATTACACCAGCTAACACCTTCTGATGTCCCCTGAGGTCCTTATTGTTTTAGTGTCAGTTAACACCGGCATATTATTCACCACTTTAGGTGTTATGTGACTTTTCTAATAGGTGTTTTGATAATCAAACCCAGTTGTCAGTAATATTAGTGCTCAGCAGAATGAACACTTTGGTGGTGTTCTTTATGCATTTCCAAAAGTTCGATTTGACACCGCAGTGGTGTGATGCACATTATGTGATTTTCTTAATGCTGAATTCTACCTGCACGAATTCTCTGGTGCATTTAAACACTGAGCAGGTACATGCGAATACTTTTCTGTTGTGAGTGCTTTTTTTCACCACCTCCAGGGTTTTTTAAAAAGTTGGATCACCTATTGAATTCATACATATGATGATATACTAGACTCTATAGAAGAATCTAGGGAAAATTCGGATGATAAAGAACTGTTTAGGCTTATGTATCAAAATCATCAAATATATCTAGCCCAATATTAAAATCAGGTACGGTAGGAAGGACGTCAGTGCCACCTATTGGCAAAAGTTCTGAGGTTCTAAGATCGAATAGATGAGCGCATGAAATTCACACCATTCACACATACAATATTTTTATTAATTTATATCAAATCTGGTGTTATCAGGATGCAATATTTAACGAATGATTATTGTCACCAAATTAGATGATTCATACACCGCCTCGATTCCATCGTGATATGACAGGGTGTAACTTGGTGTTAATTTCATATAATATGTCTTTTATGCGTCAACTTCAATGACAGCACCATTGAGAATATTAAATTTCAACAATTTGGTGTTTCTTATGATTTTGTGATTCAGAATCGTTTTACCTCACCACATTCGTGTCATTTTTCACTACCGAGATCGGAATTAGCACCACTCAACACTAATTGTGAAATGTATAATATAAAGGACACAACTTTGATATTCATTGTTGTATTCGTCGGAGTTTACTCTGAAATTCATTTAATTGAAATTACACCCAAGTTTTTTTTACTGTGTACATGCTACGCTCCCGGTATTCTTTGACTATATTGAATGTCAAAAATATCTTGAAGATATATAGACTCCTGGATTCGTAAATACTTTAATGAGAAAAATAACTATAAACTGATAAAAAACAGATTGGAATCGATAGTATGAATTATGTAGTTTTCTTGACTGTTCTTGTCAAAATTTTATTTATTGAAAAACATATTCATACTATCGAACTACATAATTCATACTATCGATTCCAATCTGTTTTTTATCAGTTTATAGTTATTTTTCTCATTAAAGTATTTACGAATCCAGGAGTCTATATATCTTCAAGATATTTTTGACATTGACTATCTTAGCGAAGTTCACATAATATAATATATTGTGTACACTGTACAGGCTGTTCCATTTTCGATGTCCTTAGGGAATATATCTCGCTTATTTTCAAAGATAGAGATTTGCGGTCTACGTGAACGTTGGCTACTTTTCTCACGACACCGTGAACCAAACTTTCATTGAAATTGAAAATTTTTTGGGACCCTCTATGTATCTCAGCTATCTCTCAACTGGTGGGATAAATAAAAAGTGTCGACCATACATATTTTCACGTAGAATCAAGTGGCGTATTAAGATTTTCGTAATGAGCTGTCATTATTCAGATATAACCCAATGTTATTTTTTGTAATGGAATACCCTCTATCAATTGGCAGAAATTTTACTCATTGGTTAATTGGTAGAAATATCAATTTAAAAATAAAGGACCTAATATAGAACCTTGTGGTATCGGTACCTTGAAATATTTCATGCTATACCTAATCAGAACATCATCCAATTTGACAACCTGACATCTCTCATTCAAATAGAATTCTTATAAACTATTTTTTCGTCGATTTGAGTCACGATCTAATATTGATTTGAAAGCTACTAAATTGGACCTTTTATTTCTTATACCTAATTATTATAAAGTCCCATCACACAATTTGGATCATTATCATACAATCATGTATCTGTGTACAGTGTGTCAAATTTTGGATCATTTTGCATGATATCTTAAACAAAAACGTAGGACCGTAATGTGAAAACCGCAACTCTCTATATCCAAAGACAACTGAGATATCGTGCAAAAGTATCGAAAATTGGACACACTGTATTTATAACGAAGCGATTATACGGTTATGGACAACGAAACAGAGCCAAGGTAAACAAATGCAAGTCTTCGAAACACAGGAAAGGAAATATGCCAATGAAGACATGATTCTTCATGTTTGCTAGTGATGATCGCCTTAGATTTTATGATAAATACATTACGAATATTTCGTAACCATATCCGATTATCATATTAGAGGATCTGTCGAAAGAGGATGAGCATTATAAATACACAAATATTACGAAATTCATATTATTTATTAATGTCGCAATTAACAAAATATGAGCCTCCACAGAGGAAGTTACTTTGAACATTTTATGTCGATGATAAAAGTATGAAAGAATAGTTTTTTTTCTCTCACATTTAGTACATACATACATCATGTATTATTGATTATAATTAGTTTGGAATATTTTATCGATCAATATCAATAATAAAATCGAATATTTTTTTCGAGTCTTCATCGAAAAAGCTAAAGCTACATAATCAAAAGTTCACTAATTTATTCACCTACATATAGGAGTAATTAATATTATTCAGTATTTAATACTGTGTTTCACACTTCTGATATCACCGAATACTAAGGAAGTCTTAACGAATGACAATAAAATCTTTAAAAAATTGAAAATTCATGAAATGAACAAGAATTTTAAAAGAGAAAATAGTATATCCAATTAAAAGAATATAAAACATAGTTCGAAATTGAATGTCTGATAGACTACCAGCAGAACACAACTGTTTTGATGGCAAATGTCACACAGAATATTGAATTTGTGAATTTGTCACATCTTAGGAAAAAGAAACATTTGCGATCTGCATTCACATTGTGAATCGTTGCATGAACTACGGGCAGATATAATTCAATGTTCTGCGTGATATTCATCAGTAAAGTAGTTGTTCTCTGCTCATAGTCTACCAGGCATTCAAATTCAAACTGTGGATATACTATTTTCTCTTTCAAAATAAAATCTTATTGAAAATCAGTTAGGTACTTCTACTTTTAAACACAATGGCAACAAATAAGCTGTATCTTCAATTAATTAAATAAGGCTTCCCACGCTTTCAAATCGACCTGCGTGTCGAACTTTTTGATCCAATCAGGTATTGTCTCAATTGTCTCCTTGGTAACTTTGTTATACATTGGAGGAAACAACGGTTTATCAGCGACAAAACTATTGGTTTTTGGCGTCGCCCGCAGTCTTTTTGGCGGTAGCACACTTGGTGGTGGCATAAGAGCTCTATCATCTGTCTTCCGAAGAAGTCGGTCGGCCATCTCCACGGCTGCCTTGGGCCTCTTCTGGCCAGAAGAACAAAACGAAGAACTTGGACCACCACCCGAAGACTTCCTGGAGCAGCCAGCCTCAGATCCTGTCGGCTTTGGAGATATCTGAGGAGGCCGTGGTTTATGCGCCACCTGGGGCAGATCCACCAGCTGGGGCATGTCCAGCAGCTGCGGCATGCTTCTTGGACGCTCGAAACCTGACGTCTTTGGCTTGAAAGGCGGTGGTATATCCGTCGACAGCTGCGGCATGCCCCTTGGGGGTGTTGGTTTCGGCTGAGGGGGAGCAGAAGATGTCTGCACCAACGTCTCCGGTGGCGTTTTTTTGGGGTAGTCAGGTACCCCTTCAACTGTCTTCTCGGCTTTCTTGTCATGAAGAGTGGCACTTGGACGTGAAGACGGTGGAGGCGACGGTGGAGGCGGCGGTGGAGGCGGCGGTGGAGGCGACGGTGGAGGCGGCGGTGGAGGCGGCGGTGGAGGCGGCAATAGAGGCGGCAATAGAGGCGGCGGTGGTGGAGGCAGTGGCGGCGATGATGGAGGCAGTGGTGGAGGTGGTGGCGGATTGACAACGTGGAATGACACCGACAGAAAACGGTGTGAATTTTCCAGCGGCAAGCTCTCTCGGTTTACTCCGTTTTGCCTGTTATTGTCGTCTGCTTTGGTTGTCTCACTTCTTGTGAGGATGTCAAACCGCTTGGGTTTGGCTTTCTGCGTATAAAAAGCCGGACAGGTCCTGCTGTATGATCTGATGGGTACAAAATCCGGAGTGTCCTGTTTTCGAATGATCTTTCGTCGCGATACAGTTTTCTGGGCATGCGACCCCATCGTATTCACTCAACTTAGACCAAAGCAACAACTTTGTAGAATTCAATTGCGACTTCAGCAACATGCACAGGAATGAAGTATTTTTGCAAATTCCGCTATTTAAATAGTTTCCCCTTCCCTAGTAATGTCACCTCACCCCTAATTAACCTTTCCATCTATAATACATTATAACTACTGTTATCTTGCCTAATCCATGTAAGGTTCTTTATTTGGGTGCAATAAAATGACAGGTAGGTACCTAATGGTGGATGAACAGTAGCGTAAAATCGAATCACCCTGAAGCAGATACATTTCTGCGCACCGCCATGTCGATGTTTTGACTGTACATATTTTCTAGTCTTAGACATATAAAATAATAGGTAGGTATAAAAAAATCTGATTTTACTAATAATCAGTAAGCTAAATACATTCATAAAATACAAATGCTTCTACAAATTTCCTTCGTTACTAACATTATACCATTCATATAATTTTTTACTTTCGAGCATATCAAATAAGAATTATATTACAAAAACTATTTTCAAAGTTATTTTTTTATCGAATTTTCATTACATCATAAAGTAGAGTTTCAAAGACAAAAACCAAAATATAGTTTCCCAATATTACTTATTTTAAAACTCAAAATTGTCACTTATAATTGATCTAGAGCTATTCCAAAAAATTTTTCGAGGTGCGAATTTTCCTTAAAAAGTTCTCAACCGAGAAACGATTTTTTTTCATATCCGGATCACTATTTTCGATGAATTTTCGTGAAAGGAACATTGATGATAGAAAAAAAAAAGGTCAAAATGGATCTCCAATGTGAAGCAAATCGCTGTCCGTGTTCACTGTCCTATCTTAAGTTTTAATATAAATTGTTGATTATATTCTATTCACAAAGTTTTATACGACTACAGCTATCAACCCAGAGAAATTATCACCTATTAATTTTGCAGCTAGGTCACGTGAACGTGAAAATTGTCGCATAATTCAGGTGTCGTCAAAACAAAAAAAATTGAATTTCAGGATTTAATTTTTGACTGAAATTTATATTTGTCATGATCGCCAAACATTGTAACAGAATGACAGATGGGTGCACCAAAGATTTTGTTGCAATAGAGTACCCACCATTTTTTTCACTAAATATAGTTTAATAAATAAAGGAAACGTTTTTTTGCCAATCAAAGAATTCAACTGACAAAAATTTAAATTTCATGTCTTCAATCCAGAATGAGAAAGAAATTGAAAGAGTTACTGAAAAATGCTTCATTCCCTCATTGATCATAAATGAGAATTGAAAATTTGTATTATTTGTTTTTATAATATCTATCCAACCAAGAGAGATAAAAAACTATTTATTCAAATCGATGTCTTCGAGTTTTGAAAATGTTTGAAAATCTTTTTTCGAATACAAAAAACAATCAAAAATTTGTACAGAGGTCATGATCACAGCTACAAAACGTATATTACTCACATGACATTTTTTGTGTGAAAATCCTAAATTTTCTACGCACTTGATGCATCTTCAAACAATTGGCGTTGAAACTTTATTTTTATTAACATTTCGTGAAGCAGGCTGCAAAAATCGACATACTTGTCAAAAAAAGGAGAAGAATTCCGTGAGGAATTTTCTGTACCTAATTTTTTGATTATTCTTCTTTACCAAACTAAGAGAATAAATATCGATATTTTCAAATAGCGCCAATGCCGTTTCAACTAACAATTAACTATCAATTTGATACATCACCTGAAGGAGAAAAAACACCATTTTCTACTAATCCATATGACCTGTATTTCCTAAATGAAAGTTAGTATCTACTGATATCTCAAAATATCGAAGAGATTAATACCAAATCTAATATTTATTTCAAAATCAAAAGCATGGAATCGTATTCTACGAAACTTATACCTGTAATTCCAATGGTTCAAGTGCCACTTCACAAACCTAGATTATTTGTTCATTTTGACAACTTTTTCTAGTAATCTTTGATTCCTTAGCAGGTGTCATCTAAACACGATTATATTTTGAAGGTACCCACTTTGAAGTCATAAATCGATGCGTAAGACCTTTGTCATAATTTACAAAATTTCGGAATAATCCCAGATTAAGTGACGATTGGAAATGGGTTATTCAATTCATTTTAAATGGTAGGATAATTTATTAAAAACCTTTTGAAGAAAATTTCACTTAATATATCATCGTAAAACTGGTTTACCATAACCATTTAACCTATCATCACTTTTTTCTTTTTTTGAAAGTGAGAAGTGGTATTTTTTGGCATGTCAAATAAGATACACACACATTAAATAGTAACTCATTCACAAATACAAAAAATAATATCATAATAAGTTTATCGAGCAGTATCAATATTTTGAAATTCACAGTGAATATGAATGATATAGGTTCGATTTTTTCATGTTCTGTTGAGTTGTATAGATACATTCATGCATAGAACATTAGAATACTTGATGCAGTTCGTTGAAATATATTTTTTGTGTTGTAAAATAATGAGCTTGTGGATAATGTACGTTTTATATAAAAAGGATGATTCGATTAGGATAACTGTTTATTTGAATATAGTGAAATATTATAGTCAAATATTATCTGTTTTATGAAATGAAACCAAATGCTCCTGCGAAGTAGATTTATTTTCAATATGCAATATCGATTTGAAGGAAATTAATAATTTATTTCACATTCAAATAAACAGTCATTCGGATGAAAAATACTTCTTCGGTATTCGTTCTTTTAACGAATTATTGCAAAAAATCTGTACCTACCTCCCGATATGGATAAACTTAAGAAAATGGTGGTTACGAGAAAGCGTTCCTTCACCAGTATTATAAAAACCAAGAAAGCATACAAGTGAGCAAATATTTTGTGACTTTCTACCTGTCACATGGATTAGCTAATCTGAGGATTTCATCAGACAGATACAATCTGCTTTTCGTTGATTTTCCAGTAAGAAATAATGAAACAAATATACGGTTGTGCATGGTATGTATTACACGTAGACCAAATTCCATTTTGAGGACGTAGGTACTATCTCGGTATAGTTTTGTCGATAAACCAAACAATATCTTAAAAAGTAGTGTTGGGTTGAGAACTTGTACCTCCACCAGTATTTTAAAAATGTGTTCAAGTTATATTTTTTCCTAAATATTATATTCATTTCATTCATTTTAGTTCTGAATGAATCATCGATTAATTTCATTAACTGAATCAAGTATACTTTTTTTCTGAATTCAAATTCAGAATATGTTTTGAAAAACATGTTAAAAAATCTTACGCACTTAATAGGTACGTAAATAACTATTGATGAGAGAATGAAATATACTAACCAGTATGGGTACGGATAACTATTATTTGATAATGATTCGAATTTATTTCCATCGTAGAAAAATATTGTGTGCAGAAATCAAATCTTGCTAGGAAATGAAGGAGATTTTAATGATGGCGTCAATGCCGTTTCAACTTACAATTTTAACATAATCTGAAGGAGAATGATATCTGAATTTAATATCAATTTTGAAATCGAAAGTAAAGAATTGTGTTCTAAGAAACTAATACCTGGAAATTCAATCGTTATATTAGAGCAGCAAGTGCCACTTTATAATCCCAAATTATGTGATCATATTTGGCAACCATTTCTACTGATCCATAATCCCTTACCAGGTATCATCTGAAATCTATTATCAAGGTAATTTGAAGGTACTATCAAGTCATAAATGTATGCGTAAGACCCATCTCATAATCCATTAAATTTCGAAGGAATATCAGATTAGTGACGTTTTCATGCATATATCATCGTAAAACTGGTGTACCATTAATTACCATTCAACCATCGTCAGTAATTTCTTACAAAGGTAAGAAGTGTTACTTTTTTGGAAGGCAAATCATAAAAACACATTATCATTCATTTATATAAATTGGAAATATTGCTATAGTGATAAAAATAGTTATTCATTCACAATTACAAAAAATGATATCATCATAACTCCACCACTATTTTTAAATGCAAAGGGAATGTAATTGATACCCCTTTATAGAATAAAATCATTCTGAAAACAAAAAACTACTACTCTCCTATCTTATTCCTCTCAGATTATCGAAGTAGGTATAATTTCTTAATAGAAATTTCGTTGAAAAACATTTGTTTCCTCAATTTCTGTGGAAGAACGCGAAATTATAATTAATTTCAGATGATTCAATCTTCAAAAGTGTTATCTGCTTCTAATTTCATTCAATTTTGATTTTCAACTCGTTTCCTCATCTCTCGTATACAGGGTCACTCACGGTCGATGGTACCTTAGACGTTTACGGAGAACGGGACGTAGTATTATTCTGAAAATTTGGTTTATCGGGTAATCAGTTTTGTTCTATCGATCTAAAATACTTTCAGCGTTGCGGCGTTGCCGCTTCTATCAAAAAGTAGCAGCAACTTTGTTATTTCAAATGGAACACCCTGTATTTTATTTCATTTTTAGATTCTTCCTGAAGAGCTGATTTCGTCGATCTATCATACTTGGGGTATAGCAAGAAACATCACAGAGAAATAGGGTGTGAAAAATCTCGATTTTTCAACTTTAGGAATTTTTTGTGTCGAAACTAATCATTTCTGCTCAAAACGGCTTACTTGTCCTGTCTACTGACATTTAATAGAAACAAATAGAGGGTGATGCAAAACTCAAAATTTTGAACCACCCGTATTTGTTTCAATTAAATATCAATCGATAGCAAATGGAAAGTTGAGATAGGGGCATGTAAGCCGTTTTGAGCAAGAATGGATAGTTTCGGCACAAAAAATTCCTAAATTTGAAAAATCTCGATTTTTCACACCCTATATCTCTGTAATATTTCGCGCTATACCCCAAGTATGATAGATCGACGAAATCAGCTCTTCAGGAAGAATCTAAAAATGAAATAAAATACAGGGTGTTCCATTTGAAATAACAAAGTTGTTGCTACTTTTTGATATAAGCGGCAGCGCTGCAACGCTGAAAATATTTTAGATCGATAGAACAAAACTGATTACCCAATAAACCAAATTTTCAGAATAATCCCTCGTCCCGTTCTCCGTAAACGTCTAAGGTACCATCGACCGTGAGTGACCCTGTATAAGTGGTATAGATGTTCACTGAAAGTTCAATTTTTTCTGTTCTGTTGAGACGTTGATACTCGAGCTCAATAAAACAACATCAGAATACTCGAAGCTGTTAGTTCAATACGTATATCGCTACTTCTAACTCGTGAAGCGATTTCTCAGAAATCAAAATTAAAACATGATACCTACCATAGACAGCAGGATCTAATCAATTCTTGTATTCAACTTATATTGTGAAATATATTGGAAGTTTTGTACAATGATGAAGTTGAAGTTGTGGATAATTGATGTGAATAAAAGATGTGAATAAAAGTTGATTTCATTACGTTAACTGTTTGAAAATTGCGAAACATCAATGAACCAAATAATGTTCCTACGAAAAATTGATAATTCGTTTAACCAAATTCAAATCAACAATCAACTGGATTGAAAAACTCTTTATTGCAAAAAATACATAGGTACCTCACAATATGGATCGACTTTTAAAAATGGTGGTTATAATAAACGTTCCTTCACCAATATTATAAAAATCATAGAAGCTTAAAGTTGACATCTAAAAATCTGAATTTTGTTTAGTTGGTCAACTAATCTGACATATGTATAGTAGTTTCCAAATGAATTCCACTTTTGAATACTACAAAAATTTAGAACTTTAGAAACTTAGAACTTAATAATCTGGTGAATAAGTTTGCCTATTGTTTATTTTTTAGTGAAAAGGTCATAAAAGTTTAGACAAAATGAATAAAATTTCAGTTTCTTGCTTGAAAACAATAATAATACGAATACAATTGTCGTATTTATGTATTACACTTATACTACCTATAGAATAGGCCAAATTCTATTTTTTCATGAGGTCATCATAATCCTAACAATTTCTTAGAAAAATCGATTTGGGTTGGGAACCTGTACATCCACCAATATTTCAAAATATATGTTCAAGCTCTATTTTTTCTCATAAATATGATATCTATTTTTTTCATTTCAGTTTTGAATAATTCATTGATCAATTTCAATGGTGAAATCGAGTCTTTCTTTCTTCTGAATTCAAAATAAGTTCAAAAAATCAGGATAATAAAGAAATTTCCTCAACTGTTGTCCCCAAATGATCTTCAATCGATGTTTATTGGGTGTAAGGGGTGTGTCTTATACAATTTTTTCTATTTTCATTGATTTGAAGTATTTCATTGAAATAAATTGATTTAATTCCTATTTAATAACAGAATGATGACATTGAAATATTTAAAATCTGTGGTCCAAGTGTAAATCCCAGTTTACTGTTGAGCGATTTTGATTTTGTCAATACCAGTGGTAAAGAATGCAATGTTGTTGTTGTCTTCCTTGGCCAATTTAAATCAAATTACACTCTGAATTAAAACTCACCAATAAAAACATTGAGTTTTTCACTGCTAGCATCACCAAATCCAAAATCGCTCTGAAGTAAGCTGGGCCTAACTCTTCTGCCTTTCATTTGACAGTTAGATTTTACCAATTTCCGAATAATAAAAAATGCGTATCGAAACAGAGGCAATTTCGATACGGATTTGCGTTTCATAATGTCTTCATTATAAAAGCAAAATAGAAAAATTGAAGTTTATTTTTTAAGGAAATAATAAAAATGCGGTAGGTATAGCTGAAGTTTGGTCAGTCTATTGTGAATCTTTCAATTTCAAAAGTAAAAAATAAATTTGCACCAAGTTACGAGAGAACCATTGCAACAGCAAGAGTCATAGAGAAAACCAGTTTTTTTTTTTCAATTTTCTACCAACAGAAATATATTTGAAAAAAAAAAGTGAAATTCAATTTTTCTGACATTTCAAGTTTCGATTACGCGTCTAAAATCAAATTTTCAAATCAAATTATTTGTTTGGCTATCTTTGAAAATAACCCCACTTTTTGCACATTCCAAATTGCTGCCATACTGGGTCATTATGGATTTTGTGGTTCCCGATATGCAGAGACAGTCCCAAAAAAGGATTTTTTGTAACTTTGATAACGAAAATGTTGCCCATATGTTGCGAACATTATGGCAGTGATATAATCAATAAACATTTGCTATTGAAAAAAAAAACGAACACATGAGATAAAAATTGTCTATTTGTTGTAAAAAAATATACTTGTATCTATTTTCAATTGAATTGTAGTCACGATCCCAAATCAACCTGCGCATCTAACTTCTGAATCCAATCGGGTACTTCTGCAGTTGTCTCCTCGGTTCTACTGTCGTAATCCGTCTTCTGAAAAATTCGGTCGGGTATCTCCACGGTTTCCTTTGGAGATGGCTGATGAGGCAGTGGCCTATTACGCACCTCATGAGGCATGCCTGGCCTACCATTTGGTGGTGTTGGTTTGGCCAGGTGTGGAGAGCCAGATGAAAAACTTCTTTGGTTGCTACGCTTGAAGCCTGACGTCTTTGGCTCTGGAGTCGGTTGTATATGCACCTCATGAGGCATGCCTAGCAACTGTGGCCTAACATTTGGTGGTGTTGGTTTTGCCAGGTGTGGAGCACCTGATGAAGAACTCCTTTGGTTGCTACGCTTGAAGCCTGACGTCTTTGGCTGTGGAGGCGGTGGTACATGCACCTTATTAGGCCTTTCACTAGGGGATGTTAGTTTCATCGGTTGTTTATTAACGGACACCTTTGGAGGCGGCTTGACTATTTTGGGGTACTTCTTAGCCCAGTCGATTACCCCTGGTACTGTCTTCCCAGCTTTCTGGCCATGAAGAGTGGCACTTTGACGTGAAGATGACGGCATCATCGAGAGAGTAGGTGATGCGGGAGGCAGCTGTGGAGGAGGCATTGGAGGCGGCGGTTTTGTCAGAGGGGGATCAGATGACTTCCTTGGAGCTCCATCACCAAATGAAGAACCCCGCTGGTTGCTACGCTTCAAGCCTGACGTTGGTATATCCGCCGGCAGCTGCGGCATGCCCCTTGGTGGTATTGGTTTCGTCCGAGGGGGATCAGAAGACTTCCTTGGAGTACCGTTAGCTGACGAAGATTTCCGCATCAACGTCTCCGGTGGCGGAGCTATTTACAAGTCTTGTTGGGCATACAGGTAAATTTAAAAAATACATCTTCACCCAAAATAGAACAAATCTAACTTGACCAATCATCACTTAGCAATATTACTGTAGGTATTCACAAAATACAAATATTAAGAACTACGAATTACCTTCGTTACTAAGATTATGCAATTTTTTTTTTCACTTTGAAGCATAAACTAGGATTTTATTAAAAAATCAACATTTTCAGATTAAATTTTCTTTGCTGTTCGTATTTTCATTTCAATGATTCAATAATCAATTAGTAATAAATAACTGTACTACTGCGATTTTTAAATTCTAAATTGGTTCTGCTAGGTTTATTAGGGTCGCAACACAGTCAGGAGCTAAAACCTAATACTTTATTGTTTCTTTGTATGATAAATAACTATTTTCCATAAAGTAGAGTTTCATCGGTATTTCCACTGAAGATGACAACTTAGTTGTCGAAATACGTATTTGGTTTTTCTCAAATATTTTGTGGTTTTTGGGTTATATTTCCATTTGTTGTAAATTGCTTTAATGTGGTATGAAAATTGATCTCAAGAAGTGAAGAATTACTAATTTTTCTTGTATCATATTGTGTGCAGAAATCAGATCTTGTTAGGAAATGAAGAATAATTTCCTGAAGAAAATTTTGAGATTTTTCGATTATATTTCTTTTCGAAATGAAGAGAATAAATATTGATTTTTCAGATGGCGCAAATGCCGTTTTAACTACGATGAACTACCATTGTGGTACATAATCTGAAAGACTGATATCTCGAAATATCGAAGAATTCAATATTAATTTCGAAGTCGAAAGTCACGAATCGTTTTTTACGAAACTAATACCTGGAAACCCAACCGTTTATATTAGCGCACTTTATGATCCTAGATCAATTTCTAGCAATCCTTAATTTCGAAACATCTATCATCTATCATCTATACTCGATTATTTTTCAAAGGTTCTTCGAAATTACCTTCAAGTCATAAATCTATTCGTAAGACCTATGTCATAATCCATTCAATTTCGAAGAAATCCCAGATTAAGTAACGGCATATATCATCATAAAACTGGTGTACCATTAATAACCATTCAACCATCATTACTTATTTCTTACAAAGGTTTAATAATCAATAATCATTCAACCATCATTACTTATTTATTACAAAGGTGAGAACTGAGAAGTGTTACTTTTTTGGAAGGCAAATCATGAAACACATTTTCATCCATTCATATGAATTGGAAATATTGCTATAGCGATAAAAATGGTTATTCATTCACAAATAAAAAAAATAATATCATCATCATCATAAGATTTTCCACCACTACTCATATTTTGATATTCAAAGGGGATATATAATAATGATTTAACATAATAGAATAAAATCATTCTGAAAACAGCAAAATACTACTTTCTTTGCTCATGTCTCGCTCATATCGAATTATATTCTATAGATAGTTCAATTCAATCTTGAAAAGTGTTATCTGCTTCTAATTTCACTTAATTTTCATTATCACCTCATCTCTCGTATATAAATCTTCGGTGTACATAGATACTTAAACTCAATCAATAAAACAACATCAGAATACTTGAAGCTTTGTTCAATTCGTATAGTATCGCTGCTTCGAACTCGTGAACCCATTTCTCAAAAATCAAAATTAACACATGATGCCTACCATAGACAGCAGGATCTAACCCATTCTTGTATTCAAATTATATTGTGAAATATATTAAAAGTTTTGTCAAATGATGTACTTGTGAATAATTTTAAGTTCCATATGAAAAAGATGGTTTCATTATGCTGTAATGGTGTAATATCGATAATGAACCAAATGTACCTGCGAAATAGATTTTGTTTGCAGATCTACAATTTTAATTTGGCTGAAATTAATAATTCATTCAGCCATATTCGAATCAACAATCATCTGGATTGAAAAACTTGTTCGGTATTCGTTCATTTAGTGAATTATTGCAAAAATATATACCTCACAATTTAGATCAACTTTAAAAATGGTGGTTGTAAAGAAACGTTCCTTCACCAATATTATGAAATCAAAGATCATGATTTTGTTTTGTAGATTGAATGATCCGACATATAAATTGCATTGTCCAAAAGAATCAGTTTTGAATGCTACGAAAATATGCTGTAAATTTCTACCTGCCGTAATTACTTACCGGATTACATCGAACTTTGGATTAAATCATACGGATAATATGGTAAATAAGTTTGCCTATCGTTTATTTTCCAGTGAAAAAGCAATAAAAGTTTCGACAATAAATATTTGTTAGTTTTGTTTAAAATATCTTGCTTCTAAGTAATGAGTTGAGTGAATTGAGCAAAAACAATTATTTATGAAAATACGCTTGTCGTATTTTTATAAACTATTGGACAAACTATTGTTGAAAAAATTCAGCCAGAAGCTTATTACGTTTCATATACAGGGTAATTTTGAAATGTTTCTGAAACAAATCCAGAAAGAGTTTCATGTGGATCACAGTCAAATTGGGGCAAAGTTGCGCATTTTTATGCTGAACAACTGCCTGAAAAATAATTTTATGTATCATTTTTAGTATTTGAATTATTGAAAAATATGGAAGTTGTTATTTTTCATTTTTCAAGCGAAAACCAAGAGATCAAGACGTTTTTAACTAGGGCATTTCCTAGTCTAAGAATCTTATTCTGACATTGTATTGTTCAAGGCGTTCATGGTGTCACAAATACAAAAACTCTACTTTGGTTTTTGTTAAAAGCACCATATTGGATTTTTGCATTTTTTAAAATTATGTCTTTTTCTGATTACTACGTAAATGTTAGCAAAAAATCGTTTTTGCGGAGAGTGCGTTGGAAACAAACGCCAACATTTATTTCATTTAACAAACTAAAGTCTGACCTTCAAATGGAATTTGGAAGCTTACTCAAATGGAAAAGATAGGTTTTGAATAATAGGAACGACATTCAAAGCGATAAATAGTATATTATGATACAAGTTTTATAAGACGCTATTTGGTCGCACTAATGTCAAAGATTCTGTAAACTTTGCTCATGTATACCTACGATTCATTATTTTTGTCATGATTGGATATTGTTGTTTTTTTTTTTCAATCCTATGAGTCGATACAAAACCGCCCCTATTTGCGGAGAACGCCATATTGCAATATTTCGCGGACTACCTACTTGAATAAAACATTCCCTACGCATTACGCAATAATTTATAAATAATGGCGGTGATTTTTTCCTAAGGAGGAGAAACCCTGAAAACCGGAGTCTTTTGGGCAAAAGTCGGAACGTAATGGACTTTTTGGCATATGACCTTGATTTACGCTAACAAAGATCGGCCAATGGAATCTCAATACGCCATTAGCCAAAAAGCGAAAAGCCAGCATGTGAACGCGTCATGTTTGCCTAAGAAAATATTTTCACTTCTACAGTAATGCCAGATCTAGTGTTTATAACCCAACATTTGAATTTCGAATAAGTCGATATAATTTTTTCCTCAAACCGGGATTTTCATGTTCGGGTCACCTTTGAGGAAACCCTTGATAATTAATGTTTATCTTGAGTTAATTCTGATCTGATCATCTAACGTTTCATCTTCAAGATGAGCTCAAGATTTTCAAAATCAGTTGAATAGTTTTACTCGGAAGAGAGTTAGGTATGACTGCAAATCCGAAAAGTTAATTTTTTGAAGTCACCTTGTAAATAAAAGAAATAAAACAATTCGGGGAGTGTCTCAAGGTAATGAGATTATCATCCTGAAGAAGTTCATGTTTTGAAGAAGTACTAGATTTTATAGCCGAAGGACTGGGCTAGCGAACAGTTTGAACAAAATTCAAATTGTTCAAAGCAGAAAAAAATTATTCAGATCAACATCAGGGACAAAATTTTGAAATGCGACGAAATTATTAGTGTAGCGTGATTTAGAATGTTGGAAAAAATCTTCAATAATTGTTTCATTCCAAAATGTCTCGAACCTTGATGGTCTCGATAATGATGGAAATGAAATAAGACATGGTGGCGCTACTCTTCAATTGTTTCAGCAGAAAGGTCCTTGAGCATTTCAATTCATTACGTGGTGTTCTCCTGTACAACAATAGATGGCGATACTGTCAATAGGTATTTGAGGAATTTTCTTTCAATCATGTTCGATACATAATCGCATCAAACTCATTGGAAAATGGCTCCATGGAATTGCGATCAGAAATCATTCAGAATCAAATATTCATACTTTTGTATCGACACCTGCAGTAACCTGTAAATTTGGTTGAAATCGCCGCTTCACTTAGCGAGATTCACCCACGCAATGTCACGTTAAACACGTTTTATCGAAGTAGGCGAAATCAAGGGATTTGGGACCAGTCACAGGATAAGAAGTGAATTCACCAGTCTACCTATCCACCTCTGTCTCGATCAAGATGGATATAAGATGGTGAAACAGCACTTTTCTCTACTTGATTTCATACCGTAGTGATATTTCCTGAAGTTATCAGAGATGGCGCCTTGTGTCGGTAAAACAGAAACTGTGCTTTTGTCAGTGTCATCTGTTCTAGGAGAAAAATACCGATAAGAGTAAAAATATCGATAATTATTACAGATTGACTGAAAATATACTGTTTCAATGTCGTTTCAATTCACGCCTGTCAGATCGGAACCACAGAAATACATAAGCTACAGAGTACAGAAATCTTCCTTGAAATTCGAACTTACCGCCATCTTCATTCAAGTCGTAGAAATATTACTGCCTTTCTCAAACCAAATAATATTTGCTCAACTTCGTTTCACCGTCCTATATCTACCTTGGTTCTCGATTTTCTGGGAACCATAGTAATAATTCATGACTTGCATGTAGAAGGCGGTTCGATTCATTTAGGAATGACACTGTGAGCGATATTTATTTTGATTGTTTTTCTTTCAAATTCACCGATATTTTCCAAAATCTGTGAAGTTGAGTGTCAATTATTGTGACAATTCCGAATACATTTCATAGATATAAATATCGATAAATTTTTTGATGACCTAGGCATATGGAGTTATTTAGCCATCCTCCAACCGTTGATTGATGTATCAATCAACGCTCCTACCTTGCTCCTTGTAAATATCTCAATGGTCGCTCAATAAAGGGCACATTTTCAAAAAAAAATCAGATGATTGTTTCAGATTGGTCAATAAAAATACCTTAAGCATTCAGCATGTATTTATTCACCTCAACTTACATTATGAAACTAACAAATTATAATAAATACCTACATATACATAAAAAAAACTATTAATTAGTACTTGGTGATTATTAACAGAATGACTTTAATATTTTTGCTCTTAACAAAAATATAATAATGAATATGACTGTTATTATTGATACCTAATGATAACTGTACACTTCATACTAACTTGAAAACCGTTACAATCCACAATGTATCCAAATTATTTGTATTTCATAAAAATAATTATTACCTGCCTCATACAATAAAACGAAACAACTCAATAAATGATATATTCAACTAGGGTTACAATTAACAAATTTTCGAATCACATTATCAGTTATATCAAGTTTTGTATTCAAAGCTAGCAAGTTTTGTAAATAGATAGAGGAATTCAACGTGACTGTATGTACAATATATTTCCATCTTGAATAATTTATAACTTCGTTTATATACATTATATACAGTATGTTATCGAGTTATTTCTGCTTACCGAAATCTGAAAAAGAAAACACTCAATAATTAAATTGTTTTATTTTTCAGAAGAGTGAGGCGCGAGAAGCCACAAAGGCAAGCAAATGCACTCATGAGTTTGCGCATTATAGTAGCGTTGTTGTCATATCTGAAGTCACAAAAAAAGTTCGATCAATCATCCAGGAATAACTATCTTTTTGATATCTCTTTGATCATGTTCACAGAACGAAGTTATTATTCCGCTTGGCAATTGTGTATACAAGGAAGGTCGTCATTACAGCTGTCGTAACAGGTACACAGAATCGGATTCGTTATGTTTTATGTTTAGTTGCTATTTTCTTCCGTTCTATATTTCCGTTTGATTGTATTGTTCTTGCTACTGTTCTAGGACGATGTCACTTTCGTCATTTTCTACTATTTGAAACTGAGCAAACTCAATAAGTGCACTTGCACAAAATCAATTAGCGTCAAAGATATTCAATACTATTGGTCCTCCAGATCGTTTATAGAGATCAGTCTTGTCGATCTAAATGAACACCAAGTAGACAGTATAATATTGTCTATATATAATCTAAGGTCTGTTCAGTGGAAAAAATGTCGTAACTTTTTCTGTAAGGCAGAGACATATGGAATGTAAAATAGTTAATACAATTTTAGTCACTTATGTCGAGTTGTATAGGTATTTGCTTCACGCATAATTCATACCCACTGAAGAAAACATACAAAAATTAGTACTTCTTTCAGCCAAAACACCACTTACATTTAATTGTATTCAACAAAAAATTCGCCCTTCAAAACATTTAACAAAACCTATCGAAAACCGAGAACGACGGCAGTTGAACCAAAACTCTGTGACTGAACTTAGTGACAGTGCCGAGTTGATAGATCAGAGTCTCGTGTTTTAGACGAAAAATGTTAATTTTTCCGCCAAAGTGTTAAAAACAAGTAAATGTAAACGTGTGTGGTGTTCTAGTTGAAAGAATTTTGTGTTTTTAGTAGCAGAAATTTAAGTGTCAAATGGTGTATTAACGGAACTAGCGTTTCGACTTTGGATTCTTGTTTAGGAGGTCAAAATGCGTGAGTACCTCCAACAGAGAAAAAACTCATACAAATGACTCCTATAAAGTAGCAACCTCATCTTGACAGACGTTTGAGACTTGAGTGAACAGACAATCCTAGTTCCAACCTACTAGACTTCCATTCAGAACGACAATGGTTCGAAACACCGATGCTCGGGGCACCGACACTCACCCCTCCGATGGGCGTACCGCTGCCCCACGGTGGGATCGAGGGCGCTGCTGTCGACCTTCTTGTTGATCTCCTCGATCCAGTCGGGCTGCTGCTCCCCGGTGTTGAAGAATCGCAGGTGGTTCTGGACGGTCGTCTTGAGGTCGTCTAGCAGGTCGGCGACCTTCTTCTCGGGCAGCTTCGACCCGCGACCGGCAGAGGGCCCTTTGGGCGGCGGGGGGGCCGGGCCGGGGGCCGGAGGGGCTTCCCTCGGGTACGACCTGAACGATTCCGGGCGCAAAGGGGGTTGCTGGCTTTGGCCTCTGCGTGCGTCGACAGGGTGGCTGGAATGGGCGGGATGAAAAAAATTCGAATTGTGTATTCATCTGATGAATTCGTATCCAGAAACTTCAAAATTGAGTACAATTGGCATTGTGACATAGTAAACTTTTTTTTTCAATTTCATAGCTATGCTGTTTCAAAGTAAAATGTATAACTATTATCCAAATGAGAGTGAATGCTAATATGTTCCAATTATAATTTAAAAGAAATAAGTTTCGGATATTATGTTAATAGTGAAGCAAAACTTCTTCAGAAGGGGTGTCAGGTTTCGAATCTCAACACAAAGTTGAAGTTTTCCGAGGAATGTCATTAGGTGACAGCATTACCGCTCGTGCGCGAAAATGATGTCATTTTTGCACTCGCATCCATCATTGTTGAAAACGAACTCATCATTATGTTGCATGATGTAGCAGAAAGTGAGAAAAATTGTGAATTTGAACATCCTACCAGAGAAATCGAAGAAAACTATGAATTATGAAATGATAGATTTATGACATAGTGCCATGAAATGCTTCAATGCTAAAGATATCAAAGTGATGGTGGATTTATGCAGTAGTTTCAAGTCGTAAGTTTTTAGTTATAAGTCTTAAGAAGTTCAATCATTGGATTTCAATGTTTCCATTTATACACTCTGACATAAGTTTCAAGTCGTAAGAGAGTTGGCTTAAAAAAAGTTTTTAATTCTGTGACGGTTTTATAGTTTATTATCTGTGATTGTGTTGTTCATTTAAACTCATCTCAGAATTATTAGATTATAAAAAGAAAATATGGATATTGATAACTGAAATTGTAAAGTGACCACTGACACTGAACCACAGAAATTGACCAATGGGAGTAGTTACCCTTAAGACATGACAGTCCTTATTAATTCCTGCATAAATGGTCCTTTTTCCTTAATGTCTTAAATCTTAATACTAAACACTTATGACTTAAAATTGCTGCATAAATCCACCATAAGTATCCTAAAAACACCAGCCCGTTGAATATAAAGCAAAAATAAGACTATATCAACATGATAAATATGAGAACTATACAGGCCGTATTTTTTATGTAATGAATTGGCATCTTGAAAACGGCAATGCTTCCAAATTGGAAATATCACAGTTTTCGAAATATACGGAGAAAATCTAAATGGCCGTTTTCTTTAGTTTTCGCTGACACCTTTATTTTTAGGAACATGGAAATGTGTTCAAGAAACTTCCTTCTCTGTTTTAAATTTGCTTCGATGTGATTCTTTTTGATTTTCTCTACGATGTTCAGTTCTTCATTTACCGTTTTCGAGATAATTGTTCGACATAAAAATATATATCATTTCAATAGATTTTTCTCAATAATTTAATATCAATAATTTCATGTTGTTTTTTGTTTTTTATATTTATGTGTATGTATGTATTCACTTCGTGAGGAATTTTACACTATATTGTTAACGAATCGAATCATCGGGTTATGAAATGATAAAATGATTCAGAATGTATAGGCATCTAACCATAGATCTTACTGCTTACGCTCTAGATCCGGCATCCTGTAGTAATTTTTAGGTCTAAAGGGGTCTGCAAGAAAGTAGGTACTATGCATGGTCACGTGAGACAACACATTTGTATGGTCAACAACTAAAACGACCAATCAATAGCTTAGTACTTTCAACACTCCCGGACCTACAAAACAAGTAACCTGGATACCGGATCTAGCGTAAGCAATAAGATCTATGCATCTAACACACAAAACAACTGAATTATTTGCATCGACACCTAATGCTTTCTGTTGAGAAATATAGAAATGACGTCAGGAGCAGCCGCCATAATGAAGCGAGCGTTCTGGAGATTGAATGAAATAAAAATATATTATTATCGCGCCTGCACTGTAACTCACCTTGGATTTTGGCCATGATAATAATGACGTGTAGGCTGGCTCATACCACCAATTCTGCCAGAATCATACCGATAATAAGACTCATTCGTATGGCCGGGATGATTATATTCTCTATGGCTTACGCTGCCACGATATTTGAAATTCCTAAACAAACAGTAATTAAAATATATTAAAAAGTGGTCTGCCACCTGACGGAATCAGCTTGAAGAACATTCGGAAATAAAACCACAACTTACCCTTTCTGTAAATCCCCTTCCACCCTATAGTAGGAGGAATCTCGACAAGGTCCCTTTGATACGGGTCTGGTCCTAGATGCATATTTCGGGATATCACTAGGTTCAGTCCTTATCGAAGGTGATGATACGACTTTGGTCCCAGATGCAGACTTCGGGGTACGATCATAGAATCTGTCACTCGTTTTATTAGAAAACAACACGTTGACATTGCCTTCATCCTTCAGTTTATCGAAAAGATCGTTTGCGGAACTGGTAGACAAGCTCTCCAATTTCCTCATCTTGCCCTGCTTCTCGTCATTACCAGAAGAGGGCCTCTTCGTACCTATCTTGTCTTGTGTATCTAGTATTCTGTCGATCGAGTAGTCGCTTTGACGTTTGGCAGCTGGCTGGGGACTCGTTTTCGCAGACTTATTCGCGACCTTCAGTCGCATTCTCAGGGGATTTTCGCTCTCCGTAGTGACAGTCACTGGCCCATCCCGACTCTGGTAGGTCTTGACTGTCGGCTGACAGGGCGAGATCGATTTGCGTGAGCTGCTGCTGGGAGAAGTCTTCTTCCTTTTGTTGTTAGCGGTCCCCGGAGTTTTCACATCTGGACAGGGCGAGTAAAAAGTGGTGGTTTTTCGTTTCCGGAACTTGACAGCTTCTGCGATATCTATGTTCGTCTTGCTCGCCGGTTCGGGCATTTCTTCGGTCTTCTTCTTCTTCGGAGGGTTTCTCTTAGTTTTCTCTGGATTTTCTTCCTGGGGGTTCGGACACTTGGGACGTGAAGCTAGAACTTTTCTTACATCTCTACTGCTAGTCAAGGAACATAAGGTATCGTTTAATAGTATGGGAGATTTGCGTCCTTTTTGATTGTCCTTTTCAGGGGGATAGAGATCTTGATTTTTGCGTAGGCTTGGGATAACTTTTCCGGGAAACGGGGAAATTGGATGGCTAGTATCTGAAATCAAAGGTAAGGTTTTAGGTGAATAAGAGGGATCTAGGGTTGACGCAACTTTTGGATGATATTTCTTTGATGATGCTGTGGGGGTGGTATGTAACTTCGGGACGATTTGTTCATCTTTTAGAGCTCTCGTTAATGGTGGGTTCAACAGATCTTCGGCCTTGCTTGATAGTTTGGTGGCTTCTTTGGCTTGCTTCTTCACGCAATCAGAAATCTTTGGAATGGATTCTCTTCCAGTTTCCTCTGATCTTTCAATCGGAGAACTCATCTTGTTCAATATCAAAGATGTGCGTTCCTTTTTGTTGTTTATCTCACCGAGACTGGGGGTTTGGGGATATTTATCTTTGAACAGGCTTGGGTTAGTTTTTCTGGGAGACGAGGGACATGGATGGGAAGCATCTGAAATCAAAGGGGAGGATTTAGGTAAACTGGAGGAATCAAGAATTTTCACAACTTTCGAAGAATCTTTTTTCGATAATGGAAGTTTCAACAAATTATCAGTGGATATGCTTTCAGATATAACATCTTTTTTTATTTGGCTCTGTGTATTCGTGTTACTAACCGAATTTGAATTTCTAATCCACTTCGCAGGGCGAGTCCTGCTGTTCTGTCTTGTTGGTATAAAATCCTTAGATGGCTGCTTACATTTTTCACGCTTCTGTGTTCTTTTGGGTTCATTTGATTTCTTTGAATTATCTTTCGAAGAATTATCTGGCTCTTTTGTATCAGCATTACTCGATTTGCTATCACTATGACTGATACTAGTTGAATACTCTTTGGAGAGACTAGACGTTTCATTGTTACTTTCCTCAGTTTTTGACTTTCTATCGGGACTACAGTAACCTGTCGCTGTGGAAGAAATGAAAAAATCTTCGTTGGATATATCAAATATAGGTGTTGAACAACGATCGTTAGGTACACCTAACACCTTTTGTAGGCAATTCTCTGATGTACAGTCCAATTCGTCGCTTTCTTCTGGCATCGGAAAAAATGGTGGTAAACACTGATCATTCGGAACAACCACAACTTTTTTTTGGCAATGATCATTTGCTATTATCTGTTGCCAAGGATCTGCAGACAATGCTCCCTGATTATTGCTCTCCTCTGTTGGATGATTGATAACAGCTGAGTCACTAGCATCATTGTTAGGGATTGGGAAGAACGAACTTGCCAAGTTATACAAATTTTTTATGGTAGATTCATTGAACTCATCCAGTTTATAGTCTGTGCTGAGATCCTTGAATTCAAAAGGTAGTGAATTGTCGTCTGGGGTAGTTTTGGTTAAATTTCTCGTGAAATAGTTATCTTCACTACCAATGCTTCCTCCAAAAACAGGATCAGCTGTCAAAATAATGTTCAGAATCAGAAAACAATATTTTTGAAGACTATGTCATTGTGTTGAACGTGAATTTGAATTTGACGAGGACCCGTCATAAAAAAATAAACCATGCCATGACTTGCAGGAGTTAAAAAAATCATTACAAAAATGTGGTCAACAATGTGTATCAAAACCCAATGAATGTGATAGATAAAAACGAGGTGATGAAATCGCTTGTCAAACCGTATAAATCTGAGCTATAAAACTACTGAAAGAAAACTTCCAATGATGAGTAATTCAAAAACATGAATAGGGAAGATACAGAGCAATTCCAACATTTTGAACTTGTTCAACATAATCTTCGACCAAGTCCAAGTAATTTATTTATAAGGTGACAACGGGGAATATTCCTCAATTCGGCTTATTACAGCAAATGCAAGTATAAACTAATTGATGATGAGTTCCATTCATAAATTTCGAATTCGTTGCGGAAACTATCTAAATAAATTATTCAAATATGGGGTTTTAAATTTTAAATCGCTTTGTTTCTATTTCACAAATTGGCAACAGCGCCTAGTAGGCTAGAAGAACAACAACTCACACTTGGCTACACTTTCCTTAGGTACACTTGATGTCAATGTATAATTCAGGAGTCAAACTGCTAATATAAACAAATAATCAGTCAAAACATGAATTTCGGTCCAATAAAAACACCAGTCCATCCACAAGTCAAACATAAACATAACCTCCAAAACTGAGTAGCATATCTTTTGAGGAGCATGGAATAGAAATAAGCAGAATGGTTAGGTGCCACAGAACTTATTGGTAGTATAAGTTCTGTGTTCTAACCTGATCAAAATATGACTATCTTTATTCGCCTAATCAACGTAATAGATTTGTTGATTATCTATGAAATATGCAGTCGATGTTGCCAAATGGTGAAATAGGAACAAGGTGCTTTGAATTTTAAATCCCCAATTGAAGTCTCTTTTTTCTAAACATTTGAAATTGTTTTTTCGGAAAAAGGGTGAAATGAGTCGTTTTGAAGATATTTAATAAAAATTACTTTATTATCGTCCGAAGGAGAATTTCCCATTCTGTGGCCGCTAATTGTTGAATTTTTCACATAAGGTGAATTAAAAGTACCAAGAGATGAATTAAATCAATTTTGTATGAGTTGAATCTGATAAACCTTATGAATAAACTCACCTGTATTGTCGTAAGAATAAGTATGGTCCTCATCATTGCCGACTTCGATTCCCGTCAAGCGATGAAACCCTTCGGAAATATAGGGCGCTACCTCCTTATTGTCTTGCGAACCAGACTCCTCCGACACTGAAGAGTCCACAATACTGCTCGGAAGGATGTTGTAACAATCTGACAAATATTCACTGCTGCTGGGGTAGACATACGGTAACAAATTGGTTTTGCTTTGCAGTCTAGAAGATTCTTCAGAAGATATAACAACTTCAGAGTCAATTTCTGGAATGTCAATTTTGGTTATTTCTTCCTTGAGCTCTAACTGACAGGATGAAGTAGAATGTCCGATTTCCATTTGGAGTTTCTCATGAGTAGTAACAGCATCGAGAGTAACCGCATTTGTATCTTCCAGCTGTCGATCTGGTCTAACAAAAGGCAAGAATCCTTCTGTCGACTGTGGATTGATGGACGAAATTGTGGCAAAAAAGTTTTTGTCTTTTAGTTCACTGAAATCCACAGTAGATTCTGGTTCTACGGAAGTTTCATTGTCGATATTTTCTTCTACTTTAGAACGGTTCAGTAAACTCGCAATCGAGCCAATGTCTCGTTTTTCAAATGAAATCGGCAAAGTAGAACATTTGAACGATTCTGTGGGATTCACTTGCATGATAATTGGTATTTCGTTTCTATTGGTTTCTACCACAGGGTTTTCAGCAATATCATCTGAGATTTCTGAAGATCTTCCTTTGAAGAAATCTGCAGAAGTATTCAGTTGACATTCAGTCATTTGTGAAGTGTGCCCTCCTATAGTTTCGTATGTATCCACTACATATTCCTTTGTCTTGAAATCTCTATCTGAATCTTCTGCTATCCTGGTTCTGTCATTACTTTCCAATTTGTTGATAATGACTTCTGCATTCGATTGTGATTTGATGATTGATATTTCTTCATCTACCGCTGCTATATCACTTACAGTTGTTTTCACTGTCTCATGCAATTCTTGGGATTGATCAGGAACAACATTTATGTGGTTTTCGACGAAATTAATAGCATAGAATTCTTCTGGAATTTGACAACTAGCATTGACATTGTCTGAATTTATACTATACTCAGGTGTACGACAATCAATTTGTTTTGCCGTACTCTCAGATATGATGGTTTTGCTATCTAAATTGTCGCATTCCTCTTGATTGATTGCTACTTTATTTTGATCCACAATTGATGATATAAGAATTGTTGAGTCATCTTGTGTATTCGTTGTTGCCTCTGCTTCCATCCTCACAGATTCCGGTTCGAACGTATTTTCAATTTTAGATATCGAGCCTCCTATCTTTATTTCATCGATTATTTCTCTTTGTATACAAACAGAAATTGCACTCTGACTTGCCAAATTATCAGAAATTTCTTTTTGTTTGACTTCCAAAGCAACTCCATGACTTTCCTGGTGGATTGTATCAAATGACTCTTTCAGAGTTGTGTCAAGTGATTCTCCATATTGTTCATAGTTAGTTTGTTTGTTTTCATTTGAAACTGCGGAATGTTCTTCACTGTTAAAACTTTGATCTTTCTTGGAATTTAGAGATTTATCGGTCTTATCAGTTATGTCTTCATTTTCAACCATCGAACTGATCGAATCTTCGAATACTTTTGACGATATTTTAAGTTTCTTATTGCTTTCATTATTACTATTTTCATGATTTGTATGTGATACTTCAGTTGAATCATCACTTCGAATAGTACGTCCGAGAATTCTGACATTTTGAAGTTCTGAACCGAGTTCTTGTTCCCCTACTAAAGATGATCGATTAAAATTTTCTTCATCAACGTTCGTACAACTCTTGCGTTTCTTATTTTTTGTTCCTTTTTTGGTTGTCCATTGTGATAAGGGGTCGTTCATAGAAATGATATCAGAACCCTTAGTTCTTTCAATGACTTCCCCACTATCAACTTTTATTTCTTGAACCACCAACGGTTCACTACCTGTATTTTCTTTGGGAACCTTAGAACTACTCCTTTCTTTGTTAGTTCTTCTCTTCGCATTCTTATCAGCCCGCGAATGTAATATTGCAGGAATTGGAATAGATTTCTTGTCATTTTCACATTGTGAGTTTGAATGAGGATTTTCCATTTCTTCAACTGATATTTTCGAAATTGAAAGTGATTTCACATCTTGTGTATCAGACGATATGCTGTTTTCATTTACATTATTATCGGTAGTTGTAGGCTCCGAAATTCTTGAAATGATATTGGATTCTTTATATTTTTCTTTTTTTGCAAGAGTTTCATCAATAGAACTTGTTCGACTCCCGATTTTCGAAGAAGATATTGGTCTAGATTCTTCATTATGAACTATCAAGCATTCACTAATATTTTCTTCAGGCATCCTAGAAGAAATTTCATCTTGTTTCTCAATAGTACTTGAAGGTGATATCGTAGAGATAAAATCATCATGTTTCTCTTCGTTATCAGCTCTTTCCATTTTATTTTTTGAATGAGGAATAGAGCATTGAAGGGTTACATTGCAATTTCCAATTACTTCCTCTTTTATTTCAAATGCAAATTTTGTTTTTCGATTATCATCAATACATTCATCTGACTTTCGTGATTGTAATGATGTTTGCAGTTCTTTACCTACTACCAATGAATCTTCACAAATACTAGACCTGGGTTCTGAGCTAATTTTTAAATCGTCACATTGTTCTCTATCACCATAATTTTCTTTCTGAAGATCATTACCAATATTTGAGTCTTTGGAATAGCTTTCTTGATGAATTTTTTCTCCTATTTTCTTCTCTACTCCAGAATTGGTGCATGCTTTCGATGGAAAATTTGATTCGTCACATTCTCCTTTCTCAACTTTTCCAGCTTGCAGATGAAGAGTATCCCTTTCAATATTCGCTATTACATTAACTAATGTTCGGTCAATGATTGTAGGATCGTCAGGGTTTTCTATATTCTCATCAGATAGGCCGAAGAATTCCTCTCTATGCTTCAACAACGAATCACTAAAATTTTTATCCATCTCAGTTTTTTCCTTGACATTCTTACTAGTTGAATGTGATGTTGAAAAAACAATATTTCCATATTTATTTTCCGCTGGTGTCTTCCCAACATCCTTGATTTCATTTTCTGGCAACTTGCCAATTGCTATATCTTGGTTATTATTTCCAGATGGTTTATCAATCGTAGTAGAACTGGTAAGGCTTGAAGAAATTTGTAATGATTTATTATGTTCATCTTCGGAGAGTTTATATTTTCGTTGGACTGGTATTTTCTCAGAACTGAGAAATTGTGCTTTATTTTCACTGCTGTCCAAGTAGGATGAAATGTTTATTTCATCTGAATGATTACATACATTATTTTCTGAAATCTTATGACCATTTTCATTTTTCTCAATTTTTCTCTCTCGATTCTCATCACTACTTGAAACTGATTGGGATATCAAGTGAATATCATAATGAACAACTTTTAATGCCTGATTTTTTGATCTAGATGTGTTGGCAATGTTAGCCTCATCTGCCATTGATAATTGACAAATATTCAAACCTTGAGAAACGGTTGAGGAGTTTCTTTCTCTTATACTTTTTCTTTTTTCTTTATTTTTGGTACGAGACTGTGACCTAGATCTTGAATTACTAATACACTGTGTAGATGTTCCTTCTTTGTTTAATCCTGATATATCAAAAGCACTTTGAGTTAGTTTTACACTGAGCACTTTTTCAGCAGGCTGACATATTGGAACTTGATCTTCAAGCTTTACCATCTTTTCTGAATTATTGAGTGAAAAAGCATCCATGTTAGGGTTCAGAGGATTTAATGCCACCAGTTTCAAAGAATGTGGTTCAGAGTTTGTCTGTTCTTGCACTTTATCACTGTTTTTATCAACTTTTACAGGTTTCTGAGGTTTGTGTTCAACTTTAGCTTTTCTAGATTCTTTATTTTCTTGGTGAGATGTTTTACTTTCTGAATTTGAAGTTCTTGGAACTGGTTTTGAAGATTTTGTTTTCGAACTTCTTCCTTGGTCATTGAATATTGCTTCAGAATGAGAACCAGATTTTCTTCTTTTTTCTTCATATCGTTTATCACCTTTCATTGTGATGTATTCAACGTCTTCGATTTTTTTGTCATTTGTCAAATTTTCAACAATAGTAGATTTGGATTGAGATGTCATCCGATGAGAGTCACTCAATTCAACTGTTTTATTTATTTTCTCATCTATACCAACCACCTTATCGCCTTGAGGTGTTGATTCAGAATCAGAAATAGACATTCTTCTTTTGTTTTCACGTCTATCTTCGACGACTTTTTCTGAATCAATAGATCGAGGTGGCAGACATGACGATTTTCTTTTCTTTCTACTTCTTTCAGTATATGCCTTTTTTTCGATTTCTTCCAATTCTCCGTCACCAACTTCTTCAAATCGATCACTTTTTCCATCTACTTCCGATAAAACCTCATAACGTTCATTTGAATTTGACCCATAACTCGCATTTTTTGACTTATCTCTGGCTTTTTCCATCTCCTCATCTTTCAACTTACACTTAGTATTACCAGTCGCATGTTTATCAAACTTTTGATCCCCAGAAATACTCTCAACTGATTTTGATAAAATACATGAATATGGTTTCACTTTATTTGTGCCACTTGACATAACGTTACTTTTTACTTCCTCTGAAGAATCGCTGCGATTTTTCTTGTCTATTCTAGTTTCAATCTTCTTCTCATTGTCATTGAGAGATGATTCCGGTGAGATCCGATATTCTGCTCTTGAAGATCTCCTAGACTTGAGTTTCTTAGTTTCCACTGTTTTTTCGAAAATCTCCTCATTTATATTTTTCGAATCAATTTTCTTCAATAGCTGATGATTCGAGAATTGGTCCTTATTTCCTTTTGAAATAAAACGGTCAATACCTGTATCAGATTTACCATCATGAATAGTAGCAGCACTATTTTTAAGTTTTATCCTTGATTTCCTCCTGACGTGCTTCGTTATAGCACTACGTTTATTTTCTTCTGATTTATGTCCTCTTTTATTTTCCTCTGTTTTGAATAACTCCGTTTCCTCTGGATCACGGTTTTCCCTTGATTTGGACATAGATTCACTAGTTGAACTTACTTCTCCAACTTTTTCTTCATCTGTATCCTTGCTTGAATGTAATTTAATTTTTTTTCTTTCACTAGTAAAGAACTTGCTCCTTATCTTATCAACTGTCGTAGTCTGATTGTTATCTTCATTTTCATCAACATTCGACTTTGCTCGAATCCTAGATTTTATTTTAAGAGTTTTTTTCAATTCCTCAATCTTTGGTCTGTTTTTTATGTATGTATCAGCTTCGTCTTTTGTAACACCAAACTCATCTAGAGCCATCAAATCTATACGACATTTAACGATTGATTTTTCATTGTTGTCTAGATCATTCTTTTTCGTTTTGTTGTCAGCAATTCTTGTTGCAGGTCCGCTGAAAAGTATACCTGGTTCAGGATTTTCAGAACAATTTCCAATTGAGATCTCATTACTTTTGGTATTTTCTTTTGTGATTGGACTGTCACAATTCTTTTGTTCACTGTTTGCAGAAATTATTCTTCTTCTGCCGCCTTTCCTTCTTCTGGGTGTGATTATTGGGTCTTTAGAAACTTGTCCTTTCTTTTCAATATTTTGACTTTCATCTTTGCTGAAAGCGAACCTTTCAGTGGAAACTGTACTAGATATATTTTTCTCTGTCGTTTGGAAATTGTCAAATTCCAATTCAATTTCATTTTTCTCCAGTTTAGATATAGAAGAACTTACTTCCAAAGACCCAGTAACTTCTGGTGATCCCGTTTGATTCTCATTTTCACTTGTTTTATCAACAATAAATACTTTAACTCCCTCGTTTCTTTTTTCAGTTTTTGTTCGGTCTGATATTTCATCGGGAGGCTCAGAAATATTCTTCACACCTGTATCGACTGGAAGTGGCGACTCAAGATTATAATATAACTTTTTCCTCAGTTTTTCTGCTGTTGGAGATACAGTATTCTTTTTGGATTTCCAGATCATTTTTTTGATATCATCATTTTCACTGGCTGATGACGATTTTTGTCGCTGAGTATTTCTTTTATCTCCCAGTTTCTGTGACAAGTGGTAGTTTCTTTTTGCAGATTTATTTTGTTTGTTTTCGTTACGCGGCTTGTTACATTGTTCTTCAACTTGAAAACTAGAAGTTTCAAAGCCCCTATTACATTTCCTCAGATGTTTATTAGCATTACGTCTAATTCTTTCAGCTAGTGGAATTTCATCAACTTCTATAGCTTGTTTGTCTTCAGTTTGGATATTCACATACGGACCCGTGTCGTACAATTTTCGTTGTCCTGGTGTTTTGAAACGTGAACTATTAAATTCATTATATGAATGTAGGTTTTGCCCAGCAACAGAAACCTGATAAGGTTTATCATCATCCTCCAAAGTAGTTGCAGGAACAGCAATTTTCGATTCAAGGAAATGTAGATTGTCTTCGACTGTTTCAACGGTAGTATTTGCTTTACCTTGATTTTTTTCCATAGATTTAGAGCATACATCTTTATCGATCATTAATTTATTACTCTCGCTGTCATTACTTTCTTCACTTGTGAATGATAAATCCGAAATATTATGGGCATAGATTTTCTTTGAAGTAGGTGAATCACTTTTTATGGCTAAAACATCTGTGGGAGTGCAACTAAATTGACACATCGGTTCGGTGGTTTGACTTCTAGTTACTCTCTTGTTAATACCTTCGGACCTGTCTAATTTCTTTGGTGATTGATTTTTTCTTTGCACAGTTCTTTTACGGTAATTCTTGGTTCCACTTCTTGGTGACATTTTTTCGTGCTCTTCGATGACTTCTGCTAGGAGAAGCATATTTGCAGCTGCTGGAATACTGAAATCTTCTCTGCTTCTCGAGGTTGCAGCAATGATTTCTTGATTATGAAAATTGGGATTATCGACTATTTTCTTATCCTCGGAAGCAAGAATTCCTATTGTCGGGAAGCTTTCATAATGTTTCTGGATGATGGATTGTGAAATTGATAAATCCAAAGGTTCTGACATAGGAGATACTACATTCATATTCGAATACTTTTCAATTATCCTGTCAATCTCAGGGCTATCAAAAAAACGAACTGTTGACTTCATATCTTTTCTAGAAATATCATTGTCTGTAACTCCAATTTCCATAAGATTTTCTCGCTTCTGTGGAACGTTATCTATTTTAGCAATTTCTTCAAGTTCATTCACAATTTCAGTAGATTCAACTTTAGTAGAGTTATCTTCGATTTCTTTGTTTTTACTGTGAGCACCTTGTTTAAATTCATCTTCAAACTGTGAAATCGTACAGCCTTCATGAACTATTTCAGATGATGATACAATTTCGATTTCATTAATGAGTGTGTCTTCGAATGTGAATCCTTCAGTGCTGTCTTTTGAAGTATCAAGGTGAATTTTGCTTTCATTTTTTGCATGTTCTTCAAGATATATCTCTCCACCAGTTATATGAAGTGGTCTGGTCTGCTGATTCTCAACATCATTTTCACTTACCCCTACATCAACTTGTATCGAAAACTGGCTTATTGTTTCTGAGGAATGTTCAATTTCAACATGACTTGCAGGTATGGAATTATCATCTACTAGCTCACCTTCAGAAACACTGTCTGATGTTTGAGGTTTGCCTTCTTTGAATTCCTCACTTGGATTTTCTGATATTGAAACATCTTCAATGGGATATTTTAATACAGATCGATCTTCTGGCAATGGGTCATTGATGATTTCAAATGATTTAGTATCACTTTCACATGTAGGTGTCTCCTGGTTTGTAGTAAAACTATCCTCAGTATGTATTTCCTGAGTTAGCTCCACAATAACTTGCTCTTCAGATATTCTCTCTATGGACTGGTCTATTCCTGTATCACTCTGGGAGTCATTAATTGCACAATTCAGTTCAAATTCAGTTGATTTTGAAAGGGTATTTTGTTCTTCAAGGTCACCTTCAGTCTCACTGTCTGATGTTTGAGGTTTGCCTTCTTTAAATTCTTCACTTGGATTTTCTGATATTGAATCTTTTTCAATGGAATATCTTAATACAGATCCATCTTCTGGCAATGGGTCAGTGATGATTTCAGATGATTCAGTATCACTTTGACATGTAGATGTCTCCTGGTTTGTAGTAAAACTATCATCAGTATGTATTTCCTGAGTTAGCTCCACAATAACTTGCTCTTCAGATATTCTCTCTATGGAATGGTCTATTCCTGTATCACTCTGGGAGTCATTAATTGCACAATTCAGTTCAAATTCAGTTGATTTTGAAAGGGTATGTTGTTCTTCAAGGTCACCTTCAGTCTCACTGTCTGATGTTTGAGGTTTGCCTTCTTTGAATTCTTCACTTGGATTTTCTGATATTGAATCTTTTTCAATGGAATATCTTAATACAGATCTATCTTCTGGCAATGGGTCAGTGATGATTTCAGATGATTTAGTATCACTTTGACATGTAGGTGTCTCCTGATTTGTAGTAAAACTATCCTCAGTATGTATTTCCTGAGTTAGCTCCACAATAACTTGCTCTTCAGATATTCCCTCTATGGAATGGTCTATTCCTGTATCACTCTGGGAGTCATTAATTGCAAAATTCAATTCAAATTCAGTTGATTTTGAAAGGGTATGTTGTTCTTCAAGGTTACCTTCAGTCTCACTGTCTGATGTTTGAGGTTTGCCTTCTTTGAATTCTTTACTTGGATTTTCCGATATTGAAACATCTTCAATGGGATATTTTAATACAGATCGATCTTCTGGCAATGGGTCATTGATGATTTCAAATGATTTAGTATCACTTTCACATGTAGGTGTCTCCTGGTTTGTAGTAAAACTATACTCAGTATGTATTTCCTGAGTTAGCTCCACAATAACTTGCTCTTCAGATATTCTTTCTATGGACTGGTATATTCCTGTATCACTCTGGGAGTCATTAATTGCACAATTCAGTTCAAATTCAGTTGATTTTGAAAGGGTATGTTGTTCTTCAAGGTCACCTTCAGTCTCACTGTCTGATGTTTGAGGTTTGCCTTCTTTGAATTCTTTACTTGGATTTTCCGATATTGAAACATCTTCAATGGGATATCTTAATACAGATCCATCTTCTGGCAATGGGTCAGTGATGATTTCAGATGATTTAGTATCACTTTGACATGTAGATGTCTCCTGGTTTGTAGTAAAACTATCATCAGTATGTATTTCCTGAGTTAGCTCCACAATAACTTGCTCTTCAGGTATTCTCTCTATGGACTGGTCTATTCCTGTATCACTCTGGGAGTCATTAATTGCACAATTCAGTTCAAATTCAGTTGATTTTGAAAGGGTATGTTGTTCTTCAAGGTCACCTTCAGTCTCACTGTCTGATGTTTGAGGTTTGCCTTCTTTAAATTCTTCACTTGGATTTTCTGATATTGAATCTTTTTCAATGGAATATCTTAATACAGATCCATCTTCTGGCAATGGGTCAGTGATGATTTCAGATGATTTAGTATCACTTTGACATGTAGATGTCTCCTGGTTTGTAGTAAAACTATCATCAGTATGTATTTCCTGAGTTAGCTCCACAATAACTTGCTCTTCAGATATTCTCTCTATGGAGTGGTCTATTCCTGTATCACTCTGGGAGTCATTAATTGCACAATTCAGTTCAAATTCAGTTGATTTTGAAAGGGTATGTTGTTCTTCAAGGTCACCTTCAGTCTCACTGTCTGATGTTTGAGGTTTGCCTTCTTTGAATTCTTCACTTGGATTTTCTGATATTGAATCTTTTTCAATGGAATATCTTAATACAGATCTATCTTCTGGCAATGGGTCAGTGATGATTTCAGATGATTTAGTATCACTTTGACATGTAGGTGTCTCCTGGTTAGTAGTAAAACTATCCTCAGTATGTATTTCCTGAGTTAGCTCCACAATAACTTGCTCTTCAGATATTCCCTCTATGGAATGGTCTATTCCTGTATCACTCTGGGAGTCATTAATTGCAAAATTCAATTCAAATTCAGTTGATTTTGAAAGGGTATGTTGTTCTTCAAGGTTACCTTCAGTCTCACTGTCTGATGTTTGAGGTTTGCCTTCTTTGAATTCTTTACTTGGATTTTCCGATATTGAAACATCTTCAATGGGATATTTTAATACAGATCGATCTTCTGGCAATGGGTCATTGATGATTTCAGATGATTTAGTATCACTTTGAGATGTAGGTGTCTCCTGGTTTGTAGTAAAACTATCCTCAGTATGTATTTCCTGAGTTAGCTCCACAATAACTTGCTCTTCAGATATTCTCTCTATGGAATGGTCTATTCCTGTATCACTCTGGGAGTCATTAATTGCACAATTCAATTCAAATTCAGTTGATTTTGAAAGGGTATGTTGTTCTTCAAGGTTACCTTCAGTCTCACTGTCTGATGTTTGAGGTTTGCCTTCTTTGAATTCTTTACTTGGATTTTCCGATATTGAAACATCTTCAATGGGATATTTTAATACAGATCGATCTTCTGGCAATGGGTCATTGATGATTTCAAATGATTTAGTATCACTTTCACATGTAGGTGTCTCCTGGTTTGTAGTAAAACTATACTCAGTATGTATTTCCTGAGTTAGCTCCACAATAACTTGCTCCTCAGATATTCTCTCTATGGACTGGTCTATTCCTGTATCACTCTGGGAGTCATTAATTGCACAATTCAATTCAATTTCAGTTGATTTTGAAAGGGTATGTTGTTCTTCAAGGTTACCTTCAGTCTCACTGTCTGATGTTTGAGATTTGCCTTCTTTGAATTCTTTACTTGGATTTTCCGATATTGAAACATCTTCAATGGGATATTTTAATACAGATCGATCTTCTGGCAATGGGTCATTGATGATTTCAAATGATTTAGTATCACTTTCACATGTAGGTGTCTCCTGGTTTGTAGTAAAACTATACTCAGTATGTATTTCCTGAGCTAGCTCCACAATAACTTGCTCTTCAGATATTCTCTCTATGGAATGGTCTATTCCTGTATCACTCTGGGAGTCATTAATTGCACAATTCAGTTCAAATTCAGATGGTTTTGAAAGGGTATGTTTCTCTTCAGGTTTACTTTCAGTCTCACTGTCTGATTGAGGTTTGCCTTCTTTGCATTCTTCACTTGGGTGTTCTGATTTTGAAACATCTTCAATGAGATCTCTTGATATAGATTGATCTTCAGAGAATGGATCAGTGGTGATTTTGGATGATTTAGTTTTACTTTCAGATCTACGTGTCTTCTGGTTTGTAGGAAAGCTATCCTCAGTATGTATTTCCTGAGTTACTTCCAAAATAACTTGCTCTTCAGATATTGTCTCTATAGACTGGTCTATTCTTGTATCACTCAGGGAATCATTGATTGCACATTTCGGTTCCAATTCTGTTGATACCAAATGAGTCTGTTTTTCTTCAAGTTTACCTTCAGTCTCACTGTCTGATGTTTGAGGTTTGCCTTCCTTGAATTCTTCAATTGGGTTATCTGATATTGAAACTTCTTCGATAGGATCTTCTAATATAGATGGATCTTCTGACAATGGGTCAGTGTAGTTTTCATAAGACTCAGTATTACTTTGAGATGCAAGTGTCTCCTGGTTTGTAGTAAAACTATCCTCAGTATGTATTTCCTGAGTTAGCTCCTCAATAACTTGCCCTTCAGATGTTGTCTCTATGGATATTTCTATTCCAGTTTCACTTTCAGAGTCAGTAATTGCATATTCCAATTCAGTTGTATTCAAATGTGTCTGTTGATTACTGAACGTAATGGATGACTCAGGTATTTTTTGGCTTTCAGGTTTTTCACCAGTAGCCAAAATGTTCTCTGATAAGATATCAACTTGTTCTGGAGAAATGGTTGAACACTCTTCTTCACAAGATATCGAAATCTGAACGTTATCTGAATGATCTGGTATTGCTTGTGTTTCTCTATCATTTATTATTACAACGATTTCTGAAAATGTTTCAACTTGGCCTATAGGAACTGTTGAAATTGTTTCTTCACAAGTAGTGATTTCTCCAGATTCCACAGTTGATAATTGATTGGTATCATCATTTGTTTGATCCTTTGGCAAAACAAATTTCTCAGGTAAGTTATCACTATCAGGTTCCACATTATTTTTTTCCATTGCTATTTGAATACTTTCTGTCATGTTTTCTTTGATTTGTGAACCTACTTTAAACTGGCCTTGATGAATTGAAGTTAAGTCTGCATAAGTAACAGATTCACCAGATTTCTCCATTGATGACTTAGAGGAAAGATAATTTGTCAGATCAACTTTTTCTAATTTAACCACCAGCAAAGTAGATGCCTCAATTTTGTTATATTTCTCTGATATCACAGGCATATCATAATCGTCTTCTCTATTAGTTTCTCCAATTTCACCAGCTGATATTTTTTTGATTTCCAGAGATGCTGCAACTTGATTTTGAGGAGTATTGGAAGATGTTTCATCACAAGCATTAGAAACTTCATCTTCAAGTGTTGAAAATATAGCAGATTCATCATTTGTCATTAACCTATCAGGTGTTATGTTATCGCCCTCAGGTATATTAGGTAATTCCACAATGGTTTCATCAGTTGAAATCGTTTCTGCACAAATGGCAGTTTTGTGGGACTCCTCAGTATATTCATTTACTTCCTCCATTTCTTCAGTGCTATTATCTGATATTTCATCAATTACCGAAAATGATTCAGCAACAATTGAAAATTGAGTTTTATCAGTCTCACTGATATTTTCTAGTTTATCTATTGACAAAGTAGATTTTTCTTGGTCTTGAAGAATAGCTGGAAGTGCCTCTTCAGTTGAAGTTCTCTCAAACTCCACAGTCAATAACTGAGAGCTAATATCGCTTGTTGCATTGAAATTTTCTTTTTGAACAACTGGTAATTCCACCTCAATTTTTTTCATTTTGTGTTTGTTTCCAATGTCGTGAGTTTCATCAAATGCTTCAACCTGGTTTTGAACAACAGCTGCTGCTGCTTCAGCACATATAGATTTGTATGTCTTGTCAGTTGATAACTGAGATGGATCTTTAGTTGTGATAATGATATTATCTGATTTATCTAATAAATCGTTGTCTGAAAGAGTTTCAACTTGGTATAGAGATACAATGGAAGATTCTTGGACCCTGTCAGTTGAATACTGAGCTGTATCATCACTTACTTTATCTACCAACAAAGTGGTTTTTTTCACTGAATCATTAACCTCAGGCGATTCCTCATTATTTCCTTCGATTTTCTCGCCGATTTTCAAAACTGAAGTTGCCTCAATTCCCGATCGTACTCCAAATTGGTCCTGAGATGCTTTTTCATGAGTAGATGTCAACTGAAGCGTATTATTATTCTTTATATGTGTATGTTCAATGTCTTGAAGAATTTCTGAAGAAGAACCGTGTTTACTGTCCTTCGCATTATCTAAATCAATGTTACAATCATTTAATATTATATGTTCCTGAAGCAAACTTTCAGGTGATTTATTTTTAGGTGACACTTCCTCCTCACTTTCACTCTTTAATTTTTTTGTTTCTGCTAATGTGCCAGTTTTGCTTTCACCAAGAACATCAACAACAGTAGAATTTTCTTTATTGTCTTCATCAGAAGAATCCAGTAATATCATTATGTTATCCTCTTCATCAGTTTCTAGATCTGAAACAGTTTCATCTATTATTTCAATGACAGAACTCTCTGCCTGATCATTTGGCTTTGAAATTGTTGGCAAATTTTTGTTATCATCGCAGATTATCTCCGATTCAGTCAATATTCCAGTTTCTGAATTACATTCTCTGAGTGAATTCCGTTGACAAGCCAATTCACCAGCTAATTTTTTTGTGAAAGTATCATATATTTCTTCTTCACTTTCTTCAACAATAACAAGTGTGTTTTGGGTTTCAACATCTCCTTCACCCGTGGCAGTTATACACAATACATTTTCTTGTTTGTTTGACTGAATTTTGATGCTATTACTACTTGAACATTTACTATAATCATTAGTTTTGTCCGTGTGAACAGAGCTACTCTCAGTACATTCATCTTCATCCGAAATTTCAATTGTAGGAATAGCCTCAGAAGGGTTAGCTTTACTGGGCAAACCTTTACTCATCACCACAGATTCATCCAAAGAACAGAGGGGTTTGGGATAATTTTCTCCATTCTCAAATTGATTGAATTTTTCATCTTCACCTTTCACGACCATCATTGGTTTATGGTTCCTTTTTTGAAATTCTTCTTGAATTCGATATAACCTCCGGCGAGCTATCTTCTGATTTTCTTCTTGGATTGCAAGTAGCCTCCGTGTCCTTTCGAGTGCTTTCTTTTCTTGTTCGGCGGTAGGTTTGACTTCTTCGGCTAAACATGCGATTTCTTCATCGCTACCGGGACCACAGTAATCCAGGCAAATCGTGAGTATGGGTCTGGATAAAGTCTGTGATATTTCATCAGTTGAGTGAGGAGGTTCTTCGTTAGCACCGTCTGTTTCTTTATTAGATTCAGTTGTTTCACAGACAATCTTCAACAAAAAAAGTGACTAAAGAAAGATTGCCTAAATGCAGTTTGGAATTCATATTCATTCACTTACAGATCCAACTTGATGATGAAAAATTGAAATTTTGAATAGAAACCACATTAATTCAACAGCTAAGTTTTATAGCAAAGGGTATTGTTTATTATACATATACTTCCCATATAAGTCGTATCACAATTGGCTTCTTGAAATGGTAAATGATGAAGTTGGTTGAGTTTTATTTTCTTTGCACTAGCGCCTCCGTTTTTAGGAATATGGAAATCTATTCAAGGTACTTTCTCATCTGTTTCAAATTCAAATATGTATCTAACCTGGTATTTTTTCGGTTTTTCCGGTACCTATATTTTTGAAAACGGGTCGTGATATTTTAGATTTGGAAACATAGTTTCATTGTTACCTTAAATGGGCTAATTACGTCTAATTTGATCAACTTCGTATTATTAACCGTTTTTGGAGATGCCAATAGTGGAACAACAAAAATACGTACTGTACCTACTTAAAAATGTTTACGAAAATCAATCTAGAATATTATCATTAGTACCAGAAGAATTTCATAAAACAAGGAACTATGCAGATTTCCAATGAATGATAGAAAAAATAATTATGATATTAAAAGAATAGAAAAAAAAATACTAGGTAAAGTAACTCATACATTCATTTCAGTATTTAAGTTTTCTTGTTGGTTCTAAATAATCTAGTTTGTATACCAGGTGTCTATGGAAGGTTGCTCGCTCCTATAATTGACAATTAACTCAATTTCATGCAAATTCCGGATTCACTGAAGGTGACATAAACTTTCGATTCAAAATTTTTGAACGGAAAACCTGGTATTCGCGATAGAAAATAACACGTAGCACTATCTCATGGTAACAACTCGAACTTCTCGAAGTGGTATCGTTTTTGTTTTGTTTTAATATTTTTGATATTTGTGTCATTGTGACATAGGTGTCATTGCCACCAAACAATAACTGAAACGAGAAAAACGATAAGATTTCACATGTATTTCAACAGAACATCTCTCGAAAAACTGCCGGAAGTACACTTTTCACATCAGAAGCGAACATAAACAGAACAGAGGTTAAGTTTGTCTGTGGGTTATCCTTCAGAGAGTTCGGTGGTTTTCCCCACTACGAGTAGTTCACAAGTCACCGCTAGGTTGCTAGGTAGCGTATCGCTTAGCACCTATCGCGAATATGTTCAGTTTTTTTTTGTACTCATATGACATTTAGAATACAATCATTTGTTACTGTTTGTAACCATGTTTTATTTTATTAATTTTTTTCTTCAAAAAAAAATTATTTATCCTATAGCGCTATGGATACGTTCAATTAACTAATGTCAGTCCTAAAATGTTTGTAAAAATACAATTTCACTGTTTTCGATCAACATGTTTCAGATATGTTAAGTTTGTTTTCAAAATTTGTATCACAATTTTTTTCAAATGTCATAATGTTGGCTTGCCGCTGAAAAAAAAAGCATTTCATTACGATTAATTTGATACCGCACTGTATTAGGTTGCAAGAAAATGTTTTATAAAAAACCCTTTGAAAATCGAAAGTTTATGTTACTTCCGGTGAATCCGGAATTTGCATTAAGTTGTGTTACTTGTCAAAAAATGCGGTTTTATGCATTGAACAAATCCACCAAAATTCATTCAATTATCTCTGAAAACAAAAGTTATAGGGGCGAGCCACTCGGTCGAGCCACCTTCCGTGGACACCCGGTATACAGTTGATAATTTTATTTTGAAGAATTTTGAGTGGCTTCATAACTTGTTCCCCAAATAGATATAAAAATATTTTATGAAGTAAAGTCATTACTGGTGATATATATATATTCCATGTTGATTTAATATGGCTTCCAAAACAAATTTTGATCAATATATTCAAATCAAGATTTAATAATTCCTCATTACTCAGATATATCTTTGAAAACAGACTCGTAATTGATACTCGATTCATTATTAAATTACCAAATCATATTTAATGAATCTACAGAATGAAGCAAAGTGGTATCATCTGCATTTCAGCAAACATGTATAATATTCCTTTCAAATTCAATTTTTCAGTGATTTCATCTATTTAAAACAGAAGAGGTATTTATTACAATTTCAAAATATATTATTTTCAACAAAACATGTATGAGAAGAGTTTATCCAGGAAAACAGTTATATAGAAACTCACCTGGATATCATCTGGCTCATCATCCATTTGAAAACCATTAGAAGAACCATCATCAGTTCCATAATCACTAGTTACTGTATTTTTGTAAATTTCAAAAACTGGATCATTCTTAAGATATGTGTCTAAGGGGCAAGGAAGGCTTTTTCCTATGAGTGCTTCTATTTTTTCCAAGTGTCCCATTTTTTTCAATAAAATTCTGAAAAACAAAGAGTATAATAATTTTTGCCCTATGTGGTGATATATTTGTTTGATTATCACCTTTTTAAACAACAAAAAATATTAATAAGGTAAGCATTAGAATAATTCTATATTTATCAAAATATACCTCAATTATTGGAGTCATGAAAGGATAATAACAAACCAAGGAAATAAAGGCATTAAGATATTTGAGAATTGACCAAATTGATGAACTTACTTTGTCATATTTTCCAACAGGGCATTATTCAATCCATAATCTCTTCTTATTTCAATAAAGATATTGATGATGGCCTTAGCAGACTTTTCAAATGTTTTCTTTGCTGGTACCAACTTACTCTCAAAATAAGCATTATATATGGCTAACAATAGCCTTAATATTCTATCTTGAGCTTTGATTTCATTTCTACCGGTATAATAATGTCTCCTGTATAATACTCTATATTCCATAAGAACATATTGCAGAAGAAGTTCTGACAAATCTATTGAAAATGGATAGGTAACTGATATCTAAAAAAATAACAAAGTTTTGAACATGACAATGTATTAGGATTATATTTATTTTTCAAAGTGTAATAATAGTACATTATACATCTAGGGGCTAAAGTGATAGTTTAAATCCCGAGACAAAAAGTTTATAGCCCGACCAACAGGAGGGCTGTAATTAGTCAAGGAAGTCTGAAACACTTTAGTCCTGAGCTGCATAAACTATTTTATGCACTTTATGATAAGTAAAACGTTAAAGAAAAAAAAAGAAAAAAAAATGTCGATCCCTATTGTAAAAAATTAAACGACATCGTTGGTGCAACCGACGACGACAACTGCTACAAGTTTCCAAAACACTTCAATTATTAAAAATAACAGCAGCTATAATAATAATTTACCATTTTTTCACTTGGCTAATTGCAGTGGGGTAAATATAAATGTTAATGTTTATAGAAATTGAGTTGTTTTTAAGTTCAATAATTTTCTACACGTTACACTTTTAATGCATCCATATCATGTTTTATTTCTGGTAAAATTATTGAAAATGAATTTCTAAATCTAATTTTTATTGTGAATAAATTTACTTTGAATCCCTAGGGATTTCTTCACCGAAAATATGGATTTAAAGTACCCTTTAAATCCCTGAGGTGCATATAAAATATATATGTAGAAGCATAAAATGAAATAATGTCATAACCTCATAAATGAACCTTGTACTAGCTTCATTTTTTTCACAAAAACTCACCTCTGCTACTTTTATATTATAATTATGCAAATATATAATTTTGTTTCGAAGTTCCTCAAGGTGACTAGGATCTTTGATAGAAGACTTCATTTGTCTGAAAATCAAACAAAACCATCTTTTAGAATGCAACAATCGATTTTTTATCATTGCTTGTTAGTGCAACACAGTATTAGTACAAAGAATCAATGAAAATGGGGATACAGAGGTATGTAATGAGTCTGATATCTTGAATTCCTCTTTCTTGTTTGGTCTTCCTTTTCCTTTGGTATCTTCAGATTTTCCTCCATCTTTTATCTTCTTTACTTCTCACATGATTTATGTAATAAACAATAGTATTACTTGCTAATTATTATGACCACTTACTGTACTACATACTGTAGCATGAACAAATTATTATTTGAAAAAAACTATCAGAATACTAGTAAATATAAGGATTCTAAATGGTATATAGATTTCTTAGTTTCTTCTGTCTTCTGCTGTCTTCTTTCCACCTGGATTGTGTCTTCAATTACTTCTGGGCCTAGAACCTCCTTGAAGAGTCACTTGAAATATTTATTAGTTGAAAATTACAGTATTCCTGTTCATAATAATTATGATCACTTCAATAATACTTATAGGGTTAATAACATAGTTATGAATATGATATTTTTTGACATATTTAATAACAAAAGGTGCCTTCCATTCATCTTGTTTCCAGTTAGTTCTCACTTGAAAAAAAGCCATGATGGTTAATCAACATATTTGAATAAGGTTATATATAATTAAAAATGAATGAATTATTTTTTGATAGTACAAGACATCTATCATCAGATAAATACCTTTTGAATTCCTGTGCAATGGATTTACTTGAATCAGCATTGAAGTTGCATTCAAAGTATGAATGGAGGATGTTATATTTTGAAATGGGTTTCATTGATGTTGGGTATGGTGTGCTTCCTGTAAGAAAGACAGCTAAGTTATAAAATTTTGTTTTCCATATAAACTGCAGTATGAGCTTCTGAGAAATAAACCAAATCCCAAGTGCAATCAAAGGAGAATTTGTGTATTGGAAAAAATGATGGTAATTCTTCAGTTAGGTGGCGATGTCTTTTTATTTCAAAATTTTTGGCCTTACTTACGTATTTTGGCCTCCTGATCACGAATCTGAAAACCAAATTGTGCGGAAACCAATACTTTTCGAGATATTCGCAAAATAAAACCTTCATCATCCTTCTTTTGCTATTGTTCAACTGCTCATCACTGGCTTGTATGTTGTACACGAAACTCGGTGTAAGTGCTCGCGGAAAATAGATACCATATTCATTATAATTCAGTTATCAGAAAAACCAAACGAGATTGCTAAAATTTGATATTACCTTAAATATTTATGTAGTTTTTTAAATAACGGCCATGATATCTGCCAACAGAGACAACACTGGCAATGTTGCCAGTGGTCGTCCGTTCACACAAGGGAATTCTCATTCAATATATATCTGTCCTTCTTTTCGTCATGAAGTAGAGATAGAAAGAAATACTGAATGCTCCATGAGAAAATTTGTGCTGAGGTTTGTCACCAATGTAACCTTTTGTCATGGAAGATATTAATATGAGCATTGATAATAATTTTGAAATAATGGTTAAATTAATTAAACAATTAAAGAAGGATGATAAAGGTTGAATCACTGAATAAGTTTTGCTAAACAATAGGGTTATAATGACTTTATTTTGCGAATATCTCGAAAAGAATTGGTTTCAGCACAATTTGGTTTTCAGATTCGTGATCAGGAGGCCAAAATACGTAAGTAAAGCCAAAAATTTTGAAAAAAAAGACATCGCCACCTAACGGAAGAATTACCAAAATTATAATACTATTTCATGAATATCATGCAATAGAATGTGTTTCCCATTATTTGATATCTACACAAAACTAGGAACTCCACTTAATTCTAGACTGGTTTAGGAGCTGAAAAAACTAAAGATTCCTAATATAATTTGATACTCACTTAATTTGGTACTCACTAATTTCTTATTCAATATAAGCTTACTCTGGAGCTATTCAAAAGTTCCATTCACTATATTTAAAGAACACAATATCCATATCACAGGCCATTTTTAACTTACCACTGTCCTGAGTTGTACTCATTCCTTTCAAATGATTGAATTCTGAGGAAGTCCTGTCTGATCTTCTTTCAACAGGGAGTTGATCCTTGGTAAACATTTTAACTGAAAATTATGAAATCAGACTGGACCTACATTTTTGTTAAAAACTGGCATGCACAAAGAAAAACTTTGTACATGTTATGGACTTCATGGAACATAAATAGAAATGATCTATTAATTAATGGTAAAATTAAAAAAAATGTTTACAAGTTTGGAACATTCTCCTTGTACCAGTGGTGTCCTCAAAATAAGGAACAAAAAAACTTCCTTCAGCTTGATAGTCAAAAATGTCAACACATAAAATTCACATTATTCAGAATTAGGAACTGCAGTCTTAATAATTCACCTTGTTCACTAAATCATAAAAAACACTTATGTTTATAATGCCATTGTAAATTTTTTTTAATATAAATTAAAAATATGCTTGTTAGGAATGAATAATGAGACAAGATTCAATGATTTCAATGGAACTAATGGGAGTAATGGGACATTAATGGGACTAATGGGAGGATTTTTTTGACATTTGACGGTTATGACGTTTGACTGTTTGACTGTGCAGACTGCAGATGTACCAACACCATCCTTGACGTGCACATCTTGGAGGTTAAGCCTGGTTCATGCTCTTACCATGGCTCATACGAATATCGGAAAATTTTTGCGAATAAAATGGCCGCTGAGAAGAAATATCGCAATAAAGTTGAAATATTTGAACTTTTTTCCGGATTTTTCATGTTATCATGATATGATACTACAGCATGCACAAATTAATAGTGTTGTAGAGTAGAAATAATATCAATGTAATATTTGTTATTTTCCGAATCGTATTAGTTTTGCGAAATTCGTATAAGCATGAACCAGGCTTTACTTATCTCTGACCAAAATGGACCAAAGTCAGCTAAATGGAAAAAATCTAGTCTTCCGTGCACTATAATGTCTGTTCAATGGCCAAGTTCAGTGTATGATTGTTTGAGGGCGCTGCTTGAGTGGTATAACAAGTGAATAACACATTTTATGCCATTTTTTGATTTTTCACATATTTTGTAGGTTTGGGTGCACAGGGTGCACATGTCAGTCATGTAAATGTCACATTCCTACAAAATATTTCTTGTTTCTTTTATACTTTTTCATTTCCGCGAAAATGAATCCACGCCACGACTTTGCGCTAAAATTAAAACTAAACAATAAAAAGTAATAGGATTTCATGAATTCGCCAGTGACTTCAATTTTGGAAAGCATGATGGGCAAGGAAATATATGGAACGCCGTTTTACTTTTTAATGCAGAAAGACTGCATGTATTGAGAAAAATAGTTGACATGTATTGAAAAAAATACTAATGGTAAAAATTATAATTGGAGAAACATTTCGGGTCGAATTTCGTTTTTACAATTAATTAGTTGAATCACAAAATGCATTATGAATTTTTGCGACCACTTCGTTATCGACCCCTAATTTATGCAATACATGAAGACTAATGTAATGAAATAAATCAATTTTAACAACACATTGATTGGCATCTCATCTGTGGGTTAACCCCCCGAGAGTTCAGTGGTTATACCACTTCGAGTGGTTCACGAGTCACCGCTAGGTAGCGTATCGCTTAGCATCTATCGCGAATACCAAAGGTTTGTTGATCACCCTCATGTAAGATTTTTGACATTTTTCGAGCGCCATCTGTTGGTTCGTGATTTTCGCGAATCTGAGATATTTATTGATACTCACTTCCCCTATGAAGTCTTTTGTTGTACTCTACTCGTATCTGTATTTTTGTTGTGTGGATATGGAATGTGTATGGAATATGGCTGAGGAATATGAAATGGTTTAAATGGTCGTATTCTTGTTGTATTATACAATCTTTGACTTTGATTATACAATTTATAAATAATTATTTTCAAATTCGAAAATTGATTGACAACTGTCAGTTGACAGTACTGACACTGACAGTGTTGAGATCGTTGGGATTATAAGATAAAAACAAACCAGAAGAAGAATAAGATAAATGTAATGCTACAATCAATGTGTTGTTAAAATTGATTTATTTCATTACATTAGTCTTCATGTATTGCATAAATTAGGGGTCGATAACGAAGTGGTCGCAAAAATTCATAATGCATTTTGTGATTCAACTAATTAATTGTAAAAACGAAATTCGTCCCGAAATGTTTCTCCAATTATAATTTTTACCATTAGTATTTTTTTCAATACATGCAGTCTTTCTGCATTAAAAAGTAAAACGGCGTTCCATAGTAAGATCTATGGGCAAAGATTAGTGGTTAGACAACAAGATGTTCCACTCCCCCTATTTATGAATGAAATAGTAAAATCACTATGAGTGGCCTTGAACAGGCGTGGAGGGAGAAGCGCAGCCTCGCATGAATGGGGAGGATGCTACATTCTATTGGTTGATACAGTCATGTGAACAAGAGAAATGACATATGAGGTTTTATTCACAATACAGCGTTTTTCGGCGTTCCACGCTTCGAATTTTGATTCGAGTTCATATGATTTCCTGACAGACGAACGAATTTTCAACCAATAGCAAGCCGAGTTCCTTTAAGCAACAATAACGTAATGATTTCAGCTTTATCAAACGATTGACACAAAATAGTGAGGTTAGATTACCTTCTATTACTATTTATATATTTTTAATTTATAATTATACTCAATCGAAGAATAGGGGTTGATTGAACTAATACTCAAATACATTAAATTCAGAGAATCATTGAAAACATGATGATAATTACTTGAAAACACTAGACATTTTGCTCAAATGGTAAATAAATCTATGATCAACATCTGTTGTTTTTATTCAGAACAAGATACTAGTCAAATTTTATAAATTCATTTTATTGAACAGGGCTACAGGTGAGTCTCATTATATAGTCGAATTCTTCAAAGTTTTGCTGCCTATTCTAAAAGTGTAGTTGGAAATGTATCATCTTTTGAACCTGCTTCACTCAAATAATTGATACTCATAAGCTGATAGCCCACCAATCCTGAAACAAGTATTTGGAAAAATACATCAATTATAATTGATTTCAAAACAATTACAGCACATTATTCATATTGGAAACATCACTAGCATTTAAATGCTTTTGTACATTTCATGTCAAGCTCTATGTACAAAGTATATAATGAAATAAGTAGGTACTTACAGAAATAATACAGCTAGATAGTTTATCTACTATATTCTGTTAATTCCTTTCAACTCATTAATGTATTGTCTCATCCATGGTCTCATCTATTGAACCAATTCTCCATTATTAATATTTCCAACCCATTAGCAGGTGAGTACATGAAAAGTATGATGGAAATGTAACATTAATAATGGATATGAAATGTTATCTACATCTAAATACTTGTGTACATTATACATATGTCTAGTTATATGAACAAAGTATTGCATCAAACAAGTACTTACCAGAAAAAATACAGCTAGATTGCAGATAATCCACTAAATTATGAATTATGTTATTTCCTTTCATATGTTGGATGTGTTTTCTCCTCTATGGAACCAATTCTTCATTATTTGCACTTCATACCAGTTAGCAGTGGAGGTCATGAAAGGTATGATGGAAGTGTCAACAGAAATAATAAATATGAAATTGAATTTTACTCACAATAAAGAGTTCTACACCTTTGAACTGTTCCTCAAATCCCAATCATCTCCATATGTACATCTATTAAAAACTATTTCAATGAAATTCAAGTCATCCTTGTATCATGTATAATCTTTGGTTATGTTGAAATAGTAGTCGAAATAAATATGAATGATGATAAATTCATTGAAATTTATGAAAAGTACACAAAATATATGCTTTATTCGGTTATTGAAGCAGTTTATCGTTTTTTTCATCTAAAAAAGTCACTGGTGAAATGTTCAGCCCTGAGTAGCCAAAGCTTTCATATATGAACCCTGGTACACAGAAAACGTAGTAAAAGTTTCAAGGACGCATGGTGAATAATTCCCGCGCAGTCAAGTGCCTTCTCTGTAACCTTACTGTACTCTGTGCTATGGGCATGGGCATTGCTTGTCCATGACATTTCGTCACGAACAATTTTCTTGGGGAATTTTGATTGGCATGCTGGAATGGCAGCATTGAATTGATCTACGTCAGTACTCAGTCGTCAACGTCGTGGGCCAATAACAGAAAAGACAAGAGCATTTCGTGTAGAACCTATACTCTTTGATTTCGTTTCGTCTTTCGTCTTCGACTGCGAATTATTTCCTTATGTGACATGGCGTCTGATCGAAAAGTTAGCTCTTAAACGAGATCAGACGGAATTATTGTTTTTATGACATCATTTGATAAAACGGCTCATGGTGAAAGCCAAAAACATTTTCTAGAGACTTGCATTGATGGTAATGCATGCAAGGAAAACTCAGCGGATGAACGATGGGTAGGCATTGTTAGATTTCTTTATGAAACCACAAGGCAATGAAAAAATCTTGTATTTTCTCATCAATTAATATTAAGAAATTATGTCTATTTTGATACTAATAATTTTTTTTATGTGCAGGTACTTCGAGAAGCACCAAGCCCATCCCTATCAGGTAAACAATTATTTAGATTGAAGGGGTTGATTGTTAAAAGTAAACAACGAAATTATTTGAAAAACAAGTCAAGTTTACCATTAGGTACATGATCTTAAAAAAATAATATGGGTAATTGAGTATGCACATCCTTTAAAGGAAATAAGCAACATATTCATACTTCAAATATCAACTACTTGAAAAACATTTTAATCTGCAAAATACCATTTCCAATTAGACACCCACTGAGGTTATCTGAAACACAACTTCAATTCATAATGGTCCTGTGGAAAATCAAATTTTACCACTGATGAAAGTACCAAAAGGCTGATGCAGTTGTCAAAACAATAAAGATGGCTGACACTAATATTTTAACCTATATTTTCTCAATAAATTGAATAAATTCTCGTTTTTGGCTAATCGACTCATTAGTAGAAGAAAAAGTAATTAATCTTCATGAATATGTTCAATTGTTTGTTAACCCAATATAAATTCCAAAAGGAAGTTTCAGTTTTGATCTTGTCTATATTTTCTGGTCTTCATCAACTGAAATAGAAATCATCAGTCAGTCTATAGACATATTTTTTTGTTTTTAATTGTTAGTATCAACTTTAGCATCAGGTAATGGAATGGCCTGGCATTGATGATATGATAGGTTTCTGAACTGTGGCAGTAGGGTCTTGATTTTGATGTACCTATATGCATAATAAGTAATTATTAGTTGCTCAACAAACCAATAATACTCAATCATAATATGATCTTCATTCAAGAACAATATCAAGGCAGTTTGATATCAACAGTACCATTTCCACAGTTCACAAACCTGGCTACTTTTTGAGGTTGAATAATTATTTCACATTTTATACAGTGAAATATCACACACAGTTATTCTAGTTTTGAAATATTTATTCTGCAATTTTTTTTATAATTGAACATTCAGCAGTTATACCAACTAATTATTGTAAAATAAATTCATACTTGTGTGAATATGATAGCAGTAGGCATTTGAACTTGTATTTCAGATCTGACAATGCCAATTATTCAGTAGAAGTGGTAAGCAGCAATTGTGAGAATATTTTCAAGGCCCAATATGAATTTATCCCAAGAAATCCTTGTGTGATACCAGTTTCAAAAACACTGCATAAGTTGAGCACAGGCTGTATATGGAAAGTGTTTGAAATATGGGTATCTAGAAATGACGGGAACATCAAGAAAGTTGACAGTTACCAGCAGTTTCAACATTAATATGAAATAACCCTAGTAATTCAGATTATAGTTGCTCCACTCGGCCATATACCAAATTAGAGAAAGAAATGATTATATCCATACTCTTATTCAGTATCAATGTTAGAACAGTTGGCAGTTGTCAAATTTGACTCTTAGCAATAACTTCCATCAATATATGGATAAAAAATTGCTGAAGAGTCTGTTTAAGGACATTTTAATTTTTTTAAGAGTTCGAAGTACAGTTCATCAAAAAGCTATGGATCAAGCAGTGATAGATATGAAAGGATCCGTGATTCACCAAACGGAAATTACCGCTCAGAGAGTCCTGATTCCCAGTCACCAAGAGACCGTGACAGATCATACCAGTCAAAAAACTCCTATCTACAGAAAATCCGTGAAAAGGAGAGAGAAAATAGAGACTATAAATCATCAAGGGATAAGTATTCTGGTAAGTATTACCATTTGTTAATCTGCATAAATCCTTCATTGGATTTCCTAAGTATGTTAGACAATAAAGTATCTATTGATTGATTGATTGTTTCACATGCTAAAACATTTCCTTGTTTCATAGTCTTCATTAAAGCATTTTTTTCATTTCTGATAGCCTCCATGGTATTCCTTAAGGTAGCATTTCAGGGCCACTAATTGTTCAATCTAGTTATTCACTGAAATTGAATCATACAAACTGTATACATTATTTTGCATATGATTTGTGTTTTTTTATATCCACTCACACCATGTACCTTGTTTTTAGGAGAAAAGTTCATAGAAGGACTTAATTATTTAATCCAGTTTCATCCACTTTTTCTATTAGGTCTAAGAATACTGGTATACCCTGTATAATATTGATTAAAAAAATAAAAGACTAGGTAATGTTAATCTCTTGGTTTTTTTATGGATTGATCTACATAATGGAACATTGTTCCCAACATTTTTGAGCTCTGAAAATGTTATATTATGAAGAAACCTAAAAATATTAAACCATATTGACTACACCACCTCTGAATATTATGGTATAATATTCATTACTCTAAAAAATATCAGTGTGTTGTCAACTACAACTACATGTAAACCCAAAAGTCACTGAAAATATATATTTTATTATAGAAAACCTCTTCAGTGGCAAAGATTTCATCATAATCTAATCCTATTTTAATCAAGCACAATCCCTAACTTCACCACTGGAATTTTAATTATTTATTACATCTACTAGGTATATCAGGAGCCATTCTCAGCATGTGCTGACATTAGTCATCTCCATTTATCTAAAATTGCACTTTGAAATTGGTTATTAGCGAAAATATTCATCTTTTTTTTTCATTAACTTTCATTTCAACAGAACTATTTTTCAAATCTATCAAAACTCCAGAACACTCCCAATTCGAAAACAAAAAATAATCAACTCATTTTCCGGAAGACAAAAATGGCGCTGAATTTATTTATTTTTTCGTTTTAATCCATGATACGCGGAAACCATTCAAAGTATAGTCTGGAGTCAGAATTATGATTCTACCCAAGCAAATTCCATTCCATTATATTACAGCTGAACGTCGACCCTTAAAGTCTACCAACACTGTTTGAAGTGGTATAAAATTTTTTGTGTTTGGGTTTGGCGCTGCATTTTCCGATACAGTGTTGCCAATGTTCAGTAATTAATCATCAGATTTAGTGATTGTATAACCTGACAAAAATCAACCATATTTTGAACAGTTGATTAGTATCCTATTCTTGTTGAACATAATTGTATAAAATAAGTTGTGCATTAGAGACTTATATATTTATGTTGAACCTATGTAATATTCAATTCTGTAGATGATTAATTCAATACCTACTTCTATATATGTGTATATATAACCAGATAACGCCAGGTCACCAAAGGATAAGCGCAGTAGAGATTCTGAACACCGAATCAATTCTGATAGAAACGATGAAAAAAGCGTTTTGCATCCGATAAAGACATCACAGATATCATCAAGAGAAAGGAAACCGATGCATAACAACTGTGCTGATAAGGTATGTCTTTCCATTGAACTCAAATCCAATAATCTGGAAATGAATAGATATAGAGTCGTTCTCAAAATTGCTTTGGAAGAAATTTTCATTGCAATTATCAAATCATTATATTTTTGAGGTCCTTTTTTTTTAGAGGGATGATAGAGATAGGGTGGCTAGAGTTGGTGATTGGTCAGAGCACGTCAGCTCGTCTGGCAAGAAGTACTATTACAATTGTAAAACTGAAGTATCTCAATGGGAGAAACCCAGAGAATGGATGGAACGAGAGAGAGAAAGGGACCGATTTAGAGGCCGAGACAGAGATAGAGACTCTGATAGGAGCTATGGTAGCTCTAGTCGCTCAGTCATCAGTAAGTGAATTTTTACTGAGAAAATGCTTTATCATGATACAAGTTTTATAAGACGCTATTTTGTCGCACGCGTTGTTGAAACAAGTGCGACAAAGTGTCTCATAAAACGTGTGTCATGTGCATTCATTTGAAATCTTATTGAAAATAATAATATCGATAAATAATAGAAACATCTTCGATTGGTAAGACTGATGAATTCAAAATATTTCAAATTTAACGGACGCGTCAGTACGACTACTGTGCATAGAGGCGAGAGTTTTTTCAATATCTCCGCTTACGAGCGCAAATGTGTCACTTAATGACATTTATCGGAAAACGTCAATTTTGTGTTGAGATAATATGAAAACGTCAGTAGCTACTTTGTTAACCGGTTGTATAAAAAAGTATTTATTCGCGATAGAAAACAACACGTAGCGCTATCGCATGGTAACAACTTGAACATCTCGGAATGGTTTTTGTTTTGTGTTCGTATTTGTGACATTTGTGTTATCGTGACATTACTGGACTTTGTTTCGTTGTCTTCATGGTCTGTGTCTGTAGTCATAAAATAAATAACTGAAATGAGAAAAATGATAAGATTTCACCGGAAGAACTCTCAAAAACGTGAACAAAACAGAAGATAAGTTCGTCTATGGGTTATTTCCATATATCTTCACGTGAAAGTGAAGCCAGTTTTGGAAAAACAAATAACTGTATCTTGCTAATGATGAATTGTGCGCATGCGCGGGTTTTGATGAGTTGAAATCCACTGACGTTTTTAAAATGTCATACCTAGGTTAGGTATATTTGTTAACCCAAATTATGTATAAGAGGGTTAATATAGTTATTAATGTACTTACTGATTGTTTACAGAAGTGATTAGTGAGTGTTAACAGTGATTGATCAAAAATAAGCCCACGAATCTTGTTCCGATGACTTTATCGTCACAGGATTCTATACAAATCGCAAGTATCGCTTCGTAGGTTACATCCATTTCTGCATCTATCATCAACTTTGATCCAATATCATCCAACAATCCATCGATGAATGAATATTTGAAAAATATATGTTTTGATAAAATAAAAACATCGAATTGAAGGTTACGTGAAATATTTGATTGATATTTAATAATTATCATACGTTTGTCGCTTACAAGAAAGCTATTCTCCTCCATGATGAAAACGAATGTCGATTCTTAATTCAAACTTGCGCATGCGCATATCTGCGATTAGTCCCACAGACTGTCATTTGTTTTATTTCTCGGCTTCAGCTCTGGCATCCTTGTTACCTATATAGTTATTATTAGATATGTGGTTATTCCACAAAAATATAGGTTATCCTACCCCGAGTGTTATCAAATATTGGAATGGAATTTTCTTGATCGATTTTGTAGGACACGAGAAACATTCCATCTCCAGAGCGACCAATAGCAGCAACAGCAGTAGCAGCAGCGGTGGCAAGGACCACACTAGAGACCACGCTGCGACGAGCCGGCAATGGGGGCCCTCCGTTCGCGAAGATGCCAACGATGCTGCCCCCAAAGAGTCCCGTTTGTCGCGGAAGCACTCTGAAGAGAACCTCCAGACGACGCAGGTATGTTGCAGATCTAACTTGATATATATTCATATTAGTTTTTTTTTATAAGATATCAATGTTGTTGATTCGATGATAGTTCAATTGTTAATAAACATTTTTCTATGTGACACTTTTGTCAATAAAAAGTATCATTCAATTTCTCTTCTCTGATAGTTGATAGTTCTATTTATGAATCATTTCCATTGCAATCACTTCTATTGGCTCTAAAAACTTTGCTAAAACAGACTGATATGATCACTTGAGGTACGAGTTTTGAACCGCTCTGCGCATGACGTCACTCTGTGACAAAGTCGTCTGGTAGCATTCGGCTATACGTTGCTTTTTATAAATACTATCAGGAATGGAGTAATCAATGTACTCAAACTTAACTCTTTGAAATATCAGAAATTGTATGAATCGTATGAGGTATGAATTCAAACCATTTGGAACCTCTTAAAAAAACGTTTTATTGAATCTATTCTCAACATATTTCGTATCACATTTTTTTTGTGAATGATTTTGAATATTTTCAATGAAGTGAAAATTATTACATCAACGGGTAATTATATTTATCATCAGATTAAATATCTGATAAGGTATATAATGAAATACAGTTAGTATAAAAGTTCATTTGGTGAAATTTTTATTATCTGCCCACACATATTGATCAATCAAATGAAATTGTCATTTCATGTGAATTTTCTTAATTACCCCAAAATGAGTTTAAAATTTTTCTACATTCTATACATTACAAATATTATTGAACAGAAACTATTTGTCATGTTGTGTTTTCGCATGTAGGATTTTTTCTTATGTTTTTGTTTAAAAGGTAATCGTCAGTTGCAGCCGGCCCTGAAATCTGAAGTAGCGAAAACTTTATATTTTTATTAGGTATCGTTACTGGAACAACCCACCAAAGCACAATAAGTCATAGTTTTTGATCAGGAAAATCACTATTAATAAAATGCCAATAAAATATCCGATACTCAAACACAGGAAATGTCCACTAAACTCATATGCACTAGCCGAAATCTGTCACAGGAGGTGTTCATTCATAATGGGGAAGTTTCCGAAGTTCAGGTTTTCATTCCAAGTTGAAGTTTATGAAAATTCATCGTATACGTATTTTTTATTTACCTCGTGCTATCAAATTTGACTTAGAAAATTATTCCAAAAAATGTTTGACAGAGATGGATAGATATTTTCATCATTGTCTTGACGCTCGCTAGCACTTTTGCGCCTGTACACAGTTGCCGGAAGTATAGATATGTCTAAATAGTCGGAAATTCTGCATTTACATCTTGGTATTGCTAGGATATCCAATGTATCATTTGTTAATTCAAGCTGAAACTGAATTATATTTTGAAATTTCATCCCGGTGCCAAAGGGAATGTTGGTTATAGGCAAGATAAATAATAAAATAGAGTATTTTTTCATGTTGGAATCATGGCCAGGTAAATCATAATTTTGATATTGGCAATTTGTCTTTGAAGCTGATTATGCTAGTCAAATATTCCATGTTTTGATGAATATTTCGATTCATCCAAGAAATTAGTGATTTGGCAACAGTGCAAGCAACAACTTTCTACTTCTTCTTTTTTCAGTCCGTAGGCTCATGCGAATTAAGTTCAGGAACTTTTAACCAACAAATATCCCCAAATGTCACTAAATCTAATTAGTACGTCATAGTGTTCCGCCATAAAAATTTAATATCGCTGTAATATGGAAATTAAAATTATTAGGATGATTCCAACAGTAATTCTAGACAGTACAAACATAATACTTGTTATTCAAACAATAATTTCATGAAAATCATGTCGAAGGAACCTTCCCCATTGTTATTCACAAATCATTTATTTTCACTGGTCTTAACGAGACACACTCTTGCATTGCATTCGTCCAATTGAATCAAAATTCGTTTAGGACATGGACATTTCTCCTGGAGACAGCACACCTACGTCCGAGGTGTCCTATGGGGGCAATGGACAGCCGCAGACTCAGAATGAGCAGGCGACAGCAATGGGGCCAGTCTTGTTGGCGAACGCATTGCCCAAACTGATATCACATCCGATACACGTCGCTGCAACACCTGTAGTAAGGTAAGATTTTCCTCCAGAAACAGTCAATAGCCTGCAAAAAAGATGGTTGAGTGAATGAGAGGAAATAAAAATAGGTAAAAAAGGATTTCAAACCGAGTTTGTCCGCCATATTGGCGGGAATTCATGTTTTGACTGATTTTTTTTATATTAGGAGTTTGATTCCTGAATTATACATTGACATCGAGTGTACATAATGAAAGTGTGGCCAAATGTGAGTTGTTGTTCTTCTAGCATTCTAGGCACTGTTGCCAATTTGTGAACTAGAAACAAAGCGATTAAATTTAAAACCCCATATTTGAAAAATTAATTTAGATAGTTTCCCCAACGAATTCGAAAAATTCATGAATGAAACTCATAATCAATAAGTTCATGCTTGCATTTGCTGTAATAAACCGAATTGAGGAATGCTTCCCATTCCAGCATGGCGTACCACCACCGCGCGTCGCCGCCGCAGAACTTGGCGCCAACAGCGGCGCCCGTCGCGACGTCGAACGCGACCGGCCCGCCGGCGCCACGACCGCGGTCGGCGTCTGCAGACGGCGGCGCCGTGACGGCCGACAGGGGCGCGCCCCAGAGGGCGGGTGGCGATCACCCGCCCACGGCTGCCGCCGCCTCTGGTGCCGTCCCTCTCACAGTCGACACCGACCACGGGGGCGGCGGTGCTACGACGGAGGGCCCGCCCACGCCCACGCACTCAGAGACGCCCGACTGCGCCAAGGGTGAGTGGGTGCGACCTGCAGAGAACATCTGCCCTTTGGGTGAAAGAATTTTTTTTAGCGCCGAGTGATCGCTAATATGTGATGGCACCTCAGACGAATTAAAAACATAGACTGGTGTTTTCCATCCTTTTCATGATGCCATTACGACTGTCAAACCTTCTTGTTTCCACCAATGTCGATCTAAATGAACACCTATTAGACGGTATAACATTGTCTGTTCACTGGAACAAATGACGTCACTTTCTCCGTGAGGCAGAGACATCTTCTCATAATAACTGTGAACTATTTTGAACTTGAAATGTCATAATGGGCATAACCTAACGTTTTTATTTACATTTTGAATTACGCGTTCCTTTTAGCACAGCGTATCTCCTGTTATTCCAAGCACAGAATTGTTCAATATAATTGATTCATTGATCAAGAAACAGAAAAAGACATCGTAAGAAACTCAAATGCGAGGCAAGTGAATGTATTGGCATATACAATTTTAATCACTTAAGTTGGAGTTGTATATTTTGTTCCACGCATAATTCATACACTGAAGAAAGCACATAAAAATTAGTCCTTCTTTAAACTAAAACACCACACACCTTTGTACAATTACTTGTTTTCAACAATTTTCCGCAGAATAAACTAATATAATTGAAGGAATTCAAAAAAATTTTACAAAACCCATCGAGAACCGAGCATGGCGGGAGCTGAACTTTTTGACAGTGTCAAGTTGACATATCAAAGAACGGTATATTTTTTGAAAAATATTGCATTTTCCGCTGAAAAGTGCTGAAAATAAGTAGATGTAAGCGTGTGTGGTGTGTGTGTGGACGAATTTTGTGTTTTTAGTAGAAGAAATTCAAGATGTCAAATGGTGGGTATATTTACGAAACAAGCGTTTCGGATTCTTATTCCGGAGGCCAAAATACGTGAGTACCTCCAAAAATTTTCCTTGGAATGCCTTATTATTGTTCCTAAGAACTGGTATTGGACCTTTTCGAGTAGAAATATGTAAAAAAAGTAAAAATATGTCAGATTATGATAGTTACATACAATATGTGCTGAAGTCAAAAAAAAAAGATTTACATAACTTCAACCTAAAATTGGGTCGCTGACAGAGAAAAAACTGAAAAAAATTACCATCGAACGACTCCTATAAAGTAGCGGCCTCAACTTGGCAGACGTTTGGGACTTGAGTGAACAGACAATATTGTAGCTCCAGCCTACTAGGTTTCCATTTAGAACAATGTTTCCACGATAAGAATCTATCGTTCGGGCCTCGTCGGTCCAACTCGCCGTTGTCGTGTTTCGAACGAGTTTCTCAGATTGTTTACGTTTCATGACGTGGTTATTCGTAAATTAATATATTGCTCTCACTTGAAATTGTGAAAAATTGTTTTATTTGTGTTTTAAAGTAGGTTCCTGTGATTAAAGTGTCAATAGTGTCATTTCATTGATGAGTTCCATAGTCGTACGTTCGGGAATGGAATAATGTGGAATAATGCATGGATATTTATTCTTTCAAGTCTCAAGATGATGAATATTTTCAGTTGATCCAAATTATATTTCACAGATTTCCTTCATGTAGAATATAATACAAATGAAGAATGATGAATATAATAAGTTTCATAGAATCAATTCGTGTTATACACTGTGTCCAAGATAAGAATGAACAGCATGAGCAAGAGAAAAGTAGCGCATTTATGTGCCTAATAATATGACATTTAGCAAGTTTTAATATTCCAAGTAGTTTCGGAGATATCCGAGAAAAACCGAAATTTGAGAATTTCGTTTTTATTTTCTCCTAGCTTTATTTTCAAAGGAAATGTAAAACAAATAGCACTTCCGCCATGGCCACTTTTTAAGGACTACACGATATCATAAGCAGAATTTTCCTGCTACTTTTCGTCTTTTATAAAACATCATCAACTTTGTATTTTTATATGGACCGAAACTAAAGTATACCCTGTATACGACTCCATTTTTCATTGTTAATACAGCAATGTATCACACCATATGATTTCGGAACCATTTCTCGCGCAAAATGTAATTTAGCTATTACTAATTTGATTTTCTTCAATTTTAAATAGTAGGCGTCTAAATATTGATTTACTAGGTTGTCGCCTCTCTGGATACTTATTAGAGTACGCACGTTCAGCATCAACACAATTTCTTTGGCACAAAATGTAACATAACAACCGTTTCCAATATCACCATGATGTTCATTCTTATCTTGGACACAGTGTATATCTGTAGTTTTATCCGTTTGAATATTTGCCTCTATAAATTTAATTTCGCACGCATCTCTCCCCCCTACCAAGCGAAATAGTTAGATATTGCTTTAAAACAATGTAATGCATTAGGCCCAGTTTATTGCTAAGCGATTTTGGCTGTGGCGATACTAGCGGTGAAAAATGCGCTGTTGTTATTGGTCAGTTTGAATAATAAGAACTATCGCAGTCAGCTCTATTATTTTATTTCAAGGTCACGCTATCACCAACGCGAAATCGCCTAGGAACAAACTGGGCTTTAGAGATAGGAAGGGCCAGTCTATGTATTTTATTGGTTTGAGAGTGGCACAAAGTTTAAGGGTTATTATCCCAATATCCGTACTATTTAGTCTCATTTTATTTAATTTTTTTCGTCACGACTTTTATCGTTTTTATTTTTATTTTTTCAATATCATATAACAGACTAAATGAATAATGCACAATCCTTGCCACAGCAGTTGTTTGAAGCTAACAACTGAATCAGTTACCTCATTCTTAAAAAACAACAGCAACAACTGATACATAATGCTATTGATTATTCACAAAGCACACAAGAAATATTACTATTTGAAGAATTCATTTTCAACAGATTCAATTATTAATGGATTATTCATCAAAAAACAATTTAATTCATTAGAATAATAACGTTCGAACAATTACTTCCAACATAAATTCCTGCTTAATCAGCAACGTTAGATATTTCTTGAAGTGTTGATTCCACAATTTTATCAGATATTTTAATTTGTTCTATATAATGTATTTCAGACGATATAAATTCACATTTGCACAAAAAAAATGTATTTCGTGTATAAATTTTGTGTTTTCATGACACAATCGAGAGAATTTTTGACTTCAACCTCAAAAACACTCATTTTACGCACCTACTACAAAAATAACTAATCTCACATGATTTTTCGATTTTGATCGATTTGTCTCATTGTCATTTTCAGCAGTAGTAGTACCTGTTAGTAGTCCCGCCGGGAGTTTACAAACCCTTCAAGGAGTTTCTAGTTCTTTACAAGCCTTACGACCACAAGGGCCAACAATAACACCATCCTTAGCCAATCATTATAGAGATGATCTAGTAAATCACGTGAGGGGTTGGCCAGCGGAGTTGATAGAAAAACAGGTGAGATCATATTATTATTCATCAAAAAAAAAAAATGATAGTTATCTAAAGTGTTCTCCAAGTATTATCTTCATGAAAATAATAAAGTTCAACAAATTACAGTATGAATTGGAAAGATCATAAATAGATGAGTTTTATACACAGGCAGTAATAGATTGAATTCAGGACGATTCAGGAATTTTACCTCAATTATACTTAAAATTCCCACAACTTAATTCAAAACTTTAAGTAAAAGAATCATTCTTTTTTTTTTTCGAAACGCGGCGGTCTCAAGTATTTTCAGAGATGTGTATTTTTTTTTTCAAAAATACACCATCTGATATCTCAAATTTCTGCTATTAAAAAACAAAATTCGTCAATATTTTATCTAAAACACACATTTACATTTACTTGTTTTCAACACTTTTTAGTGGAAAAACTGATATTTTTTCAACATTTCACCGTGTTGGAAGCAAATAAATTTAAGCGTGTGTGGTGTTTTAAAAGAAGGGCGAATTTATTCTGTTTTTGATAACAGAAATTTGAGATGTCAGATCGTCAGATGGTGTATCATGAAAAAGTTTTCAAACTCATGAAATAGTGAATAAGGATGAAAATTGATCAAATCATCTCCACATTAATTTTAGAATATTCTTGAATACAAAGGTAGAAGACGAGCCGAAAACATTTTCTTTCCTGGCAATTACCACCCAAAACATTGAATTATATCCGTGATCAGGCGGTAAAAATACGAAATTACCAAATTTTTTTTCTCAACTCATAGGAGTGCGGTAAACGAAGATTTACCGTTCATTTTTCTAATGAGCCTAAGTATGTGAATACTTGACAGTTGTTGTTTAACATGATTTTTTTATTTATTATAGGCGCAAAAGTTGGCAGAAGATGCACAGATAATGGGCAGTATACAATGTTCGAAAGTTTCTGCAGAACTCAAATCTGCTAGGTCAATAGTTCGTCTTACAGAAATTCAAGCAACATTACAGGAGCAGAGGTGAATATTTACTAAATCGAGTATTTTCATATTATTAATTCAGATCTCGATCCCCTTCATGAAGTTTTTATGTGAATTGAAACTAATAATTTCTTAGTTTAGAAATGAACTATTTTGATAGTTAATTAATTGAAATGAATAAGAGGAATAATAAGATCAAAATAGATCGATATTTACATGTATTGAAATATGTTTTTGTTTCCAGAATATTATTTTTACGCCAGCAAATCAAGGAACTAGAAGAATTAAAGTCACAAAATTCGTTCATGTCCGACGATACTTAGTGTCAAATATCACAAGATTAGTGTTCACAATAAGGTCATCGTTTCATCTTCAGTGGGGTGTCTGCGATAAAAAGTTTTCTTTTTCGTCTATTTATTCGTATGGAGCCTTGTATATTCACATTGTCATCTTTATCATGCCCCTCGGCTACCACTTCGTGGTCATCATCAGGCATTTTATTCAATTTTTGATAGATACTAAAGACTATCAGCTATATAGTAAATGCGACCGTGTATTTGTATTATATTGGTTTTTATGTTTTAGACTTAGATAAATTAATATAACATAGACCATAGTTTTTTTCTATTGTGTATATTTTCATTTGTTATTTCCTTTGTAATTTATGAATTGTACGGACTACGGCATTAAATGTTAAGTAATATTTTTATAAAATGAAAATAATTTTGTCACTCTGTAATATTTTAAAATGTTTAAATATATTATTTCTTTGCAGTTGGCTTCTTTATATCTCTTGATTTTTTGTCACCATGTTTGTGTTTTTTTACAAAAACCTCAATATTGATCAATAATACCTTTTCACTGATATCAAATGGAAATATACACTAAGAGCGAAAAATGGTGTTTGCTCTTGAAATCTCCCGAAATATCTAGTAGAATTTTACAAAATATCTTGTGATATATATGTGAACATTGTTGAATGTTTTGTTGCTTAAATCTTTGATTTGAACTAATATTCAGATAGAGAGGTATTTTTTGACTAGACCAGAAATATTTTCATCAGTTATTTCCACAAGTTAGTTTTTTCATCGTTATAGATGTTGAAAATATATATGTTGTGAACGCATTTCGAAATTGACAAATTCTGATATTCGATAGAATTTTGAAATGACACTTTGTACAAGTGACTAAAAGTGAAAATGAAACATTGAAAACAACAAAAATATGAATTTTAAGGGTACAATTATGTTAATTGCTAAGGTGAATACTAGAGGCATCCAGCTTATCTATGAGGAATGTAAGTAGTAGTAGTCAGAATGAATAAATTGTACTGGCTGTTGACTTCTGCGTGAATGATGAAAAACGAATTAATCATTAAATTTGAACAATGTGAAAATTTATTGCAAATTGAAAAGCTATTTATTTTAAACTATCACAATAATTTCGAAATATTTTTCAAAAAATTGAAACAAAAACTATTCAAAATATAAAAGTATATATGGGACTAGGTATTATGGCCACCCTGCATGTGAATAGGATACATTGCTTTTATTTCAACTGCCAATTCCAAGTTTCCATTGGGTGGTGCATATTTTAATGAAAATTATTTATTTTCTTAGCACGGCAGGAATTTGAGAATGTTCAGAGAACTTTTTCGTTGTTTATAAAAGGTTTTAAGTTTGTTCTTCATTCACCTTTTCTCAGTTCATCGAGGTATAACCGATATATTATATGTCCAAGTCAAGATTGATTTTGTATGTGAATCGTTTTATTATAAGATAATCCACTCTATCTGAACAAAGTTCTGGAATATTAGTCATGTTTGAAGCTTTGATTGATTTTCGAGACGACTAAGCATACGTGATCCATTTAGTTGAAATATTTATTTTTAAATCCAATGTTTCAAACATGATGAATGTTCATTAAACTGTTTATTCAACCTTGCTTTGTCCACTGTAATTTATATATTTATTATACATTGATAACAGTTGATTCACCAAACAACTGAGCGAAAATTTGAAGAATTATAGTTGAGTATATTTTCACTATTTCCGTGGCACTTTAGCACCTTTTGAAATTCGGCCGAGGAAAGTCTTGTATAATTGTCTACATGTATTGAGTGTATGTCTGTTATTATTAATCTTACAAATTGAAATGTTCCGAATTGGAAACATTAAAAACTTTTCAATCTATTAACATTTTATTTGCAAATTATAATCAATGCATTATTTTCAATAAGTATTTCCTGCTTTAATATACATAGTGTGTGTACCAAATTGACGTTCACATTATCCGTTGAGTTGATTTTAATATTACAAAATGTGATGAAAATTGTATCAACGTATTCCGAAAATGCTTTCAGTTTTTATATATCCACGGTATTCAGGGGGTTACGCAAATTTGTTGGAAAAGTTGTTGGAAAATTAAGTTGGTGGCTAGCCTTAGACAAATATCTCTATATTTCCATATCCATATCCATGGATGCCTTGGACTAGTGTTTAAATGTCTTTGCCTTGGACCATATCAAAATGAGTAGGTAAAGGTTCTCTTCGTGACCATACACTCTGGTAAACTTAGTTACAAAATGGTTACAAAGCAACTCTCGAAGTCTCATTGGTGAGAGGTAATTGGGCACAAAAGTTTAATTTTGTTGATATAACCAAGCACCCTAGAATCTCTGGTTTGTATAAAGCTTCTCACTCTGTAACAGTATATATCTGAACCGTACGTCTGAACGATCTGAGTAAATTCTAACTTATTCATCTTTGTTTTCAAAATGTTATGAAAAGAGATATGTATATTCCCATATTTGAGCGCGATCTACGCAGCCAATCAGGGATAAGGTTCTCTCATCTGTGATATGGCATATGGCTCAAATCGAATGCATCGTTGATCGTTTTGATTGGCGCTCAAAAGTTATGTTCTGTGGTCAGGACTAAATTCGAGTGTTCCGAGCAACGAGTGCCAATGCCAAACAAACCAGTGGGTCTGTCAAGTCAAGTATGTCACTCTGTGAGTAGTTCCGTGTTCCGTTCAGTTCTGAAGCTGACAACGCGCGTGCAAACTGCAAGCCATCTTTCTTTTCATTGAAAATGAAATGGCGGCTTTTGTGTGAGGAAAGTTGTGTTTGAGTTTGGTCATTTTGTTCATTATTTTCATCACGTAACCGCATATTTTCGCAGTGATAAATCTTATATTTTATTGAAAAGAAATTCATGATATTGCCCAATAGAATCTAGGAACAGCTACCGGGTTAAAGTGAAATAGTTGACCATGGTGAGGAGACGCAATGGAAGAAGGTGAATATGTGATGTTTATTTTGTGTTTTGTACTCGATAAATTGAAACGCAAATAGCAAATTTGTCAACTATTTCATTTCATAGATCGAGAAGTAGAGATAGGAGAAGAACGCGTAGTCGCGACAGAGGTTATGGCGGCGGAGGCGGAGGCCGCAGTAGAGGTGCAGCTGGGGTCAATCTACGCAAACCCCGTTGGGATATGAGTCGTTTGGAACCGCTCAAGAAAGATTTTTATGTGCCCCAGCCCAGTGTGGTCAATCGTCCAACCTATGAAATAGAAGAATGGAGGAAATCCAAAGAGATATCTCTGAAAGGCAAGATCATACCTGAGCCTGTTCTATCTTTTGAAGAAGCTGGGTTTCCTGATTATGTGATGTCTGAGATTAAGAAAATGAACTTCAAGTGCCCTACAGCTATTCAGGCTCAGGGATGGCCCATTGCTTTGTCTGGTAGAGATATGGTTGGGATAGCTGCAACAGGCTCTGGTAAAACTTTGAGCTACATTCTGCCAGCAATTGTACACATTAATAATCAGCCCAGACTGATGAGGGGTGATGGACCTATTGCACTGATATTAGCACCAACAAGAGAGCTAGCACAACAAATTGTTCAAGTAAGAATACTCTCAAATTAAGTAACTATAGCTTTTGTATGGAAATATATATTTTAAACATTTTCAGATTGCTTGTGATTTTGGCCAAGCTGCAAAGATCAGGAGCACCTGTGTTTTTGGGGGTGCTCCAAAGGGGCCCCAGGCTAATGACCTCATGGATGGAGTGGAGGTAGTTATTGCTACCCCTGGTCGTCTCATTGACTTCCTGGAAAGCAACAGGACTAATCTGAAGAGGTGTACTTATCTTGTGTTAGATGAAGCTGATAGAATGTTGGACATGGGATTTGAACCCCAAATAAGAAAAATCATTGACCAGGTAAGATATTAATTTTTTATTGCCATTACCTACTTTGTAACTAGTTCATTCAGTTTTCTATTTTATCAAGATTACTGTGATCTAATATGCATTGAGAAAAAAACTTTGGCATTTGAAGTATTTGAATACTAGAAGACATTTTTAGTTGAGGATTGAGGGTACTTCATTTCACTCACCTCATTCTATAAAAAATAATTTTATTTTCCTTCAGACTACAATAGTAGCTAATAAAGTGGGGGATGAAAAATTTTAGGTACACACAGATTTACAATGAGATATATTACAAACATTTAATTAAAAGCAATACATTAATACACTATAAAAACATTACTTTCAAGTAAATATGCACAAATACATTTGTAATACATTATGTACAGAAAAGGAAATCAACACAACGAAAATTTTATTTCTATTTTACAGATCAGACCTGACCGTCAGACTCTCATGTGGTCTGCTACATGGCCAAAAGAGGTCCAGAACCTAGCACAGGAATTCTTGAAGGATTATGTGCAAATCAATGTTGGGTCATTACAGTTGTCTGCCAACCACAATATATTGCAGATCATAGATGTTTGTCAGGAATATGAGAAAGAGACCAAATTAAGTACTCTTCTGAAGGAGATCATGGCTGAGAAAGAGAACAAGACAATTATTTTTATTGAGACCAAGAGAAAGGTGGATGATATTACTAGAAAAATGAAGAGAGATGGGTAAGAATCAAAGAAAGAATGCTGGTTTTGTACTTGACATGTTATCCATCTTCATAAAGAATATTTTCATATTGAAGCATCTTGAAAAAATTAGATATAGCAAAACTCACATTATTTTCAGCATTCATAAACAATATCATTGGCTATTGTTATAGGTAAATTTTAATGGCTGGAAATACCAATGCACTTGCAGTCATTGTCAAAAAATGATGTATTTTCCTTATTGGAAATCTAATAACTTTTCAATTTGCTAAAAAATATATGCATTGCATGGGTTAAAATTTCAGAGGTATTTATTTACTTTTTTGTTGTAGATGGCCAGCAGTCTGTATCCATGGGGACAAGTCCCAGCAAGAGCGTGATTGGGTATTACAAGGTAAATTAGAATATCTTTTTAATTTATATGAGTATACCTTCAATTTTTGCAGCATATAATTTTTTATTTCATGAATATTTTACATTAGTTTTAAACATACTTTCATATCAACAATCTCATGAAATCATTATTTTGTTTCAAAAAATTTTTTTATATTTCAGATTTCAGAGGTGGTAAGGCACCCATTCTAGTGGCTACAGATGTGGCAGCAAGAGGTCTGGGTAAGTCTGTCTACTGGTGTCCCAGTTACTCTTTAGTGTATTGATTAGCAGGCTAATAATATTCTATACATCCTTTTATTTTTTCTATAGCGATTTTTTTCAAATAGGGCATCCATATGTTGCTGGTTTATTCTTCTGATCAATATTACAACAAAATATTCTTTGAACACATTTCTTGAATTTTGTTTGATTGATGGCTAACATCAAACTGCCTGTAGCTTTGTATTCATGAAAAATATCTGAATAATATACTGGGTGATACATTTGTATGGTAACAATAATAGTAATTGAAGTATGCATATTTTTTATGAAAACTACATTCATGAAGTTGACCAAAAGTTGAAGTGGGTTTTAATCGGTGAATATTTTTTTTATCGTTCAATATCTCCTATTTCTCTCTTCTGCATCAAATGTGAAATAACAAAATTCCAGATAATAGACAATATTTCTGGTTGCTTAGTTTCAGGTACTGTTTTATTCTTCTTGTAGCTGTCAGCTGATTTTATTTAAAAATTATCGTTTCTGATTGAATATATTTCCAGAGCCTATTGACATTTGCAGAGGTTTTAATATGAATTCAAATTTATCATTAATTAATCCCTAACCATTCCACAAAGTGCTTTCATTATGTATCTAAGGCACAAACTGAAGGATCATACACTAGCTATAAAACAATTTTATATATGAAAAATATTCAATGCAAGTTATTGGTAGTACACTTTTGTTTTTCCACATGTCAAAATTTGGTATAATCTACACTATCAACAGTTTTACATTTCATCACTTTTTTGCTTGATGTCTCTTTCAGGAAACATATTGGGCTTTGTCTTAGTGACTGTCTATATTGGTTAATTTTGTTTCTGAAGGGATTCACGCAAGCACGAATTTAAAACTAAAATCAATAACTTTAAACCATGTAAGGCAATGAGAGCATTCATACAAGGAACTAAGCAATGAAAACTAAGATCAAAACTCAGAAAGGAGGCCAACATACAACTAAGAAATTAACTTCTTCCATTAATTCAATGAAACACATGGGTCAAGTCAAATATTTTGCTGGACAGCCCACAGAAGAGAAGAATGGTTGATGTTCTAGGTATCTTTTTATTGATTATTTATGATTTGGTTGTGATTTTTCAAGAATATTTATATCAGCATATCATTATTATAATACCTATTTTCTTTCATCCATTATAAAAACGTTCCAAGTACAGTGACAGTTTGACAGAAGTTGCGTGATCATCATATGTTCTTATTTTAAATTTCATGTAAATCTTATATTCATTTTAGTTCAAGTTGCATGAATACAACTTGCCTACAACAAGCCCACACATGGGAATTGATGTATCTTGGAGATTATTATGTTCACAAATTGATCATAAATAATTTGGTATCGAAGATTTTAGTTGAAACTATTGGCCAATGAGAAATATATCAACGTTCCAAGGCTCCTTTTGACTTCTGATCCACCTCCTTTTTTTTTTTTCGAGAGAAGAATATTCCGGCTCGTCATTCTCTGTGCGCTCGACGGTACAAAATATTAGCCTGTTGACCAAAAAAAAAGTGCATATAGGCCACCTGATAATCCAATGAAATAAACTTGGCCCTACTCTCTGTTCCAGAGGCACTAGCAAGTTAAAATGACGTGTTGAAAAAATGTCATTTGCGCGGCTGTGCCTCTCTCTCGCACACTCACGGGGGCCATCTGAAAGGCCCGCCATGTTGCAGTCAGCGGTGGTCATGCGCACCCTGCCGGCTATAACCTGCGGCCCCTTCAGCCCACCCCCACGTCGCAGGAGTCTGAATTTTTGGACTGGCGATGCGACGGCGCGCGGCGCCTGCGCAAAGCGCGCGAGGCGTCCGGCGCGCCCTCTCTTGGGGTATGCTCGTACTACACGGGTCTGTCTAACGAGACACACGGCCGGAAGGTTAGCGCTGGGCTGGGCGCCTTTCTGATTTTCAGTTCGCCCGTGCGACACTCGCGATTCCTTAGGTATGGGTACTGTTTTATTTTTGGGGTTATGTTTGTGTTCGTCGGGTGTTCGCTGTGATGCCGGCTCCTAGTTTCGGTGCAGCACAGGAGGAGTATTTGACATTGCGGCTACTTTCAGCAGAATGGAAGTCGCTTTGTTAATCGTCAATCTTGATATATTCATTATTGTAAGGTACACTCGGAATGTTTTTATAGCCTACACATTCGTCTAGAAGGTGAGTTAAACAATGCTGGACATAAAATTAACGTCAAAAGACTGCTGAGGTGCTGAGAAATTCATAGGTCTTTGACGTACCAAATCTAGCATCGGACATGCACTTAAATACATGGTGTTCTATTTGACCAAATGCAATTATTTGCTGTGTGTGCTGGGCTCACATACATATGATGATTTTTTTGCGGATATCGAAACAGCTGTATGGATGCAAGCTTCGTTATTCAGGTCATACAGCTTTAATTTAGTTTTTTTATGTGATTGTAGTGGCCAGTTTAACCTAACTTTTGATGAAACACATTTTCTCCATGATTCAATTCACACCATAGGAGTGTGCTTAGTCGATAGTAGGATAGTTTCTGTGTTGGTGGTCAGAGAACAATAAATGCCACGACTTGCAGGTTTTACGTTATTTTTCAACGATAAACGTCATTGGCCAACCAACCTATGGTGTATCATTGAATTGTGGAGACTCCATCCGCGTATGATCTGTTTTTTTTATGATACTGCATTATGGTTTTTCAACATGCTAGGGAATAACGATGATAACAAACATCGGAATCTCTCGGAATATAATATTTTTGGAAAGCTGATTTTTTAAAATTTTGTAAAAATGATCTTTTTATTGGAATTTTGAGTTAAGTCCAGTGTATGAACAAAACATTGCCATCTATCAATAACTGTCGGTGTTCAGGGTAAAAAGGTCATTTATTTAGGGCGGTTTGATATTGTTTAGAGATTTTGTCAATATTCTAATATATGTCACATGTTCGTAAATGTATCTGAAATACCATATTATGAAACACATCTATCTGACTATCGATGACATATCAAACTAGTCTATTAGTTTGATTCATCGATCTTTTCAGATACATTTATTATTACTTTACAGTGTTACGGCAGTTTGAAGCAGAAGGAACTACACGAAATATTTCTCTAACAACAAAAAATGTTCTTATGAACTGTCGGCTGTCTAGATGACAATATTCAGAGTGTTGAATAACTTTTGATTTTTGTGTTATGTCTCATTTAATTATAAGTATTTCGAGGAACCTCGAATTTCACTAGTTATTAATAATTTTCGTAATAGTTAGTCATTCAATATGTGAACGCAGAACGTACTTAATTTCTATAAAACCTTTATATTCAATGGGAGACTGTGGCAACCTGTCACCTGGTGTATATTCGTACGGATTTTGGAAACGCCCATTTTGTTCCCGTTTGTAGATTTATAAATGGGGATTTGATAACTGGAATGGCAGAACTGATAGACTTTGATGTTTACATCGAACATTATAACTATGAAACGAGATTATTGCTAGCAAGCAATTAACGAAAGTAACAAGAAACCTTTTTTGCTCAAGTAGACATCCAATGAGATCAGTTTATATGTAGTCAATTGATTGAACACAACCAATCAAAACAACATTATACTGAAAACAGATCCCATGGGCTGTTGTCACTCAATCATATTGCATGGATACCTACAAATCGATGTTGACATTTAATATTTTGTATATTTCAAAAAGTCACGATTTGGTTTTGAAACTCATAATATTTATGAAATTATCGAATCAAATATACCAAATAATATGTACTTTTGCAATGTTAGAAAATAAGAATCAGCAAAAAAAATTATCCAAATAACCCTTCAACATTGATGAATGCTAAAAAATTTTATAACTTCTGAAGCTTGTTGCTTATAGGCAAGCAATAAGCTTTTGAAATCTGTTATATTGTTTTTTTCGAATAATTACCAATGTCCTTGTGTTATTAGTACTGAAAACAAAAATTTAATAACAACTTGAACCCGAAAATATGTTATGTCTTATTTTCCTACAACATAAAATAATCAAAGCAACTTTTTTGCAGTGAATATCGTCTTAAAACAGTGAATTTTCGTGATTAGATCAAAGTTTATCATTTCTCAGCCACTCATAGAAATTACTCCCGAAAATCGAAAGCCTCTTTCACCAAATAATTCGACCGTTCACGACCTTGCAGATGTCGAAGACGTCAAATTCGTCATCAACTTCGACTACCCGTCCAACTCCGAGGACTACGTGCACCGCATAGGGCGTACAGGGCGTTCGGGGCGCACAGGCACCGCGTACACCTTCTTCACCCCCAACAACAACAACAAGGCCGCCGATCTGGTGGCGGTCCTCAAGGAGGCCAAGCAGGTGATCAATCCGAAGCTGCAGGACATGGCCGAGCGAGGATACGGCAATTCCAGTTCTGGTGGACGAGGTAAGAATAATGTTTGCAATTTACTTTATTCAATATTGATAATAAACATTTACATTTCATACAGGTAAGTATAATAATAATATTTGTTCACCTTTCAAATTATACTATCTGCAATAACTTTTCTTGGTAAAATCACGTGAGGTCCATTGCCAAAAGTGCATCCCAAAAACTTGGTTTTCTGTTTCAAGCCAAGAGCTATTTCACTGCCGGTCAGATGCTTATGATCTATAAGGCACAGATCCGACTTATCCTGGAATACTGTTCCCATGTTTGGAGTGCGGCACCTAAACATATCCTGAAACTATTGGATTCTGTCCAAAAAAGGGAAATTCGTCTCATCGGTGATGCCTCGCTTACAAATTCGCTCACTTCTCTGGAACACCGTAGAAAAGTTGGCGATTTATCTCTATATTATAGATATTTTCATGGGCAATGCTCTTCTGAAATATCATTAAATTGTTCCTACATTAGCAGTCTCTTCGAGATTAACCCGCCAAGTTCAGTCTTCACACCCCTTTGTGGTCTCTTCAGAGACCTGCAGAACGTCCCTTTTTAATGACTCATTCATCCAACGAACATCGAGACTTTGGAACTCATTACCTAGGGAGGTGTTCCCCGAGGCATACGATCTCCAGAAATTTAAGAAGAACACCAACTCCTGCCTCCTTTCCCTTGGTTCTCACAATGTTCTCTGAACATTACAGGTTTTTCCATTTCGTGAGAACCAGAACATAAAAAAAACAATAAGGCTTTCGAAAAAGACTTGGATGTGAATGAATAGAACATTCAAACGACGAAAAAGTTGAAGTAACTAAATGGTATTCAAAATAAAAATGTAGTAATGATTTGTATAATATGGAATGTTAGTAGGAAGTATAAGTGAAAATAATAATATAATTAGCATTAATCAGCAGAACAGGAAGCATAAAAAAATATTTCATGTCTGGTGGAGTAGATGGAAACATTCGGTTGGTTATGGTACAATGATGAAAATGAGGCCTAGCGATGCTACTCTTCAATTGTTTCAGCAGATAAATCCTCGATTTGGAACAATTGAATTTCAGCTCGTCATGTGGGGTTCTCAACAGAGAAGAAGGAAAAATCACTTGTAGATTAAAAAAGAATTGCCCTTTCTAAGGATCGAACCCGGGCTGGCGGCTTGAAAAGTCGCGCTTTGAACCCGTTGGCTATTGAGGCTGCTTGGAAACTTATGTCTATCCCACAGATATAATATGTCATGAACCAAGAGAATATAGCCAAACTTATTTTTGCTTTATATTCAACGGACTGGTGTTTTTTGTGTAGTATTTCAAGTTTAGGATACTTACTCTGATATCTTTAGCATTCAAGCATTTCATGCGAGATTTCATGGCACCAGAATCTATCATATCATAATTCATACTTTTCCTCGATTTCTCAGATGGGTTTAAATTTACAATGTTCGCATTTTCTGCTACATCAGGATATAGATAATTCACTGTCACTATTATTATTTTCCATCATGCCACAGAATGATGAGTTTTCAACAATGATGGATGCGAGCACTAATATGCTGTCACTTAATGACACTATTTCCGCGCACGAGCGGCAATGCCATTGAGTGACACTCAATGACATTCATCGGAAAACGTCAACTTTGTGTTGGGATTTGTAAGCCACAAAGGATACATTGTTAACCTTTTGTAGAAAACCGATTTTTTTTTCACTGTATTTTCGCTTCAGGAAGAAGAGGATGGGGTCGCGGCAGAGGTGGCGGAGGGGGAGGGCTGAGGTCCCCCTCGCGCTCTAGATCGAGGTCGCGGTCTCCCAGGCGAAGCAGGCGGCGCAGGAGCCGTTCCAGAGACAGGGGCAGGAGGAAGAAGACGAGGAGCTCGAGCAGAGGGCGCTCCAGGTCCCCCAGGTCCAGGTCCAATTCGCGGTCCAGGTCCAGGTCTGCGTCACCCCTTCTGAAGGTATGCAGATATTAGCATTGAAAGTGAAGTGTACTGAATGTGTTACCGAAGTTAATATAATAATAATGATGATAAAAAATATTGTTTATTCAAATTGAATAAGTAGTACCTCAAATATAGTAACATATTTAGGGATTCGCTTGAATTGCAACTTGAAGTTGTTGAAGTCTCATGAACAGGTTCATGAATTGAACTAAGGAAAATACTATAAATTCTGGTTATTGAGATATATTGTTGGTCGCAAATTGATTATCAGTTTTTATTATAGTATCTTTAAATTTTTTTTAGCATGTGGTATAATAGGTTGGGGGGGTCCTATATAAACAAGAATCAAAACCACTTTTATCAATTCAAAAATAAACCTTGAAAATTACATTTTGATGAGATTGTTCATCCAAAATTCCATTTGAGCCATTATAAAATTATCTATTGAATAATTATTTTATTAAGTATTGACAATACACACTGTGTCCAAAGATATGCATGTCTATCATGGGGAGCTCGGATGATGGTTTCTCCAAAACGAAACGTGTTCAAGTATATTGAACTGAATTTTAATTTTTTCACAATGCATTAAACTCGGCATTATACATAATCATGTACAAGTTTTCAAACTTTTATGATTGTGAAATGAAAATAAATATTGATTTTATTAGTATATACCACATTGTATTTTTGTTATTTCGCAATTAATAAATAAAAAAGTGAATGAAAAAGTGAATTATTCGTGGCACACAACTGACCCCATGTCCACTTTTGCGTTCACCAGCGCCGACCCCCCTCACCTCCCCTGCAACCCCAACCCCAGAGCCAGCCGCCGCCACTGATGGCCCAGCAGACCCTGCCGCCGGCCCAGCAGACCCTTCCGCCGGCCCAGCAGCAACCGCCGCCGCTGGTGGCGGCCCAGCGTCCGCCTGCCGCCCCCATGAGCTGTCCCCCGCCCGCCCAGGCACCGCAGAGCCCCACCCCTGTTCAGAACCTGCAGCAGCAGCAGCCGCCCCAACAGGGTCAGCAGCAGATGCCGCCCCAGCTGAGGCAGAACCTGCAGCAGCAGCCGCCGCCGCTGATGCAGCAGCCGCCGCCGGTGGCGCCGCAGCAGCAAGCGCAGCCGCAGATGCACATGCAGCAGGTGAGTGAGAAACTGCTTGTTCTCTTTGCCTTTGGCCATGGTTCGGTGCTTTTGTGAAATCAACATCTCAACTTTTTACTAGATATTGTTTTTTTTTTTTAAATGAAAGTATATACTACAATCCCTCTTAACGAAAATATATATAATGCTGGCTTTTCGCGTTTAGGCATATTGTGATTCCATTGGTTGATCTCTGTGAGCGATCAATGTCATCTGCCAGAAAGTCTACTACATTCCGACTTTCGCCTAAAAGGAGCTCCGATTTCTAGGGTGTTCACTTTTCATGTTGAAATCACCATCATTATTATAATTTATTACGTAGTAATGTTTTATTCAAGTTTTCCGCGATAGGCGAAAGCTGTCATGTGAACGTGCCATTAGTTTCTCAATTTCAAACACGTTCGTTATGCTTTGTGACAGTACATAATTTTCACAGCTACATCACTGATACTGACTGACGATGTTTTTTTTTTCTGTTTCCTGATTATCTAATCGATGAATCATTTTGATATCGAAAACTTTGTGCTTTGAACAGGAGATTCACTTTGCTAACAGGAGCGCCATTTTAGTAATGCATATAATCAACAACAATATAAAAGATCTGTGATAAAAGGTTACCTACTTCTGAGTGATTTATTATGAACAAGTTTGTCATCAGAAATTAGTGTCTATTCGGAATAAGATGGATTCTGAATGAATTTTACGATGAATCAGGAAAAATAAAACACGATTCAATTATCTGATAAATGATCAGAATCTGAATTCCTCGACTTGAAAAATGATATAGCAGTATAGGTATAGCAAAAATGGTGATATTCTCATCAAATGGGAAAGTTTGATTGAAGTCAAGAACATCACTCAATATAAGTACTTACAGTTTTTCGTCCGTTGGAAAACAATGTAGTTTGATATTCTCCGATTTATTTGAAGATGATTTGCAATCTTAATAAGCACAGTAATGATTTTCAATAAACATAAACATATTATTGTACCTGATTCACATTCCAGGCAGTGAAGGTATATACCTATGATCGCAGATTGATCAATCTGTGCTGTGATAATCCGCGAAACCTTTATTACTTTTCCTTTTTGAAATATAGTTTATGGAAAATATGTTATACATTCTAAGATCATAAACCCATCCGAAATACTAGATCGTGAATCGTGTAAAACGAAAACATTTTTAAAATAACCAACAAAATGATGACAACGATGTTAACAAAACTCGATAAATATTTCAGCGCCTGCGCATATCTATGACTGGACCTTTAAACTTTGCAGTTTCGACATCTCTCTCTGATTTTATTCGCTCTCTCTGACTGTTGATCAACAATGGTTACAACTATCAATCTATAATCGATTTCTGCCCCCCAGCAGATGCCGCCGCAAGGCCCGCCCGCGCCCATCCGGCCTCCGCCGCAGCAACAGCAGCGCCCGTTCCAGCCGCAGCAGCAGCCGCCGCCGCCCACCACGCAGTCCATGATGTACCAGAGCCTGCCGCCGCCGCCGCCCCAGTCGGGCGGCTCTTTCGCCAACTACCGCATGCCCGGCGGCGGCGCCTCGGCGCATACCAACGGCGCGATGTTCTTCAACACGCCGCCCCCGCCGCCGCCGGCGGGCGCCCAGCAGCGCATGGGCGGCGGCATGTACTACCAGTACGGGCCGCCGCCGCCCGCATCGCGCTGACGGGCGGCCGATGAACTGCCCGCCGGACGGGCCGCTTCGCGTTCTTTCCAAGCGATGTTCGGGGGGCGGGGTTAGTTTAGTTGGTTCGTCGGTGCATTGTCATTCTAGAAGGAAACCTAGTAGGCTGGAACTTATTATACCTTCTACTAGGTGTTCATTTAGATCGACAATGGTCGGGGGGAAAGAAGGTGTGGTGATTTGGCACATGCGATCTATTTTTCAATGGAAATTTTACTACAAACATTTTCGGACATTTTAAAGCCTATATGTTGTATCGTATAGGTGAAATGACATTCACTGATGGTGAATTAGTGCAGCAATTTCAAGTCATTAGTTTTAATTATTGATTCAAGACATAAAAAAGCTGAAAAACACGCTTTTAAAGCACGAACTAAACAGTAAAAAACAATTCCTAATATGTATAAGCAGAGAAAAGCGTGGACGCTCTGTGTCATAATTTTCCTATATAGAGCAACCCACGCTTTCTTCTGATTATATTCAGGATTATTTTTCACTATTTATTTCGATGTACTTCAAAAGCGTGTTTTTTCAGTTTTTTTAATCCATGTTTATTTTTCATTTTTTAGTTAGATAGCGAAACATGCATTCTGCGGGTTTATACAGCAAATAAGATGAAATAAGAAAATAAAAAAGTTCAACTTACCCAAAGCAATGAGAATGTTGATACAGGTACTGAAATAACATAAGGAATAAGCAATAAAATAAGAATTGGTCAACTTCTTATTTTATTTCATTCGGGAAACGATGTTGCTCAAGTGCGATTTCAATTAGACACGCCCCTCATCATTGACAGCTGGCTGAAATATTAAATTTCGATTGTTTTTGGCTTGGTATATTTTTCTCTTGGTTACTTCTGTTTCTGGCTCATCATAAAATATTCAAACAGAAAAATGAATATTCATAATAATTTAATGATGATGTATTGGGATATCTTATATGTCTGTATAAACGGGTCTTCATATTTCTTATTCCTTGAACTTTTTTTTACTGTATAAACCCAGTAATGGATGCATACAAGTGAAGCTAATAAAAACATGTTAAAAAGAACATTTATGAAAGAATTATCGTATCTTAAGGGTAACATCTCCCATTGGTGATCATTTACAGTTTCTAAACTTAACTAAAGTCGATATTTTGTATTTCATTTAGGGTAATCCCAACTGGACTCTTGGTCCAAAATTATCTCTCATTTAACAAGCCACATTTTAGTGTGAATTTTTTTTACAAATACCACTCTAGCTTCATATAAAAACATAATTTTTTCTCTAACACAAATGATTTTTAGAAAATTCTTCCTGCTCTCGAAAAAATTTTCAGTGATAATTGAAGCTCTAGTGGTATTGCAAGTGAACATTTTTGTTTGTACGTATTTTGACTTCAAGAATCCGAATTTGATAGTGACATAGTGAACAAACCTCTACTTTTTAAAACAATACATGCTAAAATTTGAAATTTCACCTTCTCACTAGTTGTGGTTTTTATAAGTTAATATTAGCTCAAGATTTGCACAGAGATTTTCGAAAAACAAATTAAGGACGAAAGCCGAAATTCTGATACCTGATCTCAAAAGACGTAGGTACAAACAAAAAATTTCAAAGAAACAGATCGCATGATAAGTGCAAAATTACCAAAAGTATTTTTGATCGTCATGGGAACATTGAGTTTCGATTCCTGTGGTAAAATTGTACACATCCAGCTGAATTTGCGTGAGAGGGTGAGCGTCTTGGTCTTTTTGTACTGATTTTTCATTATTTCCGTTACATTGATTCGTTCTATGGTGATGAATATTATTAAGGTTAAAGACATCTTACATAATAGTCATGACATGAAAGTATCTATGGGTTGTAGATAATACTTGATACATGTTATAATTATAATTTGAATACTACAATTTAATAGTTACATAATAGCACTGACAAGAGTTAATTTATTGTAAATATTGGATGAATGATTAACAAAAAACAAATGTCTAGGTAATTGATGATTCATGTTCAATCTGCATTATGAACTTGGGAAATCTAGAGTTGATATTGTTTGAAATTTAATAAAACGTGTAAGTACCTATAGAGTTTGTGTTTTATTTATGGATTCCTGAAAAATACACTTGCTGTTGTCAATTTCATTTCATATTGAACGTTTTTTCATGAAGTGCTGGCAAAAGCGATAAATAATTGCTGTTTTTCATGCAACCAGTTAGCATTTTTGCAAAAGTGTTCTGGTGTTTGTAAATTATTATTTTCTCAACTGATTATAGAAATGTAACTCATACTCTTGATAATATACTATAAAAATCATAAAATAGAAAATAAGAATACTTTCCAAATATTTATGCCAATTTATCCAAAGTATATCTTCAGGAACATACACAGTGTGAAACAGACTCTTATAATTCTGAAATTTGGATCATTGAATATTCTTACTAGAGGGCACCTTTCGACAAAATAAACTTGATTTTTCTGAAAATTACTGTTTTCAAATGTATGTAGTACATTTTTTAAACATTCGTAATTATATATGGATCCAGTGTTACCTAATAGTAGTATAAAAACACTCATTTTTTGAAAGCAGAGATGATGCAGAACCACAGTATAGACCCCTTACGGAAACTAGTTCCACTTGATGTCGGAACGTTTGATGTTGGTGTCCACAAGTTTTATTTTTCGTCAGACGAGTGCGCATACTATCACGCACAGACCTGCGCGTTAATAGCTTCGTTGAACCAATGATGAGCTACCTTGCCACCGAATTTTATGTGAACAGGTCCGGCCTCAAAAATAAATATATCCCAACAAAAACTACCGTATTTTTGGAAGGATCATGAAATACCATTATATGATTCAAATGAGCCAAAAACTAATGAATTGGTGAAGTTTATCAGTCCAGAATACTTGAAATCAATTCAATCAGGAGAATTCCTAATGTATGTATTAATTTGTGTAATTAATCCGATGGATTTCACTTCTTGGGAAACAGGAAAATCATAAACTATACAGGGTATCTCTTGATAACTTGCTATTATTTATGGTTATTCTTGGGTGCATTTTGAAAAATAAAATTCATAGGAACATAAATGAGGTAGGTGGAGGCTAAAATAATAATATTCGATGTTTTCAAAGTCTTTATTGAACATTGTATTTTTAAATTATTTACATACAAAATAACAATCATAAATGTTTCACAACTTTCAATTTTGAACTCTGTTTATTTGTTTTTGGTTGTAGCAATTCCCTGTTCATGAATTTCAAAGTATAAAAAATTCTTGTTCTAACAAACTATTCAGATAATCTAGAGGAAAATGTTCACAAGGATGTACGAAGAGAACTGTACTTGATATTTCTTCTTTCAACTTGACAGCAACATTTGGCTAAATAGAGAAATCAGGAAATATATATGGTATCAAATTCTTCCAAACAATTTGTACCCTCAGATTGATCAAAATAATTTAAACAGAACATTTTTTTGAATGTATTAACAAACTGAATGGGTGTAGGATTTTTGCAGTTTCCATTTTGTTGTCTAATACTTCCAAAGAAGTTGTCTAGTTGTCTTGTTGCAAACGACGTGTCATCAATATATATGAATGCCTCTTTCTTTCAGATCTTTTGACAAATTCAAAACCGATGTAATTGTAAGCTGCCAGCCCTTCAAAAATTTTATTTGATTTGTTACATTCTTACCTGAAGAATCATGAACAGTCTAATTCCTGAACAACTCCTTCATCTCTTCTAGAAATTCGATTTGAACAGGTTTAATGTAAAGAACAGAAATTAATGTTCCATTACGAAATAGATATTGAATATATCAAAAATTGACAAAAAGCGCAGTACCCATGAATACTTTATTGAAAAACTTCTTTGGTTTAAATTTCGAAGAATTTAGAATATCGAATAGCTTGTCCATTTTTTCCATGAAATTTACTGTTATCGCTGCTTTAGAAGGCAGTTTATCGAATGAAATATATGTATTCATAGCAGCTACAACAGTGGCACTAAAAACTTGTGAGGCATATTTAACTTTCATCCTCTGAAAGTTATTTGGATAAATGTGTTGATTTGATAATTTTGGTGCTAATCTATATGCCTGTTTTTTATCATTTATATAAAAATCTGTTAAGTATTTTTTACTTGTGAAGCCTTCACCTATTTTGAATTCATATTTGAAGAAATTATTTCTGGTAGATTTTAATAAATGTGGAACATCAAATATGTAATAAATTTTGTGCTCTGCTACAAAAAAACATGGGTTTTCAACACAAACGCCTAGATTCTTGGTTAATTTGACAAAATTTGATCCTTGGTCAGAAGTAACTGCAAGTACAAAAAAATTTATGGAAAATAGTTTTGTGATACACTCAATAATAATTTCTTGTAAAGCCGCTACTGGACATGATGAATTAACAAAATAGTAAGCTAAAGGTTGTTTCCATTTGGAATGTATGCCTCTCAACATCAACACAAGAGCATTATTACCTGGTTTAAAAGCTCTTTTTTTATCTATGTCTATACTGTGGCAGAACCATAAAACTCCTTAAAATTGAGCATATTGTAAATGTTCCAAATTCCAAAAATATATAGTTATAGTAAAATAGGATTGAAGGGCAGTGTACCATGATGTCTATGTCACGTGTGGTATACAAGAAAAGTTCATATAAATCACAGGATTGAATGGTTCCTGAAAATGTTTTTTTAATGCAATTTTAATGCATAATAATTTTGAATAAAGTTCATAAAAATTGCCAGTATATGAGTGATGATTAATTATAACAAAACTGCCAGGAAAATAATCATTCTTATGGTAAATCTCGATCCATGTAGATCAATGTTGACTACTTTGAACAGCAACTGTGCGACGTTTCAACGTTGTTTATGGCATTTCGGAACTTCACACCTTACAGCAATAGCAAAATCAAAGTTTAGTGGCCATATAATCGTGACTACATTTTTTGTACTTTCAGTGTTTAAGGTTCAAGTCAGCATTATGGTCAAAAGAACGGTTTTGAAAATACTACAATGTTTATAACAATCATATATCTATGTATTTTTATATCTCACTCAATTATGAAAAAAATATATTTTGGTTACTTTTTTATAGTTTTTTTATTAAAATAAACTTAACTGCTCTACAGAATACCTTAAAGATAACATATTTCCATCTGTACACATAGGTGTTTTCTTGGCATTACTCAACATTGGCATAATTATCTTTAAATTTGCCAGACAATTCAGATGATCTTCAATCAAGTTGTTCAGTACCCTTAGAGAGTCCCTGATTGATTCATCATTGGACAAAACAATTTTTTGGTAATTAGAATCAATCAGAATGCAACTCCAATGAAGTAGTTTGGATTCTGTTTGTACAGAATCAGAATGGGGCAAAGTACTTTGGTCATCTGACCATAGTAGGCAGATATAGTTCAATAACAGTGACACATCATCAATAGAGAGCTGTCTTAGAAATGGTAGTAGAAGTACTTCACTGAAAGAACAACTTAAAATGTTGTTGATGATATTAACTCTCTCAAGAGGTTGTAGAGAATCAGGTAGATTGGGGAACTTTGAATTTTCAGTGTTGAAATGTTTGGTATCCAAGTCTAAGGTATATTTCAATATTTTGGCCAAGTACTTTTCTGGAATATCAGAGAAATATTTTATACACAAATTTAAAGATGCTGCGTCATGTTTTTGGAATATTTCGGGTAGTGTTTCTTCTAAAATAATACTTTCAGGTAGACCATATGTGACCAATTCACTAATTTTATCCCTCAAATCTACAGGAAGCTGTCTTTCTCTCATTTTGTATTTAGCATCCCAAGAAGCAACATCAACTTCTTGTATAATCCTCACTTCACAATCTTTGTCTTGAACTATCTTATGACTGCCAACAAGAGCTGCTAATTGTTCACTTTCCAAATGGAAGGGAATAACAGCTAAATTTTGACCAACTGATACCATCAAATTGTCTTCTATTCTCCAAATTTTACTATTACTAGTAAATAGCTTGAAAGGTTGTTTAGATTGTGTTACTTTGAACTGCGTGTTGTATATAAGAAGTAGAGCACCTTCTTCATTGTAATTAGCTCCATACATAGCTATATAGTTCTCATCCAAGGATATAATAGAAACAGAGTGTTTTGTAGAAAGGGAATCAATTACTGTAAAAAGTTCACCAATGCAATATGTTTCTGTATCTTGAAGATTATAGGAATAAATACTACCATCAGACCCTAAAACAGAAAAGATGACTTAGTCAGAGTATTTATGATTGTTATCAGATTTACTTACATAAAATCAATAAACTCATGATATTCCTCACAGGATGAAAGGCATATCCAGTCAATGACAAATCCTCCCTATCCAACTTGATTTTATTAAACTTAGTATGCCCTTCAGTATATTTGGTCCAGTAAAAAGTATTTTCTTCTAGTTTGCCAAAGATGCCAAAATACAAATCTTCATGTATCTGTCCATATATTATATCTTCAATTTCTTCTATGTCTAAATCATTTGTGATGAGTGATTTTCTCTGATCAAGGGCTTCTGACAGTTTGATAACTGCACCATTTTGAAAAACCAGAAATGATTCCCCATTTTTGGATATCATTGTATGAATGGATTTATTAAACTTTAAAAATAAATGTTGATGTGACATGAAGTATAAATGATCATATTAACTTACTTTATATTTCTTCAATTTGTCCAGATTTCCTTCATTATCCCACATTTTAACATATGACTTATTGAATACAGCTCCATATTTCCTCAAAGCTCTATCATATATAACAGGAGAACTGAATTTTTCTTTGGTACGCCAACAGGAAACTTGTTTCTGATCTGAAATCTACAGTAGGGTTTGATTTTGATCTCACATTTACTTTCAGTACCAATATATACCTTATATCTGCTAGCAATATTTTTCCCCAAAGTTGCTATGACGAAACCTGTTTCTTGATCAGTTGTGACACCAAAAATATTTTTATTATCTATTATAGGACACAATGCATAAAATGTTCCAAGTTTAGCCATATTTAGATGTATTTTATTTCCTATTTGCTTCTTTGAAAAAGAACCTCACAGTTACGCGAATAAAATAGGTTATACTAATTCTTCTTCTTTTGAATAATGCTTTCTTCTTCTTCTATCTTCCTGGCCTGCGCACCTTCAATCTTTTACGGCCGTATTCGCCGTATACTTTTAAGCTAAGCTTGACTTCAAGGTCGTTTGCCGTTTAGGGTCACAAAATGCATTTTAGTTTAATTACCCAGCATTGGAATTGCGCGCCACTGGCCAATCGGGTATATTCGGCAAACAGTGACTGACCGAGCTCCAATATTTTAAAGGGGATAGAATTATTGAAAGAACATATCCTCTTTAAAGCAATATTTAAATAATGATCAAGACATTTCATAAACAGAAGACTCAGAAGAGTTCACCTAGGGATCCTTCATCAAAGACCAGAAATAGTAAAAAACCAACAGAAAATAAACTCTCCAGATTTGTAGGACCTTCAAACATTAAAAGATGGAGAGACTTGAAAGTGTCGTATTCTGTGAAGTCGAATATTGAATTTGTGACAAAACTACTTGATATCGCTGAAGAATATTTGAAGAGGTAACTATTATTATAACTATTATTTATTTTTATTATTATTATTATATCGGTTGTTCTGTCATTTTTCATTTCTGTTTTTGTTATATCTGACTATCTGAGGCATCTGAAGTCAAAAGGTAGCCAAATATATGACCCAATGATAATAATAACTAGAAATCCAAGAACCCACTAATTTTTGTTACATAGGAAAAATGCCCATGGAGTTGGAATTGATTCAAAGAAGCAACATGACATTCCCAAAATTCCCAGAACCAAAACAGAAGTCACTTTTTTTGACAAATTTGTTAGCAGTGCCCTTGTTTCACAAAAGCCAGATGTTGGAAAGAGCAGTGAGAATGCAAAGAAGAGTACAGTTAACAATTTGCCAAATAAAATTGATAGCATAAATCACAAAAAGTTGAAAACCAAAAATTTAGAAAACACTCAGAATAATATATCAGATGTAAAACAAGAGTGTCCATCAGAAATATCAGCTGAATCAATTGAAAAAAGTGGAGATGAAACTACAAAAAATTTGGAAAAAATAAAAATCAAACTGTGTTATCATTGTAACACTCATCATATACAAAATCAATGTCCAATTTATTTTCCACACTATATTATCAATGATAATCTTGATATGACCCATTGGGGGGCAAAATACAAAATTCTTCATGAAATTCAAACCAATAAATTCAAGGATAGGGAAGAAACTCCAATTTACAGTTTTTCCATTGTATCTTTACCGGAATCCTTATGTATTGAAGAGACAATTGCCAGTCATGGGAAAGGCATCTTTGCTAAAAGAGATGTAGAACCTTTTACTCAGTTTGGGCCACTGATTGGTAGAATTGTTGAAGAAAAAGATATCCCTGAAGATATTGATCTGAAGTATATTTGGGAAATAGCTAATGGTTCTGGAAACATTTATTCCAACACAGAAAGTATAGTAACATCAAATTGGTGTAAATATTTGAGACCAGCACCTAGCAGAGAAGAGAAAAATATATCTGTGATATCCAAAGATAGTAAATTGTATTTTGTATCTACAAAATTTATCAAAAGTGGAGAGGAACTGTTATTTTGGCAAGAATGTCCAAATTCAACCAAGAAGAAGATGGAAAAAACAAGTGAGTAATTGTTATAAAAAACTAGTTTCATCATCATTTCTTATACACATTTTAATTTTGGGTAGTATTATAAATTTGTCTACCCAATGGATTTGTCTACCCAATGGATTCTTTCATTAAAGGTCTAAAAATTAATATTGTATTGAATCAAGATTAAAATATTGCAAAATGGTAGGTGTAAGAAATTATATTTATTAGCCTTCAAACTACAAAATTGGTTCATTTAAACAGAGTTGAAACCATTAACTTTGTCAGAATTAATTACTGGATTGTGGGTAGAAGGTTGAAATGAGATATTTTTGTGACAGAGTGAAAAACACTCACTTCAGGGTGGAATTGTTTCCTATTTGCAGAATCCTCATTCCAAACCAGTGTCATATCATTTTTCAATTGATGAATCATCAAAGATAAATATGAATGAAAATTGCCTTAATGCCTAATTGATTGCTGCACCTCCACCAAAATCCAAAGTAATGTACAAATATATGTTATATTTCCACCTCATTTCCAAAAAAAAATGGCGAGGCTGGATGCTCGAAGCTAAGAAGTACACTGTATTTTCTTGCATTTTACCTCATTCGCCAATAAACAATAATAATGTAATTGTATTACTAACCCAGATAATAATGACTAATGATTGATAATAAATTAGGTTATTCCTGAAAGTATTCTTGAAATTCAGTCATTGTTTTTTAGCTTGTGGAGGTTGTAATATTGACTTTAGCCACCCACATTACTACAGGATACACTGTTCTTTATTCCATGACGTGAGATATAGCTTGACAATAAAAAAATTTCATTGTAAAATTTGTGGGGAGGCAGTGCTAGGAAAAGAGAACATAATCAAACATGCAGCTGAATTACACAATGGACAGGGTGCTTATCAATGCCAGTTCTGCAAAAAAGTAAAGGTGATGTTTTATTCAGTTTGATTAAAAACTCACAAACACAGTTTTTCAGTTTTTTTTGCGATTGAACTATCTTGAAATGCATCGAACTTACGGGTGCTCCGCAAATCCTCAAAGAACGCGCCCTCTTTGCGACTTTTGTGGCAAAAAATTTTGTCAACCACAAAAACTGAAAATACATATCAAGAGAATGCACAGTGGTGAGTAGATTATTTCACATACTACTATATGAACGTTCTTAATGTAACTTTTTTCAAGACATTTCTGAGGTACTGAAGGAGTTTCAATGTAAAAGTTGTTTGAAGGTACTAGGGTCTAGAGCTGCCCTTCAAAGACATACTAAAGAGGTTCATGAAAAACAGGCTGAGGGACAGTGTTTTTGCTCTAGATGTGGAAAGAGGTTTCAGAATAATTCAAATTTGAAAATTCATATGTTGACTCATAGTGGAATCAAACCTTTCAAGTAAGATTTATTGATGTCACATGAAAGTGTGGTTTTTATTATCCATCATTATTTCAGATGCCAAAGCTCAAACTGTAATGCAGCTTTCACCACGAAACAATGTTTACAATATCACTATAAAAAAATCCATAACTTCACCGAGGAAAATATGCCAAAAATTGAAAGAAATATCGATTACACTTTCCAGGCATACAGTGGCAAAGAAGAAACTGAACAAAATAATGAATTGTCTGTAAACAAAGCTCCAATGAATAAAGATGACGGAGATAGTACTTTTGATAATGCTAGTAAGTTTTTTCCGAGTTTTTTGGTTCACTAACCGAATAATTGATTCAATGTCTGCCAACCAGTAAATCATTATGCTGGTTATGTAAATACATTCTCCACAGTTAATCTGACCACAGATTATGTTTCTCCAGTGTTTCACATATGCTTGTGTTACAGGTCTAAACAGTGAAGACGTTGACGACCCGAAACCAAAAGAAGACTCCCCGAACTACGCCCTCGAACCGCAACCCTCACCACCGAAAGATTCAACCCCTACAGAAACTTACTCCAACCCCACCGCAAACGTCAAAATGAAAAGCAAAGGCTCCAAGAAATGGATGGCCGACGAACCGACACCAAAACCGCCCGAGACATACTCAATCGAGAGACTCAGCAGAGACGATCTGCCGAGCATAACGCTGCATGACAGCGAAATCTACGGCAAGACCAAACTGCCCGATTTCGGCAGGCACGATGCCTCCAACGCCAGCCTGTTGGTGGAGGCCGCGCTGGACTCTGTCTGCAACGAGGACGCGGCCCCCCACTGCGCAGACTCTCTCGTCAACAACCTGTACAACCTTACCCAACCCGGCGCATACGACGACAACTGCATCGCTGAGTCGCGCGATCTCGATTTGATGTCCAACGACCACGTGTCGGTGGCTGGGGAGCTCAGCAACGAGCTCAGGAGGAACCACTACCCCGACTTCCACCAGCACGACTTCAGCCCGCCGCATAGCCCCGACGTGCACCGATCGAACTTCGTGCGCAACTACATCAACAGCCTGTCGCCGCAGAACCTTTCGCCCGTGCCCAGCCCACCCCGTTACGACTTTGGGCACACGGGGCACTTGTCTTCCGATGACAGCGACGGAATGGCCGTGCAAAATCTGAGCCTCAACAACGCCAAGGACGGACAGCTGGACCTCTCGCTGTACGCGAGGAAGGCGAGTTTGGACGAGCAGGACCACATCGACGTCATCGACCAGGACTTGGGGGGCGGGGCTAAGGAGCCGCCCGACAGCGAGATCCGCGGGAAGTTTGATGTGGATTTGGACGTGCGGCTGAAGGGGTACGAGGGCATCGAGTGCGAGGCCCTGCGGCAGAGGATGCATCCCTACGAGGGGGCGGAGGTGGATTTCAGGAGCAAGGGGTATGATCTGATCGATGTGGTGGAGAGCAGGAACAAGCAGTACGGGGATATCATGGAGTCTGACTTCAGGGCGGACAGGAATTTCGAGCCGCTGATATTGAACACGTCTGAACTACAAGGGTGAGTCTAGGTTGTAGGCTGGTTTTCTTAAGAGGATGGTCGAAATATTAATATCAGTAAAACTTCTACGGAATCAATTTTAATTTCTCGCTGTCTGATTGAATTCGTACATCACTCTCTAACATCACAGAATGTTTATTTTCATGAAGCAAGAAACACCTTTCTCTCACCTGTCAAAAATATCATGGAACATCAATGCATTGCCACCATATTAAAAATAACATATTCCGATAAAGTGCGGCAAAGTCAAAATTCGATTGTGAGGATCTTACAAGGTCTTGTTGAGTGATTTTCGTTTTGGTACATGTGATAATTCGATTCAACTGTTGAATTCAGCCTGAACTGTGTAGTTGATACTTTCAGTTTTTATCTTCTTGTCGCCATTGGTGTAGGTTAAGGCTGAGCAATGAAAACGGAGAATTTTTTTGTGAATGTGGTCTCACAGGTTAAGGTGGGATCACAAACTCGTAAATTTCGTTCAAACATACTTGTTGTTTTTCCTAGAAAATGTTATGTAATGTTCGTATAAACGCCGCTAGGAAACCTTCCAAATCAGCGAGATTTTTGAAATGACCGCATCATGATGGCCGCTACTTCCTCCTGTGTTGCCAGTTTCACTATTTTTCTGAAATTCTGAAGAAATGTTATTCTATTTCCTCCCACGAACAAAACAAATTGTTCCAGCATTTATTATATTAAAATGGAGTCTTATTCCTATTTGATAGCTGTTTATTTATTTGATCTTGTGTGAGCTCAGCAACATTATTCGTTAACGCGCTCGGTGATAGTTCAGAACGTGATACGGAAAGAACTACTGTTGAAAAAAATTAAAAGAACACTAATTTTATCGTTCTGGAAGTTGTGCTATTTTTTCCGAAATTTCCAAGAATGTTATGTTTCGTATTCGATGTTGAATTTTGAAAATATCAATAAAATAAATCAGTTTGTTATGGCGAAGATCAACACATTTTTCAAATTTCATTTTGCTGTAAACGCAAAAGGAGTCATAGTTATGTTGTTTCGTCGTCCTCTGTTGAATGTCAGTCCGTACTTTTCCAGGTTGGACATGTCTGCTAGAAGCTTCCACAATTACTCCAACATCAACCGATACCATCCCCTTTACCCCGACGTCGATCGAGTCGATTTGAGACTGAACTACAGCCCCCCGCCCCCCACTTACACGCACGCGGACATCCTGAGAGTTGTTTCTCTCGATCTCACGCCGCCCGGACGTCACAGCGTCGATCTGAGTCTCAGAAACCACCCCCTGCACCAAATCGCCAATACGAGATTGCTGACCGACCACGGACTACCAAACAACCCGCATAGGTTGCTGGATCAGAGTCGGTTACTCAACGCGGAGTTGACTCCTTCCAGGTCGGTTTTGTCGATTAGAACGGTAACGTATAATATTTGCAATTGATTTTCTGATATTTCTAGTCAATTGCTGGAAAATTGCATCATTAGTGACCCTTTGCAGGTTGATTGATACTAGTAGCAGGATTTTGACTGACCATAGCACTTCGAGAATCTTGAATTCCGAGTTAGGCCCCACGCATCTGCTGAATTCCGAGCCAAGTCGGCTTTTGGGGGACGAGGGGAGACTAATTGGTGACACTAGGATACTGGGGGCGAATTCTAGCGGATCAGTGTCACCAGGACAAGGGTTCAGTGGGTATTCGGTGCCACAGAATCCCTATCATCCTGCTGCATTGCAGCCTAGGCCACATGTGGCTTCTCCGACGCCTGCACCCTATCACTATCCCACTTATTACTGAAATTGTGTATTTTGTACTCAAATGTCATGCTGTGATTGTATTTATGAAATATAGGCAATATATTACTGGTATAGTTTTTTTTATTACTGGTATAATCAATTGGAGAACTTTATGAAGGTGTTTTCAGATTTAAAATAGGTCGATGTAATTTGACTCAATTATTGAGAAGAAGAAGAGTTTTACCTCAGGCCTCATCATGGAATGTCCATGGTCCGTCTATGCTCCAGACCATATACCTTAAAAGTCTTAAGGTATATGGATATGGTCCAGACCAAAGTCAGCTAAATGGAAAAAAAATCTAGTCTTCCGTGCACTATAATGTCTGCCCAATCAGCGAAAATCGCCTACAGTGATCTATTTAGGCCTGGTAGTCAGCGCCGCTTATAATGAATTATTTTCGTATTTCTATCTCTATTTTTAACATAACCACAGTTTTTCGAATAAATAAATAAATAAAATGACGCCGCGATCAAAGTCATCGTGAAATCGTCGTGAATTGAAACTGACCCTTATAAAATCATCTGGATACGAACTAAAACCTTCCTCTTTTCTGCGATTTGGGTACTAGGTGATATAATAATGAATAAAATATTCATATTTCACCCCCAGACCCCAGTAGAAACTCATTCACAAATCACAGGTATGAGTTGATCACATCACAATCGCACAATATGTGATACAGAGAAGCAGAAGCACTAGCAGCAAGGATTATAAAGTATATAATATCAAGTATATGCTGAGGTAAGAACCACACAGTTCAAGTACTTTGATCAATGTTTGGATCTGGCAGTCTGGTTCAGGTATTTAACATTTGTTGATATGTTTAGGTACTGCCATTTCAGTTGCGAATACAAATCCACAATATTTTCATGCAGTTTTCTTGCATTTAGCAGTATAAGCTTTATAAAGTACCAAAGTAGGAATTGTTTATCCAATGCTAGTTCATGTGAATTCTACACTACCTGCTCTTGCCACAAATTCAACAGAATGTTGTCCTCCAGATTATTCTACTTAGTTATAGAATTTAACAATAGATACCTACCTGATATCAAATTCACTTTACCTCATTGTAGTTACCTACCTTCAGTATTAGTAGTAATATCATAATTATAGTTATATATGTTTATATTTCAGATATGAGCAAAGATGAACATACATTACAAATGTACCTACCTATTCACCTGATGATGGTATATCAATGGAACAGTTCAATAATGATTGAATACATTTATTATGGTAAGTATTCTTTGAATGTTTTACTAATCCACTATGGTTTCATTGTAGGTTTCCTGATTTTTTTCACAAAAAATCAATATGAGACTTTTTTAGGCAAAATGATGGAGCCAAGTTATATAAACCAATGAAATGTATTGACTTCACACTACTATAGTTAGATCTTAAAAACCCACATTTGCTCATGCATTTGTGAAGTAGGCACAAGTACTTTAGAAGTTTGAATTACATGAAAGGTATATATAATTTCTGATGCAACTCCTTGTGATGATAGTCCAGATATTATTTTCTATTGGTATACAGATAATTTTCGAATATTATATATATAATTGAAATTTTATGTTTCCTTCTGATATACCTACTTCATAAGAAAATAGAAAATTTGGAATTGTTTATTTGTTTTTCTATCTGAACATAGGTATAATATCTTCAAAAACAAAAAAAATTATAATGTATTCATTTGAATTTTTCACTTTACCACAAGTTTCTTACTTCATGAGGAACTTTTTTCAGTTTTTTTCCAACATGACTTTAATTATTATGAATATATAATATCAAAATTATTCTTCAACATGCTGATACTTTGTGCTGATCATCCAAGATTGCATTTTTGGCTTGCAAACTTGTGAAACATTTCCCAAAACATTTTTCAGGATACTGCCCACTAAATTCATTTATTGATTGTTTCAGTGTAAATAATCCCCTATATCCATTATTATATAGGACTATGGACCTGTGGAATATTCAGAAGAACTTTGATGGGGCTCTAAGGAATGTTCAGAAATGGTTTCAACTTCATCAGGAGGAAATCTAGAAATATAAAAATGAACATTATTCTATTGTGTTTCAACCTTTATTTACATGCATACATGATGTTTGAAACATGAAAAAACTCCAAATACAACCAATTCGTTTTATTTATTTTTTCAAGTACCTACTATACTAAAAACTTAATAATCACCACTGAGGATTCAATATCATTCATTCTTTGAAAACTTTGTTGCTTCTACTCCTTTCATAGAGATGGTACCCTGAAATAGGAAATTGAAAGTGTTGTTAACTCTGGATGGACCTGTTTTGTTCTGATTTAAAAAGAAAATATCAGGTAAGTCTATAATTGAATGAAAATGGACATATTCAGATTTCAATCTCATTGGATTCATTCTATTGAACTGATTCATTTGTTATGAATAATTTGAAGATGATGACTGCAAAAGTGATAAAATTTAAATTACATTTATATAATATAGACAAATATTGTGATTTTTCAGAATCACATATAGGTATTCCTATTATGAGTATTATGACAATGTTCTGAAACTCAAGGTCTTTCAGATCAATAGATTATTACTATCATAAAAAAATTTTAATTCCTTGGTTGCTTTCAAGTAGGTTATCTTGATTTATTTCACCTATATTGTAAATTGAAGTTGCTAAGTAGGCAATAATGATTTCAATAAGTTTCACTGTTATTCTGAATTCAGACTTACTCAAATTGACAAAAAGATGAATATGGTGGAAAACACTTAGGTAGGTATATAGGTAAGTAGTATTCAGCACTCAATACAACTGAAATATCCCATAATAAAATTAACAAGCAATTTTGTTAGGAATGTTGAGTAAATATTTCAATTTGAAAGAATTGAGGCAGTAGGAATCATATATGAATATGAAAGCTTGTTAAGTAGGAAAGGTATATATTCCAGCCTGCTTCTAAGAAAAGAAGCCATACATAGTTCATGTTATTGCAAATTGAAGGATGACAAATAGAAGGGAAAGCAGTTCACTATGACTTTAAAAGACTTACTTGAAAAATTGTAGGAACAGTGCCCCTCTTCAAGGTATATTTTCTCAGTTTGATGAATTTCAATAAAGTAATCTCAAATTGTTTAACACAAATGCCAGAATATCCATCAATCTTCTCTGGTTGTTCCAATGCTAGAATGAATAAATTCATATCATCATCAGAAAGATTCTAACAATGTATTGACTTACCAATGCTTTCCAGAATTGAAGTCAACCATTTCTCTGGTGGAAAGAAAGTCGATCATCACTTATTTATGAAGTACAAAACAAAAATTCCATCATCAATTACTCAAATTAGTGATTGGACCTCACTGCACACATGTCCGGAGCATTTTCAATAGATCTTTGTACGTCTATCCCAAAAACTAGGTACTTCCTCTGTAGTCGGAAGAGGTTGTGGGAATTGGGAACGGGAACTCTGTGACGGGGACACTGACAGGAACAGGAGCAGAAAACTGACAGCACAAATACGTCGACACATTTTCGCGAAAATAAAATGGGTTGAAAGAAACAAGAAATGTTGATAAAATATCTAAAAGTGAAAAATTATTTACTTTAAAGTGATATGCTGATGTGACATGTCCACCCTAACCTATAAAATATGAGATCAATCAAAAAATGACACAAAATGCGTTATTCATCTGTTAAGCCTGGTAGTCAGCGCCCTCAAACTATCATACGCTGAACTTGGTCATTCGGCAGACATTATAGTGCACGGAAGACTAGATTTTTTTTCCATTTAGCTGACTTTGTCCAGACACTAGTGACTAGACAGCCCATAGATCTTTCATTGCTTATGCTAGATCCGGCATCCTGTAGTAATTTTTACTTCTGCAAGAAAGTAGGTATTACATGATGACGTGGTGACAAAAATGAAAACGACCAAGTACTTTCAACTCAAGGATGGTAAACCACCCCCGGACCTACAAAAAAGTAACCTGGATACCGGATCTAGCGTAAGCAATAAGATCTATGAGAAAGCCCGTTCCAAAAAAAGAATATAAAAGTTTATTGTTTTGAGTTTTGAGCTTGATAAGTCACATAAAGTTTTAACTTTAACACTTTCAACTTTATCTGTGATAACTTACGGCATTAAGTAGATTTACTATAGTACAATGAATGAATGAATTGCTTCTGATACATGCTGATTATGGCGTCGACAACAACTGCTTTACAACAGCAAGTGTTTGCCCTGGATGCAAGATATAATGCTTACAGGGTTTCACAAAGTCCAAACTTTCGTATGTAATAAATTCAGTATATCCTAGGATCACTTCTCTTGTATGAAATATAATTTTAGGAACATTATACATAAGAAGACGAAACCAGCTACTAAGAGATACTTCAAGACCAACGGATAGGTGGAAGAATTATCTGAGACTACGTTCTGTACTTCTTCAACAGAGATATGGAATAACGAAAAGTGAAAATGCATCTTCCAGTAGTTTGAATAGTAGCTTCAAGGTAAGAAAATCTATCTCTACAACTTTTTTCAAATAAACTATTCTTTAGTCTCTGACAATAAAAGATTCGAATGTACTGATACAATCACCAACTGGATCTGTTGTTCCAACCAAAGAAGCAGAAGCTTCTAGAGCAATGGTTGGTGGTACCTCCATTTCTGAGAATTATGCATTTGTTGGTGTTCAGCATATATTTGACCAGGTTAGATATATAGCTACCACAATAAGTATTATCACATTATCATGATTTAATTTCAGCATACAGAAGCTGTATCTATGGTTAAATTTGCTAATAACAACAGGTCACTATTATGTTGCTCTTCTCTAGACAAAACCCTCTCAGTATGTGATGTTACAAGTAATCCACCTGCAGTGTTGGCCATTCTAAAAGGACACTCAAAGGGTGTAACAGGTCAGCAAAATATTATTTCTTACATAATACCTATGTATCTTAAATTTGTAAATTGTTTTTTAGGATTTGATTGGTCATTAGACAATGATTTAATTGTTAGTTCTTCACTAGATGGTTCAATTAAAGTGTGGAAAATAAATGACTTCAGCTGTCTGAGGACAATCCAGGATCCAAATTCATTCCAAATGTTGTGTTGCATGTTTCAACCTAGTAACAATAATCTTATATTGGTATGCTTACTGAAAATTCATTTTTCTTATCTCAGTGTTGAATAATTTTGTGATATCCAAGGAAGTTTGGATTAGGATCATTAAGTTTCCATGCTTTGTTTCCTACTTTTAGACTGGGAATATCAAAGGGGAGCTGAGATTTGCCAATGTCTCAACAGGTAGATTTTTGAAAAATGTTTGTAGAGTTGGAGGGTCCATACTAAGCATTGCATCTGATACCAATGGGCGCGTATTTTGGATAGGAAATGATAAGGTAGTGTTGAGTCCATTAAATTCAGAAGGACATGGGTGTACTTTTTCAGGGTGAAATAATCTCTGTCTACTGTGAATTGAATGGTGGCCTCACAAAACTCAGAAAAATAAGCTTGCCTCTGAGCTGTTTGGTTACAAGTTTGTGCTATAGGGTTTGGATTAGTAGGGAGGCTAGGAATCCTTTATTGCTTGTCAATGCAACAGATAACTCTATGTATTTATTCAGGTAGGTATTTGATATCAGAACAAAGTACTTATTAAGTACTTATTCCTAAGATCATATTTTACGAGTTTATGATTGAATGCAAGCAGTTTCACATACTGGGCAACATTCGGTTTATTTGACCTCTTGATTTTTTTAGTGTGATTGACTCTGAAGGAACTATAAGACTCAAAGGAAAATTCCAGAATATCCATAGAAAATACATTGTGAGGTCTACCTTCTGTCCAATTATGTCATTCAGACAAGGAGCATGTGTGGGTAAGTATCATCAAGAGAATGTTCATGGTAATTCTAGTTTCTCATGAAATTTCAGTTACAGGGAGTGAAGATGGAAGCATTTATTTTATTGATATTGAGAGGGTGGGCAAGAAATCTGTCCTAAATACACTTCAGGGGCATTCCAGTGCTGTCCTTGGAGTTAGTTTCAATTATGATGAATCTCTTTTGGCTACCAGTGATATGTTAGGTCTTGTGATAATATGGAAGAAAGGAAATGATTTGTGAAGATTATTATTGTTTTTCCTTGAAACAGGGTTAGGGTTGATAAATTAATTACTTCAAATCAGTATTCATATGAGAGAAGCATTCAAAGACTGGAAATAATTTCAAAGTTGTGATTAAATTTCATATTGTAATTATTGTTATAATAAATACCTAAGTTTCAAAACTGTCCTAGATATAATTTTCTGTCAGACCAGCACTATATTAGCATTTGACCCAACTCGTAATTTAAGAATGGTTATGAAATTTTTCCAATCTGACTTGGAAATTCCTGTGACCAAGTATGGCATATGATTATAGAAATATAAAGAGAAGTTCAACGGTTAGTTAGATACCAACGAATATTGGAATTGCTCTAGCTTGAGCAATGCATATAAAAATTATTACTTTCAATTGAATTAAACGAAACATGATTTTTCTTCTGTATTGAATAAAATATGTTTTTAATTATAGTTACACAGATTATATTACAATTCTAATTATACAAGAAATACTAACCGATCACATATTAGATTCCGATACGGACATTAATATCTACAAAAAAATCGACTGAACAAATAAACTTGAACCATCTACACCTAGTTTTCCAAATCACGTGATGAATTCATATAAAAATGCTAGGCTAAGATATAAGACAACAAATGGACGCTCAGTTCAGTTTGTACGCGAGTATTTTTTAAGAAACCTACTCACAAAACACACTATCCATCAGAATATACATTTAAGTAACATTAATGATATTAGGAAAAAGTAACAAGTTAACATTGAATTCCATAAAAACGTCAGATCCTCCTATCAAATATGATTAAAATCGCTAATAAAATGGTAAAGAAAATATATTCAAAAATTCGTGTCAATTATTGAACTAAAATAGTAAAAATATCACAATTATTTTAGGTTACAAAGTTATTTGGAGTCTAAGCCAATTAGGTACTCGTGTGAGATTGGACAGAAGATTCAATCATAACTCATCCAGATCGACCAAATAAAATTGAAGCTTCTACAAATTGTCCAATTGTATTTCAGTACATACATAGGTACACTTTCAAGATCTATAAACCAATATCACTAAATATACATATGAAACATATGAAGTGCATCGAGACGATTTTCAGATATGTGAAGTCGGTGGTTCTGCAAAGTTTCCAGACAAGGGGAAATCCATAACAATGGGAAGACAAAATTGATATCGTTACCCTAGAAAATGCGAATATTGAAGAGACTTCGCGACAATTTCATTTGATATTTGGCATTGACATACAGTTTGGGCAAGTTATTCAACCAATGGAGTGCAAATTGAAACTCCAACAACGTTTTTATTCAACTGTGTTATCTGCTGCCGTGATTATCACTTTATATTAGACTTCAATACTTACGTGTGGCACATTTTTTTTTCATTTAGAAGATTATTTTCACACATGTCATCAATGTATTTGTGAATGATTATTTTGACCTTAGATTTTTCAACGTTTTATCCTCACCAAAGATTAGCTACTGCTTGACAGTAATGTTATAGACAAAATATTAGTTAATAAGTTACAATCAATATTTCAAAATGGAATTGAATTGACACTGCTATCTTTTCTGCCTAAATACTTATTGATGTTTAGCAATAGTTAATTATCTGACTGTGTCTATCATTCTTGAACCCATAAGAATTTTATATTACAGAACGAGTCCAAGTTTTTGTTCTGAATTCGATCTATGTTCAACAAAATAAGAAAAATTTACGAAATACTTAATATTTCTACAACTATAGGACTACAATAATTCAATGATATGAAATATCAATTTAGGTACTAGATGATTCAGAGTTTTTATGGGTTCAGAATACTAGCTGTCATGAAAAATTAAACAATACAATAGGGTATGAGAAGACCATACCAAATTACTATAGTAAGATTATAAACAGACCACACAAATTACTGATTCCCTAATAACCTCACTGAAAAAACGACCAATAGTATATGTGGACTGATATATTTTCTACTGTTTCAATTAGAAAATAGCCTAGCCAACGCACGTCCCACCGACAAATTGACCGACTTCACATACCTGAAGACCCCCACCCGCTCATGTTTGGATAGCTCTCGTCTTCCTCTCCAGCGTGCTGGACTCGATGCCGCTGTCCTCGTCCCCGCTATCCAGCGCCTTCGTCTGCGTGGGATCCCCATTGGTTGCCGAAACGATCGGACCCTTGTTGGGCGCCGAAACGATCGGACCAACGTTGGGCGCCGAAACGCGCAGACCCCCGTTGGGCGCCAAAACGCGCGGTCCCAATTTCGGCCCCACCTCCCTGTGCGGCAGCGCCTCAAACGACACGTTCTTGGCGTCCACCTCGTCGGAGGGCGTGTCGACGTGCTGCACCTGGAAACGGCTCTTGCCGAAGGTCGAGAAGGTGGGCTTCTCGCGGCCGAAAGGCTCTGCGCCGGGGCTGGGGGGCAAATCGAGCCGAAGGCGGTCCCTGGTGTGCCTGAGCCCGCCCAATTCCTCCTTGCGCTTGGCCAACGCGAGTTTTCTCTGGCTGGCGGCCTCTGAAGCGAGATGCTTCAGGGGCGCCGGGGCGGCCGTCAGGTGGGGGTAGTCGCAGGGGTCGCTGAGGCTGCCGGGAGTGGTTATGTCTTCGACGCCGCTGTCGGGGGTTGCGTTCTCTGGGGCCCACGCGGAGCTGCCCGGGAAGAACTGGGAGCTCAGGCTGTGGGCGTGGAAGGGCTGGCTAGAGCCGCTGATGAAGAACTCGTCTGAGTAGGCTTGGTTGTCGCCTTCGGCTGCAAGAGATTTGGTTCGGGCGATGCAAGGGTATTTTTCTAAGGTGATTGACCTTTGGATAGGGTTTCTGATTTCCTGACTTCTTTGCGTTCCCGGGATTCCCGAGAAATTATTAATAATTCCTTGTTCAAATATTCATTTTCTAGTTTTTTTCTTCCTTTTGTCAAGAAATAAATAACAATAACGACATAACATAAAATGAAAATACTTAGGAACCAAAGATACTCAATGTCATACTCTTATTCATAAAATTAGTATATTATGATAATATGATACAAGTTTCAATTCAAATCTGATCACAATCTCAATTAAAATTTACAAATAACATTGAGTTTTTTACAGCTAGTATCACCAACTCCAAAATCTGGGTCTAACTCTTCTGACTTTCATTTAACAACTTCCGAAGAATAAAATACGCGATACGCGTTTCATATTGACTCAATTAGAGGATCAAAATAGAAACTCTTTAATTTTAAGAAACCTACAATAAAAAAACACGAAACAAAATGGAAACTTCTGTTGAAAGAACAAAATCATATTATTTTTGTTGTTTTTGCGGCAAATAATTCTTTCATTCGTATTTTTGTAGAAAAATTTCAGTTTCCTTTGAAGCAGTTCTAAAATTTTGGGTGTTTTGACGTAGCCTCAAACATTTGAAGTCATTTTCTAATGATGGTAACTGTCGTCTTTGCTGCTAACTCGAATATTGTCGATAGATTCATATTATTAAAACGTATTTCTATTCCCGCGTATCCGGGAAATTCCGTATGCTGGAACGAGAAAGTGACATAATTCCCAGAAAAAATCTCGACCTGTGATTCTTGGAACAGAAACCCTACCTTTGAAGAATAAGGTCGTAGAAAGGAAATATGAGATGCTCCACTAGGAGAGACAATTAAATGAATACTATTTATTCTGAAAATTGCGAAAATTGCCATTTAGTTGTGTATTATTACTTGACTTTAACTGAACTACTTGATTCACACGAAGTCTGGCTATCTTCAAAGACGATAAAAATAAAAATTTAATCCCAAAATGAACTCATGGAGAAATGCAAACTACCACCCACCATCCATGAAATCCGAAATACTAGTTAGCTGATAGAGATTTCTATTTGAAACACTAGCTTGTGGACTGGTACCCGTACTTAAAATGTCCAGTTCATCGCCAGGACTTGGTAAATAAGATTCACCGTCGAATTCCCAATCTGAAATAAAAATATTTCATGAGGTGCTGATTTATCCATTTTTAAAGATGCAACATTTGAATCTGGTGGATTCGAAAGAGGTAACTAATTACCTGCAAAAGACTTGAAATCAGGTTGCGGTTTCCACAAATCTTGACTTTGCAATACTGGACTCTCCGGTTCCTTGGGATACTCGTATATGCAATGGTATTTCTGCTTCTTAAACCACACTCCTCTCGGTTTCTGCAGAAAAAAATTGTTACATGAAGCTTGAGACATTAATATTCTTCCATCAACAACTGATTTACCTCGTCTGTCTTTTTCACAGTTTTTTCGGGCGACCTAAGTGCTGATTTGCTTGGTATGGCGAATTTATCCCATGCAGATGGAACAAATTCTGGAATTTCTCCTTCATCGTCGCTGAATGAGCTACTAATGTCACTTCCTTCATAATCACCCTCTGCAATACCTTCCATAGGTTTCACATTTTCCACCTATGTCAAAAAATATATAGAGGAATCTACAGAAATGACAGGAAGATGAATGGTGAATATACAGAACATTAAGCTTTTTCATATCTAATTTAAAAAAACTGGAAACTTTAGTAAAAAATTAACATTTAAACATTTGAAGTGCGGGTTTCCGGTTTCAACACAAAAGCGCAACATTCTGTGGTTGGAGGGGTATACTCAAATTCACAAGAAAAAGACTGAAAGCAGTTACAAATTGAATTCGAATGAAGTCTAGGGTGGACCATTAATTAATCTTCTGGCAATTATTATAATCTTGATCATCATGAAATTTCTCGATTTGAGAAGAAGTAATGTAATCAGGCGCGATATTGAGGCGCGATATTGTTAAACTGATTCCAATCCACTTGTGAATATTGTTATAACTCACCAAATCTTGTGGATCAGCTCTTAGGGCTTTCAAAGACTCTTCATGCTCACCTTCCTGCATGTTAGAAACACAAGTCAATAACAACTATTTACAAAAATAAAGATATTACCACAAAAACATACAAAAAATACACAAGTCACACAAAATATACATGTTAGTAATTATTATTGAAAGAAATATGATTTTTTGCAAAACTAGTAAAAACACAGTCAGTTTATTTGCTCAAATTACACATTTTAGCTACGGATTGGGTCCCAGTAGAAGGACTGGTAGAATTAGTTCAAGGTTAGAGTTGGTTTCAGTCCATCAATTTTCGGGTTTCGATTATAACACTGATGATGTTTAAAATATATTGCTATATTATCGATCCCCAAAAAAAAATTTTAATTATACCGGTTCCAAATTATCATTTGTTGGTACGTTCACAGTGCATAATTTATTCCCGTAATTTTATTGTAGAAGAAGGGATTAAAAGTGATTTTATTGAATCGTAAATCGAAGATGAAAAATTTTTCCAAACCAAAATAATATTAATAATCGTATGTACGTACATGTACACAATAAACACGTAGACTAGTTAGAATTAGGTCGGATATGGACGCAATAATCTCCATAACAATTATGAGTAATCTGTAATTCCGAAAACATATTCAACGAAAAATTTACTCTCTTTTGATTACTTTTAGTTTATTTAGAGTATTTTCTTCAATATAACAAATAGCCATAAAACTGAAGATATGAAAGCATTCACCTATTATGCCGATTTTGAGATGAAACTACTAACCTTCCAAATAAACTCTCCACTAGAACTGGATCTGGAGTCTGAGCCGCTATCCCAATCATGGTCATCATTATTCTCGCTAAATGAAGTTGACATCAATTGACAATCCGATGGCCCACTGAACCTAATGTCAGTGAGAACACCGAAAATATTATCATCTTCAATATGCGCTTCCTCATTTGGACCATAGATATTCATATATTCGCCATCTTTTTCGGAATCATCGAAATCCAAGCTATTTTTAACGTTTTCCATGTTGACAATGTTCACGTAGTCGTCGTAGAGTTCTTCTGAATTCAAGTTTTCGTAAATGTCTTCGGTATTCTTGACATCGGCGTTTTCGTAATGGTTTTCTTTTCCAGCAATTTTGGTTTCTTCAGATACGTTTTCGTAAAGTCTATCGACAGTTTCGGTTTTCGAATTTTCGTTACATATCATTTCTTGGTTTTCATGAATCCCAGAAGTGGTTTCAATTATACTATTTGCATATTCTGGTTGTCGTGTGTTCACTCCCTCTTTATTTGATTTTTCAAGTGAATCTTCTGGTTGTCTCTCACATTTTTCAGTTTCGCTATCTTCTGCTAGACTTTCTTCTTCTTCACTTGAAGAATCCTCTGAGATACTTTCATCGTTCGATTCATCTCCTAAAATACTGATTCCATTGCACTCTTCATCTTTTTCTTTCAACATATTCAAATGTTCATCTCGAGATGGTACATTAAATTGAACCTCCAAAATGTCTATCGGCGTTTCAAAGAATTCAAATGGGGGTTTTCTATTGCCAAATCGAGTTCCGCCATCAATTTTCACATTATTGTTCCCAACTTCCAGTGTGGGCGTTTCAAACAGTTCTTTTTCATCCTCCTCATTTGAAAGATTATTTTTCAACGGCTGCTCATCCAAATTATTGATCACATCATTATTGACTATTTCAACATTCTTGTTTGAATCTTCCTGTACTTTGATGTTGTCTTCAACTGCTTTATCATCTGAATCAGTATTCTGCGATTCACATTGACCAATATTTTCTTCACCACCCATAATATATTCACATACTTTATATACATCTCGATTACTCGGATTCGTTTCGATTACTGGAGCATAAAGAACTTCGTTAACAGTTTCTGCAATTCGGCCTTCCTTCGAATTTGGTTTTACGAATTCATTCTGTGATGATTCAGGTAGAAACTCTTCATCTAGATCAGTTATTTGTAAGTTCCGACTTTGATGTTCATTTTCTATGAGGTGCTCCAAGGTCTCTATACATTCAGGTACATTTTCTATTCCATCTACACAATTTTCAATATTTCCATCGTTTTCCTGTCCATTTTCGAGAAAAAATGAACTACTTATAGAAGCGACTTGGTCGATACTAACCAAAGATGCAGGTAACTGTTTCCAAGGATTTTCTTCAGGTGAAGGCAATGGTACAGATTGTCCCTTGGAAAATTCGACATTGACTTCCAGAGTGTTTGGTTTTCTGACACTGTTCGGAATTACGTCTTCCAATGCCTGATTTCTCTCTTTCAACAGGAATTCATTGATGATTATTTTGGTTTCCGTTTCACTATTTGAGGGAATTACCATTTCCGGTGATTCTATTATGAAGTGTTTTTCGTAATTGTTGGACTGTGTTGAGTTTTCGACATCTGTTTCATCAAGAAAATCTTCGAATATCTTCGGGTTCCGTTCAACTTCTTTCTCAAGTTCCATAGCATTGAAATTCAATTCTTCCAAATTGAACAGGGTGTCATTGGAACAACAAGAGTCTTGACTAGGCGTGTGCATGTTTAGGGTACCCCTAATTGGACTTTCCAACGTTTGAGGTGAGTGGCTGGGAATTTCTCTGGTTATAGTATCAACTTCACAATGTTCAGACCAGTCACTGTCGATATTTTCACAATACTTTCTGTGGAAATAATTAAAAGATTAGGTTGACAAACTTGGGCGTTACTGAAATCTTAATATTCATATCACATATTCTTTCTTGGATTGTCAGGAATTTCTACCCATGAACTCAGTTGACTAGTATTATTTCATATTCCGTCTACCGTATTAATTTTGACAACTTAATTTCTCAAACAAAATCATAGAAACCAAATATTATGGTGCTAGATATTTAGGTTTTAAAACCAAAATTTATAAAGTAATTAATACAGTTGTGATTCCAAAAAAGAAATATATCTGAAAAACTAACCCACCTTGGTGAATTTAAACCAGAGTTATCTTCGATATAACTCTCCTCTGGTATAGGTGACAGAGGGGCATTATACACATTGTATTTCAAAAAAACTTCGCTTCTTTCACAACTTTCCCAGTCGTCATCATCTTTGACTTTTTCCACCGTAGCACTCTTTGAAAGATGAGGGAAAATCACAGAATTTGTAATTAAATTATTTCAAAAATATTACATAAGATGTCTTTCAATGGTACAAACCTGGGCGTGTGGTAATTTGCTGATAAGTTCATTTCTTATAGCAGACATTATTTCATCATCAATTCCGAAACCCACATAAGAGTCAGTTTTTCTACTTGGTTGAATTTGCATTTCCCCACAAAGATCATCTGTGTTTGACTGAGGGTGCAGAAACCAACCCCCACCTGATTCCCAACTACCGCTATTTGGATCTGAAATAAAACGGTGATAAAATTTACAAATATGTAACTTTCAAAATTCCACATCTTCTTTGTGCTTTCAATCCACATGTTTCTTATATTTTCACAAATAAATATATCATCGAGTTATTTCCATTATTCAAGTAAATAAAAACCAAATCCATAAAAATCACCAATGAATATAGATAATTCACTTATTTGTCATCGCTCAAATTATATAATTCTGTGTATTCAATTAACAACAAGGTCAGAGAGTCATTAAGCAAATTTGATATCTTGAGACGATGTGTAGACAATTACCCGAAAAGAATGTGAATACTGATAGTCGTGTTTTTCGACTAATTTGTTCTCCATTTGAAGTACCAAATTATGAAAATATAACTTCAACGGGGAAAATTGTTTTCTGAATACCTAGTATACTATTGAAATCACCTGAACTTTATAAATAAAATTATCAACTCATATCACATAAATTTGTCAATAATTACTCACCTTCTGGACTTAGATCATGAAAACTCGTATTTTCTACTACATAAGTTCCATTGGCTTCACCCCGTGTATCTTCCTTCTCGATCAGAAACGTGTTTTCAGCCTTTTGGTTCACAACAAATGTTGAATTTGGTTGCGAACATTTTTGCGAATCTTCCTTATTACCAGAATCCTCATCAGGAACAACATTTTGATCCAACACATCTTGACTGCAAATCTCTTCACTTTCAACATAACCGTTATCAACGAACATAAGGCTTTTGGGTTCTGAAGAAAAGCTCTCAAATAAGTTATCATTCTGAATATTTTGGTGATCGAATGTTTTTCCCAGAAAATTATCCCAGGTTTCCAATGAGTACTTCAGATCTTTTTCTTCCAAACATTCTGGATCATTATTATCTTCAGGATTGCCAAATAAATTGATGCTACAATATTTTTCTTCGACGGGAAGGGACACATCTTTTTTCTTGAAAGGCGTACTAGTAAAAACGCTGAAATGTGTGAGCGAATTAGGCATTGCCACATCTTGATTGCTGCTCAAATCAAAATTAACACATTTCTTTTTAGAATCTGCATCAAGGGAAGCAGGGTCCACATATTTTTCCTCACTGCTTTGTATCAAATCTGACAATTTTTGAACTCCTTTCAGTATCAAATCTTCACTGGAAGTTTCTCCACTGTCGGTATCACCATTCAATTCGGTATTTCCACATATGGAAGCGATATTCTCGAGATTCGTATTATTGTTTTTCGTTTCTACTACAATTTCAGGATTTTCGATACCCTCTTCAAACTCCTTGTCATTATTGTCAGTTAACGAATTCAAATCATCATGCATGGAGTTTACTTGGGAAATACGAGGGTCCACAACTTCTTCACATTCTGCATTGATGTTTTCTAAACTATCATTGAGGTTGAAACTGGTTTCTTCACCTCCATCCACAACCTGTTCATTTGAAAGGACCGTTTCGCCACTTTTTTTCCCAGAGTTTCCTCCACTTCTTACGTTATCCGCCATCAATTGCGAGTCCCCCTGGGAACTAGTATCTGCTCTATAATCGTCCACATCCAAAGCGCTGCTGATGTCTGACACATCGAAATTAGCGATCTTGCTGGTACGCAGCGGACCGTAATTATCCACGACAACATTGAACACGCTGAAGACTTGATTGGCCGGCTGAATGTCCACTGTACTATTCAATTCTTGCATCAAGTTTGCCACATTCGCGCTACATACACTATCAGGTACGAACAGGAGACTGTCTCTGCGCTCTTCCTGCAGCTTCCTCAGCTCCTCCTGGAAGGTGTCCTGGATGCTCAAAAGGTTGCCTTCGCTAGCGAAGGTCACGCCGGCGGTTTCCAGGTTGTTCGCAGGGGCCAACCGCACGTTTTTGTAGTTGACCTTGCAGTCCAGGCTGGGCAATGGTGTCTCAGACTCCGATTCCGAGTAGTCCACGTGGGTCAGGACCATGAGATCGGCAACTGACTTGGATTTCTGGCGCACCTTTTCAGTGTAGGCGCCCCTTTCGACCTTGCTCCGCCAGTTGTCGTCTTCGGTCTCGCTGCCGCTGCTGGTCCTTTGAAACAGCTTGCCATCGGACGAATCGTTGTCGATGTTCGTTTTTGATCTGGTTTTTGATTTCCGTTTGACGCCTGTTCGCGGCTCGCTAGAATCGAAGTTCAAGGAATCGTCGTTGGCGCTGAGTTCGTCTTCGATGAAGATGCCGGTAGCGTCGCTGCTTTCAGCCAGCAGGTTGTCCAACGAGCCGTGGAGGTTTGTCAGACTGGGGGAGAGATTTTTGCGCAGGCCGGGGAAGTGGACGGTTATGTCGTCTGTTTTGACAAGCGAGTTCGGTTTGAGGGAAGCCCATCTTTGGTCGAAATCGTCCAGGGAAAGCGAATCCTGCGAGGTATTCGAGGTTGCGTTTGTGTGTACCTGCAGGAGGTCGGTCAGCATGAGGTGAATTTGGGATACAGTGGGCCTTGATTCCGCGTTGGTCCAACAAAGTTGCATGAGACGGAATCTGGAACAATAATAATAATAATAATAATAAATCGTCTTTATTTGTGATCCAAAAAAAAAACAAAAAGAAAAGCACTTTCGTGACATAAGTATAAGGAATGAATCATAAATTATTGTCCAATAATAAGAGGCGAGATTTAGCCTAAGGCTATTCTTACATCTAACCTCTTGCCATGGACAGCTATATAAGCGAATAGGTAATGAAATATAATAATATAATACATTCGAATGAAAACCTATAATCGAAGCTATAGTTGGAATGAAAATAATTAATTTTTAATGAATTTTCGAAATGAAAGTAGTACAAGTCTTTTGATTTGGTCAGGAATTGAGTTGAATAATTGTATAGCATTATAAGTGAAACTTCTCTGGTACAAAGACGTCGAATGATGTGGCATCGTGAGAGCATGTGGATTTCTTATATTCACTGAATGAACACTAGATCTAGGAATTAGGTTATATCTATTTTCTTCTGTGATCATAAGAACCTTATATGTGAATATAGCTAAGTGAAGTCTCCAACGGTTTTCCATAGTTAACCAATTGAGCTCATTCAGTTTTCGAGTGATGTGATCGAATTTCCGCAAGCCACAAATGAACCGCACGCAAAAGTTCTGTACCTTTTGAATTTTATATTTATAGCTTCCGTCCAGGCAGGGACCATACAAAAAATCATAATAAGAGAACTGTGATAAGACCAAACTGTCACATAAAACCTTGCGCAGCCTGAAGCTCAACACAAATCTATTGCTGTATAGAGTTTTGAGAGAGATAAATGTCTTGCTTAGTATATTTTTTACGTGGGTTTTAAACCTGAGATCATCATCAAACACCAAGCCCAAATTCTTTGACGAATGCACAATACTGAGAGGAATATTATCGATAGTGATATTGAAGTTCATAGAGATCTCATTGTAATAATTTTTAGGAGAAAAAATGATTATTTTAGATTTAGAGGAATTCAGTTTCAGATTATGAGCCCGACTTTTATCAAAAATTATGTTAAGATCACTGTTTAGAATATTTTTAGCTTCAAGAAGATCATCCTTCGAGAAACTGATAGATAATTGAGTATCATCGGCATATGCTTGTACTTCACAACGTTCAATAGAATTCAAAATATCCGCCGTGTAAATAATGAAAAAAAGAGGGCCCAGAATACTCCCTTGAGGCAGTTGTATGTCATTGTTATCAGAAATAGCGCGAAGAAACGAGTATTATGAGGAAAATAAACATGCCAGTGGTATCTACCGAGATGATCCCCCTGAATACTAATGATACCTGTGACTTGTCTTTTCCCCTTGTATAGACTCCAAAATAATGTTATTTAAAGTGTCAGTATTCAAAAGAGTATGGATATTTCGTATTGTGTTTTTTTTGTAAGCCACTGATGAAGTACCCATCATATTTCTATGAATAACTGCATCAATTATCTAACTGTTTAGTAGATACCTTGAGATTTTAAATTAAATTCTGCTTCATCATGCAGGTATTTTCGTTACTTAGTAGAGAAGTTCATAACAATGATGTAGGACATTATTGAGCAACAATTTTATGTTTTTAACACAAAAACCTCACTTAACTCAAAGATAATCCCAACTTAGAAAAAATAGTAAAATATCAACAGATACATATCTTTGCATATCTGAACGATTTCATGTAAATTAAAAATATTTATATTAGCTACATAATTTTCCTTGGAATATTTTTGGATTATCTCAAAATTCAGGAGTTGCCACTACTTGAGTACATCTTGATAAAGAGCATACTTCGAGCTCTATTCATCTGATAATGCACGTTGTATTACCATAATGTGTAAAAATATGCCAGAAACACTATCAGGGTGGAAAGATCTTTTGAAGAATGAATAATCCGAATAACATTTTCATTTGTTATACTCAAAAGGGCTTTTCTCTACAGAGGTAGGTAATTTTCAGAAAAGTCCACCTATCTAGTAATTGTAATAATCTCAAGTTTTACGAGCCTTTTCACAAATTATCACTGGTTGAAGGGTTATACAGGTTACGAATTGATCTGCAATATGAAAATGATTTATATAAAAGTGTCAAGGGTTATCATTTTTTATTGAGGAGTTGATTTTGGTTACCCTATGGGTATTTCCAATAGCATGAGCATGAGGCCGTAAATACATATATATCAGTTGGTGCACAGTTCGAATTCATTATGTTGATTTTTATCCAAAATGAAGCGTTTGATTTTTGTATTCTTGAGCGTTATATGTGTATAATGTTGATGCCTACATAGGTATATTACATTACTATCCTGAATCAAGTAAGTTGACATATTCGATTTGGTTCTCAATTAATAGTTAGCAGTATTTTTCTTCAAAACATCGTCAAGAAATTTATTGACCAATATTTTTTCAGTCTCAACTCAATTATGTAGAGCATTATCACATGGAACGGTTTCATATCTTCTTTAAGACTTCAATGTAAATGTGTTGGAAGATTTGTTTTATTAAATATCTAAAAATGTCGTTTTTATCTGCACACCAAACAACATACCTAAATACATTTCCTCCAAATAATATTACCTTAATTCTTCAGATCAAACAAGTCACTGCTATTCCAGTATTACTGGAGCAATGGAATCCGGAGAAGAAAAACGAATAGAAGACAAATGTGAAATGGCAATTTGTGAAGCTTCCAGAGATATCAAGATTAGTGGGTATGTTAAAAATGAATATATATATAGTTACTCCAACATATGATGAATCATTCGATTCATTGATTTATGCAATGTTTGACTTTGGTGGTTATTTAAATTTTTCACATTGAAACATGTTTCTTATGAAAGACAGTTCAAGATATACCACGAGACTAGCATAGTGGTAAAAAAAGCATGATACTCAATAATTGGACTGAATATTAATTACATAATTTCATTTGTTCTACTTTTTCTCCAGATGTGCTGATGCCAGTGTTCTGCCACCTTGTATAATGAGAGAAGGCGATTTGAAGAAACCCTTTTCAAACTGCTGTTATGAAATTTATGTCCATAATGTGTTGATTGTTTGTGCATGTATTTGGTGTCATACTATACTTTTGTTACCTAATGTACTATGTTTAATTTGTACGTTCCATATCAAAAAATTAATGTTATTAAATAAATTGAATGTTCCCACTTAATATATAACATATTGATTTTATATTCAAAGAGGCTTCAACTACAAAACGCAGTTTTTATAACAATCCTCATACCTTGAGCAGTTCATGAGTATCTTTTTCATTTCTTTGTAGAAAAGTTGATAGCAGTTATGATGGATATTATTTGCAAAGATTTTGTCAGGTGTTGTTTTTTTTCTTCCAGAAAGTTGGAATTTTCAGGGGTAATATGATAAGTGGTATAATTATTATTACCGATAAATACGAGTCCGCAGGACGAGTTGTATTCTCTTGCATTGGGATTGCCAATGAATTAATATTTCAAAAAATTATTGGTTATTAATCATACCACGAATTATATTTAGGACGACAATATATCGGTTTGACATAAAGAAATATCGTGTCACCGTTTCAATTTGAAGTAATTTACAGAAATCAAAAACTAACACCGTGAACACTGAAGAGAAAAATTTGGGATACTCTTTTCCACTGAATCATGTATGATACCAATGGAGATTTGTACCCTGGTTTACCACCGTGAAAATACAGCGACAAGCTACATTTTCATTGCAATTCCGATTCTATTGGCTGAATTTCAAAATTTGAATCTACTGATTGGTTGTTAAGTAAGGAGATATATTGTCAACATAAAAACTTACACAAACGCGAAGATAATTCCAAATGGGAAATAACAGTAAAATATAAACATATACAGAAGATTTATCTGAAAGCTTCACATGGTTATCATTCATTTGTGTGGAGTTGATATGGGTTATCTTCATAATGGGTATTTCCAAAGTAATTTTTGGGAAAAAAGCTTACAGGAGCATGAATTCGTAAATACATATTGAAGCAACACGATTGAAATTTTACATGAAATAAACCGTTCAACCAGAAGATGTTGTTTTTGTGAGGGTTGGACCTGTTTCAACTTCTTTGAGTGCGAGTTTTTCAACATTGTGAACATCAACCCACGAGTGTGGGATACAATGATATAGATAAATATACAAGCACCTTTACATATGCCCCTTCAAAAAATATTTCATAAAATTTGTAGTAGATTTTTCCTTTATTCAGAAAGCTTTTTTGTTGATATGTAAATATTTGTATCATTGAAACAACGCAGAAATGAATCACTATTATATTCTATCATTTCATCAACACGAGATGAACATTTTTCAAATTGAGAGGAAAGTGTTCAAGCATCCTCTGTTCAAAAGTTACTAGAGCCGCCACTGTTCGCAATTTACTATTCAAATATCTTGTAAAACTGGAATTTGCTCTTCCACACATGTTTATCATAAATATATCTGTCTTTATTTAAATATTTTTTTCATATAAATAAGCATGTAGAGATTCCTATTGATATCAGTTGTTGCACAGTACGAATCAATCAAGTTGATTTCTTTACCAAAATGATGCGTTCGCTTTTTATGTTCTTGGCCATTACATGTATATATGTTAATGCCTACACAAGTATATATCCATACGATCCTAAATCAAGTAAGTTAACATATTCTATATTATTCCCAATCAAATCGTAAACAGTTTTCAATAAAATATTAATTTCGAAATTCCAAATACACTACAAATATGTTGTCAAGAATGAATAATTATGAGGCAATGTTTTTTTTAACAAGTTTATCCAATAATCGGTGGAGCAAATGTGATATGTTTGCCACATTTGGATCATTAAATATTTGCTTTTTAGCTACCAAATAACAAACATACAAAAATTTCCCTATAATGATATCAACTCAATTTTTCAGATCAAACAAGTCACTGCTATTCCAGTATCACTGGACCAATGGAATCCGGAGAAGAAAAACGATTAGAAAACGAATGTGCTTTGGCAAATTGCGGCGCTTCCAGAGATATCCAGATTAGAGGGTATGTTATAATGATTATTTATTTCGTACGATTCTCAACCAATCGAACGTCCAATTGAGCTAAGCTAACTTGTATTATTTCGAGTATACATGGATTTACATCGAGTAGCTCTACCAGTGAACAGTTCATGTTGTTACATACAAACGAAGTGCGCTGTATAATTTTGACGTTTATCGTATCCTTTCATTGTCAGAAACTGAGTAGATTCGGTTCTTTATCATTAAAAGTGACATACTAGTGTGTTTGAACGACTGTACTCAAAAAATAATGGCTTCAAATACAATTCGTATTTCAAAATATTCGAGGTAAGGTACATCTCAAACTTCCTGCATAATTACAAATCAGGTCAGTTGAACTGACACTCTTTGAAATTATGCAACAAGTTATCGATGTATAACCCAAATATTTTGAAGTACTATTACTACTAAAAATATATAGTTACTCCTTGATGTGATACATTATTTCATTGATGTATGTATACAAAGATTGACTATGGAGTTACCCAAATTTTTGACACTGAAACATGTTTTTTATGGAAGAAAGTTCAAGCATCGAATGTCATGAAACTTTCATTTCATGATCCATAAGATTTGCATAATGATAAAAACATAATAGTCAAAATTTGTCTTGAGTATTTGTTACAAAATTTATTATTATTATGTATTTTTCTTCAGATGTGGTGTAGTCGCTGTAATGCCACCTTGTAGAAAGGAAAAGGGCGATTTGAGAAAACCTTATCCAGACTGCTGTTATGAAATTGTATGTCCATAATCTGTAGATAGTTTCAATACATGAGTGCGTTTGTATTTGGAAATAAACTAATTACTAATACTTTATTGTTTATCCACTTTGTTTCATTCGAAAAATATGATGTATGTGAAATCAAAATGTTGAAGATTGTAATTTCTATCTTCAAATAAATAGTTATTTTCAAATAAAATAAATGACACCACTTCAATATTTGTGGTACTGCAGAGAAATCTGTATTGAAACATATGAAATCTCTTCAAAATAAAACCATAACAAACTACCATTTCTGGAATCAACATCAAAACTATACAAGCCATGGGATTTAATAGACTCTTCAAAATGAAAGTATATATCTTCATCCATCTTACAAAAAATGAAAAATATTAAAATGTCACTCGTCAATTTTAATTCCCATGAACAACATTCCCGACAATATGATCAATTAAAAACTGTCGATATAAAAAACATCGTTATATTTTAGTAGAACAAAAAGTCATCACCCTTTATGAACACAGATTAACTCTTTTCTTTCATTACATATTCTTCAAGAGATAACTAACTCCATCTTTTAACGACAAATAAAGTAAAAATGAGATTTGCGCAGGAGCGATTCTGTCAAATGGATGTCATTATCAGAATGTAAGAGTTGATTTTTCTGTATTAAAAATCGCAGAAGAGCTTAGAGTAAATAAATTTCCTGCATAAAGCTATGTCTAGAGTACCTGGGGATGGGATTCCCAACATGATATAATTGATAGCTGTCCCGAATGCTTCTCTTGAAAGCATGCTGTAAGAAAATGTTGAATTGTTCAATTGAATTTGTATGAAATATTGTTATGCTCTTGTCTATCCAGCATTTCATCAACTTCTGCATAGTCTGATTTGTTTACGAAAGTTATGATGTTTAATAGAAAGTGAACAATCAGCTGAAAGTTGCCTCAAGCTGAGCACGGTATCAATGATGAAATTGCATAATGACTATATTATCGCGTGTAATGTACAAAAGGTTATCGTTTCTTCGCTCATATAAACAACTGCAACTTACAATTGTTGAAAGACCTCTGAATAATTCCAAAATGAGGTCGGCAATTGTTGTCGTTTTGTGCATTTTGTACGTAAGTGTGGATGCATGGGTAGGAATAATACGACATGATCCAAGATCCAGTAATGAATAAAGTAACATGACTTTAGATTATTCATTAAAGGGTTCATTTATTCCAGACCATCTTAGCCACTGTTTTTCTACAATTCACAAACTAGGAGCAATGGAGAAAGGAGAAGAAAAGAGATTGGCTGACCAATGTGCAGTGGCCAAGTGTAGACAAAATAGAGACATTGGCATTTCTGGGTAAGACATATTCATGTCGTTTTTTTCTATGAAAAAAAATACAATTACAGACAACTTTGCGGGAAATTCACACAAGAATAATACTTATTTTTGTTGTAGGTGTGGTTCAGTTGCAATTGAACCTCCTTGTCAAGTATTGAAGGGAGATTTATCAAAACCATATCCGGATTGCTGCTTCAAAATAGAGTGTCCTGAGGAATAGAAATGTCTTCACTACCCCAAAAAATTTAAATAATGAATTCGTAGGAATTGATGTTTAGGATGAATTATTTCGATTTATTAAATTTATTAAATTAAATTTGTTTCAAGAAATTTTCTTCATATTGTGAATAAAATGTAACATGTTTTGGTGTATAAAAATCAAAAAGTCTGAAATAAATGTTTCATAACAGGAAAACCTTATTGTGAATCACTAACACTATGATATTATATAAATATGAAAAATAGTTTTATTGCTTCAACCTACAACAGCATACTTTGTGAAATAATTAGAACTACATGATGAAACCCAAACAAATGTTTTATTAGAGCAAAACCTCCATAGATGAATCATGAAACCATTACCTCTAGAAAATGAACAATCACATCCTCTTGACTTATTCGTTCACTATCAAGATAATCACAATAAATCAATTTATCAGATGGTTAGTAAATAAAGTATCAAGTCTTTATTTTCACTATAATATTGGCAATAAAATTGCACATGCATCATAAATAGCTTCATTCGTCACTGCATCAGCTCTTTGATCGCCACCGCGTGACGTCACCGCAAGTGGTCTATTGCTAGATTGATAAGGATAATCAAGATTTTATTGGAAAAATGTAAAATATTTTTTCTATACCTACACCGGTGCCGAAATCCCAAGGTTATTCAACCTTACAGGAAGCTGCAATGTGATCCTGTCAACTGACGACACCAAGTTGGCGTATATCCAATAACAACTATAGAAGCTGATCAAACACAAGTCGGCTAACTTCTTTGTTATTTAAGATACGAGGTCGGTTAAATTAGAGATAAACGTGCTAACAAAAAAAATTCAACATCGCGTTTTTTTAGGACACCTTGTATATTTCCATTTCAATCGATTTCCGACTCCTTCCGGAACATCGAAAACGCGATGTTCAATTGTTTTTTGTTAGCACTACGTTTATCAGCGGAGAAAATACTACTAGTTCTCTGATTCAACCGCAATTATATCTTCAATAGTACCGACTCGAGTTTGATCAGCCTGTATAGACAACACCTTTTATTCTCTTCACGTGAAAGTGAAGATAGTTTTGGAGAAACAAAAAACTATCTAGCTTGCTAATGATGCATCATACGCATGCGCGAGTTTTGACAATTTGAAATTCACTGACGTTTATAGAATTACATAGGTTAGGGTCTGGGGACATTTATTAACCCACATGCCATGAAATAGCGCTGATATGATTATTAATGTGAGTGATTAAAAATTAGAACGCGAATCGTGTTCCGATGACTTCATCGTTACAAGTATATTTGCAAATCGAAAGTAATACTACAGAGATCATATCCAAATCTGCATCTATTGTCCAATAATCCATCAATGAATGAATATTTGAAGAATATATTCCATGATGATATGAAAACATCGAATTGGAGATTATGTAACACATTTGATTCATTTTCAATAATTATCATACGTTTGACGCTTATTCACCGTCATAATATAAACAAACATCTACTTTTAATTCGAACTTGCGCATGCGCATATCAATTTGAAACGCACACTGCAATTTGTTTTTATTCTCCGCTTCAGTTTCGGGATCCTTGCTGTAGATCGTTTCAAAATTACTCAATTCCACTGGTAGCATTTTCCGGCGTTCTGAATAGTCACCCTATGTGAGCCTAGAAATTCACTGTCTTCTACTGCCAGCAAAAGGACATGCCACTCCAGTATCCCCTCTACCGCACGGAAATGTGAGGATAGGAATTGTTTTCGTTTTATTACATACAAAGAACAAAAATCCTATCCTATCATTTTGGTCAAATTCGAACCTTGTGTAGATGCCGAAACGGCAAAACGCATACAGGAATTGACTGTATTTTTTCAGAAACTCAATATTCAAGTGCTGATTACCCGAAAATACTGCGTAAGGTTTATTTCTGATGAAATGAAAGAAATGAAAGGAACTTTTTTTTGTAAGATTCAGAAGACATCTAAAGGATATTCAGATCAACCTCCTCATAACTTCCTCATGTTGCTCATTTTCCAACAATGTGACTAAATGAGGAAATGTATTAGGTAAAACACTGAAAAATAAATGAGTTCCTATCAGATATATCTATCCAATGAAAAATATCCTCCTGAATAATGTTGTATCTTTGGGAGAGGAATAATCTGACCTCGCATATTGTGAAAATATAAATAAATTCTTGCTAAATGAATAACAACATTCAAATCGGGTTTTTCTTCTCAGCTACGGCTATAACTCGATGGATGGTCTCCCAATGCTATTACAAAATATTTATCTAGTTTCTATCAACGAAACTATAAAGCTCAGTAGGAATTACAACTCATGAACAGTGACTGTCATCAGTAAATTCAGTGATATCGGAACGCGACCATAGTTGTTATTACCGGCAACAGCGAACGCACTCACATATAATCGGTGTAGATGGCGCTGAACGTGGGCCGCGCCAAGCGAAGGTGCGGCTCGCCGAGCACCTGCGACACCACCTCGTCGTCGGTGAGAGCCGCGTACGGTTGTTCTGCGCACGCGCACACCTCCCACATGGCCACGCCCAACGACCACACGTTGCCCGGTCGGTCGACCTGCTTCGGCTGGATGGTGGTCTGCAACAACATGGGTGCCATTTTAGTGCAAGAGTACATCGATGAGGAAGTTTCCTTCCAACGGATGATCATGAAATTGTTGGTTGAATAACAACACCTTTTCCAATTGTGATTCAATAAGCGTCAAGTTGATTTCAAAGAGTATCATTGTATTACAATGTATTACAAATCAGTCAATTTAATCATTTTTATTTCAAAATCAGTCTACTACAATTCAATATGTGATATATGACAAGAACCAGAAGATTTCTAATATCAGGGTGAATGAAAATATCATCCATCTAACCTTTGCCTGTGATTTTTCAGTTTTGAAATTCTAATGATTCATTACGAAATACATTTTACATTTTTGGAAATACAAATGACTATTGGAACTTGGAGTGTTAGTTTTTGAAATTGATTTGATTATTTCAAAATACATTGATGTTTTTTTAAATCAAAATAACTAATTTGAAATGCAAAAAATGCTTTTTGAAATCCAAATGACTATTTGGAAATACAATTATTGATCATTTTATGAACTGAAATTAGATAAGGTGACGTACTACCTAGATTTGGTGAGATTTGTTGGTTATAAATTTCTGAAGTCAATTCGGTTGAGCCTTCAGACCGAAAAAACTGCTGCACTGTTGCCAGATTGAAGTCACTGATTTCTCAGGTGAATTTAAATATTCAATAAAATCATGGAATATATAAGTAGCATAATAAATTTCAAAGATAAACTACCACTGTCAAAATTACTAATTTTCAATATTTATTTTTCATCCATAATTAACATTCTGTCGGCACTCAGACACAAATTCGAAATATCATAGCAATACCAAGATGTTACTGCAGAGCTTGTCTATTTAGACATATCGATACTTCCGGCAACTGTGTACGTCAGCAAAATGGTGGAGGAGCCTAGACTACATTTTTGAATTTTTTCAAAGGCAAACTTGATCGCTCGAAAAAAAAAAAAATTACGTAATCGATGAATTTTCACAAACTATAACATGGAATAAAAATCTGGATTTCGGAAACTTGATTTTGGCTACTTCAATAAACGTGGGTAAATCTTGCTTGATCAGACTTGGTTTCCTAATTCGCAGGTAAAGTTCTTGCAATGTCAAATAAAACACAAAAAAAAAAAGAAGAAGGATTTAACGACCGGCAGCTGCTTAAAACTCTTTTCCGTGTCTCAACTAAACTGCAGGTAACAATATAAAAGCACAATATTTGGTTCTGAATGACCTCGAACTATTGTTGCTAACAATTCCATTGAGCCATTTTCCAATGAGTTTGGTGAAAATATGTAACGAAAATGATTAAAACATAATTATTCATTCGTTTTTTGCCACTAGCGGATGCGTTTACATATAATATGCATATTTAGTAAGATTTATATGTAGGTGTCTAAGCTTGATAATTTTTTACTATGTTGAAAATAGTATATTATGCAATGAGTGCAAAATGGCCATTTTGTTGCGAGTTGCATACTATACTTTTTCTATGACAACATATCGTTCACGTTTAATACATGCATACATTGCAAAAACTTTGACAGAAACGATCTGCTGACATTTCATCAATTTGTCGCTGGACGTCATAATTAGACAAGTCGTAGTCGTCGTGATTTTAGAGTGAACCTAGACCTATCACGAAATATTTCATTTCGCATTTGTTGCTTAGCAACTTGCCTAGCAACCGATGCAAAAATGAAATTCTGTACAAAATGTGCTTGTTTATGATTGAAGTTACAGTTATAAAATGAACATTTATCGAGGTTGTCATAGAAAAAGTAAATATTGATTTTATTATTATGTACTACCACATTATATTTGATACTTCTAAAATAAATTATTCCTAAAAATGCATTAAAAGTGAAAAAGTTGGATCGGAATCGAAGTTTTGGAATGAGGTTCAACACATCAGACATAAAATAAAAATAGAAAATATTCATATGTCCATGTATTATAAAGATGGCCGTTATTCAAGGTGGATATAGATATGGTGGAACGAGTCCCATTAATAAGGCACTAGAGAAATTTGTAGACTTTTGCCAACTTGATTGTCGAATTTCAATCGCTGAATCCACGAATTCATATATGGCGCCACGTCTGCTGATTCCGTATGGTGAATCAATAAATATATATTGATATTAAATGCGATATTAGCACCATCTCCAAATGATTAATGAAATATTACCAGGGATATGATCTTTGCTAAACCAGGTCTACAGGTTTTGACGAAAAACAGTAATTGAAGAGTCATTTCACCACATCTACATCAACATTTCTGTTATTATTTACCTGGGTGTAGGTAAGTGATTCGGGTGCACGCCATCTCACAGGTACGCCAGCAGCTCCCTGGTAGTAGTCGCCAGGATATCTGGAGACGCTTAGGCCGTAGTCACCGACTTTGAGGGTTAGAGTGGACGTAAGCTGGCAGTTTCTGGTAGCCAAATCCCTGAAAGGAGATTTTTATCTTGTTACAATCAAGGTGGATGACTACAATTGATCAAAGGTAATATTTATGTTTGTATATTCGAGGTCGCTGTTATGTTGCAAAGTAATATATTAATGATCCAAGTTTTATAAGATGCTATTTTGTCTTTCAAAACGTGTGTCACATACAATTTTTTTCTATCTTGCATTTATTTAAGTCTTTTATTAAAAAATGGATGTTATATCGATAAAATATAACAGAAACATATTCGATTGGTAACAATGATAAAAGCATATTGCACAGTTTACTGCTGAGCGATTTCGGCTTCTGCGATACCAGCAGTGAAAAATGCAATATTGTTATTGGCCAATTTGAATCAAATCACAATCTGAATTTAAATTTAACAATAACAACATTTCGTCTTTCACTGCTAGTATCACCAAATCCAACGTCGCTTAGCAGTAAACTGAGTCTAACTCTTCTTACTTTCATTTGACAAATTCAACACAAGATTAAATATTTAATTTCTTTGTAACTATAACAGAAGACTTGACTGACCTTTGTGCAACTGGCACTAAGCTACACAAAATTGCCAAATCAACCGTTTAGAATTTAGATAAACCTGTAGGAAGTTAACTTTTTCCAATTTCATATCGTGATTCTTGGACTTTGATTGTTTCAAGTTTATTACAAATGAAATGTAGGCATATGTATGTATTTAAGTGAATTCTCATTCAATCTTCCTGTGGAAAAATGTCATCAATATTTTCATTGTGTGTACTCCTATTATGAAATGATAAAAATAAATTCCACAGATGATAAAAAAGTTACTTACGGATGAGTAATATTGTTATCATGCAAATGCTTCAGAGCGGATGTTAATTGACAACACCATAATAGAGGATACTCTGTTGATAAAACCTGTTCTGGTTGAGATTTTTTAGATCTTAAGTAAGCTTTCAGATCTCCCTAAAACAAGATATAATAATATGTATACCATTGACAAAAATTCAGTAGCAACCAGTAATTCTTGTGAATTCAATTATAATACGAAACTCTTTTGACATTCAATCGATATTATATGAATAATACAAAAGTTGTACCTGAGAACAATATTCTTGCAATAATAAGAACGGAACTGTATCTAGACATCTACCGACTAATGACAAGATATTCTTGTGGCTACATCTGTATATAGAGGCGTCTTGCAAAAATATAATCTTTTCCTTTTGACTAGAGGTTGCATCTAATATTCTAACTACAACTGGGGTCCAGACATGGCCTTTATTATCTATATCTTGTGCTGCACCTTCAACAACCTAAAACATCATTGAGAAAAGTTAAAATGATAAACTGTGTCAATTAGTTTTACCTTGCCAAACCATCCCCTGCCCAATTCTTTGATGTACTTCAATTTGATTCTAGGAAAATCTCTCTCAGAATCACCTAAAATTATAAACAAAATAAAATTGAATGGTGAGCTATTTGAAATTGAAATAATATACTCACTGAACCACGATTTCAAATTGGAATCATTCAGTTCTTGTTTTTCAAATGTTATTGCCTGTAAAAAAAAGACAACCGTTCAAAATATAACCTTCCATAGTAAACTATTTTGACACATTGTGTTCAAATTCAATATTATCAATTTGTTCATAATTGAGAAGATCTAATATGTACTCACAACTATCTGATCGCTTGCCAGAAAAATGTTATTATTTAAATTAGGAGGAGACAGTGGGGTAAATATTGTGAATTCTCCATTTGCTATTGGATTGACATGTCCATGGTCCAATTCTGTAGCAATTGAGGCAGTTACTGGACTATTTTGAAATTCCTGAAATATAAAAGCAGTTCAAGAACATGCTTTTCAGCAACTTCTATTTGTCAAGAAACATTTTCACAGAAATCCTGGAAATGTCTACAGGCTAGCTCAATCCATAATATATGTTAAAGGAAATAACACAGCAACTGCTATATGAAGTATAGTATAGTCAAGGAGCCTTGAGAATGAGGCCTAGATTCAAATGTTGGTTCCAATTGTTTGAAAATCTTTCATAATTCATATTTAGCCAGAAAAAAATCTTGAATCAGTCCACAATTCATGCATAAATTGAGTTTTGCAATGTCTTTATAGAAGACTATTATAGTGGATAATCAATTTTAGCTTATTTGATGATAGTTTCAGATGAATCAACTACTTTTTATATATCTGTTCATAAGATGGATGTCAACAATTCTGGGGTAGATTAATTGAGTTAAAACCGGTTACAAAATACCCCGAGAACACATGAGAACATCTGTCATGAAATATTTTCTTTCAAGAGAGACAATGCGATGATGCCGAAAATATAGGTCAACAATTTCAACAGCAGTGATTAAAAATTAATTCAATATGTTCATAAATTAACTGTTTCCACATATGTTCAGACAAATTTGACTTATTTGGTTATTTCAATAAAAAAAAAAAAAAAAAAAATCTGCATCAATTTTTTGTATGATTTCAACATAGGGTGTGTGATTAGTTAGGTTTAATATTTACCTTAATGGGTTCCTATGTGGGCAGCATTGAAGAAATGAGGTTTTTTATCTTGGAAGTCATGATTGTGCAGAAAGTACATGATTCTTCAAATATATGAAATAGTTTATTACTAGATAGATAATAATTTATAGTCATGAAATGAATCATCTAAACACTAAATTGCAAATGAAACAAGGGATCTATGAGTTGTCAAAAAATGATATATATCTATCTGATTTTAAAAAGAATATAAAATAAAAACAAAACCTATGTTTTCTATTTATTAAATAGGCATGATGTTTGAAGAAAAGTGGATAAAAAATATGAATTCTGAATTTGTAACATCCAAAATTTTTTCTCTACAGGAACATAACCTGACCGCACATTTTAGAAACTTCAATACTTGTTGGCATGTCCTTTACTACTCATGTTAATGTAAGATACTTTTCAACAATTTGATAATCAATCAAGCATTTCTAAATTCACATTCAAATACCAATCCACATGAAAACTTACCTTGAATGCATTTCTTCTGTGACAACATAAACATCCTGCTAAAAATACTAGGCCACAAATGGTCAATAACAGAGAGACAATACCCGTTATAAGTTTGGTTTTTTGATCTGTAAAAAATATCATTACTCTTCAGATTAATTTTGAGTTGTTTTTCTCATATTCACTTCAAGATTAAATCATGAGTAGGGCTGGAGAATATCTGATTGTCTATCCACATGAATAAAATTTTAATTTGACTCAAGAGTTCTATTCTTAGGTGTTCATAAAATTCAACATTCAATTTATATTTAATTTAGTGGATTTTCAAAGGAAAATTAAGTTTGCTTGAAAGTGAACATTATTTTATGAGTTATTTCTGTAAAGATATCATCAAGAAATAGAGACACAGTCAAGAGAAGGTAGGCAACTCTAAGAAAATGACATGTTTCTTCAAATATATTAATTAGATAAATATTACCATAATCAAACAAGAAAATATGTTGTTTTTCTCATCTGAAAACTTTACCTCTCTCTCAATATCTGTGACTAATTAACAATACCAGATAAACCTATGTTGCAGTATATGAAGCAATAGCAGATTCAATGGATTTGAAAAATATTACATAAGATTTTGTGTGAGGCAAGCATGTGTGAAGGAAACACAGATGGAAAGTGAAGTCACCATTTATTTGTGAATTCAAAAATGAAAATTAGAAGGTACTCAGTACAAGCAACTGAAATGGAGGGTTCTTGAAATATGTACACATATTATATTTTCTTTTGATCAAAAGACACAGGTTTTAATATGCTGCAATAGGAAATACAAGGTCCGTGAAGGTGATAGGCCATCATAGAATCCTAATGAGGAACATGACTCACCTGTGAATGTATCTTCTGGATCAATTGGATATCCGTTACATAACTGAAAAAACAATAAACACAAACAAAATTTGGGCCATTTCCATGATATTTCCATAATTTGTAGATCACAGAAAACTACTTGAAATATCGATCGCCCTTTTATCCTTCTGACCAGTCACATTTTAACAACGAAATACTACGTTGACTTTCACCACAAAAATATATATTATTAATCACATTACAATATCACAACAGGATCGCAAAATTTGTGATATTGATGAAAAGCAATTCTCTGAAATCTGATTTTTTAAGGCAAAATATTATTTTTTGACAACTGCTTTTCACGTCAACTTCCCTAATTTTGGCAATTGATGAGAACAAAAAACAACGGAAATCACAGAGTCATGAAACACAAAAACGCCCTTGCAGCTTGGGCACCTATGTGAAAGTAGCTGCCGGCCGAAGTTGGCTGCTTGAATTTCTGAACATTCCCGACTCACCAGTGGCGCGCAATTCCATCCATTTCAGTGATTTCAGATTTTTTGAATCATTTTTTTTTCATCACTTTTGCGAAAAACTGTCCACAGGTCAGAAGGATAGCTTTTCAGAGCGGTGAAGAAATATTTCCTCGCCTAATTCAAAAGCTGTATAATCTTCACAGACTAAATCTTTCATTTCCTTTCGTCGTGAAACCATAGAAATCATATTATATCGTGTTGTCAACAAATTAGCTGCATGAATTTCGTGCTTTAGAATCTGACAGAACGTGGACTATGTATGATTGTATCAAAGAATTCCACTGCTGAATGCTGATGGTTTTTTTCCAGTTTGTTCCAAATATAGTAATTTTTGATTCACAGACAAAATCTGAAAATGACAGATTCTGATTTAGACGCTATTAGGAAGCAAAGATTAGCTCAGCTACAGTCTCAATATGGAAAGGTAGTAGAGGAGGAATAATGTTGAAGAGGAAAATTGTGATCTCATTTTTAGGTTGACCCAGGATCTGATCAAAATAACCAGCAAGCTAAAGAGGAACAGATCAGAGCACAAGAGGATGCAAAAAACTCGATTTTATCCCAAATTTTGGACCAAGCAGCCCGTGCAAGATGTGAGTATAATTTTATCAATAATTCTTGATCTCCATTAGGTATACCATTATCAGTGTGACATTTTTTAGTGAATACACTTATGTTGGGTAAACCAGAGAAAGGAAAATCGGTGGAAAATATGCTGATAAGAATGGCACAATCTGGTCAAATTTGTACAAAATTAGATGAAAAACAGCTTATCAGTTTATTAGAAAACATTAGCAATCAAACTCAGAGTAAAACAGTTGTCAAATTTGATAGAAGAAGAGCTGCTATAGATTCAGATGAAGACTTTTGATCTACAAGAAGTAAATATTATACATTACATTAATAACTAAAAGTTTAATTCACAATTATCACATTAACATTTTCAAATTATTAAATAATAAATTGATGCAATTTTATCAATTGACTAGTTTTCACTCTTACCCAATATCTAATCAATTTTTTCATGAGAATCTAAAAGAAAAGTTCATTTAATGACTAGGAACAATAACATCAATATGATTAGGAAGAATTATTTACCTGACTCATCATCCTTTCCATCTTCATCATTTTCCATAATTTCATCACAACAAATAGAATGAATTATGAAACTGAAAATTCCAAGAGGAAGACCAAATAACACTGTTGTGAGTATGGGATTTACAATCCACATTTCTACTAAGGATGTGGTGGTATCAAAATACATTCTGTGTATTCCTATCCAGAAACCATCTCCTCCAAGTGCCTAAAAACATTATTTTATGAATTTTACTTCATTGATTTGATATTTTCAAAACTTGAAACAAATAATTACTCAATCTGGCCTTATAATTCACTATATGAGTTTGAAAAAAAAATGTAATAACCAAATATTTATCTTTCTACACTTGAAACTATGGTGGTCTTGATATATTTAACCTGAAGTAAAGCTACTTACAGGTACAGATTGGTTGGTAATCCTTTCAAGAAATGTATCTAGCATTTCAGGAGTCATTTCTGAGCAATTATTCTCAGGAAGATAATGATGATGATTTCTTGAATTCAACACTAACAAATGAGGTAATGGTAGTACTTGCAGGGCTATACTGTTAGCCAATTCAGGACTTCCCACCCAACCAAACTGAAACTCTTTGTTGTATCTTGACCTATTCTTGGTTACAAAATTTTCAACCATACTCAGGAACTCCAACTCTGGGATTTGTTCCAGTTTGGTTTCTTCAACAATGACAAGGGCAAGGTATTTGTTTGTTTGAATAAGTTCATTGATATTTCCTCTTGATACTTTGGGAAATGTTTCAAAACGTTCTTCATTCATCCATTTGAGGACAGAAGAATTTAAATTCGTTAATTCTTTTTCATTCTTCAGATTTTCTGCAAGAAGTGTATAATTTGTATTCCAAAAAAAGATCCTACAATCATACCTGTGTAAAAGTACATCTGATCATCTTTGTAAACAAATATTGATGGAATTTGTGGTATGTCTAGGGTGGTTTGTATTGCAGTTTTTTCATTCATAGAATAAAAATTTACATGGGGCTTTAACTCCAAAGCACTATCATGGTATATATTCCAAAGAGGCTCTTCTTGTTCACCAACATACATGAAGAATAGATTATTTGTAGATTTTATACTATTTAGATCTTTGGAGTGCTGAATCAGTTGCACTGGTGGCCCAGCCATTCTCACTGCAAATTTAACTATATTTTCTTTAACTCTGTCTCCAGTGAAAGTATGGTCTGAATCAGCTGAAACACTACAAAATCAATACATTCAAGAATACTGCAATCCCAATTTTAGATTTTACAACTAACAATTTGATAGTAGGATAACCTCTGACTCCGAATTCTGCAGCAACTGAAGGAAACCTGCGACAATCTATGCGACCAACCATAATATTTGTTCTTGATAAAGCCTGAGCTACAGAGTTCCAAATGGGTTCAAGCATTTTGCAATGACCACACCAAGGAGCATAGAAGTTGATTAGCCAATATCCACCTTCTTTTCTGAGCTCGGGGAATTTTTCACCCAGTTCTAAAACTCTAGAGGGACTCACTCCCACAAGAAAACCTAAAAACAAACATCACAGTGATACATGAGCTACATATATATTTGTATATATATTCGGGATAAACTTACAAAATGAAAGTATATAACGGGTAAAAATATACATTTCGAAGGGTTTAATTGAATTTACACTGTCCAGCAATTTCACTTATCAGATAAAATATCATTGATTTAAGAATTAATTATTATTTGTTTACAATCACAGCACAGAACATATGTTTACAATTTTTCTTCTTCTTGTATTCCACGCCACGGCAGTCGGCATCAACCAGAGACAACTCTCCTCCGCAGCAAGGTTGCAATCATAGAGAAACGATGTTGATGTTGCAAAAGAAAACAGAGAAGATTCAATAGACGTCAAAATTTGACGGTCGAAGCGAATCAAATTAAAAAAAAACTGGAAATACTCACATTTTTAATTTTCAGCTTTGTATTTGAAATCATAAATCATTCAAATATGAATATTTGTGTGCAACAATGTCTCAGACGTGTTCTATACTCACCGATTATGAAACAACCAATCTTCACACGTTTCAGTTCAGGTGTAACAGTTCCTCCAGAAGATACTCTTCAAACCCTCAGAAACAAAATGAGAGAAACTGAACCCGTAGAAAAGAAGAAAGCGAGACTCTTATATCAATCAAGAAAAAGAGGTATGCTGGAAAATGATCTATTGTTGAGCACATTTGCTGCAAAATATCTGGGCAAGTTTGATGAAAATCAGACAGCCTTATATGATAATCTGATAAATAGTCCCTCAAATGATTGGGACATTTATTACTGGGCCACTAATACTAGACCCACTCCAAGAGAGTATGATCATGAAATAATGAATTTACTGAAAGAGCACACAAAGAATATCAATAAGGAACCTAGAATCAGGCAACCAGATTTGGCTTGATGTTAGTGAATAATGGGAAAGGTGATTCTCTTGTCACTATTTGTGATATTTTGAAATGAATAAAGTTTAACATAGTATATCACTCTTACTATTTTTTTATATTTGTTTATGATGCTCAACCTTACTAAGGATTATGGATTCAAAACCTTTTCACTATAGTCAAACCTCATAGGTAGGTAGATCTTATCTTGTACAAAGGATAAGAAGAGGTAAACAGTTCAATACTTTCATAACATTTTTTATTTGAACCACACATGTAAGTTCTACATCTACTAACCGACAAACTTTAGTTGAGACAAATAAACATAATTATCTCTAATTAAAGTCCTCTAAATATCACAAAAGATTATAAGTCCAATATTATGCATACTTGTTAAGTATTTTATTTATACTATGATGAAACCAAATACCAAGTATATCAATAGTTGAAAGCATTTCAATATAAACAATTTTTCCATTACCAATATGAAAAAAGTGAGAATATATATATAATTGAAAATAATTCCCCTAATATCAAAGCTTCTACTTCTAAGATGAATAATTATTAGATAGACTGAACCATTTCAATAATTTCAATTACCTTGTGTTCTTAATACTTGAATAAATTTTAAATTAAGACCGAGGATTCTCTTGTTTTGATTGAATTAAAATAATCTAATTTGAAAATTTTAATTTGAGTCAGAATATCTGCTACACCAACCAGTGGATAATGATAATATGTTAATAATATATAAATCTTGCACTTCTCAGTGACATTTAAGGTGTCCCAGACAGCCCATAAATCATATGTATCTTTATAGAACCATAAAGACACCTGTCGCTTCTCTCAATTTTGCTCATTGCACCAGCTCGGCCACGACTCTGGACAAATCATCATTGTATCTGGCAAGCAGGGTGGCGTTGAGGTCCCTGTTCCAGAAGCCCATCTCAGCGAGCGCTTGCAGATTTGCCTCGCGAGGCGTCTCGGGATTGGTGCTCACCCAGTGCCCGTTGACCCACTTTCCAGGTTGCTGTGGAATGTCATTATCATATTATTATGCACCCAAAATATTTCATACAAAAATATGTTGCCCTATTGTTGTCTTTTTCATCAAGATTGCAACTTGAAATGATGAAAATGTTATGATTGGAACGTAAAAAAAAAGAAGAAGACTAATATCACAATTATTTGTTTAGAATTATTCAACAATTATTGTAAGATCACAACGATCAAAAAATATTGGAAATAATCGGAATAACGAAATTACTACAAGAAAATCAAACCAACTATATACAGGTTATATAGGTCTTCTTTTTTAGTCCCAATTATATTTTCATTATTTTAAGTTGCAATCTTGATGACAAAGACATTACTAGGGCAGACATATTCTTCCTCTCTTAAAGCTGGCTGAACTTGTCAATTGACAAGTTCAGCCATATTCCTGAAAATGAAGGCGCCGTACATTTCGAAAACGGTTCGTGATAATTATTTCTTTCGCCGCATGGTGTCGCTGTTCCAAATTTCTCTTATATTTGAATACTCAGATATTTTTATGATGAATTGGTAAAAACGTCGAGTTTTCTCATTTTGATTTGCCCAATTTTTTGATGCAGTTTCACTTGATTTTTACCCGTATTGTTGATATAAAATAATTTAGGATACATCTGACATACCTCTTGGGGCACCATCTTGTTGATAACCGATCTTGCGGTATTGAAGGCCGTAGTCGCCCCCTGGAAAATAGCTTCTGACCTTAAGAAACCGGGTGAGGGCCTCCTGGCCCTTTCCGAAGCCAGGAAATCCCTATTGGGGCTCTCGCTTTCTCTTTGGATCGAGGGATCCGTTGTGGGAATTGAAGGTTCCTCGGACATCTAAGTAAATTGATTCCATACACTTCAAAATTAATAATAATCACCAGGGAATATAGTTTTTTATCAGCTATTGAAATAACGGATATTGCTTGAGAACATCTGGCAACGTATATTTTGATAAATTCGAAACATTGTCGAAGTAAAATTTCAATGAAATCATATATTATCTTATTTATAGTAGAATCTTGATAAAAATATCCTCTCTAAACTCTACATAACATCCATATGATTAAAAATATCACAAATGGTAACCAATTGAAATAGAAAGATTAGTTGAAGGAAGACGACCTCAGTTTAAATGTCGTACCATTGTCGTTCCAAATGAACACCTAGTAGTCGAAAAAATATCGTCTGTTCAGTGAAAAAATGACGTAATTCTTTCGGAAAGATAGGGACATCTTTTGAACTAACTGAACTATTTTGATATTCAAGTTTCATCACTGGCCATAACCTAGCTTCTTCATTTACATTGGCGTTTCGAGCAAAAATGATAGTTGAAATGTTGAAATGAAAATACGTCACATCAAGACACAACTTCCTTTCCTTTTCATTTCGTGCAAAAAATATGGCATGTTCTTGATGGAACTATCCATGGTGAAATCACTTTTTCGGGTATAATTATTGGCGATACTTCGGAACTCGTGTGTAGGTGGCGCTACGAACGTAGATGTCAATGTCATTCAAGACTTGATTTCGCATCAATCGGGTTATTTCATTATTCAATGATTTGTAAAAATAACCGAAAAAAAGTGAAACTGAATCATGAACCACAAACTTCATCTTTTACCTTCTTTAACCTTCGTCGCTTATACCCCGATATTATGGTTTTCTTGCATGAATTATGCACTATCTGTACTTTAAATTCGCATTTCGGGTTCATCGTTCGATTTTTTAACGTCGTGCCACTTGATGGAATATCACGAATCACCAAGATTTTAAAACATTGATTACCATAGCAGGCTGGTTTCAGTGTCGAGAACTATTGCCACTCGTGACACGTGCTAGAGCGTGAAAAAAAAAGAAGACAACTTCAACCTAAAATCGGATCGCTGACAGAGAGGAAGTCGAAACAAATGAGCACCGAATTTCAGCCCACTAGGCTTCCACTTGGAACGACAACGGCCGCGCAACGACAACTCTCTCGCTCACATCGTGCGCAACAGGTGTGCGCCCGCCATCGCCGGCCGCCCGCCCCTGGGGCGGCACGCCCGTCGTCAGGTTCAGCGGCTGCGGGTCGACGCGCGCCTCCAAGGCCGCCGCGACGCCCGACTCGACGAAGGGATTGCTGTCGGACGGGGGAACGCCGCCGGCAGGCGTCGGGAACTGGGGCGGCGGCAGGGCGCAAGCGTCGGGATCGGGGGTCGAGTAGGAGTATTGCGTTCCTGGGGGAACGATACAGGAGGTAGAGTTTATCTGGTGACTATGGTTCAGCGTTGGAATTATTGAGCTACTGTTATTCATGTTGAACAAAACTGCTTTTTCGATTTTTTTTCTGGAGTCGAATTTGAACGCGAAAAAACATACATATTATGTGATAATGAGGAAGTTTCCTTTCAACTGATTCTCATGAAATTATTGTTCAATAACCAGTATCACATTTCTGCTGTCTAGACTAGAGTGACTGCTGAAATTATTACTTATAAGTTGCATAGGGATTGAATAATTTTTCAGAGTAGCAAATTTTCTTGAAAAAGTGCGCCACCGAGAAAAAATTTACAGAGAATAAAAAATTATTCATCACTTTTTTCATATCCTTTTACTTATCAACCCATCAGTGAGGGTCCGGATCACTATTTTCGGTGAATTTTTGGAAGGAACATTTGAATGACAATTTAAAAAAATTAAAAAGAACAAGTCGTAATGGGTATCGAAACCTATACACCAGCGTGAGAAGCAGATGCGCTGTCCACAATCCTCTCGTAACTCTCAATATAAATTGACAAGTTCAGCCATCACTGAGAGAAAAAATATGTCTGTCCTAGTGTTCTCTTTGTCATCAAGATTGCAACTTAAAATAATGAAAATATCATAAATGAGACTAAAAAAGAAGAAGACTTATATAACCTGTACATAATTGGTTTATTTTTCTTTCAGTAATTTCGTTATTCCGATTATTTCCAATACTTTGCGAGCATTGTGATCTAACAATAATTGTTGAATAATTTCAAACACATAATTGTAATATTAGTATTCTTCTTTTTTTTACGTCTCAATCATAACATTATCATCATTTCAAGTTGCTATCTTGATGACAAAGACAACAGTAGGGCAGACATATTTTTCTCTCTCAACGATGGCTGAACTTGTACAAATCGTGTTGTTGCCCTACCACATTTTGGAGTTTTTTTTTTCAAATCAAATTTGATCGTAAGTGAAAAATTAAAAAGTACGTACTCGATGAGTTTTCACAAACTATAATGACGTGGAATACAAATCTGAATTTCGGACACTCCCCAACTGCAATAAACTCAATAGGAAAATAGAAATCTTATTATTGGAAGTTTCCCTTCTGTTTTTTCCCCTATAAATTCATTCACGTCGAAACACGTTGAACTCAACAAAACCAAATTCCCTTCGACTCACCGGATCTGGCCCAAGTGTAGGATGCTTGGTCGACGCCCTCGACAGTTCGGGCCAGCTCATCTACTGGATATGCCACGACTTCGTAGCCGGGGCAATCCTGCGGGAACACGAACAGCCTCGCGTTCTTCTCGGGTGGATTGTTCGCGTCGGAAAAGCAGGAGCCAGCGGCCGAGCAATGAGAGTGTAACTCGCCCGATTCCAAGTTGTCTGTGTTCTCGATCACTTCTCGTTCAGCCAAGGGGGTTACTGGAGCAACTTTTGGAAGACAAAATGATCGTGTTAATTACCAGAAAACAAGATTTCATAGCACTTGGAACCAAAGAGTAAAAGTAGTTTTGAATGTAATAACTGAAAAGTAAAAATTTCGACCTATACTGTTATATAAATCATCATTTCTAAATTCTTATAACTCGAAATCATATTCATTAGTGTTTTTAACTATAACTTTATTTTATTTTATAAGGGTTAAATCAAAATTGAATGTAAATGTAATGAGGAGACTCGAGTGTTGTAGCGTTTGGAATCTCAATCTTCAATTTATGAATTTTGATCTTCAAATCCGAAAACCACAACAAACTAATTTTTAATCGAATCGGTCCATGATCACAAAACTCCTTCATCTTGATTCCACAAATTTTTACAAAACAATCATTTTCGACTCCAAAATCTCCCACATGCCAATTTCAAATCAAACCGGATCATAATAAAAAATCTCGTTCGTCATTATATTTGAGGGGACACACGTAAATTCTGACAAGGAGATTTCAAATGCTTTCAATTCATTTTTCTTCAGTAGCATAAATAATATTGTTGAAAACATCAGTCCTATAAACGAATTCGAAAATACAATAAATAAGTTACCAGAAAGTACAGATAAATTTCTAGTATTCAAAAACATCACTATGCATGAACTGAAGAAGAAAAGAACTCGTGTGACAAAGATGGGATCAATCGTACCATAGTTAAACTGGCTTTTGACATCATTGGGAATAGATTTCTTGATACAATAAATTCATCTTTGGATACTGGGGTTTTTCCTGATGTATGGAAAATATCTACAGTGATTCCGATCCCAAAAATACCTAATACACAACTTGCAGCTGAACATCGTCCAATAAATACACTGCCAATACTTGAGAAATTATTAGAGCTTGCCGTCAAAGATCAACTCCTTGAATTCATCAATGCTAATGAAATACTAATTGAACAACAATCAGGTTTTAGAAAATGTCACTCGTGTGAAACGGCGCTTCAGTTTTTGATATCCAAATGGAAAGTAGACATTCATGACAAGAAAATCATAGGGGTAGTTTTCTTGGATTTACAGAGGGCATTTGAAACTATAAATATAAATTTACTTTTAAAAAAATTAAACAAATATGGAATTGAAGGAAAAGTGTTTGGTTGGTTTCAGAGCTATTTGCAGAATAGAGAACAACTTGTTAAATACAATAACACATACTCCAATAAAGAACAGGTCAAGCATGGAGTACCTCAAGGGTCGGTACTGGGGCCAATATTATTTATTTTATTTATAAATGACATTATACATCATGTGCAAAATTGTAAGCTGAAACTATTTGCGGATGATACCTTGCTTTATTTCTCTGGTGAAAATGAGGATGTTGAAAAATTCTTGAACGAAGATCTTGAGAATATCTTCACCTGGATCTGTGACAATGGTCTTAAGATTAATGTTACAAAAACAAAATTTATGATAATATCATCAAAAGCTAAAACAAAAATGATTAAGGAAAATAAAATAAAATTCAATGTTCAGATAAACGGAGAAAGCATTGAAGAAGTGAAAATGTTCAAGTATTTGGGAGTGATCATCGATAACCAACTGGCTAAACATGGCTTTAAGCCGTACATTCGAAAGCCCACTCGTATAACAACAGAAAATGCCACTTGTTTAGATCATATATTTGTTAGAATTGAATTCAACCTAATTGGAAGATATAAACCTAGCTCATTCATTATTGAATGTAATATCACAGACCACTATCCTGTGATGATTAATATCAATAGAGAAGCCAATAGAAATAAAAATAACAAGAACGATAACACAACCTCTAGCAGATATAATATTGCAAAACTAAATAACCACTTATCACAAGAAAATTGGCACAATGTTTTACAATCTGTCCATGCTCAACATGCTACTAATATATTCTATGCAACCTTTAATAATTGTTTGGAGAAAAGTAAGAAGATATTCAAAAGAAACACTAATGAATCAAAAAAAATTAAGCCTTGGATTACAGCTGGTTTGATACAATCAATAAAACATAGACAAAATGAAAAAAACGCTCAATCATAGATATTCACCTCTTTTAGAATTAGAGTACAAACGTTATAGAAATCATTTAAATAAACTTCTGAATCAGACAAAAAATAAATACTACTTAAATCAAATAAAAAATAGCCAATATGACATGAAGAAAATTTACCGTATCATAAGTGAAGCAACCAATGAAAAAAATAATAAATTATCTAACAAATTCCAAGTTGTTGATGAAAATGGCAAAGATTTTGATGATGATAATGAAATGGCGAACTATTGTGTCAAATATTTTACTAATATAGGTATTGATATGGTAAAAAATGTCCCTACTCAGCAATTTATGCTGCCACCACTCACTCCAAATCAAAATTCTATGTTCTTAACTCCTGTAACTGATACGGAAATCATACAACAAATATCTTCACTTAAAAACAATTGTTCTCCCGGAATAGATAATATTACTACTACGATGATCAAAATTATTCACATTAACATCCTGGCTCCTCTTGAACACATTTTCAATCTCATCTTCTTAACAGGAGTTGTCCCTTATCAGTTCAAACAATCAATAATAACTCCTATATTCAAAGCAGGTGACAAAACAAAAATAAATAATTACAGACCGATAAGTGTACTGAATAACTTCGGTAAAATCTTTGAAAAATGCCTCAAAAATCGTTTAATGGATTTCCTTAAAACTAACCAGATCCTGAATGATTATCAATTTGGCTTTCAGGCTGGTAAATCAACAAGTGATGCCATGTACACTGTAGTGAACGAAATTATAAGCAAGCTGGACAAAAGTAGAAAATGTATAGGCGTCTTTCTAGACCTGGCGAAAGCATTTGACACAGTGAACCATCAGAAACTTCTCTGCGTTCTTGAAACAAACGGGATCCGAGGTTCTGTACTGGATGTTTTTAGTCATTACTTAGAAAATAGACAACAACAAGTTAAAATCCATGACTCACTAAGTGTTGCAACTACCGTCAAGATAGGAGTACCTCAAGGAACGGTACTGGGACCAATACTCTTTTTACTCTATATCAATTCAATGCTTTCACTATCAAATGCTAAAATTGTGTCCTATGCTGATGATACTGTAATCTTATTCGAGGGTGATACTTGGTCACAAGCTAAATTAAATGTTCAGAGAGAACTGAATATAATAACGAATTGGCTAAATGCTTTCCAGTTATCACTGAATGTTGAAAAAACACACTATATAGCTTTTTCTATCAATGATGCAAATAGGCCACAGTTCCAGAATATTAGCATTACCAATCTAAATAAAAACATTTCAGAAGTTAGCCAAATCAAATATTTGGGCATTATAATTGACAAAAATCTCAGGTGGGAAACACACATCAATTACTTAACAACAAAACTTAGAAAGCTGATTTACAAATTCTATATACTGAGAGAGATACTGTCGATTAAACTGTTACTTATAATATACAAGTCACTCGTGGAGTCACTCCTACGCTATGGAATACTAGTGTGGGGTGGTTTGTATGAGACTTCACTACAACATCTCAAAGTGATCCAAAATTTTATATTAAAAATCATCTTTAGACGAAAAAAACGATCGTCGACGAATGCATTATATTCTCCAGATATATTTAATATTCGGTCATTATATTTTCTGACAATTTTAATTTTTGCCTATAAGAGTAGTCATCTTCAGCAAACATTCAAGCATGGTTACAATACACGAGGCACATTAAACCAGCTACTTGTTACACCACTTAACAACAAGAACATTAGTCACCGTTTTGTAACATATATTCAAACTAAAGCTTATAATCTATTACCTCTCACCATTCGAAAATGTCCTAACCTCAAGAAATTCACTTCAAATATTAAATTATATATTTATAGTAATTACAAAGACTTCTTGAGAATTATAGAAACATAAAAATTGTATACTTATTATTTACCAACTCAAAAATAATACCTGCTCTGTTAAATTTAAATTTTGATTCATAGGATTACTTTTGATTGTAACATGTACTTACTTTGTACTTCTTTACTCTTCAATGTTATATTGTTTTTTTACTCCTAATTTTCCATGTATTCATGTTATGCTGTTTTTCTCACTACACAATACAAGTGTGTACTCACTTAGAGTGTGGGAGAGAAAAACATGCTAATCTGAAATTTTCTAATTTTGCCTCATAATCAGCAATATTAAGTTTCTCATGTCTATGTTTAATCTGTTATTAATATTAATTTCAGTTGAATATTGTATCTCATATTCCTTTCGAGGAATATATGCTGATTGTAAAAAAAAAAAAAAATTAATAATAATAATAATAAAAAAAAAATTTTAACAGTCATTGTGACTATATCAAAAAGAAAATGGTGCGAAAAATAGGTCTCATGTACAGGATTGGAGATAAAGTGTCCCATTTTACTAAATTGACAATTTACAAGTCAATTATTGCACCTCATATCGACTATTGTGGCACTTTACTTAGTTTCCTAGGAAATGAACAGATAAATACACTTCAAAAAATCCAAAATCGTGCAATGAGAGCTGTTTTAAATTGTAAAAGGCGTACACCTATCTCAACATGTTACCTTCCTATTTATCAAGTGAGCTGAATTATATTCAAGATATACATTGTCACAATACTAGAAGGCAAGCAGCAAATGATTTTTATATAAATTCTGAAAATGTTTCTTGTGATACTTTATTTACAAAAGGTCTAGTCTTGTTCAACAATTTGCCTTGTGAAATGAAAAGAAGTGTGTCACTAGATAGTTTTAAAAATTCGTGTGTGTTATTTGTGAAAGAAAATTATTAGACGAGGAAGGTGAAACTTGTATATTATTCAGTGATATCAACCTATTCATTTTTTCATCTCGAAATTAATTGTGTGGGTTCCTTGCTTTTATTTATTGACATATTATACTATATAAATATTGTAATGATTTGAAGAGCACTGTGCTAATAAAGTTTAATATATCTTGAGGTCATCAATTTTCACGGAAAATATATAATCTACGACACCAAAAACTCATACATACTGAATATGAATAGAATCGGAATATTGAAGCCGCTATTATGTATTTTTATATTACAAAAAATGTATAATGTATTGTCTCCAAAACTTTGAAAAGCTGCCAAGGAAGTCTAAATTCACCCGATAAGACAGACAATAATTCAAATTTTTTTCAAAATCATCATTATTGGTTTACTGGTATCATTGATAAACACAATAAATTGATTGAATAAAACATTATATATATAAAAAAGCAAATGTCATCCCTGCATTATCTATATACTAGATTTAATTTTATTAAATTGACAAAACTAGCACTGTTGATTTTTTTTCACATGTGAATCAAGTCAGCTGACAATCTTTTTTTGGTAAGGGATTGACTGGATTGGATTGAGCTGAGATGGAAATTCTGATTTAAAGCTTTGGTTATTGTCAATACATCACACCAATATGAAAATCCGCTTAATTTATAGTCATTAGCAGAATTGAATTTTGATCGCTTTCATTGATATATAAAAAACAATTTTTCTGAAAGACTGCCTGAGACAAGTCTTTGTAATATTACAATGAAATGGTCATCCAAAATAAGTGTTGTGAGATATACTGAAAAATATTGTAAACGTCTGTCAGTTCAAGTAGTGAAAATAAAAAATCTGAAACAAAAATAATCAGCTACAGCTATTGCAGATTCCTAAAACACAGTCACCGACTTCCTCCTTCTTGTAATAATGTCTTCTTGATCAGCGCCGGAACTCTTGTTCATTATATAAACAACTAGAAAATATACATACCAACGATCGTGGAGACTTCTTCTTGTGTAGGAGCCGGCAATTCTTCCTTGTTGAGGACTTCAACGGATGAATTGGCGCTAGAAAATTTCGACAGGTTTCCAGGGGTAGATCCCCCAGATCTCTGGGAGACGGTTTGCAGATACTCGGATTTGATCAGCTTCTTAGGAATGGGCAATTTTTTTCCATCGACGATAACGAAAACATAATCTAAAGAAAAAACCAAGATATTGAGCATTAACAGTCATTTTCGGAAAAATAATTGTTCGAAAAATAGGATTGTCATGTAATTCTTATACATTTTTTTGATTTTTTTATATTAATTTATCACGTTATAAATTTTAGAAAACGACAATGATTTCCTGAGCACCTGACAGCGATTCCAGATAAAATATTAAAGAATAAAATTGTACATGGCCAACACATCACACATTACATTTTCTATGAGAGTATGTAATATAAAATAACCTATTATTATTCTTGTTTAGATCACGATGTTACAACAAATTACAGTCATCACATAAAATATATTTTATATAACTGAATGTATCTAAAAAGATGATGAAAAAGAATGCGATATTCTCCAACAGATGTGGCTAAATCTGCTCCGATATATCTTGGAATATTTTCATATTCACAGTGAATTGTAATTACCTGATGATTAATCACTCACAATTCAGTTCAAACACGAATTCAATTTGAAGATTTTACCACGCCGTTCATCACGTCATGTGAAAAAATGCAAATATTTAGGATACTGGAAATGCCTGGGACTCTATTTTTCCTTCGAACTGTCATCGATAAAATGGAAAAAGTCACCTACCCCCGCCATCTACTTCACCCTTCTCGGGCAAAGTCACCATAACTATATCGGACTTGCGGCTGGAATTCGAGCACGCGTCATCCCCTTTCTCTCCCGACCCGCCGGGATTCTGGTCGACCCCTTCGCCATTGTTGTTCCCGTCCAGGCATTCCTGTTGTCCCTCCGCAAGCTTGGACTTGTCAGCGCCAGGGGCCGCAGGATCCTCGCAGGAAACGGGCGGTGCGTTCTCGACCTTGAACAGGATTTGTTTTTGTTCAAAACAGTTTAAAACATGTTCCAAACAATTTAACTGAACAAGCGTTTATTCATTTTCTTTATCAATATAAAAAATAAAAATAGGAAACGTTCTCAATAGTATTAAGTTTATAAGATGCTATTTTGTCGCTTGCGTTGTTTGGAGAACGACGAGCGAAGCGAGGAGTGCTCGAAAGGAACAAGTACGACAACGTGTCTTATAAAACGTCAAAACGTGAGTAATATAAATTTTTTCTGAAATTGAAGTGATATCGATGAATATCAGAAACATCTTCGATTGGTGACAATGACATTGAAATCTTTTTTGAAATCTGGAGAATGCGCAAACGCCGCTTATTTCTTTCATTCGATAATCAACCGACTGCGACAGTGACAGCGCGAAACGTTTCGTTTTCAAATCGAGTTTTGTTTGATGGTTCATTAATCGGCATATTTTCATTTTTGTGTGAAAACTTTGTTTGATATTGTTCAATTCAAATTAAAATGATGGTGAAACACAGTGAAATACGTGGAAGGCAATTTAGAAGTGGTGACCAGAACACAACATTTCACTGGTGAGTTACTCAATGTCGTATCATTCGTTGTATAAACATTATTTAACCAATTTAAAATGCAAAACAATTTGTGGTAATTTGAAAACATTTTTGGGTTTCTCCGAGATGAAAAGTTAGTGGATATATTATGGAGAAATATGATCGGAAAAGAGAATACTTCTAGACGCTAGAGTATGCTCACATCATTTTACTACAAGTGATGAAATGGTTGGCCCAAGTAGTAAGACAATGCTCAAAGTAGTATATGAGCATGTATTAAGTGGAATTGAACGGCAATAAGAATATGTTTGATGTTACATTCTTCAAGTTCGAATCTTGGAAACTTTATAGTACCAGAAAATAAACAATATAGTGACAGTGAATCTATTATCATTCGAGTAATGAATGTAAAATGTATATTTTCAGAAAAATTTGTTATTCAATTATTTTCATCAACTTTTTATTTCTTTGAAACATAAAATTTGAAAACAAAAAAAACGTTCAAAACAAAAAAAACATGTTTTGTGTAAAATTTAAAAATACAATATTTTTTAACCCTGACCTTGAAGCACTCCGGCAGCTGCACCACGACGTAGCCGGTGGAGGCCCTCTTCGAGGAGTAGCCTGACATGACGCTTTGGTTGTCCGAGTCGCTGCTGCAGTTGGTGTCCGTGGGATCCTGCAGCTTGAGGTCCCCCAGGTCCCTGACGAGCTTCTCGCGGGAGTGCTTGTCGGAGGGAACCTCTTCGTCGAGGATGTTGGCCGTCTCCTCGACCTCGCGACGGTCGTCGACGTCGAAGGCGCATGCGCCTGGGGGATTGTTCAATTCAGATTCGGCAAGTAACAATGATTAGAATGAGACCTGGTGGCGATACTATACAACTGTTTCAGCAGAACATATACAACGATAGAGGCGCTAAATGAGACTAATAAAAAACAGCCTGATATGTTCCATCCTTTTTATGATGTCAACACGACTGTCAAATCTTCTTGTTTCCACGATAAGAATCTATCGTTCGGGCCTCGTCGGACCAACTCGCCGTAGTCGTGTTTCGAACGAGTTTCTCAGAATGTTTATGATTCATGACGTGGTCATTCGTGTTTTGTTATCGTTCTCAAAGCGTTGATTTGTGCATTTTTTCTCGACTAATCCACTTAGTGTGTCAAATATATTGATCTTCACTTGAAATGGTGAAAAATAGTTTTATTTGTGATTTAAAGCAGCTTCCTGGGATTTAAGTGTCAGTAGTGTCATTTCATTGGCGAGTGCCATAGTCGTACATTAGGGAATGGAATAATATGGAATAATGCATCGCTATTCGTTCTATTTGAGATTATGAATATATTCAGTTAATTGAAATTGTATTTCATAGATTTCCTTGCTTTAAAATGGAAAAAAAAATAACAATAATGAATATAACGTGTTTCAAAGAATACAATTCATCATTACCGCCCGCTCTCCTGATCTCTTGGCTGCTACAGTAACCTGTAAATTTCGTTGAAAACGCGGCTAAAACAACGAGATTTACTCACGCAATGTCACGTTAGGTACGTTTTATCGAAGTAGGCGAAATCAAGAGGTTGGGGACCAGACCCAGGATAGGAAGTGGATTCACCAGTCAATATCTATCCATCTCTCAAGAAACCAAATATAACACTTTCGGTTTGACCGGAAATGTCATCAACTTTCGATTTTCAAATGGGATATTATTACATGACCGCTTAGGAACTGTCTTTACAATTTCAAAAATACCGTGTTTTATAGAGTTTTGTCGAACGAATATGGAGATATAATCACTTATTTTCCTGTGCGAGTAGTGCGGGACTGGTCCTCTGCAGGCAATTTTCTCTTTCACACTCAGACCAGCAAAACAAAAGAAGAATCCACATAATTTTAATTTCCTTAGGGAGAAAACATTTTACTTCGATTTTGATATTGAATTCGGCGATATTTCTACAATCTTCGTCTTCCAGTATTCGATTGAATCATTTTATTGGTGAGATATTTTGAAAGTGTTCATTGTATAATGATTTCTAACCTTGCCAAATATTCGGATATCGTTTAACCATGCTGTCATCATTCTGATAGAATTCATCGGCGACCGACTTCGGTGTAGAATCATGTTGGGACTGGTAAGACGTCTCCAAGACTGATCTGTTTCCCTTCAAATCGAATTGATCGACGATGACCTGGCAACCGAGCCAATGTCCAAAGCGACGCTCCTTGTGGTGAAAGTGCCAATAGCATTCATACTGACCTGGATAATCTGGAAATCGAATTTCCACTAATGTATACTACAATAGCCTTCTCAAAATGTGTACTTCAATCACTCTCCTAGATTTAAAATATGCGAAAAGAAAACACTGGAAGATTTGTTTAGGTTGTCACTTTTACTTAGTATTATATTCTGATACCAGATTTGAAAATCACCAAAGTATTTCATTACAAATAATACTTCTCTTGGATGGGTGAGGTTATGCTTTTTCCAACTCACTTGGTATTTGTAAACGAACTGACAGAGTACCAATCTCTCCAGGTTTCAGAAGAGGAACAGGCACGATTGTATCTAAAGGCTTCAGAGCCTTGGAACCCCAAGTGAATAATAGAGCAGTCTGAAAACAAGAAAGTTTGTAAATTACTGCTGAAAAAATTGTGTATTCTCGAATCGTAGTATTGGCTTATCACAAGGGTAAAGGTGCCACATGGGTACGGGGTATTTCGACCTCTTTTCCCGTGTTAATCTCCATAAGAATTTATAAAACCGCAAGGTTTATAAGGCTTCAAGGGTTAATTAACAATCGCCAACTAAACACCAACTAACGATCAATTAACCACCAACTAACGACAAATTAACCACCAACTAACCACCAATTAACCGCCAATCAACCGCCATCCAACCGCCACTCAAAAGTGGGCAAAACGGTCCCGCACCATTTCCAAATCTTCCATAAGACGTGCACATCTTGTTAGGGTTACTTATCTCTGCTGACAACTATCTATATTCATTCCACACAAGTCACATTAAATACCTGTTTGGTCCACGGCAGTAAGCCGGTATTCATGACCTCCCACTGATGCAGGTAAACCTCTCCGCCCAGCATGTGCGGAACGATTTTCTGCGTGTTGACGGGGCTGGCCCCCATCTGAGCGACCTCATCTTCGACGTGGTCGACCTGGGGTGGCGCTCCTTGGCCGCCGCGCGGCTGGCTCCTGCCATCGCTGGGGCCCGCCTCGCTGTCGCTGGACTTGGTGAACAGCGCCAGCTTCTTGTCCCTAATCTTCTTGGTTTTATGCTCGAGCTTCTCCAGCTTGCGCTCGAGCTTGCCCTCTATCTTGAGGGATTTTATGATGTCCTTGGTCCTTGAATACGTTTCAGAAAGCGATGTGAAGGTGTATCGGTGAATGCGTATCCTACATGTTAGACTGCAAGCTCAGGCAACGCAGGCAATCGTGGAAATATATATCTCGACAGAATATTCTTCTTTGGTAATTCTCAAATTGATAGATCATCGAAAAATATTACCCTCCCCCAATTATAGCTGATTTACACTGTACGGGAAAGTACTAAGACTATTATAACAACGTACATTCAATTTTTAGCAACGTTGTACATATTTGCCGGTACAGTTCTAGATCATATCAAAATTTTATTTAAGGTGGATATAGGATGGTGAAACGGCTCTTCAATTATTTCTGCGAGAAACTTGTAGACCGTTTGAGAAGGTACTAATATTTCCACGACTTGAAAGAAGATGGCGGTAAGATCGATTATCGAAGATTTCTGTTGCTTAAATATTTCTGTGGTTCACATCTGACGGACGTGACTATTAAAACAATATATTTTCGATAAATTTGGAATGAATATTGATATTTTGACTCTTCTCAATCATTTTTCATCTAGAACAGATGAAACTGATAAAAGTATGACAGATGCACAGTTTCTGTTTTACCGACACAAGGTATGTCGCCATCTCTGATAACTTCAGAAAATATTACTACGGTATGAAATCAAGTAGGCTAAGGTGTACAGTTCATTCTAGTGCTTGTTAATAGGAAGCTGTTTCACCATCCTATATCCACCTTGATTTTTTTCAACACAAATATAATTTCAAGAAATGCCGTCTAAAAAGTGTGGTAAAAATAAATACCTGCATTTGGGAGTTGAACTTTATATTTTTCTAAGAAAGATGATGAATTCCTGTGCTGCAACCGGTTTTTTGACATAGTGTGAATAAATACTATTGTTTTTTATGATAACTGGCTATATGAAATTAAACATAAATATGCACAAAAAATATTGTTTATCCGAAATGTATGATCTTTTTGAATTGTACTGTTATTCATTAGTACAGTAGTGTTTAGAATATTATTGCGTTTTCTAATTTTTCATACATTCTCACTTCGAGAATTTCTCACAGCTGATAAGATTGTGGATTATGTTTTACAAGCATTCACTAAATTTTATCCATCTCAGTCAGATCAATAATCAAAACATATTATTATTTAGATTTCACGGCACACTATGTTGCCATTGTAACTTCAAAAAACGCGCGTTTTCAAAAGTCCGAAATGGCGTCTTGAGTTGTTATTGAATGGTTTTTATTTAATTCATAAGAAGATCATGATTAATAGAACCTCAAATAGAACTAAGAAAATAATGAATTTGAAATCAATTCTTGAATTACATTTACACCTACATTCATAGCTCCATCTGAACATGGCAACATTGTATGTCTGCATGCTAAATTGTGATTTGTTCCTGTGTTAATGTGATTTTATCATTTGCTGCGTCAGCAGAATGGTGGAGGAGCCATATATTTGTATTTTATTTTTAGTCAAATTTGATCGCACAGAAGAATAAAATAATAAGTGGGTTATGTGATAATTTTATACGAAATTTAAGGCAAAAATAAAAATCGAAACATTGGAAACTTCCTCATTTGTGATGTGACCCAGCAAATTGGCCGGAGTTTGTAGTCTATATCTCGAATATTACGTTCATTCTTAGTCAGTTGCCTCATCACTTACTCATGAGATGACTCTCCAGTTAGAATCGGTAGCTTACGAATCCTCTTTGAGGCTTCTGGTTTGGATTTTCTCATATGATAGCATGTTGGCTGGCTCACAGTATGTGGTTTTATGCTGGATACAATGCAAGATACTGTAGCTGCTATTTCTTTAGTGATATTCTTCTTGAACTATAAGAACATGAGTCAATGTGTAAACAATTTGATTTATCATGTATACATCATTTGCAGTCAATGATGATTGTCTATCCAACAATTTAAATATCAAGAATATTTTTATTGTTAAATCCACTACTTTTTTAAAACAGTGAATAGCATAATACTCACATAATAGTCAATTTAGGAGGATATTGATCATGTTTGCAATATTATTATATGATAGACCTAGGTAAGCAACACATATTTTTTAAAGTTTTATTCATCATATTTTTCACATCATTTGATTCCACTTTTGAGTAAAAAAAATAGGCTATATCAGCTCAGACTATAATGACTCAACAAAATGTAAGGGTTGATTCATGCAACATTACTTTATTTAACTTAACATCACTTAAGAAGATAAATCCATTGAACTTCTTAAGAACACTTGTATTATTCAAGTATACTTCAACCCTATTAAATTGGGTTAAATTATGAAAAGTAATGTTGCATGAATCCACCTTAAGCTTGAAAGAAATATGTTTTGTTTATTGAAAATTCATCAATAATTCTATACATTTTATATACAGACATATAATTTGAGTTCTGATGTATCTTATATCTCAACACATTTGTGGATAACGGCCATTGGCCAGCTCCTATACTGCAATGTAATCCTGTCAATTGATGTCATTATGCATATGATGTCTTCTTTTAATTAATAAGATGAACAAGGATGATGTTAAGAGTATATGTTCTGTGTCATGGTGATAATGACATAATTAGTAGACCATAAAGAGCCTGAGGGAATCCCAGAAACAGGAAGATGCTAAGATGTATAATACTAATACATCTTGAGTGTTGTGAAAAAAAAACAAGTAGAATATGCTGTTTATTCCACCTTAATGCGATGGTTAGATACTCTACTTATTAATCAGTTCCCCATAGTCTTTATCATAAATGTCTTGTTTCAACTGAACTGGTGAATGTAATTAACTCACAATATTATTCACTGCAAAAGTTTATATTTCAAAGTGCAAAGGTATCTAATCCATGACTCATTGTTTACTCAAATTCATTATTAAATAATTAATTACCAGTCACCCACCTGAGACATGTAAGCTGTGAACCATTCTGGAGGTGACTCCAAACTACAGCATGTAGAAACTTGTGCAGTAGCTTCATTACTGAACTGTGTTTCAACATCATTTGAATTTCGTAAATTCTTACAAGTTGGCTGTTCAGAAATTCTATCCAGTTTTAGGTTGACAATATCACCCATTCTAGACTTACGACGAAAAGCATACAAAGCAATTTGAAAATCAGTTTGGTTTTCGATAGGAAATTCCCGTTTGCTATCAGTGATGTATGACACTCTCACATCTTCACCAACTGTGCCCGAATTTTTCAGCTGGAAAATAATTATTCAAACCATTATGATGATGAATATACTCATCTCTTCTAAATGTAAAATTGAAAAGTATAATGAAATATACCAGATAGGACTTGAAGATTTCCCAATTGAGAGTAGTGGAAGGAATGTCGTACATTCCGATTATATTTGCTTTGTCACCTCCATTTGCAAGCTTGTTTTTCCACTGCAAATTGTAAATTATTTCCAGATCTTTCTTCTTGGAACCCATTTTTGAGCCACGTTATCACTGGTGTTCTTATAAAGACGTATATTCGCGATTATTGTTTTTATTCGTCTGCGAAACACAAAGGATAAACACAACACAAAGTTGATTTTTTTATCACAACTATCACAAGTCCTGTCAAGTCGTTGTGTTGATAACTACGTCGCAGCCATGTCGCAGCGCAGTCGTCGCAACACGCACCGAACATTAATAAAAAACAGCTGTTTTCAAGGTTCTGATGCAAGAATTCAACTTTACCTGAGCATTTCCCTCGGATCAATCAAAAGTTCTCACTTCAGACACCTTCAGAAGGCGGCATATTCGAATTGATTCGAATATTTGATCAACTTCGTCAGCTCATCACGCAATCAGGGTCCAGTTCAATTCAAAGGAAATAAAATTTTCTTTTTTGGGATGAAGAAATCAAATATTTGCCTTTCAAGAAATTGAAAAAACAAATTTGGTCGTTTTTGGTCGTGTTGACGTGTTCAGAGATAAGTAAGGGTTAGGGTCGTGTTCAGTGTTGCCGGTGTTGAAGAGATAGTTAGCGCAATGCCTCCAACAAAAAAGCGCAATATTCGATTGAAAAGCGCAAAATATGAAATATGTCAAAAGACCCAAATGTCAAATTTCACTGCCAAGGTCTCATGCACGGTTTCTATTCTTCTGATTGAAATGTTCAATAATTAAAATTCAAAAGACTTTGAAACGGTTTTATAGAATAAATCTATAAGTTCGAAACAAGAAGTGGCTTCCTTCGATTTGAAGCTATAGCAAATTAAGTTTCTCTTGAATTGAAAAAACAAAAATATCACATCTTCATTACATTCTTTCATATTACCACATATAACACCAACATCTGGATTAGTAACTTCTTGGAAGTTAAACGAAGGCTATTCACGGCCGTATTCGCAGTATACTTTCAAGCTAAGCTTAGGATTTAAGCTCGCTTAACAATACGAAATTGTATGCTTTCAAACGACCTTGAAGTCAAGCTTAGCTTAAAAGAATACGGCGCATACGGCCGTCAATGTTTCGGATTTAATTCTATTTCGATGATCACTTTTGATTCATTTAACTGAACTGAATAATCTTCCAATATTTTCATTACTTCTTTAAATTCTCAAATCGTTTTTGTCCTTAAAAAGCCAATAATGCACAAAATAGCGCAATGGCGCAAAACACAGTTGAAAAGCGCAATTATTGCGCTTTTTGCGCCTTATTGGCAACACTGGTCGTGTTGTTCCTAGGCCAAAATTTTTCGTAATAGATTTCGTTCGAAAAAGGTAACAGATTTCAACAAAAGGTAATGTCAACTGTCATTTGTCAAGGTCAGACGACATGCATGAATGAAGAGGGTTGGTTGAATGCAAGGATGGTAAACTGGAGAAGGATGGTTCATTGCCATAAGAGGCAATGTTGGCACATCGAACGCATATATCTAATAATAACTATATAGGTAACATGGATACCAGAGCTGAAGCCGAAAAATAAAACAAATGACAGTCTGCGGGACCAATCGCGAATATGCGCATGCGCAAGTTTGAATTAAGAATCGACATTCGTTTTCATCATGGAGGAGAGTAGCTTTCTAGTGATCGACAAACGTATGATAATTATCAAACATCAATCAAATGTGTCACGTAACCTTCAATTCGATGTTTTTATTTCATCATGACATATATTTTTCAAATATTCATTCATTGATGGATTGTTTGACGATATTGAATGATATTTGATGATAAATGCAGAAATGGATGTGATCTACAAAGCGATACTTGCGATTTGCATAGAAACCTGTGTCGATAAAGTCATCGGAACAAGATTCGTGGGCTAATTTTTGATCAATCACTGTTATCACTCACTAATCACTTCTGTAAACAATCAGTAAGTGGATTAATAACTATATTAACGCTCTTTTACATAATTTGAGTCAACAAACATACCTAACCTATGAAATTCTGAAAACGTCAGTGGATTTCAACTGGTCAAAACCCGCGCTTGCGCACAATTCATCATTAGCAAGCCAGACAGTCTTTTGTTTTTCCAAAACTGGCTTCATTTTCGCGTGAAGAGAAGAATAGGTGTTATCCATATAGTTGTTATTATATATATGATCGAACGACGCGAGGCGAGCGTTCGTGACGTCACTGACGGCCCTCAAGCTTCTTTTACGTTTATGTTTAGATATTCATAACTGTGGATTGTGGCTGTACAAATTGTTTTTTTTTAAAGAGAGTTCTTCAATAATTGTAGGTATAATCAAATTACCCAGTAAGAAGATTTAGTAGTGTGGATAAATATTAATAAATTATTACATTCACCTCCATTGAAAAAGTGTGTAGTGTTTATGAAATCTTTTCAATTTCATATACCATCTGATAACCAGTATGCCAGGTAGCAGATTTGCTATTTTTGGACAAAAACCAAGAGGATTCCAGTAATACTTACCACACATTTCCAAAAGGCACTGATTTTGTTTGGGATACTTTTTTGAACAGGTGGATGTGAGTTAAAGTGAACATGCAGATGTTGTGAATCCATATGATACCAATAACCATCAAAATCAATATGTATCGATTATAAAAATAAGGTACATTTTAATTTAAATAATTTAGTGATTTTCAAAGCATATCAGGGCCGTTGAGTACGTCATCGCGCGCCTTTTGATGGGGCCGTATCTCCGAAAATACTTGAGACCGCCGCGTTTTGACTTCAGATTCGTGATCAGGAGGTCAAAATACGTACGTTCCACCAAAAATTTTTCCCGAACTCATGGGAGTGCGATAAACGAAGTTTTACCTCAATGCTCAGAAAATGAAATATTTTAATTATTTTTTCTATTTTGGTTGTATAATGAAGTCATTGTGCAACGCAAATGCGTGTCGAAATAGCCTCTATTTCGATACGCATTCGAACTGTCAAATGAAAGTCAGAAGAGTTAGGCCCAGTAAGGCCCAGTTTACTTCTGAGCGATTTGGATTTGGTGATATTAGCAGTGAAAAACTCAATGTTTCAATTGATAAATTTCAATTCAGAGTGTAATTTGTTTAAATTGATCAATAAAAACAATAACAACTTTGAATTTTTCACCGCTGGTATTGCAAAAATCAAAATCGCTCAACTGTAAACTGGGCTTTACGCTTGTGCGTCAGATTTTAATTATTTCAATGTTGTTTCCATGGTTGTTTCCACCATGGTTGTTTCAATGTCATCATTGTTCCCAATCGAAGATGTTTCTGTTATTTATCGATATTAAATCCATTTTTTTCTTCAAATCAATTCAAAATAGAAAAAATTGCATATCGACACACGTTTTATATGCCTCGCTTCGCTCGTCGTACTCCAAACAACGCGTGCGACAAAATATCGTCTTATAAAACTTGTATCATAAATCATAATATACTATTATGGATCCTTATTTTTATGCTTTTTTTTTTCAACTTCGACCGTATTCTTGAGGATTTTACTTGATCAGAGATCATCTGAAGTTTTTTTATCAGTCGTTGTATTTGCTAACGAGTTCATTCTCAATATAATAATGATGCTACATATGCTGCAGAGACTTTTATTAATGTATTCTTACTATTCCCCAGAGTTCAGAGTGCGTCATAAATAATATATACATCATGGAGTCCCTTCAGCAATCAAATGTCATTAAATGCTCACTTACTTACTATTAGGTATAGCAAATTCAACATATAAAAATAATATACAATAGAAGTAGGATACTTGGGTATTGGTGATTTTTATTTATATCTGCAATTCAAGTTTAATATTTCATATACAATTAACATCATAATAAATTATATGTTGACTGTTGGGTCAAGTCATACAGTAGTATAGTTATTACTGTATAACTGAAAACTAGCTCCTACAAGGGCTTAGTAAATTGTGCTCCATAGATATTTTCACCTATATTTACATCAATGATCTATGATAGTTTTCTTCAATGGAAATCCCCATGAAGATGTAACAATTCCAAAATTGTTAATACTGATTCTTTGTGTGAGATCAATAACCATGTTCACTAAACCATCACTAGCCTTACTATTTAATTTTATTCTCATTTTCCTTGTATGACGGGTTTTCTAGACCATCATTTTCTTTTTCTTGCTGATGTGGTGTCTTAGTTTCAAGTTCCTTCAGTTCAGAATCTTCTGGTGTGACATATTTATATTTCATTGCCATATATGTGAATAACAGCATATCAGCTACCATCAGGCCAGTATAGAGAAAGAAATCATTGGACTAAAAAGATGTTAGTATAAGAAATTGCACATCTAATATATTATTGAAACCTTATGCATACTTTTGTAAGATTTTATAAAAACACTTAACAGAGTTGAATATAGAAAATCTCGGATAGTGTTGACTTTTTTAATTTCGATGGAGAATGTTTTGGTCCAAATATTTGCTGATGCCCTTACCTGTTTATCAAAAATTTTCGCCGACTCGATAATAACAATTATCAAATTTCCGAAGGCTGTGGTCAAAAGGAAACAAGCTTGCAACAACGATTTCATCGTTGAAGGTGCTTGGGAATAAGAAAATTCCAATCCCGTGATCGAAAACATAATTTCAGCGGCTGTTATTATGAAATATTGGGGAAGCAGCCATAATATATGAACGCTGTTTGGTTGAGTGATGGTGATTGAATTTATTGACGGTGTATTGTTCTGAAACAAAAATGTTACATATTAAAATAATGAACAATCATTGATTCATAGTTGAAATAAGTGTTCTGATTTATTAGAAGTAAAGTAAAGAATTACCTGATCTATGTAAATTATCGAGTGGAGTTTGGAGTAGTGAACTAGATTGAATTGATACTGTTTGAATTACAACATAATTTTAATAATCAGTATGATTTAGTAACAATTCAATTTGTGATGTAACAATACTTACATCATTAATCATAACTGTATATGTGCCACCAAGTTTCAAATCTACTTTCATCGAAGTCTCATCCGCTTTTTGTATAGTATAAGTACCAGGTCTTGGAACAGATTTCAAAGAATGGTTTCCTGCTTCAACTTCCAGAGAATACGAATCCATTTTGTAAGTTATGGGTCTATTCATATAATCCAAGGTTCTAAAACAAAAATGTAACATGTGTATATGAAGTGTTTGGTGCAGCTCAATAAACTTTACCGTATTTTCGGATACCCATCTTCACTTTTTGACACAACGTCCTTATACCAGAAACCCCCATCCTTTGTAATGGATATCCCAAAGGCATTCGCCTCTTCCAAAGAAACGATCAAGTTCTCATTCGAAACCGAATTCGGACAGTTCGATTGCAGGCTGAAGCTGATATTCCCAGCTCCCTTGAAACCAATGTATTTGTCCTCATAATACCCGAGTCCTGCTATCGACCTGGTCAGATTGAGTTGCGATGCATCAACCGCGAGATCACAAGTGGAAGGGTTGTAGATTCGCAGCTGGATAACACCCGAAGACGGCATAACTGGGTAGGTGTTCTCCAGCGCTATGGAAACCAGGGCTGACACAGCAAAAGCAATCGAGGCCAAAAAGCCGCCGCAGGTCATCCTTTGGAGGGATGTTTTGAGAAGGTTACATTTGGCCAACGTGGGATAGACGACGTACGTGAACAAGGGGATGAATGCCAAGATCAACAGGGGGTTGACCACTTGCACCTACAATTTAATCGAGATTGAAGTAGCCTTGACATCTGAGATGATGATGATCATTACCTGATCGGGTAAGATGGTGTAAAAGCCTATGTCTCCGTTCATCCTGACTGCTTGGAAAGTCCACCCTGAGCCTTGTTGGTCATAGAGAGCCCAGAAAATTGGGAGGGGTAGGTAGAGAACCAGGACGTGGAGGGTGGCCTTGATGTCATCTACCAGTTTGAGGCCGAACTTGTCTTCAGCATAGTCCATCCAGTGATCTTTTTTCTCTTTGGAACCCATCTTCTCTCTCACTGCATACTAGCAACATACAAATAATAACTGAGGTAAGTATAAAATATTCATTATTTTTATTATAATTGCAACAAAGGTTTACCGAAATTCTGCATGAATAAACGTAAGCAAACTCAATATAGGTTCACTCCGAGGTCGTGTTTTTTAATTATGAATAAATGTATATCTACAAAGTAGGTAGATATGTGAGGCATCAAATTGCATTTCTTGAATAAGAACCGTTCTGCGATTATTACCTATTGTGTAAAATCAGTCAGCTAAATAGAAATTAATTTAGTCTTCCGTGTAAGTGCAGATTATTTTCTATTTAGCTGACTGGTAAAAAATATGAGTGGTGTTTATGGATATGAAATGATACTCACTGTGATACATTTGGCAACTCTTACTACTACGTTTCCCTCTGGCCTCTTCACCTTATATAAGGGCTTTCCAAAAGCGAAGATTACTGTAAAAATGAATGAAGAGACATGTCAACCGCAAATTTTTAATTTAACCACCATATGACTACCCTTCCTGATTGAATTGTATGTCCTGATGAAAAACAGATTTTGTTACCTACTCTAGATAGATTGCGGGAAAACATTTATTCAGTTGAATACCCATGAATTGCATTGAATTATTCAGATTTTTACTTGCTCATTGGGATCAAAGTAAATGATGTCAAATAAGTTCACCAGATGGCGTTTTTCAACCATAACCTAAACAATTTTTATAAATAGCACTTTTATAGGATTATTACTTACTAATGGACAAGATCATGAGTCCTCCAGGCACAGCGAAAGCTAGGGGAAAACAACTATCCAAACCAAAACAGTGGACGTCGTTCCTCAAGACGGGCGTTAGGAACGTGGAAATCAAACTTCCTGCGTTAATCGAAAAGTAGAACAGCGAGAAAAACAGAGCTAACTGCATTTCCTGTTGAGGCAAAACGAATTGGTCGCCACCGAATGCTGAGACACATGGTTTGATGCCACCAGTACCTGAAAAAGTTGGTTGAATATACTTTATATATTCATCTGTCTTCAAACAGCTTACGATATGGAGTCCAAGAAATGATCCATGTAATGAGATATGGCGTCCAAATAAAATTGCATATGTTTTAGTAATGTTTGAGTCAAAGGTGGATATAGAGTCACTGTAGATACTGAAGAATATAGATATATTATGGTGATACAGCTTTTGTATGGACCATTTGAAAAGCGTATTAATATTTCTCAGACTTGAATGAAGATGGAGGTAAGATCGATTACCAAGGAAGATTTCTCTGTTATTGATTATGAATGTCTGTGGTTCGCATCTGACAGACGACATTAAAACACAATATTTTAGTAAATCTGGAATAATAACTGATATTTCGAATCTTCTCAGTCTTTTTTCTCCAAATGACACTGATGAGAGATAATAGATGCACAGTTTATGTTTTATAATGGCGCCATCTCTGATAACTTAAGGAAATATGACTACGGTTTGAAATCAAGTAGGCAAAAGTCTACAGTTTCTTCTGGTTAAAAGCAAGCTGTTTGACCATCCCATTATATCGACATTGGTTTGAGTGAAGGCTCTAGTGAAAATAGATCAGCAAGTATGACCAGCCGCGAGATGCGGACACTCTGTTCACTAGAAACGTTACTATTCCATAATACAAGCTTATTCCATATTTCCACCTTTTTCTATAATATAACATTTATAATATGAAGTGAGTGACAGCACATCAATTACCAATAGCTATGAGCAAGAGTCCCACTATGGAGAACTCCTTCTGGGGCAAACCGACCGGCTCCGCCGAGGATAGCGCCAGGAGGATGCTGCCGGCCGCGTAGATCATGGATACGTAGAAAATCGTGTTGAACTTGCCCAGGAAGCTGTCGGACAGGATTGCCCCGAAGACGGGGAAGAAGTAGACGAACATCGTGAACGTGTGGTAGATGATTTTCGCGTCCGCCTCCGAATAGAGCAGGATCTTGGTGAGGTAGATGACGAGGATAGCTGAAAGAGTTCGCTTTAGCATAAAGAGCGGCTCCAAGAATATCGGCAGAACTCTTCGAGAAGGTTCGTGTACTCTCTGGAAACTTTGGTTTCCACATGAAAAAGGACCGCTGTGTCGCACAGGGAGCTAGTTTGTTCGCTACATAGAGACTTGTACAGGGTGCTCCAAATCGTACACTTGATGGAAAACACCGATTTCTGAAGGAGTTGGAAAAAAATTAACCAGCATCTATATATTGAAGCGTTTGGAATTTGGTGTTTTCTTAACCCAACCTCGTAACTTATTTATTTATGATTATTTCTTGTTTCTGTGAAAACATTCTGAGAGGAATCCAGTGGTGTATCTAGTTTTTTTTCTTAAAACTGAATTTAATACCTGCCCCTCTTCTCTTGAATCTTTTGTTTTATTGATGTTTTCTAATTATTTTAGATGAATATTGAAAAATCTGGCGTACCATGTTTGAAAAACAAAACTTCAGCAACCAACTATCACTGTCATACAATCATTATTTCTTCATTCAAATGAAATTTGCACTATAACGGTGGATTTATGCAGAGGTTTTAAGTCGTAAGTTTTAAGTCTCAAGTTTTAAGTAATATGTCATAAGAAGTTCATTCATTGGTTTTCAATGTTACCATTTATGCAGCTGTCATAAGTTTTAAGTCCTAAGAAAAGTTGGCCAACATTTATGCATGTAAAGCAAATAGACATAATTAAAAATAGGATTTAGTCTGGAAATTTGGATTGAATCGAAGGAAATGTGAAAAATAAGCACACAAGATAACAGGATTGACACTATTGACAGTCCTTAAAACTTCTTGCATAAATGGTCGATTTTTCCTTACGACTTAAAACTTACGACTTAAAACTTAAGACTTAAAACTAACGACTTAAAACCTCTGCATAAATCCACCGTAAGTGTGCGTTCAAGTTCGACTTTTTGAACCAAGCTTCAAACTGAAAGATTATCCTGATATTTCCTTTAGATATGTATGAAAACTATGAGAAATATTACTTGTTGAAGTGTTATTGGGAAGATTGAAGATGTCCCCGCCAGCCATCTTTACTTCGACCGCTACTCTGAAATCGCGGTGTTTCCTATATCAAAGGTGTCCAATTTTGGACCACCCTGTACAGTGGAACTGTTTCTTTTCTTACGAGTATCGATATGGAATAAATTGTCCAGTTTTGTACCGAGATCGCAAAATCCTTTCTTCAGATATACTGGTTACGTAATTCAGTCTGAGATTGCATCATAACATAATGCGATAAAACGAAGAAAAAAAATGGACAAAAAAACATTTTTTTAAATTTATTCAGGAAATGCAAATTATGCAACCGAATTCCAAATTGAAATTCACATTCTAGCTATATTGTGTGATGTATGATGGTGGTGACCTTACAATCTAGCGTATTCAATATATCGACGTTCCACATAATACATTATGTTTGATTTTAATGATGAATGAACATGTTATGCTTATGCTAAAAACGTATATCAGCGAAATGAAGAGTAGGTAGTGAGACATTCGGAAATGTATTAATTATTGATCTAAGAGATGTTCGTTTTCTTCAGAAGATTGAAATGTATCGTCAACAAGTATTTCAGATACTAAGTGGGTTCAATACTTTTTTGCTAACTCGAAACACATAAGGAAGGGTATTTACTTCTCGAAAATATTCTGGGAGTAAGCGAACTGCTGCCACATAACTAAAACATCAAAAGGTATATGTATTCAATTATCGTTTATAATATGAACTTCATATCAAGATACAAATCCAAAACCAAGAAATCAAGCAAACGACAATAGCTCGTAGATCAAAACAAATGTGAACGGAAGTCAATAGACAACCACAGGAGTGTATTTGCTTTATTTTGATATAAATATTCATGTAGGTGTAAAACTAATATTAGGGAAAGTTTCCTGTTTTTGTTTTCAGAAACCGTGTTGTAAGAAAAAAGTCGAAACCCGTCAAATCTCATTTTAATGCAAGTTGATTCTTGTGGTATACAATATGTATTGAAATACCTAAAAATATACCGGGTGTCCCCCATTTAAAATGGCAATTTCCTATCAAACCTGAATTGAACACGATTGAATACTTCAAAAAATGCATATTTATGTACTTACCTACTATACGTACGCACACTCGCTAATTTGTAGAAACCAAAACGTTATAGGGGTGAACCACTTACTATACTACTTGACTACGATGTCGACAAAAAGCTGCCAAAAGCGCAAAACATCAAACTTACTTCGCATCCCATAGTAACTGAACCGCTCACAGAATTCATTGCTGACAATAAAAAACACTGACTTAGGGTACGGTAGAGGTTTCTGAAACAGAAAGAAATAAACCTGAATATAATGAATATATGACGAAATATGCTAAATATACAGGCTTATAAAAATCATTTTATATACACGAATGATGAAAATTCAGATACGTTTATATCTATATAATAGACGGGTCCTATGCCATTCCATTTGAATTGGCTAATAGTATATTATGATACTATATTACTATATTATTATTGTATTACCAGCGGTGAAAAATTCAATGTTGTTACACTCTGAATTGAAATTAAACATTAAATTAATTAAAACATTGAGTTTTTCACTGCTAATATCACCAAATCCAAATCGCTCAGAAGTAAACTGGGCCTAACTCTTCTGACTTTCATTTGACAATGACTTCATTATACAACCAAAATAGAAAAAAATATTGTTTATATTGTCGTTTGTTGACATTTTTCTACTACTAGTAAAGGTCTAAAGGTGAATCAACCAACCCCATTATAAAATGTGAACCAATAAAAAAAATTTCACACACTGTATATTGCGTAGATCATTAAAAACTCAAAATGATAATCTTTCATAACAATAATGTAATGTGAACATGTTTTATAAGAATGTTTCGAGAAGCAGCCTTGAAATTAACAATCTTAATCTGCTTTTTAATTTTTTTGTTAGCATTGATTAACATTTTTCTTAACTAATCTGTTGCAGTGTTAATCATCAATGGCAGATTTGGGTTCTCAGAAGAGAATTGTTCAATTCATAATAATGAACCTTATAACCGAATATGGAATAAGATGAAATATTTGTCTGATGAAACAATCTTAATAGTTGGGCCACCAGGTCTTGATATCAATATTATTCGTATTAAAAAAATGTGGTGTACTTCTATTCTAGAGATCACCTCATATAGTAAGGGTGGGAACAACTGAACCGCGTTTCACAGACAAAAGTCGAACCGGAAGAAACAGATTGATGGGAGAGTGAAAGGGCTGCATTATGGTAGCTAGTATAGCCTATTGTTATTGAGTACCTTTAACCATCAACGTGTATGAAATGTGGATCACAAAATAATTCACACGATATATCTGATGGACTCTAAATCGGACCTCCGTAGGTGGCTTCATAAAGAAAAATATTGCATTGATGTAATTTTTGCGAACTGGCCTTGACGATTTGTAAATCAACACCCAACTTTGTCCTGGTTTTTTCCATGACGGTGACCAAGTTATTTCGAAATTGATATGTAAATGTCACTGTGCCAGTTGTGCCACTCATATTTTTATCAATATTTATTGAAGGTCGTTATATATATTGATACGAGAAGTGTACCTACCTGTATCAATAATAGATAATTGCAAGTTAGTTGAAACAGCAAAATTATGCCCGGCCTGATGCTTTTATTTTTCCAAAAACAGCCCGTAGCACTTTTGGATATCAAAATGTGTGGATGATACATGACTTTTCACCGTAGGCGTTTTTTCTAGCGCACCTCCTACGTATCTTTATGATAATTTGGCATGATCTATAGACCTATTTAAAATATTTTCGAAATTGCAGTGTTGCCGTTTCTAGAGAACGGGAAGAAAATAATATTTTCGAAATTTTAGGTACGGTGGTACGATTATGAGAATCTGGAATCTAGCCAAGGATCTTGCCCTTGAAACTATTTTAACTTCTGCGCTGTTTCATTTTCATTCAATTTTAAATGAAATAGCTTCTATTAGCTGATATATTATTGGTTTTTAGGATTCAACAGAAGATTCTGAGAACATTTGCTCTCTCTCACTACACCAATCTTCAACGGTTTTTGAATTAATATGAGGTGAAAAATGTGCGTGCGGTGTGACAATTATAGTAGGTAGGATAGACATATTATTCACTCTAGGTGTATAACAAGTTACTTGTTTGAGTATTACGTTTCAGTGCATCAAAATCGAGGAGTATGCTCCATCGGACAATGTGACCGCTTTCATTTTCTCTGCATATTTGACCCCAATTTGTGCGATGAGCATACGAACAAGTAAGTATATCGAATTCAATAAAAATATATATTCACAGGTTTTTCGGTTTTTTTTTTCCGGAAAGTTCTTGAAACTCGATCACTTACGACATTTTTTTCATGTTCTGGTTCTCACGAAAAGGGATATCCTGTAATGTTCAGAGAACATCGTGAGAAACAAGAGAAATAAGGTGTGTTCTTCTCACATTTCTGGAGATCGTATGCCTCGGGGAACACCTCCCTAGTTCCAAAGTCTCGATGTTCGTTTAATGAATAACGAGTCTTTGGAAAGGGACATTCTGCAGGTCTCTTAAGTGCCCACGAAGGGGTGTGAAGACTGAACTTGACGGGTTAATCTCGAAGAGACTGCTAATGGAGGAACGATTGTTGATATTTCAGAAGAGCATCGCCGATTAAAATATCTATAAAATAGAGATAAATCGCCAATTTTTCTACGGTGTTCCAGAGAAGTGAACGAGTTTGTAAGCGAGGCATCACCGACGAGACGAATTGCCCTTTTTTGGACATGCACAAATATGATCATATACATGTGATGATTCAAATAATTGCACCTTCTTACGTTATCAGTAAATTATACGAAAACATGATTTTCAAATCCTAAAATGAAATTCCATATTCCACTAGTAATTTCGTGGAAGCTCTATAAAGAGTAATTTCCAAGTTTTTATATTCTGTGTTTCAAGTAGCAAATAATGAAATGTAATCATGTAATCTCAGGTGTCAAGGTCAAGGTTGTTGAGTTCTGAAAATTCCTCATGTTTTTTCAAAGTTCTACGTTTGAGTGATCTATGTTTGGAATATAGGAATTATAAGGAATGCATGCATAATTTTGAAACGTGGCAACGTTGCTTTATACATTTTCTTGGATATTTTCGTCATTAAATTTTCTTTGAAATTCAATTTTGGTATTTGTATGTATAATTATAATATTATCTACTCTACTCCCATGACTATAATTTCAACCATTTTTTTAAAAAGTGAACGAACTCCGCAAAAAAAACTGGATTTAAAACTTCTTCACGGATTTTTTTTTATTGCGTAATGTTTAATTATATTCGTGTTCCGAAATATCTGTGGAAATTCCATTGGAATTCTTTTGTTTGACCTTCAATTTTTTTTTCGAATGAGAACCATGTAGTGTGCTCTTCCTTGTTTAGGAGATTATATGTACCACTTTAAGGTGTCACCTCCCTTTATTCTCATAATTCTTAACATATTTTCGTAATTCAAAAACTTTTCTGGAATATTTTTTTGCAAATCTAAGCTCACTTTTTCACTGTATCACCCAGATTTTTTTTATGTTCTGCGGTTGTTGCCTATGTTTTATTTGATAATAATATATGAATGATACCTATCTATATATTTTTGAATTCAGATTGACGGGCTCATCGAATTATGGAAAAAAATATGGATCATCTCAATTGAAAAAAAAATTTTTTTGAGTATTATAAGGAAAAAGTGAGCTCAGATTAAAAGAAAATTTGGAAAATTATTCCAGAAAAGTTTTTGAATTACCAAAATATGTAAGAATTACGAGGATAAAAGGAGGTGACACATTTGAGTGGGACACCCTATACACATAGTGTAATTAAATAATTCACATGTTCGAAGTATAATTACAGATAATTTCAATATTATTGTTGATTATTAACTCACAGGTGGAAAAAGTGTATCCTACCTTCTCAAGCTCAAAATGCGCGAATCCCATTTTCGAGTCATTCACCATTTTCCACAGATTTTCGCAATGATCTAAAATATCGCCGACGAAGGTATCTCGGTCGCATGTCCATTTAACCGCGGAACAATAATAATTCCACAAATTTCGCCCGATACAGCACAAAAAAACGCAGGTTTCGATGTCCCAGCGCGAGAAATCCTTGATCAAGTCGGCTTCGACATGATAACTTTCCAACTGAACCAATCGCTTCTCACATTCGACATCAAATGATCAAATGACCGCGATGCGTAGTTTGAAAGCTACATAAAGTGAGGCAGAGGTGTAATAACAGTATTGTTAAGGGGAAATAACATTGGCGGATAATTGTTATTATGGGAAACCCAATGCTGATGGATATTCATACACCTTACAAGTAAATAAATAGTTATCGGGCTCCCCCCTGTTGAGACTTGCGGTTTTGCGGAACTAACGTATAGTTTGGCCTCCTGAACAAAACATTTTTAATGACATTTTTGGCGCTCTCAACCAGTTTCGGATATACGGCGCCTATGTTTTTCCTGCTCGTTCTCCACCAATTTCCACTCAAAATTTCTCCTAATTTTTACCAGCACAATCTACACACTCCAATAGAACAATTCCAACACATTTTCACAAATAATTCACTTGTAATAGTTATTTATGTATTAAGGGAATTATGAGGGCCTTAATTACCGATGGAAAAGTTTGCAGCAATTGCCAGAGGTTATTAAGGCTCTATAATTCTCGTGGTACATAGATAATTTTATTTTTGACCGATTTTCATAACAATATGTCCATATTTAGAACGCAATAAATGTTTAAATTCATAACCTTTCTGGTATATTTGAATTAGGTAGCGTTGATTGTAGCATTGTTGGTTGTTGCTAGGTTTTCGCTATGTTACATGTTTATAAGCAAACTTTCTTTATCAATCAATGTTTTTCCGTTAAAAACGTGTTTATTTTTTACCACAAATCGACGATCTTTTTCTGATATAATGGAGGATATTATAAAAAAAGCGGAAAAAGCAAGACAATCATTACTTCCATCGAAAAGTGAAGCCCTATCTCAAAAAGAATACAACTTATATCTGAAGTGGCTGACACAGAGAAATGTTATGTCAAAAGATGCCAACGAAACTGTCTTTCTGGCATATTTTCAAGAACTGGTAAAGTATTTTCAGTATTTTCTGGTAGATTTGGTAATAATTGTATTTATTCGTTGCAGTCAGAAACGTTTAACCCAAATTCGTTATGGACTAAATGGTCAATGCTCAAATCGATGGTGACCATATATATGAGAAAAGAGATATCACCAAGTTCAACGAACTAGAGGCTTTTTTGAAACGGAAAAGTAAGGGGTATAAACCGAAAAAGTCTGCTGTCTTATCTCCTAAAGATGTCATCAAATTTCTAAAGGACGCCCCTAATGAAATTCATTTATTGCATAAGGTAATTTTTTTCTCATAATTTTCTTTTTCGTTTGTTTATTTCGTTTTATTTGTTATAGGTTGTTCTAATTATGGGTTATTTTGGAGGATGCAGAACTCAGGAACTTCTAAATATGAGTATAGCAGATATAGAGGACCGGGATACTGTTATGGTAGTGAACGTACCGGAAAGTAAAACTGGTGCAATGTATTTAGGATTGCCAAACCCACTAACCTATACGGGACATTGCCTTCGTCGCACTTCTGCTACTGCCCTAGCCAATGCAGGAGCAACTATGACAAACTTAAAAAGACACGGAGGTTGGAGAAGTTCCACGGTGGCAGAGGGGTATCTGGAGGACAGTATTGAATTGAGAAATAAAACGGCGCGTATGCTGTCTACTTTGCCATCAGAAGAGGCAGGCACCTCGACTGTAGTGAACAGCAACAGCACCACCCATAAAAAAGAAGAAATTGTTTCCAGCGGCGGAAGTAATTTTCAGGGAACATTTGAAAATTGTACATTTATTATTTGTAATGACGTGAATAAGGAAAATATGTCTTAGTTTTCATTACATATAAACGTTTATAAGCATTTCTTGTATCATTTTACCTGTAAAAGGTAAGAGGAAGTTTTTGAACCTTAATATCCCAAGGGAGTTATGACCCTCATTATAGATATCGTAACTATGACGATATAAGCTTATAATGTCACTGTCAGAAACAAAATAACAAAAATCATCCTCTTTCGAAAATGACTAATCGACAATGAATTAGTAATAGTTTAGCTACTCATGTTAAACATTGATTTCAAACGAATAATTAGCATTCTACCCTATCTGAATAACAGTGGTTATTGATTATTATGCCAAAAAATCTATTTTAAAAGTATTTTTTTCCTGTCTATAGCTATAAAAACTGAAAATTATCCGAATAAAGGACTAATACTCAGAATATTATATGAGTTTTGTACATGACTCGTAACTCAATTTTTATAAATAAGAATACCGGGTGTCCACGCGGAAGATTGCTTGCTCCTATAACTTTTTTCTTTTCGCGGAGATGATGGAATGGAATTTGGTGGATCTGTTTAATGCATGAAACTATGCCTCTTTTGACTAGTAACTTGAAACAAAAAAGTTATTGGGGCGATGCACCTTCCGTGAACAATCGGTATATTGCAACCTACAACCTGTAATATTGACGTACTGCTTGCAACAGCTTTCGTAACAGAATCACCTTAGGTGCGCGATTCTGTTTCGGAAGCATGTCATACTGGGACTCATCAAATTTTAGACGACACATAAGAGATTTGTAAGGTAATGTTCAAAATACGAGAGACCTCAGACTGAATATTTGGATTCGGGAAGAAAAATTTTGTGGTTAAAGTTACTTTGTTACAGATGATTATAATGAAAATTCAATCTAGAGAAAATACTGATCGAGTACACATTTTGGGGGATTAATAATCGATAAAATCAACGTGATTGGCTTTCAGCAGATAACTGAATTGTTTGCACAAATACCTCGATATTGATGAATAAATTAACTTCGTGAATTCAACCTACTCTGGTCATATTATAATCCATCGAACATCAGGTATTTATTTCTCTTTTGGAGCCGTCGTTGAATATTACACAAACTGTGGTTATAAATCCATGAAAATGCACATATTTATTAGATGTTTCAATTTTTTGTTTATATCAGGTATGTATTTTATTAAATTGTCACTCCGTAGAGGATGAATCGTCAAATCGATGGTTCAATTTTTAATACAGTTGTGAATTATCTTTTGTTGTGGATAAATCTGTTTGAATTTATTGTTTTATTATACTGCAAGCTTTTGTTCTAATATTTTTTACAATCTGCGGTATGATCAATCACTAGTGAACCATTTGACTGGAATTAGTTTATTCCCACGATATGAAAAGTATGATAACCAGTATCAGTAATAACCTTCTACAGCGTATATTGTTGCAATGAAAATATTCCATATTTAGTCAATCTGTCGGGTGTATGTGCAGGAAATCGCATCATTGTCAGAAAAAACAAAAACATCTTGCGATAAGCCTCAAATGCATAGATTAATAATTACTGATTCGATGAAGAGTCAGATAAAAATGTAATATACCTACATTAATGGTTTATCTGATTAAACACAATCTCAGACAATTTCATTACATCTAAACCCTAAATCCATTGATGTAATAAATCAATCAATAAATTATCAAGTTGCGAAATTATCTGTAAATTGGACGGATTTTGTAGTGATACATTACCTCTTCGGTCGAGTTATCTTTGGAAGTTCTTTCGAAAATATCTTCAGGATCTGTGAACAAACATTATTATGTTAGGTACTCCAATTCGATCACCAGGAGATTTATAGTATTTTCATAATAAATGAGCAGATCATCCTATAACTGAAGCATAGTTAGGACACTGCTGCTTCAACTTCAGTAACATTTTCAGTTACAGTTCGTTTTTGGTCGGGCTTGGAAAATTATATTTTCACCTTACTCATGCTACAGCCACAGATTAGAGAACAGCTTACTTTCAACTTGTACATTTTTGCATTTTAACAATTGATAATTGATTTACATCATAGTAGATATTACAATGCTTTTTGATATTTTCTCGAGCCCACTTACAATCCACTAATTGAATATTCAAAAAATACCAAACATATGCGTATACTTTCTCACATATCAATTTGATTGAAATGAGCTGAGTTGCCGAAATAAGTACGTCGGCAATTCTGAATAATAATATACAGAAATTTTCACTTGTTACTATATATATTTTCAGACATATTTCAGCTAGGTACTTATCGCGGATGACCTTTAAATCATCTTGCAACATTTTTCATTCCATTTATTCTCCTTTTTTACCTTTAGTTCATATGATACTAACAAAGAAAATGCTTCCATCTCGAATTTTGATGTTGTCAGACTGGAAAATTGTATTGTTTGGTAGTAGGCACTCGATGTCAATTCATGAAATTTTATATCCAATGATAATCGAATATTAGAATGATTGATTACCTTTCACATTTAAATCTATATAATCCATATAATATACGTGACATATTTATCATGGTAAAATTCAACTGGTATTCCGTGAATCTACGTGAGAATTATGTGCAAAAATTTAATTATCCAAGAGAATTTCCTTCGGTAGAAAAAAGATGAAAAATATTTCTTTACCGCCCAATTTTACAATCTCTCATTCGGGAGATTTTTAACAACATTTGTGTAGTATTATTATTATGTCAAGATGCCAATTAAACTAGCCAAAATGAGTGTGTTATCACCAGAAAAGAAAAATAAGAAGAAAAATGTCTATATACCTCTGTTTGGTATTGCTTCGTAGTAGTCTTTCGAATGAAAATCGGCTTCTTTGTTCAAAAGAGACATGACGATATAACAGTAGAGAATGTTTGGGATTTAAATTTTTGCTTCGAAATATGGAAACAATGTTATCAAATATTTACATACTCATAGGCGCCGCCAGGAATAAATTCAGGGGGCAAGGCAAAAGAGAACAAAATGTTGAAAACATGAGGTTTACACCTATAATAACGAAAAATTATATTCCAGGGGGTATCCACTCTGTGCATCCCCTCCCCCGGCGCCCATGTTTGAAGGCATTTTAAGATGATATGAAAGTAACAGTAGCTATAAGTTCACTTTTTCACCTTTCCCATCACTGGCCATCAGTTGCAGCCTTTACAACTTTATGACTATTAATTTTTGCTTAGTACCTATACTGGTTTCACTAGTCAGTAAAGTATACGATTCAATCCCGCGTCTAAAGTTTAGTAGACGAAGCACAGTAATCAACTTTATTATCATTGCACATTTTCTCCCCAAAAAATCACAAGTCTACTAGATTAGCACATTTCACAGTTACTGGCATTAAAAAATGTATATTCCACTTGAACTAAATACCTCGTTTTGAATGTTGAAATGTAAGACACGAAAAATTATTATTAATAAAGTTTGGATGCCAATAAAGAAGTAATTTGTCATGTATAGCAGTTATAAAAATACTCGCTAAGTACTACCTACTTATTGAAGTCGAGTTGTTATTTCATCAAGTAAGGGGAATTCATACAACTAGAACTGGGACAAGGATAAATTATGGAACAATTTCGATGGAGATCAATTGGCAATTTGAAACAGCATCTCTATAGATCAATATATGAACAATAATGAACTTTTATGACGGCACTGAAAAATACCTGTTTCCTGCCTTTATAATATTTAGAATGTTCGCACATATAGAGGATGGTCGATTATTGGGGCAAAAATCAAAGTTTCATCTATTTTTAAATAAACCTATATGTACTCTAAACATATTGGTACGTCACTGTGATATTGACAAAGTTTATACAAAATCAGGTACCTGATCTGAGGATGGTCATTTTCATAATTAGGTATCAATATATACTTTCTTATATATTATGACATGCTCGTTATTTGAAGTAGCATGAAACGACATTCGCAGTAAAAAGTTTATTTTGAGAACGTTCGATTTTTATTGAATTTGACAATAAACTTTTATACCTGTAATAAATTCCAATATGTGTAGATTATGTGACTGGTCGAAAAATATTACAGCAGTTATCTCTTGAATACCCAATATGGCGCTTACAAAAAGAAACTAAATTTGTCTTTGATATCTTCGATTGGAATTAAGTTTCCTCAAATTTGAACCTATATTTTTCCACATAAACAGGTTCGTCGCGTTTTTATGATGCCTACAAAAAGAAACTAAATTTGGCTTTGATATCTTCGATTGGAATTTAGTTTCCTCAAATTTGAACCTATATTTTTCCACATAAACGAATCATTCGTCGCGTTTTATGATACTTCCTCATGCAGATTTTTGGAAATTATTTTCGAAATACAATTTATCGTTGACATCATAATTTTTATTGAGGACATCAAAAAGATATATCATACTGGGAGTCCAGTAATCGAACAAACTAAAAGAAAATATCCACGACTTGACTATCAGAAAATAGACACAGAGTGTAAACTTTCCGTAATAAAAATGTGCAAGAACCCAAGTGACAGAGAATTTTATATTTCCTTCATAACATCAATAATCTAGCTTACCCACCTCTCAGTGAATCTTCAGTTTTATGTTTTATTATATTCCATGGGCGGTGCCAGGATTACTTTCTAGAAGGTGCATCTACTTCTTCACATTATTAGTAATAACTGATAAGCCGGTGCATTTAGGAAATTTTATATAGGAACCTCGGAATTTTGGGTAAATTTTTTCTTTTGTCTCTTGATCGAAAGGGTCTCAAACGAAAAGCTTAACCCTGAGTTCGCGCATGCGCAATGTTCACAGTTCCTCTGCCATTTTGAATTTGTTTAAATTTTTTGAAACGCTCATATCTCGCGTTCTAATCAGAGGTCGGCAAGACACGAATTCTTGTCTTGATAACAATTTTTTGTCTTGAGACAAAGTCAAGAAATTTAAAAAATCTTGACATATTATTATATATATCTTGTCTTGAAGTCAAGAAATTTCAAAATCTTGAAATTTCCGGTGACACAGTAGGTACAGTGGTGTGCATAAAAAAGTCGTATCTGCAGCAGTTATTTTAAGTCAAGCTTGTCAATCTTAATCAAGCTTCTTATCGACTTTGACAAGTAGTGTCAAAATACAAACTATCGAAAATAACGAAGTTGGTACGCATATTTCATATCAGCGATATTCATTTGTTCCATCTGGATTAACTTTCTGGAGTTTCTCAGTTTCAGAACGAACGCTTCAACTTTTGCATTTGAATTTTTTTTCTATCTCAAGGATTATATCGGAACGCCAGCAACATCTGTACTTGCGGATAAGCTATTTTAAGCAGCAACTTTAACAATCAAAAAGCTAAAAAATTGGCTAGACTCCATAAGAAGTCTTACATGTGCTTTAATTTATAGCTTATGAATTCCGATTCAAAAACGTAGTTTGTAATTTCAGTTTCATCAGGATTATCATTTTTAATTTGTATTTTACATTTTGTGTTCAATAAATGAAAATATGATTTCTTACTTTCTTGACAAGAAATCTTGGTGTTGATATAAAATTTCTTTTCTTGTAATCTAAAATTAGTTCTTGTCTTGATCTTGTCTTGAAATTAAGACAAGTTCAATGCAAGATCTTGAAATTTTCAAGAACTTGGCGATCCCTAGTTCTAATTATCGCACAACGTTCAAATGAAAGTTTTTGGACGTGTCATAACAGGCACTTTCATTGAACTCTTTTGAAAAAAAACGTCTGATACGTCAGAAGAAAGGTATTGAGGTCTAAAGTTGAGTATACTCCCCAAAAATCTGTTGACGTCACTGTTTGTGGGCGTAGCTCTGTTTTGGCGAATCTAACGTCAAAAGTACCCGATATAAAAAAGATTTTCAACGTAATTTATAGTATTTTAAAATAAAAAACATCGTGATACAATGATTCCTGGCTGACCAATCCACGCTCAAAGTTACCCTAGCAACCCAGACGCCTCCAGTTTTTATTAAAACCGTAACTCAATGAAAATAATCCTCTACTGCCGGTGCCCATGTTATCTGAATAGTTTTGGTTTGCATTTTGCAATAATTAAATGAATGTTTTAATGGTTGCATGAAAACATGACGATAGATACGTGCAGTTTTCATTTATTTTTTTTTCTCATTACCATTATTTCCGTAGGCTCAAAACATATAAGGTGAGGCTAAGGATGTTCTTTTATGACATTGATTTCTCAGGTTAGTAGTGCAAGTAGGGGAAACAATTTAGTTTATCGTTTTATCCACTTGACCCGTTATAGATGACACAATAATACATTGAATGAGCTGATACTCTATCTGATAAAACAGTTTCTTAGTGTGTCTTATCATTAAAAATCTCGATTTAGAAAAGATAAGTTGTTTTCGTTCGGATTCTGTTCGAATATAATAAGTTTGCATATATACCTACAATGTTTCGATGGGAACAACGCTGGTTCTGGAAAGAAATATTGATTCTTATTCGAATGGCTATCCACTAAATACGTTTGGTGTGCTTTGAATTTCATTTCGAAAAATTAAATCGATTATATGTGATGGCTACAGAAAATAATAACTTAAGAAGTGTCATTGACTATGAATAAATTTTTGCTATAATCACAACAGTATGTTGTTGAAATATGTGCACCGCATTAAAATTAATAAACTATTCCATTTTTGAATTAGTAACATGAATGTAAAGGTGCCAAGTTTAAATATTAGGTATGGAAGTAGGTACCAGTAACATATCAACTAACCGGTAACTGATGATGATTTCACTATACACCATGGATATAAGTATTCAAAAAAACAAACAATTATTTTGCGATATCGACGGTAATAAACAATATCAACTTATCGAATCTGTACACTGTACTAACACAATATACGCATAATTTTTTTAATCCTCTTCAGTTTAGATATTGCTTTCGCACCATTCATATTCATTTTGATGTCGCAAATATTTAGTGTTATACAAGGTGTACTTACCTGCCCCCATGATGAAAAATTTAGTTTATCATCCACTTGATCCGTTATATTTCACAGAAACACGTCGAATGAGCTTGTAGCCCAGTCGAACAATACTTTTTCTTATTGTGTTATCACAAAATTACGATTGATATGTGATAAGCCAATCTTATTGTAGTTTATGGATCCTCGAAAAATAATCGTATATTCAAAAATCTGAGTGGAGTTTAGTATATGTACTGAATCCCAGTAGTATTTTTCCGAGGTATAAGGATCTGATTCATTTTATTTACAAATTTTAGGTTCAATAAAAAAGCAATGAGAAATCGAAAAAAAAACCGTTCACTTTTGAGGACTCATTCAATTGTTTTTTCTCCAGGAAATGTTTTCTTTTAATGCATGTATGTACTGCAGAATTTTCTGCTGTACCTGTGTGATGTTGCAAATATCCATTAGAAATAATTATTCTGTCAGTTAGGCATATTTACAGGCAGTATTTTACCGCCTGCGGCAAATAATTGAAAATTCAGCTCAGGGAATTGAAAGAATTCATCAATCAGGCTCACATATGAAGTGTTGGTTGCTACCGTTACCTACTGTTGAATATTTTTCCCGCACTGATACAAAGTATGCAGATTTTTAATGGAATGAAACTCAAATATTCGGAGTAATTTCATCCTAAAATCGATGTGATTTAATTATAAGAACGCCATTCTTGTTTATAACTATAATATCAACTGTCGGTGTTTTCTTCCTCATCAACGATTGGGAATATCTCTTCACTCAAAAATCCAACAGAAGTCGTGGAGGAGCTGTCGTTAGCTTGAACGAATTTGTAATTTGACGCCATTTCCATGAAGAGCATCATGTCTGCGACAATGAGAATTGCAAACAAGAAAAATTCGTGGGCCTAAAACAGTTGTAGTTTCGTGTAAAATTTTCAAATGACTTCTTTACGTTTCCTTTCATATGTATCGATTTTTTTTCGTATATCATTCATTCAAAAGAACTTCCAGATAAATTTAAGTGAGTATAGTAGGTACCAGTTTTTGTCTACTTAAAATATGACCTGTACTATCACTATAACATCTTAAAATAAATCCCACACCTGACACCAAAATTTGTACTCAGCCATGTAAGTTATTAAAATCTGTGAATGAATTTGAAGAGTCCTGTATCTCACACTTTGACAGCTAGATTTTTTCATGGAATTACCTGGCTTTTGAACATATTCAGCTGAGTGATAATAATGACTATAAGGTTACCGAATGCTACTGAGAGATACCAACCAGCAATTGTCACAGTTTTCATACTTCTCGGAGCCTGAAACAAGATTAAAAATTATATATATAGGTATATACAGGATGTCCAAGATAAGAATGAACAGCATTGGTATCCTGGAGATACAGATTTGGTTAAATGAGAAAAAAGTTTCACGTGAAATGGTTCATCTTCTTTCGTTTTCGAATTATCTGAAAACAATCAAATTTCCCAATTCTCGTTCTTATTTATTTAATCAGCTCGAAGCAAGCTCATCAATATCAATAATAACGAATATTTCCATCGTATGTTAAAAATCCCATAAGAAGCGGGACATTTTCGATCAATCACAGCGATAAATTCCCGGCGGGACATTTTCGGGCTGGTAAATACCCGGTAGGTATCGAAAAATACCCGCTCGGTCCGTGTATCTATAGTAACGATTGTTAAAATGTACATTTGTCATCTTGACAGGCATAAATACTGAATTAACTCCGGAAATATTCTACCGAATTACACTCGTGCATCAAAATAAACCTGATAATTTTCCATTCAAGCATATTGTCAGTAAAAAAACTGCATTCGGTTATTTTCATATTTTGCTAAAAGAGCCCTGCTCCTCCTTCGGAGTCGGGCTCTTTCGACAAAATAAGAAAATAAACTCATGCAGTTTTTAGACAACATGCTTTCATGGAAAATTATCGGTAATTTTGAAGCACTTGTGTAATTACTCCCGATAATTAGTTTCCATCGAATAGAAATAGCCAACTTATGTTGATATTTTGTTTCTGAGATTATGACGTACTGTAATGTTTGTCTGTGTTGACTAGAAACGAATCACAAAATCTAAAACTCATTGCAGAGTCATTACAGGTTCCATTATGTTGATCTTTCTTATCTGTCCTTGCTTATATTATCTGGATTGGATTAACTATCTCATCTTTATTGTATCATCGTTATCATTACATGAATGAGTGGGGACTTCACCATCATCAATCGAATTACGAAGAAAATGTTAAATGAAACTTTCAAAATAGCAACTTACTTGTGTGAAAGAAAACTCCAAACCAGCCACACCAAACATAATTTCAGCAATGGAAATCAGAAAATATTGGGGAACTTGCCATAAAATATTTATAGTGTTTGGTATTGACATTGTGTACAATTTCACAAACTAAAAAACATGATACACCATAAGGCAAAAACTGTAGTCCATTATGGATTTACGTACTGGAATCCCTTCATTGTTTTCTCTCACAACTAGAGAATATACTCCACCAAGTTCGAAATGAAAATGTTTTTCGAACAAAATTTGAACTTCATTAGATCTGATTATACATTCATAACTGAAAAAAAAAACAATAATATTTGCATGAGATCTTTGAAATGGTTCAAATTAGATACAGACACTCCTTGAACTAATTCCATATAGGCTGATATCGCCAAAGTAGACTTTTTTGAGTCACGCACGAAATAAACATCTTGTAGACCGTTGGGACTCTTCAAGGTCACGGAAACGTTATGATGAGATTTGGACGATTTCATGTAATCAATCCTGAAACAAAATTTCAACTCAATAAAATACATTTTGACATAGCTTTTTCTCGAGTTCATCAATGAAAAATCCTGTATGCTAGCTGCAAAAAATAGGTACCTGATACGGGCTGTGCCACTTAGCGATTTTTTGAAGTCTATGGGATCAGTTATGAAAGCCGCAAGATCTTCGTCTTGGTTAATCCCAATCAAAACAGATTCAATCTAAAAATAGTAATGCATCAATATTCAAGTTGATATCCGCCTTTTTGTTATGTGAGGAAGGTCATCAGAGATATCTTTAGCAAATTAAATATGGATGAATGGATTTCAATCGATATTGCAGTCTACTAAAAATTTGTAATCGACAGTGACACCGATCCTCTGTTTGCTACACAAATTTCTTAATACGCCGCGCCATAGCCTTTTGATGAATTTGGCAACAGTGTCCCTCGGTCTCGTGCGGTTGAAATTTGCAAAAATATTCAACATTCAAAGTTCCTATAATGAAAATACGCCGACTTGTTGTGTAAGTCAAATTACAAATCTTAAAAACACTAGATGAAGATTATTGCGAGAAAAGTGTCGATAACTGCGAAATTTAGTTCTAAAAAATTGGACGCTGATGCTGTTTCATCTCAGATATGACACATTATCTTTGCTAGATGGATCAGCGCAAAAAAATGATGAGAGACCTCAATGTCATTCACCCAATAAACATTTTCATTTTTAGAACTTCGTAGACAACACAAAATGGTGAATTAGTTCAGCGTTCTTCGTTGCATTAGAAGGGAAAGTAGTTATGACGTCGAGTTTTCGCATATAGTTTTATCTTCTACTTCTTGCAATTCTTGGCTTTCAGTTTGTAGTAGATGTATCAATTGAAAAATACCTGCTGATATCACTAAACTATAGTTTCTTAATTTTTTTCAATTTCACCCAAGTAGGTACCTAGTTTTTCAAAACCAGTGACATCAAGAACGAATCCTGATGAATGACGGCATATGTATTCATAAATATTATGAAATTCTTTGAAAATTGAGTAATAGTCACAGATCGAGAAAAACGCAGCTATCAGTCTTTTTTGTACAAGTTCGTAAATTATCCAAATAGGTATATTAAGAGCATAATTATGAAGAACAGGGCCGGATGCATAAATATTCAACAGACGATTAAATATTTAATTTGTTTATAACTACGGCAACGCATGCCTTAGCTCGCGCATTAGCAGAGTAAATCCCACGTTCTTGACGGGCTTTCATTCTTGCAACCGGCACTCGGACTATCAAGTTATAAACATAGGATTTTTTTGTTAACCCAATTTACCAAACAGTAGAAAAGAAAGTGGCGGCGACATTTATGCCGCGTTTCCATATCTGGCCTTGCACAGGATACTGTCAAGAGTATGAAAGCGTTGCCAAGTCTCTAACCATTATTACTATGGTTCTAGCAACGACAATGCGGTCGCACGCGAGTTTTTACGGCTGTAACTTCAACAAGACACAAACATGTTCCTCAAACAAAATACTTGCTTTGACGAGCCGCACATTCCATTTACTTTCGTCCAGCAATTTGCGAACGCGAATTCTTTCATGGTTTATACCTGGTATTCCATTGGGACAACATCGATCATCAACTTGTTCTTGTTGAATTGTATATCCCCACAACTTCCCGGAACTTCAACTGTCATCTTGTACTTGGAATAATCGTGACACATCATATCCTCGAATCTGAATATCTCGCTGGCATTGATGACCCGAACACCGTACAGCGGACAAGCCATCCTCAGGCTGCAAGGCAACGTATTTATCAGGTTGATGGCCGCCCGATTCTTGTCGGGCAGGTCTGGGTAGGTCTTTTCCAACACGAGCTCCAGAACTCCCGCAGCCAGAAAGGCTGCGCCAGCTAATATCCCCCCTAACGCCATGCGGTGCAGGGAACTTTCCAGAACTTCGAACCTCGAGAAGCATGGGTAGATTTTATCGAATAGCGGAATTATAATCAGTACCATCGCAGGATTGACCACCTGCATCTGGTCCGGGGTTATCTGGGTGCCCAGGATGTTTCCGTTCATATGAGATGCCTGAACATTATGAAGAGGAGTTCATTAGGTACGGTGGATGCAGTCTCAGAAGTATGTAAAATAATTTAATCGATACATTGTCGCCACTTTGAAGTGTATCTACTCATTTTTATCTACTCAAGATGGCTGCCGTTGAGTGACGTCATGAGCAATCAACAATGTTATCACCGAGCGGCTATAGCATTACGGGTTTTCGAGATATTTTTAGTTAGTTAGAATAATTCCCATTGATGGATTGGCAACTTTCAATTATGATTACGAATGTTTGGATTTTCAAACCTCAATGGGTTTCAATTTCTGTTGAAAAAACGTCACGTGACGTCACACAACGGCGGCAATTTTGACAATGCTCCGAATGAGTGACAGCTTTGTCAAATCAAATAAGAATATTTCACCTCATGTATTTGTTGAAATGTACCTAATCAATTTTACCTGAAACGTCCATCTGGAGCCTTGCTGATCGAACAAAGACCAAAATATAGGCAAAGGGGTGTATAACAGCAATATTGCAGAAACAACCTTCATGTCCTCTATGAGTTTTGGATTGAATTTACCACTGGCATGATCTAACCAATGATCAGTCCTCTTCTGTCCTCGTACTTTTCCAACTAAAGCATACTAATTTCATAATTCAAATTTTGCCGACAAATAGTGCTTGCATACCCATCCACATTTGAAGAATTCCAGTATGGTTTTTTTCTTTGGTGATTTGAGTTTGTAGAAATTTCTCCCGATTGTAAATATAACTGAAAATTATAATACGAACATAATTCAAATACCATAGAACAAGAATCACTAGCATATGCATGATGCAATTCAAACTCACATATGGATAGCAACATCAACGCTGCTGGAAAACCGAACCCCAAGGCGTAGCAGGTGTCATCCCCGAAGCAAGAAACTGCCTTCCTCATTATGGGAGTCATTATCATACCGACGAACCCCCCAAGGTTGATGGTGAAGTAGAAGATGGAGAAGAAGTGCATCAGGAGGTCTTTCTGAGCTGGCAGGTTGAACTGTTCAGCCCCGAAAGCAGCCACGCAAGGCTTGATTCCTCCTGAGCCTACTGCGATTAGGAGAAGGCCCAGAGCTGAGATTGACCTTGGGACCATGAAATTATTCAACTTTTTCAATGATTCATCGGCTCTCTCAACATGTATAGGAAGCGATTGAGTTTTTGGTGACTTACATGGGAGATATGTCCATAGGGGGTACTGCTGCTAAGCACATGAGAACGCTTCCCAAGAAGTAGATTATAGCAAAATTTCTTATTGTGCTAGAAATAAAGTAACGTGAACTTGATAAGGTTTATAATGATAATGTGTAAGGATGGACATTCTGAGCCCTGCTTCTGTCTGCCTGCTCAGATTCGCGTGTGATGGAATAATAAACTTGGTTTCCGATTATCTAGAGAGGGAACGAGTCTCCTTTGGATTCGGCTTTTAGGTTTGCAACTGAATTACAAACATGTGCTCAATTCTCCATAATATATCGAATTAGTAGTATGAAATAGTTCTTGGCACGCATTTTTTGCGACTTGACATGATTATCCAAAGACATCAAAGTATATCGACATAACAGTTACTATCAATACCAAGCAGGGATAATATATTGAGGACTTCATAGGAACAGTCAACCGTCAACCACGTTCAATAAACTAAAAATTCCGCCAGAAAGGGATCCATCATAAAAAACGGTTAGGGACAGGAACCAAATTTTATTTGATATAGATTTCAAGGTTGAATTACCAGGATTGGGAATACGGATATTAGCTTGATGAGTTGCAAACGCATCATGGTTGAAGTGTACTACTGACGAGTGAATAGGGGTAGAAGAAGGGTAGTTAGAAATAGAACGAGGGCTGTTTGGTCTCACCTGTATCTCCCGAAATATATATCTGCGCATACTGCCCCGCCTACAGGAATAATGTAGCAGATCATGATGAAGATGTGGTAAATCACTGTAGATGCATTCTCAGAAAACAGCAGTATATTTCTCAGATACAATGAGAGAATTGCTGGAAAATATTTATTCCTACCTGGAAGGGTCACCAAATCTATGATAAAAAACTCACTTCTCAATCCGCAGAATGATAACCTCTCGCAGAACTCTGTTGCAATAATGCAAAACACCGCCATGGGGTAAGAATTTACCTGAAATACTGGGTTTAGAAAATGGTAGTTGAAACTTTGAACTTACCGGATGCATTTTTCAACTCATTGGTTTCGTTATCAATTCATATTTTAACATGATTGAGAATTGACAGCTATCGTTCTGAATTTATAAAAACCCAACGTCAGAAAATTGTCTTCATACCTGACGTGGAAACCATTTTCCACCATGAACTGTTCACGAATGTAATTTTAGTGTTGTAAAATTTATGTATGTATTGTAATGTTATCTAGTTGTCTTACCGTAACCCTCATCCTATATTTCAATCAATTGTGAATGTTTCAATAGTTTCGCCATTATGACCCAGTGTTCTTTCTCCTATTTTCAACAATCTTCAACATAATTTTGAAAACTCACCCAGAGCCCCGAAGATTAATCCAAAAATTCGAAACGTCGGTAAGAAAATAACAGTTTTTCTCTAAGTGAAACGAACCAAATCATAACAAACCTTATGAATGAGTATAATATTGATATTGAATCACCATCGATCTCACGAAAAAAAAACACAGTTATTGGATTTTGGATATTTTTTATTAAAAATTGAAAAAATTTTCACAATCACTTACAACATTCAAGTAATTAATAGACATATTATAATTATCATTAGTACGTATCATTGACCACATAAAGCATTTGTATTTGATATTTGTCTATGGATTATGAAAACAGTCATGGGTGTAAGATGTAAAGGTGGAATGAAAAATATAGAAATTAGAATGTGGATCTATGAAGTATGGAATGTTTTCTCTCATTTCCTCATTATAGATCGTGTCACTTAAAGACTAGTGGTTCAATCATAGTAAAGTTTATGTTGCTGAAGCTGATGAATAACATCAATCTGCGAAGTAATTATTTGAAAAAATAAATCAAAATTTTTCTACACAAAAGTGAGGGTAATGAGATTGACAATTTGAGAGTTTAATGAAAAAACATTCCATATAACCGAATGAAAAAGAAAAATTATACTTCCTATACATCTTCATATGGAATTATTTTGTCATGCTGAATGAATTATGGAAGGATGTTTTTGTAGGTATACATACGCAGAAATGCACATTGAACACATATAACATTTAACAACTACAATTTGATCCCACACAAAAGTTTCAATATGTAATGGATCTATACTTCTTTCGAATGTTATTATCTGTTCCTTCATCAACGAAGAATCTACGTCAAAAATTATTAAACGCACGTTAGAGATTGAAACAGTGGGATTAATTTTTTAGACAAAAACATCATTCAATTGCTTGCCAAAGTGGTCCAGTATTATACACATGTCCATCATTTATCAACTTTTTCATTTTCATGAAGATCACAGTTTGGGAAAAGGCAACATTCAAAATCAAAACTTATCACTTCCAAAAATGAAACTTTGTATTTCAGAATGGAAGTTTACAAATAAGTAATAATGAAAGCCCAGATAACCTACCTTTACTGAAATTTGATTTGGATTGATAATTTTAGTATCTATATGCTATCTATTGATATAGGTATTTGTTACACAAAATTCATGTTGGGTAGGTATTCTGAACTTCATGTTATATTATCTATGTTTTCATAATTTTCTGTTTCCTTTATTTTTTTATCATCTTCTCTTCTCAGTTCTCTCTACCTTTTCAATGCAATTTCGATGATTCATTCCAATATTTTTCTATAAGAGCTATTGTAGTGATATATAGAGCATCTGTCTTATTAAGTCTTCCCCTTGATGTTTTTACGATGTGCTTTCGAATCTAAATCAATTTAAAATTCATACATGGAAATAAAACAACTATTCATGTAATTGTACTAAAATAAATATTTTTTTTTCACTTAATACTTTATAACTTATTGAACATTCATTATGGTATGTAGTTAGTTATATAAGTATCCAATAATGTAGAAACAGTTTTTCATTTCATCAGTACAGAAAATGATTCTTTTCGTACGAATGAGTATAGGTCGTAATATTTGACGTAATATTTTTCCCAACCAGATAAGTGGAAAAAGATTCAATCGAATTTCGACAGCTATATGACATAATATGACACATGACACATGTACAATCATAAGAATTTGTTTTGATAATGTACGGTTGTTATGATAATTGGTAGCAATGAAATTCATAGCTATTGCATGAATTTCCAGATACACATATGGATACATATATTGACAAATTACAAAATCGATTTTTCCATTCTAAAAACCACAATGAATACCTTGAACATCAATTGTATGTACAGTCAAACCAATAAAATATGATTCAAACAAACACAAATTTGTTTTCTTTTCCAGTTGATTATATACATACAACAAAATGAAATCAACAATTAATTCACATTTAGTTGGATAGGAAGTAGAGACATATTGTCTAAGGGGTATAGATACCATGATATTTCTTAAGTCTATGAATGATAGTTTCTTGTTGTGAGTTACACTATTTATAGAATATATATATAGGTAGTTATTATATTTGATAACTTATGTATTGTCCCAAAATCAAAATGAATTAATTTTGATATAGGCACTCGATACATATAGGTCCGCAGTTTTTCGCAATAACGCAGAGTAATGCAAATTCTTCAACAGATTAAATAAATGATGAATCAGTTTTTTAAGTTGAGTAATAAAGTTCTTTGCTGCACTTGCGGTTTCTTTAAAAAGGAAGTAATGATTTCAGAATTTTTATTGTTCTTTTTCATAACACGAGATATCAAAAGTCCTATTCAATACAACAATTGGACTCATTTATTGAAAATCGCTTTCACATATTGTTTGCCTCGGAATTTGCATTGCCCTATTTTTAATTAAGCAGAATCCTTGTTTCTGGTGCGAATCCGAAAAATCAACAGTTATAGTATCTTGGACCCTGTTGATTTTGTACTTGAATTATAAATCAATTTTAAAAATAATATTTTTGCAAAAAAGCGCAGGAAGGTGATGATGTCATGGACGGAGTAAAAGCGTATATATTTGTGCGTGTACGAATTCAAATAACATGATCAACAGTTTGAGTCAGTTAATCATATTCCTCAACCATTTGAGGAGCAGAAAGTATTTCAATTATTCTGATTTGTGGAGTTTGTAATCTTAGGTCCGTTAATGTTTTCCATTCTGAAAACGTAGGGATATATGAAATGGATGTTATTGAAGAAGCTGAGAACGAATTTCATAGCGAAGCTAAAATGAAATCAATGAAACAGTGAATTATTTTCAATTATCACAATTCGTCTATAGATGTGTATTGTTCGTACCTATATACAAACCATATATTTTGGCTTTTAACCTAGTCCCGAAAATATATTTTTTGATGCTCGAGTGTATTTCAACCACAAGTTTCTGGGATTAGAGCAGCTGTACGAAATAGATATATCTCATAAATTCATTATTAATTTGTCAGTGTTTATGTTCTCCATAAGTTGTTGACTTTTTGTAGGTAATTAAAGAGCTAGTGTTGATACAACGCCACGTATAACATCATAAAATAACTCATTCATGATACTTATTTATGGACTTTGCTTGTAGGAAATTGATCTTTTCGTAGTTTCCGAATAATCAAGAAAGTTGTCGATATAAACTTTATTGGCAGTAAAACGAACCGAATTTAATCAACGAACAGATGAATAACATAAGCATATATAGCGGATATTTCAGTTTTCTTGTATCAAAGATTATGATACGAATATTTTATGTTGGTTTTGATGCAATGTATTTCCACTCCCAAATTCAATTTTTCTTTAATACTGCAAAGAAACCTGAATAAAATGCAAATATCAGTATGTCCAATATGAATCTTGTACCATGCGTTATTATCTTTATAATAGTCAGTCTTTACCGATTATTTCAAATTCATCAATAACTAATTAAAGCTTGGAAAAAGGCATTTTCAACCGCAATTCGCGATTTTTCAGGAATCCAAGATACTAAACACAATTTATTAATAATCATATACTTTCAAGAGAAAGGTCTATCATTTAGTTATCATTCTAGATGAAAATTGACACTCAAAAAATATATCGATTCCCAAAACTTTTGATACACAAATAAATATTTGTGGTAAGTACCTAATTATATAATGATACGCTTTTTCAAACAGTTCACATGTATAAATATAATTTCAATGTAACGGAAGGAATGTTTCGATTACCATGTCGATTTCAATATCACCATTAATTCTGTTTTGGTAATACTGCTGACGGAATGAACAAAATAACAAAACGTTGCATTGGCCATCCAGGACATGCTGAAAGGGGTACTGATATAATTGTGCACATGAAACATATACGGGTAAGTACATTTACCAAGCAGTAGGTATTTTGAGAAAGAATCATGCGTTCCATCTCTCAATTTATTATTGGTCCTTCAGATACAGAATCTTTCTCTCACTCAAATGACGTGTCCTCATCTCATCTGTCTTGCAGGATCAGTCCAGACAAAACCTAGCAAGACCTAGATCCAGAGGTGTCGCATGTTTCCTCCCAACACAACTACGATTACCTCAAAAACGTTGTTGTTCTAAATGAAAACCTAGTAGGCTCCAACTACATAATTGTCTGTTCACTCAACTCCCAAACGTCTGCCAAGTTGAGGTCGCTACTTTATAGCACTTATTCTTCAGCACATACTATTATGTACCTATCCTAAAATCTGTTATATATTTTTCTTTAACCCTTTGAGGACCATCGGTTACCAATGAAAACCACCTATTTAAAATTATGAATTTATTTTCCTATTGGTTTTCAACACTAACCACAGTGTTCAACGGGTTGTATAAATCATCAGGAACGATGAATAGGCGCGCCAGTTCCGCTCAGACAAGAATTGCATCAGTCGTAGCCTGTTATTTTATGAATTCTCATGTTTACATTTTGACAAACGAATAAAGCTGTTTTTTATCATAAAAGTGAATGTGACTTCCGCAAAATGGCTGGTAAGTAACTAGATTATGTCTATACATCACACAAAAATATCGGTCAGACACAATTTTTGTTTTTTCTTTTCTGTAGTTGGGTTTTTTTGTGGTGGTTACGAGTACTAACCACTAGGACTATGTTGATATTTTCTGAAAATGTATGTTTAGTATTATTATTGGGTTTCTTGTGTTCGTTATTTTTTCATCCTATTATTTCTCTATAGGTACTAATAAAAAATGGTCAGTTCGTGAATTAGAAGCTTTGAATGACTCCGAGGTTGAAGCCTTCTTGGACGAAATACCAAGTGATTGTGACTCTATTGCATCAGATATAGAAAGTGTTATGGGGGATGAAATTGGCATTGATGATGTAATTCCTGAGCGAAGAGTTGAACTATTTGATATAGAGAATATGCCAATCGTTTTTGATGATGATATTGAAGCAATGGTAACGGAGGAATGGGATAGTGAAGATGAGTTGCCACTGGAAGTTATTCGTCGAGAAGAATTGAGAAAAAAAACAGTTGTTTGGACAAAAAATGTTTCTCATGTAACTAGGGTGAACCCTTTTGTAGCTCAGACAGGGCCAAATGTTCCCGAAAACATTGAAACACCCACTGACATGTTTGTTACTTGTTTCCAGACAACTTGATATCTGATATTGTTTTCCAGACAAATCTGTATGCATTACAGAAGAACGGTGGCACCAGTAATTTTGTACCAACTACCAACTCTGAAATAAAATCATTTTTGGCCGTAAACATAATAATGAGCCTGAAAAAAATGCCACGTTACAAAGATTACTGGTCCTCTGGGGAAGAAATTCGTGACCATTTTATAAGCTCTGTATTATCGCGCGACAGATTTTCTTGGCTTCTGAGTAATATCCACATAAATGATAATTCAGTGCAGCCAAAGCGAGGTGAACCCAAATATGACAAATTATATAAAATAAGACCATTACTATCGAAACTGACAGAAACTTTTCACGCTGCTCTCAATCCTAACGAGTTTCAATCAGTAGATGAGTCAATGATCAAGTTCAAAGGCATAGTTTCCATCAGAAATGAGTTACCGTGTCCTGCTGGTTACCATCAGTAACCGTATCCTGTAGGATAATCCAGGATATTTGTGTTCCTTCTATGTATGTTTCCTATATCTTTGATGATTAATAAACTCAGTTTTTACAAATTCATTGTTTAATTCAACCTTTTTTTTTTGCCGTCCGCAAAGGGTTAATACATATTTTCGCTCAAATAGGTCCAATGCCTACCAGTTTTTAGGAACTATAATAACGCATTCCAAGGAGAAGAAAATTTTGGAGGTACTCACTTATTTTAGCCTCCTGAACAAGAATCCGATGTCGAAACGCCAGTTTCGTAAATACACCATTCGGCATCTTAAATTTATGCTACTAAAATCACAAAATTCGTCATTATTTCAACTAAAACATCACATACGCTCACATTTACTTGTTTTCAACACTTTTGTTAGCTGAGAAAATTTATATTTTTCAAAAAATGTATCGTTCTTCGAAAACACGAGACTTTGATCTGTCAACTTGACACTGTCAAAAAGTTCAGCTCCCGTCATGCTAGGTTCTTGATGGGTTTTGTTAAATATTTTGAAGGGCGAATTTTTTCAAATATAGTTTCTTCTGCTAAAAATTGTTGATAACAATTAAATATAAGTGTGTGTGGTGTTCTAGTTGAAAGAAATATGCGTGGAGCAGATATATACAACTCTTTCTCATGCCATTACTTTCACTGGCCTCGCATTTTGGTTTCTCAATTTTGAACATGTTCTTTCTACTCTGTGGCGTTACACATTTTTCACAGCCACATCACTGACACTGACTTGCGATGTATTTTTCTATTTCCTGACTTTCTGATCAATGAATCAATGATATTGAACAATTCTGTGCTTGGAATAACAGGAGCTTCGCTGTGCTAAAAGAAGCGCGTATTTCAAAATGTAAGTTAGGTTATGCTCAGTACGCCACTTCAAGTTCAAAATAGTTTACGACTATCTTCAGAAGATGTCCCTGCATTACCAAAAAAAGTTACGTCATTGTTTCCAGTGAACAGACAATACTAAATACCGTCTACAAGAGGTGTTCATTCAGATCGACAATGCCTCAAATAACGAAACAAAAGTACAGACTCAGATCCATACTCCTCTGGTCGAAGAGTAAGAATCGTCTCATCATAACTCGTAGACGTCTCTGCCGTTGGCTCTCGAAGACATGCGCTTGTTCTGCGCCTCTCTGCCCCTCTGGGGGCTGCAGTACATGTTGTAGCCTGGAATGATGTGTACTCTGACATCCCCAGAGGGTCTGAGGCCTTCGGGCCTCTGCCGCCTGGAGAACGTCACCGTGGTCTTGCAGCAGCAATAGTGAAAGAGGTTGATGTACGCTCCGCGGAAGTGGGGATTGGAGATGCCGTAGACGATGCTGTTGATGCAGGACTTGCAGATGGCCAGCCAGGCGAGGTTGTAGAAGAGGCTGTCCGGAATTTTGCGGACTGTCCCCACTGCTAGCACGACTCCGAAGGGTAGCCAGAAGATGACGAAGATCAGGAAGCTGTACATGTTGGAGTGCATCAGCGAGCAGTCCCACTTGAAGATGATCGAGGCTTTGAAGCTCGGTCTGGATTTGAACCTGTGGGAATTGGGGAAACCTAAAGGATCTTCATTTTTTATGTACCAGCTATTTCAGTTGATTTATTATAAAATTTCTCTCCTTTTGTACACTATGTGACATGTAGAGAACGCTATTCAGCTAAATAATGCTGCATTCCATTTGAAAAATCAAAGGTGATGGAAAATTGAGTACTTGAGTAATTGAGTACTCTATTCAAGAAAATTTAGGAAGAAACATCGTAATTCTTCTTTGAAACATAATCTACATGTATGATGTGGCATTGATTCAAATAATATTATGTTAGTTGTATTGGTACCAAATTGTATAAAAGCATAAAACATGCCGATTCTTGGTAATTATAAATAGGCAATAACTCAAACTCATTTGAAATTATTTCACAATAATTAAGCTAATTTGCTGTTCGGTTCTGCTGCCCATACCCACTCTACCTCTGCGTCGAACTTACTATAAACATAGATTTCGTATATGGCGCATACTTACGAATAATAATACGTAGTTCACAAACTGTCAAAACAATGAGTGACAACTCACCATATATATATAATAACAACTATATGGATAACACTTATTCTTCTCTTCACGCGAAAATGAAGCCAGTTTTGGAAAAACAAAAGACTGTCTGGCTTGCTAATGATGAATTGTGCGCATGCGCGGATTTTGACGAGTTGAAATCCACTGACGTTTTCAGAATTTCATAGGTTAGGTATGTTTGTTGACTCAAATTATGTAAAAGAGCGTTAATATAGTTATTAATGTACTTATACTGATTGTTTACAGAAGTGATTAGTGAGTGATAACAGTGATTGATCAAAAATTAGCCCACGAATCTTGTTCCGATGACTTTATCGTGACAAGTTTCTCAGCAAATCGCAAGTATCGCTTTGTAGATCACATCCATTTCTGCATTTATCATCAACTATTCTTCAATATCCTCCAACAATCCATCAATGAATGAATATTTGAAAAATATATGTCATGATGAAATAAAAACATCGAATTGAAGGTAACGTGACACATTTGGTTGATTTTTAATAATTATCATATACGTTTGTCGCTCACTAGAAAGCTACTCTCCTCCATGATGAAAACGCATGTCGATTCTTGATTCAAACTTGCGCATGCGCATATTCGCGATTGGTCCCGCAGACTGTCATTTGTTTTATTTTTTGGCTTCAGATCTGGTATCCATGTTACCTATATAGTTATTATTAGATATATGCAACTCACCTGCGAACCTGGTATCCAGCCCTGACATAACAGAAAAGAGTTATCGTCATGGGAATAAAGACCAGTATCACGCATATCGTCGCTTGGTACGCAATCAAGCCCGAGTACTTCCTCGTGCAGTAATCGAAGGAGTAGTCGTTTGCGAACTGCACCCCTGACACGCAGGCGCAAACCGTCCAGAAGACCAGCAGGATGACCGTGATCTTCCCTCTGGACAGCTTGTCGTAGGAGTTGGTCGAGAAGCAGAGACGAAAGTAGTTTTCCGTGGCCACGGCGGTTAGAGACAGCACCGTCACCAGGAAGCATAGCACAGCCAAGAACCACTGGAATCTACAGACCACCAGGTTGTCACGCAGGCCCGCTAGGATGACCACAGCCGAGGCCGGAATCACGAGGCCCGAGACCAGAAGGTCTGCTAGAGCCACGTTCACAACGAAGGTGTTACCTGCGGATGCAAAGAGTCACGATAAATATTGGTGTCAGCAGTGGGATATCATTATTGGTGTCAGCAGTGGGATATCATCATTGGTGTCAGAAGTGGGATATCATCATTGGTGTCAGCAGTGGGATATCATTATTGGTGTCAGCAGTGGGATATCATTATTGGTGTCAGCAAAGTTGGTTCAATTTCAGGAAGAATCGTTTACTATTTTGAAACATAAATATCTCACCGCGTTTCCTCAGATAGTCTTCAATCATGACAGCACTGATCATGAAGACGTTTCCTACGCTTCCGAGGGTTGCGAGAGATGCCAGCATTAACAGTCTCGCCATTCTCGACCAGTGGTCGCTCAGCGTAACTGGTGATACAGAGTCAGTGGCTAAGGGATCGGTTATGTTGAAAGCCACCATCGCGAAGGATCTGGAACAATAAGTAATTATGCAAACATATTGAATCTTTCTGCTTTACTATGAGTGGAATCAAGGTCATGGGCTAAATCGAACATCGGAGTCATCAGTTCTTCTTTTAATAGTGTTCAACCGTTTGCAGTTGAGAGATCCTGTACCACCAAAGAGATCCTATATAACCTATACCTACGAATTTTCTGATTCTGATTTTTCGAGTACAATATAATGTCATGTTTTCGCTGCTTTCCATACCTGGACGTGGCCTTTTTTTGCACTCCTGATAACTCAGGTAGACTCTATTCATAATTTTTGTTTCAAGTTTTCTGTTCGAAATATATGCAACCTATCGTTAAATCTTATAAAGTGCTTTCATATATTCAGACTTCAACAGACAAAATGTGGTTTTCATGATTTTTTTGTGAATATATGTTAACAGAGGTGTTTACCTGAGTAGGTACATAAAAACTGAAGAAAATCTAATTTCAAGCAATGAAAAATATAATTAGTTCTTCAGGAATGTATATTGCATATATAGGTAGGAACCATGGTACAAACCAATCTTCTCCACGTGTATATACGTACACACGAATACAAATGACGAATTTCCAGAAAATCTGAATAATAGATAGGCTCCTAATCATCAGCCGTTCATTATACGAAAACAAAGTAAAACAATCGCTGCATTGTTGGATGAATATGTTCAGATATGGGTTGCCCAAGATAAAAATGAACTGGATATAGATATCTTGGAGATTGTGAAAGCTTAATAGCTTATTATTTCCGTCTGCATGAAATATGAGCAATTTTAAACTATGCTGGAGTACATATCTTCCTGAAACCAAACTTTTTGATATATCTCAAAGGTTTTTATGAACACATGTCTCGTAGTATTTGGTGTATTTTTGTTTCTACCTACAAAAAGAATCAAATTTGATTTTTACTCAAAGACGAAATTTTTAGGACTCGAAAGTCGTTGATGCCATTTCGTGAAGCTCAAAAAGTTGCAATGAGAAAGTATAAATTATTTTTCGATAACTACTTACCTACTAAAACCTCCAGAAAAAAATAAAAACAAAAATTGCGAAATTTGATTCTTTTCAAATACCTATCTCGAAAACGAAAGAAGAGAAGCAATTTCTGCACGATATACGTAAAAGGTCTTTATATTGCACATCAACTGTCCTCTTGTTCGACCAAATCCGTATCCTCTACCGTTACTAGGATACCCCATGCTGTTCTTTATCATCTTGGCCACCCGGTATTTGTCTTCGTCATTGATCGTGGCAATATCATCGGATATCAAAATTAATTGGAATGGCGGCAACTGTGCGCGAAAAGCGATCGCAGATGCGTGATGCGTCATGTTTTGTTTATCTGTGTTTTGACTGTTTTGTTGTGCTTTGTGCTGTCTACTTTGCCACGTAATGACTAATGAGTGAAGAAAGGTAGTGATAGTGATATTGCTAATCCATTTCAGGAAACATGATGAATGACGCCTCTTGTCAGTCCGTTCTGTTCAGGCCAAACGTTTATTTACCGAGCAGATCAAGCTCATTCTCGCCATGTGCATGGCCATAGACAAAAGAGTATAAAGACAATCGCGTAGGTAACCGTGGCAACTGGCAACGATAAAACCGTAAACCTTGGCATTTCCACCATGGCTCACATGTTCATTTCATATGATGTTTATTTTGTGCAGGTATCATGTGTTGTTTTACTACTTCCAAGCTTCTTCACAATATTGACATCGCCATGCATCGCGCCAAAAATATTATCGCGTGCGCGAGAAATAAATGAACAAATCTTTATTCACAATAGGATATTCTGTGTCAAACGCAATCAAAAGCCTTGCCTTCGCCGGTTTTCACGTTTCACGTTATTAGATTAGTCACAACTTCGTGAGACGTGACGTTCTATCAGCTGTTTTTAACTTGAAAACAGCGGGACTTGTAACTATAGTGTCATTATTATTTTCGATGTAGGTATCAGCAGCAGTTCTTTTAGTGAATGTTGAACATTGAAAGCTCTGATCGAAATTCAAGTGGTCATGGAAATATCTAAGTGTGGATTGATTATCAGCGACAACATAATATATTAAGTTCTACTCTTATTTGACCCACTTCGTAAGTACTTAAAACTTACATTATAATAAATAATTCATGTGGAAGGGTTTCACTTCACTTCATTCAGTACGTACACTTCCAATTAATTCGGAAGTATGCATACCTTTCTTGTTTCGAAAACATTAGGTATATATTTTACATCAAAAATTTCAACATTCTTTATTGTAGTCTACAACAATTCGTTTTCTTTTGTTTTCTTATTTACCCTCATATATTTACCTAAGTATTCAGTTTGTGAATGTTATTGAGTTAGCAGAACCAGAAATATTCTAAAAAACTCGTGACAATAAATATCATTGCAATCCAATCTCACCAGAATTAGTAGTTCAATGCTGAGCAGCATCATAAAATGGGTAGGTATATGTTCATTTTGTTGTTGGCATTTGATTGATTGATTTTTTTTTTCAAAATCATTCAATCGAAAACGAGATCGAAAATTGAAAATAAATTTCATAGATATTCAGCCGGATTTCAATTACTGAATTACAACTGATTTCTTGGACTGGACTGTTCATACGTCCATATGTTGGAAATATTATATTATTTTGAGAATCTTGAATTACAATCAATGACGCCCATTTAATTTCAACCGACTATTCCCCAGACTATTCTGAATAATCTGAACAAGAATTTGAATACCTAACAATGATTTTTTGGAGACCTGTCAGTTTCAACAAATATAAATTCGCACTTTCTGCCGCCTTTAGTTACCTATATATATGATCAGATGAGTTAGGTATAGGTAATTTCTATTGTCTCGTTATTTATCTCTATACTACCCATTTACCCTCCTATAAAACTAGTGCACCCTTCGATATTGAACCTATATACTCTGTTGGAGTATAGATTTCAGACTTTTTTCCTGGAAGCATTAGCAGAACTATACTTGACCATACAGAATGCAAATGAAAATGTTTACTTGATGGGTATATTATCAGGTACCTAATCGTTTGAGGGTGGGTACTGGATAGGGATGAATGCTCGAGAACGTTGCAAAAGGTCATTTTCAGTCGAGATATCGTAGTCGTAAGTTGTGCTTTCAAAACATTTGAGCTTGCTTTTGAAGATTTAATATTTGGGAAAAAGTGCATTCGACTTATCCGAGATTTTTACTAGTCCAATAATGGTAAGTTATTATTATTATACAAATCGAACATCGAGTGCCCATACTTCAATTCCATAATAATAATTTACTATATAATAGTTCAATAGCTAGAATAATTTAATTATTGCATTTAAATAAAACAATAAATATGAATATGCCTATATATACCTACCTTTATCAACAATAAATATAGAAGAATAGGATATGTCCGCCCTGTGAAATAATCAGTCTAATAACAACGCAACATTTCACTGAATCGTTATTAAATATCAGTTCATATTTCTCCTCCGAAATGAAAAAAAAAAATGATTGTGAACCGAGTTGTGAACGATGAAATGATATGTCTTTAGTCTTATTATAGGATTGCGACTAGCTAACACGGTTGCCGCATTGTGCAAAACCATTTTCCGAAGATTTATCCTGAATAAAGCTTCTTAAAATAATTGTTGAGACGTTTGATACCAATTTCTGTCGATACGTATCATAAGTATAATATAGTTATTCGCTCGGTTATTCGTGAAATATTCTGTATAAAAATATCCACTATTAGTAGTATAATATTCAATTGATACTTATAGAACTCGTTTTCAGAATTTTGTTGCGAAAAACCGTTGAAAAAAAACTAGACACATGATTATTGATACAGTTTGTCTATTAGTCAGTTTTGTAAAGCTGACAACTTCGCAAATTTTCTGTTCTCGGTTTAACATTTTCACACCATGACGAACTATTTACTAAGATATGAAAAACCTATCTACCTATACCAATTTATTTGAATAGTGATGAAAATAAGACCTGGTGGGCTACTCTTCAATTGTTTCAGCAGAAGATTCCTCGATTTGAAACAATTGAATTTCAGCTCATTACGTGGAGTTAATAATAAAGGCGCTAACCGTCGAAAGATATTTGAAAAATTGTGTTTCAATCATGTTCGATCGTGTTCGATACATGCTTTGAAAATTGCTTCAGAGAATTTTTATAAACAATTAGATGTTCCCAGAATTGTATTGATACCTGTAGTAAAATCTTTTTTGGTTGAATACGCGACTAAACTCAGTGAGATTCACGCAATATTAGGTTAGCATAGGCGCCCAGAGGGAAATGAGAGGAAACCTAATATCTGCATCGGAGTACAAAAAAAAATCACAATAAACAATAATACAATTTTTATTTAATTTTCTTGGTCAAGTTCATAAACACCAACTTTGTCTTGTTTTGGATTTTTTGACAAAAAACTTAGATCGTTTTGCTTCCTACTTTCATCTTTGGCCTCCCACAGAAAAAAATTTCTGAGGGCGCCTACAATATGTACGCGAAATCAAAAGATTTGGGACCAGGCCTAGAATAGGAAGTGAATTCACCAGTCAATCATCTATCCAAGATGGATATAGGATGGTGAAACAGCTCTTCAATTGTATCTGCGAAAAACTTGTAGACCGTTTGAGGAGGTAGAAATATTTCCACGACTTGAATGAAGATGGCGGTAAGATCGAATTTCAAGGAAGATTCCTGTAGCTTATGTATTTCTGTGGTTGCCATCTGACAGGCGTAAATTGAAACGACATTGAAAAAGTATAGTTTCAGTGAATCTGTAATAACTATCAATATTTTTACTCTTATCGGTGTATTTTTTCTCCTAGAACAGATGACACTGACAAAAGCACAGTTTCTGTTTTACCGACACAAGGTATGGCGCCATCTCTGATAACTTCAGGAAATATAACTACGGTATGAAATCATGAATCAAGTAGGCAAATGTCTACACAGTTATTTCTACACCTTTTCCACTAGTATTTCAGAAAGCGTTAGGTTAATTTCAGAATAGTCATTTGTATTTCAGAAAGTATCAATTGTATTTCAGAATAGCGAGTTCGATTTCAGAAAGCATCAATTGTGTTTCAGATTTGTGAGTTTAATTTCAGAAAGCGTCAATTGTATTTCAGAAAAGTCAACTTTATTTCAGAATTAGCCATTTGAATTTCAGAATATATCATTTGTATACAAATGACGAATTCTGAAATTCAATTGATGCTTTCTGAAATTAAACTGGCTATTCTGAAATACATTTGACACTTTCTGATATTGAACTGACTATTCTGAAATACATTTGACGCTTTCTGAAATTAAACTCGCTATTCTGAAATACAATTGATACTTTATGAAATACAAGTGACTATTCTGAAATTCAAGTGACGCTTTCTGAAATAAACTTGATGGTTTCTGAAATACAACTGGAAAAGGTGTAGTGCTTGTTGATAGAAAGCTGTTTCGCCATCCTATATCCACCTAGCATCTATCCAACTCCATTTGAAAAAAATAATGTTTTGTTCCAGGTTGCGGGCCCGCCTACTCCCTCCAGCGCTCACTCTATGTCCCTGAAGATCAAGCTGAACCACGCCAAATTCACCGCCACCGTCAACACTCTCCTCCAGAAGGTCAAGATGGACTCCAGCGCCCACTACGAGTCCTCCAACGAGTACATCGAGGTGTACGGTAGAGTACCGTGGCGCGTGCAGCTCGCCTACGGAATGGGCCACGTGCTCAACGACGTGTGCGCCTCCATGTGGTTCACCTACCTCCTGGTGTTCTTCCACCTGGTGCTCGGGTTTGACAACTGGGAGACCGGCGTCATGATGCTGGTGGGCCAGATTGCGGACGCGCTGGCTACTCCTTTTGTGGGATACCACTCTGATCGCTCTGACGGCAGGCGCAAGGTGATTTGAAAATTTGAAAAGACCTTTTTACATTTTTTTCTCGATAAATGTATGTCTAGGTACTCACTTTCAAAACACTACTACATGATACTAACATAAAAGAAGTAAGAGAAGTTTTGGATGATATGAATAAGAATTCTGCTCCAGGGAATGATAAAATTACTGTAAAAGATCTATTAACAGTGCAGGAGTCAATAATACCAATCTTAGTTCACTTGGTCAATAAAATGTTCAAAATGGGGGAATTTCCAAAGGAGCTAAAAATGAGTAAGGTCACCCCAATCCATAAATCAGGACCAAAAAATAAATTACAAAATTACCGCCCCATTACTGTAGTTTGTTCACTTTCAAAATTTGTAGAAATTCTTTTTAGAAAACCGAATCATGAACTTCCTCACTAGATATGTTGAATTAGACAAGTATCAATATGGATTACAAAAACAATCAAGTACCCAAAGTGATACGATAGACTTTCTGAATCATATCATAATTAAAGTGCAAGCATATTAGAATCGTACTTGAAAGATCGGCAACAATATGTATCTCTGGATAAGGTGAAAAGTGAAATCGCGAATATAAATTGTGGTGTACCGCAAGGCTCAGTCCTTGGACCACTATTATATTCTATACACACCCTGAATCTCAAAAAGGCAAAGCTTAAGGCGCGCTATTACATATTTGCAGATGATACAATTCTAGTATATGAAGGATCTAACTTAGCAGAACTAGAGGACTTGGTGAATAATGATCTAGAACTATATGCGAAATGGCTCCTGGCTAACAAATTGCAAATAAATGTGAAAAAACAGTTTATATGCTCTTCAAAAATAAAAATAAAGGAAGTCATGACCCAGATATCAGAATTGGTGATCAGGCAATTCAAAAGGTTGATCATACCAAATATCTAGGATTGGTAATCGATGACAAATTAAATTGGCACAAACATGCAGAATAACAAATAAAATCATGATATATAATGCTTATTTTCTCTCCACATTTCGTTATCTGATAACAAAATGGGGGGTATGTTCTCAAACATTATTCAATAAAATGAAAACTTTACAAAATAAGGTGATTAAAACTTTATTTGGCTATAATTACAGAACAAATACAGAACTGATCTACCAACAAACTGAAATGTTGTCCTTGAAAAAAATTCGACAAATAGAACAGTGTAAATTTGTTTATAAAATAACAAAAATCAACAAAAAAGTAACACAAACATGAGCATAGTGAATGAGATTCATTCGTATAAAACTAGAAACCAAAACCAAATTTATCTACACCAGGTGAGAACAAACCTTGGTCTCAAAAATCCTTTCTCGCAATGTATACAAACTTTTAACGCTTTGCCAAATTTTATAAAAAATAAAGATAGCTACTCCTCATTCAAAGCTGAAATGATGAGATATGTTGGAAGCCATGATATTTAAAAAAAATAATAATAATAAAAAAAAAAAAAAATATATATATATATATAGAAGGAAAGATATTGTGTTTGAACATTGAACTAGGGTATGAAGTGAAAGGTTGTAGGTTGATTCCGTTTCGTGTGTGTATTGCCAACTGGTGCAATACAGATCTGTTTCGGCTCGCCAAGCCTCATCAACTGCACTAGGCCAGTCGACAATCCACCCACGACACGGTCACTATTTGAAGACCACAATGTAGTCTTAAAAAGTGAGGAATACAAATTTTTGGTACAGTGCCACCTACTAGCACTAAACAGAACGTGCTTTCCGAGTATATATATATATATATGTTCCGGTACCAGCAAATACTGCTGATTTGAAACCATGCTTTGAAAGATATATTATATATACATATATTGTAAAACTGTCTTGAACCTTCATTATCAATTCGGAAACAGGTTTTTTTTGTTATCAAATTTTTCTCATTTTAATAGTTGTTGTTATTCAATTTATTGTTTATTATATAATAATGTTTTTTTTGTGTTTTTTATATAAATATATGTAATGTATGTGTAGGTATAATATTCATGTATGAATAATTTTGAATATTCTAAAAAAAAATCTGAAATCTGTGTTACAAAGTAAGATGAATAATGTTTATATTGTTACTTTTATATATTTGAAGGAAAAAAATTAAGCATTCTTTTGAAGAAAAAAAAACACAAATATTCTGTTAAACGGAGTATTAAATGCATCCATAATATTGAAACACACTTTGTTTGAACCCCAAAAACTTATAACACTATTCTCTTCTATCCCAAGACCTGGCACCTGGTGGGCACCGGCTGCGTGCTGGCCGCCTTCCCCTTCATCTTCTCACCTTGCCTGGGCTGCGCCTCGAGCCACGACTGGGCCCAGATGGTCTACTACGCCTCGTTCATCGTCATCTTCCAGTTCGGCTGGGCGGCCGTGCAGATATCCCACCTGTCGCTCATCCCCGAGCTGAGCCCCAACGAGCACGACCGCACCCAGCTGACGGCCGTCCGCTACTGCTTCACGGTGGTGTCCAACGTGCTGGTCTATGTGGTCACGTGGGTGGTGCTGCGGCTGGGCGACGGGGGCAACGCCAAGATCGGGCCCATCGATGGGCCCAAGTTCCAGCACGTGGTGTGGTCGGTGGGTATTCTTTTGTGTTCTGTGAATGGGTTGGGTTGGTCGAGTGCGTTGAGGCGCTGGCCTTTGGGAACATTCTTGGTACCTATAGATTTCAATCCAGCCGAGTGGTGCTTCGGATGACACTTGAAAAGCTAGGGTTCCCGTCTTCCTTACTCATCGAGGGTTGCTTTGCAACTGAGTTAGCGGTCAAGAAACACTTTATTGGTAGGAATCGCTGCCATCAGGTCACATTTTTTATTAACAAGTCGCACTGACCAAACAAGTTGTATCAAAAGATGTTTCCCATGCTCAATTATCGAAATTAATTCTTTAACGTTGACTATCCGAAGTCTTATTAAGCTACTGGTTAAACTAGAGCACCAGGTATCTCTTTGAGGGCGGTGAGAACGGCTACGGTTTCACAAAAGCGTAGTCTTCAGTATAGGAGGTGTGAAATTTTGTAGATGAGAAATAAAATCTCGAATTTGCTTTACGTATAAAATAAAAATCAAAAAATCAAAATGAAATCAGAACTTGGGGAACTCTGAAACTATTTGGACTTTTTTATTCATAATAAAAATATCTCGAATTCCATGATGATAAAACTCTGAAGCATCATATCAAAATCCAGATTTTAACCCTTATAGCAAAGTATTCATGATTACACCCTAATAGCATTAGAATAAACCCTGTTTCCAAACCCCTATAACAAAATACCTCTGACAAAATCCCATTATACCTTACCATTTAATGAAAGGAACTCACTTATCTGTTGACCAAATTGAATCAAAATTGAAATAACATTGATTTCATCGAATAGAATCCCCCAAAACGTATTCGAAGGCGGGCCTTCGTCAGAATTTCCTCTATGTTTTATTTCCAAATCTCGCCAGCATTTCTCAGGCTGTTTTGATGACCTAGTAAAAATTACATTGTAGCTAATGGCTTTAATGACCAACAACTCAGAATCATCTGCAACAAAGTATCTCACAATGAAATGTCTCTTCTCGGCGCCAAATATTTAGTATGTGACTGATTCATGTATCCTCGAAATCGATATGAGCTTTTCGACTCTCTCGCTTTGCATATCATCTTATGTCATTTAGAATTTAAAGAGTCCATATAGATTTTATGCTTCCATTATCTTTTCGTTACAAAAATTCCTCACCAGCAGAAATTAAATCAAATACAGAGTGATTATGTTACAGGTGATGTCCTTCGGCGGTATCTGCTCCCTGCTGTTCCACCTGACCATCCGGGAGCCAGAAAACGGCGGCAACAACATCAGAGGGGGCCAGCTGAGGACCAGCGTCGCCGACCTGTTCACCAACTGGAGGCTCTACCAGATAGCCGTCATCTACATGACCTCGAGGCTGTTCGTGAACCTGACGCAGGTGTTCGTGCCGCTCTACCTCCACGAAACTTTGGACATGGCGGCTAGCTCGCTGGCCGTGGTGCCTCTGACAATGTTCCTCGGGAGCTTCGCCACCTCGCTGCTCTTGGAGAGAGTCACGCGCTGGCTGGGCAGAAGGATGACGTACTGCCTAGGGGCGCTGCTAGGGGTCGTGGCTTGCGTGTGGATCAAGTTCGGGGAGGGGCAGGCGTACATGAGCTTCTATATCTACGTGATAGCGCTGCTGATTGGCTCTGGGGGGTCAGTAGTCTTGGTCAGCAGCTTGGGCATCACTACGGATTTCATCGGGGACAAGACCGGCAGTGGGGCTTTTGTGTACGGCATCATGAGCTTCACTGATAAGCTGGCTAATGGGGTGGCGGTTGTTGTGATTCAGTACATTCATAGTGACGCTTCGAATTTGTACTTTTATAGGGACGTGCTGACGAATGTATGTGGGGGTAGCATTCTTCTGGGGGCTGTGGCTGTGATAGGGTGCTGTTGTAGGGCCAATAGGAATGGTTTGATTTATCAGAGGGTTCCTCGTTATGACGCGATAAATACTTAGGGCAGATTTGAAGCTATTTGTTGGCAAATGTGATATTTTCAGGTATGATAAATATACTCAATAGCTCTGAATTATAAATGTAAATCTTATGAAAGAGAACGGAATAGTTACTATGTAAGTTAAAATGTACTAGGAAACACTCATCTCGGTTTTACTTTTCTCCCTAGAAAAATTAATGGAATTCAAAAGGAATTATTAACCATCTAATTTTCCTTCACTATCTATTGGTAGTGGAATATAAATATGGCGAGAGCCTCCTTTATATTGAAGAATCTCGATAGACTTATTTTTTTATTGTATATTTGTGAATACAGTTGTCCGTTCTCATATAATATATATGACTTATTTATTTGATGAGATCAGGGTTGCTGTTATGTTTTATATAGGCAATTAAAATAATGTATGTTTGTTTTTGTCAGTAAGGGTAAAAATTGTTGCCCCATTATTCTACCACAGGGTCTAATGTCATTAAATATTCTGCGTGTTATTTGGATATTATCATGGTAAATTATTAAGTATGTTATTCTTTGATGTATCATGACTTGATAATACCCAAAAAATGTTTCATTACATATGATAACAGAATATTTCACCTCAAATTATGACATGTTTCACCCCAAATTTAGTGTTGTTAACCTCTCCGGTCTTTTATAGAAATTCAAATAAACGCACGAGCCATTTGAATCTAACAATACTCTGGTATTTGATTACATTCTTATCTTCAAAAATATTTAATGAAATTCGCGTTACATCGATTAACTCGTTAAATTCGACTTTGAACTCAAACAATGGCCCAATAAGATTTATTTATGTCGATTTTCTGTTATAATAGAATAAATAGTGACCTGTTTTCGTAATCTCTTTTTATTTGATAATCCTCCACCTAGTCGAAGATAATCATTGGAATTGTTTTTTAGAAATCCACCTCATCCATTTCATGGAAACAGATGAGTATGAAAAAATAACAATGTTCTGATGAACATTTATCAATGTTTATCGTATGGTTTCACTGCATTTTCGAAATTTCCTCACGAAACGATATAGAACCTCAGTCATGATATTGATTTTATAACATAAAATAATTGCCTTGCTCGTATCGGAAAGTAAGTAGGTACCTACATATCTCGTTTAATAGTATTCAATCCAGATTATAATTGCATTTGTATGAAATAAATAAGAATCCATTTGATAATAAATGCCCAAATACATTCCAAATTGAATACACTGAAATTTCACTGTTTACGGCTTGTTTTCTATATTTAATTTTTTTTTTTCGTAGTTTATATGCCTGTAGGTTAAGTTTAATTATTTCACTTTGGAATAAAAACATATTGCCTTGGTAATAATAGATTATCGGCATTTCATTTTGTAGGTAATGCGAATCGTTTTATTCATCTTGGCAAAGCTACAGCCATCAGGTATCGATTGAAACAACACAGAACGGAATCGTTCCAAACAATGAGTTTGGCAATTCGTCTCGATCACAATGAAATACCTACATCGGAGAATTTTCCGACGATCTGATGTTAATAGAATCTATATTTAAATACCTGATGAAAGTATTTCGAACGTATTGAGGAGTTTTTTTCAGACGAATAACACCCGACAGTGTGATGATACGAAGCAGGCCTCGATTTCATCGGGAAATCAATTGTTTTCAGTGACGTGTCGATAAAAGGAATGGGCACGATATTCCACAAAAAAATTGATAAATCCGAAGCATGTACCAATAATCCAATCTTCATTACTACTTCCAACCGTTTTTTCCTAAGAGGCGGGAAAATCTTGACAGTGTTCTACACTATTTTCCATCGACAATATGGTGTTTTCTATCATTCTGTCATTATTTTGAAAATACTTCAATTCATATGTTCTTTATAAAGATATACAGTGTCACACATAAAAGTTCGCGACATATGTAAGTTTTTTTATTAATAGATATAAAGAAAATTTGACTTCGCAGTTAGTTTGTGCTTGAAAAATGGGTAAAATACAGCATCTTTTCTTTTTTCAAATGCTACTTTAAACCTGTCAAATTTGAAATTTTTTCGAAAATTCTCAAAAAATCATTGTTTTTAGAAATTTCGAAAAATGCCAGAGAAAAAAGTTGCTCAGTTTCCAATTTTATACATTTGTTCCAAATTTGGACTCTCTACTGTCACTTCGACTACTACTGAGTGAAAATTTTATTTCGATTTGATCAGTACCTACTATTTTCATCCCGAGATGTTACATTAGTCTTGTATTGTTTAAAATCAAGAAATTTTATATCATGTCTTGTACAAATCGCTAGAACGAAAGTAATTTGAATATTTATGAAACTGTAGGTCATTGTTCAGTTTACAGAACACAGAATAACTAACGACGGTCACAAAAGATAATGATCGAATTTTTTGTTCGTGATTTTTTTGTGTTACGGCGATATTTCTATTATTATATTAGGTATTATAATTATTATTGAGGTAGATGAAAGATTACAAATTTCTTTCAGAAAGTTATCTGCTTTCATAAACTTCGTAATCTGATGAATGAGTATTCTTGCTTATATTTATAGAATACAATATAAAATTGTTTTAGACAAAAGTGCCTTTCAGATTTTTTTTTCATTCTTTAACGTCGACATCTTATATTATTTTTAAACATTATTTAGTTCTGGGTATTATTTGGTATTCAAGGTTGAATATACATCATATCGCACTACAGATTACACTATTACCAACTTTATTGAAAAAAAAAAATATTAGACTAGCGTCTCAGCTGACCATAGACATTTGTTTGGTGGATTAATACTTGGGTTATTGATATTTTTTATAGGGTGTCAATTGAGAACATGTGCTGATTATCTGAAACGTAACGTCAGGAACTCTTCATAAATGTATATTATGTATATGAAAGGCGAGAAAGAGTCATCTTGAAAAGTGATTGAAGAGGGACAAACCCATTGTATGATGTTGATTTCTATTTCCATGACGTATCGAAACGATCCGAAGTATTTCTGATAGGTAGAAGAGGGCATGGATGCGTGAAATTCGTATAGCATTTCCGAAGGTTCACACTTCGAGATCGGCTTTCAACTGCATGCATTTCTGCACAAACGTTCGACAAGCATTCCTGATTTGCGGAGGCATTTTCCGAAATGTCGGTCATAATCCGCATCGCATTACATTCGTAATCACGTGAGCGGAACTGGATGTTACACAATATAAAGCAGAGAACATGCAGATTGTGGAAGTTTCGACATGCTGTAATGTCCAGATTAGCACCAATAGATAGATTAGCATAATTCAGCTACAGGTACTTATTAGCACTTCGGATGAAATAAATCAAAGTTTCTCTCACATCCCATTATTGATTGAACTGACCACTATACCGCCGAAGGGCTCAAAGCAAGGGCAATCATCACCTCCTTTTCTCACACATCGGGAAAAGAAAAAGAACACGAACAGTCTAAAAAGATGAGCTAAAAGCAGAACTCCTATAAAAGTACAGTTCCTCCTATGGAGATATTTCATTAATTGGAGAAACATTAGAATATGTGAGTATTGATTAGATGATTTCCAATTAGAAAATTTGTTCTAGTTGCGCGATATGAAGTAATGTTTATTACTTAATTCTAAAAATTTCAACACTTTCTTGGCTAATTCGACTCAATTGTTCTTTATATACAGGCTGATCAAACTCAAGTCGGCAAGTGTTATTTTTTGAACGTGGTGCTACAAAAAAAAACAATCGAACATCGCGTTTCCGATTTATTCGAAAAAAAGCATATTTTTTTCATTTGGACACCTTATACATATTTATAATAATACAAAAATTTTATTACCACTTTTTTTCAAATGGCAACAACAAATGGTAAGAACAAAATAGCATTCAATTTGATACCGCACTCTATATTAGGTTGTAGGGAAACTTTCGATAAAAATTCCATTTAAAAATCGAAAGTTTATGTCTCTTATTCTGGTGAATCTGGAATCTGCAGGAAGTTGTGTAACTTGTCAAAAAATGCAGTTTAATGCATTAAACAGATCCACCAAATTTCATTCCATTATCTTCGAAAACAAAAATGTTATAGGGGCGATAGCCAACTTCCGTGGACACCCGGTATATACAGGTACCAGGGTTCTTCTAATAGGGGGATGCATATTATAGGTAACAAGCTGAAGCCGAGAAATAAAACAAATGACAGTCTGCGGGACAAATCCGACAAATCACAGATGTGCGCATGCGCAAGTTTGAATTAGGAATCGACAGTTTTCATCATGGAGGAGAGTAGCTTTCTAGCAAGCGACAAACGTATGATAATTATTAAAAATCAATGAAATGTGTCACGTAACCTTCAATTCGATGTTTTTATTTTATCATGACATATTTTTCAAATATTCATTTATTGATGGATTGTTGGACGATGTGATCTACGAAGCGATACTTGCGATTTGCAAATAGAAACCTGTGACGATAAAGTCATCGCAAGAAGATTCGTGGGCTAATTTTTGATCACTGGTATCACTCACTAATCACTTCTGTGAACAGTTAGTACATTAATAACTATGTTAACGCTCTTTTACATAATTTGGGTTGACAATTATAATACCTAACCTATGAAATTCTAAAAACGTCAGGGGATTTCAACTCGTCAAAACCCGCGCATGCGCACACTTCATCATTAGCAAGCCAGAGAGTCTTTTGTTTTTCCAGAACTGGCTTCACTTTCGCGTGAAGAGAAGAATAGGTATTATCTGGTATTATCCAGTTGTTATTATACAGGGCTATTCAAATTCGAGTCTATGCATGGGGATTTAGATAACGGTAAGAGATAGAGGGTTGGTTAAATGGGGGCAAAGTAGCGTATTTCAGAGGTTAATTATATGGATGAAAAAAATCTGACCTAGCTTATTCAGTTATACAGGAAGAATAAAAAAAAAATTGAAATTTTACTGGTAATAGTTCAATATTTCCAAAACACTGTAATTCAGATGAAAATACTACGTCAATATAAAACATGACTCTTGGCATTCAAAAAAATGCAATAAAAAACACAGGTCCGCATTTGAAAATTAAAAGTTGAGGGTGGCCCAATTTATACGATATCCTGTATATAATTTTCATTCAGATATTTGGAAAGGCTACAAAAAGTTGCTATGACAAAGTGGCAAAATTTTAAAAAAATCTTCGTAAAATATAAAGATGTAGGCAAAAGAAGAATCTCGAAATTTTCGATTTTTTCTGATCAAAATTGATAACTTAAATATATATGCCAAACCAAAAACCAACGAGTCTGAAATGAGTTATCTCTAATTATGAATGCTTGATAAACCAATACATGCACAAGTTTTTGTGTAAAATAACCATAGAATAACTGACAAAATCCAAACAACTATTAAGTTCGATTGAATCTATAATCTTTGGTTATATCTCAAACATCAAGATTTACCAGTAATAAGTAGTTACCCACTTCACAGATTAACCCTTGAAATATGTGCCCATTATTCTGTGCTCACAGTGGTGATGCCCTCTCTCTAACTAGCCGTTTAATTAATAATTAATTAATTCCCCATCAACCTCCCCCTTTCTTCAGGGACCACCTCGCCTAAAAGTCGACCTTATTTTGCAAGAACGAACCTTTGGTAACCGTGAAATCGGGTGACTTTGCAATGGCGGGTGAATTTGCAAAATAAACGTAATTTATATTTGTCATATTTTTTTGGGGTTGGTAGTATTGCTGGACACATGTGCTTGCAGCCGTGTGTTTAAACAGGTTCAGTGCGTGCCCAGACGTGGTGTGGAGTTGTTGGGGTCGTTTGGCGGCAAGAATTCTGCGAGTAAGTACCCGAATGTTTATTCGTATAATTTTATAAGTGAAATAATTTTATAAGGGATCTGTAGAATTATACAAATGGGCTGCACCATCAGAGACTTGGTTATAGAGTGCTTATATATCTCGGCATTAGTAAAAAAATAAATCAGAATTTATTTACAACATTTCGTGGGATTTTGCAATTTATTTATAGAATGATGCACTTGTTTTTTTTTGTGGGGCGACTTTGCATAACCGGCTTTTTATGTTTTTTATTGCAGTAAATCAATACTTTTATTGTTTTTTGCAGAAAAATGCCTAGAGAGTACAAAAAAAAATAGGAGCACGACATTACCACAACTACACTGAGGAGAATGTGATGAACGCGCTCCAGGCAGTTCGTCAAGGGATGTCGTTCCGGGAGGCATCTGCTACTTTTAAAATTCCAATAAGAACATTGTAGATACTTACATTTAAGAATGTTTATGCTTTGTTTATATTTTTATAATAAAGTTTCTTACAAGACGTTGCATTTCTTGAGAAAAGTGGTAGAAATTCAAAAAAAAAACCTCGAAGATATTTTTGACAATTTTAAAAACACTTTTTAAAATTTTACACAGGTGCAAAATCACCCTGGGAATGGTTTAAAATGCAGAAGTTGTAAAATCTTATGCGTTTGCAAAGTCACACTATTGTCGGGTGACTTTGCACACGATTTAAAAAAAATAAAAAATATATTTGCAGTTATTTTCTTAGAATTTTTATGTCATGCATAAATTCCTTATATGCAAAAATATAACATGATTAAAGCTCAAGAACATTGATGCACAAATAAAAATGATGTTGACGAAAATACGTCAAAAACGTGCAATTTCACCCGACTTTACTACGTGATGATAAAGCTTGCATAACTTTTAATTCATCAAAACTTACGAGCAAAACACGCACACCACCGCAAATCTCCATGTTCCCAATAAGCTTCCACACGTGATTGTGGGATAAGCTGGAATTTTATTGCATTTGTGCATACAAGTTGATGGAGGTTTCCAACCGACACATACGCTATTTCTGACCCTGAATCAGATGGCAGCCTTCGATAAGCCTGGAGGCACCTCCAATTATTTCAGCAAATTGAGGCTCGAATTATGCCTTGACAAATGATTCGAGCGCATGCGAATTGTTGGCATGAAAGTAATGTTCGGATCGGGTTATAAATGAATCGCTCTGGAATGCCCTGGAGTTGAGTTTGGTTTGGATCCGGATCAAAGCGATCGCAAATCGATAAACAGATAATCAGGACTTACTGAAGCGATGGGTACTGATTGAGACTTGGTTATACAGGATGAAGTTTTCTTAAATTACCATCTACAATTTTCATGTTCATCTAAAGATGGCAATTCATGAAATCTCCGTACTACGTTTCGTTTCGAAAAACCATCATCAACTTGACATAGCTATATCATATGTAATTTTTCTTCGAGCCACATAAAAAGACAATTTTGATGATGGTTTCTTCCAAACGAAACGTTGTACGGAGATTTTGTGAAAGCCAATTTGTAGAACAAAAAAAGTGGCAACGAGAAGGTGCCTGTGGTATTTTCAAAATTGTTCAAACTTAAGAAACAAATTGAAATCAAACCGCAAAGTTTCGTCTTTTTCTTTCGAATATCTCCGGAAGAAAACAACATTTTAGGGATTTTGCAACATCTATTTATTTTTGCATAAACGGAAAAAACTAATATATCTCGAAAAAATCATCATTTTTCAGAATATAAACCAAACCGAGCGAGAACCGAGCCTGACGGGATCCGAACAATCAAGTAGGCTAAGGCACAGACACGGATTTGTCTACTCTGTGGCTAAGGGCTCGCATGTTTAGTTCAGAGATTTTATGATGTTATCTTTTTTTACGTTTCAAAGCAGAGTGCATTTTTTTCAGCTAAATAAGTATTGGAAACGAGTAAATGTATAAGCGTGCATGGTGTTTTTTAGTCAAGAGAATGGCGAATTTTGTGTGTTTTTATCAGAAATTCGAGATATCAGATCAGATAGTGTATTTTTGACAAAATAAGCCCATATCTCCGAAAATATTTGAGACCTCCATGTCACTACTTCAGATTTGTGATCAGAAGGTAAAACTACGTAAGTACCTACCATCAAAAATTTTTTCTCAACTCATAGGAGTGCAGAATGCTATACCAATATACAGGAAGTTCTTGATATACATATAAGTATAATAGTAAAATATAACATCCCATATTCCTCCATATAATTTCATTTGAAACGTATTTGCGATAATCATTAACATATCTTCACTGCCATGATATTGTCTTAAAAGTTGAATAGGTATATATTTTCGGATGAGTATTTTTCTCAATTTATTCACGTTACTTGGTCAATTTTATCGACTAGTGATATATCAGAAAATGTAATGCTGAATCTAACATTGGAATAAAAATACCACTAGTTGATAGTGTTTTCAAAACCAATAATTTAGATTTTAAAACTTCTTGAAATAGAATGAATAATGGCGTAATCATATATTTGCGGCGCTATTTCAATTATAATGAACACATTCGAGTAGGTAACAAATAAGCCAAGAATTGTATTATCCCATCCCAGTATGAGAAGTCGCCGACGCAATAATATATCTCCCATTGTTAAGTACTTCGCCTCCCATTTCGCAACTGGGTCAAATACACCCTCAATTCTATGGAATCCATTAAAATGCTCATGTCTAGCGCGATTTACATCAAAGGCAGTTTTTACAGTCCATGTTGGTGTAATAATGGACATATAATACATCAAGAACGGGTTATATCAGATAGCGATCAATATTTGTTAATAATGACGAGCACGAATCACGAACACAATTCGCCGCTTAAAATCGACAGGAACGAAAACTTAATCTTCATTAACAATGGAAACTAAGAAGCTTGTACACGAGTGCACGCGTTATGGGATCTTATCATTTATCATTGAAGTCAAACTTTTGCAAACCAGTTCAACTATACGGAGAAGAATCTAGTCAACTGCCTAGATAAATTTCCAATAATTTCTATCCCCAGCTGACATTGTTCTTTCAATCGAAATTAAATCGACAAAAAAAAATTCGCCACAGATCACATAATCTGGGATTCAATTACTGTGATACCATATTAACATGGAAGAACGCGAACTGTTGACGTGTGAATGATCCAATTATAGTTTAGAACCAAACTGGATCGCTATAAAAAATACACCAAATTGAACACTCTCAAATCACAACTGCATTGGAAGCCATATCATCAGTGGCTGACTGATGCAGTGTCAATATTCAAAATCAAGGCAACAATAGAAATATTCTCCTCAACAACCTTTTTGACAACTGGACACGATCATCCGAAGACAATATTCTGGATATTGCCTCAAACATGGAAAATCATCATGACCCATTTCAACAGGATCGCGTGTACAAAAATTGCAGCATATATATCGTTTTTCCTCAGAACCTCTAAACTTTGGAATTGTTTTCGTTTGTGTCTTCCCAGAAAATTAGAAAACTTTCACTAGATACAGAATAGGGCGTGCTTCTGGGAAGTAAAAATATAAAATTATGCCTGGGCGGACAGATTTTTTTAACGAAAAGCAATTTATCGAGATGGAGTTTTCAGCTTGAATAAGCAATATGGGCCAATCGTATCATAGCACGAAGCTTCATACTGATGAGAGCTCTTGAAGTGCGATGGATTATGCTGTATAGGTAGGGAATTATAATTAGTGATGAAAAAACTGAAGATCCTTTATAGGACTTTTTTTAATGGCTTATTCACTCTTAGGTAGGTACACAATAACTTGTCATGTGGAAAGTTTTATTATTTATTATATGAAAACAAACGCTTCGCTAGTTATTTTTGAGTAGTCAAAAAATCAAATCATGCATATTATCTCCTAAAATTCATTTCGATATCTTAGGGGCCTGGAATACCCGTTATATAATGTGCCCCCCTCCCCCAGTGATTATCAATTTTTGAGTTGACATGGAAATATATACGGGAAACACCGAAATGAATTTTAATTTTCGAATGATGAAATTGATGGACAGAAAAAAAAGATCAGGTAAAAGTTACCTATCTGAAATCAGAGTGATATAAGGACTATACTTTATTCAAAAAAATACAGGTCCGTATTTGAGAAAATAGAGTTGAATGTGGCAAGGAGGAAAACGTAATGAAAATAGTCAATTTTTGTCTTGTTTGTACCTCTGAAAGTAAAAATACATAACATACCAGGGAGTCAGTAAAAGATCTTCATAAAAATCGTTAGCTATCGTAAAAGTTATAATTTGAAAATTTATACTGCAACCGTTTATTTTTTTACCTGTAAACTTCAAATTCGACTTTAGCATATGTTGTAGATTTTTCAAAGACATTTAACAAATATTCTGTTTGACCAACGGTTATTTATTATTAATTTCTGAGTTGACATTGAACGTAAAATCATAGATGGTAGGATGATTCAAAATCCTATATATTTATCGTAAAATCATGCAGATTTTGTAAAATGATAAATATACACGAATATAGAGATACAGATACATTCTATAGGGTTATAAGTAATCTAGGATATTTCGTTTTTTTGCCATTCTAAATTTTGATAGAAAATACCCATAAATTTCTGATAAGATAAGAAAACGCTCATTACAGATATTCGTAAAATTGTGCAACAATAAAAATCTCACCTTTTAAACCCCATATATTTAGAAAAATACTGAAAAAATATTATGAAGAATGCGAATTTTGTAGAGCACCCATATTCCTGCAAAAATACATAATCGATAATAAATACACGTTTTATTCATTGTCAAGAAAACTGAAAAATAAATCCCCCACAAAAATAATCGTCACACAGAGGATGTCATACCTGTCAACTCTCCGTCAGCATCAACTTCCTCGTTGACAAGGAAACGGTCTCTGACATCTCCGGCCTACACCATCTGGGCAACTTTCTAGAGCACCCCCGGTATATTCTCACAATCGACCAACCCCTGGAAAGCCCCGGAAACACTCTCGCGGCCGGCTCCGGCTATCGATGAAGACGTCGCGACGGCCGGCGTCCCGACGATCCGCGGGATGTGGACGGGCGTCGCGGCAGCGCCGCATGCGCGCAACAAGTTCCGGGGCGGTGGGGGTAACCACCCCCCGCAAGCGAGGCGGGGTTGCCGGTGGTTGTCGAACTGGGGAAGCCAGTGGATACATAGATCTTTATTGTCTGAAATGTGTCATGTGTATGAATAAACTACAAATGAAGTTTAGAAATGTTTTTAAAAGTTCTTGTAGTATTTACTAGAGCTGGGCGATTTTAAAAATTGGATATCGAATATCGATATTTAAAATATATCGATATATTCGATAAATCGAATATTCAACCATTCAACCATTCAAACATTCAACCATTCACATTCATTCAACATCAAAATACTCAAACATCAAAATACTCAAACATCAAAATACTCAAACATCAAAATTCTCAAATACTCGAATACTCAAAAATCAAATATTCAAATATTCAAATATTCAAATATTCAAATATTCAAATATTCAAATATTCAAATATTCAAATATTCAAATATTCAAATATTCAAATATTCAAATATTCAAATATTCAAATATTCAAATATTCAAATATTCAAATATTCAAATATTCAAATATTCAAATATTCAAATATTCAAATATTCAAATTTTCAAATTTTCAAATATTCAAATATTCAAATATTCAAATATTCAAATATTCAAATATTCAAATATTCAAATATTCAAATATTCAAATATTCAAATATTCAAATATTCAAATATTCAAATATTCAAATATTCAAATATTCAAATATTCAAATATTCAAATATTCAAATATTCAAATATTCAAATATTCAAATATTCAAATATTCAAATATTCAAATATTCAAATATTCAAATATTCAAATATTCAAATATTCAAATATTCAAATATTCAAATATTCAAATATTCAAATATTCAAATATTCAAATATTCAAATATTCAAATATTCAAATATTCAAATATTCAAATATTCAAATATTCAAATATTCAAATATTCAAATATTCAAATATTCAAATATTCAAATATTCAAATATTCAAATATTCAAATATTCAAATATTCAAATATTCAAATATTCAAATATTCAAATATTCAAATATTCAAATATTCAAATATTCAAATATTCAAATATTCAAATATTCAAATATTCAAATATTCAAATATTCAAATATTCAAATATTCAAATATTCAAATATTCAAATATTCAAATATTCAAATATTCAAATATTCAAATATTCAAATATTCAAATATTCAAATATTCAAATATTCAAATATTCAAATATTCAAATATTCAAATATTCAAATATTCAAATATTCAAATATTCAAATATTCAAATATTCAAATATTCAAATATTCAAATATTCAAATATTCAAATATTCAAATATTCAAATATTCAAATATTCGATATATCGAATACCGGACATATCGAATATAAAGGAAAATATTCTCGAATGTTTTTTTTTCGAATTATTATTTTCACCATACATCCCTACTGAATATTGAATGAGTAACTTACTGTCGAATTACTTCATTAACACCAAAAACTGTTCGTTTATTTCCCTGTTCGTTCTATTCATCTCCAGATTTCAAATGAAAATGACGAATGAAAAGAAGAATTAATTGTAGGAACGTAGTGTGAAATCATAAAGGAATGAATAATATTCGGAGTAATATTTATGAAATATTTATATTATCAATTGATACCTATAGCTATCCAGACTGCTAGAGTACCAAATAGTTGACAACTCGAAAAAACATAGTTTAATATTTGATGAAACACTACAAATTCTCATATTTTCTCAAATACGAGTCACCCTGTCCCGAAGATATCTTTTAAATACTTTTGGTTTGGAGTTATTGAACACTTAAACAGGTTTATATCGATTATTCGATGAGGTACTCGATATATTTGAATATTCGAATATTTGAATATTCAATATATCGAATAAGTATTCGATATATCGATATTTTTCGATATACCGATATTCCAAACTGTATAGTTGCACTTTCCCATAAAATAGGTCCTTTACCGATTTTTTTATGTTGTGTGGGTGTTTCCTATTTTTTACTCGATAATAATATATGAATGATATATATTTTTGAATTCAGATTTGACGGGCTTTATCGAATTATGGATATAAATATATAGATCATCTCATTTGAAAAAAATACATATATTCACACTGTATTTTGTATTTAAGGAAAAACTGAGCTCAGATTCAAAAAATTCTGAGCTCAGATTCAAAAAATTCGTGAAAAATTATTTCAGTAGAGTTTTTGAATGACCAAAATATGTTGAAATCTACGAGGATAAAGGGGGGTGACACATTTAAGTGGGACCCATGTACGAAGTCATGGGTTATGCAAATGAAAAACGCGTGATACGTTGAAAATTTATTACGAACAGAATATAAATGTATTTTAGATTTAGAGCACTATTGGCTGTAAAAAAAGAGAAAATTCGAATTCAGAAGCTGAAGATGCCAATTTATAGATCGTAGAGAGCAAGGAAAAAAATGTAAAGGATTTGTTTTTCACAATCCAAATATTTTGATAAATAATAAAAGAGCTATATCGAGGATTCTCTTCCACTATAATAATAGCCAATAGGTAAACATGAAATTACGCAACAATGCCCCAATTTAAACCTTATTCTTGTCTCTTATGGTTTTCGAGCGTCAAATTTGAATAAGCCTGTATAGAAAACTAAATATTTTCGTTATTTTGGCACTTCCAGTTTCTCCTGAACTGACGTAAATTTCATTGGATGATATCTATAGAGACGGTATGAAGTGTACTATCATCCGCAAAGCTGAAGACGGGACATACTTGAAAATATGAAATATACCCTTTCATTGTCAGACTCGAAATTTGTCGAAGTTCTCTCTACCAGAATTACCTCTTCCAATTTTCCTCGAAGGCTCGCATGATTTAACATGTACTTAAAGTTTTCTTTTCGTTTAGTCCAAAGATTATTTATTAGATGCATAAGGAAATTGGTTTCAGACACATACTTTTGCTTTCATGGTTCCATCTGCTTCTTGATTTTTTAGTAAGCAACTTCTGTGGGTTCGCGGAAAATACTGGTTGTACATCTCTACACAAATCATTTACTACAATATCGGCAACACTGCTACCACTTTCCTTCCGTTTTTCGTTGGCGTTAGACAAAACCAATCTACCTCGTGAATTTATTGATGCTATCCAGCATGACATTCATCTTTTTGTTTTGCTGAAAGTTCAGTGGAAGGTTACTGACATTACAAAGAGGAATTTTCCATTATTATTTGCCGTTTTCTGATAGAAACATAAATAGATTGGAAAGCCTTTGTAACGTGATACGATGGCAAACAACTTTATTGAACTCCTGGGAAATCTTCATTAATTAGTGTAATTGACTATTATTACGTGGAAATGTTTGCTTGCGTATCGATAGATATAATAATAAAAGATCTACAGGGCGATTGATTGACCCAAGCACAATACATGATAAATGTAGGAAAATACCATAGTCCTGTCAAGAGATTTTTCGTACGTCAAGAGTAATAATCAAACTCAGAACAGAACAGAAGTGTGACTTGTAGGTAGACCTGATAGTTAGAATATCACTGTGCATTAGGGTGGGATGGGGTATAATCACGAAGATTAGGATATATCTTAACCAATACTTTTATTAACCAAAACAAAATTTCAACAAAACTTGGCTTCAACTCAAAAACATTTCCTGCTCAATTACAATAATATATACTTACTAAAAATTTTAACCTTAAATGAATACAACTGTTTTCTTGATGAATAGGCTTATTCCACACACACATTCAAGAGTAAGTAGGCCAAGTTTCAAATACTCTTGTCGAATAAAACAATATAAATAAAAAAATAAAGGCACGAGTATGCTGAAAATTCCATTTTGACACTTGCAGATTACAAAATTTTAATCAAGATAAAACATGGGGAAACCTCTGAAATAGAAATGAGATTTTCAGCCAACAAATCCGTTCTTACAATATATATATACACAATAAGCAGTCTAACTCCTTTTTTCTGGAAAGAGGGTTAGTCTCAATTTCAAACAGCACAAAACATTGTAAAAATAATTGGTTTCTGTCAAATAATTTCCAGCTAATCTGTCAAAACAATTATTTACACATCATATTAAGCACATAGGTCCAGTCAAATATTTGAGTTTTAGTATACACGCTTGGATCTTCCTGTTCATCCCTAATTACTCAATAAAAAAAATATGTTTTTTGTATAAAAACAATTTCCACCTTCCTGCAAGTCTTCAATAATGAGAGAGGCAACTCGTTTAAACAACCATATAAGCACAGACAAAACATTGTTCTGAAATCAATATCCGACGATAAGGCATTCCATATATTACAATGTACCAAGTGATTTTTGAAGCAAAATATCCCTTTCTTATTTTTTATGGCTTACAGAATTTGAAATATGCTTGATTTCTTCAAGTTCAATGGGAGTGACAACAAAATCAACCTCAATGAGAAAATTAATAATTATGCCTTATATTTGCAGTCATTCAACAGAATGCATCGAACCCAGTATACTTGAATCGTATATTTATCAGTCACCAATGATCCTTTGGTTCAGTTATGCATGTTTCTAGTAAAACTAAAATATTGCTAATAAAATCAACTTTTTCTTATAGCAAAAACCTCTTCGACTGTGTCGTGAACGATTTTGAGTCTACATATTCCCAAATATTCCATGACAATTTTTTATCATCGCCTCGACTTTTCAACAGGTGTTTTTTCTTGGATTAGAGTCCATGAACTAAAAAAAATATACAAAAGTAATTCCATTTTTATATTTCATTGGATACTCACCCTAGCATCATTTGTTTTCGATAACACCAATGTCATGCCAGGAATAACTCATCATTGATAGGTGGTGAAAAAAGAGGTGACACAAAAATGATTCATGCTGTTCACCTGGATATTTTCTGAACCCAAAAATATACCAACAGTAAATATTTAACTGTCAAATAGTTTCTCAGCATACCGGGTGTACTTGAGAAACGACAGCTTGATTATTTGTGCTGAATGGTTTCCCTAAAAGTGACTTTCAATTTTCAAATGGAACACCCTGTATTGTCTCATATTAGAAAATATAAATCACTATTATTAATAAGAAGTCTGATTGATGAGACCACAAATTTTATCGACCTTCACGTAAAAATAGATGTGATTACAAAAAGTAAATTAACTTGTTTGATAGGATGTGAATACAATAATTGGTATAGAATAATTAATTCAAAAACTATGATAGCAATCTTGCTAGATTTCAACATTTCTATTAGAGTTTACATAAATCTTATATATATAGTGGTGTTTCATCAAAAATACAAATGTAGTTGGCATTCGGAGAAAAAATTAGAAAGTCAATATATAAAGAACGGTTCCTATCAACAACAGAGCCCTAAATGCAATTTTATTCGATTACTTTCGACAATATTGATCTAGTATTAATATTGTCGAGAATAAAACTGCTAGTCCCAACTTCTACGAGCAGAAATCAGTTTCAGACACGTTGATATAAACTTTCCTCGATATTTTCGAATCGAAAAAGTGGAATCAATTCCAGGAGTAAGCTAATCACTTTATTTATGAAACATCCCAAGGTTTCAGAGTTCATCATTTATTCAACAATATGAACGTCAAATATATAAGTATTTGTTCCACTTTAGTCTTCTGTTTCTTTGAAACGATCCTGGCAACTGTCATGACTTATCCAACTTTGGGGTATACTCAAAACTAGCAACGCCTCAGTCAAGCTATTGAAAGAACACTACGCAAATAGTTTTGTCCGTGTACCTTGAATAATCATTTATTATAATAATATATTATATAGGTATGGGGCCTGACCCATAAGAATATCACAGTAAAAATCGCCTTGAAAGACGCGTTCGCATATCACTTGTATATGCTACAAAATTCATTCATCTTTTTCACAAAAATCCCACCACACATCAGCATAAAAAGGAGAAAATATCCACGCCGCTTTAAATTCTACATTCTATGGATCAGACCATGCAGAATGCTTACACTAAGTTTTACAATGTATGGGAGTCATGCGACTCGTCTGTGAATATTCCATAGTCTTGGAAACACACCAAATCATAATTCTTTTGCTCTTATCAACTATTTTGAGGGTAGAGGCATGAGCCTACAATGAACAATTTTCTTGGAGATCAGTTGGTTCAAGATAATATAATAGAGATTCGAAAGAAAACTGGCTTGAAAGACACGAAACGAAAAATTATAAATTTTATGTCTGTGTTTCATTATTCGTAGCTCGACATAATTATTTTGACTCAGTTTGTGAATAAAATAGATAAACAAAAATGCTAGGCACTATGTTAGCCTTTGATGATTCGGTTCAAAATTATCTTAACCCATAATTTTCACTCGTAATATAAACCTAATATAAACTTATTGATATTGAATGCATCCGATATCTACAAATTTTGCATTCATGAACGATCAGATCTGAATTAAAAAAAAGTACTGATTTTTTTATTCACAATAAAGGATTCACCTAACACGTTGCAAAATAAAAATACGATTTGCAGAGGCGCTATTTTAACAACGTGGGTCGAGTATTGATCGCCTAGCACTTCAGGAGTTCAGTGGTAAATACATCATCGTAAACAACTCGAGTAACACTCATTCACTCAAATATGTACTCCCGATTGAGATTTCCCTTTGTTTTCTACTTCTCTCCAGCGACAATGAGATTACTGTTCTGTGAGTGTTTTACTTCCCTCTTTATTTTCGTATCCTTTAGGAGTTAAGGATATTCACAATAATTTATTTCGACATAAACGACTTGTTCCACTTAATCTAACATGAAGTGTTCATCGATTTACAATTCTCGGACTACTTAACAATGATGACAATAAAAGCTTTTATCTCAAAGTCGACAATCGATTTAAACTACTTCCTAAAACATTTATTGCAATTCCATAATCACATAGGGTTCTGCTACATATATTGCAAATTAAGATTTCTCAAGCGTTGAATAAAAAAATGCTATCGCGAGCGATGGTTGAATTTAGACAAACTTCTACCTTGTATTGGTATTTTGAATCACTGCAATATATTTAGGGTGTAACGTTTCATTTCAAATGTCAGAAATGGAGATAATATGGCATAGTTTTCGCCAGAATTTGGACACAATAAAGTAAATCGAACAGGCGACCGTACCAATTTTTTGAGTATATACATTTCAAGATATACCGGATTTCTGTTAACTAAAACCATCAAATAACCCGAATTCATTGAATTAATTTTAAGCCTCGTAAAATCATGAGCAATAAATCTTTTTATCATGTCTTATATTGCATTGCAAAGCATCACTGACTGCTACCTTCATTTATTAATTGTTGAATTGGAAAAAAACACATTGAACATGAGAAATAAAAGAATTTTGACTTGGTGTACCTTCAGGACTACATACCAGAGCACGTTCAGAAGTTCACATTATATAAATTTCAATAACTCAACATTATATTACAAATTTTCCGAATGGTACGAACGCCCCATCAGTGAATCTTCACAGGCGGTCATTGTTATTTTTAGATACCTAGCTAACATTTATAGGTCTGGAAATTGATCCTTCCGTGTTCTGTCTTTCCGTTATTTGTAGGATTACCATATTGTTGTATGATAGTTGAATGGATTAAGCTAACACTCACTTCTCACAAACATCATGACGCTAAACAATACTAAATTTTGTCCATGTTTATTTACAATTTTGGCAAACTATCGTTGCGTTCTGCGGATTGCCCTCCTTATTTTCCTTTGCGGAGGTACCCCACTTTCCGCAACTGGCTGAGCCCTGAAGAAGGGAAGAAAATTGAAGTTAAAGTGTACAGAATCATCAAGTAGTTGTGAAACCTCATCAAAGTCCCATCTTCAACTCTAGAACATTTTTCAGAACTTTTCCAATGATAAATGATGAGCTCACCAGAAGATGCTTCCTGGTGATTAGCAACAATAACATTCAAGACATAATGATCATGACTTGGTTTCGGTGCCTGTAAAAACGGTTGGGAACCAGAATGAACCCCCCAAGATATATCATTAGATCCAGAGTACTATACAAAACTCAAATGACAAGTGAAAATTCAAACTTGAGTATAGTTATATTCATAAAAAAACAAAATAAGGAATAATGAAGTAGGTTATTTTTAGAATTAGTGATAGTTCTATAATTCAATTATTAGATATTCAAATGTTTTTGGGTTTCATAGGAACATCACATTCTGAAAAATGCTATAAAATTAAAAACAGTTAATTTGAGGTAACATTAAACAGATGTACTCATCTTTTTATTATCCAAGAATCTAAGAATCGAAAATGGAGATAATAGTTGTTATAACTTTCATGGATACAACAAAAAAATAATCACGTTATTTAAGAAACTCCAGTATATTTTTGTAGCAGATAACATTTCAAACTCCTATATTTTCTCAAAATGACGAATTTTCAGTAAGTACTTACGTAAAAGCTGTCACTGGGGCATCGGAAAAATTGAATGATGGCTTCACATTAGCATCGAAAGTTGCTACCGCTGAAAAATTGAACCCACCAGAAGCTGGCTTAGGCTGAAAAAGAAAAATCCATTTTTTTCGGATATAGTTGATTCTGCAAAAGTATGTAATATAATAGAGTTTATGTTAGTTTTCAACTGAACTATTATTTCTTTCATCATAATTGAAATGGAGTTTTCAGAAAAAAAAACTCATACCCCCACGTCTGCTATCATAAGAAATTCCAATGGTGTCAAAATTTACAATCATTTTCCAAATGATATGAAGAACATTGAATATTTTACTGATACACCAGATATGTAATTCTTTAATGAAATTGTGCCAATTATTTCAAGTTGTTCATCATTATTTTATTTCTTGCATAAACCTTCTTTGGTTTTATGTATATGATTATTTCAAAATGAGACTAAATTATAGTGAATTTTAAGCTCTTGATTATATGCTCTATCTGCATATTGGTGAGGTTAGGTAGGAATTTTGCATCACGATCTACCTCTCGCCTACTTTTTGATGCTTTGACAAATTTATTTCTGTTGAAATAGAGTCCATGAACCTTTCTCAATATGCTTCAATCAAAAGTTAACAACGAAAAATTGTATATTTCGAAAACAATTGTAGAATATAAAATTTGTGGAAAAATTCAATGGGACTTTGTCTTTTACTTTCATTTGATGGAGACAAAGTTTGGGGTGAAATTTAATATCATCAACATACATGATACCACAAAGAATTATTCATAGATTTTTTCGTATTCGCGATAGAAAATAACATGTAACAAGTCAAACTTCTCAGAATGGTATCAGCTTTAGTTTTCATATTTGTGACATTTGTGTCACTGTGACATTACTGACATTCGTGTCGTTTCCTTGATGGTGTGTAAACAGAACAGAGGTGGATGGTGGATTAGTGTTATCCTACCGCGATTGCTTTCACAAGCCACCGCTTGGTAGCGTATTGCTTAGCACCCACATGTCATAACCTCAATCGGACCTAGCACTGCAGAAATATTCCCACGTCGAAAAAATTTAACATGGATCTGCCGCCAAGAGAATGATCCTAACCTCACCAATATAGCATGATTAAATTCGTGACCCAACAAAACACTCTCCTCTCCCACTTACCGTCGAAGCGGCCGCTCCAAAATTGAACCCTGACTGCGCAGGCGCGGCAGCCGGCTTGCTCTCGACCGCGCCCCCAAAGCTGAACCCCGCCTTCTGGGCGTGGTTGTTCTGCGAGCCCGCCCCGAAGTTGAACACCCTGCCGGGTGCCTCGGCCGTCTTGGGCGCGCCGAAGCCGAAAGAGGGCGTGCTGGGGCTGGCGGCGGCGGCGCCGAAGTTCATGCCAAAGCCGGCAGGGGGCGCCGGCGTCGGCTGGGGCGACGCCGATTGGCCGAAGGCGAACACGGACGCCTTGGGGGCGGGGGCAGCGGTCGTATGGGGGGCGGCGCTCGGTTGGGGGGCGGCGCCAGCGAACGAAAAGGGGGTGGCCTCGAAGGAGGGCTTGCTGGCGGCGCTTCCGAAGGCGGCGGTTGTGGTGCCGAACGATGGGACTGGGGTGGACGCTGGACAGAAATGATATTGATAATTATCACTTGTAATCTTCCTAGCAGCAGAATTATTACCGACAATTTTTTTCAAGGACACGAATGTTCTTGTTGTTGATAGAAAATTATACCGAGACGTCTTCGTCTTGGGATAATTTTCTATCAACAAACATGAGTGAAACCGAGATCTATAATATAGATGAATTCTTATTGCCGATAATCGATATTTCCAAATCATTATCGCCCACCTTTACTCATGATATCTAGTGTGGAAAAAATCTGTTGATGAAACGTTCTGACATTGAGAGCTCGATAGGAAACGATTAATTGATAATGTCTCATTTGAAAATCGAAGTAACATCGATTCATATTTATATATATATCTTTTATATATATTTCTATATACTTATATATATATTTTTTTTTATTAATTATAATTTAATAAATTATTTTGTTTTAAGCTTTATTATTGTGTGAATAAAATACGATCAATATCGTGTTAAAATTTGAAAAAAAAAATCGAAATTTATGTTAAGTGAATATATATATTATGAAACGATTCTTGTAATTATTGATGAATAATAATTTTGCCTCATTCTTCTGAAATACCTAAAAAGATGCCGGATTTGCCAGAATATATACATTTTAAACCTCCCACCCCTTGGCATCAAACTGAAGTTTATTTTGCCACAGAAATTTTAAATTTAGTCGAGACACTATGGGCTATATTAATATTTTGGAATTGATTACGAATGTTATTTTGAAACATAAAAGATCCATGAAAAATGCCCGATAAAAATATCAGAACCTTACCATTGACACCAGTACTAGTGCCGAGAGCTGGTGTTGCACTAGTCTTCAGACTTCCAAAACTAGCAGCAAAACTGTTATTTGCTGCCGTTGTTTTCGCCCCAAATATCGAGCTGGAAGATGAATCAGCGCTGTTCTTGCTAACTCCAAATGAAAAGCTAGGCTTTGGTACCGTATTCTGGCTTGTTACAGCTGCAGGGGCTTGACTGGCCAAAGAACTTTGATTCACACTTGGAGTCAATGCTGCTACTGTTGGTTTGGATCCAAAACTGAACAGCTTCACGGGAGGTGGCTTGACAGTGTCTTTAGCAGCAGTGCCAGCATTATTTGCTACTTTATCACTGCTAGTTGGTGCCACACTGAAGTTGAATGTTGGTTTGGGAACCTCTGGAACTGTGCTAGTAGTAGTAGGGATTGCTGCAGGTTTCATGATACTCTCAACTTTGTTGTTTATCAGAGGAGTACTTTGAGTTGTGGTAGCTTTAGCACCGCCAAATTGGAAACTAACCATTGGAACTGGAGCATCGGTCTTGTCTGTGGTTTTCTCCGTGACTTTCTTCACATCATCATTGGTTTCAGCCTTTTTGGGTGGTACCAACAGACTTGTTTTGGTGCTCGGCATTTCCGGCTTCACACCGAAAGTGAAGGAGGCTGCAGGTGTCGCTTTTTTCGCATTCTCTCCAAACACTATAGCAGGTTCTACTGCAGGCTTGGGTAAAACACTTGAAGTTGAAGGAGGTATCCCGAACGAGAACGAGGCAGCTGCTGCTTTATCAATCCCAAAATTGAATTTCGGTAAAGGTTGTTTCACACTCTCTACTACCGGGTTGCTGCCAGGTTTCAGAGATTCACAGCATTGACATTTGACATTTGTTGTCTTATTTCTAACCATACAGACTTGGCACTCCCACTCGTCATCTTTTTTCTTGAATGTGGCCTTGAAACTATTCAAAACCATTGGACTCCCTGTTCTGGGAGACTCACAAGCAGCACATTTGACAACTTCATTCTTATTTCTTATTAGACAAGAGGTGCACTCCCATGTACTAGCCGGAGGCTGGAATTTTTTCATCAAATTATTACTATTAGATGACAATGTCTCTTTAGCTTTATCTTTTGGAGTCTCACAAGCACTGCATTTGATCTTGGAATTCTCATTCCTAACCATGCAAACTGGACATTCCCACATACTAGTAGGTAGTTTGAATTTGTCCCCAAAGGATGATGGTATGTGGTTTGTGGGTATGTCAGTTTTTGGCCCAGAAGGCTTACTAGCTGTACAACATACACATTTTGAATCATTATCATTGTTACGAACCATACATACAGGGCACTCCCATTGGTTGGCACTCTTAACACCAACACCAGCAGTCTTAACAAGGCTGGTGGTTTTCTCATGTTCATTTGCTGGACTTGGCATAGTTTTACTAGTCATTTCTAAGCTCTTTTTATTTGTGTCTATGCCAGTGACCCTTTCACTCGAACTGCCGGCTTTCTTGAGGCTGTCAATTGGTTCGCTAAATTTGAAATTGTTAATTGCTATGATTGATTTCATATTTTCCGCGATTACAAGAGGGGCGGAGAACCTGAAGGGTGTAGCGTCAATATTTTCCTTTTGTACATTCTTCTCAGTCTCTATTGTTGCTTTTGGAGTAGTATTTATGATTGTGGCTTGTAGGGGGGCTATTTTAGTTGGCATATCTTTCGGATTCTCGACGGATTCGGGAGGTTTGAAGAAATCAAATTTGGGTAAAGTGGTTGTAGGAAGACTTGTGGCGGCATTGGATTTGACAGATTCCACCACTGGTTTGTCTTTGTTCTGTTGCTGTGGCATATCTGTCTTATTCTCAGGATCCCTAGTAGGCTTCTGCTGGCTGAAGGGATTCTGTTCAGAGTTCAAATCGGACTTGGAGGATATAGCAATCTGCCTCACTGTTTCAGTACTGTTTTGTAACCTGGCCTTATGCTTCATTTTGAGCAAATCGGACACTGTTGGTACCTGAAGTTCTTTCTTGGATGGTGTATCTGCACCCTTAAAAGAGTATGGACTGCCACCTATATGACCACTGAGTAAACCATCAGATTTGAACCTCTTTGAGGTGACTGGGATTTTTTTTGCATCATTTATAGGGGAACTGTACTGCTCCAATGTCTCCAGTATCCTTCTAGCAGTTTTTCCCAGTGTGAGATTTCCTGAGTCACTATTTTTTTCGACTGGTTTGATTTGCACAGGTCTTTTTAGAGATGATCTGAGGTCTCTAGCGCTCCTTCCTAGCTTTCTGCCATATGCTGAAGCGCCGCCATATATAGTTCTTCCACTATAGAATGGCGAATTGATTATTTTTTCCGTAGCAATGGTTTTATCAATAAAATTGGGGGACCCGAATGTAGAAGCATTGAAATTAGGCCTCCTGGTAGTCATTGATGTATTCATATTTGGGCTCAATGTCCTGTCAGTGAATAGTGAGCGATCTATTGAGGTATCTGAAAAAAATTGGTTTTTGATATTAGAATTCAAAAGGTGATAAATTTCAATATTACACATTATCTGTTAACTCAACTTGTTTTCGTGGTCGGAGATCATGAATTTTGTTTCAAAATTCACAATTTCAAGATAAGTCGTGTTCTGATATTACTGAATTTACTGATGACAGTCAGCAATTTCGGAACGAATTCAGGTTCAGTGAACAACTACCAGTATAATTCAGTAATTTTAGAACGATCTAAAGCACTGAACAGTACTGGTTGGGAATTTCGGAACTCGGCCATATTAGAAGAGTTTTCGGTGTCGGAGATTATGATTTTTTTTTGCCAAAATTCATACAACCATTTTTTAGAGTAAAACACAATGACGGCTCCACAATAACAAAAGAATGCGGACGCATTTTTTGACTATGATTCTATTCGAGTTTGATACATAGGGGTTTTTAAGGTCGAAGATTATGAAATTTCCTAAATTCAAGATGGAAGAATTGGTATGCGGGGATTCAATTCACGGGATCGAAGATAATGAATTTATTGAAAAAAAAATGCCTAATCATTATTTTGAGAAAAGCAAAATGGCGGACAAGTTTTGTGCTGATGTACGATTCGCCCCAAAATAGATACCTATGCGGGGGTTTTCGGGACGGATTATGAATTTTTCTTCAACATTCATAGAATCAATATGGCCGAAGACTTTTATGATTATGGTCCGATTATATTAAAATTTGGTATGTCGGGGTTTTTGAAGTCGGAAATTGGTATACTGGGATTTTTGGAGCCTGATATTATTTTTTTTTTGCCAAAATTCATAAAATCATTTTTTAGAGGAAAAATTAAAATGGAGGACGCATTTTATGATTATTATCTGATTCGATACAAATTTGATATGTGGGGTTTTTCAAGTGCTGAGATTATAAATTTTCTGTCAAATTAATAAATTCAAGATGGTGGTGATGGTGAAATGATAGGACATTAGTCTTCTCATAACGAATATAATTGGGAAAAACATGTTTTGATACCAATGCAATCTGAAAATTGACAAAATATTTGAAATGTAATTCAATTCAATCCAGTGTAAAAAAGCGTAGGTGCTATCAACATCCTCTTCTCCTTATATTTTTAATTCCAACTTTACAATACCCAGCACCTAATAGCTTTGGAAAACTTCCTTGGTTTCCATTTAAGGATAATTGGATAACATTAAATGTGTCAACATTTTCAATGCACTATCTGCCTGATTTAAAGCATATCTACATATAAACATTTAATTATAATGTAATTCAAGGATCATAATATCATTTAGATTTTGTGTTTTATGAATATTATTTTAAATGATGAAACGTTTATTTTTATGTCATCTTGTAATTATCTAAGTATTTTATGTCTTGTTGGAACAGGAAATAATTTTGTTATTACAAATGGAAATTCCTGTAAAAAGTGTAATTTTCAGTATTGTATTAGTTTCTAGTTACTATTAGTTTCATAACCACATCAACAGTTCCCTACTCTGTAACAATTTTCAAGAAAATTAATTACTTACCTGATAGTTATTTTCAAACAGTGAGATAATGAATTTGGTGTGAAGTAATACAAGGGTAATACTTACTCTCAGATAAATACCATAGATAAATTTGTATTGCCCATACACAAGTGTTCACACTGCTCATACAGTGAGTGAAACATGTATATTATTACCAATTTTGAAAATATGACTATTCTAGTTTTTAACTCATAATCATTTATTTGTTCTATGGAAGTAATAATACAATGAATGTTCAATAAAAAAAATGTACATTAAAAAAAGGTTGTGGTGCCATATTCAGATCAACTAAATGCATGTGACAACATATTGCAACCTCTAAAACCATTCTGAATATTGAAATGTATCTTCTGAATCAGACAATTTGGGTCAAATGTTCACATCAACTATTTCTAATGAACTAGTTGAGTATTCATCTACTTTGATATGAATTTGCCATGTATAAACAAACTTTAAACCATAAGAAACTTGCTAGCACTGAATACCAAGAAGATGTGTAGCATTGAAATTTTGTATTCAGATATACCAGGATTATCCACTGTATCTCTTTGGATTTATTAAATCAGATCTTTCAGAATTATTCAGAAGATTTATTGATATATTTATCAACATTAGATTTTCAGCTGAAGAATCATAAATACATTCACAGAGAAACTGAATGGTCAGTCATATTCTTTCCAAAATGCTTCAATAATCAAATTGCAGAATACCTAAATAACCAACAATTTCTGATTTTAACATAAATTCAGAGGAATTGGGAATCATTACAATACCTAGGTACTGTCTATTGAGTCATTTGACTTACCAATAACATAAAGGATCTAGTCATAGATATAGAATTAGAAATAACTATTGAATAATTCATACCTATCAGACATTTTCAAAAAAAAACAACAAAATTTGATATAAACTAAACATTTTATAAACACTTATAAGTAAAATAAATTCAAGTTCAAATTGAGTATGATTGAGTGAATTATTTCTATGATCAGACCTTGATACTGTGTATATATTACATTTACTTCATCCAAGACTTCATCATTATAAGATTCAGAGTTTTTATCAGTAGTGCATAAATGAATCAATCACATTATAATATATCGTGAGAAAAGAGTATTTCTAATGGAATTATTAAACATCAAAATAACATGTTATAAAGGTTAACATAAGAGTAGTATCAATATCAAGACTCACTTGTATTTTGGAACAGAGACCTGGAATTATTTGGGTTCTGCAAAGGTGAAGTCTGTTTGGAACTCTCTTGACTATGACATACATTGTCTTTACTTCCTATTCTAGGCACTGAGGAATACCCACTGGTTGATTCTTCACTATCAGAGTCCTTATGACCATTTAACATTTCATTGCTGCTGAATTTATTCCTCACTCTACTGGTTGATACACTTGTGACTATAGTTGAGAGTAGTTTATGTGTTTTAATACCAGATGGTCCAGCCACTGGTTCTGGAAAATGATTCAATTTTTGGCTAGTCTGATTGACTCTAGTATTTGTGGAATCCAAAGTATTTTTGAAGGTTACACTGTTGAAGTGATTATTCTCTTCTGTAGAAGGAAATTTCACCCTCTTGGGAGGTGGCTGCATTTGCTGAATTTCATCATCTTCAGCATCATCATTGCGTCTCCTAATTGTTGATTTGCTAGAACTATCATCTAGTTTACGAAACCATTTAGACAACGGAGTATTGGTGATTATTGACTTAAATTTGCCAACAAATGACTGAAAAGAAAAAGATGTACAAGTTAGAGATATACAATGCGTTTGTCATATTCCCCACCAATTTAGGTTGGAAGATGCATTCTTATAGTATCCTTTTAATTTACTGAATATTTCGAACAATAACAAGTGAATAATATGGAATGAGATGAAATAATTGTAGAATTTCTATAAATAGGCATGAGAACGCGCGAACCCATCAGAAAGAACGCATTTTGCAATACCTTTTCACTGTCTTCCTCGCTCTTAGGGGATGTATTCTGAATAGCAGAATTATTAAGGTCCTTCTCCATAATTGCACTCAATAATTGGGATATTACACACAGATATAAATTTTGTATTGTAGAATATTCATTTTCTGGCAACTTTCACCACACGAGGATCAAATATGGCGTACTAGAATTTGTCATGTTCCAAAAAATAAAGTCAACGATCAACGAGTCAAAACAGTTTCAAGATCCAAGCACAGACAAATCGTTGTACGTTCTGTGGTTATACACTGAGTGCGAGGTTGCACTGAGTCACACCCATGGTTTCACCATGGTCACACCACAGAAATCTTCACACTGGGTGCAGAACTTCTCTTGCGAGTAGATTCAGTGGAGGAGATGTGATGAGACCTGATAAAGCAACGCTGTGACGTCAAATGGGTAATGACAGGAATTTCTGTGGTTGGAATTGGAAATCAAGCCTTCTATCAACTTAACGTGGGATTAACTCAAGGGATCTCACGGTAATCTATGACTCACGGCCCTGAGTATTTCATGAAATTTCAAATTTTGTATGTCAAGTTAAAATCAGTTATAAATAATCCATCCCCCCTCAAAGTGAACCAATCAAATCATCGTCAACTCCGTGGCGGCGTGGCGCATCTTTTAAACAACCTAGTTTTCCTCTATGACTGTCTCTGTTTACGAGTCGCAATGAACAGAGAAACCTATAGAAAAAATCAGCTTAGTACTCTTACTAATCACGAACTATAGGCATTTTCGGAAACTTACCCGGATCACAAATCGGGTTACGAAAAACGACCATAAGATTTCTGTGCCATGGGTTAGTGATCAAGGCAATGCAAGTCGGGTAAAAGCAGGTAAGCGGACGTGCGGGTTAAGGATCGTGTCAACCCGATGACAAATCTACTTTAATTATGTGATCCCAATCCCCTACTACCAGTTTTCCAACTATAAACCAAAAAACCAAGAAACCTCTGTTTATGCTATCTGTCCAACCCACTAATATTCTTTAAGGATCAGCACAAGAGCACAAGAGTTTGAAATTATGAGATTAGAAGAAAAACTAGATATGATCAGAGTCCAGAGAAAGCAAAGGCCAATAAAGTTGGAAGAAGAAAAACCCGAGTAGGTTTGGCTTTGAAATCTGGTCATTCTGAATATTTGGTCTGCAGAAAATATGGATAAAAAATGGATTTTAGGAAAATTTCTTTCTTTCGTGATCGTGCTTTCGGTAAAGTAGGTACGCGCTGTTGCTGATGAAGTTCTTGCTGTTGCTGTTGCTATGTAAATGTAACGTTGTCATTGAAAATACGTGAAGAGAAGCCCAAGCCAAGTGAAGCCTGGTGAAGCCGAAGTCGCTTTTTCTGTGTAATTTCTTCCATCTTTAATCAGTACGTAAATTGAAATCGTATATTATGTGGGAATAATTTATCCATCATACATTGGGGTGAGTGAATTTTGTTCTATTATAGTACACACAATTCGATTTTCATCATATTTTTTGTTTAAAATTGCTCAGAGATCTAATTTTGCACTTATTTTCCAAAACACTATTTTCTTTTATATCGTTTTGAGTTTCCTCACCAGTCGTAACAATATCAATAGTGTTTTCGGTCTATAATTTAGTTCTTCCAATTACAGGCAAAGTCGATATGTTTCTGTACAATCTGACCCTGCAAAGGGCTACGGCCATTATCCACGCTGTCCATGGCAACTTTTCCGGAACAAAAATCCAAGAAATCGCCATTTCCAGGGGTAAAAGTTTGGAGCTCCTTAGACCAGATCCCAACACGGGAAAAGTTCACACTCTTCTAACAGTTGAAATATTTGGGGTCATACGATCTTTGATGGCCTTCAGGCTCACAGGAGGAACAAAAGATTATGTAGTTGTTGGTTCTGATTCTGGGCGGATGGTTATCTTAGAGTACTTGCCTCAGAAAAATATATTTGAAAAAGTCCACCAGGAGACTTTTGGGAAGTCTGGTGCAAGACGTATAGTACCTGGACAATACCTAGCTACAGATCCAAGAGGCAGGGCTGTGATGATTGGAGCAATTGAAAAGCAAAAGCTTGCTTACATATTGAACAGAGATACACAAGCTAGACTGACCATTTCATCTCCACTAGAAGCACACAAAAGCAACACCCTTGTATACCACATGGTTGGTGTAGATGTTGGATACAATAACCCCATTTTTGCCTGCCTAGAAATTGACTATGAGGAAGCAGATTCTGATCCTACTGGTGAGGCTGCTCAAAAGACCCAACAGACTCTCACTTTCTATGAACTAGAGTTGGGAGTCAATCATGTTGTCAGAAAGTACTCTGAACCACTAGAAGAACATGCAAATTTTCTAGTGACTGTTCCAGGAGGAGATGATGGTCCTTCAGGAGTCTTGATTTGTTCTGAGAATTATTTAACTTACAAGAACCTTGGGGAGCAGCATGACATCAGGTGTCCAATACCCAGAAGAAGGAATGATCTGGATGATCCTGAAAGGGGCATGATTTTTGTGTGTTCAGCTACCCACAAAACTAAGTCAATGTTTTTCTTTCTTGCACAGACAGAACAGGGGGATATATTCAAGATAACTCTAGAGACAGTTGAGGATATGGTAACTGAGATTAAACTAAAGTATTTTGATACTGTTCCTGTGGCATCTGCAATGTGTGTACTGAAGACTGGCTTTCTTTTTGTAGCTTCTGAATTTGGGAACCAGTAAGTAAACTCAAGTTTTTATAGTATTTGAAGTTATTCCAAAATAAATTTTAATTCATCTTAGATTTTCAATTGAACACTACTTGATGATAGGACTTGAAATGATATTAATTTCAATATTTTTATTGTTTTCATTTTGTACAAGTTAACTGAATGTCTCAATTTCTAAGGTAAGGGGCACATACCATGTCATCACAAATAAAACTAAAATGGAGTAAAATACAAATCCATTTCTATCTGAAATTGAACAATATTAGTATATCTCAGAAGTGGCTCACTCTTATAACTTTTGTTTTTGCATATAAATAAGTGAATTTTAGTGTGTTGAAATAATACAAAATTATGCTGTTTTTGACATATTCAATTGTTTTTCATCACTTCAACTTATTTATTTCTAATAAACAATCACAAGGTTTTATGTAATAAATTATTACCTATGTGTTAATACTATTATAACTTCAACAGCTCAAAAATTATATTTTTTCAAGATGAAAATCTTATTCTGGGTGTTCCTTTTACTATCCACCAGAAAAGTAAATAAAAAAAACTGTTGAAAACTGTAACAACAAACGATACTCTGTTGTATTCTATATAGAGACAAAAAAAATCGAAGATATACCAGGTGTCCCATTTGAAAATCGAAAGTTTATGTTAATGCCGGTGAATCCAGAATTTCAATGTTCAGTTACTTGTTTGAAAATTCAGTTCAAGGTATTGAAAGGTGGAGGATCCCTATCATTCTATTATTTCTGAATAAAAAAAAGTTATAAAGGCGAGCCACCTTCCGTGGACACCCGGTATGTTTATATAAGAATTTTACCTTGAAAACATGTCCTCTTTGAGCTGTTGAAGTTCTGCTACAAAAAACTGACCCACTCTGTATTTAACTGAATTCTCTCAACCTAACCTAACCATCTTTGTAAATGGTTTCTGAGATCCACATGATAGACATTATCTTGGATACACTGTATATCATGATATTTTCAAACCCTGGAGTTTTTCAGTAATCTCAACAATGAATTGTTTTCCCATATGTAGCCAACTTTTTGGCGGCTGCTGTACAGGGTCTTCACGTTTATTTTGAACCCTCCTCCAATTTTTATATCCATTGTTCAATTTTCCTTTTCAATAAATGATCTTATGCCATTTTTCTTATAGATATCATGTATGTTGACAGAAAAACAGTTGAATATATGAAAAAAAGTTATGAGCACCAGAAATATTTTTCTCCAGATTCTTTCAGCTAATTAGAACATAGATGGTCAGCTATATTGAGTTGTTCACAAGAATTTATCAGTTATTTATGAGATTATTTGTCATGGGTTTCAGTGCTATGATAAAATATGATATACTATCAGTATATTTTATCAATATATTGAATTATTCAAAATAACGATGATGAACTTCAACTTTATTTCGAGGAATATAAAATTAATTCTATAGCGCAAGACTCAATAGAACTGGGTTTTTCTGCCGGAGAAATATAGGAAATAGGGTCATAAACCTCTAAAGCTTTAGCAGAATTGATTGTCGTCTTCCGGTACCTTAATGCACTACTACCGAAATGGCATCAATATTCATTCATGCTCGAGAAAATCGAAATCAAAAGTAATTATTTGACAGCACCATATTTCTGCTGACGTCACCTGGTAGATCGGGATAGAGGTGGATAGATAGACTGGTCAATTCACTTCCTATCCTGTGAATGGCCCCAAATCTCTTGATTTCGCCTATTTCGATAAAACGTATATAACGTGACATGGCGTGGGTGAATCTTGCTAAGTGAAGCCGCGATTTCAACCAAATTTACAGGTTACTGCAGGTGTCAACACGAAAGTATGAATATTTGATTCTGAATGACTATTAATCGTTTCTAACAATTTCATGGAGCCATTTTCCAATGAGTTTGATGCGAATATGTATCGAACATGATTGAAAGAATATTCTTCAAAAATCTTTCGACAGTATCGCCATCTATTGTTGTACATGCAAACCCCACGTTATGAGGTGAAATTCAATTGTTTCTAATCAAGGATTTGTCTGCTGAAACAATTGAACAGTAGCGCCACCAGGTCTTATTTCCATCATTATCGGGATGGTATCGTAAAAATATTGAGTCAGATGACAATATGTCAATTTTTAATTCAATTTTTTTTTTGATAACAAAACTAATTCAAATGGGAGCATTAATTGATTGTTCATCATCTATATAATGCAAGTCAGGTATTTTATACGATTTGATAATATTTCTATAGGATTTTCAATACCACAATCTGATTGTTTTCTTCCATACAATCGGAAAAACCGAGATGAAAAAAAAAAATCAAATTCATCAAATCGCCATAACTTCCGAACGGATGGACCAATTTTCAACTTCGCTTATATACCAAACTGCTCGTTTTTTTCCATAAAATCCATTTCTCCAATCGGAGAAATCGAAATCAAAAAAAATTCAATTATAGAAAAAAATTTAGCAATTGTACCTTTTTCGAATTCTTCAGATCACTGTGTAACTTTCGAAAGGATGGACCAATTTTCAACTTCGCTAATACCCTGCTTGTTTTTTTTCATCAAATCCATTTCTCCAATCGAAAGAATCGAAATAGAAAAAAAAAATGTTCTCATTATAGAAAAAAATGTAGCGAAGGGGGTTTCCCTTTGAACATTTTCGAATTCTTCAAATCGCCTAAACTTCCCAACAGATTGACCAATTTTCAACCTCGCTCATACCAATCTGCTTGTTTTTTTCCATAGAATCCGTTTCTTCAATCAAAAAAATCGAAATTGAAAAAAAATTCCATTTTAGAAAAAATGTAGCAATGTGGGTACCCTTGGAACTTTTTCGAATTCCTCAGTTCGCCATAACTTTCGAACGGATGGACCGAATTTCAACTTCGCTCATACCAATCTGCTTTTGCGTGGTATTTGCCAGGAACGTAGTTGTTTTCTGCTCGTTTTCTACATTGTAATGTTAGATTATTCTAATAATGTTGTGGAGATGACTTTGAGGTATTTAATTTCCTTTTTTACACCACCACTTAGAGTTTTTGGCTATTCCCTTTGAAATATTTTTATATTTCAATATTTTTTATATCACTGTCAATAAGAATTCATTCTTGGACAATAAAGTATATTTATCTATCTATCTAATAGTAACAAAATATATATGGTGTTATATTAAAAAAAAATACTTTTGGTGCCCATTCCTTTTTTTTTCAGATATTTATCTGTTTTTGTCAATGTCAACACATATAATATCTACAAGGAACTACATATAAGATCATTTTTTGAACAAAAAACAAATGTAACGATAGATGAGGGGGAGCTCGAAATATACGTGAATACCCTTTACAAAATGAAACCACCTCATCCCCTCCCCCTTCCCCCCCTTGCAGCTACCTCTACCAGATAGCCCACCTCGGCGACGACGACGACGAGCTGGAGTTCAGCTCGGCGATGCCGCTCGAGGAGGGCGACACGTTCTTCTTCGCGCCGCGAGCGCTGCGCAACCTCGTGCCCGTCGACGAGCTCGACTCGCTGTCGCCGGTGCTGGCGGCGCGCGTCGCCGACCTCGCCGGCGAGGATACGCCCCAGCTGTACCTGGCGTGCGGCCGCGGCGCAAGATCGTCGCTGCGCGTGCTCAGGCACGGCCTCGAGGTCAGCGAGATGGCGGTGTCGGAGCTGCCGGGCAACCCGAACGCCGTGTGGACGGTGAAAAGGCGCAGCGATGGTGAGTTTTTCCTCGGTCTGCCGCGGCGGTGGGTGGGTTTCTTCGGGGCGTTTGGGCACAGATTAGAGAGCCTTACAGATGAGACAGTCAGGGTGACTTTATAAAAACTTTTAACATTTAAGATTTATCACCTAACATCTAAGACTTAAGAGCTGATCAGTTCATTCTGTTATAAAAAAACTTAAGATTTAGGAATATTTGACATGGAACAAATAATTTTGACGTTGGCAAGTTCTAACCTACATCTATTATTATTGTTTTTGTTAGAATTTTCTTCAATTTCATTCAAATATTATTTGTGTCATGGACGATATGCTCTATTAATTCAACAAGTTGAAGAATTCAGGCATATTTATGATAAACAAAGTAGTTATTCTAAAATAAACTCGCCATGAAAACTGCCTGGAAAACAATTGGCCTAATATATCTTAGAAAACTGAAGGTAGAAATGGAAAATTGAATTACGGAATACATTTCCATCATGAATCATGATTTGATCCTGGACAGCCTACATCAATGAAGATGAATTTATGAGATGCATCACAGATAGCCATCAATAACTCGATCAATACTATGCTTGAAAGTCTTCTTGTAGGAGAAGTATCCTGTTCCAGCATGTTTTGTATTTTGTATCTGAATATGCTTTTCATCAAGGGCACCAATACAGTTTGGCATATTCCATTTTTCATAAAATTCCATGGAGATTCCATGCCAATCAATTTTTTCAGTAAATTTTCCACAGTACATCGCTGGTTTCCTCTATTCGCGATAGAAAATAACACATAGCACTATCTCATGGAAACAACTCAAACTTCTCGAAGTGGTGTCGTTTTTGTTTTGTTTTCATATTTTTGATGTTTGTGTCATTGTGACATAGGTGTCTTGTCAGCAAACAATAACTGAAACGAGAAAAACGATATGATTTCACATGTATTTCTCCAGAACATCTCTCGAAAAACTGCTGGAAGTACACCTTTCACATCAGAAGTGAACATAAACAGAACAGAGGTTAAGTTTTTCTGTGGGTTATCCTCCAGAGAGTTCGGTGGTTATACCACTTCGAGTGGTTCACGAGTCACCGCTAGGTAGCGTATCGCTTAGCACCTATCGCGAATGATAACATGTGTACATAGTAGTCAGTCCAACATAAGCAATTTGCTGCATAAAGCATCCCTCTGATCTGATAAATAGCTATAATTTGGAGTTATAATTGTTGACATCGATTTCAAAATAAAAACTGTTCAATATCCATATTATTCATCATCATGTTCAAATAAAAATGGAGTTGGAATGGGTATTCTTTTTCCTATGTATGGGTTTAACTTTGTATTTCAATCCAAAAACATGAGCAAATTATACATGAAGTAAATGATGCCCATGGTCTTATCAAATAATTACAGACTATCCACACCAACAAATAATATTCGAAAATATAACCCAAAATTCAAATATCGCGGGAAACAGTATGTCACTTTTCGTTGCTCGAACATGCGCATCTCCTATTTTCATTTATGATCATTTATCATCCATTTCTTAAGTTGGAAGTTGGCCATCTTCTTAAGTCTTAGGTGTAAAATCATAAGTCTTAAATGGTTTTATAACAAAACCAATGATATTTCCTTGATTCATCTGTCATAAGTGATAAGTATTAAATGTTAGGTGATAAATCTTAGGTCTTAAAGTTTTTTATAAAGTGGCCCTCAGACAGAGCGAATAAAATCAGAGTGAGATGTCGAAAGCGCTTAATTTAAAGGGCCAGTCATAGATTTGCGCAGGCGCTAAATTATTGATCGCGTGTTTTGTTTACATCGAATACATCGTTGTCATCATTTTGTTGGTTATGTTACAAATGTTTTCGTTTCACACGATTCACGGTCCAATATTTAGGATGTTCTCACAATGTGCAACATAAACCATAATTCAATAGGAAATGTAATAAAGGTTTTGAGGATAATCACATCACGAGCAAAGATGAACAACCTGTTACCTAGGTACCTACAGTATATATTTATTTCAAAGTTTATTAGCTTTAGATTATAGGATATATTATAATCTGAGATTACTGATGGCCTGTTTGCTAGTAGGTACTCAATTCTGGTATACCTTACTCTTTCAAATGAAAGTAACAATGAAAATTGAATGCATGTTAGTTTTAGATCAGAGACTTTGTGTAGTGTGTGTGTTTTGAAAAGTGATCTGCTCCTGACTGTAGAATTGTGGTTTATACAAGAAACAAGTGTTGAATTAACAATGAGTGAATCAAAGAGAGAAGGTGCACCTCCCAGTAGCAAACATTACTGTGTGTATAATGATGAATCATTTTCTAATAAATTGGAGAATATATAATTACATTGTTTTCAAAACCTATATTGAGATACCTATTATTAACTTTAATCAAAATTTTCCATTTCCATGAGAATATTAACATTTTATGCTATATCACATTTCAAGTTTCAAGATGAAAGTAACACTTTTTGTATTCTTACTCAAAGCTTGAGGTATTTTTCATAAAACTTATACCTACCTCACCAAACAATATATAAATTCGCTTTGTATTAATTTTTTTCTCAAATATATCTTCCTGATTTGCTTTTCAAATTCAGAATACTCTATGTAACATAAAAGATGTGCCATATTTTGTGTATTTGTCATTACATCGTCAGATAATTGAATAGTGTTTCATATAATTGAATAGTGTTTCATTTTTCCTGATGACATTGAATGGGCTAAAATTCGAAATATTCGAATTTCATATGGAACTTCATTCAGAATACATCGAGGAATCATGCATTGAAATGGCAATATTGCACATCAGTAGTTCTAGCGGTGACAACGACAATCCGGCAACTGCAATGCGCCGAATTTAAAGGTCCGAGGTCAATGAAAACGGATGTCGGTACATCAAACAAAATGGGCGGAGTGTCTCATCTGTAAGGTTTTCTAATCTGTGGTTTGGGGTCATCAATGACGTCACATCAAACATCAGCTGAAATTAGAACATGTTCTAAAGAGATTTTGGTGTATTATTTCTATTCATATATATTGTTGAAAAAGCGAGATTCCACCTTGAATGTAGATTTCTCTTCCGTTATGATCAATAGATTTTTGAACTGTTTGAACAAACTTCTTCAAATCGTGTGAACAGAATTTCTGCACATTTCAAATATTTGAATCAAATAGACAGAAATGACGTCACGTCAAACAGATTTGATCAAATAGTTTGACCGTGAGACACGGACTTTAGTTGCATCACTCCGCCTCGACTTTCAAAGCGATATCCTTTATCGTTGACCTCGGACCTTTAAATTTTGCGCATCGCAGTTGCCAGATAGTCGTTAATGCTGGAACTACTGACGTGCAATGTTGCCATTTTAGGAGTGCATAATCAACACCAATATTAAAGGTTACCTACTACTGAGTTTCTATTAGGATTATCAGGAATAGGATGTATTCTGAATGAATTTTACGATGAAATTCGAATATTTCGGGTGTAGCTCATTCATTGTCATCAGGAAAATTAAAACATGATTCAATTATTTTGCAAATGAACAGACTGAATTCCTCAACTTTAGATGTAATCAAGGTGGATATAGGATGGTGAAACAGCTTCCTATTAACAAGCCTACTTGATTTCATACCGTAGTAATATTTCCTGAAGTTATCAGAGATGGCGACATACCTTGTGTCGGTAAAACAGAAACTGTGCTTCTGTCATCTTTTTATCAGTTTCATTTGTTCTAGATGAAAAATGACTGGGAAGAGTCAAAATATCAATATTCATTCCAGATTTATAGAAAATTTATTGTTTTAATGTCATTTCAACCCATGTCTGTCAGATGCGAACCACAGAAATACATGAGCAACAGAAATATTCTTCGATAATCGATATCACCGCCATCTTCATTCAAGTCGTGGAAATATTAGTACCTTCTCAAACGGTCTACAAGTTTTTCGCAGAAACAATTGAAGAGCTGTTTCACCATCCTATATCCACCTTGGATGTAATATACCAGTATAGGTATAGCAAAAATGGTGATACTCTTATCGAATGGAAAAGTTTTATTGCAGTCAATAATATCACTCGATATAATTACTCACAGGTCTTCGTCCTTTGGAAAAAATGTAATTTAATATTCTCCGATTTATTCGAAGATGATTTTCAATTTTGACCATATATACAGTAATGATTGTTAATTAACATATTATTGTACCTGATTCACATTCCAGATAATGAAGGTATATACCTATGATCACAGGTTGTTTAATGTGTGTTGTGATAATCCTCAAAACCTTTATTACTTTTCCTATTGAATTATAGTTTATGGAAAATATGTTATACATTGTGAGATCATAAACCCATCCGAAATATTGGATCGTGAATCGTGTAAAACGGAAACATTTCTAACATTACCAACAAAATGATGACAACAATGTGAACAAAACACGCGATCAATACTTTAGCCAATATTTTAGCGCCTGCGCATATCTTTGACTGGACCTCATCTGTAAGGTTTTCTTTTCTAATCTGTGGTTGCATCACTCCGTCACGACTTTCAAAGCAACCTGCTCCTTGCCCCGCCTGACCAGGATACTGAATTCAGTATCATCTTGTGAACCGTGAGATATATGACGTCTCAGTCCGCGGCTTACAGCAATTCAGATTTTTTATTGGTCGGATTAATCGAAAAAACGAACAGTACAGATCGGTGTCAAAGACAAAAGTGTCAATCTCTGACGCGGCGACCGTTTCTATTTTCACACCGCTAGCTTCTTCAAATCTTCACATATCACCACCAAAAATTTTTTCATCAGAAGTTGAGTGAGTTTTTATGAGTATTTTGTAAAATTCAAAACATGAGGTTATGGCTGGCTGGCACTGCCATACCTTTATGGGTCCCGAATAGGCGAGATCACAAATGCGTGAATTTGGTTCAAACATGATTGTAGTTTGAAAAAAACGCTGCTCTAAAATCCTCCAATCATGGCCGCTTCTTGTAACGTTGCATGGCCTCTGAAAGGCATAATCCTTTGTTGCCAATTCACTGTTTTTCGGTACTCCTGTTTCATCCCATAATAATTGTTTCAACATTCATCATATTGAAATGTATAGCTGTGTCTTTAGGTATTCTTGAATACGGAATGCCTTGTCATTAGTTTTTTGACCTACTCATATTGTAAAATTGAGAATTATGCTACGCAACGCTGTAAAATATTCTCTACAGAACTTGTGATGTCACATCTCGGCACGGTTTCTACAGTGTTCAAACAAAAAAAAAACTTCTCATTGGGAATTAATTTTAGAAAAACTGAACAAGAAAAAATGTAATGAAATCCTACTTATCCTAATTTTTTCCAGGATCTATTGATCTCGCCTATTTCTATAGGTATTTCACTTGAGGTATATAGTCATAGACCTTAATACAATACAATAAGGATGCATCTAGTGCTATCTGATCGTCGGAAATAATGTCTTCCTTCAGGGAATTCTTTTAAAATGATTTTCTAAGAACAATAACTTTTATCAACTTCTAATCAGCAATGTAATAAAAATAAGCATGAAATTAAATATGTATGAAACTGAAAATTAAAAAAAGTGGTGTGATATTTCTACTAATAATATATCGTCAATTGATGATTATTTTGCAATGAGAAAAAACAAAATTTATCAAGGCCTGGCTGTTGAACACTTTTCAACACCAGTGCTTTTTTTATTTCAGATGACTCTCTGTGGAAAACTACTCCATCAGCCTAGGTAAGTAGAGAAAAAACCACAACCACTGGTACTTGCTAAGCTCACGAGCAGCCTCGGATTTTCATGATGAGATTTTTGTCCGTGTTTCACCTGATACACAATGATTACAGTCTACAAAACTGACAATTCCTTTTAAATCAATCCCTATCAATTATCTCGATTTCGGATGTTCATGTTGAACTCGTTTGTTTCAGATGATTATGATGCCTACATCATTGTGTCTTTCTTGAACGCCACTTTGGTGTTGTCAATTGGCGAAACTGTTGAAGAAGTAACAGACAGTGGTTTTCTGGGAACAGCGCCTACATTGTCTTGTTCCGCCCTTAGTGATGATGCCCTTGTGCAGGTAGATATTGATTGAGAAACATAGAATGACGGTTCCTAGTAAATATCTTTTTTTCAAGGTTTACCCGGATGGAATAAGACATATTTGTGCCGACAAACGTGTGAACGAATGGAAAGCGGGCAAAAAGAGTATCGTGAAGTGCGCTGTCAATCAGCGGCAAGTCGTTATAGCTCTGTCTGGAGGGGAGTTGGTTTACTTCGAGATGGACCCGGTAAGTCTTCGAGAATAACATGTTCGTTATTATTTGTGGCACTTTGATATTCTGCTGATCATATTTCATTGGTCAGTTTCTTGTTCATTGTGCTAGATCAAAAGATTTTTGTCGCCTCCGATGTGTCTTTGTAGTACATTGGAGTGAATCAAGAATGGACAGTTCAGTTTTTTGTCATAAATTTGGGATCGACCGATTTTGAAATTTTGACCGATACCGATATTTCAAAGACATATATATCGGCCAATATCATCTTTATATCGTGGATCATATACTTCAGAGGTGTTCAACTGTTAAAAGTATACTATTGTGAAAAAATTGCCTTATGGATATACTTCGAATATAGTTTGAAAAACTTCTGCCGCATGATGTCGCCACTTTCAATTGTCTGTTGGAACGCGGCTCGGTGCGGTCAAATAGACGCGACAAAAGTGCATTGGGACAGGCAACGCTTCGAGTTGAGATCTTACGGTCTCTACTCGGATAACTACCCTGCACTGATGAGGGCCAATAAGCCCGAAACCGGTCTGTAGGTTGTTAGGCGTGCCTGTCTCGATGTGAATTTGTCACGTCTTAGGAAGAAAGAAACATTTGCGATCTGCATTCACAGTGTGAATCGTTGCATGGACTACGAACAGATATAATTCAATGTTCTGCGTGGTATTTACCAGGAAAGTAGTTGTTTTCTGCTCGTAGTCTACCAGACATTCATTTCAAACTATGTTTGATATTTTTAATTGGATAGACTATTTTTCTCTCAAAATTTTTTTCCAATTTATGGCTAATCCATTTTTTCATTTATTGAGCTTAGTCGAGCTCTCAGCCACTTCCAAGTTCTGTAAAACTTGGGAGATTCGGTTCTGGAGTGTTTCTTTCTTCTGCCGCATGATGTCGCCACTTTCAATTGTCTGTTGGAACGCGGCTCGGTGCGGTCAAATAGACGCGACAAAAATGCATTGGGACAGGCAACGCTTCGAGTTGAGATCTTACGGTCTCTACTCGGATAACTACCCTGCACTGATGAGGGCCAATAAGCCCGAAACCGGTCTGTAGGTTGTTAGGCGTGCCTGTCTCGATGTGAATTTGTCACGTCTTAGGAAGAAAGAAACATTTGCGATCTGCATTCACAGTGTGAATCGTTGCATGGACTACGAACAGATATAATTCAATGTTCTGCGTGGTATTTACCAGGAAAGTAGTTGTTTTCTGCTCGTAGTCTACCAGACATTCATTTCAAACTATGTTTGATATTTTTAATTGGATAGACTATTTTTCTCTCAAAATTTTTTTCCAATTTATGGCTAATCCATTTTTTCATTGAAAAACGAGTTCATATGTTGAAAACCGCTCAGTAGAATATTGTCAGACAACATATTATTATAAGATAACTTTATTTGAAATATGTACATCCTAATATACAGTAAAGATAAAGATAATAATATTAAACATTAATATAAACACTATTAGAAAAAAAATCTACAATATTTGTTTATAACTACATTATTAACATACAAAAAATACACAATAATACATAATAATTTGGTATCATATTAATGGTCTCTTAAATGGCTTAATAAATTCCTTTTAAACAGAATAAGACTGGTAGAAGACTTTACATTTTCAGGTAGAATGTTATATGTAATAAATCCTTTAAAAGTTAATGTTCTGGTATTAAACGTTTTTGTTCGGTTATTTGCATACAAATTATTTCTTATTCTAGTATTATAGTGGTGAATTTGATTATTAAAGATTACAAATTTGTCAAAATATGAAGGTAGAAGATTATGTAACATTTTGTAAATATATATTATCGTTAAATATGTAAGCCTGCTTTCTATAGATAACCATTCTAGAGTATTTAGCACTAAAGATATCGGGGTTCTCCTGTCACATCTCAAAATAATCCTCATTGCACGATTCTGTAATTTCTGTAGTGTTCTCATTTTATTTAAATCAGATGTGTACAAAAGAGAAGGACAATATTCGAAATGTGGTTGTTGTTATTCTTAATATCTGAAATTCTATATACTTGTCTCGTCTCTTCAATTATCTTTTCTTTCGTTGATCACTTTTCCAAAGGTTTTATTTCAAAAATATCAAATCTGACAATCTCTATCAACAACTTCAAATTACCTAGCAAAAATACAATTTCAAAAATATACAAGTTGTTTAACTTTATCTCAAGTATCATTACGAAGTAACAGTTGTATAATAGTCTTATATGATAAATGATTGTCTAACATGAATCCTAAATATTTAAATTCAGTGACAAGCTCAATTTTGTCATTATATCTTTATCACTTATTTAGATCTTTAATTATGTAGCAAAATTTATACATATGGGAAAATTCTTTTATTGAAACTCCAATAACCGTTATTTTCTGCATGTTTGACTACTAAACAATTGCGATTCATATCACGTTATTTGGCGGGAATTGAGAAATAAGTTGTCTGTGGTTCCGAAAATTGGGTTAATTTGACAAGATATCGAACAATTTTATTAAGAAAATGTGTGAAAATGTACTTGAAAAAATCAAAAACACCATTTTTTTCTTCTGCTGCTACATATCACTTTCTATCTTAATAAATGTACTATTTGCTTGAGAAAATAACAATTGAAACGAGAAACAACCAAACCAAATGAAACATATTAGGTCACCTTTCGTCTACTTCTTATTCTAGGAAATGAAACCGACATATTTGGGCTAAGTTATCTTGACTGTCGAAATAGTGCGCTAAAAATTGAGAGAGCGTTTCTATTTTCGAAATATTTCCAGGATTTTTTAATTGTGAAAAAAAGGTATATGGACAAAATTTGGTTATTTCATCTCGAAGAGTTTCGAAAATATTCACAAAAACCTTCATCTCGCGGTCACCTTAAATGGCTATAACTCCTCTGGCATTTCTGTGACATTTTTGTGCAAACTATTTTTGAAAGTCAACTCGACCCTTGAAATTGAAATCAACTTCTCATAAACCGACCCCAAAGGGGTCCAAAAAAAAATCCACACTCCACTAACCCCCGCGTCTCCGCTCGCTTGCAGACTGGCCAGCTGCACGAGTACAAGGACCGCCTGCGCATGCCCTCCGACGTGCTGTGCATGGCGCTGGCGGCCGTCCCTCCGGGCGAGCAGTGCTCGTGGTTCCTGGCAGTCGGGCTGGCCGATGCCACCGTGCGCGTCATCTCGCTCGACCCGAGCGACTGCCTGGCGGCGCGCGCCATGCAGCCGTTGCCCGTGTGCGCCGAATCGCTGTGCATCGTCGAGATGGGTTGCACGGAGCGCGACGCCGACGACGCCGCCGCCGCCAGCACGGCCAGCACGCTGTACCTCAACGTGGGGCTGCAGAACGGCGCGCTGCTGCGCACCGTGCTCGATCCGGTCACGGGCGATTTGACGGACACGAGGACCAGGTACGAATTACGAATTCACCCTACAATTGTACTAAATTCAGTACAATTCTCGACCCATTTTAGTACAATTTATAATTAGAGAACACACCACAGATGAACCATAATGCTCAATTTATAAACTCCGCTGCCGTAGCTACAGTTGACGCTTCCGTTCCAAAATAGGTGTGTTCGTTTAATACATATCTGAACGCTCGATTTGCTCGCTCTGCTCAGCAAGCGTTCGATAATTCAGATCGGTTTCCTCCGTTACGTCTGCTTTGTGTTCGGTATTGGCGAGTGCGAGGTAAAAGATGTAATCCATTAGCTCTGCATTAAAGAAAAGATCAGACAGATTTCCTAATTGTCACTTGTCAAAGAATATTTGGTTAGGAGGTGTATACTAGGGAGCAGAGTATATTTAAATTATTGTATTAATATATTTAAATTTGTAGTGGGCCCAGAATTTTAAATTTGGCGCCACGTTTTGAATTTAGTACAATTTACTCCGATTCAGTACAATTCCCTGCCTAATTTTAGTACTTTCATTTCAATCCTTGGAACATCACTGAATTCACGTGGAAACGTTCGTCAGTTCGAGGCGTTATTTCTATCTCTGGCAACCGAGCTGGCAACACTCGTATTTTTCATTAGTTGGGACTCATTGAAGATATGGTATAGCCATTTGGGGTTTATATATATATTTTTTTTAAATACCAATATACCTCTGCCAAAGCCAACTTTACGTTGACCGGAAATTCCGTGATCTTTAAGTGTCTGAAGATATTTGATCATCTACCAGCTGATATTCAAAGTATAAAATATAAAAGACATTTGTGAGGTAGAATTGAGTACATTCTGTATTGAATTGAATTAATAACAAATTATTCAGTTATTTTGTATTCAGATATGGATTCTAAAGTGTTTTAAAGGTATGAAGTACCTCAGTGGATTAACACATTGAACAAGCTGCTGACAAGTTATTTTTTACGTTCTGCACAAAAAAATCGATGTGAACCGAGTAATCATTTGCGAAGTACTGATATAAACAAAGTGGACAGGTGCGCATTCTTTCCGGTATTTCTACCAATAAACTATTCAGAATTTTCATGAATTTCTCAACAAACTCAGTGTTCTCAGGTCCCTGCTCGGGCGCCAATTTGTAATGTTCAAAATCCTGTATTAGAGCATTACAAAGGGGCCTGGCTACTAGATCTGTCTCGAAGTTAAATCGGTTGCCTAGGAGAGCGTCAATTTCGTTTTAATATTGAGTGATATGCTCCACTTTCTTAAGTTCATACGATGTACCCTTGTGTAAACTAGGGGTCAGATAGTTAGACTAATAGCAAGTTACTCGGAAAATTTATTGCCTTGGAAAATCCTTTCTCCATGGATGACTTTTCAGAATGTTTGTATTTCTAGGACAAACATAGGTGAATGATCGTTAGGAACCACAGAATACTTGATGAACGATGATACACGCAAATAAACATCGCAGAGATTGTCGAAGTTAAATAAAAACAAAATTACGATAGAAGTGAGGTAATTCTCTAAATTGGTGTTTCAACCTATTTTGGTGAATTGGAGTATTGTATTTTTATAATCAATGAATCCTAATATCAGATGAATACATAATTTAAGTAAGTCTTAGTTACTGTCATCATAACTATTACTATATAATTGTGCCCTGATGCCACGCTCCTTTAGATCTTGATGTCTATTGAGAGTGCCAGAAACTTGGATGAGGGCAGATAAATACCCCGCTAGGAAACAGGCAAACTTAAATGTTGGTTATGTCTGTGCCGAAAGTAGAGGGAACAATTCACAATAGCTGTTTGTGTATTTAGAAAGACAGTAATCTTTCGAGAGCTCTCGAAATTCACAAAATATTTCTTCTACAAACGCGGTTCCTAGACAAGAAAACTCGATACTTTATTTAATCAACTTATATTTCATAATATTCTGCATCTAAATCATAAATTTAATGTATTGAAATTCAATCCGAAAATTCAAACAACTAACAGAAAAGAAGCGAAAATGACTCATAGATTAAAGAACAATAGCTCTGCCCTGGGTCAAACCTGGGCTGGCAGCTTGAGAAGACGCTCTTTGAACCCGTCTGCTATTGAGGCTACTTGAAAACTATGTATATCCCACACTCCACAGTTATTATACGTTATGATCAAAAAACTTACTTATTTTATATACCTGTTTTATATTCAATCGACTGATATTGTTTAAGAAATGCGACAAGTGATAACATAATTTCATATTTCCTCGATTTCTCTAGTAGGAGGTTCATATTTACAATAGTTTATGCTACATCAGGAGTTGTGTTAGATGATGCTGCTGAATCAAAATATTTCCTCTCAACAGGTACTTGGGATCCCGTCCGGTCAAACTGTTCCGCATAAGGATGCAGCAGTCGGAGGCAGTTTTGGCGATGAGCAGCCGCTCGTGGCTCAGCTACTACTACCAGAGCCGCTTCTACCTCACACCGCTGTCGTACGAGAGCCTCGAGTACGCTTCCGGCTTCAGCTCGGAGCAGTGCCCCGAGGGCATCGTCGCCATATCCACCAACACGCTGCGCATCTTGGCGCTGGAGAAGCTCGGCGCGGTGTTCAACCAGGTGTCGTTCCCCTTGGAGTACACGCCGAGGAAGTTCATCATCCACCCGGAGTCGAGCAATCTGATCGTGCTGGAGACCGAGCACAACGCCTACACGGAGGAGACCAAGAACCAGCGGCGGTTGCAGATGGCGGAGGAGATGAAGGTGGGTCGGAGTTTCATTGGAAGTTTGACTCGCTTTCAGCCAGCGTTAAGAGAGAAAAAATATGTCTGCCCTAGTGTTCTTTGTCATGAAGATTGCAACTTAAAATAATCAAAATGTTATGATTGGGACGTTAAAAAGGAAGAATACTCTATAACCTGTATATAATTAGTTTTTTTTTGTATTATGTTCGTTATTCCGATTAATTTACAATACAATAATTGTTGAATAATTTCAAATACATAACAATTGTGATTAGTATTCTTCTCTTTTTTTACGTCCCAATCATAACATTTTCATCATTTTTAAGTTGCAATCTTGGTGACGAAAGACATCACTAGGGTAGACATATTTTTTCTCTCAACACTGGCTGAACTTGTCAATTGAAATTTGCCTATTTCAGTAAATATTATTTTTGCTTTATATTCAAGGGACTGATGTTTGAGAAATGCGACAAGTTGGCAATACTTTCTATTTGACATTGAAGAATTTCATCATCATTTTTCACAGTTTCTCTGGTAGGAGGTTCAAGGTTACAATTTTTGCTCTTTCTGCTACATGGGTGGAAAAAGAGAGGGTTTTTCGAATATTTCCGCTCTTGAGCGCATATGCTGTCCTTGGAAAACGTCAACTTTGTGTTGGGCTTTGGAAGCGTCAAAGGCTGGAGAAACAAGAATTTATTTCTATTCTAGGAAGCTGCAGGAGAAGACGAACAGGAGCTGGCTAGAGAGATGGCGGACTCTTTCCTAAACGAGGACTTGCCGGAGAGCATTTTTTCGGCGCCCAAGGCGGGTCACAACATGTGGGCGTCGATTCTGCGCATCATGGATCCCGTCCAGGGCTCCACGTACAAGATGATACGGTTGGATCAGAACGAGGCCGCCATGTCTCTGGCGCTCGTCAAGTTCCACAACCAACCCGAGCATCAGACGTTTTTGATCATCGGAGTCGCTAAGGTATTGAAATGAAAACTTTTTTTTTTTCAATTGACTTGGCCGTTACTTGATGAAAATCCATAGTTATTGTAAACAAACGAAAAACGATAAGATTTTCACGATAAATATTTTTATATATATTTTTCACAGTTAGCGAAACATGTTGTGAAAAAAATATATAAATATATTTATCGTGAAGAAACGAAAACTGTTGCATTTGATTGAACTTTTGAGGAACCGTGAAAACTGTTTAGTAACGCATGGTTTTTTGCGATGAGAGGATTTGACAATCGTAATTTCTACATTTGTGACCGTGGACATTCCCATTTTGTTTCTTGATCACTATTTCAAGTTACCAAAAGAAAATGTCCAAGATAAAGTTCTCCTTCATAGTACTGGTTGCACCTTTCCTGGTCATCTGGTTTTCCCAGTGTAGATACATTAATGAATAATTGAGCTCAATATGACATCTCGCCTTAGGTCAATATCATTTCACTCCTACATTTTGAACAATAATAATTCATGCACTTTTGAACCAAATTTACGCGTTGGTGGTCTCGTTACATAATTGTAATAACTTGATCAGACCGTTGAAAAGTGCTTTTCCTAAACCAGTTACTTTCCACACTTGTTATGTAATGTACTATAAAAGTACCCGGTTCAATCGAAAGTTCCTCACCAAATTCCCTATTCAGAAGTTTCAGGAAATTCTCAACAAATCAAGTAATCTTATCACGTCTAACTAATACAGTTCAAACTTTGTTTTCTCAGGTATTTCTAATGTTTTGTAACTCAGTTCCCTGCTCGGGCGTCAATTTGTAATGCTCTGAATTCGGTATCAATTAATTGTTGATGTCAATATCACTGGCGAATGGATAGGTGATATTTGAAATAACTTCGATTAGACGTGTGCTGTCGAATATAAAAAATAAAAAAAATTTGGTCGTAGGAAAAATCTTGAATCAACCTCGTTGGAAAATGCATTTTCTGGACCAGATACTTTCCACACTTGTTATTCAAAGTACCATAACATTCCCCGAGTTAATGGAAAGTAACTCTCTCTCGCCTTTTCAAGGACTTCCAGCTGAACCCGCGGCAGTGCTCGTCGGGCTACCTCGACACCTACAGGGTGGACGTGATGGGCAAAGAGCTCGAGCTGGTCCACCGCACGACGGTGGACGAGGTGCCGATGGCGCTGTGCGGCTACAACGGCAGGCTGCTGGCCGGCGTCGGCAAGATGCTACGGCTCTACGATATGGGCAAGAAGAAGTTGTTGAGGAAGTGTGAGAACAAGGTGGGTGCGATTTTGTTACCGTCATGTCGGAAATGGGGGCTGAACACTCGGCTTTTCAATGTCGCAGAACGTTTTTATCTGTTGAAAATATTTGTGAAATAATGATCAGTATGTAATATAATGACTTGGTACCACCTACGATTGTAGGATGGTACATCAGATACACAAATTGATAACAAGATATTTATTTTGATACTTACCAACTTTCAGAATCAATATATTTCTTACCAATAAATATCATGGTATACTTTAATTGAAAATTTCCAAAGTTACAAATTTGGTAGTGAATATAATTTGATTTAGCTTGCCGGAATTTTTTTCACTAATTACACTTGATTATATAGATTTGATGATAATTTACTTTGTAAAAAAAATATGGTAATATGAACTTTATCCCAATCTATTTTTTCCATGTCAGAACAGATTACTAGCAATAATAGTGTTTTATAATATTTTATCACGAGTTTTGCTGTGGTTTATTCAAAGAACTGACATTTTCACCTGATGACAAAAACAATGATTTCTGATAATGTGCTGAAATCCTGCAGTGCTGATTTTATAAAAAATATGTACATATTCCTATATTTAAATTTTCGGCATTGCTGACATTTCCTTATTTATTTCAGCACATTCCCAATGCGATAATCAACATCCAGGCGATGGGCAAACGAATATTTGTCTCCGATGTTCAGGTAAGTCATGAATTCTCAAAAATTATGAGACAGATCAAAATGTCTATAAGGACATTCCCATTTTGTTTCTTGATCACTATTTCAAGTTACCAAAAGAAAATGTCCAAGATAAAGTTCTCCTTCATAGTACCACTTGACCCTTACCTGGTCATCTGGTTTTCCCAGTGTAGATACATCATTGAATAATTTCGCCATTGAATGGGGAAGTTTCCGAAATTCAGATTTTTATTCCATGTTATTTATCTCTCGATCAAATTTGACTTGGAAAAAATTCATGAAGATGTAGTTTTGACGCCAACACAGTTGCCGAAAGTATCGATATGTGAATAATCGTGTATTCTGCATAAACATTAATATTTCTAGGATATCCATTGTATTATTTGTTCAATAGTTTGAGTAGGAACAGAATTATATTTCTCAATTTTATCCCGGTTCTCATTGGAATGTTGATTATAGACGAGACATGAATATTGAAGTAGAGTAAGAATTTTGACACTGGCACTGGTTTTAATGAAAATTTCAATTCATCTAAGAAATTAGTGACATTTATATGACAACAGTGCAAGCAATAGCGTAGACTCAGAAACTTAATCAACAAATGTCACCAAATCCAAATAGTACGTCATAGATTAACGTCATAAAAATTGTTACTCGCTGCATTTTGAAATCATTTGGATAATCTTAGTGGTCGTTTTGATCTAGATACCAGTTATTTTATATTAGTTATACAATAATCTCATGAGAATCCGTTTGGAGGAAATTTATTCATTGCAGTAGTCATCTGTCACTTGAATATTCATAGTGTAAATACAATATTCAAAAGAATGTTCTGAATAAAATGAAAATATTCAATTTTGGTGAAGCGGCAGCACTTCAATTCGTCTTGGCGAAAGTACTTCAAAACTAATCAAAAATATATTGGAACCATTCATATTAGCATCAACTCAAATATTGGAAAAATTCCGAAAAATGTATCTGAATAATTGTCCTCCATGAAGGAGTCCGTCTTCATGGTGCGCTACAAGCGAGCGGAGAACCAGCTGATCATCTTCGCCGATGACACGCACCCGCGCTGGTTGACCTGCACCACCGTGCTGGATTACGACACCATCGCCACGGCCGACAAGTTCGGCAACGTCAGCATCCTGCGGCTGCCGGCCAACGTCACCGATGACGTCGAAGAAGATCCGACCGGACACAAGGTAAAGATGGTCAAGAAATATTCGGCGAAGAGTTCGGCAGTAGATTTTCATCCACTGCCATATTTATTTGTTTTGATTAATCGAAAATAGTATTGTTGATCTTTCGATATTTATTTATTTTATTAACGAATACATGTGGTATTATGTAATACTAGAATCAATAAGTCCATTCCCAACTCTATTACAGGCTAGAAGATGAAATCCTACTTTTTTATAGACAAAGGACAGCAAAAAGTTTTGAAATGGTTGCTAAGCGCCATCATTGATTATTGTTTTTGAATAGAACACCCCGTATATTATTTTATTTGCGAAATCGGCTCATAATTCTAGATATTTTTCTTTAATACATTCAATCCTTTATTTTATTTTTCGAAAATCAAACTTCAATTTGATGTTTCAAATAAGGTAAAAAAAAAATTCTACGAAATAACGTCATAAAGCACCACTATTTTCTTATTTGCAAAGTAGCTCATATCACCACGGCAATGTTATTTGAAAAAAAAGCACAGGTGTTGAACTGATAAAAAAACACGCTCGCATGATGGATAGATATAATTAGATATAATAGTTGTTACTCACTGTCACCGTAAAGCTTTTGGCTACATTTCGTAACTAATTTCAATGTGTCATTTAGATAACCTATACATCCAGTTTGATAGAAATTAGTCTGGAACTATTCCTACTACATGTCTGATGAAGTTGACCAGCTGGCGACAACATATGAACGATGACACTTGAAATAATCTTCATATTCGTGACATTCGTGTAGACATGTGTAGAATATCAATGAAATTTTTTGTGCAAATGAACAAAATTTGATAATTCACATCTGAAATTGTCGAAAATATTTTCAATATCGAATCGATACCACCTGAAATTTTGGAAAGTGCATTTCTTGTACTTGTTAAAAGTTGATGTTCATCTTTTATTCGATATACTAGGCAGTTAAGAATATAATAATAGGGGGGGAAGGACTTTTTACGGACACTGTATTGTAATGCGTCATACAACTACAAAAATTTGAAGATCGTGATTACAGTAGTTATTTACAACTATTACAGAAAAATAAGACATCTTGATTTGTAAAGTATCGTTCAGTCGAGTGTTGATGTAACAATTCGTGCAAATCGATTTGTCATTTGAGATATCTGACTAACATACTTTTTCAGTTTTGGGTAGTAGTCTGGAAATGCTCCTGTATGATTTCGGGTTGATAAAAAACTAACTAGTACTTTTTTCTGCATATCATTCACGCTGGTTAATCATTACTTTGCGTGCACAGTTTGAATCAATTGCTACATTGTTTGAAAGATGAGTTATGAAAGTAAAATCAAGGGAATGACATAATGAGTAGTTCTATGTAGTTTACCGTGGACATTCCCATTTTGTTCCTTGATCAATCAATTCAAGTTACCAAAAGAAAATGTCCAAGATAAAGTTCTCCTTCATAGTACTGGTTGCACCTTTCCTGGTCATCTGGTTTTCCCAGTGTAGATACAATATTTTCTGCATCCACCAAGAAAATTATGTGTGTATAATCTCTTCACAGATGTATTGTCGAATATAAGCACCACATTCTTGTGCGTAAAACGTGGGTAAAACAGAGTCTCACTTATACGTCACTGGCCTGACCCGAAGATTGACCAAACTCATTTTTTTCAGGCCCTTTGGGACAGAGGCCTGCTGAACGGCGCCTCGCAGAAAACCGACACGATAGCGACGTTCCACGTCGGTGAGACGGTCACGTGGCTGCAGAAGGCGACGCTCATCCCCGGCGGCTCCGAATCGCTGATCTACACGACGCTCTCGGGCACCGTCGGCGTCCTCGTGCCGTTCACGTCGCACGAGGACCACGACTTTTTCCAGCACCTCGAGATGCACATGCGCAGTGAGAATGCGCCGCTGTGCGGCAGGGATCACCTCTCCTACCGCAGCTACTATTTCCCCGTCAAGGTTCGTTTTTTATGAGATTGCGGTTTGTGCGTGGCATATTAGCCAGGAAAGTGGTTGATTTTCTGGTGACTGAACTCCGTTTGAATTGGAAGTGGTCAAGACGTGAATGATGTTTTATCCCATTAGATCCCAAGACATTTTTTTTGGAAAAACACTGTTTTTCCTCGTGAATTTTCTCAGTTATATTATTTAGAACAAAAAAGTAAATGTAACTGATATCGAAAAATTTTAGTTTCCTAACAAAAAATACATGTACTCGAATGAGTACAATGGGAAGTAATAGGTACTAAAAAAATAGCCGAATTACTGAAGTACACTTTATGTAACCAGGCGATACAAATGAAATGAAACATAGCTCTGAGAGTGGTAACTCTTTTCAATGCAGAGAGTGACTCTACATCTCAAACAACTTCAACTGACTCTTTGGAGACATTGAATACATCTCAACTGTTTATCCAAATTTTCTGGAAAATGGCCAACTCCAACTCTCCTAACACTCATGAGTAGCTGACCAATTGACCATATTCAACAGCTTTCGGTGGCAGCTTTTTGAGCATTCTTAAGTTGGCAATAATCTGTCATCAACGTCAATAGTCATAAATGTCAGTTGTGAATGAGTTCAGATAAGCCCATCAAGTCATCAATATTTTTCTATTCATATGCATGTTTGGTTATTTCATATTTATAATGAATTTATATGAAACCAGGATATGAAAACGATCAAATTAAATGACAGTTGACATTAATGATAGTTGACATAGATGACAGTCGACATTTATGACAGATTAGTACCAACCCTAAAACGCTAAGAAGCTGCCACCAATATCTATTGAATATGGTCAATTGATCTCTGTTCAGTTTACGTCGACTTCACGTGACAAGATGAATAATGACGGATTATCAGTCTCTCAAATCCGAGAATTCAATATATATTGGTTTGATGCACCAAAACTTCGAAAACTCGAAAAGATTTCTGAAGACTGCTTTAGGTTCCAAATTCTCCAAAACATTTTTCACCATATCAAGTCTGCATCTCTCGTTTTTGCTGGCATGCCAGTATAGATATTCACATAATCTTCAGTCCACTTCAGCTCTAATTGCAGTATTTTTCAGAACGGTTTATTTTGAAAGATGTACTGAGCTTTTGTCGCAGAAAAGGCAAATTATATTCTTCATACAAGTTTCATCATCATTGCTTATGTGGCGAAACTCAATCATCAAGTATGGAATATTTTCCTTCTTATGAATAATTATTATCATCGAGTTTTTTTCATCAGTCTGCGGATCAACTTTAGGCGAAAAACAACAATAGATATAACATTTTGATTACTTTCAGAGACCCCATGAGAGTTGCGAGGAAGTATTTTGGTGAAATCAAGAGGATCTTGAATATCTGTGAAAGAGCCAACATCCATAGAATAAAGCTGACCAAATGACAATGGACTGCTATAACCTCGGCTATAACCCATTGTACCCAAATGAGTACACGAACAATTATCCATCTACCAGTTCCAAAGTTCGTGAAAGTTTTTCGAGAACTTGTTTCCAAACACACCATCATACACCCAACAATAAGTTTTCATGCAGTAAACGGGGCTGAAGAACGATAATCTGATTTTTTTATTATATCCACCGAATATATGCACTCGCTCAGTAATCAAATACGAACCACTGTTGACAAAATGGCTTATTATCCGAAAATAGAAAAACAATAAGGTGATTTCTCTTCATGACACTATAGAAAACAGTGCAAAGGATCAGCCATGAAGTTCAAAGTTTTGAAATAATTCGATAGGTGGATACACTATGTGGCTTTTCAAAGTGTACTCAAATGAGTACAGTGGGAATTAATGGGTTAATGTTCATGATACGTCGTAATATGCTCGGTTTTTATTGAGATGGCTAATACTAACGAAATATTGTAATTGAGAGAAGTCCCTCATATCGCTTCTTTTGCAAAACGTTGATTGAATTTGATAAAAAATGTGTTTTCAATGGAAAATACCAGTCTATGTTTTTTATTCGTCTGTGATGCTAAGCTATACGCTATCTAGCGGTGACTCGTGAAGCACTCGGAGTAGGATAACACTTCCTCTATTCTATCAACACAGACCATCAAGGCAACGACATAACTGTCAGTTATGTCACAAATACCATTTCGAGAAGTTTTTAGCATGAGAACACCTAATTTTCGACCAATCAAAAGCCTATATTTTGAATCGTTCGGAAATTTTTCTACTTCATTACACTGAAAATTTTTTGACGATTAAATTTGAAATGACATTTACATTTAACCTAAAATACTATGTACTACACCGAGTTCCTTGTAAGAAAATATATTTCTACCAACCTTAGTGTCGTACAGTTATTGGTTTCAATATTTTGTATTTTATTGAGCATAATCTTAATTGGAAGCTTGGTCCAAAATTATCTCAGATAACATGCTACATTTCGGTGTGAATTTTCTTACCGAATTGACCATATTCAATAGATATTGGTGGCAGCTTCTTAGCGTTTTAGGGTTGGTACTAATCTGTCATAAATGTCGACTGTCATCCATGTCAACTATCATTAATGTCAACTGTCATTTAATTTGATCGTTTTCATATCCTGGTTTCATATAAATTCATTATAAATATGAAATAACCAAACATGCATATGAATAGAAAAATATTGATGACTTGATGGGCTTATCTGAACTCATTCACAACTGACATTTATGACTATTGACGTTGATGACAGATTATTGCCAACTTAAGAATGCTCAAAAAGCTGCCACCGAAAGCTGTTGAATATGGTCAATACCAGTCTAGTTTCAATTTAAAACAATTTTTTAGAGAAGTTTCCATCGTCTTCTACTTCAAAAGGTTCGTGTCCTCGAAAAAATGTCCAATAATAATTGAAGCTCTAGTGATATTATAAGCGCAAATAGTGGAATTTCATTATTTTAATTTTTTTATTGTTGATATTGCAGCTTGAGGATGAATCATTCACCAATGATATAAACTATCTCCTTTTATATTTTTCATGATGATAATTTATTTCACATGCTAGACTTATGAGATAGTATGATTTTACCATAATGAACTGATATGAAGTGATCCCTCAACAAAAATTATATGACCCATCTGCATTTCTTCAATAGATGAAATTTTTGTTTCAGAATGTTATTGACGGAGACATGTGCGAGCAATACAACTCTTTGGAGCCGTCCAAACAAAAAAGTATTGCTGGTGATTTGGACAGAACGTCGGCAGAGGTTTCTAAGAAACTGGAAGATATTAGAACTCGTTACGCGTTCTAGTGTTAGTTTAAGTTAGTTTTTGTGATCGATTTTGTATACATATTGTCATATTGATAATTTAATTATTAATAAACTTATATTCTTGTACATACATATGTTTTTCCACTATTTCTATTGGATGCTGACTGAGTTGAAGAGAAAAAATTTCTTTCTTTTGCGGACCGTGTAATCATGTTTGGCTTAGGAGTTAGGGTTTCTGAATTTGATTTACTGGGTCCTCTAGGGCATCTTCATAAAGTCAAAAATTAAGAGTTGCAATTTTGAGCCCCATTCTTGACTTATATTTTTATCGACTCATAAAAACGTAGTTTCCTGTACGTTTGGTTCTTTAACAGCTAGGAGAAATATGTAGTAGAGCATGAAAGACAAATGAAAAGTTAATAGATATTCAAAATCGATAAACTTATAAATTTAACGAAACCCTGCCCATTACTAATCTAACGAAACCTATCTTCTATACGAGCATCTGCCACAGAGACCGCCAGAGCAGTCAGCATCTAAGTTAGGTGGTCTGTGATCTAAGTCAGCTAAATGGAAGTATTTTTTTCATTTAGCTGACTTTGGCCCACTGAACTCAAACTTGAGTTCAGTGCTTGGCCAGAGCATATATATAATAATGTATAACACCTATTCTTCTCTTCACGCGAAAGTGAAGCCAGTTTTGGAAAAACAAAAGACTGTCTGGCTTGCTAATGGTGAATTGTGCGCATGCGCGGATTTTGACGAGTTGAAATCCACTGACGTTTTAAGAATTTCATAGGTTAGGTATATTTTTTAACCCAAATTCCAAATTATGTAAAAAAGCGTTAATATAGTTATTAATGTACTTACTGATTGTTTACAGAAGTGATTAGTGAGTGATAACAGTGATTGATAAAAAATTAGACCACGAATCCTGTTCCGATGATTTTATCGTCAAAGGTTTCTATGCAAATCGAAAGTATCGCTTTGTAGATCACATTTCTGCATCTATCATCAAATATTATCCAAAATGGTCCAACAATCCATCAATGTATATGAATATTTGAAAAATATATGTTATGATAAAATAAAAACATCGAATTGAAGGTTACGTGACACATTTGATTGATGTTTAATAATTGTCATACGTTTGTCGCTCACTAGAAAGCTACTCTCCTCCATGATGAAAATGAATGTCGATTCTTAATTCAAACTTGCGCATGCGCATTTTCGCGATTTGTCCCGCAGACTGTCATTTGTTTTATTTTTCGGCTTCAGCGCATATATCTAATAATAACTATATAGGTAACATGGATACCAGAGCTGAAGCCGAAAAATAAAACAAATGACAGTCTGCGGGACCAATCGCGAATATGCGCATGCGCAAGTTTGAATTAAGAATCGACATTCGTTTTCATCATGGAGGAGAGTAGCTTTCTAGTGAGCAACAAACGTATGATAATTATTAAAAATCAATCAAATGTGTCACGTAACCTTCAATTCGATGTTTTTATTTCATCATGACATATAATTTTCAAATATTCATTTATCGATGGATTGTTGGACGATATTGAATGATAGTTGATGATAAATGCAGAAATGGATGTGATCTACAAAGCGATACTTGCGATTTGCTGAGAAACCTGTCACGATAAAGTCATCGGAACAAGATTCGTGGGCTAATTTTTGATCAATCACTGTTATCACTCACTAATCACTTCTGTAAACAATCAGTAAGTACATTAATAACTATATTAACGCTCTTTTACATAATTTGTGTCAACAAATATACGTAACCTATGAAATTCTGAAAACGTCAGTGGATTTTAACTCGTCAAAACCCGCGCTTGCGCACAATTCATCATTAGCAAGCCAGACAGTCTTTTGTTTTTCCAAAACTGGCTTCATTTTCGCGTGAAGAGAAGAATAGGTGTTATCCATATAGTTGTTATTATATATATGCTTCAGCGTTGGGATCCTTGTTACCTATATAGTTATTATTAGATATATGGGCCAGAGACAACATCTCTGACGTTGATTCTCTGATTCATATGATCTTCTCTATCAAAGTCAGCTAAATGGAAAAAATCTAGTCTTCCGTGCACTATAATGTCTGTTCAATGGCCAAGTTCAGTGTATGATTGTTTGAGGGCGCTGCTTGAGTGGTATAACAAGTGAATAACGCATTTTATGCCGTTTTTTGATTTTTCTCATATTTTGTAGGTTTGGGTCAAGGTGGATATAGGATGGTGAAACAGCTTTTCAATTGTTTCTGCGAAAAACTTGTAGACCGTTTGAGAAGGTACTAATATTTCCACGACTTGAATGAAGATGGCGGTGAGATCGATTATCGAAGAAGATTTCTGTTGCTCATGTACTTCTGTGGTTCGCATCTGACAGACATGAGTTGAAATGACATCAAAACACAATGATTTCAGTGAATCTGGAATAATTATCGATATTTCGACTCTTCTCAGTCATTTTTCATCTAGAATAGATGAAACTGGTAAAAAGATGACAGAAGCACAGTTTCTGTTTTACCGACATAAGGTATGTCGCCATCTCTGATAACTTCAGGAAATATTACTACGGTATGAAATCAAGTAGGCAAAGGTCTACAGTTTATTCTAGTGCTTGTTAATAGGAAGTTGTTTCACCATCCTATATCCACCTTGGTTTGGGTGCACATGTCAGTCATGTAAATGTCACATTCCTACAAAATATTTCTTGTTTCTTTTATACTTTTTCATTTCCGCGAAAATGAATCCACGCCACGACTTTGCGCTAAAATTAAAACTAAACAATAAAAAGGGATAGGATTTCATGAATTCGCCAGTGACTTCAATTTTGGAATGCATGATGGGCAAGAAAATATACTAATAGGTACCTACCATAGGTCTATGGTACCTACAGTTTGCATGAAGAATCTTTTGATACTGAAATTCCTCAAAAAGCTCAAAAAGAGCTGTGTGCCTACAACTTTTCGAGGTAAGTCCAAAATTTTAGTGTATTTGGTAGTGAACTGAATTCTCGAGTGTTTCTCTAGATGTCCCAGTGCTTCCAGTTTAAATTGTGTGATTGAAATCGTCTCATGTAATTCGTAAGTTTCGACTGGGGGTTAAGATTGTATTCATTATTCATCACTATATCACAGAATACCCAAATTAGGTATGTTCATTTGGCCAGGCCAGATGCTTTTACAAGTATGATTAATATAAATTCACGACTTCACGATGACTTTTGCATGACTTTTGCGCTATCATCCAATATCCTAGGTTAGGTCCAAAACAGAGATAGAAATACTAAAATAGTTTATAGGAAGCGGCGCTGCTTCAGTGTTATTAATTTTGATTGGAAGATCACTGTAGGCGATTTTCGCTGATTGGGCAGACATTATAGTGCACGGAAGACTAGATCAAAGAATAGTCAGCGCCCTCAAACTATCATACGCTGAACTTGGTCATTCGGCAGACATTATAGTGCACGGAAGACTAGATTTTTTTTTCCATTTAGCTGACTTTGTCTCTATCTTCAAATAGCCTGTATTGCAAGCGAGCTTTTTCCAACAAGTGAGCAAAATCAAAATTACAATTTTTAAGTGGCGTGAGTGGCGTCATCCCTAGCGATAGAACTGAAACCATAGAGTCATAGAGTGGTTCAAGAACAGGATCAAAGATTAGTGGTTCAACTGGTTCAAGAACCTGAAACCTTATTTGACCCACGCCACGCGACACGCTTTGTCACTTGTCGTTGGAACTGTCAAAGTTCACTGTCAGAGGACTGTCAAGTGTCAGGCTGCCAGGTTCTGTATCAAAGACATATAAGATTAGTGTCTGTATATTGATACTAGCGCGAATTTACATCAATTTACTGCTACTACAAATATATTGATTAAAAACTTTGTTATTTTCTGATTTTACTCCAGAGTTTCGACACATGAAGAAATAAACATAAAAGTCCTTCTAGTTATAAAAATTTCAGAAAATTTGCCTATTGCAGTTGTCATTTTGGAAATAATACCCAAAAGCAGTATAACATTGTACCATTGTACTTCAATTCAATGTGATAATAACGATAGGGTGAAAATATGAATGCATATAATTGGAATCTGAGAAACGTGGAGAATGAGAGTGTTACTATAATATCAAAATCCATTTTTAAAGTTGGTCGAAATCCTCTAGCTGATTTGATCACAGATCATAGAGAAGTTTCTAGGAATCATGCTACACTCTCGGTTTTAGTTGATGGACTTTATGTTACTGACAACAAAGTGAGTAAACTGAAGTGAAGGATGAAATAAACGAAGAAGCATTTGAAAAATTGGATTCTATACCCTATACTGACTTTTTAGAGTAGCAATGGAACTTTCATCAATGGGGAGAAAATAAAGCCTATGGAGTTGACAGAGCTGAAACATGGTGATATTGTAGGATTTGGGTGGCACCAAAACATGTGTGAAGAACTAAATTTCAAAACTCCACCTCTTGTTTTCAATGTATCCCAGAATTTACCTTTACCCATCTTGGAAATTTCCCTATTATCTACCAACAATGAAGTAAGTCATGATCTGAAATCATAAAAATGAGTAAAACAACAAAGTAGGTACTTCTAATTTGCTCTATCCACATCAACTTGACTTTTTTCTTATCTGTAATGAACCATAATATTGGTGCAATGAATTGCAAGTATTACTTGATATATTTTATCTCTGATTTTAAACAGATAGAATTGCCTTTTATTCAAATTATATTTTAATAATGAAGATTCTTATTAGTTTGATACCATAGAGTGCCACAGATTGAAACCTATTACATGTGTTTCCTAACACTTGAAATATATAACAAACTTTGGACAAATACTAGAAAACATTCTATAGTGAATTCCTCAACTTGTCTTGTATCTCATAATAAATAACAGACAAAGGAGGATTGTTTGTACCACTTACTCCATGATTCTAATGAAACTATTCAACAATGTGTGAACTGATGGCAATGTAAAATGTAAACAGATTTACACCATACCTATCAATACCTATATCAACCATTTAAAACTGTAGCAATAAGGACTTCTAAAATCTAACCACCTGGTGGAAAGTTCCAGGTTTTTTTTAGATTTTATATAGTTGCAATAATTGTGTATTTTTAGCCAATTTATATACATAACACGTTGCTAGTTCACATTTTAATAATATGAGTTATAAAAACTCACCAGCTTTATAGTCATTATTATACAATGAAGTATGTGGAGGTATCAGTTGCATGCAGTAAAAATTGCTGACCTGCAATTATTGAGACTGCTGAAATGCAGTGTTTAAAAAATGCCATTAATCATAACAATGAGTCCTTATTTGTTTGGACAGAATAAAAGAGTAATTGATTGTTTTCTGGTGCTTCTAGATAGAAACAAATATAGGTATTCCAAGATCTCAATATGAGTAAGTAAATTAATTATGACCAATGGCAAATTGATTGATTATCTATTTATTTTGGAATGTGCATTTATTTCCATCATTGTATCTCTTTAACTGTTGAAAATATATTTCATTCAATCTAACATTGCATATATGGACATGAGTTACTATAAGGAAACGCGATATTTTACAAAATTTTACAGATATTTTTTAAAGCAATCACTGAGTATTATTGTTTTCAATTATATATTTATATTTTTTTAAACAATCAAAGTTTTCTGAATGACTAATTATGTATTTAATGAAAATGAAACATCTCCAAATAGCATTTTAGTTCAAATGTCCACTATTTTACTGGATGCTCGAAATTAAACATTAATTTTTTAAAAGCATGAATTTTCTAAAATTACTTGAATGAGTTCAGACTGGAATTTACGACATTTTAATATTCCTTGCAGGATTCCTTCGTGAAAGAAAAATCAGATGACAAGGAAGACAATGATTGTGTCATTATACCAAATGCAGAACCTCTCAAAGATGTTCAAAATCAAGTGGAAGAAAGTTCTATCTCAATTTGCCATAATATTATAGACGATTGCATCATTGTTCCTTCTCTAGAATCAATTTCCATTGAAAAAGAAGTTGAAGAAAAATTGCCGGATAGCTCCACAAAATCGTCGGAAGATATTCAAAGGGAAATTGCAGAAAAAAATGAAAACATTGTAGCAGATTGCATAGTCCTCTCTTCAGATGATGAGGATGAGCCGTTTGAAAGCAGCCAGATTTTCGCCATTTCCAAAAGAATTAAACAGGAGCAGATGTCTTTTTATGAGAGTGTTGACCCATATTCAGAGATCAAACAGGAGTTGGAGGACTTGGATTATTGTAGCACTGGTTATCAAATTACAGTAGATGTCACTGATGATTTAGATCATTTTGAAAATACAAGAGATCTTCTCAATATTTTAGTAAGTTATTCATATGCCTCAGAATATGTTTATAAGAATTAAGGGCCAGTGGATATCCCTTGTTTTTATCATCAAGAGATCAGCTATGTTGGTATATTGAATAGACTCTCGAGGTTTTTTCAATATTCAAATGTGGAGCACAAAAATCGAGGATGAAGTAGTGTATGGAAAACATGTCAAGCCAGCTTTGATCAGACAACCTGTTTACCAAATCTAACAATGGAAACAAAAACATCTTTATTGTTATAGATAGGAAAAAAGCAGCTGTTTTTAATGCTCTATAACTTGGCGATATAGAATTTGTAATACGATGTTTCGAAGGCCGCCATAAATTTTTTTATTTTCCAAAAACAAAAAAAATTTTCAACTATATTTTTTCGGCATATTTCCTAATTTAACCGCCCTTGTGTTTCCAACCGTACCTGAGTTCCCCATGTTGGCCCGCGAATTTAGCACACCCTGTACTTGTATCCTGAGCTTCCCATAAGAATACTTTTATATGTTTCGAATATGATTGAATGAGAGGACAGCATGGTCTATATTGTATTTGTTGGATACCTTTCCCTTTACAGGAAAACACACAAGAAATCGAAAGACTAGAAATTTCAGCAGACACAAGTACAAACATAAAAAACCATAAAGAAAGTTCAACTCATGAAAAAAACAGAAAATCTGATGTATTGAAAGATACTAAAGTGCAACAGAAGTACCTCAAGCCACCTATAGTTGCACCCCACGTTGATAGTAAACAACCTAGTTGCAGCAAAGTGAAGAAGGACCAGCCTGCAAAAATAACCACAAAAAGAAAATCCACATCCAAGCAAAACCCAGAAACCAACAAGAAATACAAATTGGACAGCAAAACCAAGGAGGAGCGGAAAAAACGTCTGAGAGAGTTAGCGGTAAAGGCCAATCCACTAGGAAAAGTGAATGACCGACCGATAATCGGAAATGCCAAAACCACCACAGAAGTAAACGCCACAACCGCAACGAACGACGTGGATACCTGCAGAGCCGAACCAACCAAACCCCCCAAGGTTTCGGTGAAAGTGCAGCCGGCGGACACCTCCATAGACGCGACAACCCTCAAGGCCGCCCCCGTGGCGAGGAAACCGCCCGCCAACGGCCGCGGCAAGTTCCTGCTGCACGAGATCGAGGTGCCGCCCAAAGCGCCGCGGGGCTCGAGGGACCCCCGGTCCAGGTACGGCGCCAGGGCTGCGCCGGAGAGGACCTCGCAGAACTCCATCCAGGACACGACAGTCAGCAGCAACCTGAGCCCCAGCAGCGACGATTCAGCCCCGCCGGGCACCTCGGCCGCCCAACCGGACTCCACCGAGCAGGAGGACAGGTATTGTATTGTATATTGTATTTATTGTACAAAAAAATATATTAACAAACTCACATCGATAGTTCGAAATTAATTAGAGTTAAGATAATTATGGATATTAAGATCATTTCACAATGAGTACATATTGTTACGGACTGTGCTGTGTTCCGAGAATACCGGAAGTCATTATCTCGGCAGCGCTCGTCTGGCTGCCGATCACCTCGGCCGCCCAACCGTACTCCGCCTAGCAGGAGGATAGGTATTGTATTGTATTTATTGCACAAAAAAAGTATTTACAAACTCACATTGATAGTTCGAAATCACTTAGAGTTAAGATAATTAAGGATATTAAGATCATTAAAGTCATTATCTCGGCAGCGCTCGTCTGGATGTGATTTATGGCCTCGCGATAACATCGCTCGCCGACGTATCTAATTAGAGGCTGATAGCGGATGAATCATAACCGTCGCAGTTTCTCGAAGATGAACGGTATTTCTTACTTTATTGAATATCCAAGATTTTGTACATATATAAAAGGAGCGCAGTGGCGCGGACAGCCAGTTGAGAAAGAAAGCTAGTATTGTGAACAGAGATTCGTCTAGCTAATATCGAAGTGATTTTTAATTGTGTTCATTGAGTTGTACTTCGAGTGTTTAGTAAAATAAATTGTTTAGTTTTGTACTGAGTGTTTTAAATTAACGAACCCAAGTAGAGATATTGTAACAATATATATAAATCGTTTATTTAGCCAAAGACTAATACATGGAGTTTGCCAATTACATAAAGAGAATTATGAAATCTGAAAATTAAAATCAATGTTTAAATACAGTCATAAATATAGGTCAAAAAGTTTCGAATACAAAAATACATCAAGACACATTAAAACCAATTCAGTTCAAGAATTATCCTAAAAACAAAATTGAGTAATGAATAAGTGAGATAACAGAAACACTTTCTCACTATCATATTTAAAAGCTTCTAACTTGACTCTGAACGATCCAAGAGATACGATACGACTTATATCACGTGACCTCAGATTTGGCGGTCGAAATGAGAGTCTATCCAAATGTAGGAACCCTGTATGCAGAAAATTAACTTGCTTGCGAAATATTACTTTTTTGTAATATAGAAAGGAATTGACTCTACTATTTTCATAAGTAATGAAAATAAATATGACTTGGATTATTGTAGCGCTGGTTATCAAATTACAGTAGATGTCACTGATGATTTAGATCATTTCGAAAATACAAGAGATCTTCTCAATATTTTAGTAAGTTGTTCATATGCTTCAGAATATGTTTATATCCCTTGTTTTTATCATCAAGAGATCAGCTATACAGAATAGACTCTCGAGGTTTTTTCAATATTCAAATGTGGAGTACAAAAATCGAGGATGAAGTAGTGTATGGAAAACATGTTAAGCCAGCTTTGATCAGACAACCTGTTTACCAAATCTAACAATGGAAACAAATAACATCTTTATTTTAATAGATAGGAAAAAAGCAGCTGTTTTCAATGCTCTATAACTTGGCGATATAGAATTTGTAATACGATGTTTCGAAGGCCGCCATAAATTTTTTTATTTCTCAAAAATGAAAAAAAATTTCAACTATATTTTTTTCGGCATATTTCCTAATTTAACCGCCCTTGTATTTGAAAATAAATATGATTTCCTAATTTTGTCACCAAATAAAAATTATTCATGATTTGATAATATGAAAGAAATGGTGTACTTATATTCTAATTTGGTAGTGATATAGTCCCAAAGTTTCAAATGTGATACTTCGTATTTAAAAAAAATATAATAAATATTTAACAGACGATTAAATATTTAATTTGTTTATAACCACGGCAACGCATGCCTTAGCTCGCGCATTAGCAGAGTCATTGTCGATCTAAATGAACACTTAGTAGACGGTATAATATTGTCTGTTCACTAGAAAAAATGAAGTCACTTTCTTCGTGAGGCAGAGACATCTTCTCATAATAACCGTGAACTATTTTGAACTTTCAGTGTCAAACTGGGCATAACCTAACGTTTTTATTCAGATTTTGAATTACGCTCTCCCTTTAGCACAGCAAAGCTTCCGTTTCAAGCACATCGATTGTGCGATAGTTACAATTTTAATAACTTACGTTGAGTTGTATATTTGCTCCACGCATATTTCATACCACTGAAGAAAGCACATAAAACTTAGTCGTTTAAACTAACACACCACACAAACTCTTACTTTTACTAGTTTTCAACATATTTTCAATAATTTGAAAAAATTCAACAAAAACCACCAAACCCATCGAGAACCGAGCATGACGGTAGCTGAACTTTGTGACAGTGTCAAGTTGACAGATCAAAGTTTTCGATGTTACATGTTTTCAAAAATATTAATTTTTTTCGCTAAAAAGTGTTGAAAATAAGTAAATATAAGCGTGTGTGGTGTTTAAGTTGAAATAAGGATGAATTTTGTGTTTTTAGAAGAAGAAATTACAGATATCAAATGGTTTATTTACGAAACTAGCGTTTTGACTTAGGATTCTTGTTCTGGAGGCCAAAATACGTGAGTACCTCCAAAAATTTTTCTTGGAATGCCTCATCATTGTTCCTAAAAACTGGTATTGCACCTATTTGAGTTAAAATATGTATAAAAGTGAAAATATGTCAGATTATGATAGATATATGATACGTGCTGAAGTAAAAAAAAAGGAGAACATAACTAAAATTTGAGTCGCTGACGGAGAAAAAACTGAAACAAATGAGCATCGAACGACTTCTATAAAGTAGCGACCTCAACTTGTCAGACATTTGGGACTTGAGTGAACAGACAATATTATAGTTCCAGCCTACTAGGTTTCCATTTAGAACGACAATGGCAGAGTTAATCCCACGTGAAGTTAACAGAAGGCTTGATGGACTTTTATGCAACCGGCACTAAGTCTACCAATATCCTAAATAATATACTCTCTCCAGGAAAATCACATAAATTCCTTGGAAAACAACTGTTATTGGGTCCGAAGAGGTTAATTTTCTGCTGTTTTCTTTGGCGTTTTTTATATTTTCATTATCATTTCCCATGTCCTTGATAATTTCCCAGGTCCGGCCTGATATGGAAGCTAGGCGAGCTGAGGCAGCCGCTTGCCATCAGGCCTGCCCAGGCGCCGAGGGCGGTCGATGACCTCAGCGAGCACATCAACGCGGTGGTGTGCTGGCCCGTCCAGTGGCTGTTCGAGCAGGGCGGCATGGACGTCAGTCCGCCCGTCAACGGCAACGTGGCCCTGGCGCGGGTGCCGCCCAGTTTCCGCGGGTTCGGCCACTACGAGGCGCTCATGAACCCGCTGGTCAAGCTGGAGATGTGGCAGTTCATCTACCAGACGACGTTCAACAAGGAGGATGAGAGGTCAGCGGTCGTTTGGAGAAAATCGGAAAACTGTGATCAAGCGCCTTCTAACGTTGATATGCAGTGAATAATAATATTTTCAAAGTCAAATAGCTTGGTTAATGCAGATACGACATTAAGCCTTACTACTTTTCATTATTATGCCACAGATTAGAAAACCTTACAGACAGAGCGAATAAAATCATAGAGAGATGTCGAAAGCACAAAATTTAAAGGTCCAGTCATAGATATGCGCAGGCGCTAAAATATTGATCAGTTTTGTTCAAATCGTTGTCATCATTTTGTTGGTTATGTCACAACAGTTTTCGTTTTACACGATTCACGATCCAGTATTCGGATGAATTTATGTTTTCACAATGTATAACATAGTTTTCAAGAACTATTATTTCAAAGGGAAAAGTAATTAAGGTTTTGAGGATTATCACAGCACAGATTGAACAACCTATGATCATAGGTATGTAACTTCATTATTTGGAATGTGAATCAGGTACAAAAATATGTTAATTTTGGCAATCATCACTGTTTATATAAAGATTGCAAATCTTCAAGTGCGATCTCATCGCATGTATTTTGAATACTCTTTCATCGTTTCGGTATTCAATATTAGTTTCTTTGTTTTTTTAGAAATCCAATTAAAGCACGTGTATTGCATGAAAGAAAAGTTTATCCAGTCTGCTGTTTGGATTGTGAACGTGAGTTTTATCGAATTCTTGAATATATTATTCACTATATTGAATGGCAATATTTTCAGTATTTTTGAGCGATGATGAGAACAGAGAAAATCCATTCAGATCAGATGATATTGCCTTGATCGAGATCAAATTGAAGAAGTCGTCAGATTGGATCAGTTATAATAGCTATGGGTATTTGAAAAGTGTTCAGAGGTGCACAACTAGAGATGGTTAGTTTAATCAATTCTTTATCTATTCTGAGGAGGATCACTTTCATTCATCATATGAGTATATTTTTTTCGTCAATGTTCAATTATTATCATAAATGCATTGTTCCTGTAGAATAATATATATTATAGATATTTCAGATATTTTGAAGATTCGAATCCCCAAATGAAACCCTTTGGGATGACAAATTTGTTTTTTTTTTCAACAGGGCATCACGTTAAAATAACCATCGTTATCAAACATCATGCGGAAGAAATACTTGGTTCCCGAATATTCATAAAAGTATTAGCCCACGTGAGCAATTATCTTCGCCTGATACGTACAATCAAGCACCTACAATTTTCTCCTTTATGTAAATACATTTTGAATCCCGATAGTCTTGAACCGATAGTACCTTCAAGAAAAAATATAACAGATGTAATGGTGAGTAGATGAATTGACAAAGACCGCATCGTTTATCATTTTCAGAAAACTTTTTATATTCCTATTTGGTTATTCACATATCTGTGATAATTGACTTTTTCAGCCTATCACCTTGAACCGTCAGCAGATCGGAATAGTTGCCGAAGCATCTCAAGTGTGCCTCAAAGACGGTCCCGGAATATACCTAATCAAAGGACCCCCCGGAACGGGTAAATCCACCGTGATAGTTGGAATCATCATGGAAACTTTGTTGAACCACAAGTGTGATACACCACCCCTCATTTTGTTGACAGCACCTTCCAACGCTGCCGTCGACGGTTTGATTCTGAAGCTGTATGATGCCCGCTCTAAATTACCTGGTAAGATCGTTATAACTCGAATACATATTAACACTTTGGTTGGGAGGAGTGGTAAGGACCCACTCTTATTCAGTTATATTCTTATTAACAACATACTCATCCATAAGGACTGCCAGATAATCAAATAACTATTCTTCAACTGTGTGAGCAACTAACACCGAAATGATTGACAGATGTAAAGAGAAACAGTAATGTTCACAAATTGACATTCAAATTTGAATATTATATCACATAAACGCACTTATTTGTATTCATTTGTAGATTCAATAAGGAGACAACTCAAGTTAGTAAGGATGGGCCCGGATTCTAGCATAAGTCAAAATGTGAACAAATTGAAATTGGACGTTCTGGCCAGAAACAACATAATATCCAGCAGAGGGCTTTCATCCTTGATCGAATATAAGGAATCTATGGAGAAGGGCGAGAGCACTGATTTATTCTTGAAGAGGCATTTAGGACAGAACTATTCGTACGAATTGAGAATCGCCGAAGATTATCTCCTGATGAAGTCCAATATCATATGCACGACACTGAATAGTTGTGTGAGTCATCGTATCTTACAAGCTACCAGAAGGTACGAGTATTATCGTATCCAGATCATTTGTTTCTTTGTGGTATATTATATGGCGCAGTCGGTAGGTCAATAGTTTCCAATATATTTTTTTCAGAGGCCAACTGAAATTCACATGTTGTATAGTCGACGAAGCCACCCAATGCAATGAGTTGGAATCATTATTACCCATACAGTTGGGAATAAAAAAGTTCGTTCTCGTCGGGGATCCAAAGCAGTTGCCTGCGGTGGTATGTAACAAGGTGAGGAGAAATGACAATCTGACAGAAGAATGCAATCATCTTTGGAACCCATTTTCAGGATGCTCACAGGTTAGGCTTCGGGCAGTCTCTCTTCTTCAGGATCCAAGACAACTTGGGCAACAAACCGCACTCGCCCATCAAAATGCTCTGCGACCAGTACAGAATGAAGCCGGAGATTTGCGAGTATCCGAACAAAACGTTCTATGACGGCAAGCTGAGGTCATCGCCGAACTGTTCCAACCCCATTGAGCCCGCTCTAAGGCCCTATCTGGTCTTCAATCTGACCAGGCTCAACGAAGACCAATCGGATTACGTGAACGCCGACGAGGCGTGTCTCATTAGGAAGATGTTGGAGACTCTGATGGCTTGCGTGAAGCCCTCTTGTACCTACAGTATCGGCGTTATAACCCCTTACAGGGCGCAAAAGGATTTGATCAGTCGGCATATATCTGGGCTCAGGTAGAGTTTAGATGATGAATTTGTTGATTTCGAATTAAGACAATGAGGAAGTTACCTTCAAACGGATTCTCATGAAATAATTGTTTAAATAACTAGTATTATATATTTACAGGATACAGCAATTTACAATTATTTTTATGGCGGAGCACTATGACGTACTACCTATATTTGGTGACATTTGGGGATATATTCGTTGATTATAAATGTATGGGCTTAATTCGGTTGAGCTGACGGACCGAAAAAAGAAAAGTAGAAAGTTGCTGCTTGCACTGTTGCCAGATTGAAGTCACCAATTTCTTGGATGAATCGAAATATTCAGTAAAACATAGTAATAACATAGAATATCTGACTATTTAGACATATCGATACTTTCGGTAACTGGTACAGGCGCTAAAGTGCTAGCATTTCAACCGTGTGCTCAAGGCTTCTTTAGGTAGTACGTCATCAGAATGGTGGAGGAGCCGAAACTAAATTTTCGAATTTGATCGCGCGAGAGAAATAAGAATACTTATTCGATGAATTTTTATAAACTTGAACGTGAAATAAAAATCTGAATTTCAGAAACTTCCCCATTGATCTATATCTTTCAGTTAGAAAATTGTGATCTGCTTTTAGAATGTATTTGTTCCGTGAGAATTTTTTCATCTAGGGTTGATAATGTATGATTATGATTTGAAATAAAAAAGTCACTACTTATAGCTTCTGGATGGACTATCTAGAAATGGTAACAAAATCAGTTTTACTTAACAAAATTAATATATTTCCAGAATTTATTTTTTCCACTTATTTTTAGATAATATTGTATTTTTTCTTCTTGATTGGAAAGTGAAACAAACGAAATAGTGTAAGATGATATATTCGGAAATTTTTATTTTATTCTCTTTGGATGTGTCTGGAGAAATATTTAGTAATTTTTCTACTGCAAAAATATACCTATAGCAAAGTATTTCTACACCTCATACCTTGAAATATACTTCAAAACTTTTTTTCAGGTTGAGAATAAACGTGTCCATTAGTGTGAACACCGTGGATAGTTTCCAAGGGTTGGAAAATGACGTGATAATAATATCCTCTGTAAGAAACACAAATAATAATTTCCTACAGAATGAACAAAGACTGAATGTGGCCTTGACAAGAGCAAAACAAGCTTTATATATTATAGGAAACTATGCGCTTTTCAAGGTAATCTCGGACATTAAAATTCAATTCTCCCCTGAATATATTTTGATGAATTATCGTTTTTAGCAATGCAAGCCACTTTATGACCTTCGAGAAGATGCGAAAAGAAGAAAGTTACTTCTAGATATCAGAGATGATCCTAGGAACATTCCTAGTTTGAAAAAATATATATTAAAGAACGCTAAATGTTAAAATAAGAGGTAATATTGAAAAAGGAATTGGTTTTCAGTTTCAGAATTTGATATTATTTATCGAATTTTGATTTTGTCATATTATCTACACTGATGAATAGAAGCTTCAAACTAGCTCTCTGTTGACCGATAATGACAATTTTCCAAGTATTATTCTCTCGCGACTCATGTGAAGGAGTTATAAAAAAATCTGATTTTTCGATTTATTGTTTTCAGATTCTGACCCATTCTTCGATTCGAAATTTTTGACACGTCGTAGTAGGGAAGTTTTGCTTGGCGACTCTTATTTTATCTAGAATCAGAAGGACTCGTTTGCTTTATTTGATGTAAAATTAATTGCTCTCTATTTGAATCAATAAGTTCGAACCTGAAATTGAAATATTATTCTAGTGCCACTCTTGATCTTGTCAATGTGATAAATCATACATGAATCAAAATATTGAAACTAGGAAAAGTGAGTATTTAAAATATGTTGAGCTTCGCTCCACGGAATGTTTAGTTTGAAAAAGTAAATTCACTTTCGTTCCTGATGACTCTTGATATCATTACAAAACCAATGTGAAATTTTTACAATTGAAAATATAGGTTCTGTAGAAAACTAATGTGATGATTCAGATTCATTCATCTTACCTCATCTGCATATATTAATGAAACCTATTTAGTTCCGGACGACGAAATATTCAGCATAATTTTGAAATCAGGTTTCGAAGGACATTTTACGATCCTTGGTTCAATCATCCTTTTTCTCAGCTTTCGAGTAATATTGGTAACTTCTACTTAAATGGAGTGTATTTGAAAAGAAAATGTACAAATAACTTGTTTATTACGACACAAAAATCATATTTTATTCAAATATTATGTATGGAAAACAATATATTTTTTATTTTTCAATAAGAATAAAATCAGTTGTGTATTGAATAGGTCTCACTTTTTTAAGTTGAAATATTTTCTTTGAATAATGTTATTTTTTAAAAAATGGTTGAATAAATATTTTTGTTTCTACTTGATTTCTTTGATTAATTTCCTGGAACATTGATAACTTCCAGACCCGATCAAAGTCAATATTCCAAGAATTGAATGGTTTCACTGCACAGATAGTGAAGAGGTTTTATAAAATAAGGAACTTTTGTATGATGATCATATCATCTTATTATTTTCACTATATTTTTATTAAAATGATTAGAACATTTTTCCTCATCCCACATAATTTATTTAGTGATGAACTAATCGTATATTTCCTATTATACAATAAATAACAACGTCCTGTATGTATGCAACACATCCTACATCACTTGATGCGTGATAATATTAATAAAGTTTATTCATAACGGTCATATATAGAATTTTATGAATAAACGGAAAAATTCCTCACGAAGTGAAACTTGTAATGATTGTTTCAAAGTGGCTTTAAACAGTTGAAGCTTATAAGCAATAACCTATTACTTTGTGTTATAAGCGTTTGAAAAATATTCATTCGAATGATCAAATAATTATTTCCCTCTCCATTTGGTAGCACTGATGGCAACTGGTTCTTGAAGAAGATTATTGCCTCGTTAGAGAGAGTCATTCGGTTTGCTACAATTTAGAATTTACAATTACATAACAGTTCAGTTTACTCGTGCCTGGTGCGTTAGAGAGTCCGAAAGCCAGTGGCCAAATCGGGGATCTTGATAGTCGCACAAGATTGTTGTGCGTTCGCGCTTCAGTTACTACACAAGCAGTAGAAGACGTGAGTAGTACAGTACAGCAAGAGTTGTTCAGAATTTAGATGTTCAATTGATTTTTATAGTGTCAACATCTTGAGGTCTGTCCATTAGAATACATTTTTTAAATTATCTTTGATTTTAAGTGAATATATATTTTTGATTCAATCGATTTCACAAGAAAATATTTGCTGTTAACTTAGAATCAGCTACTGTGGGAAATCAGCCTTTTATTGAGATCTTTCGCAAATCAAATTAAATGCAGTGAAGATATATATTATTCAGATATTGATGACGAGTATTTTAAAACAAAAGACATATTAAGATATACACATGATGTCTTGTTCTGGCTATTGGGTATATATAAAGCAGTTTTTTCGAAAGAAACATTTTTTATTTTTTAGTGTTTCAGAAATGAGATTTTGAAAAATATAAACCAATATTTGAATAATAATAATAATTTCGAAAAATGTAAAACATTTGAAGTGGTTCTACACCCTTGCCGTAGCCGCATAGTGAAATCTACAGCAGAGGATTTCACGCTGCTTATCCTTCCGTTATCTCCGTTCCCCCTTATAGTAGTAGTTCGGATTCCACTATAACCTGTAGGCCCCGCTCTTTTTTCGTTCCGCTCAAGTTACGACGCCTGGGGAGTTGGTTTTCGACTTTGAAATAGCGGTAAAAAAAATGTCTCATACTTTTGGTAGGCACTTGCCCTATTATAATTGTATTCACGGTCACAGTTACGGGGGAAGGAGGTGTACATGACAGTTCCTCCACAATGTCTAATCTGTTTCGGAGTCGATGTCTCATCACCCTGTATAAAAAGTATATATAAACTTGTTTTTCTATAGATTGAATAAACACAAAATATGCATGCATAAATTATTTAAGAGGTAGGTATATTTATTTTTTCATTATTTATTATTCATGTAGTATTTTGAGGCAATACCGATGATGTCATAGATCTAAACTAAAATTTTCGAAAAGTAGGTATTTTGAAACATTTTATATGATGTTATGTTTATATGATGATGCACCATAGCGACTTGAAGATACCGAGGGTTTACATAGGTATTACAATATTCATTAGTGGAGGTTACGAGCTAATTTTTTTCGCCGATTTACTAGGTTATGATTATGAAACCTAGGTACTGAATATTATAGTAGATTATATTGAGTAATGGAAACTAGACACGATTTGGTCAGATGCACATTCAATAACACCCGAGCAAACAAAAATTATTACTGCATAATAATAATCCGCTTTCTTTCGAATGAGCCAATGTGTTGTGTTTGATCTCGCAAAGTTTGGAATTGCTTTCGGCGTTGTTGTGTGTAGGTACTGAGAATTTTGAAAAAATATATTTTCAGTACAACATTGCAAGGGGGTTAAAAAACAGCACCTCGCTTGGAAAACGTTTAAGATTTTTTCTGACTAAACTCACCAATAGAGCGCATATCAAAGAGAATTTGTATAGTTATTATTTTTGAAGAAAGGAATTCTTGATCTGTATCTTAACGAATATACTTTTTGAATGAGGCTATAAGAATTTTGAAATTTGTATCCTATTGAAAAAGTGACCACTGTATAAACCCAGGTACAATAAATTTGGAAATATTTTCATTGAAAACTACCCAGTTAGAGAACACCCTCTTTATATGTTATCAAATCACTCAAACTCAAGCTTGTAAAGCTATATAATATTGAAACTGACATAGAGATGAATATTTAAAATATATCCAAAGGTGTAAATATTTACGGCCATATGATTCTTTTGAAACCTATTTAGGACCCTCTGTATTTCTTTACACCATTCATAAACCATTTTCACACATTTTCATCGATCACATTGTAATTGACACTTCTTTTATCTGCAGATGAAAATGACATAAATTGCATAACTTGAACTTTCTAAATTCGTGTATAGTGCATTTCATTTCCTAATCTGATGTGGAAAAGAATCTAGGCAAGGCAATGCAACTTCAACATCATTCACCTAATATGCACATAAACATGCCATGTAACTGCATCACAAAAAACATTGAATTGCATGATAATGATCAAAACTAATAGATGAGATAATAACTTATGTCGTTCAAATTTTTTTATGAACGTAATGAGTTTTCTAATTATTCTATTGGGATGATGGTCACCTTGAATCACCCTTCAGAGACTTGATCGATGCATATATACAGTATAAATTCAAAACCATCACGAATTTTATTTCAATATAAAAACGTCTAGTTTTGTACCCCTTTGACGCTTCAAGTTCTTCAACTTGTAACTTCTGAACAGTTGGTTTCTCACTTTAATGTATATAGTGTATACCATTTTGAAGTATTATGTATGGTTATACTCAAATTATGCATCATTCGAAGGTAATTCAGCAAGGACGACCACTGACACTTGTTCAAAAAATCATTGGAATTCATTTAATATGATAATTAGAGAATCGAATAAGTTTAAACTTGAGCTAGCTAATTTATTTATTATTTTCGATAATTTATTATTATCTATAGGTATATCATGATTAACGACGATCACTTATCTCATTGAGAATACAGAAGATACCTTATTATAAGTTGTGGAGTTGTCACATATGCATGAAATAGGAACATCTCCGCGTAGGTACTATTTATTCAGACTACATATTCACCAATCATATCAATTATTATATATTTACGTGCAATTCACATATAAATTAGAATAATTGGGGACCATAAATAGTTCTCGGAATTGCTTATTTTGATATTAGTGAAAATGTGATATATTATTGAAAAATACACGGCGTTTTCACACATTAATTACTGTAGCAATGTCGCCATTTCACAACTGCGATGTTTATCAGTAAAGCGAGAGAAATTATATATATATAGGTACTGTAGCTCTGAAAGGATTTCTTTTTTGTTGATAATCTAGATTTTATTTGCTCATGTGTGCATCAGTGGTTCCGATAATTTTTGATACATTAGTGAGATATCTCGATCAGTTTGGTTTTCATAACACTGACCTAGGTATAGGTACCTTTTTTTCTGCAAAGAATGATGCCGCAAACAGAACTCTCAGTGTTTTCAAGCTCCTTCTGTATCTTAGTAAACCTTCAACCTAACAAGATGAAATTGTTAACGTAGAATATAGGTACCACATTTTTATAAAAGTAAGAGAAAAATGTTTCGTTTCAAATCGGATAACAGAAAATCGATGTTTCAGACAATGACCGAAAACGCCAGTCCAGTGTCAGAATGGTACAAAGGAAGATCAATTTTCATTACTGGAGGCAGTGGCTTCATGGGTAAAGTCATGGTGGAAAAATTGCTGTTTTCGTGTCCGGACCTAAAGAATATTTACCTTCTACTCAGGACCAAGAGAGGGAAAACGCCACAGCAAAGAATTGAGGATATGTTCAAGTTGCCGGCAAGTAAATCATTTGAAATATAAACTATATAATATCGATATAATAGCTCGACATTTTGGTTTTTTCAAATCTTATGCATATTTCGATACCATCCTATCGATAATTTTTCGATGAATGAATGAAACTTGTGATTATTTCATATCCTTGACATTCTTGTAGGTTAAAAATATTAATGAAATATTGTTTGTGCAAACGAAGATAATACATCAGTAATTCTCATCTGAATTGTTATAAAGTTTTCAATTATTACACAAAATATGGAAATAAATTGCAATATTGAATCGTAACCACCTGGAATTTAAAGACCGATCAAGTTTGAAATTAAATGAACGCGAAATAAGAAATATTTTTATGGTCGTAGGAAAAATAGGTAGTGTACAAAACATGTTGAAAAGTGCATTTCCTGCCCTCATGCGAAATATGTCATATGTAATATACCGTAAAATGCGGTCAAAAGAAACAGATTTCAGACCTTATTGCAATTTTGGTATTGCAGACTTCGTATTTATTTTATCGACATGGTAAAAAATGGAAAATGTGTGTTACGCGGCTGATAGGCAATTCATAGTACATTATACATCTATAGACAAAAAGTTTATAGCCATACCAACGGAAAGGCTATAAATCTGTCTAGAGATTTGAAAACACTTTCCATAGGATAGGTGAAACGATAAAGAAAAAAATAACGAAATAAAAATAAACAACAACGGCTACAAATTTTCAAAACACTTCAATTAATGAAAATAACAGCTGCAATATTAATTCACCTGTTTTTCACTTGGCTAATTGCAGTTGGGTAAACATAATTGTCAATATTAATAGAAATTGAGTGATTTATAGTTTAATATTTTATTAAACACGTAAATTGTTAACTTCACCTATGAAAATCAATAAAAATCAGAATATTCAGGGCTATTCAAATTCGAGTCTATGCATGGGGATTTCGATAAAGGTATAAGAGATAGAGGGTTGTTTAGATTTTTTCATCTATATAATTAACCTCTGAAATACGCTACTTTGCTCCCATTTAACCAACCCTCTATCTCTTACCGTTATCGAAATCCCCATGCATAGACTCGAATTTGAATAGCCCTGTATATAATCAATATAAATAAATATCTAGCATAATAAATAAAGTGAATAGTGAATAAATAGGTATCTAATGATATACCTGAATATGGAGATAGAAACTGGCGATAAGAAACAAGACAGCACACTAATTTTCGTCAACACAAACAATTTATAGTTATAATATTATATAATCTAAAATACTTCAGATTGCAGTGAATTTGAGAAAATATTTGAAAAGTCATGAAATTGGGTGAGTTGTCGTAGTCGGGAAATGTTATAATATTATTATTGTAGGAATTTGAAATCAATCACATCATTGAATAAACTTCTACTGGTATTATTGAATCATCCCAGATTGACTTTTAGAAATTTAGGAATTCTTCTCAAAAACGCTTCACTCTTGCTTCTATCCACCCCATTTCACGGCACCATTGTCCAGACACAAATCAAAAAACCTTACAGATGAGACACTCCGTTCATTTTGTTTGATGTACCGACATCCATTTTCATTGACCTCGGATCTTTGAATTTTGCGCATCGCAGTTGCCGTATAGTCGTTGTCACCGCTGGAACTACTGATGTGCAATGTTGCCATTTTAATAATGCACGATCAACACCAACCTATGAAAGGTTACCTACTTCTATTATGACCAGAACTTAGTTTTTATCAGGAATAAATGTAATCTGGATAAATTTTTGAATGAAATTCGAATATTTCGTATAGCTCATTCGATCATTGTCATAAGGAAACATGAAACACGATTCAATTATCTAATGAATGATGAGACTCCAAATTCCTCAACTTGAAATGTAATATAGTAAGTAGTATAGGTAGGTATAGCAAAAATAGTGATATTCTCATCAAAGTCTTTAGCCTTTTGGCATAAGATATTTTTGTTATTTTATATCCAATAAAGTTTATTTACTTCTTCTTCTGGAAAAGTTTGATTGAAGTCAATAATATCACTCAATATAAAAACTCACAGTTTTTCATCCTGTAGGAAACAATGTAATTTGATATATTTGAAGATGATTTGCAATCTTTATATACACAGGTAATGATTGCCAATAAACATATTATTGTACCTGATTCACATTCCAGATAATGAAATTATATCCTACCTATATGATCACAGATCCTCAAAACCTTCATTACTTTTTCTTTGAATTATGGTTTATGGAAAATATGTTATACGTTGTGAGATCGTAAACCTATCACAAAAACTAGACCGTGAATCGTGTTAAACGAAAACATTTGTAACATAACCAACAAAATGATGACAACGGTGTATTCGATGTAAACAATACACGCGATCAAAATTTTAGCGTCTGCGCACATCTATGACTGGACCTTTAAATTTTGCGCTTTCAACATCTCTCTCTCTAATTTTATCTGTGTAAGGTTTTCTAATCTCTGATCCAGATGTTCGACCGTCTTCGGCAAAGCCGCCCCGACGCCCTCACCCAAGTCGTCCCCGTCGTGGGCGACGTCAACACCGATGACCTCGGCCTCAGGTCCGTCGACCTCGAACTGCTCGCCGAAGAGGTCTCGGTGGTGTTCCACCTGGCGGCGACGCTTAAACTCGACGCCCGGCTTCGCGACGCCGTCGAGCAGAACACGGCCGGCACGGCCAGAGTCCTCGACGTCTGCAAGCGGATGCGCCACCTGGCGGCGTTCGCGCACTACAGCACCGCCTTCTGTTCGGCCGATGTGGCAGTGTTCGAGGAGAGGGTGAGTTAAGTGAATCACAAATAGGTGTTTTTTTTATCTCAAACTGTGGATATTCGAAAATCTGTGGAAATTTACAAGTTCAGCCAGCGTTGAGAGAGAAAAAATATGTCTGCCCTAGTGTTGTCTTTGTCGTCAAGATTGCAACTTAAAATAATGAAAATGTTATGATTGGGGCGTAAAAAAATTAAAGAAGACGAATATCACACTTATAATGTGTTTGGAATTAAGCTTACAGTGCTCACAAAATATTCGAAATAATCGGAATAACGAAAATACTACAAGAAAAACAAACCAATAATTATATATAGGTTAGGTAGGTCTTCTTCTTTTTAAGTCCCAATCATAGCATTTTCATTATTTTAAGTTGCAATCTCAATGACAAGGACAACTCTAGGGCAGACATATTTTCTCTCTCTCAACGCAGGCTGAACTTGTCAATTAACGTATGTTGTTTGAGGCTTACCTGTCAATATTAACCTATTTGGCTGTTTTTCTTTCACTTGAAATGTGATTAACTTTCCACGACTTTGGGAAAAAGTGAATCAGTATAGTTCAATCACTTTACCCACGACTTTGGGGTAAAGTGAATCAGTTGTTTGAATCGCCCGGAGAATCTTTTTGGAAGATACTTTATTATTTTATACACTTTGCTAAAATCTGTGAAAATTAACGTATTATGTTGTTTGAGGCTTACCTGTCAATATTAACATATTTGGCTGTTTTTCTCTAACTCGAAATGTGATTCACTTTACCCACGACTTTGGGGTAAAGTGAATCAGTAGTTTGATCACTTTACCCACGACTTTGGGGTAAAGTGAAGCAGTAGTTTGAATCGCCAGGAGAATCTTTTTGAAAGATACTTTAGTATTTTATACACTTTGCTGCAATATAAATAAAAAAGCTTATAACAGGACCCAAATTTTTTTGATGGTATATTCCAAATTCTTGAAATCGACGTTACTTATTCGAAATATGCCATCTCATTTCGCTGATATGACAGAAATGTTTTCACCACTTGTTCACTTGTTATAACTGACACGTTGTTATAACCTGTCAAGTGTCAAATATTAATCTATTTTGCTACTTTTATTTAACTTGAAATGTGATTCACTTCACCCACTACTTTGGGGTAAAGTGAACCTTTCTGAAAATGCTGAAATGAAGAAAATTGATCACAAAGGACTCAAATTTCGGATGGTGTATTCCAAATACTTGAAAAATCGTCGTTGCTAATATTGGAAATATGCTTTTCTCTTTTCAGTAGTAAAAACCCATTTATAATTGTTCAGATTTTTTTTAACATATTTCGAGACAACAAGTTTGAGAGAGTTTGTTATGAAATTTTTGAGCATTTTTCAATGTTTGAGGGTCATTCGGATAGAAAATTGTTTGCTGATTCATACTTTGCAAAAGTCCATAAACGCTTTTCATGCAAAGTTTTCACTGTAAACAGTATTGTTTGATATATATTTGATTCGATAATTTCATTAATATTCTCATAAGTATAACAACCAAATCGTGACATTTCGAAATATTCCTAGGGCCGTATTTATGAAACTATTTGAATAATTTCATACCGATTTGTGTTGTGTTGGACTGTATGGCTCTTGTTGGTTTCGTAATCACTGATTCTAACACCTTAGACCTCAACTACTGAAAACTTCGTAATGAACACGTACCTACTCAAGCTTTATAAAAATTGATTTCCCAAACAACCTTAGCTACTTACAGCTTGGATGGAGTGCTGAATGATTTGCTGTTAACTACTTACATTCGAGATAACGCAGCAACTTAATTATGTTTCTCGGATAAAATACGCACTGATGTATTCCTGGTTGTGGTTTTAAATATCAATCAAATTGTTTGTGGAAACGAAGATAAAACAGTAATTCAAAGTTTTTGTTATAACCAAAAATATGGAAATGGAGGCCGCTCATGTTACATCTTCATAGTTTCGACTGCATTGAAAAGAAGCGTTTTGGAAACATTGGCCGTTGTTCATTTTTCGAAAACCTTCCATTGGTTACAGTTTTGCTTCGATCAGTGCATGGAGCCGGACTTTCCATATGGCCCGAATTCACGGATTTGAAATTGTTTTAGGTGTACGAAGCCAAAGACAATCCCCGCGACGTTATAGATATTTGCAGCTGGCTGAATCCGGAAGCTCTCGATTTGGCCACCCCCGCAATAATAGCCCCACACCCCAACACGTACACCTATACCAAGAGGCTCGCAGAGAATCTAGTTGCCGATGAAAAGGACAACATCCCTGTTTGCATAATAAGACCCTCAATAGGTGAGTCAACTTAAATCAAATATGTCTCTTCAACTTTGTATTTTGCAGTCATTCATAAAAATAAGAATAAAGCAAATACAATGCAAAATTAAAGTTGAATGAATCGCAAACACATATGCAATGAATCAAATCAAATTATTCAGGTCTGACAGGTTTTAATTTTTCACAGCGATTTTCGAATTGGCGAAAATCGCGTTTTATCGAAGTTTGTTTTAAAAACTAAAATATCCGGAACAATTCATTCCAGACACAGACAAAAGAAATCATATACCTAATCAATGAAAAAAAGAAATGGAGAACCATCTAAATAAGTACGAATTTTTGATAAACAGGGTATTTTATTTTTCCGAAATAGACATCAACTTTGAACCCGCTTATCAAAACTCCAGTCATTTTATTCAGATTTTCTCCTTAAAATTTCTTCGCATCTTAAAAAAACTCAAACGAGGGTTCCATTTTAAGAGGCGCACCCTGTACAAGTGTATGTACGACTGATTACATGTTACATGTGAATTGAATTGTAGATAATAAGCCCTTTCACAACGATACCTTTCACTATTTTCAGGCAAGCCAAATATTTTTAAATGCAATCGCTCTCATAACAACCATATCCAATAACTATATATAATGTCTTGCCTACATTATTTATGTCACATTTGCATTTAGTACACAAACACATCAATACAGGGGGTAATTGTGGCAAGACTATTCAACACTATAGAAAATTTTCGTAGTGAAGCAATACCTTCTGTTTCATTTTCAAAATTGTCTTTTACTTTAATGATCAAATTAATTACTATTTATTTACACTAATTGAAAATAATAAAGGCCTTTATTATTATTAACATTACTATTATATATGTGGAAAGCGTGTTTGCTATACTCAAGATAAATTATGAATAATTGACATACAATTTTTAGTTACGTATAGGAGAACGTCTACCGTTTCGAATTCATTATTATGTTGAAATATCTGAATTATTTTTTCAGTTATTCCTTCCGTGAAAGAACCTGTTCCAGGATGGGTGGACAGCTTGAATGGCCCCATAGGGCTCGTAGCAGGTGCAGGAAAAGGGGTTATACGTTCCATGCACTGCAAAGGTGAAAGTAGAGGACAATTCATACCCGTGGACTATGCCATAAACGCTGGCATTTGCATAGCATACTTAGTGGGGACTAAACAGACCAAGTAAGTAAGGTGAATCCTTCTTTTTCTTTCTAGAACTAATATTTTACGATTTGGATATAAACTGAAGAGTGAAGGCACAATAATGAATATTGCAATATCTTTGTTATTTTTAAGTCCAAATGAGGTTCCTGTGTACAACTTGACAATAGAATCCAAATTATCCCTGACGTATAAGGAAGTTCTGGACGAAGGCAGAAAGATAGTCTACGACTATCCCTTTGAAATGCAGATCTGGTATCCTGACGGAGACATAAGATCTTCCAAGTTCGTCCACAATCTCTTAAGCATTTTTTACCACTGGATACCTGCCATACTGATAGATATGTTGATGTTGATTTGTGGACAAAAAACATTGTGAGTATATAGTTTCCCAGGAACATATTTTATACCTATAAAACTTGTGATTTCAGTATGTTGAGAATACAAAGAAAAATCTATGATGGCCTCAACCTCCTGCATTTCTTCTCAACTCGCGATTGGGTATTCAAAAGTGAAAATTTCCAAGCACTAAACGATAAGCTAACAGAAGCCGACAGGAAGAAATTTCCAACACTGGAGATGACATCCATACAAGAATACATGTTGCATGCTTTATTAGGAACTAGGCAGTATACCCTCAAAGAAGATTTGTCTTCGCTGCCTAGATGTAGGAGAAAGCTGAAGGTGTAAGTATAATAAAATAACAGAAGTAGCATGTCTTTGGAATATTTGTTATACACAAATATTATGTATGATAGGGTATAATTCAGGATAGGTAGGTATATAGCTACATTAGTTTTTTTTTATTCAATATAATATGATGGAACGAATATATCCAGATGGTTGTTTTGAATCACTTTATTTACAAACAAAAACTTTCAGTATTGTATTCTGTACTTTGTATATAGTTAACCTAACTGATCATTAACACTATTTTCGAATTCAAATAGGTAGTTTTTCTGTCGCTAAGCGTCAGAATGTGTTCAATTTTCTACGATCAATAAACAAATTAAATGATAGTTCATTGATGATAATTAGATGAACACAGAGTTATTATGAAATACCTATTCATCATTTCAGTTATTTTTATTTGTTACAGGTTGTACGTCATCCACAAGTTCTGCGTGTATGGGTTTTATTTCTACATATTCTATCTCATAAGTTGTTTCTTTCCTGCAATTGGAGCTTTATATGATTTGATGAAAAATGCTCTTGGGTGCATACCCCTAGTCGGTAGTTTCATAACAGTATCACGAGAATAAAATAAAATTATTACGTTTTGTCTATCAATTTAACATGGCCTAGAAGAAATGGTCAAACCACACTTATACCACATCTTACAATATAAATAATATAGATACATTTACTGTAATTTGTCGATTTATATATTTTTTATAGAACGAAGTAGTTACAGTTATTATAAGTAATTACTATTCTGCTAGTAGGTGAATATGTTCAAAAAGTATGGTGAAGATTTGGTTATGGCGAAATCCACTTATTATTGAATAAATGGGTCAGTGATAGTTGCGTATACATTAGTTATTTTGTATGAATAGTGTTTAATATTTTGTAGGTGAAGTGATCAAAATTATCATCGATTTTTAGATAATTTATGTTCTGTTTAAATTTTGTTGGCCCTGAAGAATAAATTACCTGTTATATTTGCTCAATTCGTATGTATGTTTTAATTTAATTGGTTGTTCTGCAAGGTACAAATAATAATTAAAACTGTTATAATGTCGTAATGACTATCATTTATTTTCTTCATTTGATGACATAGTTACACAAAATCGTATTTTCTTACATCGAATTATTGTCGACAGCATTCGGTATTTTGTTTCTAAATTAAATTTCCTTGGCCGTGTCACGCATTGTTTCAAGTATATTCCAGAGACAACATACAATATAATTAATAATAAATAACAATAACTTTCTCTTCAAAGTGCCTCTGTTTGTTAATGGGTACAAAGTGTTTATACGTTCATGGGTACAAAAAATGATGATTTCGAAAAAGGACACGAAGCTACAAAAGACTATTACTAAAATGACTTGTGATATACAACCCTTTATATATTTGAATGTCATGGTAATATTATATAATAAGTCAAGAAATTGTACTTATAGTCATTTGAACTTCAATAAAAAGTATAGGAATTGTACCTAATTGTATCAATATTGTTACAATGGCGCAGTCGGCAAACGAACAAGGTGATTTCATACGTATCAATTATGAAGATAACGTCGTTGAAGAAAATACGAAAAATGGAAATGTAGATGGAAATGACAGAAGAAATGCCATGATGATTGGAAAAGGAGAATTGAACGAAATGATGGAGAAATGGATGAATATTGCTACTGTGAATAGAAATTCAATGAAGATAGAACCATTTAGTGGTAATAATGAGGACCCGAATGCTTGGATTAGTTCTTATGAATTTTTGGCATTATCAAGAAAATGGGATTCTGATACAGAAAAAATATTCAATCTGAGATTTAATTTAAATGGCATAGCACTAAAGTGGTTTGACGATGAAGTGAAAACAGATATGAACAATTTAAACTGGACAGACTGGAAACTAAATTTCATATCTACATTCGACAGTGAAATTATCATCGAATGGGAAAAAGCTCTGACGTTCAAGTACACACATGGACCTTTGATTGAATATTTTTTCGAAAAACAACGATTATTAATATGGGCCGATTCAAAACTTTCGGAGGAATCGAGAATGACATTGATAATTCTGGGCTTACCTGATTATATCCAAACCCAGTTATGTAATAAAAGAATGAAAACTAAAACAGAATTATTGAACGCTCTGAAATACATAAAAATACGGGAAAATTATGGACCAACGAATGAATCTAATAGATATCAGAGAAGAGGAAATGGGTTTCAGAATAGATATGAAGAAAGAAGAGGAAATGAAAACAGAATGATTGCAGAAACAGAAAATAGATCTCAGAAAAGAGATAATGGGTTCCAAAATAGATTTGAAGAGAGAAGAGGAAATGAACATAAAATATCAGAAAGTAGAAATAGTACTCATATTAATAATAATTATTGCAGTAATTATTCAAACAAAAATGATGAAATAAATGAAATTGAAAACTATTACAATTTCTCGAACTATTCAGATAAAAATGATGATAACATACAAGATGTACTGATTAATAATATCAAAGTAAGTGCTCTTTGTGATACTGGCTCAGATATTGATTTGATCAATGAAAATATTATCAATAGATATAATATATTGATGACTGAAACGAATGTAAATATAAGAAGTTTAGCTGGATTTACTAGATGCTATAGAAAATGTCACTTGAAATTAAAATTTGAAAAACAAATAATTAGTATTGCACCTGTAGTGGTAGAAAATATACCATTCGATTTGATTTTGGGAAAAAAGACATTGGATAATCTCAATATATATAATAGAAATAAATTGAAGAAAATCGAATTATCAAATGAATATATTGAGGAAAATTTTCCAAATATTTTGAATTACTCTGATCCAACTCCCTCAAAATTTGAGATAGATTTCGACTTACGATGTAATTCTAAAATAATCAAAATTAAACCATACAGATATTCATCTAATAAGAAACAATGGATTCAAAATAAAATAAGTGAGATGCTTCGTAATGATATTATTAGAAAATCTTCATCACCATATTCTTCTCCCTGTGTTGTAAAAACAAAAAATGATGGATCATTTAGATTATGCATAGATTATAGACAATTAAATGAACAAACAGAATTAGATCCTTTTCCATTTCCAACAATAGATAATATTATCGAAAAGTTTGGAGGCTGTAAATATTTTACAAAAATTGACTTAAAGGATGGATTTTGGAATATTAGTATATCGGAGGAGACCAGAAGGTACTCGGCTTTTGTGACAGAAAATGGGCACTATGAGTTCAATAGATTACCATTCGGCTGGAAGAATTCTAGTGCTAAATTTCAGAGGATAATGCAGGAAGTATTGGGAGACTTGTTGGAAGAAAAAGTTGTTGTTTACATCGATGATATAATGTGTGGTGGATATAATATCAAGAATGTGAAGAACTGACTATTAAAATTCTGGAAAAACTGAATAATGAGAATCTCAAAATAAACATAAAGAAAAGCTCATTTTGTATTCCAAGAGTAGTTTTCTTAGGCAGAGAGATTGATGGAGATAGCAAGAAAATGAGGGGTGAATTAGTGAATAAAGTAAAAAATATGAAAAGACCACATGATTTGAAATCGTTACAAAAGTTTACCGGATTAACAAACCACTTCAGATGTTATATAAAAGACTATGGAAAAATTGTTAGACCTTTGGACGCTCTGAAAGGAAAAAATAAACAATTCATTTGGACCGATGAATGTAATGAAGCTTTCAACAAACTCATACATTTGATAACTACTGAGCCTATTTTGAGAATTGTAGATCCTAGATTGGAATATGAACTCTCTACGGATGCTTCATATTATGGATGTGGTGCAATTTTATATCAGAGATCCAAATGAAATTAAAAATCGTCAGTTAAGAGTTATAAGTTATTTTTCTTATACTTTCTCGAAAAGTGAACAGAACTATTCTGTAACTGAAAAAGAATGTCTTGCAGTTGTTAAAGCTGTGAAATATTTCAGGATTTATTTGGATGGTAGAAAATTCACAATTCACACAGACCATCGGGCACTTACACAACTGTTAACCACCGGAAATCTCAGAGATCGTCTAGCAAGATGGCAATTATTCTTGAGGTGTTTTGATTTACAAATAAACCACAAAACAGGAAGAGAATTACAAGATGCTGATGCAATTAGTAGATTGTGTATTGATGTCCCTGAAAATGTTACAGAAATATTTTGGTGCAATTTGAACATTCAAAATCTTGATGTGATGGATGATGGAAGATTTTTGGTAAAAAATACGGAGATGGTGAATGAGATTTTAACATTATATCATGATGATGCATATTCTGGAGGACATGACGGATATTACAAGACTTACTACAAAATTAAACAACGGTTTTTTTGGAAGGGAATGAACACAGATATAAGAAAATATGTTCAAACTTGCTCAGTTTGTCAATATGTCAAATTCAAATATCTGCCGAAACCAGATTTTATTCACCTAACATCTTGTTCCCAACAACCATTTGAAACAATTCATGTAGACTTTGGTGAATTATCGAAAAAATCAGAAGGAAATAGAAAAACAAAATCATTTATCATTATTATTGATGAGGCAACTAGAATTGTTGCAGCTAAGGCAATGAAAGAGAGTTCAGTTGCTGTGAAAAACTTTTTCGATCATCTACCATACCTGAAAGATATAAAAAATATTGTCAGTGATTGTGGAAAAGCGTTTTCGTCTTCGGAATTGAAAGAATGGGCTTTATGTAAAGGTATCAACTTAATACATACTACTCCATATCATCCAGCAGGAAATGGCATTGCGGAAAGAACAGTTCGAGAATTGAAGACCTATATGAAATGTTATGAAAATTTTCCAGGTGGATGGAAAAAGTGTTTGGAAGCATCAGTTCGACATCATAACTTTTCACATAATGAGTACTTAGGTTGTTCACCAAATTATAAATTACATGGTAAAACAACAGTTTTGCAGGCAGATAGAGATTTGGGTATCAATCCATGTTTTAGAGAAAATCCCAAGACTTCGGAAGAACAGCTAATATATAAAATGAAAATTCAAGAACAAGCCAATAAATCAAGAAAACTAAGACCTCCTAAGTTGAAGATAGGTGACTGGATATTAGTACGAAAAGGAAGAATTGGGAAAGATTATATTACAAGAGGTCCTTTTCAAGTAGTTAAGGTTAAATATATTGATGGAGTTTTGGGATATGTTCATTTTGAAATCGATGGCGAAGAAGATACTGCACATATCTCTAATATACGCCAATATCATCACAGGAGTGATGTTTTTTTCGGAAGGGGAGTTTTGTGATATACAACCCTTTATATATTTGAATGTCATGGTAATATTATATAATAAGTCAAGAAATTGTACTTATAGTCATTTGAACTTCAATAAAAAGTATAGGAATTGTACCTAATTGTATCAATATTGTTACATGACTGATGACTGAAAAAACGGACGCGACCTATATGGTTAATCGCTCCCTCTATAGCACATTAAATAATCGAAAATATTTTATCAGCTGTGTGTCCGTGTAAATTATTCATTTCAAAAAATAAAATCAGATTTGTAGCATATGTACAAACTTTCATTCCTTTTCAACAATAATCATAGCAAAGCGCTTTCGACTGTTATAACTGTTATAAGTCATCATCATTACCTGACGATATTTCGCATTATACTTGCTATATTATATATACCCAGAGGACAGGAAAAAAAACACAGAAAATGCCATTGATGGATACAAAATATAATATCAAAAAAGGCAATTGGATATACATTATAATATCAGACGCCGTGAGTCATGTGGGAATGTTTTTACTGATATTGGATAGTCGGTCTGTCTGGTAAATAAACTAAAGTCTGAAACTCCCACACTGCCTACTAAAAATCTCACCAGGGACTCTATTTTCCATAATGGCCGCATACTTTACTTACTTACTTACTTTATATACACAACCTCAATTCCCACTCGAAATAAAGAAGAGGAAAAAAAATTGACCACCATGAACAGATTTTGTTCTCGAATAGATCTTTGGTTGCTATGAGAAATATTCATAAAACGTTGATATATAAACAATAGATAAGCTTATAAATACATAGTCGTGAGATGAGAAGTGTGAACATACCATGTGAATAGGGCATTTCGTGCCGGTAAATCTTGCATTGTGTTTACGCAGCAGAATTAAAAAAATTTAAAATATTCCTTATTGAGCACTCGCTGATCAGTATGGGACATAGAAGTTTTGGAGACTACCAACAGAGTCGTGTGGAATATTCTGAAAATGAGGTGACCTGAATATCTTTTAATTGTCCGATAGATGAAATTCACTTCAATGTAGTGTAAACAGTCTGCCGCACACTAGCGCACCCATAAATTCTTCGTGGGGGCGCATATATAAGTTGAATTTATTTATTTAAATAATACAAAATTGTAACAAACTGATGATGATATTTTTCGTCTTGAAGGTTCAAGCACCCAAAAACAATCGTTTTTTTTAATATCAGATTGGCCGTTTTGATAATAACTCATTATATGTACTGAACAAACTCTTATCCTAACAAAAAACTTTCTATAATCTACAAAATATATTCACTCCAAATTGATGAGGATCAAAGGTATTAGGCATAGACATATATGTACCATATATCATATATACTAGAATCCTTTGGAAATTGAAAATAAAATGAATATTCCTTAGGTACTAATACATGCAACAAGAAATGAAGAACCCTCAGGAAAAAGAGTTAAAGGATTAGGTATATTATCTGCAACACTCTTTATAGCGGGAGAAATGGCAGGTAGTGGTATCTTAGCTTTACCTAGAGCTTTAGTGAATACAGGTAAATAAAAAATCATTATTGTTTTGAGTTTATTTTCCAATATGACAACATTCACAACATCATCAGCTATTTCTCATAGTTTAGGCCAGATAACGATAAAAAAATGATAAAACGACCGAATTATTGAAACACCAATATTTTGTCAATACAGTATTTTAGAAAAAATCATTGAAACTTTTATGTGCTTAACAAGAAGAATATTACGGGAAATTTAAGAAAGATTTGTAGCATAGGTACTTACCAAATTATTTGAATAGGTCCATCGACGTTCCAGAAATTCCGTGCCAAATTATGAATCAATATATTTAATAATATCTTAATTTTCATTATCCTTGTAGGTAACATTGGGCTAGTACTTTTAATAGTATTCGGTTTGAATGCAGCCTATGGTGGTATAAGATTAGGTAATTGTTGGAACATTGTGGAACAAAGATATCCAGAACATAGAAAAGCCACTAGAAATCCTTATGCAATCATAGCTGAAAAAGCTATAGGAAATTTTGGTAGGTGAGTTTACTGCATTTAATGAAAAATAACTCAAAAATCTATAGAATAAAACCAAAAAATGTATCTATAGTGCAAATGTACATAAAGGAATTCTCGAGGAAAATCTAGCAAATCTAGTTTGGCTAGCCCTATAGCAGAATTCAATAATCTGTTATTCTTTGAATTGAAATAATTATCCTCATTGAGTTTTAAACGTTAATGTGCACTTCCACTCAGAAATGAAGTGTCATATATTTAGTTGATATAAAACTGAATATATCAAAGGAAATACAAGGGGGTATATTGGTTATTCGTCACACTGTGTATATCCCTACCTATTTTATTTTCAGTTATCTCGTGTCTGTATGTATTCGAATAAATCTCTTTGGAGCCGGGACAGTTTACCTTTTACTGGCCTCGCAAATCATACAGGAGCTTCTTAGGCCAGTAGTCCCAGAACTTAGTGCATGTTCATATTTTTTACTGATTACAATTATGATCACACCCATAATATGGCTGAGCTCACTGAAGGATTTCAGGTCAGTATAAACATTCTGTTACTTGATAATCTTGATATGAATATATTTTGGATAAGTAAAAATGAATAAATATGATGTTTTTCATTTTCAGTCTTGTGGGTTTAGGAGCAGTATTGACGATAGTCTGTTCATGCATTATATTCATCATCCAGATTTTTTCTGATATACAAACTGTTTCTAACATTCCACGGAAAGTTCATGGATTCCAGGAATTTTTCATTTCCTTTGGAATGATACTATTTTCTTTTGGAGGTGCATCTACATTTCCAACCATTCAGAATGATATGAAGAATAGAAAGGATTTTTCAATGAGTGTTGCCATTGCCTTTATTAGTGAGTGTGGGAAGAACAAAATAATTAAATAAAAACTCAAAAATTGATCTATAAAAATATCTTTATAATGATTAGAAAATGCATATATCTTATATAGTTCTAATAAATTTGAGTTATAATCTATTTTTTTTGTAGTTATAATGCTACTGTATTTTCCGATTTCATGTGGAGGATTTTTGGTTTATGGAGAGGATGTTAACATAAATCTAACATTATCCATGACCAGAAACTTAATGGTGGACTTTGGAAACATTTCAATGGCCATCCATTTGATTTTTGCATTTCTAATTGTCATCAATCCAGTTTTTCAAGATATTGAGGAATCACTTCGTTTGCCGAAAAGTGAGTTTTTATTTCCTTTTCTATTTTATTTTCATAAGCTCTACAAGAAATTAATTTTCTTGGGATCAATAAATTTTGTAACTATATACAGGGTGTCCCAATAAGGTCGGCGAGGTACGATATTATGGAAACCATAAACCTTAGGGCTCCTACAAAAAAATTTTGAGGACTAAATCGGCCAAGAGAAATTGATGGAAAATATTTTCAAGTTCCTAAAATGACCGCTAGAGAGCACAACTACTATGACATAAATGAAAATTCGATTTTTCTCGGAAAATCACCATATCAAGGTACTGTATCAATGACGGAAATGAAGGGTTCAGCAAAATTTGCGTCAGTTTGTTCTTTTACTCTTTTTCATATCTCGAAAAATAATGGTGGAGAAGCTGTTGAAAAAATAATTTTTTAAATCGCTGTATCTCCTGAACCCTTTCTCCAAATTCGATCAACTTGGGCTCTTTTGAAAGATGATTTCACATTCTTTCGAACGCTTCATTCGATGTTGATCTCCAGTTCACACCACGTCTACTAGAGGGCGTTGTTCACCCAAGGTTCAGTTTTTTCTGATTTTCTCAAAAAATCCAAATGGAATGCTACAAATTTGTATCATTACATTTGAAAAGAATGAAATTAGCTACATTTTGGTGAAAATCGCGATTCGATATCTCCATTCGTTTTTGAGTTATTTGCAAATAACTAATTCAACCTGAAAAAATCAAGTTTATTGTTGAAAAAAAATTCTACGATTTCCGTTATCTTCAGTAAGTCTGCATTGCATGCAAAATATGAGGTAATTTAATCCTATTTGCCTGTGCTAGTGATTAAAACGGTTATTATTCAAATGTTCACCATTTTGGTGCATTTGTGCGTTGATCTAATATTCCGTACTATACGCAAAATAACAATTGATGCAAACTATTCCTCTATTTTCATCGTGATATCTATGGGAATCGTTCTTCAATCATGGTAGTTGCATTGAAAATAATGGAATGCATTTTGAACATTTGTAGGGACATTTTTTCACGTTGTCGATAAAGATGTGTGATAGAAATGGCTTCAGAATGTAGAGGGTATTTGATATTCTTCTATTTGTTATTATTAAAAGTCACTTTCCGTTTTCGCAGTTTAGTTCTTGACTAGTAGGATCCACATTTTCATTCTCAGTAAGCGGCATTTGCATCAATTGTTATTTTGCGTATAGTACAGAATATTAGATCAACGCACAAATGCACCAAAAGGCTGAACATTTGAATAATAACCGTTTTAATCACTAGCACAGGTGAATTGGATTGAATTACCTCACATTTCGCTTGCAACGCAGACTCACTGAAGAAAACGGAAATCATAGAATATTTTTTTCAACAAAAATTAATTATTTGCGAATAACTGAAAAACGAATGAAGATATCGATTCGCGGTTTTCACCAAACTGTAGCTAATATTATTCTCTTCGAAAGAAATGTTAGAAATTTGTAGCATTCCATTTGAATTTTTTGAGAAAATCAGAAAAAACTGAACCTTGGGTGAACAACACCCTCTAGTAGACGTGGTGTGAACTAGAGATCAACATCGAATTGAGCGTTCGAATGATTGTGAAATTATCTTTCAAACGAGCCCAAGTTGATCGAATTTGGAGCAAGGGTTCAGGAGATACAGCGATTTAAAAAAATACTTCTTCCACCATTATTTTTCGAGATATGAAAAAAAGTAAAAGAACAAACTGACGCAAATTTTGCTGAATTCTTCATTTCCGTCATTGATACAGTACCTTGATATGGTGATTTTCCGAGAAAAATCGAATTTTCATTTATGTCCTAGTAGTTGTGCCCTCTAGCGGTCATTTTAGGAACTTGAAAATATTTTCCATCAATTTCTCTTGGCCGATTTGGTCCTGAATATTTTTTTCTAGGTGCCCCAAGGTTTATGGTTTCCATAATATCGTACCTCGCCGACCTTAGTGGGACACCCTGTATAAGTATACCATTCTGTTTCAGGGTTCCATTGGAAGAGATGCATTTTCAGATCCCTAGTTATGATGCTAGCCATATTCGTAGGGGAAAGTGTACCTCAATTTGGTAAAATTTTGGCTCTTGTTGGTGGTTCTACAATTACACTCACTACATTTGTACTACCACCACTATTCTACATGAAGCTATGTGATAAGGATGATCCTAATTGGACAAAAATGTATGTACCCACCTATAGAGAACAATATAGTGAGAAATATAACAAATGATTTTGTATTTTAGAGAAATCCCATTACAGGAAAGGGTCTATCTCTGGGAATTGATTGCAATAGGATTAGTAGGTGGTTGTGCTTCAACATATAGTGCAATTATATCGATATTTGGGCATGATTCATTCTCAAGACCCTGTTATTTGTGACATTTTTTGTTGGGTAATATATATTAATAAAATGAAAAAAGTTTTCACTTACTTCCAAATGCTTCCAAGGTCATCTCTACTTCTTCTTCTTCTCTTCAATTTGAATGGCCTAAGTTACCATGACTCTGTTGCTACTGACACAACTACTTTTATTCTCGAACTACTGGGTCAAAGCTCTGGTAGTCCGTTTCACGATATTTAATTTTTTTGGTGTTTGGGTTGCTCGGAAAACAAAATTATATGAAGAGAAGAAGATAAGTGAGGTTAGATGTTGAATGTCAGTTCAAATGTCAACTCGTCAGCTGTTGTTTATTTTTTTATGTACATTGTACTTCACTGTCACTGACCCTGGACTTGCTGTAAGCTTTGGGAGGGCCCACAAATTAATATGTATTTGGCGAAACCCAATAAAATCTACTAAATTCAATATTCGCTGTAAGAGACATAAACTAACATCAGTTTTCCTACAATGTCTGATCAGTTGGAAGTATTAACTCAGGAAACAGGTAAACCATTTGATAATAATAATTGTGTGATGTTGATTCTCTGGATTCTTTTTCCAGACCAACTGTCGAATGATTCTGATCACGAGTGCTCCAAAAGTGTCTGCTCGGATACCCATAGCGACAATACATCTGCCTCTGGTCTTACAGAGAAAAGTACTGTATCAGAATCAACAATACATGCTCTGTCAGGAGGTAGTGAAGGTGAATTTTCTGGAAGTAATTCTGCAACTTCTCCAGGTACAGCCACTCTGTGGGTACATCAACAATACATATTTTAGTAATTTACATGAACATGTTTAGGTGATTCTGAATAATTCATTATTTAAGGTCTTGAACCAAAATCAAACTTCACATCTACAGCAAACAGAGGTATAGTATTGCCATGGGGTGCCCAAAAAGAAAGGATAACATACTCTGGACAATACATGGAGTTAGATATGAGACCTGGAGAATTTGTGATGAGGAACCTTTTTGCTGATTTCACAGTACTGGCTGAGAAAAAAATTGAATCAGTTATGTTAGAGCCCCAGGTGATGGAGAAACCACTGTCAAAAAGCTTGCAAAGAGGTGAAGATGCACAGTTTGATCAGTTACTTAGTGCATTTGGTTCAGTAGCAGAACATTGCTTGCCATCTCTTCTCAGAGCCCTCTTTTCCTGGTATGAACGTCAAATGTCTGAGGTTTCTAATCCTGAACAAAAGAAATCAGACATCAAACAAAAGAGGTAAGTAACTATCCAAGTCTGCTTGACAAACAGGAATAAATCATGGCATGCATAGCAAGACTGTTTCAGATATAGTGAAGAAATAAGTGATTTGGGCTAATATTCTTTTCAATTTTTCAGAAGTTTCTTCTCATGAAATATATGCATTTATCCTATTATTATCATTTTAAAAGATTAGAAGTTGTTTCTCTGACCTGTGAAAATAACTATTAATGCATCTCCAAATATGGATATGAATTTAATCCCCATTATATTATCTACTAAATAGATTCCATTTTTCAAACATTAGATTTGAGTGGTGGTAAGCATCCTCTACTGAAGTTCTAGGAAAATTATAAAATTTTACATACAATTGATTTTTTTTGGGAATCCTGAAATAACTATGGCTGAGGTCAAGCAATTGCTACATTATAATGAATTCCTGAATACCACAAAATCGTCTTAATTTTACAGGATTATGTTATGGATAATTATGGCTATATTATTTTTACAAACTAAGAATAAATAAGATTCTCAGTTCAGCCCACCAGCTCATTTATATTTACATGTTTTCTTAGTTTGGTGTGAGTTGTATTAAGACTATTTCCTCTATCTACAATCCCTCCTTACCCCAACTGAGCTTGTTATTAATATAAGTATGGTGTTGTAATTAGCAAAATGTGATACTTATTGAAAAGTGTTCTTTTATGCTTACCAAAATCTGAGTTTTGTCTCACCTACTTCTAACTCAATTGACCTCAAATATGTAATTAATTGTTCAGTTATTATTTTATTTGTTCAATCTACAAACTATAAATTGATTAATATACAGAGCGGATGTTGATTGCCTCCCTCCTCCCCCATTATATTTTGAACGGATCAATATCTTCAACCAAATTTGCCACACTACCAATATTACCATATGGGAACATACATTTTCTATCATACTTGCCTATGTAGTATGTTATGACATCATCCGCAAAAGGTGACGTCATTAGCAGAAAAGAAATTGAATGGGAAAAATAAATGAGGAGGTATGCTTCATGACACCTCATTTGAGAGGTATTTTGATAGTGTAATCAACATGACATTGTGAACATTTTCCATTTTCGCTTATTGTTGGGGGAGATATGGGCATGTGCGGTTGTAAATAGTCCCCCCATATTATCTTGGGAATCGATAAGTATTTTTCAACCTTCGCCACATTCGTATGGTACCATAATTACAACTTTTTCCCACCTCGCGTTTCACAAATCGTACCACCCAATTTAATATTCTCCTAAAATGATGTCACGCTCAAGCGAATTATCGAATTAGAGACAAGGATCAAGTATCTCAAAAAGTTGCGAAAAAGTTGTAATGATGGTACCATACAAGTGCAGCAAATTCAGTTGAAAAATATTGATCTGTTCAAAATACAATGAGGGAAGGGGGATTATTTAAGTCCGCACTGTATATACATTTTAGTATTCTTCTATTAACCCCATTGACACCATCTTGTGTTTTCAGTATCATCAATATTGTAGCTGGTAACACTACTGAAACTATTGAACGGTCTGAAGCAGACATTCAGAAAGAGAAAAGAGATTTGGCAGTAGAGTTTATATTTTGTCTTGTTCTGATTGAGGTGCTAAAACAAATGGGGCTACACCCAGGTCATGAGGATTTGGTTCAGTACATTGAAAATCTGGCTCTCAAACATTTCAAACACCATGAAGGGTAGGACTACAATATCTTCAATCTGGTTCATTATCAAATAAATGTGTTTTTAGCATTCAGAATAGTCCAAATAGTGCAAACATACACATAATTTCTGACTTATATGCAGAAGTGATAGGGGTTTTGGCCCAATCTCGTTTCATGTCTGTCAGAACCAGGTTCATGGCTGAATTGAAAGAACTGAGATCTAGAGAAAGTAACCCAAATACAACACAAAGCATTATAAGTTTACTGATGGGAATGAAATTTTTTCGAGTCAAGATGGTACCGATAGAGGAATTTGAGGCATCTTTTCAGTTCATGCAGGAATGTGCACAATATTTTCTCGAAGTCAAAGATAAGGATATCAAGCATGCCTTAGCCGGGTTATTTGTTGAAATTTTGGTGCCAGTAGCAGCAGTACGTAATTTAACAAATCGAGAAAATCCACAGTTTTTTATTCGATTTTCCTTTTATTTTTGTAGGCTGTCAAAAACGAGGTGAATGTACCTTGTCTGAAGAATTTCGTGGAAATGCTGTATTCTCAAACATTAGATGCCAGCACAAAATCTAAACATCGTTTAGCACTATTTCCATTACTGACTTGTCTACTCTGTGTCAGCCAGAAGCAATTTTTTTTACAGAACTGGCATTACTTTCTAGCAATGTGCTTGTCACATTTGAAGAATAGAGATCCAAAGATGTGCAGAGTGGCTTTGGGTAAAGATATATTTTCTAATTCACTCACATGATTATCATTGAAAAAACCACCTTCCAACTGAATTCAATATTGGAAATCAATTTATAGAATATGTTCATAGATGACGGTGTCTCAATATTATTCTAGAATCTCTTTATCGCCTCCTCTGGGTCTACATGATCCGAATCAAATGCGAAAGCAACTCTGCAACCCAATCCAGACTGCAGAGCATCGTCAACTCCCTCTTCCCGAAGGGCTCCAAAGGAGTGGTGCCTCGGGAAACCCCCCTGAACATATTTGTGAAGATAATCCAGTTCATAGCCCAGGAACGCCTGGACTTTGCGATGCGCGAGATAGTCTTCGACTTGCTGTCCGTTGCCAGGCCCTTCAAGATGATCCTGACGCCCGAGAGGATGAGCATAGGGCTGAGGGCCTTTCTAGTCGTGGCGGACTCCTTGCAACAAAAAGAGGGCGACCCGCCCATGCCCCGGTCCGTGGGGGTGTTGCCCAGCGGTAACACCCTCCGGGTGCGCAAGACCTTCCTCAACAAGGTGCTGACCTCCGAACAATAAACAATAATCCCACTAGAATAGTAACGCCGCAAATTGTCTGAAGCCAACATGGAATTCATATTCATATATTTTTCCCCCACAGAGGTTGCCAGATCGTAACATTTGAAAATGATAATCATCCCCCATGACCACATTTTTTAAGGTTCTCGAAATATATATCCTTCAGTGAGTACTTATATGAATCAGAGTGTGTATCTATATAGCTATTTATTCAATCTTCGTCATATACTACAGCTATTATTTCTGGAAATTACGGTATTTTGGTGAATGCGCCAACGCTGCTTATTTTGTTCAACCGACAATCAACCGTTCCGTCTCGTTTTCGAATCAAATTCTGTTTGATGGTTCATTAAACGGCATATTTCCAGTTAGTGTGAACATTTTCATGAGATTCTACTATAAAAACTTCATTTGTTCTGTCCAATTCGAATTTAAAAGATGGTGAAACGCTCTGAAGTGTGTAAAAAACGGTCTTAAAGTGGTGACCAGAACACATCATTTCACTGGTGAGTTAATCAGTGTCGTATCATTTGTTGTATGAACATTATTTACCCATCCTTATATGCAAAAGAATTTGTGTTAATTTGAATTAGAATAGATAAGCCTATATTTAGTGGAATTGAAAGATAATAACAATATGTTTGATGTTATATTTCTCGAGTTCGAAACTTTGAAACTTTATATTACCAGAAAATAAACAATCTAACATGTATATTTTCAGAAAACTTTGATTTTAGATTGATTTCAATAACTCGTAGGGATAATGGATATGATCATTTTGTTGATAAGTCAATTCATTTCACATTCAGACCCTCCCAAGATAGCAAAACATTGTTACTGGAGGAATCTGTTGTTGCTATCCTTATTTTAGAATGAGGTAACCCTAGTAACTGATTGAGATGTTGGCTTCAAACAACTCCTGTGGCAAGGATTGTACGTTATTCATCTAGTCTGTTACATGAGCTTTGTTTTGGTTTTTCTGAGAATCGTTGCGCATTGTCTTCAAGTGAAGCATTTGAAGACAATGCGCATGAGCAGAATCGCTCTGGTAAGAACGAAAACAAACCTATAATCGAAGGTGCTGACAGAGGACACAGCCAGGAGCATCGGCATGAACGCTTATTTCTCGCACGTGCGGAGAGTTTTCGTGGACATCCTGAGGGCGCTCGACACGCAGTACGGCAGGCCGCTGATGATGACCAACACGCAGAACGTCAACAAGGAGCCCGACGAGATGATCACCGGCGAGCGGAAACCGAGGATAGAGCTCTTCCGTACCTGCGTGGCAGCCGTGCCTCGACTGATTCCGGACGGAATGACCAGCGCTGAGCTCGTGGACTTGCTGAGCCGGCTGAGCGTCCACATGGACGAGGAGCTGCGCGGGTTGTCGTACTGCAGTCTGCAGAGCTTGGTGGTCGATTTTCCCGATTGGAGGCAGGACGTGCTGTGGGGACTCGCGCAGTTCGTCGCCAAGGATGTGCTGGACACGTTCCCCCAGCTGATGGACCACGGGCTCAAGATGATTCTGACGTTGTTGTGCGCATGGAAGGCTGCCGTTTCGAATGTCGCGTTCCCTTCGGCTACCCTGCGACTTGGTGAGTCGGTGTTGAACTGAAGCATTGTCGTAGTCCTAGTAGACGGATCAATATTGTCTGTTCACTGAAAAAATTACGTGACTTTTTCTGTTATCAAGAGACATATTTTGAACTAACAGTGAACTATATTGATCTTGAAGGATCATCACTGGCTATAGCCTAGCTTTTTTATTTGCATTTCGAATTATATACCCCTTTGGGTTGAGTTCGTTGTGGCGCTGGCCTTTGGGCCCAGAGGGTCCGGGTTCGGATCTCGGCGCGACTATTGGACATTTTATTTATTTCTGTAGCATCGTTCAGCAGGAAGAGATAAGTGAATAACCGAACATTCTTGCTACCTAGATTTCAATACTTCGAACTCTCAACGATAGCCAGCCGAGTAGTGCTTCGGATGACAAAAGCTAGGGTTTCCGTCTTCCTTACTCAATGAGACTTCGAGGGTTGCTTTGCAACTAAGTTGGCGGTCAAAATACACCATCAAAACACGTTCTCATCGTCAGTCAGGGTCAGTGATGTGGCTGTGAAAAATGTGTGATGTCACGAAGTAGAAAAAACGTATTCAACATTGAGAAACTAAAATGCGATTTGCAAATAAATTTTTGGTGGTATAAAGTTTTTTTTGGGTCTCATGTACAGGGTGGACCAAATTTCACGAAATTTCAGTTTTTTTCAGATATCTCCGTAATTAAGTAGTGGGAAATTTCCCATTTTCTCGACAGCATTTCATTGAGCACAAAATTACGCAACTTTGACACAATTTAACCGACCCTGCATCTCTTACGGTTTACGAGATCCCCATGTTTCGCCTCGAATTCGGTCCAACCTGTACATGATTCTGAAGTCAAAACGCGGCACTCACGAACACTTTCGCAGATATGAGCTACTTTTGTTTCAGAAATACACTATTCAATACGATTTGACATCTAAAAGTTCTGCTATCGAAAACACATAAAATATCCGTCATTCTCTCAACTATAACACCACAGGCACATACATTCACTTGTTTTCAACAATTTAAAGCAGAAAAAACTAGCGTTTTTGAAAAAAGTTCGCCCTTATTCAAAACACTAACAAAATCCATCGAAAACCGAAGATCAACGGCTCATGTTTTGTTAACGCTCGAAGAAAAATATTCATTCTTTTAGCTATAAACTGTTTAAAATGAATAAATATATGCAAGCCAAAATACGTGAGAACCTCTTTTTTTTTCAACTCGTTTGAAAGCGGTTAACGAAGATTTTTGTACCTTAAAATTGGTATTGGACTTATTTGAGAAAAAATATGTGAAAGTAAAAAGTCAAATGTCAAATTGGGATAAAACTTTCATCTTGGCAGACGTTCAGGACTTGAGTGAACAGACACTTCTACTTCCAGCCTCCTAGGTTCACATTTAAAAGGACATTAACCGAAGTAACGTGTCCGTTCGCAGGCAAGGACTACAATGACCTGAAGCCGGGCCCTCCGGATCCCAACCTCACCAAGCGAACAGACGTTGTCAAGTCGGAGCCGCTCTCGTCTGTGCTGCATCTCGTCGAAGCGCTAGCGCTGGTCATGCTCTGCACTTACAGACTCACCACAAGAAGACTGTCCGTGCTTATACTGAAAGAGGTCAAGAGTCTGCTGAAGCTCCTGAACTGCTCGGAACAGCCCCCAGTTATCGACGTCATGGATCAGTACTGTTCACAGGTATTGACGAAAAGCAGCCGATTTCTGAGTAAATCTCCGAACAATAAACCCACTAGAATAGTAACGCCGCAAATTGTCTGAAGCCAACATGAAATTCATATTCATATTGTTACGATATTTATACTTGGGTTCGTGAATTCAAAACACTCAGTACAAAACTGAACTATTCATTTCCTCAACACTCGAAATACAATTCAATAAACACTTGATTAAATCACAACGATATTCGTTTTACAAATCTCAATGTTCACAATACCAGCTTTCTTTCTAAACTGAACTGTCCGCGACACCGCGGTCTTATATAAGTAGAAAACATCATTCTATCATTCTCCAGAAATAACATGAATTAACTGGAAGTATTTTTCATATTCGATAAACTCCGACGGCAATGAATCATTCGCTAATTAAAGAGGTACGTCGGCAACCGATGTTATCGGCACGCTGCCGAGATAATGACTTCCGGTCTTCTTGGAAGCACATTTCTTAACAATATTCCCACGGAGGTTGCCGCATCGTAACATTTGAAAGTCATGATCATCCCATGCTCACATTTTTATGATTACCGAAATATATATCCTTCACTAAGTATATGAACCAGATAAGCGTATCAAAAGCTATTTATTCAATCTTTGTCGTATATATAAGTAGAAAACATCATTCTATCATTCTCCAGAAATAACATGAATTAACTGGAAGTATTTTTCATATTCGATAAACTCCGACGGCAATGAATCATTCGCTAATTAAAGAGGTACGTCGGCAACCGATGTTATCGCACGCTGCCGAGATAATGACTTCCGGTCTTCTTGGAAGCACATTTCTTAACAATATTCCCACGGAGGTTGCCGCATCGTAACATTTGAAAGTCATGATCATCCCATGCTCACATTTTTATGATTACCGAAATATATATCCTTCACTAAGTATATGAACCAGATAAGCGTATCAAAAGCTATTTATTCAATCTTTGTCGTATATATAAGTAGAAAACATCATTCTATCATTCTCCAGAAATAACATGAATTAACTGGAAGTATTTTTCATATTCGATAAACTCCGACGGCAATGAATCATTCGCTAATTAAAGAGGTACGTCGGCAACCGATGTTATCGCACGCTGCCGAGATAATGACTTCCGGTCTTCTTGGAAGCACATTTCTTAACAATATTCCCACGGAGGTTGCCGCATCGTAACATTTGAAAGTCATGATCATCCCATGCTCACATTTTTATGATTACCGAAATATATATCCTTCACTAAGTATATGAACCAGATAAGCGTATCAAAAGCTATTTATTCAATCTTTGTCGTATAATACAGTACCTCATTTGAATATAAGTGGTTTATAATAGGTAGCACGTCTTTCTGGAGATTACGGTATTTTGGTGAATGCGCCAACGCCGCTTATTTCGTTCAACCGATAATCAACCGAACGCTGACAGTGACAGCGTGAAACGTCGCGTTTTCAAATCAAATTTTGTTTGATGGTTCATTGAACAGCATATTTCTAGTTTGTGTGAAAATTTGAATAAGATTCTACCATAATTTGAATAAGATTCTACCATAAAAACTTTATTTATTCTGTTCAATTCGAATTTAAAGGATCATAAAACGCTGTGAAATGTGTAAAAGACAATTTAAAAGTGAATTTCTGTGGCAAACGGGTTTCCCAATGACAAATCCATCGCAAAAAAAAACAATTTAAAAGTGGTGACTAGAACACATTTCACTGATTAGTTAATCAGTGTCGTATCATTCGTTGTATGAACATTATCTACCCATCCTAATATGCAATTTTTGGTAACTTGAAACAGAATCCAAAACTTCGAACGCATACGCAAATATGATCAGTTTTAAGCCACCAGAGATAAAAGTTCACCAATTTTCTTTCGACTTGAAACTTATGATTCGCAACTTTAAACTTATGTCAAAGTGTATAAATGGAAACATTGAAAACCAATGATAGAACTTCTTACGACTTATAACTAAAAACTTGCGACTTAAAACTTATGACTTAAAATTGCTGCATAAATCCACCATAAATAGCTGCACTTTCGATGATTAAATTCCACAGGTGGTGGAAAAGTGCATTCCGCTGCTGCCACCTGCCGAGAAGAGTGCAATTCAGGCAGTGGGTAACATAGACCTCCAGTGGCTGGCAGACAGGAACTCCTCCGTGTGGACAGCAGGGCTATTCGAGGATGGGTCCGTGAAGAACGCGGCGAGTTACAATTTCACCGTGGTAGATCCTTGGAGTGTTTGCTACTTTGGGTTCCTGGAGAGGGATAGAATTCTGAGTTTGTGTCCGCTGATGACGATGCATTCTTGGCCTATAGTTTTCACTAGGCTGAATGCTTTATACTCCGTGGTGGATCCGACGTAAGTTTTTTTTCCGTTTCGTGTTTTTCAGTAATGAGGAAAACATGACGACAGAGGACGCTCCTGAAGCTTGTATTATCATTGTAAGACTTGTTTTATAAGACACGTTTTTCTTTCTGAATCTTGAATGATGTCTCACACTGGAAACACTTTCTCATTTTCACTTTTCGCGATCTACAAAATGGCATTCCTAGTTTTTGAATTCGACGTTTTGACTTCTCGTGGCCATTATCAACTTTTTTTCAAATACGTAGATGATTTTTTTTCGGATTTACTTCAACTTTTCGGCTCCGAAGCCATATTATTTTAAATGACTACCGAATTCGGCATCAAGCATTTGTAATGATAAAAAAGTACAAATGTATTCAATCAGTACAAAAAATAACAATTCAAAATGAAGATTATGTTGAAATTCTTGTGGACTACAAAAGATGCTCAAAAATATCACTTTCTTACTCAATGCATAAATAGATACGCTTCTCAATATTATAATTACCGATCTAAATGATCTAAATGTAGAATATCGATTTATTAGTAACTTCGTAGGCTCGTCTGACCGAAGTCTCCGATGACACTTAGACAATGGTTACTCGTTACTTTGTGATCTTTGAAACGAAAAAGCAATTTTTTCACAGAACGAAAGTGTGAAATTTGCAAAGAGTAGCGAAATTAACCGGAAAAAACCGTTTTTATTTTTAAGGGTTCCAGTTCGGTACCATTAAATAATGAAAGTTTGAATATGGGTTCGGTTACGGTTCCGGTTCTCGAAATTTTTTGGGTTCCGTTCCGGTTTTCGGTTCATAACGGTTCCGGTACGGGTCCCTGATTATAACGGTGATTCAAACTTGACAGTGAAAACTCTGGAAATCGGAGCTTCTTTTAGGCAAAAGTCGGAACGTAATCGACTTTTTGGCATATGACCTTGATCAGCGCTCACAAAGATCGGCCAATAGAATAACAATACACCACGAGTCAAAAAGCGAAAAGCCAGCATGTGAACGCGCCATTATCGTGTATTTTCTTTTACAATAATAATGAGCCTCAAATTCCGCAACTTTGCCCCGCTTTCAAATTTTTCGTATCTGCCTTCGAGCGTCGTATTCGAATAACCCTGAAGTATATGTACAACAAAAATGTTATGAAACAACTCACATCCAGTGTCTGTTATTCCAGGCCCTTGAATGATAATAGGGCATCTTTGCTAAGGAGCGCCACTGCTGTAAAAAAACCTCCAACTGAACGAGATGCGTATATGCACTTGTGGAAAAACTACATAACTTTTGCATTCAGAGTGACCCCACTCATATCCAACCCAGTCGTGAGATGCGCCAGTCCAGATCTGAGTTTGAGGTAGGTATTTGCTATCTCAATCTCTAGCCATGATCATAACTGAATATGTCATCCTAGCTCATCACCTGATAGCTTGAACACGGAAAAAAACGATTGCAAACTCAGCCCAACGAACATATCTCCAGTTTCTTTGTACAAACTGGTGGTGCCCCTGTTGAGATGTGAGGTGACCGATATAAGAGATGCTGCGGTTTATGCTCTAGGCAATATCAACGGGACAGCTTTGAGGTGACACAGAAATGCTCTTGATTGAACATCATGCATCTAGTACGTTTTTTCAGAGACTTGTTCGACGAGTTGACGGTTTACATTCGGGAAGCTATCGATAAGAAGCAAGAAAACGTCAGGAGAAGAAGACGAAGAGACGCGCTGCGGCTACAACTGATGAGGCTACTCGAGTATGTAGCCGAGAATGGGACTTTAGGGATAAGTCCTTGCGTGCTGGACAGAGATTCGCAATCGTTGAATCCTGTTCTAGTTGAGTTCATAGACGGTGTTCGCTTCTACTTGGAGAATGAGCCCGACAAGAACTCCAGTAGCGTGCGAGATTTGACTTTGCATTTTTGCTACTTCATCAGGAAACTTATCAAGAATTTCAGCTGTGAGTTTCCGTCGAGGTTTCTCGAGAAGGTTTCAGTAAGGCAGGCGCGTGTATTGTTTTTCAGTGGAAGCCTGCAGGAGTATCCTCAAGAGGGACCTGAGACGAGGCCTTTTCTCGCTGTTCACGAATTGGGCGGGCGAATATGGAATGCCGAATAACAAATTTTCTTTGGAGGGAGACATGACGAACAAGAAACACATAGAGTTGCAATTCGTGTCGCTGCAGGCAATGAGCTCTCTTTTGTGCTGCGGACCCTGTTTCGATTCTCTCACTGAAGAGAGTTCTTATTATTTGTGGTTGGATAGACTTTTGAATAGTAACGATGAAAAGGTGAAGAAATCATGTCATTTGAAGTTTGTAGTTCATGAAATGGGATAGTTCTTACTAATATTATTGAATGAACCGTTTTTTTTTTCACTGTATTAGACTTTCATAAGATAAATTAGAGCTGAACAAACTTGAGACAGACTTTCATTTTATTGGCACTAGTGGTGGGCCAAAAATATTTCATGCCTTAAAAAAGTTGGCTCTATTTTCCTCCAGATTTATCTGTGTGACTTGTTGATATTCTATGAAAATATTATTTCAGGTGTATAATTTGGCACAGGAAACTGTAATTTTACTACTGGAATCTAATCCAGATGTGTCCCCCTTATTAGATTGGGTGGTAGATAAGTGCTATACAGGTACTTATGTGGTAGCAGACGGTTGTTTTCTAGCCCTAGCAACAATTTTCAGTGCAAGGTATGCTTTTAAATTCTGATTGTCTAATATATCTGACATTTCTTACAGAAAACAATAAGTAAAAATCGACCATCACGAAAATTAGTATTTTGAATTTTTTTAAGGAATAATCTTCAGTTTCTTCATATTTGATACCCCCAAGGAGTTTTTTTTTATTTTTTGTTTCCTTTCAGGGAATATCCTTGTGATCATTATACAGCCATAATAAATGTGACTTTGATGAATACTGGGTGCCCGAGACAAGTGGTCCGAGACACTGCCCTGCAGTTGCTTCAGTTATTGGACAAGAGATTTTTTGGCTGTGTTGGTCCATTGGCTGAAAATGATTTGGGTGAGTGCATGTTATTTTTGCGATCTGCCCAGAAAAATAAATGTTCATCCTCTAAAAAAACACATAGTATTTGGATCAAACTAAATATGTATTAATTTGTCATCTTGCGTGAATTTGTAGAGTGGTTCTCACAAATTTTCATTTACACCCGGTAAAATGTGTTGTCAATTGACGGTGTTCTTTAATAATTGAATCTTTCCATAATCCATAACATCCAACTATATATTTTTCATCACATGTTTTGGGAGTTTAAAAACGATTTCGTTTCGTTTTTTGTATTAGATTCGTATGTTTCGACATGTTTGTCCAATATATTTTGTGTCAAAACAGCAACAATCACAGATTTGTGAATATGCTTTTGAAGAAAACGGTAACCTTCTGAGCTTGCGAAATACACATCAAGTATGTCAGTTTTCTCCTTCAAGATAAAACATGTTTTATGTCATGAAAAATTACGATGAAGCTTGTACTATTATGAAATCATAATAATTAACAATGCACCAATTAATTGAATATTCAAATTGTTTGTGTTTGAGTTGCAGGTTCATTTTTAGGAAATGTAGTTGTATCTCGCATCCCCTAGCCAAATATTCGAATACCAACAGATTCTCAACATTTATATGTTCCGAAATAAAACTATTGATTAAATCAAGCCATTGTTTATTTGACTGCTTGACGACATAACTGTTGCATGCATATGATTCAGTTGTAACTATTGTTCACAAGCATTCAAAATTCCTTTTTAATTATCAGATGATCGACACTGTTGTTCTTGAAATATTCATTTGTTAGCAATACAATAGGAATTTTTATATTATTACGGTAGCATACTGATTACGTATGGTATATTCACAATTTAATCAGTTTTTCGTTCAGGAAATGAGAGCTTATAGCTGACTCAATTCAACTCATAATTCATGATATCTTTTCAACAAAAGTTTATATTTATCTTTTCATCGGATATTTCTGCGTCAAATCCTTTGCTATTGTTGAAGTTATTGACAGATCGTATTTGGTGAACGTAAACAATGTGTTTTTATTGGCAATTCAGTGTATTGTAACCGTGGGTACCCCATACATAAAAACTACAAAAAAAAATTTATTACAATGATTGAACATAAAAGAACTTCTCAGTTTTCAATTAAAACAGTGAACAATGATGAACATGAAACATAGAAGGCCAAAATTCCAATTGTTTTCTTAGAACAATCCTTATGTGAATTTCAGGGGTTTTCATAATCAATGATGAATGGCCTAGTGGTATATTATAATAAAACATTTCAATGTGATAATAATTTGAAGAATTATTCACATCAGAGATCATTGGCTACAATCAAATTCCATTTAGAATTAATTAATCCAGATTTTGTATTATTACCTGTAAATTCGGTGGAGAACCATATATAATACTTGTATTTTAATTCTTTTATAAATCCAATGGTTCATCCAATATCGAAGGAGAACACACATTCACTAATCCGGTATATCAAAGAAGGCTAAATCAATAGATTTGGAAATATGCCAGAATATGAAGTGAATACACAGTTTCATGCATATCTGAATAAACATTCCGAATGGGAACTGCCAGTTGAAGTAACTAATTGACCCAATGAAATTTTTTCCTATAAACATTCTCGTTCTGTCCAATTTAGAGTTCTGATCAAGTTCGATACTTTATTCTGTTCTACTAAACGTCAATTATCAGCCTTCGCTGGTTTGGAATAGCTTTCACAGCGACTTGTACACACATGTTTCCTTTTGTTTTGCAGCGGGATGATGAATGAGTTGAAGTTGTTGTCCTGCTATCTGAAAATCATTAGCAATATACACATAATAGTTTTTGAGGATTCGTCTCAAAAATACAGTTTTTCAAACTTTGCATTTTTCTGTTCGTATTCCTTCCATATAATTGTTGAAGCTCTTTGCGTATATTCTGATCTTTAAAATCTGTTTTTAATTAAAAATTTAATATTCATCCTCAATATCTGTCTACTCTCTTTTGAATTAATTATAAAGTTCTACGAGGTGATAATTTGTTAAAGTTTCTTAGTCGTACATGGGTAGATAATTGGGTTATCGATTTTTTATATATATATATATATATATATAATTCTGTCAAACCAAAAAAAAATAGTTTCTTGATTGCCCCAGAAAATATATAATGATTTGAAGATATGAATATATTGAAGATTGCTTGATAGTTATAAGTCGAATTACTTATAAGTTTTCAACAAAAATATTATAAAGAAACATGTTATTCGTCATGCACAATTATCTTCCATCGAATATATCAATGAAAACAGTTTGTCTGGTTTGTATATTTATTTATTTATTAATAAATCCAAACAAGCCTAATTGGCTTAATTACATGGATTCCTTAACTCAAAAAGCATATTTCCTATGTTATCATGTTAACTTAACTGATATGATAATAATAACAATCAGAACTGTAAATGTATATACCCATAAAATTCATTAGATTTCGTTTATAGTTAGGGTGATAACGAAAGGATATGGTTTGAAATCTCTTTATAAAAAACTGATTGAGGCATTGTCCATTCAATATCAATGAATTGATTAAATTGATTTACCAACTTCAACAAAGCAGCAAGAGGTGTTCTTGGCATTGAGGCTGCGACAGAAATATTGAACATGATCGAGTTTCGTGTGCGTGTATATATCGTAGTGAAATTACTTTATTTTTGTTATTTTACTATGTCGTGTTTCCGAAATGACCTAGATGCAGATACCAGCTTTATTCTTTTGAAATATTATTTTCAAAATTTTGCCAGCTCAATACACCAACGAGAAATATCGTAATTATCAACAATGATCAAGATTTTCATTTCGAATTATTGTACAAAATCAGGGATTTCGAGGATAAGGTTTCTGAAATGTCAAAATAACCACAATACAATAATCATGTTTGTTTCAGTTTGATGAAAAAAAAATCTCATAATACGATTTCCTAACTGTCTCACTTGTTATTGAAATATGGAATTAGGAGTTATGAGATGTTGGATCATATTCAAAAATCGAGGAAATTAATGGAAAATGATAAAAGGGTAATATCTACCTGACAGAATAAAATTTCCTGTGCCTCTTCTTGCCCTGTTGCTGAACATTCCGACTAGAGCTGTTCTGAAGTTTTGGCCGCTGATGCAGTAAAGGTAGAAGTTGACGCCGAAATTGGTGTAAAACAACTGGAGGCAACAATGCTGGATTATGAGGAACATCACCTTGTCTTCAATTTTTATCACTTTCAACTGAAAAATTCAAGATATAAGCCTGAAACTCCTCCACCCAATGTATACCAAGATGTCCCACCATTATCAAATACGTCAAGATCCGCATCACGTGACTCGGAAAATTCAAACAAATAGACACAGTCGAAACCACCAGCAACATCTTGGTGACTTTGTTTCTCGAAATCTGACACCTCCGCTCGCAAACTCGCAGCCTCCCATTCGTCAACACTTTCCTCGCCTCCGAGACCCGAATCAGGGCCCTGCCGATGGAAACATTCAGGAAAACCACCAAGGCAACGGGCACGACGAAAGTGACACCGAAATCCACGTAGTCGAACAACGTGGCGGCTGCTGTCCAATCCTCCTCCACGGTGCACACAGAAACCCCATTCTCCATGACCACGGTGGAAAACACCAAGAGTGGCGACGACACCAGAAACGAAACAAAAGTCAGCCCGGCCACCACTTTCCTCGCTCTTCTTCCTGTGCAGACGACGCTCCTTAAGAACGGGTAAGCCACGGCCACGTAGCGCTCCACGGTGAAGGCGACCACCAGCCAGACGTTGAGGAAGCTGCAGATCCCGGAGAGGTAGTTGATGACGTGGCAGACACCCGGCCGGCCATACAAGTTCCCGCCCAGCCACAACATGAAGAGCCCCCCCAAGAAGACGTTGTCGCTGACCGCCAGCGCCGCCAGGTAGTATGACGAGGAGGCCTTGCGGAGACTGGTGCGGCAGAAGATGAACACGGTGAGGGAGTTGCCAGCGAAGCCCGAGAGGCACAGCAGCGGCGTGTAGAAGAACTCGAAGGTTGCGATGGCGGAGTAGTTTGGTGACATTTCGCTGCCGGGGTTCGGGTGAGAATGGACCGGGAGGCGCGTGATGCGGCTAGGGGGCGCTAGCGCTCCCGCTGGAGTGGACTTTGCGACGTCAAGTCGGAGAATTATTGGTTTCCAGACACGGATAGTCGGGTCGAGCTGATGATTCCCGACAATGTAGTCGATTGGGTGTATAGTTGAGGATGGGGATCTCGGTAACCGTGTATGTATGTACCGGGTGTCCCAATAAGGTCGGCTAGTGGCTGTATCTCGAGAACCATTCGAACTATTGATTTCGGAAAAAAATAATCCTCACAATAGTGACTTCAAAAAATTCATGGAAATTGTTTTCCACTCTCAAATCTCACCGCTAGATGGCGTTACTTGAAATCAGAATTGAAAAACTTTTATTTATCTGAAAAGTCCCACATCAAGGTGGGTAATTTGAAAGCGTTTCGGACTCTTCTAATGATACTCTAAAAATTACCTATTTGACATTTTGACCTATCTCTCGAAATAAGGGGTGGGGGAAGGGTGGAACTTCATTGCAGATAAGGTTCGATAACTTCCGACTACCTCAACCGATATCAATGATCTTGGTCTTGTTTTGGAGCTATTGAATGAAGGAATCATAATACGCAATGATACCCTAGTTTATATTCGAGGCTCAACTGCCAGATGGCGTTCTTCTGCCGCTCAAACTGTTTACACAAATATCTACGGAAAATCAAATGGGATGCTATATTTATTATTACACTATCGTATTACTCATTGAATAACCTACAAAATAGTACAAACCGGATATGAAGGGGATGTCATTGTGTTCTGTTTTTGAAAACTGTCGGCTTTCAAAGGATAACACTCGCAAAAGGATGGCACTGCGCACAGGTATTCAGTTGGGTTCAACAACTGCCAACTTTGAATTTTGTTCAACGTGTCACTTGACTTGTATCTGAACTCCAAATTTCCATGGATATGAAGATTCTTGAAATATCGATACAAATTCTATACTCGATTATTCTCAGTACACGACTAGCTGAAAACCAAAACGAATGAATTTGTCACTTTTTCATATACCTGTTGTTTTTATTAGTGAACGAAACACGAGGTTACTTGTTTTGTTCTTCAAAACAATTTTCACTTAATAATTACATGAAATTGCGTCATCATGTATGCATTATTTCAAATCCCTATGGATATAGTTATTGTGGGCGTATATATAAATTATATCAATTGATATTGAAACATTGAACACATACAGAATGGTAAGAATACTTATTTCAAGGATATCAACGAAAAAATTACTAGCTATCTGTATATTGAAATACAGTTTTTTCATTATTTCTAGTATACCATTCGAAGTCCGTGAATCATTTTTCTCTGATTAGAATATAAGCTCACGAAGTGGGATTTATGTAGCTTATCGAAGATATAGTTGCTCCAAAGTTCAAATCCGCAAACTTTAGTTGGGGTGTTAGGGGTATAATGGACATTCAAGGATATTTTTGATTCTCCTTGTATTACCTCACTTCTTGCAGTGATGATTTGCTGACCAAATCGTATCCTTGTGAATAAACGAAGCATATACATAAATCCGAAAACTCCCAAATGTTTGAGTTGTTTATGTTATGAGAAGCGATTTAATATCACAACATCAATATTTGGTTTACTGAAGTATTCGAAGTACGAAACTAATGAATAACAAATTTCAAACAAAAACATGTTTTTGATTGAAGAAAAAACACATTAACTCGCGGTTCAGTTCTCTCTCTTCCTTCAACGCATTATATTAATAAAATAAATAAATACAAATAAGATCTAATTATATACTTAAGAGTTATGGGGGTGGGAAAGGAAACTGATCGATTGATTTATTAACCCTTTCTGTTCTTATGGAAGCAGAATAATATTCTTCAGATGAATGAAATCGATCGTATAACACATTGACCTTTATTCTTTATATGGACGGAAGATGTATCAATCAATGTATTCATCAGAATATCATCTGCTGCGTACACAACGATGTGATTGAGCAATTTTTCTTCATTAGGAAAAAGCTCTTTCGGCTATCTTCAATGCTTATCTATGAAGGTTCAAATAGTAAATGTAATAAGGAAATTCTTCAAATAATTTGGTTAGCGTATTGCCAGTCAATGTTATTGGTAAAATAACTTTATTTCACGAAAATTCGCTAAAACTCGATTGCCACTTGCCTATAAATAATAGAATTTTGATCACATTTAATGATCACTTGTTAGTATCTTTAATAGTTCATTTTCTTTGAATGAAAGTTTCAAAATAATATCGAACATTCAGGTATTTTGTTTTTCAACTGTAGGTAGGTTGGTAGGTAACAACAAACGGGTTGAAATCGGGGTGAGATCAAAATTCATATGAACTACAACCTATTCCTAATGATTGTTTCAGCTGAAGGTGATAAAGGAAGGGGTACCTTAGATGCCATTCTAGCTACAACTTACTGTCGATCCCAAATTCATCTATCACGCCAGTTGGCATTACTGCATCCCGAGCTGACTATGCCAATGTTTTCAGGTAAACAAAATCAGACTCTGGGGCTAGCCTTTTTTCACTAATCCGATTTTCATTTCCAGAAATAACAGACCGGTTTCGCTGTTCCAGACCAGAAGTGAGACAACTCCTACTACAGTATTTGCTTCCATGGTTACACAACATGGAACTCGTAGATCCGAATATCCCACCTACTAATACCCACATGTACCAGGTTGGTCTGGGCAAATTCATCAATTTTTCCTATGCTTTGATTGGAAGCCATCTACTGACAAACCATGAATTATATCATCGCCTATCTTAAACAATACAGCATTCAGCTTGAGATTCATTCATCTCGCTGCAGTAACGATAAATTAATTTCGAAATGATGTAGTGTTGGTTTTGGAGCATGCAGATTTGCATGTTCAATCAAAGACGGTTGTCGATCGAATCTAAATATATTTCCCAAATTATTATAATAATCGAATTTTGCTGAGTGGAGGTGCAATGCTCTTATTTGTACTTTGTTCGGTCGTTGGCATATATCGACCTAGTTTGAATAGTTATGTTTAAATTATGCTGAGTAGCACTACAATGATATGTTTTCGCTCAGTGAATACCGCACTCATTCAGATAAAAAGGTAGACAGATACCGAATGCTTCTATGTCTTCTGAAAACTAAACTATGATTATTACGATTCAGCTTATCAATATTTCCTACGACCACATATGAAAACGTCATAGAGCACACTGTTTTGTTGTTTGGAAAGTAGCTCATATCACCATGGCATTGTTATTTGAAAGAAAAATGTACACGTGTTCAAATAAATTTTTTTTTTATGATGGTGATGCGAAATATGTCACCTTCCACACCTGGTATGTAATATACTATATTTTTGGTGACTCGTACTTATCCACTGTGTTCATCTTATCGTCTCCTTATTTTCAGTTCTACGCAAACGAAATCGGCACGGAAAGAAAAGAAGGCTGGGGTTCAGCTGAAGCAACCGAGATGGTGTTGAACAACATATTCTACATAACCGCTAAGGTAAGTCCAGATTCTTGCCTGGCAATCATTTTGATCGAATACTTTCTTCAAGTTTGGCGACTATCACCCGAAAGAAATTGAGGCCATCTGGGCAACACTCTGTACATCGTGGCCCAACAATATGAAAGTCATCATCAGGTATTTGATCATTGTGTCTGGTATGGCCCCATGCGATCTTTTGCCTTACGTAAGTCCACTATACAATAAAATTGCACGAAAAAGTTGCAGCGCTGTTTATAGTTTGATTTTGATGCCAATCAAATCTCTTTCAGTTTCAACTCTAACGTAGTGGCTTTTTCTTTATGTATAAATCGGAGTTGAGAAAGTATTATCAGTCCAGCGCTGTGGCTTGTGTCAGTGGAAAATTGAGGAAATAGTTACTCATAATTTTTTTATTTTTAGGCTAAGAGAGTAGTGTTGTATTTAGCTAGAGTACAACCAGTGAGGTTACTAGATGAGATGATGGTGGAACTGCAGACAATCGAAACTTTAAACTGTCTCATCGAGAGGACAGAAACACCTCCATTTTATAGATTAACGGTCATGCGCAAGGCATCTAGTCATTCAGATGGGACGAATGGAGTATCTGGACAAGCCGACCCCAGCAGTAGAAATGATCTGAGTAATTTTTTTATTGAAATATGTTGAAGTACTCCCGATCTAAAAGATGAAATTACTTATAATAAAATTGCGTTCCGGAAATTTATAATTTTTTGAAATTATCGAGGATAACGCTCGTTTCAGGTATTGAAAAAGGAACAATACACACCAAAAGGCATAGCGGTGAAGATCCCTCGAAGAATGCCGTTGCCAAATCTGATTCTGGTACGAATGTCTTTTCTGATTTTGCCATGTCTAGGCCAGATAAACAACGAAATCAGGATGAAATGACAAATTCTCTAGAAGAAGTGAGTGGTTTGAATGGAATTGAATATCGAGTATTTTCGAAATTTCCGTTATATTATTTTGTAACTGGTTTTTTATGTTTATAGGTTGTTATTGAAGAAGATGTATTACTTCGTGACAAAGTTGATATGTCACTGCCGCAACCTCATCCTCTTCCAATGCCTGAATTTGGAGGCTATTTTGCTCCATTGACTGAGTATTTACCAGATAGTTCACAGCCTATATCTGGATTTCATAGGTGAATTTCATCATGGATCATTATATCTACAATCAAAATATGATAATACAACTACTTGGTCATTAAAATCAACTGGTGTATTTCAGAATTTGGAAAACACGAACGCATCCAATTCAATACAATTGTCCTCTAAGTCCCCCATTTCACAAGTCAACTCAAATCTTATCATCATCGAAATCATTAGAAATTCGATTTGAAATAATGTTGCTTCTTGAAATTATCTCTGCATCGCTAGGATATAACTTTCAGAAGATGTTGATTGATTCCATCTTCAAATATCTAGTTGTATGTGAGAGGTTGTTTGCGCTATACAAAATGTCAAATTCACAAATCTAGAGTGGGATTATTTTTCAGGTGTAATGTAGGAGTGATGTTACTCTGCGACATCGTTGTAGATGGCATCGAGCTAGATTGGACTATCCACGTTCCACTGATGTTACACATCCTATTTCTAGGCCTTGATCATACCCGACCCCTAGTATACCAACATTGCAAGCAGCTGCTACTCAACTTGCTCATAGTACTAGCCCAGCATCATGATCATTTCACTGTCTCCCACATATTGCTAAATAGCAAAACGAAGCAGTTAGAGTTGGGGTTGTCTACACCAACTCTATCATCAGTGCTCGAACATGCGTTCACAGGTTAGGTGGAATGGTGCCAATAAATCGAACAGAAATGATTTTTTGTCTTATGATTTCAGAATCTGATCCACTCTTCAACGAATTTCTACAATATCATATGGGCACAGGGACTGCTGTTGAGGCTTCGGGTAAATCTAACCCACAAAGTTCTAAAACTGAGGAATCGAGTGAGTTCATGACTTTATTTATATGTAAGTTCTGAATTTTCTGTCTATTACAGCGGAAGAAAAAGATGGTGCAGTACCACAAGTGATTGTAATACCAGAAAACGTCGAACCAGCGCCGATTAAAATCGAAATAACTCTGTCAGTCCTCGTAAAATCCGTCATAGAGTTCTTAGCCACCCGCCAAAACGCCTCCCTTTGGAACTACGAAGACATCACAGCGAAAGTTTGGTCGATCAAGAGCGCCGGTCAAATCGACATTTTCATGCAATACATCCTGAAAATATTCAGAGAATCATTGCCCAACGCTCACATCAACGAACGGTGGGCCCAAACCGCCCTACAGCTAGGCCTCAGCTGCTCTTCCAGGCACTACGCCGGCAGATCATTGCAAATATTCAGGGCCCTGAGGGTACCCATCACCTCCAGGATGCTGTCCGATATCTTGAGCCGGCTGGTGGAAACGGTTTCCGAACAGGGAGAAGATATGCAAGGCTATGTCACAGAATTGCTTCTCACTTTGGAAGCCGCGGTGGAGTCGCTAGAGTCGGACTTCCGCCCGTTGGACTTCATGAAGGATTTCTTCAAATCGACCCCCAATCTCAACAACAAAGAGGCGATTCCCGCGAAGCAAAACCCAGAGGGATCTCCCGTTAACATCACCGGCAGTCCCATGTTCAACTATACCTCGCACGCGAGAAGCACCAGCTATTCTGTTTCGTATGGTCTGAGGAAGGGCGGTCAGAGCTCTAGCGACGTCAAAGAACGAAACAGGCACAGCCAAGATGCCGGGCTCAGTAAGTTCTCTGCCAATTTGTCGAGATCGCGATCAGCACAGAGTCTCAAGATGTTGGGGGATACTGCAACGCAAGACGACAAGTTGACTATCCTAGCCCAGCTGTTTTGGCTAGCAGTGTCTTTACTGGAATCTGACTACGAGCATGAGTTTTTGTTGGCTGTGAGATTGCTGGCTAGTGTGATGCATCGGTTGCCTCTGGATAGACCTGATGCTAGGGACAAAGTCGATAAGCTCCTGTCTCAGCTGAGGTGGATATACTTTCCTGGAGTTCATGCCTTGTTACTGAAGGTGAGTCATCTCTTTTCTTATTTGTAGCATTGGAAATGGATTTTTTATTTTTTCAGGGCTGCACTCACCCAAACATCTACGAACCTGTGGTGGCGCTTCTGTCACACTTCACTCCGCTTCTCAACTTTGTGGTTGTCGATCCGTCCCAAAGTATAGCTTTTCCAATGAACGTGATAGCTCTGCTTCCTTATATGCTTTTGAATTATGAAGACGCCAACGAACTTTGCATTCGAGCCGCTGAGAACATTGCTCAAGTGAGCATCGAGAAGAGCAAGAAGTTGGAGAATTTGGGTACCGTCATGAACCTGTACAGCAGAAGAACGTTCAGCAAGGAGAGTTTCCAGTGGACCAAGTGTGTTGTCAAGTATCTGCATGATACCTACTCTCACTTGAGCTTGAACATGTTGTCGTTCCTTATTGAAATTCTGGAGAAAGGTCCGAATAACCTACAGCTGCCGATTCTGAACATAATCCATTGCATTCTGCATTACGTTGACCTAGCGTCGGCTGCTGCACAGCCCGTGAACGCAGATCTTCTCAAGGTCATCGTGAAGTACATCGAAGGGCCCAACTGGAAGGAAGCTCTTAAAATTCTGAAACTGGTAGTTAGTAGGTCGAGTTCTCTGGTTGCCCCACCGATATCCATACATCCCCATTGGGAAAGCACCTTCACATCCATGCCCCATCCAACTTTCAACGAAGATAACGTTTTTGCCAAAAAAGAGCTGCCAGGTGGGTTTACGGAATTCGGATGCTAATAAGGCTTTATATATTCGATTTGTCAACAGGAAGGACTATGGAGTTCACGTTCGACATGTCTCAAACTCCAGTGATTGGCCGCAGGTTCCTGAACAAACCAGAGGAGCCTAGTACCTCGAAAACTTCAGTCACCCCTAGAAGGTCGTGTTCTTTGAGTCCAGCGGATGCATCACCCCAGTCGGGTTGGAAAAGACCTTGGATGTGCCAGGTGATGAACTTTTCACAGTCGACAAATGGAGTACTGACTTTTTATTTTTATTTTCCTAGGGAAGAGTTAGGGAATGCCTAGTGAATCTACTGACTACCTGCGGTCAGCGAGTGGGTCTTCCTAAAAGTCCATCAGTAAGACCTGTTCCAAGTGATACAACTGATTTTTTCTTGACTTATATGTTCCCTAGGTTATATTCAGTCAGACTTCTGACATCATCGAGAGACAATCGAGTATGGCTTCTAGTACAGAAGAAATCTCGGCCGGTATCAATGACATGAGCGGAGGGTCCAGAAGAGATGATGCAGCGACTGAATTTGGTGTCTTCAAGGACTTCGATTTCTTGGAATATGAGAGTGAAAGCATAGAGGTGTGTCTTTTCGGAGGGACCCGTGAACTGTCGTGGTAAACCGAAGAATTTTTAGGGTGAAAGCACCGACAACTTCAACTGGGGGGTACGTCGTAGACCTCTGAGTCAAGGAGAGGACGATCAGGCTGCTACCAAACAACTAGAAGATAGCTTCAGTGAACAAACTCCTGTTCTGACAGTAAGAAAGGTACACACGTGTCCCTTTAATCATAATGTGAGTGTTCGCTTTTGTCATAATGCTTCTGTTTTCAGTTAGATGTAGTGACAACGTGATATGTGTGTTCATTTCGGCTATGTTTTCAGAGGATATTGGCTGAGGAATCGTCTGATGACGAAGTTGGGTCAGAATCACCTCTAGATGAGATTGCTATAGCTCCCGAATTCGATAATAGTATAATTGACAGCAGTTCAATGTTCCCCCCATCCAGTTTAGCTTTGAGGGAGAATACTTCCCAGGTTCAATCCAGTGCACGATCTGACACCAGGTACTTCATACTATCATACATCTTATTTCAAAATGCAATAAATCGTGTTTTTATTGATATATTATGTAGAGGAACGATGTCAAATTTTTCATTTGAGCAAATCATTGTCAATGTAAATGAAAATCTGTGTATCCTATTCAGATGAGGCTTTGGAAAGGTTTTAGGCAGGGTTCTTATTATAAGGGGGCTGACGAAATGCTATGAATTTTGGCAGACATCTTGATTTTGAATTGGTGGGGGCTCGCCAAGTTCGAAAATTTGAATATGCCAAACCAACAACGAGTTTTGATTTTATTGAAATATATGAACGCTAGATAAACTAATACATGCACAATGTTTCGTGGATTGATTGCTGACAATTTCTATTAGGCATTTAAAAACTGACAAGATGCAAACAACTGAAGTTAGTAGGGTTTTCGGTTATCTCAGCAATATTTCAATTTTTCATTAGCTTAGATATGGATAGAGTTGACTGATGACTTCACTTCCTATCGTAGGCTCTTGATTTTTAACGTGACATTGATGCGTGGGTGAACCTCGCTAAGAGCCGCGTTTTCAAAAAAATTTACTGATTACTGCAGGTATCAATACAAAGTATGAATATTCGATTCTGATTGACATATAATTGTTCCTAACATTTCGTGGAAATAATTTCGATATATGATAAGATATTTTTCAAATATTCGACGGTGGCGCCTCTATCGTTGTATATGAGAACCCCAAGAGAATCAAGGATTTGTCTACTGAAATAATTGAACAGTAGCGCCACCAGGTCTGCTTTTCATCATCATGCTAACCAATAGCAGTTTAGTCAACTTAATTTCCTACCAAATTTCCTTCATTTTCCTCATGGACACCATCGTCTAAAAGCCCAGTTTATTACGTAACCCCGTCCCTCTTTCAAGAACCCTGACTGTTAGGTAACCTATAATAAACTCGAACTTTTTGAAAACCAGTTAGTACATTGGAATTTTCAAACAGATACTAGCGATTTATTCGACAATAAAAAAGGTCTTGTAGGTGTACTGATGATTATTTTTTCAGCGGTTCTAGTGCAGGCGATTTGGGCGATGTTACTCCTTGTAATGCTTCACCGAAATTATCCATCGCCATGAATATGAGAGCGATTTCTAGAAATGACTTGCTCGAGAACTGGTCCACTTACATACAGACTAACATGTTGCAGACTCCTGCGAACACCCTCCAGTTCTTCCACCAATTCCAAAAGTTAGTCGTGGACATTTGCTTGTCGGCCATAGAGGTCACTAGGGAATCCTGCTCTTACATGTCGCAAACGACAGTAAGCGGTCTACCCACCATAAAGCTTATTGGTTCGAGACTATCATCGATGATAGACATGATCAACTCGCGTGTTTTGCCAGGGAATTTGATTTGGTTCAATACGCTGGCTATCAGCAACTCGAAGTTTTTTGAGACTTTGAAGTACGGCATGCTGCAAGTGCAGGAACACTTGGAAACTTTTTGCGATAAAAGAGAGCAAGCAGCTATGGTATTTTTTTCATTCGATTATATTTGATGATTCTATTTTTCATGGTTCGTTTCTAGTTTTGCGATGCTGTCAAGACTACCCTGAAATTGGAACAGCTGAGTGGACCACAGTCCGATTATCACCATGAACAATACTTGCTTGATTTGGGGAAAGCCCTTTACAAGTTGTATTTCCAACTTTTGCTGCTGGTTGAAGCTGGAAATAAAATGGTAGTGACTCTGCATGAAAGTTTGAAAATTGCTGACGTAAGTTTCAAATCGAGTATTCCTTTTGAGAATGAATGAATCGATGATAATGCCAAATAATCACTATTCAATGTTCAAGCCCTATTTACTACGTCTCAATTTCTGCACATCAGCTTGTAAAATTTCTCATTTTCAGTTCAAAGACGTCACAATGGACGTCCTTTCCATAAAACACGCCCTCACTCGGGCATACGAAGACACGGATGCAGATGGAGGAATATCTCCAGCAGTGACCGCAGGATTCAGTTCTGAGAATTTGCTGTCGAATTTATGCAAATTGATCGAAAATGAGAAATGGACATCGGTCATTTTGTATTTCAAATGTAACAAGGAGGAGTTCGTCAGAGAATTCGATGAACTTTGTGATAGAGATAACAACGTCATAACTATATTGAATATTTATTGTAAGAAGCTTGTTCATGACAAACCAGGTAAGTCATCAAGATATCCGAATAAAAAACATAACACTGATAAATACTTACTTTTCAACAGCATATTATATTAATGAATATACATAGCTGTGTACTTTTCCGTTTGCCATAGTTATTTCTATTAGATGTGATCGTACTTGAATGTTTTTCTCATTTTCAGAGTATTTTGTGATAACTAATCAAGAGTCTGACTTGGTGGACGTTTTTGGAAGACTGTTTCAAGTATCAGCAGCTGTGTCAGATTTGGAAGGTGTGTTGAAAGATCAGCCCAGTAAATCGTCAGATACGCAAACGAAATAAATTAGGCGTTAATAGGCGAGATACAAACGCGTAAATTTGATTCAAACATGCTCGTAGTATGGTAGTAAAATACCATGTATTTATAGTTTTTCCCAGAAGATATTATGTAATGTTCGAATAAACGCTGCTCTGAAACCCTCCAATTCAGCGAGACATTCAAACAACAGCAACATGGCCGCTTCTTGTGACGTTACAAGTCATCTGATAGGCATATTCCATGTTGCCACTTTCACTATTTTTCGTAACTTCTGAGGTAATGTTATTCAATTTCATACCATAAATAAAACAAATTGTTTCTACATTTATCATAATGAAATGTTTGCTAGCTGTGTATTCAGTTAATCTTGAATGACATGTATATGTATACTGAGTGATGTCATTAGTTTTTCGGCCTACTCATATTGTAAGGAAATATTAACGCTTAGCATCGCTGTAAAAAATTATTTAACGCGCTTTGTGATCTCCACAGTGTTCGAACAGAAACTTCTTTTCACTTATCGTTCTGGAGGTTTAATTTTTTTCAGAAATTAGTGATCTCGCCTATTATATTTCTTCATATCATATCAATTTATCACATTTCAAATGTAATTAATGGTTAATAATGTATTGGATCTCTATAAAAATGTCGCTAGTTGATGCAATTCTATCTAAACTGAAAAAAAAGTCGTAAATTGTTCTTGCATATTAATATTTGCGGATCGATTTCATATAAGAAAAAATTAGAGGTAACCCATGAATGAAAATGAAATATTTCAATAGCCATTCATCTATCTACTCTGGAGATGTATATTTCGAAATAACATATCTTGTCATAAATTTTATATTTGAAACCACATCGAGTAGCATCAACACTGACTATAAGTCTGATAGCTCTGATAATTGTTAATTATAAGTAAGCACTAAATTGAGTATAATATTTTTGTGTATATAATAAAAATCAAATCAAAACGAACATTTTGTGTTTCCTTCCGTCTGATATAGAAACAGTCAATGAAATTATAGACGATTTCTTGCTTGTGAAATATCAAATAATGTTATCTCTGTTTCTATGGAAATATCGCACGAATAGAAAATATCTTATTTGTTGATTTTCCATTCCAATACAACGACGTAATACCGAATCGAAAGAATTCACATTCGGGAGAGTGTTTAATGTACATATGAAGAAATAATTTGAAGATACAAAAGTAGAATCATTTTTGATGACCGCCATACTATTTAATGAAGAAATTGAACGATATCATTCAAGAAAATATAATGACATATTGACATGATCAAGAAATAGTCCGTATTGAGTCATTTTGAATACTAATTGCTGATATCAACAAAGTTATTATGACACAATCCCTCCCATCAGTACCTATTCTTCAGTTCTACATATATTAGCTATTATACATGTTAAAGCATTGTTCACACCAGTGAAAAGGCATATACTACGATTGATAGAATATGATGCAATAATGAATTTTTGACGTTCGAAGATATCTTCTTGGATATGGGCTATATGTTATGGTTGAAATTCCACTCCAGTACCTATATATAGATATCCGTCTACTCAACTGATTTATCGTTTCAGAAACCAAGATGATAGTTAGAACAAATTTATCCAAAATTCTCTAGAACCTGAAAACAATTGACCTAAATCTTTTTTGGGGCACGTTTCTATCGACAATCGCCTTTGGAAGCGGTTCAACAGAAAAGCATTGTTTTGAACGTTCTGGAAACGTCCATCATAACGTCAAGGAAACGTTCAAGACATAACGTCTCCAGGACGTCATCTTTTTGTTTTACGTGTAAACGCCGCTAAAGCATTTCTCAACTGCCAACCGATGAGCACACCGTCATTATTACGTCCACTGTAGTACTGCCAGCTAGCCCAGCTCTCTTAGGCGAATCACTCGAGAAGAATTCGCGGCGAGAATCGAAGAAAACAAAAGTGTGCTCCGACTTTCCCCGCAAAATTTCACCTGTTGACGCCCAACGCCAATTTCTTCGCGCGTAAACGCGCAGCAGGCCGGGCATCGACGTCAGTCGATGTTCAATTTCTTCGGCAAGGCCTTCGCGACCAGGTGTACTTGATTCTCATTACCATAAAATAAAGGCACGTCGTGCTGCCTCACTTGGACAGAGTGAACTTGAACTGAGGTCGCTGCTACTGGGTACCCATCGCGTTTTTTGGAGATAATCTCCGAATTATAATATATTGTGTAAGCGGTAGGTACGATATATTTACCGCGCTAGAAGGTTAATAAGTGAATATTTGAGGTACAGATATATCAACAAAAGTGGGCCGTGTGAAGTGAAAATATGCTCTCAAGTGTTTCAAGGAAGTCTGTGAGATTGCAGATGTTCCATGGATTGAATTAGCAGAATTGAAGTGAGTAACACCTTTATTATTGGCCAATAATGCATCGTGAGATCAGTGTTATTTCGACCTGAGATAATGAATTTTTTTCGAACGAAATGAAATTTTGTTTCTCTAAAATCTGCGCTATCAGCAGCATATATATCTATTGTTGCTAGGCAACTATATGCACTCATGCTTCCGCTATTGGTCGGCATCAAACAATATTGAAATCTTCACGTCTCTGTAGTTTCATTTTCATTTACATATTTCTTGAAGAACAAATAATGATGTTAACAAAGCAACTGATACCAGAGGCGTAGGTGAAATTTCACAATAAATATCTACCTGATAATATAATATTATTCGGTAATTTTGCACTTATCATGCGATCTATTTTTCAATACAAATTTTTGCTTGTACCTTTGCATATTGACCTCAGGAATCTGAATTTGATGAGGAAACCGTGAACAAACCACTAGGTACTTTTCATTAAATGCATTAACCATGGCTTATTATGCTTTTTATCGATGAAAAACGTAAAACAAATATGTCATATTTTTATAATTTTCCGAAATATAGACAATGGCCATTTTGAAAACCTCTGTGCGTATACTGTGAAATAGTTCTGTGGTCATAGCTGACTCATAGCAAAACCTATATTTTTTCTAGAGATTTCTCTCTTCAATACATGCCAAGAGGAAAGATAGATATCAGTAGAAAAAGGTGAAATTTCTTGAATATTGGCTTTGGATTTGCTCACGGTTCCATTATCAAATTCGGATTCCTGAGGTCAAAATACGTAGGTACAAACAAAAATTTTCATCGAACAATAATAATATATCACATATGATAAGAGCAAATATAAATTACCATTATTCTGTCCAATGTTACGATATTGCTCCGAATTTACAAAAAAAATTGCAATGAGGAAAGCTTCTGTTAGTACCAGCTATATTTCTTATAGACAAAATTCTCCATAAAGTTTCTATTAAAAACTTTAATTCTAGTTCTAACAGGAAGTTGGTTAGTTTTTGCCTTTCGGATCCATATACCCACATATGGGGGTGGATCAAAAAGTTATACTCATGTTGAAAAATTTAATCTCGATTCCAAATAAAAAATTTTGCTCTTTCACCTTTCCATGAATAAATTGGATTCAAGGATTTCGGAGTTATATGAGTATTATACCTATCCATCACAAGTTGATGAATGCTAATAAAATATTCATAACAAATCGTAACAAATGATGCAATGGGTGATATCGAGGGTAATATGAAATATTCTTCACAACTCATAGTGCATAGAAACTAAGTTAATTAATCATTTTACCAATTATGCAAATTAATTTTGATATACTATAATAATAATAATCATAATAATAGATATCTGTTAGAGTGTGTGCTCAAAACTTTTAATGTGCGTTTCATTATTCTTGAGCAACAAGCTACTTATTTATGTAAAGTTTCAGAAATATATGTGTGCGAGAATTAATAAAAACATTCATTTAATTATTATTCAAATTAAGCAGCTATACATGTTAGGTCATTATTAATTTTAATTCGCAACTGCTACAGTGTAGATGTTTTCGAAATTCATCATTATTTCTAAAGAGACAATGCATTGCTTGAGCATTGCCTTTATCGCATGTAGATGAAATATTCATAGTATTACAAACATGGAAGGAAACAATTATACATTGTGTCTATTCAGCGTATAGATAATGATTCATCTACATCTCGCAAGTAGTTTACAAAAAAAGAAACACTAGTTTCATAGACTACAGTTGTCGAACTTATACCCATATCAAAGAATATTATTAACGATTACGTTTACGTACCTCATATTGCCCATGTACATATACAGTATAATACAGTGATCGATACAATCAAATACGCATATGCATTATTGATGCTTCCACTGAAGATGGCAACTTATTAGTTGCCGAAACACGTATTTTTACATATGTTTGTGGTTTTTGCGATATATTTTCATTTGTTGTATATTCGCTCGTATATTCTTAAGCCACAGTCTCCAAGTCTCCCCTTTATTTTGCTCTAGGTACAATCCTTCAATACTATAATCCAAACTTATTTATACACGTACGGATTATGCTGGTACCCTTGGATTTCACAACCTCTTTGGTTCGTAACATTCAAATGAATACTTATGCTTCGAACAATGATGATAACAATAATAAACCTTCTACTGGCATGAGAATACATGTCGGAGACTTATTGGAAGACTACATACAGGGTTTTACCTCTATACTTTTTTGAGATATTATCAAAATTAAGTAAGTATCGATAATGGTAGACCGAATAAGTGATTGTGATCTGACATCAATAGCATGCCATACGACAAGTTCTTCTGTGAGTACAAATTGCAAAATTAATTAAAAATCGATAATTGGAAAGCAACTCACAGTTTTGTGATTGAGGAGCCTAGGAATAGTTTGAATCGAGTTTGAATGTTTACAATGATGAATGAATCATATTATTTTATACAGGGTGTAACTAAATAAGTGTAAAACATTTGAGGGGGTGATTCCTCATCGAAAAAAAGATAGGATCTTTCATACAAAGAAACTTCATTGGAGCATCCCATTTTAAGATACAGCCCTTATGTACATAAAATTTGTTTAACAATTTTTTTCACAAGCACTAAAAAAGTTACAGTATTGAAATTAACTTTACATTTTCTACTACCAAGAAGACACTTAGCATTTAATTTAATGCAGGTAGTAACTACAAAATAACAATAAATCCAGTTTGCATTTATGACGATATATCTCTGTAATTGTTCGTGAAATAATTTTTTGCTGCGAACTGGTTTATTGCCGGACATTATTTGTTTATAATGGAACAGGCTATCGGAAATAAATTTTTAAATGGTAAACAAATAATAAGACATAAAGTTACATTGGAAATAAATTTTAGAGGTTACGTTTTCCACCCCTCACAACCATGGGGTAAACCAAGTAAATTACTGGCTAAGTGTCTTTTTCGATAGTAGAAAATGTCAGGTTAATTTCAATACTGTAACTTTTTTAGTGCTTGTGAAAAAAATTGTTAAACAAATTTTATGTACCCCCTTCAAGGGGCTGTATCTTAACATGGGATGCTCCAATGAAGTTTCTTTATATGAAAGATCCTATCTTTTCCTCGATGAGGAATCACCCCCTCAAGTGTTTAACACTTATTTAGTTACACCCTGTATATTATATTTAGTTACATTTTGTGGGTCCATCCTGTTTAAATTATATTTATGCCGAGATTTATGCTGATCGTCTTAATATAATGTGCTACTTGCTTACGTTCATCATATTATATTAAAAGGATATCATCTTGAATTGGGTGTGGATATAATTCATGATGATTAATATGGCAATGAGTATTCTCAAAGAATCTCTCATTTGACTAATTTTTAGGTACACAAGGGAACAAGGGTAATATAATAACTTGAGTAAAAGTATTGTTATCAAGGTTACATAGGAGTGAGTACAAGACTGAGATACGTAGGCATGATTATCCATTCTATCGAAATATGCAATAATATTCGTAGGTAATAAGTAGTTGGGATATTGAGAATTGGCCATGGGTCACATGACGTATTTTGATCATTCATCTAATACTAATCAGAGCTTACTTTTGCACATTAATATGATGATGTGGAAACGTAACACCTATAATAAATGTTCACATAATTTATTTATATACCCACCTCGATCTATTATGGTGCATACTATTTTTTTGGAATTCCAATGATGTTTCTAGACTTTGTTGATTACCTTTGCGAATAAAAGGTATCGAAACGCTTGAATGCAGATACTCAACCTAAATGCATACATTAAAGAGATTTTAGTTACGTCGACTGTTTTCTGTAGCGTAGCTATACCTATTAATTGAGCAAAACTTATTTAAATGATGGGTAATAATAATGAATGCAGGAGATACATATCATAACATTATTTTTTTCATTTCTTCCGTAGAAGGCACCAACACCAATATGAAGGACACATCCACCCCAAGCATCAATTTGACGTTGCGGCGACGTGTTTGAAAAAGTTGCGCAACCAAACATGAGTTGCGTAGTCGACCTTAGTACTACGTCGTCACGACCCTGTTTTGCACCAATTTGGTCAATCATTTTTGGGTTTTTAAAACGTTTCACTTTCAACTGTAGGTAGCACTTGGTCGTTTCCTAAACGTTGCTAAATTTACCAAAAAACAACTACACACTTGCGCCCTCTTGCGCAGCGATGACAGTTCACTTTCCACGGTGTTCAGAAATTAGTAAATATTCCAACCAGAGATGAGGGTTACTTATCTCTGATTCCAACCCAAAATGGACACTTGGTAAAAACTTTCTGACGACTACTAATGTTTTACTCATGTGCTCATGATAGGTACCTACTCTATTTATATTGCCTGAAAATAAAGATTTCCAAACAGAAATTATCAACGCATTTCAGTTTATTGTCAAATATACTATTGTTTTGCGTCAAAAAACACGCGCTCCTTCAATCCGTGGCGAATTTCTCAAAACTCGAAGAAAAAAAAACGAAAAAAAAATAATTTGGGATATATAATATTCAAAGTTAATATTTATCCAAACAAGAACTATAGAGGATACAATGATATATTAATCGTTTCTAGAGTACTGTTAACCTCTGTTTATATTCCCAAATTTCAATGGCCGACCATGTTTCCGAAGATAATTACGCATCAAACATGGCGTAGTATTATAATAGACGTCAACACGACTTAGGATATCAGATAACTGAAAAATATACTGCTTTCAACCTTAGTCATCCAGACAACTAAATATAACCAAAGCGCGACTGAAGTTGGTTATCCGACCAAAAACTGAACGAAGTCCAACTAACGAACACACCTCGCTCCACATTTTGAAACGGGCTTTCCTGTGTCATACAATTGTCAGTAGTGTTCTTCGAAAAATTAGTTGCTTTCGTCAATCTCTGCATCCAGGTTAGCATTTGTTCCAAAAGAACTGAAGTTTTCCAAACTGCCTGTCTTCAGGCATAATTTTATTTTTAATAAATTTTTTGAGGTTAGGTTGGATCAAGTTTTTCTTATCTTACTAGATATTTATTCTTTCGTCGAAGCATTTCAGCCAACATTATGTCCTTGTTGTCATGGGGCATGTTCTCTATAGTGAGTATTTGGAAAATTTAACTGCAAAGATTTGACTCCATGAAAACGTTTACAATTTTTATAAAAAATTGCCCACTGCCAAGTTAAATGTCACAAGCAAGGTGGATATAGGATGGTGAAACAGCTTCCTATTAACAAGCACTAGAATAAACTGTAGACCTTTGCCTACTTGATTTCATACCGTAGTAATATTTCCTGAAGTTATCAGAGATGGCGACATACCTTGTGTCGGTAAAACAGAATCTGTGCATCTGTCACCTTTTTATCAGTTTTATCTGTTCTAGATGAAAAATGATTGAGAAGAGTCAAAATATCAATATTCATTCAAGATTTATTGAAAATATATTGTTTTAATGTCGTTTCAAGTCTCGTCTGTCAGATGTGAACCACAGAAATACGTAAGCAACAGAAATCTTCTTCGATAATCGATCTTATCGCCATCTTCTTTCAAGTCGTGGAAATATTAGTACCTTCTCAAACGGTCTACAAGTTTTTCGCAGAAACAATTGAAGAGCTGTTTCACCATCCTATATCCACCTTGGTCACAAGGTCAGCTCAACGTCGGTAAAACGTTGAACATAACTAGAGTAATCACTCAAACGTTTTTAGAACGTCACTCCTATTCCCAAAATTTTTACTACATGAATTTGGTTGGGTTTAACCTTGTAACAACGTCGTCGGTTAACTAAAGTCATGCTCAACACTGATACAACGTTGTCCGGTGGTTTAGAGAGCGTTGTTTCATAAATGACTGATATCTACACTAAGTATAACGTTGATTTTGGTGTATTATGTGGTTATCGTCGCCAAAATGCTACTTGGGACTGACCGATAGTCACAACCACTAACAAATTAACAAATCGTATGAAGTTATATTGATACTAGTATGGCAACCTGGGGACATGCTCTTGCATGGTGTATTAATACTCCACAGTAACATCAGTAATATAGAACTCAACCCTGTATAAATTAAGAAAATTGGGACTTACCCTTAACTATAGACAATGATGCAAAATATAAGATACATAATACGCCCCATCTATAATTGGCGTATATATAACTTGTCGAACTTGATAAAAAGTAAAAACATATGGAATATAAATCAGGATACATCAGTACCCAAGTGAACAATATAGAAACATGCCATAAATAGTATATCATACAGGAGAGGGCTATAATTTGTCCAGGGATTTAAAAATACTTTTGTCCTGAGATATTATGCTATTTCATGCACTTTAGGATAGGTATAACGTTAAAGAAAAAATAACGAAAAAAAAAAATTGATTCCTATTTTGTACAAAATGAAACACCAACATCATATCCTTGGTGCCACTGACGACTAATTATCAAAAATAACAGCTGCAATAATAATGATTTACCTCTTTTTCACTTGGCTAATTGCAGTGGGGTTACAATAAATGTTAATATTAATAGAAATTGAGTTATTTTTCCATATTCCAATATATTTCTAAACACCAAAAACTGATTTATTGTTTTTATCATATCGACGTTATACATTCTGAATCATAAGTCAGAATCATCAATGGTACAGGTAGCACAACGAATGCACAAAAATCTTTTCACGAAATTTGGAATAATGGATTTGAATTCCATTATATGAAGAATACCTCACATACACTGAGTATTTCAATTGAAATGTATACTAAAATAAGCAATTTTATTCACTGGTTTTGTGAGTGCAAAATTTGGCTCGAATTTGAATCAGAATCATCAAATTTATTTTTATCGCCCTGTATGATTCGCTTCTGCGAAGATAATTTTCATTCGACAATTTCCTCATATCTTGACTTGAGTTATCCTGGCTTAGCATCACATATTTTTCTTGGGCAATAGCAAATGTGACAACATGGTGTTGAAGTTATTGTGAAGATATCAATCATATGCTGACAAGGCATCTGATCCGTTCTTGCTGATGTATTATTTGTCGATTAATTGCACAAGTTACGATGCAAATAAAGAAACGTTGTTCTTCGGATTCTATAAGTTTCATGATGGAATATTACGCAACGTTTATTGTTGAATCAACACTGAGCATATTTGAAGCGTATAGGTATACATGAATAATTCAGCATTTGTATTTAATATCATAAAGTATTCATGAATCAGAAAACGAATAAAAAAATCTGATGGTTCAGATTACCTAACACATCATTTATAGCCTGAAGATAAACAATTCATTGACAAAGTCTAAATATCGTATGGCGGCTGCTGATACCGATATTGGGTAGATTTTGGAAAAACACTAGAAAAAAACATATATTTAGTAAACCATAAAATACAACATAAGATTGGAATCTATTATTTATTATGATCTCCATAACCCCAATAAGTGAAGTATTATGGAGTTTCGGTTCGTATAAATCAGGAAAGTAAATCACCATATCAATTTCAAATGTTTTTGTTAGGATTACTTTCTAATTGTTAATTGTTACCGCACGATTGTGGTTCCATGTCAAATCATTTTCGAATCTACTTAGTAAAACAATGTGGTTTTATATATTATAATTCATCGGAATGTTCAGGGCATGAAATTTCACAATGTGGCATTCTTTGTTGCCTTTCCGCTGAAAATTTTGCTACAAAAATCTCTCAAAACATTACTGGTTTATAAATCTCAACTCATCGGTGCGTTTAAAAACAATTTTAGTACCTAACCTACACCCACTTATTTTGGCCTCCTGAGCATTTAATCGAAGTCAAAACGGGGGTCTTTCAAGTTGGTTTATTTTCAGAGGATGAGCGGAGTTACCAAAAACCCGGCGTGAGTAGAGCCCGATGGGAGCAAGATCAAAATTTTCTGTTGTCTTTGGCAAGATCCAATCCATGTTTTTTTCATACGGATGCCTCAGAAAATGAGGTTTCACGTATGGAAAACTGGCTTCGAAAGCGGTGCTTTGCAGTTTGCACATGACTATATCATCGTCCATATATGCACGAATCTATATGTCATCTCTCAGCACGCATCTCTCGATCGCTCACTGTTCAAAATCCTGCAATGTTTCCAGTTGGGACTGTTGGAAGTTGGATTTTCATAGCATAGTCAGTTTGAGCTGTTATCTTTAAAAACGAGTCTTACAGATTTGTTGTGTGGTTTCGCATGGTTTCGCTAATATTTTCATTGGTATAAAAGGTACCTATGTTGTCTAAATTGACCAGAATGGGTAATAAAACTTCTGTACACGCACTGAGCACATATATTTGATAGATTTGGGACTCGTGTTTAAAGCATTTAAAACCGGTCATTTTATACTTTCCAACACATCATACACTGATGCAATTACTTCCTTAAACATCAGTCGCTACCAGGCAACCTTTTTCAAACTTTGGATGTACCGTATGTTGATAAGTGGTATATATTTCAACAATATCACAAAACAAATGCATATCCTTATTCCTTATATCGAACATGAAAGATATGAAAGAAACAAAGGCACCGCTGCTTTGGAATGGCAAAAACAACAAAGCCACAGAGCAGGAGACCTAATCACGAGATTCCGCTTCGATAACCATGGCCTGAAGGTCATCGCAGAAAGTAGCTGAAATCGACCTTGCCGTGAGCTTCTCCCTTCCTATAAGACATACCTTCCTTCCTGATACGAAAGCCTACCTGCATGTTGCCATATCGTCAAGAAATCTTTAAAGTGTGTCATTATTCATTCGGATTTTTCCTGACTAGGTACACACACACTATATGTACCTAGGTAGTAGGTACTCTAGAGGGGCTATTTTTTCCATTACATTTGTACCTGCCAAATTTTATCAGCAAAACAATTTTATTACTAAAACTACATTGGGAGATGAATATATAAATGCGAGTATAAATGCTTACTATCCAGGTACGACTCAATCCAAGATTCAATAACAATAGTAATTTACGTAACAAGTCCGGAAAATGCTGTTTTTTTGGATGAGTGGACAAAATTCTAGGACGAGCGTAGCGAGTCCTGGAAGTCTGCGAGTCCAAAAAAACTGTTTTCGGGCGTGTTGCGTACACAATTTTTTCGGCAACCGTGTAGAATAACAAATCAAAGAAAAACATTTCTTTATTAGAACAAAATTTCGAACATTTCAATTCTTATTTATATTAATATTTATATTAAAATTAGAACAATTGTTAATATTGAATTTGTTTGAAATGCTTGGTATATTTAAGTGCCTTTTGTTGAAGTCAGAACAAGAAGGTAAAGTTTCCGTTTCACATTGATTGTTTTCATCTGATAATTTTTGAATGTTAGCTAATTTTATGTCAGATAGCTGTCAGTCGTTATTTTGCTGCTATGGTAATGATCAACTGCATTTATCAAAACCATACTACCAAGATTTTCATATTAACAATGACAACAACGATGTGATTCTTCCCGGCCTAGTCCGGGAAGTACGTACTTCCCGGACTGAATGCCACTTTCTCAAAAAAAAATCGTCTGGAAAGTACGTACTTTCCGGACGGTTGCCGAAAAAAGTATATGTCCAAGTGGGAAAGGAATGTGGGTAGGTGGTAGGTAATTTGGTATTTCGAAGAATACTCAATATTCTACAAAAATTGAAATTACATGAACTTTTAATTATTGTATTCATTTATATTTCATAGCTTATTGAAATGAATCAAAAGCCGAAAATGACAATATATAGTTACCGAATATGACCCAAATACACGACTGAGACCAATTCCAAAAGCGATTTATAATCGAATATGAAAATAAATTACTGAATAATATGACACCAAACACATGGTTTTGACTATTTTAATTATATTTTGAATATCACGCACAAGCATTTTTGTGACTGCTTCAGTGATTTTGCACCTGTTTATTCAAAAAACACAATTATATTGCGTTATTTTTCAAATTGTATGTACCTGTTTTGGGAAAATTTGTATTACTATTTACCAGCTATTTACTATGTACTTATTGTGAAATTTATTTATAAAAATTCGTGAATAAACCTTTTTATTATTATATTATTATTTATGAACCTTTTTATTTAGTGTGAATGTTTAACTTTCTTCCCATTTTTCAATTCTTAGAAAACATGGAAAATACATTCGTCGTCTCATACGATATGCGCTAGCGCCAAGAACTGAATGATACAATTTTCAGAACCTTCACCATAATTTGAAATCGGTTATTTTTCGAATACCTATTTTTATTTACTTATTCAAGCTCGAAATAAAATAAAAAATATAAAAATATTTCGTCAAATCTGTGATTATTATTTATGACCTGTGGTATAAGAGAATTATTGGAAGTTGAATTAGTTGAATGTGTTCAAGAAATATGTTGAAGTATTATTAGCGTTACCGTTGTCGTTACCGTAACCGTTGAAGTTATCGTTGTCTTTGCCATTACCGTTACCGTTATCGCTGCCATTGGAGGCCGGCTACTTTTTCTTGGATCATTCCTGAAAAAAACTAACAGAACATTTTTGGGGAGGTATCACCCGTATGATACTGAAGCAGTCGATACTGTTGTTGAACTTGTCTTTGTCGTTACTATCGTTGTAGTTGTCTGTATGGTTATCTTCATCGGAATACTACCAACTCTACCGCTACTGTAACCATTACCTTTGTCGTTACCGTAGCCGTTGATGTTATCGTTGTCATACTTCTTCCTGGATCTTTCCTGAAAAAAAAAACAGGAAATCCCTGTAGAGCTATCACCCGCATGATACTGAAGCAGTCGATACATCCGACAACCTTGCGACTTTATCTCAGGGCCGTACCGGGCCGGCAAGTGCTCACCGCTGGCTTGATCCGTTTGATCGTTCCTGCTCAGTTTTACACTTCATGTTCACCTTAGCCGGATCGTGAACTCTTCCGAAAAACGAACGGAATGTCAATTGGTGCGCTGTGCTTGGCCTGAATTTAAATGTTTCTTCGTGTTGTTGGTATTGTGATTGTGCTGGTTCTGTGACATCTCTATCCAAAGAAATATTCAGTAAGAACGTCAGTTGTACCTAGTCATATTTTTTGTATTTTTTTTATTTTATAAATGAAACTTGAAGTAAATGTAAATGATATAATGTAAATTTACATTATATCTGTTTGAAATTTCCGTGAAATTTAATAGTTATTTATGCCGGTTGCATAAAAGTTCATCAAGCCTTCTGATGTTAACTTATCGTGGGATAAACTCTGATAACTCGAGAGCTAAGACATGTGTTGCCATGGTTAGAAACAAATTGAATATTGAATCCTCTGTTAACCGGTCCTAAGTGTTTTAGATAGGTATAGCATTTTATTCGCGTAAGAGCGAAGCTCGAAAAAATTGTACCTAAAACACGCACGCAATACAATAACATTTTATTCACATTCATTTTTCAAAAACCATTCGTCATTTGCTCTGATAGTGGATGTAACCTCTTCAAGAGAAGTGTTTTGAAAAGTTTTACAAGTGCGACAACGTCTCTTATGAAACGTGTGTCATATACAATGTTTTCTATTTTTCAATGATTGGAAGTCTTTTATTGAAAGAAATTGAGTTGATATCGATAAATAACAGAAACATCTTCGATTGGTAATAATGATGACATTGAAATAAATCAGACTCTGAATTGAAATTTACCAATAAAAACATTGAGTTTTTCACTGCTAGTATCACCAAATCCAAAATAGCTCAGAAGTACACTGGGCCTAAAGCCTAGTTTATGTTGGAACGAATTCCGCAAATAAAATGCGATTAAAAATGGCGTCTCTTTTGTCGGAAGTAAGTTAAAAAATGTAACTTTATTGCGATTTCCGCAGAATATGTCTTTCCAATAAATGGGGTTATATCAAGAACAGGTGTTTACTAAGAGGTGTTTACTTCACTGGAGAGTTGTTGATGTAGACGAATTATCAGGTTGTACAAGTTATACAAACTTTTCCGTATTTGTTATTTTGTATCAGAAATAACACGAAAACCTCTTCATTTCAGCGTAGGTAAAAGTTTCAACAGTTCATGGAATATACATCTTCTGTTTCTGAATCCATGTTGGTGTTTTAAATTTGGCTTTTCCCCTTTGCATTGTTTTCGTTTTGGAAGTCAACAAACTTGTGTAGTGAAAAATGAAGTTATGCATTTGTTAGAAAAATCTTAAACAAAACAAACTATCTCTGTCCTTTGTTTCCACTCACGACTTTGAGGCATGGATAATAATTTCAGCGATTGTCTGGTTCAACATGAACTAGGTTGTTCGACAATACAATCGAGTTTGCGGAATCGCATAAAAATAATCGCATAATCGTTCTAACATGAACTAACCTTAACTATTCTGACTTTCATTTGACAGTTCGATTGTACCAACCCCCAAATAATAAAAAATGCGTATCGAAACAGAGGCTATTTTAAGACGCATTTGCGTTTCATAATGACTTCATTATAGAACCGAAATAGAATAAGTGTTTTTTAACCGTCAAACTTAGTTGCGAAGCAACCATCGTAAGTCTAGTACTTGTATGAGACAGGAAGACGTGGACCTTAGCTTTTTAAGTGTCATCCGTTGGATATCGTTGATATTCCGAAGGATTGATATCTAGGTACCAAAAATGTTCGGTTGGTCACCTAAACGATACTATAGAAATAAATAAATATTTCTGATAGCCGCGACAAGCACTATGCATGTGTTCCGAAACAACTACAAGCTTGTTATTGATGCAAACGAAGTGAAACATGATGAAACAAAGAACGAAATGTCTATTGGTATAAGTGGTTACAGGTTACAGGTCTGAAACTTTTGGAATAATACATTGGTGGAGATGGTGTAGGGCTTCTGATCCTCAATTAGGTATGCTACTCCACTTGAGAATTTTGATCTATGATATTTGTCAGAGGAGATTGATTAGAGAACATGATCGTATCGTGACATCAAAAAATCCGCGATAAACAAATACACCTGCGGTTTCTAGCCAATTAGGGAATACAACTGGCAGGTCTTATTCAGGATGTTATCTACTATATAATTCGTATATAACATACTATTGGAACGGTAAGAGTAAAATAAAGCGCTGCTGTAGGTACTACCTAAACACTTCCTCTATTGCAAATTATATAATTTATCGCAAAGCTTTTTCACACAACCGTAATTCTATTTATGAGACAACTAATTTTGTTACCTACGCGAGTGAATAGATCATGTTCCACATTATAATTCCGCTTAATATATCAAAGAAGGCGGTATTCAATTACTATTCATTTCAGTAGTTCGACCTGGACATTTTTGTCCTATCTAGGACTTCGTCATTGAATAATATGCATACGTGATGGCTAAACAAAACTATTTACTTACCCACTAGATATTGAACTACGTGTCGAATGACATGTAGAGGCTAAACACTTGTGCGTTTGTATATGTTCATCAAAAAGATTAGGTACCAACGATACCTCCAAACTGTATCTGAGCTCATACTTTATTGGAATTAGTTGAATACTGTGGCTACATGTGTTCATGACAAAATCTCCAAAGGGAGACTACGAGATTAGTGACAAGCAAGCCGCTTTCTGAATGATTGTGATCTATATCAATTCAACATTTTGGAGAAAACAACACCAGATATAGCTGAATTCCTGGATGATTTTTCATATTAAATTTCATTATAGCTCATGCTGTATCTTACAGCTCAAGAAGCCATCGACATCTGATGCGGTAGAAGATCCACCGGACCATGGCAACAATAGTAAAACTATGTGAAAGTCGATTTTCTACTAGAGGAAATGATCTGTACAATCGTTGTGTTTTCCGCATTACTATGTCTTCCGTCCTCAAAGATTTATTCGGATACTTTCTTAGCGGACTTTCCATCTTCTGGTGAATAATGAAATGCGCTTCCTTATCGACTGATACAGTCAATCACTGTTAGAGGTATTATATTCACTTATCTGTGATTATTGGGCTGGATGATCCATTTGGTAACGAACGCACCAGATTTTTTTTAAAAATATTTATTACAGTGAAAAATGAATTCGAATATTTGTAAGTGTAACAAATCCTCATAGTGACAGTATGATTGCTTAGTTTTTAACGTAGTTTTTTTGTATCATATCGTCATATTTCATTAAATTTCGGAATGCATTTCGAATATTATACAGTGAGGATCAAAAGTTCCTGGCCATCCACGTCTTCATTCAACATTTCACAAAAAAATTTAGTACAACAATTCCTTTAATGACAAAATTGTTATTTGAACAGGGTGCTGTTACAAAAAAGCGGAACAGCTCAGTAATCTATTTTTTAGGGCCTCGACATAGTTGATCCGGCCCTGGCAGGCATAATCGCTAGTGGTGGAATAATAGTACAGTGAAACCTCGTTTAACTCAAACCTCCACAGTTCGAAATTTTCTGTTATTTCCTGTACATTTTGAGTAATTGCCAAGTTGGTGAATTTCAATACCCCTACTCGAAAAGATCTACATTTCGAAGCTAATCACAGGCTTCATCAGCGCAGCAGTCTTTTCTAAAAGTCAGTTACAAGAAAAATTTGCCTAACACTGAAATGGCTTGAATCAGGTACAATATTGCAACAAACAACGATGAAAAATGTTTCAGCATTATTGCATTGTTGTAAAGTAAGCAGGAAAAGAGTGACCTTTTGAATCATTGTTGCTGTCAGCGAGAAGTAAAACATTTAAAACACTTCCAAAATCAATTCTTCAGGCTATCGGAACTGTCGGTTATGGGATATATAATTTTATAGCCAATTATGAAATTCCATTATAACTCAGCTGAAATAAATAATTTGTGAACAATAAGTAATATCGCGAGTTGTATTCATTCGATAAATGTTCGGAATTGTGCAATAAAGATGTAAGATCCTTAGAAAGTATAGTCCTTCAAAATGAGTTCGAAAGAAAAATATGATAAAAGTCGAGATAAAAGTAATGGTGATGAAATCCCATAAGAGAAACAGTTCACATTTTCAATCCACTTATAAATAATTTTAAACCACATAATAGATACATATACACGTATTCTTTAGTATAGTTTTACTGCAGCAATATGCTGAAGTAATTTTTTTAGTTATTTTTATTGAAATAGAAACATTAACTCGAATCAAAAAAATCGGTCAGGTATGGCTCGTTGGGATGAACGGAAAAACACACTGTTCGATCGAATCTACCTCATTATATCCTGTACTAATGTTATCAAATATCAGAAAACGTAGCTGAGAATATTGCTACACATTCATGAAATGCATGGCTGTTTGAATACAATACCTAACTATTACTTTTCTTACTGCCGTTCACTACCAAGGCGATAAAAGTCTGCACGGATACGCACCAATGAACACATCCGCTTTTATCTTTCATTTCTATAAACCATTTTGAATATTATCTACCATCCCCACCTTTTGCATGTATTGAGAAATACGAGAGCATTAAATTAAACATACATTGTATTCGACCAATGAACATCTACTTATATATACTTCAATGATCTTTTAGACTAACAAAGTACGTTCTCAGAAATGTCCTCATATTTTCATGATACATCTGTCTGTATCAAGAATGGAACAATTGAAATTTCCTATAGTACATTTCCTCCTGCTGCACATTTAGTACCCCAAGAAAAAGAAGAAAGTTGTTCGAATGTTTGGTTAGGTTTCGGTTCTTTCTAAGAAAACATCAAATATGTGTCTACCTTACTCAATTCAGTAAACATGACCTGCTTTAAATATGTACCTACCTATCTACTTATCGTATTCATTAACTTTTAATGCTCTGTTTATCCTCCATTTATGTTGATGGAAATTATAATTCGCACCAACCTTTGTTGCAAAATTTAATTTAGTTTACTAGAATGAGAATTTTATACTTCAATTTACAGATAAAGAAATATTCATTTGTTCTTTATGCGTCGCGGTTTTGTGAATAAAATAAATATATATATGTTCCCTCTCAATTGGAAACAACTTCTGGGGCATATTGAGGAACCATAGACAAGCAGTTTGAGATAAGAGACTGATGTCCGGAAGTGCATGGTTTTCAAAATACAGGGTGTCAAAGTTTTTTTCAAAAAACTTTTTTTTATTAATATTTCAAAGACACGTTAACCGATTTTCTTGAAATTTGCTAGTGATGTAAGCTTTAATAAGACGCTCAGTTAGCACTAATTAAATGTTAATTATGACTTCCAGTGCCGCCCCGGGGGACAGTGTCACGAATAAAAATGACAAAAAATGTACGCTGCTGACTTTTTTTAAAAATTTTATATTTTTTTCAGAAAGCTCAGTTAAAAATACAACTTTTTTGTCACTTGATATTTTTTCGTATCTCTCTCCGTTTTCGAGAAAAATTTTTTTATTAAAAACTTTATTGAAAGGTCCATTATTATTAGAAAGAAAAACGAGGCTTTTTTACAAATAATTTATTATTAATTAGTGGAGCAAATGCTCAAAGTGTCCACCATGCATTTCGATGCATTTTCTGCACCAGGATTCGCGCACCCGAGCAAACACGCCTGGATTGTTCGCGATAAATTCCGCTTCCACCACAACTCTAGCAAACTAGGTCCTCCATGGTCGGCACAGGAGTTGCATAGATCAACCGTTCCATTTCGCCCCAAAGAAAAAAGTCCAGGGGGGCCAAGTCCGGCGACCTTGCTGGCCAAGGGACGGGACCACCTCTATACCAATCCACCTGTATTTTGAAAACCATGCACTTCCGGACATCAGTCTCTTATCTCAAACTGCTTGTCTATGGTTCCTCAATATGCCCCAGAAGTTTTTTCCAATTGAGAGGGGACACCCTGTATATTGCTACAAAAATGTGCCTCTACGATAATGTTGCCTTACTAAATCCACATATATGGACCAGTTATTACCTACTTAAACACTCCAAATATCATGGATATGGATGAGATAAGATGACCAATACATACTAATCTAAAACCATCTAGCAAATAACTGAACTGAGCAGTGGCACAACGACCTCAATGGCACATCTAGTGTCCATCTGATTCGTAGATATAGAAAGAATCTTCAGCATATTCACAAGACACAATCAAGGTGCTTGCCAATGATAGGAAATCAACCAACCGTTAATAGGAGCTCACATGCAAGGATTAAATGATGCAATCTCATATTGCAAATTGGCAACACGTTTTGTATATTGCAGGAAATGGTTTAATTAGTTTTTGATATCTCCATCAGCATCTACTCGCAGGATGGATCATGGTTATTTCATTACCCATCATTTCGTAAGGATACAAAATCATACAGACGTTGGCTCAAGTCTATTGGTGAAGATTTGATACACACGCAAAAACTTATGGGGATAGGTATTCGATAAAGTTTGGGTATATACCTATACTTATTTCCGATTTATTGATTTCGTTTCAACACACGCGTAATATTATACTTTTGATTTTCTCGATTAGCTTAAATTCCCATTTCAGTCCTAGTTAAACAGATATCCAAACCACAGATTCCAAACCAAGACTGAGGTAAACGATACAATAAATAGAAAAGTTGACAATGTGGTAGCATCAACAAACAATAAAAAAGTGGTACTACATACTCATAAAGTATTCAATGACAAGGTGATCGTTGGAGATGCAGAAGTCGTTTGTCGTTTGTTTATTGGTACCACGTGTTGAGCGTTAGTCATCCAATCAGTAGTTCTGAACTGAAGGATCTTGTTTGTTGAAACTCCCACCTGTTTGAGTAATTGGAATTACATACAAGAGTCACTTAGCATAAGTCAATGTCATTACATTTTATGCCGCGACATTAGAGGTCGAGCAGGTAGATATTTCGGGTAGGTATTTATAACAACAAATACAAAAAAATGTTTGGTGGAATTTGAAGGTCGTAAGCAGCCTCACCAGTTTTTCGAGGTGTAATAAAAATTTAAATATTCTGAATATTGTTCAGACTCTCAAGATGGTGCTAAAAGTTTATACGTTTTTTATATCTCTCAAACCAAATGGAACTGGTTTTCGAAATTCGGAGGAAAATATATTTTTTATGCACCATTATCATTATATAACAGGAATTTGTATATATTTTATAAATATTAAGTGTCGAAGCTGCAAAGTATGGAGCATCAAAAAAGTTTTGGTAATTTTGAATTTATCGTGCGATCACTTTTTCAGTGAACATTTTTGTTTGTAACTATGTATTTTGACCTTAGGAATCCGAATTTGATAATAAAATCGTGAACATACCTCTTATTTTCGAGATAATCCATGACAAAGTTAAAAATTTCACCTTTTTATTTGTCTGGGATTCTTAGAAGAAGAAGAAATATTTATTTAAATAGGTTACCCTAATATACAAAAAAAATTATAATACTATACATTAAATTAAACAGTAGTATACAATAAATTTAACAATAGGTAGGTAGTTAATCTAAATTAATAAGAAAAAAAACAAAAAAAACATATTAAAATTCAGAATACAAGTAAACCTAATTTAGTTCAAATATAAGGCACAATTTAATTTTTAACATATTCTTCAGACCTTATATTTTATCAAACATTTTCTCAAACATTTTGTATGGTTTCCAATAACTGTTTTTTAAAAATGCTTAATGATGGACTAGTTTTAACTATGTTTGGTAGTTTATTATAAGTAGCAAAGCCTTTAAAAAACAAAGAATTCATGGCACTTCTCTTATTCGTTCTGTATACATACAAATTTGCGTTGTTTCTTTTCAGATTCCAGGACATATTACATGCATGTACCATGATTAATTATGATTTTTGTTCGAGAAAAACATCATAAATATGAAATTATTTCATAATTTTACTATTATTTCACCAACTAGGCTACATGAACAACGGCCATTTTGAAAACCTGTGTGCAAATTTCGAGCGATTAAAGGTAGATTCATAGCAAAACGACTCAATGATATGTTTTTTCTCTCTTCGATACATGTCAAAAAGTAAGGTAGATATCAGTGAAAGACGGTTTAATTTCGAAATTTGGCATAGATTATCTCGAAAATTCGAGGTATGTATTTCTGAAAAATAGATCGCATGATAAGTGCAAAATCGCCAGTTTCATTGAGTTACTGAAAAAATACCTCAGATTTTAGTGTAATTTCTGTTATTACGACCAATTGGAAAAAAATAGCAAGAAGTGAACTTGAATGAGAATCATACAAGAAAATCACCTGGACATATGGAGGAAACATCTCATGTAGTTGAAATTATCCATTCTCATTTGTTTTTTCTCGTTTCAGAAGATTGGCCATGAAGGGTTGGTTCGATGCCTTCCGATGTGGTGGCGGTCCCACCCTCTATAATTTCCACAACAGGACGGCTGTGACTGGTGACGTCACCACGATCACATTTCTAGCCATATTCACGACAATCTACCTAGCATTTCTGATAATATTTCTTGGAATTAGGAAAGAGGTTAGTAAATAATTGCATTTCCTTCAAATAATGTGTTTCGATCGAGTTCCACCATTTTATTATATGAGATACAAGGTCGGTTTGGAGTGGGGCAAAGTTGCACATTTGTAATTTTCTATAACATTCCTAATATACAAAGTATCCAATGTGCCCAAAGAAATTGAACATACCAGAGAAAAAGATCCCGAGATCATTCATCTCATTGATTCTCTGTAAATCAGTGTGATTAATGAAATAGTCATTAACGAGGTCATTAAGCTTCGTTGAGAGATAGGTCAGATACTGAAAAATAATTAGAGAGATTATCGAGATCATCTTGAAGCATTACAGAATCTTCTTCACTTTCGATTCTTCTGAAAAGCTCGAGATCATCGGCATATAGGAGAAATTGAGAATGCCTTATATACCGAGAAACGTCATTAACAAATAACACAAAAGGGAGAGGTCCCAAAATTGAGCCTTGCGGAACTCCCGAAGTAACGGTGAATTCGCCTTCCCCATTCTTAACAGAATATACAGGGTTCGATAACAGTGTAGGGAAGTAGGTATATATTTGAGATAGAATTAAAGAAAAAATATTACATAAATTGTAGATCCATGATGAGCATTTTTGAGGATTATCTCACATTATACGTTGTGATTCCGTATGAATGACGTAATGAACTGATGTAATAGTGAAATTTGATATATTTATTTTCCTTTTAGAAAAATACGCGTCTCAATTAACACATGTTTGATTATCAAATATAGTAGGTAAACATTGCATTGAATTCATTGAAATAAGTCGAGTTCCTGAAAATGCCCAGCATCTCGCATCAATTCGAAATTCATTGTGTTTCATATAGTTGTATTGATTTCATCGTGATGTTCCCTTCCAAACCATTACTTTGCAGCAATATTTCAGATTTAATGCTTTCACAATTTCATGTGCCAAATAAAATGCTATATTATAGTCAATGGTTTTGTAACCACATAGTAACCAGAAACCAATCCTATTGTTTCAATGTCAATCATCTCATTAAATAATAATTGCAGTGTGTTTGAAGTCAATTACAAAGAAGAAGAAAATATTAATTTAGATTTATCGCAATTGTTATAAGTACGGTGAAGTGAGTTTGAGTTACAATTTTTCTTTTTTCTTTGTCTTTTGGAGTTGCTATGTATTGAAATATTTCAGGATGGATACTTCTAAATGCCTTGGTGACATATTGTACATTATTAAAAAATACTACATCTAATACCTATATACACTGTGTCCAAGATAAGAATGAACAGCATGGGGATATCGGAAACGGTAAATGATACAGGGTCGATTAAATTAGAGAAAAGTAGCGCATTTATGTGCCTAATAATATGCCATTTAGAAAGTTTCGATATTCCGAGTAGTTTCGGAGATATCCGGGAAAAACCGAAATTTTTGAATTTCGTTTTTATTTTCTCCTAGCTTTATTTTCGAAGGAAATGTAAAACAAATAGCACTTCGTCATGGCCACTTTTCGAGGACTACACGATAACATAAGCAGAATTTTCGTGCGACGTTTCGTCTTTTAGAAAACATCATCAACTTTGTATTTTTATATGGGCCGAAACTAAAGTATACCCTGTATACGACTCCATTTTTCATTGTGAATACAGCAACGTATCACACAATATGGTTTCGGAACCTTTTCTCGCGAAAAATGTAATTTAGTGATTACTTAATCTGTTTTTCTTCAATTTTAGATAGTAGGCGCTGGAAAAAATGACAACATAATGTTCTGTTGTCATAATAATAGTGTAGTTTGGTAGAATATTTGACATATTACTGTTCCTACTTTTACATCTCTTTACCTACCTAATTTGTGTCAAAAATGGAAAACGGCAGCTTTTCGAATACTGAAAAATTTGATATGTTGTCATGTTACATTTTGTGCCATAGAAATTGTATTGATGCTGAACGTGCGTACTTTAATAAGTATCCAGAGAGGCGACAACCTGGTGAATCAATATTTAGACGGCTAGTTTTCAATTTAAAAGAATACGGATCATTTAAAAAACCTGTGGTTTCCCGACAAAAGCAATCTAATGAAGAAAGTCAGAGTGATGTGTTACAGGCCGTTGTTGAAAATCCTGAGTTATCCACTCGCACCATTGAAGATAATACCGGAGTAGCCAGATCCACCGCTCACTTTATTTTAAGAAAAAATAAATATCATCCATATAAATTTAGGATTTGTCATGGACTCAGACCAGGTGACGATGCAAGACGAAGAACCTTTTGTGAATGGTACACTAAAAAATGCCAAGACGATGAAAATTTTCATTTCAAAATAATTTGGTCTGATGAAAGCATGATCACCAACAATGGCATTTTTAACAGGCGGAATGTTCATTATTGGTCACAACAAAATCCGCGTGTACACAAAGTGTCCAGACATCAACATCGTTTCGGTTTCAATATGTGGGTTGGGATTCTCGGTACGAATATAATTGGGCCTTTTATCTACCGAAACAATTTAACAAGAGAGCGGTAGGTACATGAATTTGTTAGTGAATGATTTGGAAGACGCTCTAGATAATTTGCCTTTAGCGGTTACTCACAGCTGCTGGTTTCAACAAGATGGTGCTCCAGCACATAACGCTAGAATTGTTCGCGATGATTTGAACCGTCGATTCCCAGGACAGTGGATTGGTACTCATAGTGATACAGCCTGGCCTGCAAGATCCCCCGACTTAACCCCACTAGACTTTTTCCTTTGGGGATATATCAAGAATCAAGTGTACTCTAATCATGATTTTCAGAATGAAGAAGATTTGCTAAGATTGGTTACTGAATCCTTTAACAATATTTTTCCGGATATGTTAAATCAAGTTTTAAATTCGTCTGTGAGACGAGCGTACTCGTGCTTAGAAAATAATGGCGGGTTATTTGAACACTTGTTATAAGTTTCTGTTCATTTCCTGTAATACATATTAGCTCCTTGTTATTTATTACATTACAATTACATTTATAAACTAAACTTTTGATATTGCGACTCATCTTTGTATTCAACAACGCAATAATTCCGGCAAGTGGTTAGTTTAAATTTATACTTTTATAAATAGGACTATTCAATTCACTACGTGTATCAAAATATGACATTTTTTCCAGCGCCTACTATCTAAAATTGAAGAAAAACAGATTAAGTAATCACTAAATTAAATTTTGCGCGAGAAAAGGTTTCGAAACCATATTGTGTGATACGTTGCTGTATTCACAATGAAAAATGGAGTCGTATACAGGGTATACTTTAGTTTCGGCCCATATAAAAATACAAAGTTGATGATGTTTTCTAAAAGACGAAACGTCGCACGAAAATTCTGCTTATGTTATCGTGTAGTCCTCGAAAAGTGGCCATGACGAAGTGCTATTTGTTTTACATTTCCTTCGAAAATAAAGCTAGGAGAAAATAAAAACGAAATTCAAAAATTTCGGTTTTTCCCGGATATTTCCGAAACTTCTCGGAATATCGAAACTTTCTAAATGGCATATTATTAGGCACATAAATGCGCTACTTTTCTCTAATTTAAGCGACCCTGTATCACCCACCGTTTCCGATATCCCCATGCTGTTCATTCTTATCTTGGACACAGTGTATAATAATAATAATGGTCTTTATTCATCAATTTCACAATATGCGATTTCAAAGTTGAATCTCCTGACATTTTCATGGGTTGTCTCATGATTTCTCAAAAACTCAGTTGGCAGCACTGTAATATGTCTGGGTATCACTAATGTTTGTCTGTTGCGTGTAGCAATTTGATTTATATCTGAGAACGTTTGCAGTTTCATCAGTAAATAGTTAGGTTTTTGAAGATTCATAACTTTGTGGGCTAGAGTTAATAAATGTAGTATTCGATAATTCTCGAGGCTCAGCCAGCCCGACTCCTTTATTTTGTGAGAGATGTGGTCAAATTTTCGAATTCCATGAGCGTAAGCAATCAGATTGGAGTATCGCAGGTCCACATACTGAGTCGCAGTAAAAAATTTTTGATAAAATTCGCAGAGTTTAAGTTTGAGATTAGTAGAAAGTAAATCGCGGTTAGGATATAGTTGTCTGAAAGTGTGCTGTGGGAAGATTGAATTAATGTCGAAACATGTTTGGTGAACCGGAGTTCTGAATCTAGCCATACCCCTAGATTCATTGAAATATTCTGAAAGTCAAGGTGTGTGTCTCCTATTTTAATTCGGATTTGATTTGAAACGGTTTGTCTGGATTTATTTGGACCGAATAACATTGCAAACGATTATCGAGTAGAGCTTTGAGGTCATCATATGGTTAATCGAAAACAAATACTATTCTTAGAAAAATCTGTATCTTCAGAGATTTTTCGAACTATATAATATTCGTTTATAAACTTTTCAGTAGACCATAATTGAAGTATTTAGAAAATAATTAGGAATATACAACTAGCGTGATTCTACTCGTAGTTGCTATATTTAGCGAAACACCATTTTTTGGTGTTTTTTAAAATACTGCAGGACGTATTATTCTTTTCAAGATCATTATTTCATAGTATGAATATTCACCTTACCTCGAATTGAAAACATCCCATGCACGAGATCACTAATGCGGATGCATGAGTAATATTTTGGAATTTTGCAAAACAAGTTGGCAATAATGAACATCAATGAAGAGCATTGAATGAAATAAAAATGAGCATACGTGTCGGTGAATAATTCATTAATCAGGATAATATGAAGGTAATAGTAAGAATAATATATTGAGCACCATCAGAAATTAATTCTCCTTTGTTTTTATATACCTACCTGAAATACTGTTGAACTTTCATCAAATCTGATTAATAAAATTGTACATGAATATCCTCGGAATAATCAATATATGGAAAATATATTATTGAAGCCAAATTTCCTCAGATATCTAATGTCTAGAAAAATATCTGCTCGCATGAAACGGCTGGAGACCGGATTTAATCTCAGTTCTAAGGAAATTCTCCCACTGGCACATTCACTTTGATTTTCAGGATCGAGACTTTCAATAAAAATCCCATTACCTATGAAATGAAATGATAAAAATCGTCGAAATCAACCTCGTTTTTCCGAAAAATGTTATACCTATCTAATTTAAATGATAATAGTTATTCTGGTCAAGGTTAGGTTTGTTGTGAACTGCTGTTTTCTTGCCCGTAATTGCACTTTATGTGGTAATTCCATGAGGATTCGAACGCCCATTATTCATTATTACTATCGCTAGTTTATTGGAGGTCATAGTCTTCGGCGAACATTGTCAATGTTGCTATAAAAATGTATCTTGACTGTCATGAGTAATGGTTGATTCGAAGAAGAATATTAAAGACGATTTTCGGAAATCGAATCGGTTATTTTTTCAATTTGACAATGAATAGTTCTTCTGAATTTTCCGAAGATGAATATAAAAACTTGAAAGGAAAATGGACAAGCCATAAATTGGACAAACATTTTTCAGAAAGAGAAAATAGTCTATCCAATTAGAATATCAACCTACAGACCGGTTTCGGGCTTATTGGTCCTCATCATTTATTAGCTTACTCGAGCTCTCAGCCACTTCCAAGTTCTGTAACTTGGGATATTTATTTCTGGAGTATTTCTTTCTTCTGCCGCATGGTGTCGCCACTTCCAATTGTCTCTTGGAACGCGGCTCAGTGCGGTCAAATAGACGCGACGAAGATGCATTGGGACAGGCAACGCTTCGAGTGGAGATCTTACGGTCTCTACTCGAATAACTACCCTGCACTGATGAGGGCCAATAAGCCCGAAACCGGTCTGTAGGTTGTTAAGCGTGCCTGTCTCGATGTGAACTTGTCACGTCTTAGGAAGAAAGAAACATTTGCGATCTGCATTCACAGTGTGAATCGTTGCATGGGCTACGAGCAGATATAATTCAATGTTCTGCGTGGTATTTGACAGGAAAGTAGTTTTTTTCTACTCGTAGTCTACCAGACATTAATTTCAAACTATGTTTGATATTCTAATTGGATAGACTATTTGCTCTTTCTGAAAAATAAAAATTTAAGTTATAGTTTTATTCCACCAGTGCAAGACCATTTAAGATTATAAGCATTTTTTTTTTCGTTGAAGTTGAGTAGGTCAGAAATTTTAGTTGGGTATGTTTTCTTGAAAAAAATTGCCTTCTTATTGCGTGTTTGTCAAAAATGTCAATTCTCATTATAATTGCTTGAATGTCGAATATGTGAAATATTATACTTCTTTCAATTCGCAAAAAAAATCGGATCGTGTTATTTCAATAAAAGGAATCACAAGATGGGAATAAAATGTTTTGGTTTCAGAAATGTTCGACTTTTTGTGCTGTGACCTTGAGTCTCTTCATAGGAGCCACCATATTGAGTAAGCTACTAACCTTTCAATAAGTTCACTTATAATATTCTGCCACAATGCTAAGATAGATAATTATGTTTCATTGTAGATGAAAGAAACTTCAAAACAATATAGAATCAAGTGGAGTAAAAATACCAATTTATTATTTTTCATCCAAAAACTTGAATGGTTTGACGAAATTGAAACCTCAAAAATAGTTGAACTTTAGTTGAACGATAGATTGAACTAATAAATCCCAACAACATATATACACATATTTCAAAGAAATAAATGTTTTCGAAATATCGAGGGTTTTCCAGTGAAAAATAATAAAGTTTCTAATGAAAATTCGAATATAATTCCAGTGGTGTTTTTTTTTTTAAATTCGGTATTTATGATTTTTTTGCAGTTACTGTATATGGATCAGCATGGCAAGTATCCAAAACGCCTGCAGTGATCACGTACAGGGCGTTTTCGAAAGAAAAGGTGGTAGGTGACATTGGTGTCTACGTAGGACTAAAGCATGTAAATATCACTTTGCAAGGTTAGCAATAAATGATACTTCAAGTAGGTACCAGTTGATTAAGATAATGCAATTGATTGTTCCAAAAGTTTCGAAAATAGTAATTGAATATCCTGAAAAATAAACATTCCAAGGCCGACTCAGAACTCTAATAGGTAGTCGACGCTTTATTTTTGAATCAATCAAGAGAGCAGTCGTTACCCATGTTTTTTTTCAACCATGTCAACAGAATATATCATTTGGTCCTCACATAAAAATCGCATTCATTTTCAGCTTCAAATAATAACTGGACGACTGATATAGATTTTAATGAGAGATTCCTATGGTTGGACTCGTACCAGATGAGCAACAGTTTCAAGGAAGCCCTTATAAAGGGCCTGCCCTTCCCCATCTTGACAATTGCAGAGTATTTTACCGTAGGACAAGAAGGGCTAGCCTGGGGTGGACAATACAGGGCTGCCGGTTATTTCGCAATCATCATGTTGTGGTCAGTATTATAATATTTCAGTCGATATCAATTGAAAGTGCAAACAGGTGACCTTCACCCTTCACTCAAATTCATTTATATCGTCTCTGTATACGTTTTTATTTATAATAATGCACCTTCTAAATTGTAATAAGGACGCGTATTACCGTCTAGGTGAATGTTTTAGTGCTTAGATAAGAATATACACCAGTAAATTACTGGCAATTAACAATGGGGTTGCAAAATCAAGTCGAACCGCTACTTCCCTGAACATAATCTTCAAATTATTTTTGGAATAATACGTGAACAGAGTTATTATTTTACCACTAGAAATTTTTGCAAATTCACAGGATGTTAATCTTGGATCGTATCCTATGAATCCCATGAAAATAATGATTTTTCAAGTATCATTCTCGAGATGATACGGAAGATTTATGCAGTCTATGGGTATTCCAGGGCTAAACTAGAGACCCTTTGATGTTTTTCAGTAATTAAGGTAACTATCGTTGTTGATGATGAAGATAGATGTCTTCTTAATTTTGCAAAATCTTAAGGTGGTCATAACTTTTGATCTATTTTGTATAAACTGTTCATACTTCGTAGGCAAATTCCATTTATTATACCCAATTAATAAATTAAAATAACTAGAAATCAGATTTGCACAGTGGTCGATCATCAGGAAAAAGCACTATCATATTGCAAAGTGAAATTCTGTTGATATTTGAACAACTTAAAAAGCTGACATAATCGAAAATTCCACTCATTTAAATTAATGTGTAGTTTTATTCAGAAGTGTATATGTTTGATAAGTTCCTTCCAAGTGGACTAAACACTAAACAGATGTTTGTTGCCTTTGTAGACGCTAAAAAACAGTATTGAAATCGTTTTTTTGGAAACATAATATGTTTTCCTAGTTGAAAGGTAGTTATGCCAAAAATAGTGATTTGGCCAAATATTGAATACCGAATATTTTGCCAAGCTCTCGGCCAAAGCACTAAATATTTGGCTACTGATTATTTGACGAAAGGTGTGTGTATAAGTTAATGAGTTTGAATACCGGTTCAACCAGAACATAAAAATGGTGGACGAATTGACTAATACAGGTTAATTGATGGATTCTTACAAACAAAATATCGAAATAATATGACAACAAACTTATTGTGATTTACTTCACGGGATTTTCCGAATTGCTGTGCCCCCAAATGAACTCTGCATGTATTAAACAAGCATGTTATCCATAATGATGCCTTATCCGAACTTTGCATTCAATTTTGTTGCAATGCAAAATTGCTGTACAGGATAAATCTTTCGAAACTACACCTCCCAACTTGCTTCAAGAGATATGAAAACAATACTTTCTCTTATTTCGACAATGCCTGAATCAGGGATTTTTTTCCAGGACCTCGTTTGCCATATGGATGCTCATGAACCTGATGTTGATTGTAGTACCCCGATACGGAGCTTTGTTGATGACGCTCTGCGGTTTTCTTTTGCTGACGACAGTGTGCGGTTACTTCGGGATGCTGCCAGAAACACCTCTGGTGATTCACGTGGAAGGGGCTGTTCTGAAGTTCGAATTGGGATGGTGTTATTGGCTGGTCCTCATAGCAGGTGAAACATGAGATATGATACAAACGTTCTAGTGAAATTATATATTAAACATTCTCCGACATTTTTTTATATCGAGTTAATGAATGTGTGGAATTTGGGCTTTGTGAGACCAAGACAAATACTTGAAGATTCTTCCCAAGACCAAGACTTGACTTTCGATACCAGAGACAAAGACTCTCTCCCAAGAGTAATTTTTGAAAATATTTTTGATACTGCGTTGTTATAATCATCCTGTATATATTTATGCATACCTATATTAGACTTTTGAGTTAAATATTTCACTAATATTGTACACCCATTTTTCAACTGCTTAGAAATAATGACAGGTAAAAAGTGAGATTCTGCCATTTTCGACAGCCTATTGTCAGCTTGACAATTGAATTGAATAATTCAAATTTCTAGACGCATTTTGATCAAGACCAGTCTCGTCTTGGCCTTGAAATATGAAGATCAATACCTATCAAAGTTTACAGAATATAGTATATTCTGTAAACTTTGCCAATACCAAGACCAAGACTATACATTTATTTTTCAAGAACGAGATATTTTCAATGGCTGGTAAATGTATTTTTTACCTGAAAACATATATTTTGCCTGTTTTGGTCAGTCATTGTTCATTGTGGGCTCAAGAAAGTCATATGTACCATATACAATTCCCCAATAAATTCGGATTGGAATTATCTGATAAAATGGCTATCAACGTCGGTAAACTTTGTTTTTGCTGCAGATATATCAACCATCTGCACTTACGAATTCATTGACTCCACTAGAATATGGCCGAAAACCAGTTACTGTTCGTAGATGGAATTCGCCAAAAATATATAACTGTTTTTAAAGTCCGCAGCTGACGCGGTTGCCATCAGATATCTCCTCAATATATTCTGGAAATGCAGCGTCAGCTGTAGCTACAGCAGTGGAGTTTATAAATCGAGCTTGAAGCTTCGTAGGGAACATACAACATTTCATTCATCTGTCTTTTGATTGCACCTTGTGGCATGACCAAAAACAGTAACACAACATGACACCCAACAACAAGGGGGCTGATACTGATGATGTTCACTTTCCAGGTGGTATTTGTTTATCAGCCGGAGTCATCATTACCGCTGTAGAAATCATAAACCCTCACAGCTTCATGACGATACTCGAAGTCGACTATGACACACCCTATGACAGGCATATCATCATAGAAGATAGCAGAGAAAAACGCTTCCAGAAGAAAAATATCGAGACTAAGCTGGACGAGCCACTTGATCTCAGTACAAAAATTTTAAGGTGAGGATCATCATTTTCAATTCAACAAATTATGCTTTCACTTTTTTCCCATTCAAACTATTTCATGATTCTCTTCTTGAGTGCACTACTTCAAACTGTTTTTTTCCAAAGATATACTAGAAATAGACAATTACTGACTAGTTCTAGCTATAACACGAATTTGGGAAAAATTTCCTCAATCACCAGAATGTGTAAATATTGTAATAATTTAGATATATTCTCCATGACATTCAATTCTTTCAAAATTACTGTAAGACATATCTTCAATTCATAATGTAATAATGAATATAATTTAGTTTATTCCTGTACCTCTTGGATTACCGAAATATCTATAATTATTGTTATTATTAGTGGATGCTTGTATGGGTTTCACCTATTTGTATCCCAAACTTGAAATAAATAAATAAATAAATAAATAAAAACATGGGATAATTCTCGAATGATTTCTATATATTTTATATAAAAAGCTGTCTATTTATTAGACGATTTCTGAGGTCCTGGTTTGTTGAGTGGATTCGACTATATATGTGCCATTTTTTTTAACCACTGTCCTAGAATTCAATAGTTTTTCAACTATATGATAAGAAATCCCTACAATAATCCAGGAACGACCATATAACGAATCCAATGAATCCTATGACATTTCCAGGAGACTGAATTCCAAAGGTGAACTTGACGTGAACGATAACAAGACCTCTGAAATCAAAAGGGAAAGGCAGTTCCACTTGAAGCCAAGCACGTGGAAATATCCCCACAAACCGAACGAAAAAGGACGTGCCGTAACAGCCACTCCTTCAGAATCAACGAGGTCCTCATTGTCGGAATATTTATCACCGATTCATGGTGATCGTATCAGGTTTGTTTGGAAAATTCTTTACCGAAAAAAAATCTCTACCTGTACAAGTTCATCAGCAATTTATAGTTTGTTTTCCCAAGTTTTTCGGCACAAAATAGTATCTGATTGAGAGTTATTGTACATTTTCAGAATCTGCTTTACGTGAGCTTCACATACAATCAATCAAATCCATATCTCCGGAGATGAGATGCAAAATTGTTATTCAAATTCAAATGAATTTTAACGAAATAACATGATCGAGGAGAAAAACAATGGAGCTGAATTATACACAATATTTGAACTGAATGACAACAAAAATGAGTCATTTATACGTCATCAGATCATCAGGCTGATGTCAGCAACTGACGTATTCGCGTGAAAAAGTCACAGCCCCATGACCTCACCTGCTGACGTTTGTTATCTGTCATTTGATGACTTGGTGACGTCAGCTACTACGTTCATCAAATGTCATTCTACAAGCATCGAATTTAGATCCTTCTTTATATATACTGAGAAAGTTTCATTAGCGAAAAATCATTTTTATTTTTTCACAGACAAGAAAATCATCATCCAGATAGAATTCAATCAGTGTCGATGTGGTAATTGAACTTGTGATTCAATCTGGAGCGATAGAAGTCCAATAAGATGGACCTCTCTACGATGATCTACGCCTAGTGTCGGAGATGATACGAAGAAACTCGAATATAGTGCAATATATTGAGTGATCTCATTGTGATAATTGAGAAAAATCATGTGAATGGCCATATTTATACTGTAGCTTGTAAAATTATATTAAATTATTCGTGAACAAAAGTCTTATTATTTTTACATCAATGCGTTAGTGAGATTCCACAACAATGCCTGTATTCCACAACCATGCCTGTATTCCACAACCATGATCTGAAAAGCATTAAAGAATTAAAGAAAGGATAGGTCAGTATAGTTGATGCATGGTTTGTGAAAGAAATTGCCCCAACAAATTAAGCAAATTTAATGTCTTCAAAGATAGATAATCCATAATATAGGCAATTCAATAAACTCTTTAAAATTCAATCAAGGTACGTATTTTAAATCACATTGATTTGATTTTCTGCCAACCAATCTGGCAACTGCTGCTTCAAAATCATCTTAATATTGATGACGGTTGATCACATTTCATTCCCACAGATTAATAAGTCTTCAGCTCAATTCAAAAGAATCTCCCTTACTGGGATCTGATTTGCTTCAACTGAAGAGATTCATGGATAGCCTATAAAAGTTTTGCAACAATACACAATGATCTCTGATGATTATGACATACAAAACTGGATTACGGCAATATTATTGAAAACTAATACGACAATCATTATTCAATATTGAAGATAATTGAGTTATAGCAGTCTCCTACACATTATTACATGTCTTCATCGGAATCAGAAATCAGCGTTTCGTCATCCAAGTAATCGTTGTGTCATCTGGTAATGTAGATGGTGTCTACAACTTCCTTGTGGTCATATTCATCAGGCAATTCCGATCCAGAATTAGATATTATGTTCATCTGAGTGTGGATTTTAGGACTTCTGAATAGGCCTTCACAGGTGCAACAGTCACATCGCCAAAATAACAGTAGGCCTGAAATTATCCAGTGCATAAAATTATAGTCAAAAATGCCAAAAATCTAAATTAATTTCTTCAAGAATGGTACTACCTACTGGTGAAATACAGGGTGACTCACGGTCGATTGTAGATTAGACGTTTCTGGAGAACAGGACCTAGGATTATTATGAAAATTTGGTTGCCTGGGCAATCAGTTTTGTTCTATCGATCTAAAATACTTTCAGCGTTGCGGCATTGCCGATTCTATGAAAAAGTAGCAACAACTTTGTTATTTCAAATGGAACACCCTGTATTTTATTTCATTTTTAGATTCTTCCTGAAGAGCTGATTTCGTCGATACGTTATACTTGGGGTATAGCGAGAAAGATTACAGAGATATAGGGTGTGAAAAATCGAGATTTTACAAATTTAGGAATTTTTTGTGCCGTAACTATCCATTCTTGCTCAAAACGGCTAACATGTCCCTATCTCAACTTTCCATTTACTATCGATTGATATTTAATTGAAACAAATACGGGTGGTTCAGAATTTTGAGTTTTGGATCACCCTCTATTTGTTTCTATTAAATGTCAGTAGATAGTAAATGAAAAGTTAAGATAGGGACATGTAAGCCGTTTTGAACAGAAATGAATAGTTTCGACACAAACAATTCCTTAACTTGAAAAATCTCGATTTTTCACACCCTATATCTCTGTAATATTTCGCGCTATACCCCAAATATGATAGATCGACGAAATCAGCTCTTCAGGAAGAATCTAAAAATGAAATAAAATACAGGGTGTTCTATTCGAAATAACAAAGTTGTTGCTACTTTTCGATAGAAGCGGCAACACTGCATTGATGAAAATATTTTCGACGGATAGAGCAAGTTTGATTATCCACGCCCACAAATTTTCGAAATGATCTGTCTTTCTGTTCTCCAGATACTTCTAATGTTCCATCCACTGTGAAACACCCGGTATATATTCGATAATTTACCTGCAATCGACCAAAAAACGATCCCTTGCCAGATATCGAATACAATCGTTGATGACAAGACAATGTTGATTGCAATGGCAGCAATATTAGACACAGGAAATAAAATGGACGGCAAAAATGATTCTTTCGATTTATCGATAGAATTAGGAGGCAATGCTGTTATCACTAGTGTTGATATGACAAGCCCTGAAAAAAAAAGACTATTCACTGAAACTTTCAAGATTTGCATTAGATACTCACCTAAGACACTAGGCCATAACGATGAAGAAATCTTCATCACATATACAGACAAAGTTATCGATGATGAGAATGCTAAAACTAGACATGCAAATGCTATTGTAGCAGTTAGCTTAGTAGATTTTCTATCGTTGGTGAATTTCCCTATAGTGGCAACCTTCAATAAAAGATGATCATCAGTTTCATATAATCGCTAAGAGCACACATTTACCTTCAGTCCTTCTTTGTATTCCTCGACTGCTAGATCTATGTCTGTTGAGCTACCTGAATCTTCATCTTCCGAACATATCACCAGATTGTCTCCATTTTCAGAAGGACTATCTTCATCTAGATCAACATTGATTGATTTGTTGCTATAATCGTCCAATAGTAGACACTCCCTTTCTATAAATTCCACACAGTTTCATACAATGAAATGAAAATATGGTGATCATCACTGCTTTGAAACGAGTAGTGAATAAAATAGGTTGACGTATGACGTACAAAGCTGAATTCTCACCAGTTCTCCTTTCTGTCGGATTGGCTACGGACCTCGAGGCATTTTTAGGCGAACTCAGCCTATGTATATATTGAGGTTTCGGCAGAATCCAATATTTGAATTTATCTTTAATTGACGGGATATAGTTCTTTAGGCCGGAGGATTTGCTCTTATTTCTGTTCAGTTTGCTGTATTGAATATTCGTATTGTGAACTGTAAAATAAGCAAGATAGAGATGCTCACACACCAGTTGCTTGTAAGAGCAACTTACCAAGTATATCATAGTTGATGTCTTGCCTATATCTATTATAGACAAGTTGGCAGGATACTAGAGTACATTTGACTAAGGCAGCAGTGTTCAAAAGTTTGATCAAATGCGAGAGTGGACAGGCAAAAGCTAAAATCGCTGCTAGGCTCCCTAGAAGAGTATATCAGCTCAAGGTCTCGTGAAGTTAATACGACTATACCTGCTGCGAATATGGCCAAAATGGGGGCTCCAGTCAAGGAACTCTTGTACTGTATGGAGGGCACGAAAACTCTCCACTCTTTGCTGGCTAATTTAACGAAGGAATTGTAGATTGAAGGAAGGAGTTCGGTAATCAACAGACACACCACTGATATTGTCAGGGCTGCCATTATCGGTCTGGCCCAATCTACGTCTCTGCTTTCAAAAACTTGCACCAGGGGAATAGCTGTGCCGACTAATTCCCTAGTAAATAAAAAAAATAGCGAACGAATAGTCAATGATGTGGCTAATCGTTTACCTGTAGTGGGTCATCATGGAGAATATTATTGCTGTCACTATATAAAATACTAAGGGGTTAAATACCATGGTTGATATTTTCAAGCAGTTATTTCTTTGTGTTTTCGGAATCGTGTGTACGAAAGCGAAAAAACATTGTGATGCTGCTCTCAATATCTGAAAAAAAATGCGTAATATGAAGGGGATTCGAAAAATCATTCACCTTACCTTTCTGAATGAATGGACTTGGAATTTTTCACACCATTTTCTAAATTTTATCACAGTATGGAAGCTGCCAGTAGTGACGAAGAAAATAAAATGGCAGAGTAACACTACTAGCAGAAGTAAAGATATCGTTGAAGATTGCTGAAAAATAAAACGATAGAGTACTTCAAAAAGTTGGTATCAATGAAAGTTGAGTTTTAGAGCGTCTCATTTTTATCAATTTCATGAAGAAAAAATTCTTTGTAGGAAATAGCGCTTTCAATCTTAGGTTTGATGGCAAGTTGGTTTATTTACATTACATTTCGGCAATTATTATAACAATTCACAAAGACCAGGCGATCACATTGGAATCCCTTCATGAATGCTAAATAAATTCGGCATCAACGCAGTGTGGAAACTATACAGGGTAACTCACGGTCGATGGTACCTTAGACGTTTACGGAGAACGGGACGTAGGATTATTCTGAAAATTTGGTTTATTGGGTAATCAGTTTTGTTCCATCGATCTAAAATACTTTCAGCGTTGCGGCGTTGCCGCTTCTATCAAAAAGTAGCAACAACTTTGTTATTTCAAATGGAACACCCTGTATTTTATTTCATTTTTAGATTCTTCCTGAAGAGCTGATTTCGTCGATCTATCATACTTGGGGTATAGCGCGAAATATTACAGAGATATAGGGTGTGAAAAATCGAGATTTTTCAACTTTAAGAATTTTTTGTGTCGAAACTAATCATTTCTGCTCAAAACGGCTTACATGTCCCTATCTTAACTTTTCATTTACTATCTACTGACATTTAATAGAAACAAATAGAGGGTGATGCAAAACTCAAATTTTTGAACCACCCGTATTTGTTTCAATTAAATATCAATCGATAGTAAATGAAAAGTTGAGATAGGGACATGTAAGCCGTTTTGAGCAAGAATGGATAGTTTCGGCACAAAAAATTCCTAAATTTGAAAAATCTCGATTTTTCACACCCTATATCTCTGTAATATTTCGCGCTATACCCCAAGTATGATAGATCGACGAAATCAGCTCTTCAGGAAGAATCTAAAGATGATATAAAATACAGGGTGTTCCATTTGAAATAACAATGTTACTTTTTGATAGAAGCGGCAACGCCGCAACGCTGAAAGTATTTTAGATCGATAGAACAAAACCGATTACCCAATAAACCAAATTTTCAGAATAAACCTACGTCCCGTTATCCGTAAACGTCTAAGGTACCATCGACCGTGAGTGACCCTGTATATTCAACTGAAAATGAATATGCTCTCAAATCATCCAAAGAAGCCAAAGGTAATGATCGTGATGGACCTCCATAGATCCCTTTTTCGTGAATTCAAAAAATAAAACTCCCACCTCCAGCCCAAACATGAACAAAACAGTAAAAATAAATGTTCGTGACGGATCATCACAGATTTCTCTTTGGTGAACCCATAAAACAAAACTCCCACCTCCAGCCCCATCATGAACAAAACGGTGACCACCACGACGATGGTCACTCCGAGCACGTCGGGCCAGGGCTCTCCCAAGGAGTGCTGCTCCATGCCGAAGAGAAACTCCCTGAAGTGGCCCCTGCTGATGTAGTCCACCGTGGCGCTGGCCAGCCTGGCGCAGGAAGCCGCGGCCACCAGGTTGGCGAGGACGTCCAGCCACAGGATCAGGAAGTAGAGGACGTCGGAGAGTTTCCTCCTGCGGTACTGCTGTTCGGCGCCGAGGGACGTCGAGCCGCACAGCGCTGGCGACAGAAAAGTCAACATTACGTGTCAGTTGATGTTAATTAGAAGCGCGAGATGGCGCACTTTGAGTGCGCCATGATGTAGGCAACCAACAGAGGTGGATAGATAGACTGGTGAATTCACTTCCTATCCTGTGACATGTCCCAAATCTCTTGATTTCGCCTACTTCGATAAAACGTTTGTAACGTGACATGGCGTGGGTGAATCTCGCTAAGTGAAGCCGCGATTTCAACCAAATTTACAGGTTACTGCAGGTGTCAACACGAAAGTATGAATATTCAATTCTGAATGACTTCTAATCATTTCTAACAATTTCATGGAGCCATTTTACAATGAGTTTGATGCGAATATGTATCGAATATGATTGAAAGAAAATTCTTCAAAAATCTTTCGACAGTATCGCCATCTATTGTTGTACATGAGAACCCCACGTAATGAGCTGAAATTCAATTGTTTCAAATCAAGGATTTGTCTGCTGAAACAATTGAAGAGTAGCGCCACGAGGTCTTATTTCCATCATTCAACCAACAATAGTCGCCTGATTATAAATGGACGTGCAGGTCGCTGGTGCGTACTCAAACACAAAACCCGTCTTGAGTTTTTCATTATACAGTGAATAAGTAAAGGTTGGAACAAATTCGTTGAAATCTTGGTATTGGGGAAAAGTGATAGATTTCTGCTCGAGAGCGGCAAGCCACTTTGCGCTCGAAATAAACACACCCAGATAGCACAAATATTATTTAAATAATCTGCGAAAATGTAATGTTGTAGAATATTCGCATCGATTATTTCTTGAATGTTCATAGAATGTTTGGAACATTCATAGAACATTTTATTAAAATATTCTAATAATAATCTGAAATTACATTACATCTGAGATGAATTTAACCTATCCAGAATTTTCATCGAATAATGTTCTCAGAATATTCAAAGATTGTTCCGTGCGAATATTCTGAAAATATTCTCAGATGATATTCCTATAATCTTCTGGGATCTTCCTATAATCTTCCAGGATGTTCAATACATAATGTTCTCAGAATATTCAAAAGGGCTGTGCCTTGAGAATATCCTCATAATATTCTGAAATAACATTACTTTAATCTTCTGAAATGAAATTAACTACAATATTCATCAGCTAATGTTCTCGCCACCCTGTATGATAGTTGGGCATCTGTTCCTTAATCTTGCTTTTCCTCGAGAATGGTGGGTCGTAAATCTCATTTCAGCATTTAATGCTTTTTTGCAGATGTAAGACCATGATTTATCGTCCCTATTATATCGTCATCTAAAATTCCTCACAGAATTGTGAATATTCAATTGGGTTTCAGAATTTAATTTTGGTGAAAATAAAAACATTTACCTCTATCTATAATGAGTAATGCTGAAACATTATTCAACAACATTATTGACATCATTTATGTATGTTTTTAAACATATAATTATAGACTCAATGTGACAAATCGACAAACAATTCGATAAAAATAAAGGTTAGTAATTGGTGGAATATGTTAAATAATGAAAATTGTAGAAACCATTAACGCTAAAATAAAACTATATGGTCTTTCAGTGCATTTTTAGTTTTCGCGGATATTTTCGTAATCATAGAAAATATGTTATTTGGAAAATATTATTTTGTTCCATGTAGTGAACGTTGAATGTGGATGATGATCATTATTTAAAATGCTGGAATGATAAAAAATGTCCAGAAAATGGTTGCATATATTTTGAAGATGAATGTAATGATAACTAATTTCATACATAGGTATAGTGTCTTCTTATCATATTCAATATTTCCTTATCCATAAAGAAGGTGGATTATCAGTTATTCCTAGAAAGCCAACAACGTCGTACTTTATGTGAAATACCAATGTGGGTAATTTGGAAGGCATTTTTTTTCTCACCTGAAAGTGTTGCTGAGATTCCAGAAACGAAAATGGCAAGGACGGTGTCAGCTCCAGAATTTTCAGATGCCACCAAACCGATGAGTATGACGATTCCAAACGACCAGTGATTGAGTGCATAGCTGAAATCTTGTAGATACCCCATTTTTTGTACACCTAAAACGTTATTAGTACGAATATTCGATGGAAGAATATCTGGCCTAATTTCAAAAATGAGGGCAGCAGCCTACAAAGCAATAAATGAAACGTACCCCGTGGCAAAAAACTGGAAAATCACGGATTAAATAACTCTTCCAATTGCTCGATATGTGACCTAGAAGACAGTCTCATGCACAGGATTCAGAGTTGTCAAAATGCAAAGAACGTATGGAATTGGATGAAGCGGTTTGTTTTACGACACTTTTACATTGATTCAAATGGCACCACATCAGTCGGATTAACATTTGAAAAAACAATAGCGGACCCCAAGAAAAAAAACACCTAGTTGTGGATAACTTCTGCGGTGATAAATTTCAATCTGGAAGTAAGGGGTACCCTAGACGATTTTTTTGATATGATTCGTCAAGAAAGATTCCGTCTCATGCGATATATGGGCCGTTTCTCAAAAAAAACTGTGATTAAGTAAAGAAAAAAATAGGAACTATAATTATTAGATGTATTTGGTACTGTATTTTTGATTTGGTTAAAGAGTTTTATAAGAAAAGTACGAGTTATCTTGGATTATGCAACCCAAAAGGTAAACAGCTGATTTTGTTTGAATTTGTCTTCCTATAGAAATGATATCAATTAACAACAATGAACAGATGCAATCGATCTGAAAAGGTTGCCATATATTGATCTATAAGATCTGAGAAAATCAAGAAATTAAAATTAGGACTTTTCATAATGAAATTGAAAAAAATATTCAATGCTGGAAAATTGAGGAATCATCGAGTATGATATGTGTGTAAAAATAGTTAAATTGATTCCTCATTATTTCATTGATAATAATTTTTTAATAAGGCATTCTCTGAAAATTAATCGATGACCAAATTAAAAAAAAGGTTTTCTTAACGGTTCCTTTTCCCAGGAAATTTCTACATTTTGTTATACCTTAAATGATTGTTTTCATTGTTCCGATTATGATTATAAAGGCAATCGGTAGAATAGGATATGACCCATTGTAAGAAATGCTACAAACGGATATCCAAGTATTTAGTTTCGTGAATGGAATCAATTCACAAACATGTTGATATTACATTCTTCGATAATCATATAAAACATTACTCAAGATTCCATGAGACTCCCAGTAAGTCATCATCGACCTTGACGATGAAAATGTCCCCAAATTCTTTGATTTATGTCAATTAGTCTGAACAGAATCAATGAAGTGAATCCATACCTTGTTGGTTTATTGCCAAAGACTAGCCAGATCACTTTCTATTCTGGTGGAAATTCCACTTCACATCAAACGTACACACCTATTATATTCTATAATCCCGAACTATTTCAGCTCGAGTTTTTTCCTGCAGTTCTCCTGCATTACTAAATCAATAGTTCCCTTCACGCAGGCGTGGCGATCAGGAACAGTCCACGTGGTCTGGGGTGCTGAAACGGGGACGAATTTGTTTCAGAATGCTCCAAGGAAGTTTTCACATTAACATCAATTCAATTCAGGCAAACATTGATTGAGTTTTAAATTCTGCCACAACCATTATCATTTCTGGTTAATTCCATAAGAAAATGTGACTGTAAAAAACACGTTTTAGGGTATAGTACGCACCCATAATCAGTATACAGGATAGTCAAGATAAGGATAATAATAAATTTATTCGCCAATAATACTTGATATTATATTCACATAGAAAAAATATCGATAGCAAATATAGAAAAAAACCTGTAGCATGTACAAAAATTTTCATTAAACACAATATATCATTAGTTTTCCAAGGGATTCATACATTCTTCAAGTAAATATTGTATACACGAACATACTTAAAACTTATACCACAAATACACACAAAGAAAAGAAAAAACTACCAACATATCTGTGAATACCAGCACACAAGAATGCATGATTGATTACACAAAATAATCATATATTTGATGACAGCATAAAAGTCACCTAATTTCAGTAATTTATTAATTTTAATGATCATTTTGACGACAGCACAATTCGGAATATGATCTCATTCAAAAGGTGGATCAATTATATTCTTGATGATGTTTCTGTCCTGCGATAATATCCAATTTTTCAGGAGTTTTTTGAAACTAAATTTTTTTTTATGTTTTTATCATTATCGGTAATGTATAATAAGGATTGATTATGCAGATATCCAGTTCCTGGAGATTGTAAAAGCTCGACAGCTTTTCAAAGTTAATGATGATATTTTGAAGAAGTAATTTTTTTAATCTCAAGAAGTTGCAATCAGAAAGTACACATTATCTTTCGATAACCACAAAAACAACTCCATGAATAAATAAAAACGAAAATTGCGAAATTTAATTTTTTTCAAACATCTCGAAAACGAAACAATTTTTCTGCAAGAGCCACGTGAAAGGTCCTTATATTGCAACTTTTCTCTCATTAAACCAAATCCGTGTCTACTATACCGTTACCAAGATACCCATGCTGTTTATTCTTATCTTGACCACCAGGTATAATATATAATAAAGAAGACTTGTGAAGAAAATAAGAACAGTCTATGTAAATAAACTAGAAACTCAAAACTCAACTAAACCATATATAGGGGTTATTCGTGTATGAATTGATGGAATTATCCAAATAAATAAAAAAAATATTTCGCAGGAAGAAAACTTTTTCTTGGTTCCAGTTACTATCTAACTGAATTCGATTATCGATTCAATATTACATTTATTCTTACATTGGATTCGATGAATTTGATTGAACAAAATCTTTTAATGTGTGTAGGTAGGTGGCGCCCTATATAGGAGGCCGTGAAATTCACCTCAGGGACCTCTATACCCATAACTCAACAACATATAAATTTAAACACTGTCTCAACTCTCGCGAAACCCGATTCTATGCTTCTCCCTATCGGTTCGGGCCGTGAAAAACACTTGAGCAAGCATAAATATCTCATGTGACGCTGAAAGGGATGTTTTTCAATAATCGATCTAGATGGCTTCTCTTCGGAACCATGCATGACACCCCTCTCTGAACGAAACTGCCCATAAATCTGGTATTGAGACCGTCGTTGTATCCAAATTTGATCCAATGAATATAGATGAAGGCTCATACATTTCCTCTTTATATTATGAAGCCTGTTCTACTGACGTCGAAATGCAAATAGTACACACCTTGAACAATTATAGAATGGCTTCGAGTTGTTATTTTGTCAATTACAGTCCAGAGTCCACTGTTTCTTCACCATCTATCCAGGGATGATATGAATCCAGATTCTAGAATCTAGTCTAGAGCCTTTCCTTTCAGGATTTGATCTTACAGTTCAGTACAAGATAGGTACCTACGTTTATTGAGAATGTACCAAGTAAATTTGTAATTCTCTGAATTGGATACATCTCTTTGTTAAAAGCTCGTTTCGACCCTCAGTGATCCTTCGATGTAAAGGGTCTCACGTAATCTATCACAAGGTAGACAGTGTTATTCTGCCGATTGGATCGTGGCTCCCAGCTCGTACAGCTCCTTCGGCTCTATCAATCTGAGACAAATTGAATAGACCTTTCTGGATGATGCGACGGACGTCTTTATTCTCGGCTCAATTGATAATTGATGTACCAGGTGTCAGCCACATTCCAGCAGAGCATCACGGAGTGTTTCATCCATAGTGGTCAGTTTTGAACTCCAGCGTTCTTGAATTTCTGTGAACCCCTGCGATTTGCCCTTGTTCAGTTTCAGACAACAATGGAGCTTGAGAATTTTATGTAGGACTATTGATATGCATGAGTAGATTTAAATTCCGAATATGTTTCTGGAGTTAGGATACTTATCCTCATTTTGGAGGAATTGCGTAGAGCCCTGCTAGTAATTACCATGCAGATTGGGTTGGGGTTTCAAATTAGATTGTTTTAGTCCTTTGGTGATGAGCTAATGGATTCATCATTAATTTTCCGGGACAATTACCAAGTCACAGTGCTCGGCTGACACCGTGCCAAAGGAATGAGCAAAGGAATGAGTATATGACGTAGGTAATCAGTGAATTCTGGAATATATACAGACGGTGGCTGGCAAAATAGACGTTTCTACTAGAAGACTGGTCACTTGAAAGATTCAATGAAGAGCACATTCAGAAATACTCCACTCAACCAAACATATTTCAGACAAACGATTCATAGTTGTTTTCCAATCTAGTAAATATTTGGGCTGCTTTTTCGAACATTTGATTGCAGAAAGGTGATAAAGAACTATAATGATTATTTATTTTATTTACTGTCAGTCAAACTGAATTTTGATATTGCAAATCAACTATTGCTTTCCATAGCTGTGCTCAAATGTCACCAAAACGTTATTTTCAAAGATAAATGTATATGTATACAGCAAATAGCAAGAATGACATATCTAGACATATATGTTTTTGGAAACCTTATTTTTTTCCGATTTTTGGTTCTGGAAAAAGGTAAAATTTTCGGAAAATTGTGACACCCTGTGCATAACGAACAATCAAAATTATGGATGAGCAAACACACTTGTAGGAGTTCTTTCACAATGAACCTACGATGAAATACAAAACCATTAACCCATATGATGTTTGTGGGGTACTGGGATATTCATTCTACCTTCGTTTCACTGAATGAAGTTAAGCAAAACAGTTATATGATCCGTATAATCTCGTTCTTCCCGGGATACATTAAATGCATTACGACTGAACCAATAAATTGCTGAACTCAATGGTTGTGAAGTAGGAAAATAGGAACACTATACACGGTGTTCGGACAAAGTAAATGAAAGGGATGTTCTGAATTATTTTCCGCTCGAAATTGAAACTAGGAGCTTCATCTAAAAACACAACACAGACCACTATTTTTTTCGCAGAAATAATCACAAACATCTGGTGACTTCGCCAACATTTGAAATATCTTGAAGATTAGCAGATGGTGTGGAGTGTGGATAGTAAGATTGTGTCCGAGTGAAAATCGAAGTTCAACATTCTGAAGTATTCGGGATGAATTATTGAAAGAACGATTATTCCATAATCATATGAGGAAAGCTTCGGAAGGTCTGACGTATGAAATAAAGAGTGATTCAAACATTGAATAAAACTTGTTAGAGATCAGTTGAATTATCGTATAGTAGGTAGGTACCTTTATTTTTTAATGCTCTATCAGCCACAAAAATATCTGGAGACAATTTTGGATCACCTCGTATATTGATATATGTATATCGACATAAGAATCGATTTGGATGATTTAAGTAGGAATTATTGAAAACAATATACGTCAAACAGAATAGTGAATAGTTGAAATTAGAAAATTAATCTGAAAGGATCTTCCTCATTACTTATTCCTATAGATCTAGGTCATTCTTTTAGATATAGAATTGGTGACGTAGCCATATTTTGAAACAAATATCTTCATCAAATGACCCAGATAACTTTCTTGAGTTTCTTTACATGACACAAAATATCAGCTGGCTGTAATATTGCCCATCAACCCCCTTCTGCGGTCTTCGCTAATATAAGGTTATATTTCAGTCTCGGATGATGTTTCATTCTAATTTGCCTTTACTTCAAATTAATTTAATTAACACCTACCAGCCTCACTGCCTTCCAGATGAATCTCCTTTAATAGGAGTATTTTCATCCCAACTTTGGATAATATATGCCAATTCTGAGTTAAAATGCATCGAAGTTGTAATATTTTCGTTGGGGGTAATTTAGGAGTATTATTCCAAAATGTAAATGATCTCAACTCCTATATTGGTTTTTCTACAGTCTATAATATTGAATGTGTATTACGAGAGAACGGACATCCAACTTTGTTTATTTGAGAGGTTTTTATCACATAAGAGAGGAATGACCTCCTACATTACCTATATTCATTTCGTAATGGAATAAAAAAGCTGAATTTATTCATAGTGAATAATAGGGAATTTACATTTTCACTTATTCATTTATTCTTCTTATATGAATGAGCGTATTTTTGTATTATTCTTCAGTATAGGATCTGGAAGGAAAATTATAGCAGGAATTGCGTGAAAACCAATCCATCAACGTCTGTGAAAGTGTTGTAATTACGAAACCACCATACGCGGGAATAACGATAAAGTTGAAAATTATTGTTTGACTCCGAACTTCCATGCCTCATTTCCATTTCTCCTTTAAAAATTCCCATTTGAATTCCTCGATCTTCACGAATATGAGTTCTCCCTTCGAGTTCTGAAAGGTTTCATGTATGTATACATCAACAAAAAATGAAAAATTCAGAAACATTCCTTGCATTATATTGAATGTAAAATCGAGATAGCAATGGATTATTGTTTATATTCCAACCCTATACAGGGTGCTTCATAATATATATGCAGTACTTCAGGAAATGATAGCTCGTTCAGAAATATGAAAAGGAGTTTCTATTAACAGAGTGAGCAATTTCTACTCATAATGGGCTATGTTTTGGGCGATTCTTTTTCTTCAAGTCATAACTGGTGAAGATTTTCAAGAGGTAGTGGGTGATTTTCTCCCCAAATTCTACGCTACTGGAAGAAGTACAGTTTTGAGCCACCCATGCGAACCGCCAATGTTTTCTACACAAAAAAGGTTCTCTTGGTTATAAACTCTTAAACTGACCGTTTTCGAGAAAAATCAACTTTTACGTTGAAAAACATTGGATAATTTTTTTAGCAATTAAACAAATTGTATTTAAACGCTATACAAAACAAACGTTAAATTCATAATTAGAAAATTAAAAAAAACAATAACAAATCATTCTCGGTTAAATTAATTGTTAGAAAATGTGCGCCGTTAGCTTCAATGCACGCAGCAATTCAAAAAATTGACCATGTTTTTCAACATCAAAGTTGATTTGGCTCTAAGACGGTCAACTTTAGAGTTTATGACCAAGAGTACCATTTTTGTGAAGAAAACATTGGCGGTTCAAAACTGTACTTTTTTCAGTTTCGTAGAAGTTGGGGATAAAAACACCCACTACTCCTTCAAAATTTCCACCAATTATGACTTGAAGATAAAAAATATATCACACAAAACATTAGCAAATTATGGGTAAAACATTCTTCCTGTGCTATAACATCCTGAAGTCCTGCGAATATATTATGAAACACCCTGTATAAAAAGTATAAGCGATCCATACAGATTCATAAAATTTGGAAAAGTGATAGTCTTGGGCAGTCCGTTACCAAGAAATTCAATATATTATACATTTCTCAGAAATATAAAAATGCATTCCTTAATGATTCAACTCAAAACTTCGTGATAAAGAGTTCGCGGAAGAATCAACAAATGAAGTTTGCGTTAAAAACAAAACCAACGCGCAGGACGTCACTCGACCCATGCAGAGCCCCACATCGAGACCTATCCCCAACTCCAAACTCTCAGTCTGGCGAAAACTCCGCGCGCGTATCTCCCGCATCCAGTCGCCTCTGGATCCGCGACACTCCCACTTTTCGTTTGTTTCACCTTACACGGAAAACGGTGCGGTCTACCTGCACTAAACCGTTCATTGAGTAAGACTTGATTTGACCTTGAAAACATGATTATTTCTGATATTGTTCACGGAGTAGGGTATGCCAAGTTTAGATAAGAAAACTTCGTTGGCTGATGAGGAAAAAAATTGCTATAATAGCTCGGGGAAGGTTCCGTTTGCGAGATGAAAGGCGTCAAAGTTAAAACAAAAAAGGATTCATGTTCGAAATGTTGCAGTGAATCATCAAGTATCTTGAATTGGCATCATTTCGGTCGATTCAACGCTGCTACGAGCATTTTCATGTAAATTTACAAAAAAAAAAACATGAAAATGGTGAGGATTGTCTATTGATCATGTCTATACATGCAAACGAAGACTGGTGAAAGGAATCTTTTTCCAAATGTGCCAAAGACTTTATAAAAGGTGGTCCAAGATTGTCTACCGTCTATTGCCGATAGGACATTAAAAAATAAAGATTTCTTTTAATGTAAACTTTTCTCCAAAAATATAAATATCACTTTTCCTACGACGACGTATAAAAGTCATAAAGCACACTGATTTGTTATTTGAAAACTAGCTCGTATCACCATGGCATTGTTAGAAGAAATGAAGAAAAAAGCACACGTGTTGAAATGAAAAAAAAACGCACGCTCGCATGTATGAATAGAAACAATATTGTATTTTATTTGTTACTTACTGTCACCAGAAGCGCTTTTGGAGTGTAAGTAGGATTGGTACCTAACTAATTTCAATGTGTCAATGAGACGTAACCTCTACTTTTCTTTGATAGGAATTAGTCTAGAACTATTTCTACTACACGTCTGATTATGTTGATGACAGAGGTGATATTATTTACAACTTGCTACTTATGAGTATGGCTTGTATCGCAGAAATTCACTTTTTAAATTTTGATATAACGCACCAGCTTATATTTCTCGGTTAATGTCAATACGCATTATATGTTGTATTCCTGGTTGCGTAATTACTCACTAGCAACAACACATGAAAGGTGAAATTTGAAATAACTTACATATTCGTGACATTAGTGTGGTATGTATATCAATGAAATTTTTTGTGCAATTCACTCTGGAATTGTCGAAAAAGTTCTCAATTGTTACCTAAAAAATGAAAATAGACAATATATATATAATATGTGATAGGTCCAGGTACTATTTTCTTCAATATTTTCCTACATACCGATTTGTATGATTTTCCATATTTCTCCAGCGAGAAAACCCAGCTCTCTTGAGGCATGCGCTATAGAATTCGTTTTATATTCCTCAAAATTAAACTTTGTCATCGCCAATTTGAATCGTTCTTTATTTTCTTTGAGATAATTTATCTCATTCATCAACTAAATAATATTTCATGAAGGAATCACTAAGTTGTCATAAAACACTCTATATAGCCGTTGTGCGACTTTGGCATTTTTTCAAAAATACTGATATTATATCATATTTTTTCCTTTCACTAAAACACATTAGGACGAATTCTCAACATCACAAATATTTGACAACAGATATTTCAATTATTTCCATAGCTACCCTGACCATCCATGTCCTAATTAGATGAAAGAATCCGGAGAAATTCTGGAGTTGCAACGTCAAATATCTCTAAATCTATTGGATATAACTTGATATATGAATATATTTGAAAAATATCATCTAATAATATCTAATAGTGAATTTACACATTATAAATATTTCAACAAACAAATTTAACAAAAGATAAACATGTCAAGAGGGGTTGAACATATACTTAAAGACTATGTACATTCACTTTTTGATGTTCTATTTGCCACAGAAATAACGGAACACAATTCCGGACCACCTTTTCAACGAAATCTCACGGTACTTACAGACAAACCTACAGAAACTACCGAAAATAACTCCGAAAACCCAAGAGAAACAATCCCAAGGTCGCCTCAAGTCGAATCCAAAAAAATCCCACCGAACGAACGATGCCCCGCGCCAGTCCGCCCCTGGCCCGCTAGCCGCCAGCCAACCGCCTAGCCGCCAGCTAATCGCCAGCCAACCAGCTAACCGCCATGGCCAAGGTCGCGCTCCTGCTCAGCGTGTTGATCGCGGCAGCAGTGAGCGCAGGGCCGGCCTGGTCCGGGGTGCAGCGCGGCGTGGGGCTCAAAATCGGCTCGGAGCGAGGCAAGGACGCCTCCGCGGCTAGGGGTGGGGGTCTCAAGGTTGGAGGGGGCGCGAGGGGAGCCCGAACGACGGCGGCCGGGCCCGAGGAGGACCACCTGCAGGCGCCGACCGTGCCGTCGAGCAGGGAAGTCGAGGACCTGCACGTGGGGCTGGTGGTGCCGTACAAGAGTTTTGGCACGAGGGAGTACACCAAGGCGGTGACCGGCGCCAAGGCGTACGTGTCCAGGAAGCTGAAGCTGTTCAAGCACTACGACATCAAGGTGCACTATGTGATGAAGCAGATGACGCCAAGTCCGACAGGTACAAAAAAAAATTCCATCATGTGGAATTACATACTCTTTTTAATATCATGTAAACCATAAACTTGATTTTGGATCTGAAACTAAATAAGTACAGTAACCTTAAAAATTAATTCAATTAAACTCAGTCAACAGTGAACTCCAGAATACAGCCGGGTAATCGATGTGCATTATTGTTACCCTAAAGAACGTTGCAATAGTAACCGTATCATGTCAATAAGCTGAAATTATATCTATGTACAATCGGATTCAATCACACGATTCTATATTGTTATACGAACCATAATTTTGTTAACATGACAATTTATGTTGTTATGATTCCACAAGAACGATTCCAGGGAAGCATTTCCTGATATCACGATATTCCACAGATATTATAGTTTTTCTATTCATGGATTGATGATAAATGAACAATATGCTATGAGCAAATTGATTCAACTAATCAAAAGAGTATTAGTATCATTAATAACGGATGATTTCAAAGAATTGCAGAACATACCTACTCGCTACTCATATCGACGATGAGCTGCATATTTGTGGATTCACTGGCAAGTATAGAGTTCAGAATTCAGCCCCCTTGGCGCAAAGTACAAAAGCCAATTATATCATCGAAAACGTAAAACTCCTTCAACCATACCTTATTCATTTTACGAACAAATCTGATTCGATATCATACTCATAGAGCATATTCTCCTTACACAATGTGATTAGAAGAAGTTATAACAACTCATTAAAAATATCGAGCTTCAAAATCGACAAAAAACCAATTGCGCGCTTATCTGAAAAATACAAAAACGGTAGAACCAGTTATGGAAGAAACAGTGCGTTATAATAAGATCTCGATGCTGTGTTAGCCGTATCAAAGAAATATTTCTGGCTGAAAAGTTACTGGATCGATTGATTGATTTTACTTGGGAGTAGATGGAAATGATCGTGATAAATAGCTCGGTCATTTTTATTTCTGTCGAGCTCTGCCATACTCGATTAATTTCATAAATGGGATGAATGAATATATTGTTTCGATATCGAGATTGTTTTAGGTAAATATTCTCTCGGGGAATGAGATTTTAGAAAAAGTCTGGAGACCGGAGTATTTTCATTTAGACAGTAAGTTTAGTTTTTGGTGTGCCTATATCAGTTCCATGAATCTGTAGAAAACTGCCAGTCATTCCAAATACCCAATTATTAGATTTCATACCATCAGCCACATACCTTGTCATCGAAGGTATGTAAACAATTCCAATCCAGCATCCATCGAACTCAATGATCATTTATCACCGAGAGCGGACTCAGGCTAAAACCAATTCATGGAGTGATTGGTGGATGCAATATTCCGAAAAATCTCATAAATTCAAAAATACCATTTACGCAGTAAACTACATGCCCTTCGGACGAACAAATTAACCTGAATTTTTTATTTTTTCTGTCATTTTCCTATTTTCAAGAATGTGTTTTTATATCTTAGTTCTGTAATGAAGTCATATTGAAATAGCCTCTGTTTCGAGACGCATGTTCCATTATTCGGAGGTTGGTACAATCGAACTGTCAAATGAAAGTCATAAGATTTAGGCCCAGTTTACTTCTGAGTGATTTTGGATTTGGTGAAACTAGCAGTGAAAAACTCAATGTTTTCATTGGTAAATTTCATCCAGGGTGTGATTTGATTTCAATTGACCCATGAAAACAATGACAATGTTGCATTTTTCACCGCTGGTATCGCAATCATAATCGCTCAACAGTAAACTGGGCTTTACCAATCGAAGATGTTTCTGTTATTTATCGATATTAAATCAATTTCTTTCAATAAAAATTTGTTCCCTTGAATCACTCCTCGCTTCGCTCGTTGTACTCCAAACAACGCGTGCGTCAAAATAGCGTCTTATAAAACTTTTATCATAATATACTATTTTCTATTTTGGTTCTATAATGAAGTCATTATGAAAGGCAAATGTGTATCGAAATAGCCTCTGTTGCGATATTCATTAATTTAATAGTTCAATTAAAAATATATCAATCAACAAGAAGAAGGTTGAAAAAATTACTGCTTCACAAATGACAGCCTTCTTATAAGCACGACTTTAGCTGTCACTACAATGCATCTCAAAAGATTTGTGTTGCGACCTTTGATATAGGAATTAAAATAAAATTGTTAGTATGAGCATTTTTCCTTTTTAGTTGAGTCAATAGGAAATAAAGAACACTTCAGTAATTCCTGATTAGGGATTTCCATTTTATTTCTGAATCTTATCAATTGGTGACACGAATGACCTTGGAAAGCACTGAAAGCAGCATGATTTGCCTCAAATCGGCTTAGGGTTGTATTTAATTTGGGCTACATTTGGGTCGTGCATATAAAGCCACTTTCTAAATCCAAATATTCGCAGAATAAGAATGGCAGCTTTGGAACCAACCAAATTTCAGTGAAATTACGAATTGATGACATATGATATTACTGTCATCCAATCATGTCTTATTATTAAAATAACAAATGCCAACAAGATTTTGTTTTGCGATGCTAATTTATTATAGACTCGTGCTATGTGCCCTTTGGATGGATTTGAGTAATATATGACAGGCCGAAAGGAATCAAATAACACAGGGGGAATTGAAAGTGACTCTGGAGATAATATAAATTCGAGTCGTAAAAATAATATGTACGCATTATATATATTATATTTAAACATTGAAATTCAAGAAATAATAAGATACTCACTACTGACTATTACAGATCTCTACGAAATTCGTATATCAATTACTTCATTTATGTCGGTTGGTATTGACCCTATCAAAATAGATTGATATGTCTAAAACAGACATATACGCGGACTATGTCGATTCCAATCTCAGCAACGTTATATGGATTGCCAATTTTGGGAATTTTGGGAATTATTTTAAACATGCCATCATGAACGAATATGAAGTTTGAGTGTTCAAGTCATCTGATGATAAACAAAACTTTTAGCCACTTTTCTGAATAACAATCAAGAGATTTTGGACCGCTTCATCACCCAAGAGGGAGGGCTGAGTTGCTGAATGTTTTAGGATTATGGAAATACATTTTCGAGAACATGTTTTCCTCTTGTTTTTCTAGACTCAATCATCATCCCCAAAATTGTTCAAAGAAATAAACATGAAATGCCAGTTTTTGAGCACCATGTAAAATACTGAGATATCAACAATCATTTTTAAATGAACTCGAATGAACAATTTTGAACTATTTCATTAAACTTGATTGAGCCCAAAGATCAACAACATTGATTACTTAAAAAAATTATTTTTTCGTACTAAGCATTCAGACCTCTATATATACTGAAATCATGAGGGTTTTCCATATAAAAAAGTTCAACTTTGATTATGACATTTTTCTTGTTACATTGTTTGATACTTACAGAATAGAATGAATATACTATAAATATAATAGAGTTTCAGTATTCCTCATTTCATTTCAAATATTCTTCCCATCGACATTTTAAATTCCTACGCCTTTGATTCCTTCCACCGAGAATCTCCCTGTATACTGTATATCCTCTCAATACACAAATCCTTTATATCGTGGACGAACTTTTTGTGTATGGTGACGGTTTGATTCAATTTCCGAATCTTCTCCTCCAAAGAAGCAATATCGGTTCGCAGAACCATCCCATCTGGGATGACGTGCATTTTTGGCACCCTCGTCAAAATATTGCAAAGATATTCCAATTCAGCTCATGCAAAAACTCGATGCTTGTTGCTTGTGTATGAATGAAATGATGACGAATGCGTTTGGTCTTCAAAGTAACCCAACTTGGATTATTATGTACCTCCTCACTTGAAATCATGGGGCTGTATCCTTATAGATTTGCATCACATTGGGTGTTCTGGATTTTTTTAGTCCAAATATTTTGCTATAATGCATACTTCACTTTTTCGAAAATCGAAGCCGATATATCAGGGAGGAATATTTATTGTAGCAAATATTTTTTCGCATGCAATGGAACGTCGTAGAATCTCTTTCTACACAATCTTGAGTATTTCGTACACTGGCTATACCGCAACTAACATATAACTAAAATCATTGAAAATCCTACATGCCGATAATTTATTACATCCAAATTGTCATCACACCAACTGAGAAAAAACATCTGAGTTTTTTTGTTTTATTCGAACTGTATCGATACCACCCCATAAACTGGTGATCCAAATTAAATAATTGATTGAGATCATCCTTTTTCAGCTCGACACTAAATAATCACAAGGAAAGAAGCCAGAGCAAACCTTCTTTGCGTTAATTACACTCGGGGTATCAAAAGACCTAGTTGACACTTCGAAAGAAAGCTGTTCGCCGAGATTCCTTCAGAAAATGACCGAGCGAATCTTTTTTTAATCAGCCAAAGGAGTGCACACCCCTTCGTGGATGTAGATACTCCTGCTAATTATCCTGACGTAATCAGACCAACCACCTGTATGGCTTTATTCATCAGCAGCTTTGCTTCTCGTCCATCTTTAGTATAATAGTTAGTTGCATCGCATGCAATATGCGATTTTTCATTTAGTTTTGCCTTACATGAAGAACAAATCGAAAAAAACAATAAATATGGTGGCAGAGTGGCCAAGATAAGAAGTTTGAAAAAGATTATCATATTTTCTTCTACGTGAAATAAGAGAAATTTGCAGGTATAGGTATAGGTACTGTGTGTGTTAAGAATTTATCGTGATGTAAGTGATGTAAGTAAGGCTAATCTGAAAAATGGAAAAGCCATAAATTGGACAACAATTTTAGAAAGAGAAATTAGTCTATCCAATTAGAATATCAAACATAGTTTGAAATGAATGTCTGGTAGACTACGAGCAGAAAACAACTACTTTCCTGGTAATTACCACGCAGAACATTGAATTATATCTGCTCGTAATCCATGCAACGATTCACACTGTGAATGCAGATCGCAAATGTTTCTTTCTTCCTAAGACGTGACAAATTCACATCGGGACAGGCACGCCTAACAACCTACAGACCGGTTTCGGGCTTATTGGCCCTCATCAGTGCAGGGTAGTTATCCAAGTAGAGACCGTAAGATCTCCACTCGAAGCGTTGCCTGTCCCAATGCACCTTCGTCGCGTTTATTTGACTGCACTGAGCCGCGTTCCAACAGACAATTGGAAGTGGCGACACCATGCGGCAGAAGAAAGAAACACTCCAGAACTAAATCTCCCAAATCACAGAACTTGGAAGTGGCTTATAGCTCGACTAAGCTAATAAATGAAAAATGGAAAAGCCATAAATTGGACAACAATTTTAGAAAGAGAAATTAGTCTATCCAATTAGAATATCAAACATAGTTTGAAATGAATGTCTGGTAGACTACGAGCAGAAAACAACTACTTTCCTGGTAATTACCACGCAGAACATTGAATTATATCTGCTCGTAATCCATGCAACGATTCACACTGTGAATGCAGATCGCAAATGTTTCTTTCTTCCTAAGACGTGACAAATTCACATCGGGACAGGCACGCCTAACAACCTACAGACCGGTTTCGGGCTTATTGGCCCTCATCAGTGCAGGGTAGTTATCCAAGTAGAGACCGTAAGATCTCCACTCGAAGCGTTGCCTGTCCCAATGCACCTTCGTCGCGTTTATTTGACTGCACTGAGCCGCGTTCCAACAGACAATTGGAAGTGGCGACACCATGCGGCAGAAGAAAGAAACACTCCAGAACTAAATCTCCCAAATCACAGAACTTGGAAGTGGCTTATAGCTCGACTAAGCTAATAAATGAAAAATGGAAAAGCCATAAATTGGACAACAATTTTAGAAAGAGAAATTAGTCTATCCAATTAGAATATCAAACATAGTTTGAAATGAATGTCTGGTAGACTACGAGCAGAAAACAACTACTTTCCTGGTAATTACCACGCAGAACATTGAATTATATCTGCTCGTAATCCATGCAACGATTCACACTGTGAATGCAGATCGCAAATGTTTCTTTCTTCCTAAGACGTGACAAATTCACATCGGGACAGGCACGCCTAACAACCTACAGACCGGTTTCGGGCTTATTGGCCCTCATCAGTGCAGGGTAGTTATCCAAGTAGAGACCGTAAGATCTCCACTCGAAGCGTTGCCTGTCCCAATGCACCTTCGTCGCGTTTATTTGACTGCACTGAGCCGCGTTCCAACAGACAATTGGAAGTGGCGACACCATGCGGCAGAAGAAAGAAACACTCCAGAACTAAATCTCCCAAATCACAGAACTTGGAAGTGGCTTATAGCTCGACTAAGCTAATAAATGAAAAATGGAAAAGCCATAAATTGGACAACAATTTTAGAAAGAGAAATTAGTCTATCCAATTAGAATATCAAACATAGTTTGAAATGAATGTCTGGTAGACTACGAGCAGAAAACAACTACTTTCCTGGTAATTACCACGCAGAACATTGAATTATATCTGCTCGTAATCCATGCAACGATTCACACTGTGAATGCAGATCGCAAATGTTTCTTTCTTCCTAAGACGTGACAAATTCACATCGGGACAGGCACGCCTAACAACCTACAGACCGGTTTCGGGCTTATTGGCCCTCATCAGTGCAGGGTAGTTATCCAAGTAGAGACCGTAAGATCTCCACTCGAAGCGTTGCCTGTCCCAATGCACCTTCGTCGCGTTTATTTGACTGCACTGAGCCGCGTTCCAACAGACAATTGGAAGTGGCGACACCATGCGGCAGAAGAAAGAAACACTCCAGAACTAAATCTCCCAAATCACAGAACTTGGAAGTGGCTTATAGCTCGACTAAGCTAATAAATGAAAAATGGAAAAGCCATAAATTGGACAACAATTTTAGAAAGAGAAATTAGTCTATCCAATTAGAATATCAAACATAGTTTGAAATGAATGTCTGGTAGACTACGAGCAGAAAACAACTACTTTCCTGGTAATTACCACGCAGAACATTGAATTATATCTGCTCGTAATCCATGCAACGATTCACACTGTGAATGCAGATCGCAAATGTTTCTTTCTTCCTAAGACGTGACAAATTCACATCGGGACAGGCACGCCTAACAACCTACAGACCGGTTTCGGGCTTATTGGCCCTCATCAGTGCAGGGTAGTTATCCAAGTAGAGACCGTAAGATCTCCACTCGAAGCGTTGCCTGTCCCAATGCACCTTCGTCGCGTTTATTTGACTGCACTGAGCCGCGTTCCAACAGACAATTGGAAGTGGCGACACCATGCGGCAGAAGAAAGAAACACTCCAGAACTAAATCTCCCAAATCACAGAACTTGGAAGTGGCTTATAGCTCGACTAAGCTAATAAATGAAAAATGGAAAAGCCATAAATTGGACAACAATTTTAGAAAGAGAAATTAGTCTATCCAATTAGAATATCAAACATAGTTTGAAATGAATGTCTGGTAGACTACGAGCAGAAAACAACTACTTTCCTGGTAATTACCACGCAGAACATTGAATTATATCTGCTCGTAATCCATGCAACGATTCACACTGTGAATGCAGATCGCAAATGTTTCTTTCTTCCTAAGACGTGACAAATTCACATCGGGACAGGCACGCCTAACAACCTACAGACCGGTTTCGGGCTTATTGGCCCTCATCAGTGCAGGGTAGTTATCCGAGTAGAGACCGTAAGATCTCCACTCGAAGCGTTGCCTGTCCCAATGCACCTTCGTCGCGTTTATTTGACTGCACTGAGCCGCGTTCCAACAGACAAGTTCTGTGATTTGGGAGATTTAGTTCTGGAGTGTTTCTTTCTTCTGCCGCATGGTGTCGCCACTTCCAATTGTCTGTTGGAACGCGGCTCAGTGCAGTCAAATAAACGCGACGAAGGTGCATTGGGACAGGCAACGCTTCGAGTGGAGATCTTACGGTCTCTACTCGGATAACTACCCTGCACTGATGAGGGCCAATAAGCCCGAAACCGGTCTGTAGGTTGTTAGGCGTGCCTGTCCCGATGTGAATTTGTCACGTCTTAGGAAGAAAGAAACATTTGCGATCTGCATTCACAGTGTGAATCGTTGCATGGATTACGAGCAGATATAATTCAATGTTCTGCGTGGTAATTACCAGGAAAGTAGTTGTTTTCTGCTCGTAGTCTACCAGACATTCATTTCAAACTATGTTTGATATTCTAATTGGATAGACTAATTTCTCTTTCTAAGGCTAATCTGTTTAAAGCAGCTGGAGAAAAAATATATGTTCACCATATATGTAGTAGAAAGGGAAGAATTTTGGAATTGAGCAGGTGGTAATATTTTGAGAAGCGATTGGTTTTGTCAATACATATTTTTAGAATGTTTTCATGATAGCAGTAATACTACCCGCCTCTGCTTACATCGCATGTTCTAAAACCATTTGAACTCCCCTCGTACATCCCGGAATGAAACCAATATCGGCCCCAACTATTACCCCATTATGCGCTCCAGCTGTCTTGGCCTAGGGATGCTGATGACACTCCAGTGCGCATGCGCGATATCCCGACTCAAAACCGCCGCCGCTGGTACGCGCTCCTCTCTGCGGTATCCTTCGAGTAAAAAAGGAAAGGAAGGAAATGTTGCCCGGGGTGGGATGAGAAAAGGGATGTCAGAAGTTTCCGAGGAACGATTGGAATCGAGCCCAGAATATATTATCCGAATATACGATTTGGAGGAGATCCATGGACAATATTTTCACAACTTGGGGGAAAGTTTGGGATCGGAGGGTTGTTGCAGAGGGTAGGGAGAGGTATTTTTTTTATAATTGCATTGATAGTTTTGTGGCAGTATTTAAAACTTTACAACATTGAACGGGAGTAACAAGTTTATGAATATGAATATATGAAAATGAATATAATCCTTCAACTAACTGACTGCTGTTTTCAAATTCTTAAACATAAGTCTAACTTCGAATATAATTTCACAGTGTGAAATCCATCACTTCAATCAAAGTCAAAGTAAATTCCAAGAAATTCTACTGTATCTGTATCAAACAAGACTGTATCATTGAATTCGAATTCAACTACTGATTCTTATGAAAATGTTTTTCTCAAGTAGAAATCCAATAAAATCAGTTGATTTGTGGTCATCTGATTGACAACCAATCAAATTAGGATTATTCTGAAAACAGCCCATGGTGTGTTTTCACTTGTAATCCCCCTAGCAGCAGAATTATTACCGATATTTTTTTCAATGTCACGAATGTTTTTGTTGTTGATAGAAAAATATCCCGAGTCGAAGACGTTTGTCAATAAAATATAAGGCGCTTAATTTTTGACAGAAAAATTATCACTTATTAATTTCGTCAATATAGGAACTATCAAAATCATCACGATTATTTAATTCATGCTAAAATACACGTTTTTGATTGGTTGAAATGATTGTGTTGATAATCAATAACACCATATTTTCGATTTTGTATTTCGGCTCCTGATTGGCTGTTGGATACCTACATGCTGTGTTTTCGTTTCTGTATTTCGCTTTCTGATTCGTAGGCAGTAGGGTAATTAAACAATGACTTACCAGTTGCAATCTGTCATATTATTTTCCGATTTCCTGGTAAATAAATGAATGCCACTACACCAAATTTTCGTCTGAACCACGATAAACACACTCTATGAATATGTATCCACTTCATTTTCCACACATTTTAGACAATTTAACCTAACCACACAAATTGTGACAACAATCATAAAGAATTTAACTCAGTAGTACCTAGTGCATAGGTAATCTTGCCTACATCATACAATGGCAGATATGTATAGTTGGTTGCATAACGAATATTTTTGTGTGGAACTACAATGCATAATCAAAATATCTAATTCCATAAACTGTACGTTTAAAATAGAAAATCATCAAAATGGCTTTGATTTTATTCATGAAATAATCTGAACAAATACAACTTGTGTTATTGATGATTATCGAAAATTCCTTCTCTTTTTCGAAACAAATCATGTTGCTTTGGGAAACCACACTCGCGCTGTGCGCTCGTGTAGTAAGCAACATGATTTGTTTCTCAAATTCGAAAGAATTTGTGTTTCGATAATCATCAATACACTTGTTGTATTACATGCGATAATCTCCCGTTGCTATTAGCAACGTATACAAAAAGGAGCCTTCTAATTGGTTGAAAATAAATTTATGAAATTTTCACTAAATAATGTTGCTATGGATTCCTACAATTCGATTTCGACATTTCAGATATTCAATGTTTCAAAATGTCACGATTTGTCACTAATCAAATATACCAAAGAATACTGTTTACACAGTAGAAAATTTGTATGGGAAGCATTTATGGACTACTGCAATGTTATAAAGTATGCATCAGATACAAATTTTATATCCGAATAACCCTCGAACATTGATAAATGCTCAAAAATCCTTGGGTTATCACTACTGAAAATTGTTTGCTCAGGTAGAAATCCAATGAAATCAGTTAATTCGTGGTTATCTGATTGAAAACAACCAATCAAATCAACATGAAGCTGTCTGTTTCCACCCACTCATGTTGCTATGGATTCCTACAATTCGATTTTCACATTTCAAATATTTAATATTTTGAAATGTCACGATTTGGCTGTAACACTGTACTGTTTAGACTTTAGAGTAAAAAGTTTGTATGGAAAGCGTTTATAGACCTTTGCAATGTTCTATAGAAAGTATAAATCAGCAAATAAATTTACATCCCTCGAACATTGATGTATGCTCATAAATTTTATAATAACCTTCGCCTACGACGTCGGTCTGTTTCCAAGCAACAAGCTTTCGAAATCTGTTAAATTTTTTTCGAACAATTATCAATGTCAAGGTTATTACTACTGACAGACTACTGAAAACGAATCACCTGGATTCACTGAGCGTTGAAATATAGACTGGGGTTATCGAAAAACATGCAAGCGGCATATAGAAATCCTTCAGATTCTAGTTTTGATAGTGATGTATTTGATTCCAACCATTTATACACGGTTTTGCTCTGAAGCCGTGAGATTCTGGAATATTTAGTAAGTTCAGATGATAACTCAAAATGATTCAGAAATAGTTCAGAAGATTTAAATTTTTGGTGTAAAGATTAAAACGTTCAATTTCGCTGAGAGGCTGTAAGGATGTGAATTCGCACGTTTCAATATGTAATGCTAGCAGTTTTGGATTTTCGAGAAAACAATAACAGGGACATCATTTCGTTGACACATCTGAGGCTTGAAAACAGAGGACAAATTTTTGTTCTGTTTTCTTCCAGTAACAGTTTTCAGAGCAGAAATCAAATGAGGGAGGATACATTCTTTTTCCATTGAAAAAAGTGCCGAAACCTGGTAGATGCTATCAAATTTCGAATATCGAGCAGTGAAACGTTTTCAGAAGGCTCCCTACCGTCTTTTTATTCGAAGGTGCCATCGATACGTCCTGCCGCCTTCCGTCTCCGTCGATTGGAGTACGGTGTAGTCAGCAGGAGGGGCGGTGGCTGGGCGCTGGGAGGCGACGTTGCCAAACGCCCGCTATTCCGGGGGTTCTCCGATAGTGCGGTGGAAAAGCCCGTGCTTTGCGCCCGGCTGTGGGGAACTGGGGAAGTCTCTCTAGGCTGCCTCGGCGGTTGTTGGGATTATCGAAACCGTTTGAGTTATCGTCCCAAAGGTCGACCAATGCGGAGACTTATGGGTATTAAGACGAGGGATCCTCGAGTTGTTGTCCCCAATAAAATACGTTTACAGTGTGTCCAATTAAGTCGGTAGCATAAGAGAAAGTTTTCCTGATAAACAGTTCTGCATTATCTAAAACCCATATAATGAAATTATCAGATCGTTTTGAGATATTTTAGATCGAAAGAGCAGAACTAATTAAAAACTTTCAACATAATCCTAGGTAGATATAATTATCTTCTATGCAAACGTCTAATATATATACTATCGACCTTGCGTAGCCCTGTATAGAATTGGAGGAATTTTATAAATTAGCCTAATAAATTCACAATTTCCGTTCCATTAACGATTTCCTTAGAGGAAATTTCCAATACGAATCGTGAATTGCAGATAACGTTGAGAAATTATACACGCTATAAAACCATATTTCTGCGTTATATATTCTCCATTACAAGGCATTAGTTTCACTACTCAGCATACTGAAATGAAGCTATCAACTCGTATGTATTCAAGGGGGATACTCTTCAAACAAAGCAGAAACAAAGTTGATGTCAAAACAGATCCTTGTGGAACACCGGAGTTGGACATCGTCAACCACCTTGATAAAAAAAGGATTATCTTATTGAAGTGAATACGTGACACATACAGAATGGTGGAAATGTATGGAATGTTATCATTTCTTCTAACGCATCATATGGATTTGAAAGAGAGGTCGGTTTTTATATTTGAAATGTCACCTATATTCGTTACATCAAATTTTCCAGGGTTCGCTTTGTTTCTCTCCTTTTCTCTGAATCTCAACCTCAATAGTGCGTATAACCTATTTTTCTGCGATAATCACTGAACTCTCTTCGGCTCCATAATGTCCCTATAGACGAGTGAATTATTACCATTGAACATAATTTAGTACGTAGCTATTCTATTATCTGTATTATTGTTTTTTTTTTCTTTCCTAGCGTTTCCTGTAATTGGGTGTTTTTTACCTGTTGGAAATAAAGAGCTATCTATCTATCTATCTATCTATCTATGATGATGATGGGTTGTAGGTAGTCCCGAACTTTCAGATTGAATTGAATCAACAATTATTAATTGGTCCATTATGCATTATACCCTAGATGTTTTTGTCAACAATGGATTAGTTCACAGCTAGTTCTGATTGGATTCACACTACACAAGCCGTTATTAACAATACAAACTGTCAGCAGCAGATAAGCTTATACTGTTCGCGAATCATGCTGTCCCAATAATTGGATCTATAGAAATCGCTGACCACTTGGGAACGAACGTATAATAGGGCTCCTGGAGTTATTGTTTAGAAATGAAATGTCTTGAGAAGAAAGATAGAATAGATGTCATCTCATAATGAAATATCATTTGAGTTGTGAAGACAAGATGTTTCGCGAAACCTATATATAATTGGCCTAAAGTCGATATTATCAACTTCTTGAAATCAAATACGGAAAAATCTTGATTGCTCCTTCAACAGTTACATTATAGTATGTATCAATGAAAAAAAAATGTTTGAAAAGTGTTTTCAACCGCCAACTTAGTTGCAAAGCAACCCTCGAAGTCTCATTGAGAAGGAAGACGGGCACCTTCACAATGATTCGAACTGATTGAAAATATATTCACATCAATTAAATTTTCAGCATATTTTGGCCTACCTTCAAGAGTTTTTGAGTAGGTATAATTTTGGTATACCGCCCATTTATATTTATCATCAATATTTAAACGCTATTATACTATAAATCGAAAATATATTCGATTCAATTGACTTCTCCTTCATTTTCTAATTAATTCATGTTGAAACATGTACACGGTCGCTGAATTTCAATTCAGTAATGAAATATTACACGGTTCAAGGAAATCATGTAATTATGTTCACAGTTCAGTAACCTATAGTTTATCCTTTATCTGCTCAACGGCATTGCAATTTTCAGTTTTCTGAAATTCAATAATGACCAAATGAATGGGTGTTATACAAAATGATCGGCATTATTTATTTCGGCTATTTTGTGGAGCATTCGCTAGCCTTTTTCAATCGATATATGATTAATTGCATGCAGTTTGATGAGTATTGCAAGACATGCTGATTGTTGGAGGAATATTCACCTACAATATCTTCCTTATACCCCTGCAATCGACAAAAAAGACAAATTAGGACAATACATTATTATTGGAATTCAAATCAGATATGAATTTGAGTGAAAAAGGGAAACATACCATATAGCCATACTTTTTTCTTTCTCTCAGAATGAATTTGAAAATTTCATTTATTTCATTTCAAAATTTCAACTCTCCAAAGTTTCGTTGAACATCCGATGAATCCACGTGGAAATACTTCAATTAATGGACATTATAAGTTTGTTGGTGAGACATCACAGTTAGGAGAAGTTTTGTTGGGAAGGAGTCAGAGTTAAGTTGAGTTTAGAGTAGTTGTGGGTGAAATAAATAAAAGACATGGTAAGCAGAAAACACTTCGATATACCAGAGATACAGGAGAAACAATATATATATATATATATATATATATATATATATATATATATATATATATATAATATCGAATGAATTGAATATTTTTATGGTTCCCACGATATCCTGTAATGTTTAGAGGGCATCGAGAGAATCAAGGGAAATGAGGTATAGTTGTCGGTTTTCTTCTTAAATTTCTGGAGGTTGTATTCCTTGAGAAACACCTCCCTATAGCCAGTGAGTTCGTTGGATGAGATGTTCTGCAGGTCTCCAAAGTGACCACTAAGGGGTGTGAAGACTGAACTTGACGGGATAATCTCTCGAAGAAACTGCTAAAGGAGGAACAATTTTCGATATTTCAGAAGATTTTTCTTCAGATTCAGTAATCTTGTATGATGTAGTTCCTCCAGAAAATATCAATTGTGATACCCACATAAAACGAAATCGTGAAGATATAATGATTATCTCCCAAACAAACCAACTTTAAACATCCACTTCTCCACAACCAAGCATCATTCCTGAACAACTCTACATACACAGAATAACAGAAGCATAACTCTCATTTTCGAAGTTCAGGAACGTCGTTGAAAATTCTTTGTTTTGGTTGATCTTTGCAGAGGAATTCATCGATTAGTTGGTTCTACCCAAGGAGTTCTTCCCTTGGTCTAGATATTAACGTTCATGTGTTGAATTTCGATGAATATACTGTAGTTTGACGAATGATATATTCTAACTTGATGACCAAACAAATTCAAGAATCTCCATGGAACTACCGAATTTATGACGATATTGAGGGACACCAGAAACTACCTGAAATTGATTTCTGGATACTATATTATTTCAAGTTTTATGAGCTAACTCTAAGCCGTAATTTCTTCAGTGATTTTTCATTCGCTTGAGCAATATGATTGGGAGTAAAGTCTGATGAGTAGTATATAATCATTGAAGTGCTTCTAGTTATGCTAAGTAGATTTTCTCTTGTGAGGACCTTCGAAGCTTGGTTCTCATTCTATTTTTTCGGATCAGATCTACCTTAGTTGGGAGTTATTCATGTTTTTTACTGTTGTCTTTGGTGGTTATTATGTCTACTTCAAATCACGTTCTGACTTCGATCCTAGATTATAGGAGGTGTTTTCGTAACTCATTTGTAATCTAGGGAGAGTTTCCCTAGCGGTTGGGAGTCATAAGGATCCTCCTGCGTCCCCGAAACCCCCCTTTACGTACCCGTTTTTCGCACATCAACATACGGCAACATCGCACGCCAATTCCAACCCCGTGGCAAAGCACAGGGATTCGCGCTCCTGCTGCAACAGTGCTTCTACCTCTTCTTTTTTTCCATAATTCCACCAGTTAGTTATGCGAATAAATCAATGTCACCTTCTACTGCCTGTCACCTCTTGATATGTGTTCCGTGATCAAATTTCGAAATGCATCGGGGGTTGCTGTGGATTTTCGTGGTGCACGCGTTCGCGGGTGTCGTTTGTTTTTTCGGGCACTCCACAACAGGCCGTCATAATGACACGCTGAACGTCGGATTGATTCTTCCCTACACGAATTTCGGCGTACGGGAATATATAAAGGCGATTAATAATGCGGTGGCTGGGTTGCACAGATCTAGAGGGATGTCCAGAGAGTTGGGTTTCTTGAAGAAATACCATTTCGGCAATAAAAATGTACATTATTTCTTGATGACTCTCACTCCTAGTCCAACAGGTGAGTGGGTTGTTTATTTACCTATTACTTGGAAGGTTTCAAAGCAAGAACTTGGAGTTCGGGATAGCGTGATGAAACACTTCAAATAGTGCAAGGGATGATGTTGATAACTACAAGAATAAGAAATATACATTTTCCTACAACCTTCGACTCTTTCAAATTGCAATACAAAATTGAAGTTTTCCGAGAAATGACAGCATTGGCGCTCGTGAGCATGAATATTGAAAAAACGCTCGCCCCTACCATAGTACCATGACTTAAACAGTGTATTTGTAAATTTATCGTTCTGTATTTCGTATCGGCTGTTTTTCTTTTATTTTTTTGATTTATTGTCAGATGCTCTTTTCAAGGTATTTTCAATGTTGTGTCACCTAATTGTATATTAGTTTTTTTTGGACAATTTCTATACGATGCTGAAATGTATTGTCTATGAAAATAAAGGATATATCTATCTATCTATCTATCTATAGGTATATTGTTGAAAACGAACTCATATTATCTTGCATGATTGAAAATAGTGAGTGTGGATTATCTTTTTGTAGCAGAAAGAGCAAAAATAGTAAATTTATACCTCCTGCCAGAGAAATCGAGGAAAAGTATGGATTATGATATGATAGATTTATGACAGGGTCCTTGAATGTTAATGATACCAAACTCAAAGTACTTAAGTATCCTGAACTTGTCGCATTTCTCAAAAATCATCAGATCCTTGAATATAAAACAAAAATAATTCAGTCACTGAAAAAGAATAAAGTATTGATTCAAATACACAAATATCTATTTATTTCTGTGAAACTATCTTAGAACCCCAGAAATATTATAATCAGCGAAGAAATATAATTTCTACAGAGGTTGTGTTACTTTCAAGAACAATATTAATCAATAATCAGAGCCTTTGATAGAGTCAACCATCATCATAGTTTATTGATTACGAAGCTTGAATTTTTGGGTATTGTGACCATTTAGATCAAATCAGTTGTGATATTAATTTACTATTATGGAAATGAATTTGAGTGAAAGTAAAAAAAAAACTCCACACAAAATGACGAACCAATTGATTATAATAACCAAATCAGCAACACACATAATAATTGAATCGTTTGTTATATTGATAATTACAATGTTGGTTATTATGTTTTGCGACCAGTAAAGATTTCTATTTCATTTGCTATGTCGCTGCATCCTATACCTTCGTCTTAGTGAATATTCTTTGGAGCTCGCTCAGCAAAAAACTTCAAAGATGGGCGTATAAAAAACTGGTGGAAAACTCGTGAAAAATGACTGGTCTGATGACACATCTCCCGCCGGGAAAACGCTCCGCACTCTCGTTCATTTATCAGCATGCCAAGATCGCTCTATAGAAGCTCTTGAGGGTTGTACAGTCTTGTTAGCCTACTTGATTCAGCATCCCATTATCGACTTTCCAGGTCATTAATTTGGCGGTAATGAAGTCTCTGAAACCTTTTGAACGATTTTCATTAGTAAAGTATGAATGGTCGTAATTTTTCTGAATAGAAATGTCTATAATGTCTATACTTCCCTCTTGAAATTGAAAACAAGACAATCAAGTATACAGTTTACCTGAACTCTACTTGAATTTAATACATAGATATCTTTGGGTAACACCCTGTATATCGTATTATCGTTCGGTACCATTAACCATAACCTCCTTCTTTCCAAGCTCAAATATTATGTTCAGCTAACGTCATCAAAAGGTTTACGTAGATGTTGAAAGCTCTTCCCTCAAAGGCGTAATATCAGGAGTACCACAAGGGTCAATTCTTGGGCCCTTACTGTTTTTGTTATTCACTGCCGATATTTTTTCTCAAGTTGAACATTGCCAGATACAAGCATTCGCAGATGACACAAAGTTATATCATTGTACCACAATCAATAATATTTTAATTACCCAAAAACAAATAAATGATGACCTGGAAATTATAAATACTTTGTCCGACAAACACAACTTGAAGCTTAATCCTAGAAAATGCCACATCATGTTCTTCGGCAACAAAAACCAAATGCAATATGTCAAAGACCATATGAAACTCAACATAGGAGACCAAATACTTGAATCGGTTGACTCCTCGGTTGACTCTGCAAAAAATATTGGCATAAAATTTAATGCACACATACAAAATTTTGTGATCTAATCCTATGCCACTCTCAAAGTTCTTTATCCATATAGACAAAGCTTCTCACCCAGTCCAAAAAAACTTCTCTGTCAGTCACTGATACTTTCGATCTATAACTATGGAGACTCTGTCTATGGTCCTTTCTTAGACTCGGCCAATCAATCCAAAATACAACGCGTACAAAACTATAATTATTGCAATATCACCTATACAGTATTGAAATCGATAATACCTGTACCGTTATTCAATGAATTGAAAAAGAGACTACATCTCCATTCTCTGAACCTTCGGACCAACCAAAACCTTCACATCCCTCGTCATTCGTCAGCCATGTTCAGAAAATCTTTTTCATACTTAGCTGTACTTTGTCATAATACGGTTATTAAAGACTTCATTCTATTACCAAAATCCACATTTAAAAGGAAACTGAAAGCAAAATTCAATATGTGATCAGAAGAATTCAATTCTATTTTAACTTGCTTGTACTCGTATACGATAGCTAGTTTATTATTCTATCACTAAATCTGTATATTAATATTAAGTTACTATTTTTTTCTTATAATACGTAATAGGTTAAGTGTAAGAGTAGCTTTAGCTAAACTTATGTTATCCCAAATATTTCATCACATCCACATCAACACAAAATGGCTGCATGGCAACAGTGAGTTAAATATTCTTGAACAAATAGCCTCCAACAACAACTACAATCCAAACATTATCAACACCTTAATCCAGAAAATTAAAACAAACAGAGAACGTAACCTAGCTTTTCCAAAAATCAAAACAAAATAGACAAATTTGTTTCACTTTCCATTTCTTAATGACAACATCTCAAATAAAATTACAGAATGTTTCAGGAATAATATTGAGAACATTATAATTTCTTTCAAAACTGATAATAACCTTAGCAGGCACCTGGTAAGTTCAAAAGATAAAATTGAAAAACTTAAAAAAAGTGGCATTTATAAACTGACTTGCAGTGATTGCAATGCAGCATTGGTCAGGTTTCGAAATCAGTTTCATCCAAAAATTATAATAGATTAGATTTTTTGGAGGATTTATGTATTGAAGAGGAGTTGCTAAATAGTGATCTATGTCTCAATTCACAAGTCAATCTGAACAGATCTTCTATTTATTGTTCCATGTCCATTTCAAGTCACATCACAGAATTTATATTTCTATGCTGCTTCACTCTCGTCATTACTTCTCTGTGGACTTTTGAACAGTCAACATGTGATATTCGTTGACGATTTTAGAATTTTAAAATTTCAAATTTTATAACGGGTTTATCTCAATGTTGGGAAAACCAAATATTTTTTATTGATGTAAGTATTGATTTACCTCCATGCAAAAAATGGTTTCAATCCTTTTATCTCTATATACATTGATAAAAATTTTTCTACTTAAACAAAATCATACTTGATTTCAGGTATGCACTGATGATGACGTAACAGTCGAAAGCGCTTTGCTATGATTTTAGAAAAAATATAATTTGCATGAAATACAAATCTGAGTTTTTTGAATTAGCTAAACTTTGCCTATTATGTATTGAGTCGATTATTATTATTATATATAGATAAAAACGGTACATTTGTCGTGCGATTGGACTTGGAAAAGCTGTATTAATTCATCAACTGCTGAAATCTCTGAAGGAGCGATAATGTATGGAACAGGAATGATACTAAAGAAGCTAGCAAAGCCACACACGAATTTCGACTCGGGATAGATCACATAATTTTAGGCTCATTTTAGGCTAATTTATTACCCTATTCCCAAATTTTTTGCTCTTCTCTTTGACAGAAAAAACTGTGGCTTCGCTAGCTTCGGCCGAACTCAGCAGAGCCATTTTTGAAAAACAATAATTTTGGTGTTTTGAAATAGCCAAATTGTAGAGCTTATTTTAGGCTAATTTATTACCCTATTCCCATTTTTTTTGTTCCCTCCCTTAATAGAAAAACTTGTGGCTTTGATAGCTTCGGGCGAACTCAGCAAAGCCATTTTTGAAAATTCACTTTTTTTTGCGATTCAATATAACGATATCCAAGTACTAATTTTAGGCTAATTAATTACCCTAATTTGATTTTTTTTGCTCCACGCATTACAGCAAAAAACAAGATTTTTTGATTTTCGCCAAGTCGATGATGCAATCATTTCAAATTATAATTTTTTGACGATTTAACTTGTCAAACCGATGATACTCATCGCTGGATCAATAAAATGTCCATGTTGGAATGTTTTATTAAACGTTTTTTAGAAAAAATAATATGTCATTTGATATAGTGATACATCAAGACTAATTTTAGGCTTATAAATTACCCTTATTCAATTTTTTCTGTACCACACATTACAAAAAAAATTAGGTTAGATTAAGCGATTTCCGATTATTATAGCTTCAGGCATATATCTCAAATGATGCACTTCCCGCCAAATAAAATTCCATTTCTGATATCCTGCGATGCATCGAAATAGTCGACAACATCTATTTCATCAGCTTAGATCACGTGCTCCAAAAAATCGTCAAAAAATTATAATTTGAAATGATTGCATCATCGACTTGGCGAAAATCGAAAAATCTTGTTTTTTTCTGTAATGCGTGGAGCAAAAAAAATCAAATTAGGGTAATTAATTAGCCTAAAATTAGTCTCGAAATATCCAAATATCAAATGACAGAAAAATAATGTTTTTGAAAAAATTGCTCTGCTGAGTTCGCCCGAAGCCAGCAAAGCCACAGGTTTTTTTTAAAAAAACGTCGATAAAACATTCCAACATGGACATTTTATTGATCCAGCGATGAGTATCATCGGTTTGACAAGTTAAATCGTCAAAAAATTATAATTTGAAATGATTGCATCATCGACTTGGCGAAAATCGAAAAATCTTGTTTTTTTCTGTAATGCGTGGAGCAAAAAAAATCAAATTAGGGTAATTAATTAGCCTAAAATTAGTCTTGAAATATCCAAATATCAAATGACAGAAAAATAATGTTTTTGAAAAAATTGCTCTGCTGAGTTCGCCCGAAGCCAGCAAAGCCACAGGTTTTTTTTAAAAAAACGTCGATAAAACATTCCAACATGGACATTTTATTGATCCAGCGATGAGTATCATCGGTTTGACAAGTTAAATCGTCAAAAAATTATAATTTGAAATGATTGCATCATCGACTTGGCGAAAATCGAAAAATCTTGTTTTTTTCTGTAATGCGTGGAGCAAAAAAAATCAAATTAGGGTAATTAATTAGCCTAAAATTAGTCTTGAAATATCCAAATATCAAATGACAGAAAAATAATGTTTTTGAAAAAATTGCTCTGCTGAGTTCGCCCGAAGCCAGCAAAGCCACAGGTTTTTTTTAAAAAAACGTCGATAAAACATTCCAACATGGACATTTTATTGATCCAGCGATGAGTATCATCGGTTTGACAAGTTAAATCGTCAAAAAATTATAATTTGAAATGATTGCATCATCGACTTGGCGAAAATCGAAAAATCTTGTTTTTTTCTGTAATGCGTGGAGCAAAAAAAATCAAATTAGGGTAATTAATTAGCCTAAAATTAGTCTTGAAATATCCAAATATCAAATGACAGAAAAATAATGTTTTTGAAAAAATTGCTCTGCTGAGTTCGCCCGAAGCCAGCAAAGCCACAGGTTTTTTTTAAAAAAACGTCGATAAAACATTCCAACATGGACATTTTATTGATCCAGCGATGAGTATCATCGGTTTGACAAGTTAAATCGTCAAAAAATTATAATTTGAAATGATTGCATCATCGACTTGGCGAAAATCGAAAAATCTTGTTTTTTTCTGTAATGCGTGGAGCAAAAAAAATCAAATTAGGGTAATTAATTAGCCTAAAATTAGTCTTGAAATATCCAAATATCAAATGACAGAAAAATAATGTTTTTGAAAAAATTGCTCTGCTGAGTTCGCCCGAAGCCAGCAAAGCCACAGGTTTTTTTTAAAAAAACGTCGATAAAACATTCCAACATGGACATTTTATTGTAATGCGTGGAGCAAAAAAAATCAAATTAGGGTAATTAATTAGCCTAAAATTAGTACTTGGATATCGTTATATTGAATCGCAAAAAAAAGTGAATTTTCAAAAATGTCTTTGCTGAGTTCGCCCGAAGCTAGCAAAGCCACAAGTTTTTCTATTAAGGGAGGGAGCAAAAAAAATGGGAATAGGGTAATAAATTAGCCTAAAATAAGCTCTACAATTTGGCTATTTCAAAACACCAACATTATTGTTTTTCTAAAATGGCTCTGCTGAGTTCGGCCGAAGCTAGCGAAGCCACAGTTTTTTCTGTCAAAGAGAAGAGCAAAAAATTTGGGAATAGGGTAATAAATTAGCCTAAAATGAGCCTAAAATTATATGATCTATCCCGAGTCGAAATTCGTGTGTGGCTTTGCTAGCTTCTTTAGTATACAGGAATGGAGCTATGGGGACTTATACAAAGGAATCCATATGTACAAGGTACATAATATGATCAATAAGACCATCTATAACTTGTTATAAGATATTATGTACCTTCATATAGATTCTGGTTGGAAATCATGAAATTAGAGCACACGAAGTTTAGCGCACTTGAGGTTTCCTCCTAAGTTTCATCGTATCTGTTTGTCCGAATCACGGCAGTAATCATGAAGACTGACTCAATATTGATTCTAACTACCTATTCACTATTATATTTGGTTTCCAAAGTTCAGCTGTCTGAATAATATTCTAAACATCACGAACTTCAAAGCTCTCCGTCCTTTACAGGAACTTTCACTGCTGATTGCAAAAAATAATCAAGCATTTAATATGTCCTGATTTGTAGAAAGGCGATGAGCCTAGACCAAATATTCAACTTTTTTCGAAATTGATTCACCGCAATTTGGGGTAGGGAGTACACATTGAACCGTATACTAACTGTGGTTTGGTACTAACCAAGGATGGTTTGTTCTAACCTGCCAACCATGCAATCAGGCCATCCTAACAACAGTTTATTCAATCAATATTTCAACGTTGAGAGTCAACTTGGAGTCAACATCAGAAAATTATCGAGTAGTTGGGATCGAAATTAGAAATGAAAAATTAATTAATCAATTCTTCAAACAAAATTAAAATAATGAACTCTAAAACACTCGGAACAATATAAATCACATCACGTTGTTTCCAAAATTATCAGCATTTTTTCGAGTTTCTATAGTTGAATATATATATAATAATTGCGATGTTTTGATGAAAATTCCACACCTGTAATTTTGAACCAATCAAAATATGTTATTGTGACAGATCACCATGGCGACGGAGGTATTTCAGTAGATTTTTTTCTCGTGGGATACCCAATAGCGAATTATACTGGAATTTTTTTGACGTTTACAATAACAGACCATTTTTGACAGACTGGTTATTATTTGTTCACATAATATTTAGTTTTGATACATTTTAATAACAAAGCTAAGATGTTTTCTATATTCTTCGGACACCTCCTCTCTTCTTAATGGTAAAAATGCATGACTTTGTTAGTTACTCAAAACTTATGTAATTGTAGAATATACTATTTTCTATCTTGAAATGGTATTCCCATGCAACCACAATGAGTAGAAATTACCAATTTGAAGGCCTAAATAATTGCTGACAAAGCTATGACGCTATATGAATCTGTTCATGCAGCTTCCCGAAAAACCTCTAAAATTATAATTTTCTTCCACTTGTAGCGAGACTTGTAGTGAGCTCAAGTACCTATAAAATAGAAGAATATTATATTTTTTCTCCCAAAGTGGCACTTTTGAGCTACTATAATCAGTAGTAATCAACAGTTTATAGAAGAGTCCATTGGTGTGAAGACAAACTGAATATTATTATGTAATCTGTTCCTGTAGGTATGTATATGTACAACTAATATTTTTTTTCATTTTCTACCACTTGTAGTAGCGCGAAGTTAATAAAAAAATCAAAGAATATTTCATTGTAAAACTGCATTATCGTGTAACTACAATGATGAGTAGAAAACAATATCATTGTTTTCCACCACAATTCTGTGTGGAATTTTCTTACCGAATACCACGCGAAGTCAAATTGATATACGGAAATTTTTTGATCTCTAGTAGTATTACTAATGAATTGGATAACAAAACCTTGAAGAAATCAATACTTATTGAAATAATGCATACCTGCATGAATTGCCTTCTTCAAACTTTGACTTAGTCATTTTAGTACGTTTACTATGAATGCACCATGATACAGATGAATAGATATATATTCTTCAATCAAAATACTGGTAATTGAAAAAACAGCATAATGCGATAAATTTCGATCTTTCGAGTTATTCTCATCACAACTTGAACTTGGAAAGCGATTTACTCACCATAAATTACTTCGATACCTACCATTAACCGTTGCCGAAAGTTCCAGAGCAATTCCGCTCCATAAAATGTCGGAATTACCTACTCTGGCTTTTCTGTGCCCATGCAGTCATTCCTTGCACATGGCATCACAGAAAGTCGGAGCAGAGTGCTATGAGTTTTGTATAGCACACCACACATTGAGAAAAGCTTTCAGAAAGCCCGGCACCAGAAGCCAGTGCGAAATGTTTAATTTTTCTTATTTCAGTACTGTTCCGAGCTGTCGCCAAATATTCGATTTCGGATTGAAACGAGAGTTGTGGTTTTTCGATATTCTCGAGTAGGTATACCTATTGTGGAGTGGAGTGGCGATTGTTCAACACTACAGTAAAAAAATGGATTTCAGAGCAAACTCCGACGAATACAACACCTGAATATCAAAGGTGTGTCCTTTTTATTATACATTTCACTATAACACTATTGAGTGCTGAGTATTGCCAGATCTTAGTAGTGTAAAATGACACGAATGTGGTGAAGTATTCTGTTCGATCTTAAAACCTTAGAACTTTTGCCAATAGGTGACACTGACGTCCTTCCTACCGTACCTGATTTCAATATTGGGATAGATATATTAGATGATTTTTATATAAATAAGTAATAATTGGTGGATATAGATATGGTGAAACGACTCTTCAATTGTTTTTCATCAAAACCTGTAGACTGGTTTAGCGAATATCATAACAGCTTTGTTTTGGTTCTCGTCAGAACCGTTCTAGAACCATCCTAGAACGGTTCTGCTCATGCGCATTTGCTTCAACGGATCAATTTGAAGAGAATGCGCATGAGCAGTATAGTTCCAGAACGGTTCTGAGAAGAACCAAAACAAACCTAACACCGGTAATATTTCACTAATCCTTCGGAGATGGCGTTTATATAGCATTTGATATCAATATCGATAATTCAGTTCTCTACTAATATCCGTTTTCTATGGTTTCATGTTCAAGTGACATCTATATTCATAATTGTGGTTTTGGCTTGAAATATAAATATTGTTCGATTATTCAATCATGATATTGATTGAAAAAATCACACAAATTCGAAATTGTGAAAATTAATATTCATCATGCGGAATCAGCAGACGTGGCGCCATCCGTATGAAGTAGTGGAAGTATTACTAGTGTTCGAAACTATGATTGAAATTCAAGAAAATCGAGTAGGCAGAAGTCTACAAATATTTCTAGTGCCTAGTTCCACTATTCCTTATCCACCTTGGCCTAGTCCCTAGTACCACTGATCAGGATAAATAAGCCGAAACAGTTCGTTATCATCCGAATTATCCCTTGATTCTTCTGAGGCTAGTTCATCATATTGGAACTAGAAACTTCATTTTTATTCCTTATCGAAATAAGTATTCTTCGCCTTTCCAAAATTTGGAGATGTCTATACCGATTTGAACTTTCTCCAAAGATTGAGCATGATTATTTATTGGTATGATTGGAAGTTTCTTCACCAATTATATTCACTGGCAATAAAGTTATACAGAGTGGTATATTTATCGCTGCAAATTTGACTGAAGACGGTATGACGATTTTCAACAAATATACCTAATTGGCGCCTGCTTCACAGAAAAATCAATAGATTTTTACTGGCAATGAATTCAAAGCCTTAGGTTAGTGAATCTTTCCATGAGATACTTATACCTACTTCAAAACAGCATGAGAATGAAAACATTATGGAAAAAGATTCCAATTATTCCAAAGTAAGATAATATTTCATTTAAAATTTTCCCTCCACATTTCAATTTTTCCTGATCGTATCATGTTTGGAGTCTGAGCCTCATTATCTTCAGGATCCTCCAACTCTATGTTTTTTGAACTGGGGATACGTTCATAATTCAATAGTGACTTCCCTGTACTCGCTATTGGAATGGAGTACATATTCGGGCCTCATTTTAATATTTGCATTCCACTCCCTTGAACTCTGAAAAATATAGTAGCCATTATGGTATTGCATGGAAATTGGAGGATACATCATTATAATGTGTAGGTTCCACTTAGATTTCCAACGTCTTGGAGAATAAAGATCCACTTAAAGGTGCACGTTGATAATGCACGAATAAACAGTATACGAATAAAACTAAAATACTTTTGAGATGACGGAGTGGTCATTCATAACACCTTCCATTACAATTATGATCAATGGTTATTCAGATTTACACCAGGACTTGTTACCAGTGATAAAGATCATGATATTTAGTGATATTATATATTATCCATTCATCCATGGTGTTATGCAGGTCACCCAATATAGGTGCTCATCTGTCATTTTGAAATTGTTCGTAAAGAAACAAAATACGTTGCTGGGGCGCCATGATAAGATATCCATTGCATCAAACCCAGGTGATGAAAAATTATTGAAAAAAATCAAAACAAAAACCCTAGAGTTTCGTGAAGTTCGAGAACTTCAACCATTAGCCTTATAGTGAGTGCATTGTTCTTTATGATCACGGAGCATGAAACAAAAACATTTATTTATTCTGGTTTATATACCTATATATATATAGACGGAAGGGAAGTCTTTGCTGACCAGTGAGGAACAAAATTACTAATATTGGGAATGGCAGCAATGTCAGTGAGTTACTCTTTTATATTAATCCAAGCTTTCGGAAACGTTTATTGAAAAATTCAACTCAACTCAAGTCCAAAGTGATCATGCAATACGTTCATGTTTCGTTGTTTTCTACAATGTTTTTTACTGTACTTTAACTTGCATAATAACAATCATTTTGTCGTCAACCTTGTGTTTGTTGTAAGTAACTACATACATGAATTTTAATCTGTTACATTCTACCATTTAAACTTTTGTAGTCTTCCTGATGATGGAAATAAACGTTTCCGAAAGCTTGGATTAATATAAAAGACTCACTGACATTGCTGCAATCCCCAAATTACATCAATAGCTACAATATTTGATTCTGGTGGCGTATTGAATGAAAAATACTTTTTAGGATAATGCCAAGTATAATTTCCTTAGAAAATAATGACGAGGGATTGTTTGTCATTATTCCCTCTTGCATATATTTGTTGAGTATAATATACTATTATCCTATCGAAAGATTCCATTGAGTGTTGTTTGTGGATGTTTTTTAAGATTATGGTGGAAATACGAGTCTCTTCTCATTACCTAAATATTTTGTAAGGAATATTGACATGTTCTCTCAAATCATGAAAATCTACAATACTTATAAATGAAAGTGGTATTGATTGATATTTTCCAGAAATATTATTTCATAGGTTAAAACATTCCTTGGAAGTTGATGCTCATAAATCTAAACAACCTGAGTAGGTGAGTAGTAGTTTTCCAGATAATATAATCTCCATCTAGAAGTAGAAATTTGCAAAAAGTTTATTTATAGGTACTATGAAACGAATGAAAGTATAAAATTATTATTTCTATTATCATTATTTGTCTAGGAATACAGTAGATTTATCAGGTTAGTAATAGACATAATTATTTCTGAAGTATATCTTTTTATAAATTCTCACTGACCAATGCAATTACGTCTTTCAATGGTCAGCTTCGAAGCTGAGAAAATAATTTCCAACGCGATTTTTTCCACTTTCATGATAAGGTACCTATGTTTTCCGAAATCTATGCTGTTAACTGTTTCTGGAGTAATGTCACATTCCACCACTGGTATACTCCGCATTATTCCATCAACTTTCAATTCCAACGGTTCTGATAACCATAAAGATGATGATGGCACTTTTTCATCGAGACAGTAAGCAAAGTTGAAGCAAAGTTCAACAATGCACAGGAATACCTACCAATAGGTAATGATAAAAAAGTTCTTGTTTACCAGAAGAAATAATCGCTCTCCACTGCCGAACGCCTATCGTACAAAAGGTGAGCCAAACAAACACCAAACTCCAACAATAAGTAATTGAAGTTTACTTTGGCCTGGATCCCCTTCGTTGTGAATGTCTCCAGAGAAAAGTAGCTCGTATCCGCTCGAATAAATGGAATTTACTTTTTCATCGAATGTTCAAACGGCACTGATCCCTTTTTTAACGGGATGATGTTACATACCTTGACCCTCTTTAACCGACATGTGACACAAAAGGGATTATGCAGGTACGACAAAGCCATTCCTTCCGCTTTGAGAAGATTCAAGGTCGACATTCTGGATAAGGAATACGGGTAGGGGAGGTGAATGAGATCTCTGGAGGCTTTTCCAATCACTGTAGGGAAATATTCGGCATATATCACACTTTCGTCGATTGGATTTTTATACGTGAAGGGAAAAAACTTTCTCCAGCGTTTTTATAAATCATCGTAGTGAATTTCCCGCTCCCTTCTGGTCACGTTCACAGCATTGAAGCAACAAAAAGAACTTGAATACCGTACTCGAGGGCTGAGTTGAGTAGGAATTGACTGGATTCGTCTAGTCTAGACTTCCCCCATTTGCCCTCTGTCTGTATTATACTCTTTTTTGATGACAAATGAAGACAATTTGTTGTTATTGTTATATTCATAGAACCTGCAACTGTTATAGAAATCCAACAAATTATACAATCGCTCAAAACCGACAAAACTGTAACTTTTTCAAATACTTGAAACTGCAGGCTTTCGGATAATGCCATCACTCACTTTAATGAAAAGCTACCTTAGTGAAGAAAGGCAAGAGGAAAATATTGAAGGCACGATACTTCCGGAAAAAAACTCTGAAATATGACATACCACAAGGTACTGTGTTGAGTCATTTTCTATTCAACTTATACGTCAAAATACTATTCGAAACAACAGCTTAAGAGTGCATCATAGGTATTGCTGATGATATTTGCTCTTAGGTTATCTATGATTTTCTATTTTGACATACCTATACTTTCAAAAAATGCAGTACTCCAAATCTACCAAAAATAAAAATGACTTATCATGTAGTTGTCCTGAAAATGTTCTTTCAATAAAAACACAAAAATTACGACCAGTAGGTATAAATGAATATAAATCCAAGTTCGTATAAAAAAATCAAAAAAATTGATTCAAAATGTTCAGTAGACTGACAGCAATATGAGAGTTAATAGAATTCAAAAGGATTATCCTATGCATATTTCACACAGGTCTGCGCAATCACTCATAACACCTTTCAAATTTTATGACCTTAAAGGGAGCAACTAAATTGTCAGTTGTTTACTAGGAGTATTTCAAGATTTAATTCAGAGAGAGGGAGCAATCAAGCTAGCTGTGAACTTGGTCGTATCATTATTTACCCACGATTCAAGCTAGTATTTTACAGAGCCCAAGGGATTCCTTTCCTTCAACAAAATGGCAGTAGAACGTTGAATAACAGTAATTTCACGAATATAGTTAAGTGTCTAGTGTCTTTACCCAGAGCTTGAAACTTCAATTCAAATTATGATTTTCAGCGTTATCTTCAGATCATAGGTGGTTATGGTTAAGCCATGATGGAGTAGAAAATAAAAAAGCACAGAGAAATAGCAACACTGGTGGCGATTGAAATCCTTCATAGCCAATTACAAACTAGTCGGAAAACCCGAGATCAAACCTCTATTCTCTACTACACAACACACCGAATAACCTGTCTTATAGAAGCCCGCAGTTATATATGATGGTTATGTTGCCGATTTCTGTTGAAACACTTGTTCCAAGCTGAATGTTCGGTTCCCGGAATCTAATTATCTTCCGGAAATAGAAGCTATGGAATTTCCCGATGAGTCGGTGCCATCCTAATCAGATCGACTTGAAGATGAAGCCGACACAGAAGCTGTGCAGATAATTAACTAATCTAGATGTATCAGATGAGTGACTCGTATTCCTTATCTGGCGCAATGAATATCGTATTCATGATAACATTAGGTGAAAAATATTTCGATCCTGTTTCAATTATTCAATTAAAAATGTGTAGTCTGAGTAAATATTTTTTTAGTACAAAAAGTCAGGGTGAGTTACCTGATTTAAACATTTACTAATATTTAATGGTGGAAATTCAAAGCGAAACTGTATAGCTGTACAAGTATATCAATGTCACTAGAGGTTGTTTCGTATATGGTACTATTATTTTGAATATTTTTAGAATATTTCTCTTTGGTTTAGTATAATTTGGAAACTCGGTGGAATAAATTGTTCAGTTTTCAACTAATCGGAATTACACTAATTTTCCGCGACACTATCTCTAGTGTTAGTGTTACTGTTATTCAACGTTCTACTGCCATTTTGTTGAAGGAAAATAATCCCTTGAGCTCTGTAAAATACTAGCTTGAATCGTGGGTAAGAGATGATACGACCAAGTTCACAGCTAGCTAGATTGCTCCCTCTCTCTGAATTAAATCTTCAAATACTCCTAGTAATAGTTTGGGTACGAAACAATGATTCTAGAAATGATACTTCTATTCGCGAATACTCGCGAAATTCCAGGAAATATCGGAGGGTCTTCAATCGTCAGCTACGTCGATTAGTCAGCCGCGCTGCCAGAATAATAATTGCTCCTGTGTTCTCGGAACACAATCCGTAACAATATAATACTTGCTGGGTCAAACGACCCCCCAAAATCGGCTTGTAGGCTATACGTTTTCCAACTTGTTACACGAATATCTATTTAATGTGAACGTGAGCAACTTTCAGGCCATTGTATAAGCATAAATTGCATTCTGATGTGCCATGATTGGACTGAAAACATGTTCGATGATATGACAGAACACAAACACTGACTGAAATATAAATGTTCTGTCTATATTTTCCCAACAATAGTGTTGGCGTACAGCGAATGTTCGTTGGAGCTAAAATTAGATTCGATGTCACACGAAATTCATTGTTCATCGTTTCTATAGTGATCTTCAGTGTTCTCACATTTGTGAAAGGTACTTTTGCAGAATCGTCTTATTGAAGATACTATTTAGAAATCTCTGTACTTTGTTTGCCTTCATTAAAAGTTCCATAGGTTTTTTCGAATTACAGTGAAAATTCAAAACGGTAGGTACTGACAACATTATTGGTGAAAAAACAGGAGAACAATGGACGAGAAAAATGAGCCTATGGGTACAGATGAAGTGTGCAAAATATCGAAATGCTATAGCTCAACTAACAACTGAGCTATAGAAGACAGGAGAATTTAGATGATTGGGAGCCCATCGTTTATTGTAACCGTTTGGAAGACTCTGATGGTAGTTGAATCTAGACTAGAGGATATACCAACTCAATCAACCTTTGTAGTAATCGGATTGACAACATCCAATTCTCTTGGCCCATCAGTCTACTTGGGCCTCCCTTTGTCACCACATTCTCGATCCGACTGTGGTAATGTAATCGATCAAGAACACTGTCCTGTCCATTTTAAACAGGATGCGTTTATTTCAGCGATACTGTAATCTGATTTATGTGCAGATGCAACTGCAACAAGCTATTGTAGGGTGGATTCGTAATTTGCAAGCGTACACCATCTGCGAAGCACTAATTCTAATTATTATATTCTTGCGGAACTTTGATATAAGACGTGTTGGGCTAACTAGGTTATGCTACGAACAAGATCATTGCTCGGAGTGGAGATCTAGGAAGCTGAGGGTATACCAAGAGAAGACAATGGGGCAGTTAATCTCTCGTTTTTGAACTATATATTCTTTTATGTTTTGGTTCTCACGAAAAGGGATATCCTGTAATGTTCAGAGAACATCGTGAGAACCAAGGGAATGAAGGTGTGTTCTTCTTAAATTTCTGGAGATCGTATGCCTCGGGGAACACCTTCCTAGGCAATGAGTTCCAAAGTCTCGATGTTCGTTGGATGAACGAGTCTTTGGAAAGGGACACTCTGCAGGTCTCTTAAGTGACCACGAAGGGGTGTAAAGACTGTTCTTGACCGCTTAATCCCGAAGAGACTGCTAATGGAGGAACGATTGTTGATATTTCAGAAGAGCATCGCCTATGAAAATATCTATAAAATATAGATGAATCGCCAACTTTTCTACGGTGTTCTAGAGAAGTGAGCGAGGCATCACCAACGAGACGAATTGCCCTTTTATGGACAGAATCCGATAGTGTCAGGATATGTTTAGGTGCCGCACTCCAAATATGGGAACAGCATTCCAGGACTGGTCAGATCTGTGCTTTATAGATCATAAGCAGCTGACTGGGAGTGAAATAGCTCTTGACTCGAAACAGAAATCCAAGTTTTTGGGATGCACTTTTGGCAATGGACCTCACGTGATTTTTCCAAGAAAGGTTATTGCTGATAGTAACGCCAAGCATCGAAATGGATGACTTCAATGGTATGGTTACTCCTGACTGAATTATATTGGGCACAGTCGGAGATCGGCTTTTCTAGAGAAAAGACATAACTGGAATTTTGTATTTCAGATTTTAATTTTGAGAACACTTTCGTGAAATTCATACTACCTCAATTTTAGAATAAGGAAATTTTTAGGACATGAGATTAGAGTAAACTATATCGGATTTTTACAGATTTGAGAACGTCATTGCTTTTTCAGTGATTATCTCACCTATGATAATATATTTTTCAATTTCAATATAATTTTGATTTATGTATAAGACCCGAAATAATGTACCTATTATTAGCTGAAAATAAAATGAAAAAAAAATTAATTACCGCGGATACAAAGTATTGGTAATCTTGCGCGGCAATATTTGAATCCCAGAATAATCTAGCTTGCTGCTAACAATGTTTTTTTACATTTATTTTGATTCGAACTTCTCAGCATTATAATTTGTTCAATTATCTATATATTATCTGTACTATTTTTAACATGACAATTTAAGTAATATAATAATATAAACTTAGTTAATCATGAATCCCTATTAACCTATACCTATTTCACCTTTATTTTTTACTGTTAGACCGTGGATCTGCAACTAGCCACAAGCTAGTTTTGTTTTAAACCAGAGAAAGGAGTAGATAAAACTTGATAAAAAATTTTTCAATACATGTTTCTTATATACGCCTGATTTCGTTTACTGTGGAAAACCAGCTCGTTACATAAAACCTTCAAAGATTCGGTGTATAAAACACTGAAATATAGTGGTATAAAATGGCAATTTGGCAGAAGCTATACAGGTTTTTTATTGTTGGTGACAACTTGAATTTGTTTACGAAATCCAGAAATGTTTGTGAGTCGCTCTGGTTACATTTACCGGAATTATATATTCCCATTTTGCATCCAATTTATCAGGTAGGGGTGACAAGGTTATTTCCACCATACGTCCATCTAGTCGGCGTACCTACATAAATCATGTCCCGTTTTATTACACATTTTATATCTTTGAATACATAAACTTGAAATTCAACTTCTGTTAGGCCAATCTATATAGTTCATTGGCGGCAGAGCATTCTATCAAAGTCACAGAAATTTCCAAATGTGTTTTACTATAGGCATTCCTATTGTATGGAACTCCTAAACAACCAAAGCGCCAGCGAAATTTCACTTCATTATTTATTTCTTCTATTCTCTTATTCCTTTGGAATATCCAATCTAGTCTAACATTTTGAATTTTACTTTTACTGATTTCTCGATGAAAACAGCCAACATGGATTGTGGACTGAAAACATAGCTCTCCCCTTTTCTTGTTTTATTCTGGCCTCCAGATGGTTTCAGTGAAAAAAATTAATAGAACTATTGCAAGTTCAGTGGAGGTTTTTCACATTACCATTATCGGAAACAAGAATTTATTATAATTTCATCACATTATTTGATAATTTAGTCCATTCAATTCAATAGGATACTTACGTTCCTATCAAAAATATTTAATATGATCGTAAAAACTCAAGGAAAGACTTTCATGTATTTCAAATTGCTTAATCATAAAATACTACATATCTCTTTATTTTATATAGTTTTATTAATCTTCGCCTTCTACTTACCAAGTAGAAATATTTTTCTATAGAAAAAGGTATAATAAAAGCAAAGTCGTTAAACTTTTCGTCTCAAATTTTAGTGAGTGAAACACTCTGAAGTTTTAATGTGTGTTGATAACTCAACAAGAATGAGAAGAAATACAAAGTTTTTCAACAAAATATAACAATAGATTCACCCTTCTAATAATAGTTATGAGTATTTTCATGACCAACATATCATATTTCACGAATGTTCAGGATCAAAACTTAGTAAGTTACCGCACCTGAGAACAGCAAGTATCAAGATACAAGATAGACAAATTATCGCTTTGGGAGTCATCGGCAATATTACCACTCCCGGAAGTCTCCGGAGCATTTCTAATACATACTCGTATACGTGCTAGAGGCTAAATGATCCCTCTTTTCCCGTGCTCGAACTTAATTGAGATGAACCATTGCTTTACTATTGGGAACAGTAAAGATACGGTTTGTTCCAGATTCGATTCTCAACATTTTGAATCCCGAAGACAATAAGTGGGTTATATAGAGTTGATCAAATTGCCAAAGATGATTTTTTTTTGGTACTATACACACATAAAAACAAATTCTCAAATGAAAACGATATATTCGTTCAACATCCAATTCTTGTTTTGAAAAAGCGCATTCTTCTTCTGAAATAATTTATTTGAAATGAATTTATTGAATATGTTAATTGTAGAAAATTATTTCACTGGAATATTCATTTGGTATAATAAAATGTTCTCAATTCAAGAAATTCAAAGTATCCGGAAAAAATAATGAAGTTCTTGAAAAATATATCACGGAATGTCTTCTTTCAAAATTCAAGACAATTAATCTCTGAATAAGTAAATCTCTGAGAAAGTTTCTTTGGATTGACCATCACATTTTCTTGAATATAATTGCGATCCCTTCGAGCCGAGAATGTTACCAAACGGTGTGAGTGTGTTGTTTCGTTGCTTTATTGGCATAGAAATATTGGCTTACCATGAAAGAAAAACTGAGGATATAATTACCACTTTTAGAGGTAAGTTACATGCCTATATCTTATCGACGTTCATTCTTGGGTAGGTATTATTGTGTATCCAATCAATTAACGTAGCTATATCATCTCGAAAACTGATAATTCGTGAAAAACTTGAATAACCAGGATCGGCATAGTGAGTGAAAATTGGGGTTAGGTACCTATGTGCGGATGAACGTTTAAATTTGTCCAAACACTGATTGAACAGTGGAAAAGAGCTTCTTGAACTTGTAGACACCTTAGGTATTTTGATATTGCATATTATACCTAACATATTTTTACATTTTTGAACCAATTTCGATCCAAGGAAAATGAATTCAGTAGTAAGAATGAGAGCCCAGATTTGAAGAAATATAATAACCATGCATTGTGCTCAGTCAGATTATCTCTCACATTGTACCTACATGGAGTTGTGAATGATATATTTTATATTTTTCAGTAGTTTGAAACCAGAGGAATACAACTTTATTGCGAGGTAAACTGGTGGATAAGTTCAGAAATGATCTCTACGAATAGGGGAAAAGGTTATCAAGAAGAAGGTCTGCAAGTGATGATGTGATTGATGAGAGCCCCAATAAGAGAACGGAAGTTGAGGATGATTCTCATTTCAAGAAATCGATATAATTCCTCTAATTTGATAAAATTCTTGATACAAAACAATCTTCAGCTAAAACTGAAAATCTGATTCTTTTTGTTCAAGAAAAGTGCGAGTCATTGAGAGATTATGATTGTCTTGATTTGAATATATTTGTGTTCTCAATCTGAAATATTGTATTATTCTCACGAACAACTCCACTCATTTACGATTCAAGAAATCGATAACGTTGGTATGAGTGTATTTTACATTTATTCCAGTATATATAAACAAGCCATACTCTTGAACCAAAGCATATCAAATCAAATTAAGTAATCCTTTTTATGTGTGCAGTTTACTTCTGAGCAACTTTGGATTTTGTGATACTAGCAATGGAAAAATCGATGTTTTTATTGATAAATTTTTCCACCGAGGGTATCGCAAAAATCTAAATCGCTCAACAGTAAACTGGGCTTTACGCTTGTGTGTCAGATTTTAAATATTTCAATGTCATCATTGTTATACCAATCGAAGATGTTTCTGTTATTTATCGATATTAAATATTTTTTTTCGATAAAAGACTTCAAAGTAATGCAATATAGAAAAAAAATGTATATGACAGATGTTTTATAAGACACGTTGTCGCACTTGTTCCCTTGGGGCACTCCTCATAATATACTTTTTCGGTTTCAACAAATTGTCAAGCTTCGTAGAAAATTGTAGCCATATATTTCCATTTGATTCGTTGATAATATAGCAGATATAATAATTCACATTAACACTCCATCATCCAGAAACAATGAAACCCTCCATATCCCCAAAGCTACTTTCAATGTCAAATAAGAAGAAATGAATTCGAGATATCGAGCTTTTTCAGATGAAATATTATGCATCTGAAGCTTCCTTAGCTGCATACTTTACGATGCAAATAAACTCTAGACACTCACATCACGCTCTCAGTATATCATCGCATTAAAGTTGGAGCAATGTCAGTTCGTGGAAAGTTCAACATGTCATCCATCTATAAATAGAATGTTGGCATCCCCATTTTGTTCAAAGCGCCAATGCCTATAAAACCTCATCAAGTATATACTATTGGCATCACTCTATCAAATAAAGAGATGAAATATTGGATGATGGGTTGATATGGATCGAATCTCATGGGTGAACAAATCGACTTTATTTGCTGCAAGCAATGGGGAGAGTAGATTGGTGGATATCACAAGCTCATTCAACACAAACAAGCTCAATCATGTTAGATATTAGTATTGACGTATCCTCATTCGATTCTATCCGATATATTGTCAGCCTCTGGTAAAAATGATAGCTCAGGGTAATTACTTGTTGGGTTCTTCTGATGATCAGGGGATTTTTATTTTGATGTAACATTATCCCATTGAAACAATATCTCCTTGATACAATCTATTTCTGCTTACAAGATCTGTCTTAGGAATTCGAGTGGAAAGAGTATATCTTCTTCAATACAGAATTTCTCTTTCTGGGTGATAGGAAGTATATTGGTCTTTCGAGTTACCTACTCTCAGACCGAAACCATAGAAATCTTTTCGAGATGATGTGTTTGGTTTTGTTCTCCGAAACAACTGGGAATCGAGAGGAAATGAGTTCATCATCAATCTTTCGGTCTTGTGTTTCGGATAGAAAACGAAACAATAATCAGGGCAAGTTTATCGAAGAGTGAGCTTAGGTTAATCTATACGAATCCCACATTGTTCCTTTGCCTGGAAGTTTCATTCTACTGATTCTCTACTATATATGGAAAATCTACGAATCCGTTATCTTCAACCAAAGAGATTGATTGAACCTCCAATTTCTCATCTCCTCCCCATTTTCGATGATTATTTCAAAATTGAGGTTAATTCGCTTTCTGGAAAATATACACTCTGAGTTATTTCATCAAATGAGTCATTGAAATCATCGACTCTCTCAAACATGATTTAAGTAATCCAGCTTTCGCCATGGCGTATTCTTATATTTCTTTATTGATATCCCCACTTCTTGAAGACAAAGAAAATGAGATTACTTGGAATTTTGTGTATCCAGCATCACAAAATGAAGCTTCCGAATTTCAGATTTAGAGGAAGTTATATACACCTTGATTAAACTCCAGACGGTTCAAGAATGTAAACAGGGAATTTTAGTAGAAAGGATAAAACTGACAATATTCTTTAGAGATTTCAGCATGTACCGATGTGAATCTTTGAAGAAAGTTACGGCTTTTTGATGGAACCTTTGTAAGTAAATAAAGTTACAGAGTTGTGTCGCATCATATGAATATTCATTGATATTTTTCAATAATAGGTAATTATGATTAATTTTTGATATATTTCATATTGTCATGAAATAGTAGTGTCTGCCCAGTAATAATGTCTCAATGGAAAATCCCTCTGGTGTTAAGGGAGTTTCAACCAAATACATAGAAAATGCTTTCATTGTACGACGTATATTTCCCATTTACCCGAACAAAACTTAGAACAAGGGAATACTGGTTTTGGTCGGAGAAAACAACAGAAGTCCACAGTTTGTATGAATACAAAGTAGGAAGAATCGATTAGATGATGTTGTCGGGTAATGCGATTATATCGATTCTCCAACATATCCTCTTGAAGTACATAAGGAGAAGTACTCACCATATTGAGATTTCATTAGATGATCTCCAAGATACTGTTATATAACGGATGCTGGAACCTTCTGGAACCCCTTTTTGGCACTATAGTTAGCTCAGCTTTACTACAGGAGAAGATCAAAACTGAATCTTCTTCTGAAGATGCTCATATAGTCACAGATTAAAAACTTTTTTTTTTTTTTTTTTTTTTTTTTTTAATCGAGGTGACAAGAATATCGTTTTGGTGATGTATGGTAGAACTGTGCTCATACCTATAGTATGGTTGTTATTTTTGTATTAGTGTAATGAAAAATCTAGGAAACCAAAAACGAATATTGTATAACTATAAATGATTTGGACAAATATATCGACTACTTCTGATCAAGTCGAGAAGTCAATTCTTCGGCTAAAGATTAACTCGAGGAAACAATTACTAAAACCTCTTTCTGTTGTTTTGTTGTCAAACAAAAGCGCATCAGTGAAAACATATCATCTCTCGTAACGCCTCTCAGTTACCACCAAAATAAAGAAAAACATCTAGCGAAAGTTGAAAAGTTTTCAAGGAGTATTAGATTCACTTCACTACACTAACTATACTACTCTCAGAAGAGTGATGAAGAATGATGTAGCTAATAAAAGAGAAAATAAATCTAACTTACAGTATGATGACTGCCTCGGTAATAAATACCTGTATGCCGATTTGAGTTTTGACAGCCTTCCTAGTAATAAATCCCATAATTTGAGGATGAAAGTTTGGTAAGGTAATAAATTATAATGACTATAGGTATGGTGTGACACTCCACTTCGCTAATGTTATTATCTCGCATTTGCATCTGGAGTTGAAACGAATGAATATACATTCGTTATAATAAACATTTCGCACGATGATTGAAACTTCTACCGAAACTGTCCTCATTCGGTATTTGGTTCAAATAATTTTTCACATACGGAAGAATCGCTGATATGAATGATCTCAATATCAATTTCACCCAGTAGATAAGCATTCCTTATTTCCTTTACATTCCTCCAGACCAATTCGTAGGCCAACCATTATACAGGGTCCCGCCGATTTCAAAAGGACAGTATTGCTATTTCCTAAACGGTAAGACATAGAAAGTTGATCAAATCAGACAAAAGATGCTCAATTCAGTCCTCTTCAAAATGCCGTTTTGTAAACTGGAAAAGTTCCGGCCGTTCCTGAAATATTTTGAAAAAACTGAAAAACACTCCTTTCGTTTTTATTTATTTTCCGAGTTAATATTCGAACAAGGAATTTCAAATTTTGCACAAACTGGTAATTTATCAAGACATCAAAGAATGTTGGAGTTATCAGAAATATTCTATCTTCATTAGTTTCACAGATATACTGTGCAACTTTTTTTTTTTTCTAATGGGCACCATATTTGTTTTTTATACCATTGAATGGTACTAAAAATTCCCTTCACAGAAAAGTGCGACAAAATAGTAAAAACCATTTTTAGCAGGTTATATCATTGCTTAAAATTTAACTGCCCTATACGGTAGGCCATGATAAATAGAAAACAAAATATTTCAATCGTTATGACTACAGTATTAATACCTAAATCTATCGAATTCAATGTTTTAGGATCAGCAAATTTATTAACAAACCCATAAAATATCAAGATCGAATCAATGAACAATGAATATTTCACCATAAAAAACTAAATTTATACTCAAAACCGAGCTTAACTCCAAATAAAATACTTCAATAATAGTTATAAATATTGCTCAAAGTGTCCGCCATTGTTTTCAATACGATAAAAAAACAAGGTGTAATGCAATTCCTCAACACTACTAACTTCATTGTGGTAAACTTTATTTTTTAGAAATCCCCATAAAAAGTGATCGAGAGGATTGAGACAAGGCGACCTGGGAGGCCCCTTTACAGGACCATACGTTCCAATCCATTTATGATGTAGATATTAATACTGAAGTCATAACGGCATTTTGAAGATGACTGAATTACGCATATTTTCTCTGATTCGATCAACTCTCTATGTCTTACCGTTTAGAAAATAGCAATAATGTCCCTATGAAATCGGCGGGACCCTGTATACTGCTCCAATTTTTATCACTTCCATTTCGCCAATGTCCAATAGGAAACCGAAGCGTTGACAGAGATAATAAGTATTCGGGAATTAACTGCAATTGTTTTGCACTTCGGCCACATATAGAGGACGTTCGGTATGGGGTCTAAAGCGATTCCCTACGTGACGGGGTCCGTAATAAAATAGGGGTATAATCTCGTTTGGATCTCGGAAATGGAACTGTGGTCAGGATATGTTACTGGTGGAAATTAATGTTCTCTAAGATTAGGTGCACATCTCGTGAAACGGAAAAGGAGAGGGAAATAATTCAGTTTCCTTTAAATTCGAAGCATTTTTTGTCAACTTGAACTCCAATAAGGCGTGTGTCATATTTTCAAACCCCCTAATTAAATCAAAGCCAGTTTCTTGACCGACTTATTCAGAAAATTATGGTTCGATATAAATCTGTATCTTGGACACAAGAAATTGCAGAAATTATCTCTGCACTCATCCCAATGTTTTTATATGAATAATATGATGTTGGAACCAAGCCACAGAAGCAAACTCTAGTACCATCACCTCTGTAGGTCACTTTTTATATCCCCTTCAAGAAATTTCAAACAACACTTGTGGATGGGGAATTTTTCTGGAAAATGAAAGCTTCTGATGATACATTATTACCCCTATAGGTCACCCTATTTTGTCTCCAAACATTTCACCCTCTACATCCCGCTGACAAATATAACCAGAAGGCAAATCCTAGAAAAGTTGTTTTTCAGGAGAGGTAGAGGAATATCGATCACAATTTCCTTGATCATCAGTGTTTGTCCATGATTGAGTTCCGTTCTCTATCGTTGGAGGCAATTTTTTCGACTGTATCCAGTTTAGATGAAATTGAAAGTAACTTATGGATAAATCAAGAAATATTTGTATAACCCTACTCGGGTTATTTTTTGAAGGATGGAGAAAATCCTTTATGGACACTTCGTTGTAGTGTGGGAGTCCCTGAGTATTGTACCTTAGTTAGTAAAGTTAGTAAAGGGTTGACTTTAACCTCTTGCAGAAAAGCACTAGGCATTCGCAAAGTAAATATTATTCAGTTTCAGCGAAGTTCTCACAATAGCTGCAACTATCACTCTTTGATTCGCCCAAGTTTTCGAGATGATATATCAGAGTGCAGTGTCCAGTGAGGAGTCTGGTCAGCAGTTTCAAGTATTTCTTATCCAACTCGAGAAGCTGTTTAGCTTTTCTTGGCGAAAGGCACACTAGCCTGTTTCCCAGAGTCGAAACCCTTTCTTTCAAGCGGGCTTTGGAGCGTCCACAGAAGGATTCTGGCCAGGAAGTTATGTGTTTGCCCTTTTTTGCCAAAGCAATCTGCTTCCTCGTTACCTCTAACCCTCTTGTGACCTGGAGCCCATATCGAATTGACCTGGTTGTCTGCTGCTAGTTGCTGTCTCAAGGACAGTCACAAGTCAGCTAGTTTATGACTTCAGAGCTTTTAGTGTTGCTTGACTATCTGATAGAACATAGATATCTGCCCTTCGGGTGCCCCTTTCGAGGCACTCCTGGGCACATATCTCCATAGCATGTCCTGGGCTGGCAAGTCAGTCTGCAACTCCCTAGTGACCTCTGGAGCCAACATCAGAGTGACATGGTTGTTTGGGCTTTGGAGAGGCCACAGAAGGGTTCTGGGCCGAGTAATTGTTTGTCACGGCTGACTATTTGCCAAAGTATAACACCATTATTTCTGTTCCAGCAATCCTCAAGTCTCTCTGCAAAGAGTTCCTCTCCTACAACGTCTCCTCGATCCTCTACCTGATGAACTACGAGCAGTACGGCCGCAGTACTGCGTCGGCGCAGTACTTTCTGCAGCTGGCAGGCTACCTCGGCATCCCGGTGATAGCCTGGAACGCTGACAATTCGGGCCTGGAGCGCCGCGCCTCGCAGTCGTCCCTGCAGCTGCAGCTGGCGCCCTCTCTGGAGCACCAGACTGCCGCGATGCTGAGCATCCTCGAGCGTTACAAGTGGCACCAGTTCAGCGTGGTGACGAGCCTCATAGCTGGCCACGATGATTTCATACAGGCGGTGAGGGAGCGGGTGTCTGTCATGCAGGTAAGTGCCGAGTGGTTATTCCAGAGAAGCTATAAGGCATTTTTTTGCGAGAAACTGTTTTGAAACTTTTCAAAACAGTTTGGAAACACTCCATTTTCTTGAACCATTTGTGACCTCACACTGATTCTGGTTCAAAACGTTTTGAAAGCGTCTCCTGGACCGTTTCAATTATGAAAGAGAAAATAGTCTATCCAATTAAAATATATCAAACCTAGTTTAAGATGAATGTCTGGTCATTGTCGTTCTAAATGGAAACCTAGTAGGCTGGAACTATAATATTGTCGTTCGATGCTTATTTGTTTCAGTTTTTCTCCGTCAGCGACCCAATTTTAGGTTGAAGTTATGTTCTTCTTTTTTTTTTAATTTCAGCACGTATTTTTACTTTTATACATATTCTTACTCAAATAGGTCCATTTCAAGTTTTTGGGAACGATAATAAGGCATTCCAAGGAAAATTTTTGGTGGTATTTTGGCCTACAGAACAAGAATTCGAAACGCTAGTTTCGTAAATACACCATTTGACATCCTAAATTTCTTTTACTAAAATTCGTCCTTCTTTCAACTAAAACAGCACACACCCATTTTCAACACATTTTAGCGAAAAAATTTAATATTTTTGAAAACATGTATCGTTCTTCGAAAACACGAGCACGAAACTTTGAGCTGTCAACTTGACACTGTCAAAAAGTTCACCTCCCGTCATGCTCGGTTCTTGATGGGTTTGGTAAAATGTTTTGAATCTTTTCAAATAAACTAGTGTATTCTGCTGAAAATTGTTGAAAATAAGTGAATGTGTGTGTGGAGAAGGACTAAATTTTGTGTGCTTCCTTCAGTGGGTGTGAAATATGCGTGGAGCAATTCAACTCAACGTGAGTTACTAAAATTGTATTAACTATATCGTACAATCGATATGCCATATACTTTATTCACTTGCCTCGCATTTTTAGTTACTCGATTTTGAACACACTGAACAATCTTTATTTTGTGACTGACATTACACATTTATCACATTCACATCACTCTTGACTTTCTGATCAATGAATTAATTATATCGAACAATTCTGTGCTTGAAACCGATTTAGGAACGTTGATATATATCAAGAAATATTCCCAAATATTGAATAAGACTATCGCTTGTGCAAAAAACAATTATTTCGCAGGCATTATAAACTCGTCATCTAACAAATCGAAAACAACTTGGAATATTGTGAACCATTTTACAAATAAAAAAATTAAAGACCAAGGAAATTTTGAAATAGAATTTAATGGTGATAATATTACTAATCCACAAGAAATTGCTGATACTTTCGGAAATTTCTTCGAAAATGCCCCCAACTTAGCCAGGTCCGAAAAACAAGCAGACAAGCCAAGTGAGTTCTACTTAAAAAACGTCAACTTCAACAACATGAATTCCTTTTTCTTTGCACCAGTTACTGAAACAGATATCGTAGAATGCGTTCTGAAACAGAAACCAAAACATTCAGCGGGTACAGATGGCATCCCAATGATATTAATAAAGAAAAACATCGATTTCCTGAAAGTTCCTTTAATGTTTTTATTCAACTTATCACTGTCTGAAGGATACTTTCCTAACTGCTCCAAAACTGCAATTATTGTACCTATCTTCAAAAAGGGTGACAAAAAAGATATCAATAACTACAGGTGCGTTTCTCTATTACCCTGTTTCTCGAAGTTGTTAGAGTGGTTAGTCAATAAACAAATTAATTCATACCTCAACCAGCACAACATCATAAAAGAGTCACAATTTGGATTCAAACCTGAGACCAATACTTCGGACGCAACATTCGCTTTGGTTGAACGCATACATCAAACACTTGAAAATAAAAACCACTGCATTGGAATTTTTTGCGATCTATCCAAGGCGTTTGATTGCGTCGACCACGATTTGTTACTTAAAAAACTGGACTACTATGGTTTCCGGGGTAAAACACATACCTGGTTTCAATCGTATCTCCTCTATCGGAAAATTACAGTAAAAATTCCTCACTTCGATAAAAACCAACTCTCCGACTACAAATCTGATCCTACCTTCCTCAACAGTGGTGTTCCACAGGGCTCGGTCTTGGGACCTAGTCTCTTTCTTTTGTATATTAATGACCTGACATTCAATTTTCCAACGATATATTTTTCGCTATTTGCAGATGACACTAGCATAATCATTAATGGTAATGATTTGCCGGATCTACAAAACAAATCTAAACTCGCCATGTGTAACATTTATGATTGGTTTTCCGCAAATAAATTGTCGCTGAATTTTCTTAAAACTCATTCTATTCTCTTCCAATTGTACAACCAAGTTCCAGATTTCCCTATCGAAATCGATGAAAAATTAATAAATCCTTCAAAATCTACAAAATTCCTTGGTATCCACTTGGATAGTAACCTAAAATGGGGCGACCACATTGGACATTTGAATAAAAGTTTGTACCGGTCACTCTTTGCTATTCGTACAATTAAACAAAATTTAAATATTTCCGTCGCAAGATCTGCTTACTTTGCCTACTTCCACTCGCTCATGCAGTATGGAATAGAATTCTGGGGGAATGGTGTGGATGCAAAGGATATTTTTATAACTCAAAAGAAAGCTATCCGTACGTTGTGTAACTTATCTTACCGAGATTCATGTAGGGTTCACTTTCAAAAACTTAATATATTCACATTATATAATATGTATATTTTCAAACTAGCAATAATCATCCATAAAAAAAGAAACGAACTATCAAGACCATCCGATATCCACTCATATCCAACCAGGAATCAGAAATTTGTTTTACCCCAATACAGATATGAAAGAACAAGAAAAGGCCCGCTTTATACCGGTATACAAATTTACAACCACCTGCCAGAAAATATGAAATCCCTTTCTATGAATAAATTCAAACGTGAGATGAAATTGTTCTTGAAACAAAATACATTTTACAGTTTAGATGAGTTTTTTAATCGTTGAATAGAAATCCTCTCTATTGTTTTTATCCCAACGGGGTCCATTGTTAGAGCCCGTTATCAATTTTTCTAGTTATAATTTTTAGTTAATAAAACTCAAATAATACACAAATATCATATTATGATGGTCTATATTCTGAAACTGTATGTTGTAGTAATCTTCATTTGTGAAAGCGACATAGGAATATTTTCAATGTGATATTGTTTCTGCTTTCCCGACGCCTCTACAGGGGCTGAAATACTCTCTAAATATGTCTTAAAATTGTATATTTCATAACATGTAGTATCTCTGGGAAATAAAACTAATCTAATCTAATCTAAACCAGAAGCTTTGCTGTGCTAAAAGGAGCGGGTTATTTAAAATGTAAATAAAAACGTTAGGTTATGCCCAGTATGACATTTCAAGTTCAAAATAGTTCACGGTTATTATGAGAAGATGTCTGCCTCACGGAGAAAGTGACGTCATTTTTTCCAGTGAACAGACAATATTATACCGTCTACTGTAAATACCACTCAGAACATTGAATTATATCTGCTCGTAGTTCGTGCAACGATTCACATTGTGAATGCAGATCGCAAATGTTTCTTTCTTTCTAAGACGTGACAAGTTCACATCGAGACAGGCACGTTTAAACACCTACAGACCGGTTTCGGGCTTAATGGCCCTCATCAGTGTAGGGTAGTTATCCGAGTAGAGACCGTGAGATATCCACTCGAAGCGTTGCCTGTCCCAATGCATTTTCGTCGGGTCTATTTGACCGCACTGAGCCGCGTTCCAAAAGACAGTTGGAAGTGGCGACACCATGCGGCAGAAGAAAGAAACACTCCAGAAACAAACCACTCAAGCTACAGTACTTGGTGGCTGAGAGCTCGATTTATGGCTTTTCCATTTTTCGTTTCAATCATTTTTAAAAACTAATTTTTTAATTTCCTGAGGTTAAATAACTGTAACCCGTGACGTAATGACACGTCGCATTTTTTCGGCACATAAAATGATGACGTAGAGGTATAAACTGTTTAAAAACGGTTTTCGAAACTGTTTCGTCCCAAAAAAAATGTCTATAGAGGTTGTGAAGATTCCTGTCAAATCAAATAAACTCGAAGTTGATCGACCACACAATATAATAAACTAAACTTCCTAATTACTTCCGACTAAGCAGTCATCATCAGACCATAGGAATCCAAAACATATTGAGTAGAATTTTTTGAGAAACCATATCAAATCCAAAATCCAGCAACAATAGGTCAGTCAAAAACATAAGTGAGATGGTTTTTGAATCTACTATCAACCAAAAGAAGCAATAAATCAAAATATATTGTGTTTTTAATATTCTATCCCAACTTTTCGAAAGCTACCTATTAACTTTTGTGATACCATACCATTCATCATAATTGTTCGAAATTCAATGAATAATCCAAAAATACAGGGTGTCCTACTTTAAATATACAGAGGCGCGACAGACTTTTGGTATTCACTGTATATGTAGCTCGACTAAGGTTCTCTAATCCGTGGTATTGCTTTGGTCAAAGTAGGACATTCTCCACAATTCATCTTTCAATGAATTTTTATGGCTCGAAAAAGTCTGTTATTGAAAGTAATAATTTTCCTGTTATATACGTGACCAGAAATTTACTGACGCCAAAGTTGCAATATAACAATTACCGACATAAAACATCAGATGCGTAGGTATATGGCTAGAAGAGGCAATAAGTGGGTATACAAATAAGGGTGTCCATGTTTGGCGACCCAATTCAAATGCCACAAACTCCAGTAAATTAAATTGATTAAATTCATGTTGAGATTTTTGGTTCATGTGAAATCTGAAAAAAAACTATAACAGTGTAGTTTATATCATATATAGCTTTTGTATATGTTTACAATGCATGGATAACTATATTTGATGAATATTAATGAGAGAGAACATCAATAATGAAATTTGCATTGGACGGAAACTATTCAATCATTGATTAAACGCAACTATCTCATTGAATTTGAAATATTTACCTGCTAAATATTCTAGTGAAAAACATTTGATCCTATATAGTTCTTGGAACTATGATATGTTCTCCTTTATTCTTACACCATGTATACCAACCTTACCACTTTTTCATCTGATTCATAAAATAATTTTTCGGCGGAATTTGTTCATCGACGTCAATCCCTGATGAGTAAGAAAATGGAGGGAAGTAGGAATGAACAAAAAACGTGAGCATTCAGAGGTTTCGTGTACTGAAAGATCTAATTATCTGATAACTTTTCGCTTGTCATGCCAGCATAGTAACCAACTGCTTCTTCGTAGAAAATCCAGCACCTGACTAATCTGGCACGTCTTCCCGACAGAAGGAAATTCATTCTAGCTACCTGTTTTATGTATTCATCGATACGAAAATGGCAAATTCCTCTCGCGATTTATCAGGAATAAGAAGTTCCATTCCATTATTTACAAATAATTCGACCCCTTCATCACATGAAGTGTCATTCTAATGATTTTATCTCCTTGAACGATGATAGAAGACAACAGAATGGATGTATTCAAGGAATTATCTGAATATTAATAGGATTATATGGATGCATGATTTTGGTAATTAGAACCTATAAACGGCATCAGATATTATGAGGATTCCTTTGTTGTTGAGAATAGAGAAAGGATAATTATCAGGCATTCAAAGGCAAAGGATCGATTAGGAATAATTGGAAATCGCCTAAGCCCTAGAGGACTATGCCGAAGAAAAAATAATAATTCACAAACACCCTTCCCCAACTGGATATTCCATAGAAAAAATTACAAAATAACTTTTTGTGAAACATTGAAAACCGCCTAAGCCCTAGAGGACTATGTGAAAGAAAAAAATAATAATTCACAAACACCCTTCCCCAACTGGATATTCCATAGAAAAAATTACAAAATAACTTTTTGTGAAACATTAATACAAATAATAAAAGTGTAAGAGTAATTTCAATTCTCTTTTCAAAAAGAAATATACTCCGTAGCCAACTATCATCTCCCACTGTCACCTGACAAAAATTATCGACTTCAATATATGTCATCTGTCAACTGTCTGCACTCCTATTTCTCTCATCAAAAATATACATTTTAGTACATCAATACAGTGTAGATATCCTTTGCTGTGAAATGAGAATATTGTAAAAAAAATATCAGATACAACGTGCTGTATACCCTGTAAATAACACTATAGAAATGAATGCCTCTTCTACTCTATTTTCGAACCCAAATACTTCATTGAAATTCTAATTCCTGATAAGTTGGTGAACTGGGGTTCGTATTAATAAAGTTTCCTTCAAAACTCAGTGAAACAACTTATATTTTGGCGCTGCTTCTCGTCTTTTAACGAAATCTGATTAGCAAAGTTTGCCGATCAATTATTGAGCAATTTATTGTTCAATAAGCAGGTGTCACATTCAAACGACAAACATTCTCCGAGACCTAAATAAATGTATGTACACATGCTAATGTTAATAACTAACAAGAACTGTACAGCAGTAATTATTGTCTAGAAACAATCTTCATAATATCTAACGAATTGGTCCTTCGAGCCGGATCATGCACACACTTGAAGTTAGTCAAAATGAAACCTCTTATTCAATCTGTTCCCTACCTACGGATGTGTTCCCAGAGTGTTTCAAAGCAGGATTCACCAGATTTGTCTCCCTGAATGCGAAATTGTTCAGATGTCTAGCAGTGGATCAATCAATCAAGTATTTTCTTTTTAACCCACCATAAAGATTGTTATAGGCAGTAACAGCTATCTACCCCATAAAATTTGTGATTTTACCCCTCGTTTCATTCGTAATTACTATTTATATATTTCTGTGTAATTGGTCATAAATAAAAGTTAAGAGGGAATAGCTACCAGATGGACTATTAAGCTGCTAATAGAATACTCAAGAAAAGATGGATACTATTATAGAGAATGATGTCAACCCTCATCTCAGAGAAATATTTCGCACGAATATAATATAATTCAATATTTATACACCTATTGTTTGATAGTTCATTTTTACCATTCAGGTGGTTTTATTAAAAAAAATAACAAATTCTGTTTTCAAATTGCAATTTGACCATGAAGTAAATGCAATAATTAGCCTTTTGACTTTTATGAAATCGTTCGTTGGGGAACTCAGGATTACGATGCTTCCTCAGTAATTTCAAGTCGAGAATGATATTCTCGAAGCTATCTGATGTTTTCCTGGAATCTACAGAGATCGTGAGGTGCTGTGAAACGTGTGTTGGCTAAGTTATTCTGCAGAATAGTCTCTCTTACCGTGAGTACACTTTACAAGAATGCATTTCTTTTTTACACAGCGTAATATTCTCAATATTACGTGATGACGTTGTTGATGTTTCGTTTCTAATAACTTTATCTTCTGGCTACTTTAGTTGCACCTGATGGCTCAAACAGCTAAAAATAATTTATGTTTTTGAAAACAAACTTAATACGTTCATACACATATAAAGCCGGTATAGTCAATAGTTCAATTTTCTTGAAGCGACTTTTATACAGTGTGTACCAGCCAAATGGAATAAATTCGTTAATAAATAAACGGTGGCGTTTTAGGAAAAACGCCACCAAACGATTTGTATCTTCAGTTGCGCTTTAAAAAAAAAAACTTTTTATACAGGGTGTGTCATGCCACAGTGGCCAAAATCAACTTTCTTATTTTAAATACAACACCCTGTATATTATTCAATTTTTGGATTCCTCAGAAAATTCTAGACATATTTCATGTACAATGTCCTATACCTATCATCAACTGTTTCGGGAATATTAAATGTTTTCGGATTTATTGCAAAAATTAACATGGAAAAAACAGAAAATTATTTGATTACAGAAATTCGCTGCAATACACTAAAAAACTAAAAAGTAATACCGTTTATTTCTTGATATTGTAAAAACAAAGAAAAACATGAATGTCAACGTAGGAGATGTTCAAAATGCTCGCCGCGAACGTCTTGGCAACATCCTAATCTTGTGTAGAAATGTCTTCTAACGTTACTCAACATCTCAGGTGTGACCGATCTAATCGCATGCGTTATTCGTCTTCTTAAGTCAGCTAAGTCGAGGGGTTTAGTTTGGTATACAATACTTTTGGCATATCCCCATAAGAAGAAGTCTAATGACGTCAGATCAGGGGATCGTGCTGGCCATTCCATCGATCCTCGCCTCCCTATCCACCGATTTGGAAATATTTGGTTAAGGTACTGCCGGACATTTATTTGATAATGGGGCGGTGCTCCATCTTGCTGAAACCATATCATATTCGCAGGAACTTGTGGGTTTGCTGGATCAGGATATTTTGTTTGTCAAAGTCGGCACGACATCATTTTGGAGCAGTGCTAAATAATTATCTCCATTCAAATTGCCATCAATGAAAAAGGGACCTATGATATGATCTCCAACAATTTCTGCCCAAACCTTAACCTTTTCGGGATATTGTGTATGTTCTTCCCTCATCCAGTGAGGATTTTGTGCAGACCAATAGCGGCAATTTTGACGATTAGCATGACCGCGAAGTGTAAACGTGCACTCATCAGAAAAAAGAACATGTTCTAACTGCATCACATTGTTATCAAGCATTGCCATCATTTGTTCACAAAAATACAGTCGCCTATCAAAATCGTCTTCCAGGAGCTCCTGAGTTGGTATCAGTTTATAGGGATGCATTTTATTTTCTTTTAATGTTCGAAAAATTGATGAATGGCCAACATTGAACAGTGGGGCTGCTTTTCGACTAGAATTATGTGGGTTTTCTTCAAACGCAAGCATAATATCCTATTTGGTTTCATCATTTATTGTATTGGCAACTGCTTTTTTTATCGTTCTTACATGACCAAGCTCGCGAAACTGCTTTTCTATTTTACTAATTGTCCCTTGGGATATAGGCGGCGAATCTGGAAATTTTTCATGAAATAACCGAGCAACTTCACTTTGTGTCTGTATGTTATCTCCATAACCAATCATCTGTAGAATTGTTATTTTGTGCATTTCTGTTAAATAAACCATTTTTCTGATATTATGGAGTTAACGAAATTAAAGCGACTATAACACTGACACTAATCACTACTGTTATGCAGACAGACAACACTCTGCTAAGGCCGTACGTTTTCAACGCAAGTAAACAAGACTTTTTATAGTTCTTTTATTTCATATCAGTAAGAAGGAACGCTAAAATGGTTTTTGCTTACTTTCTCATTATCAAAACCTAAATGGGAAATAAGTATTGAGTGTGTTGCAGCGAATTTCCGTAATCAAATAATTTTCTGTTTTCCATGTTAATTTTTGCAATAAATCCGAAAACATTTAATATTCCCGAAACAGTTGATGATATGTATAGGACATTGTACATGAAATATGTCTAGAATTTTCTGAGGAATCTAGAAATTGAAAAATATACAGGGTGTTGTATTTAAAATAAGAAAGTTGATATTGGCCACTGTGGCATGACACACCCTGTATAAAAAGTTTTTTTTTTTTTAAAAAAGCGCAACTAAAGATACGAATCGACGTGTCCGAGCGTTTTTCCTAAAACGCCACCGTTTATTTATTAACGAATTTATTCCATTTGGCTGGTACACACTGTATGATTCAAAATATACCTGTTAATTAAGGATGCGAATGACTCGTTTCTGTATTTTGAATACCCTATGTGCTTCTGTAATACTATACAATATTATAACCCGAGTTATAAGCTATCAAGCGCGAGAATAAAAATCTAGTGGGTATCATATCCATTCAGATTGTTTTTCTGTGAGGTGTCCAGACTGATTTATCTTGAACAGGATTATGTTTTGTCTGAGTTCTCCTCTCTCAAAGGTGCAGATGACCGCTAATGGAATTCACAGCTAATGGAATTCACATACTGACCTGCCGCTATAATTATTCCGAAAATACAACGCTGGAATATCGTATAATATTCCGGAACGTAGTAAAACATATTTCTTTGAACTAGTTTGAAAACACCAACATTTGATGGGGTATGGTATGAGCACGAAGTTTCGAGACTGAATGAATCAACTTTATTATTCTGTTTGATGAATAATTTTTTTCATGATGATAAATTATCCTAGGAAATAGTTTCTGGATGAGGCTTTCCTTCCTTCTCTCATAGATGAGTCCACGAGTTGTTTCGTTAACATTTATTCATAATCATCAGAAGTACCGTAGAATGCAACAAATCAAGGGGTAAGCGCGATATAAAGTGAATGCTGAAATTGAACAATTATTGAATTACCTACACCTAGATCAATCAGTAAGTACCTATACAGTTTGATGAAAGGCGGTTCACTTTGATATTTGAAATCACTCTAATCGAATCATTTAAGTGAGTTGAACAGAGGCACTGTAGTATCTAACACAATACCTACACAATAACTCATTGGACTGAGAGTAATATGATAAAGTGAAGGTTTTCGTCTAATCGAAACTTAAAAAAATAAATGAATTTATAAGAAAGAAATTTATCAAAACATATTCCATGCATGATATATGCATAAGTTGTAATCCATCTTATTGGGTGAAATAACAAACTAATTGAGAACGTGATGTGATCTGCAATTTTTGAAAAGGTATTCACTATTTGTGTACAGATTGTTTGATCCAACTTAGAGGTTCGAACAGTCAACAAACTTCATTTATTCCATCTTAATTCCAACAACGAATTTACAAATCTCGAAGTGAAGTTTGTAGGAAACATGCTGTGATGTTTGGTGATGCGTAGGACAATTATTGTTATTCATTCCATTTTGCCTAACTGTTTATGACACAGTGGCATGCATTCTTGAAACAACAAAAATATATGAAATATCCACAATATCAAAATAACATAAAGGAATTAGTCAATTCGGGATTGGCAATGGATTGAAAAAAGGAAAGGTAAACTGTTTCCATGGGAATCTTAAGACCCATGTGCTTCATTCCTATTGGACCAAAGGTGTTGTTATCAGTGATCTGCACCAGTTCTGTTCACAAAAAGTTTTTCAAAATCCAGTTCACTTCTTGAAATACGACGATTTAGATTCGACTGCTAATCTATAATTGACTTGGGAAGTGCTGAAAACTAATCAATTTTGAGATTCAGCAAATTCGACTTATATTTGTAATTGAACTGTCTCTTGTCATGTCATTTATGCACTGTGAATTCGTAACCAAGGGGCGTTGTGAGACAGCGAGAAAATATGTAAATTTAATCAAATATACTACGCTACTCAGAAAGGGAATATATTAGACTAGTAATATTCAAATCGGCATTTTCCAATTCTATATGATAAAAATGAACTATATATAGCATAGTTGAATTTTCAATTCACCTTCACCCTTACGATGCTCAAAATTGTCTACTCATCTATTAATAGACATTGCAACAATAATGATGAAAATAAGACCTGGTGGCGTTACTCTTCAACCGTTTCAACAGAAAATTACTTGATTTGAAACAACTGAATTTCAGCTCATTACGTACAATAGAGGCGCTACTGTCGAAAGATATTCGAAGAATTTTGTTTCAATCATGTTCGATACATATTCGCATAAAACTCATTTAAAAATGGCTACATGTAACTTTTAGAAACAATCAGACGTCATTCAGAATCGAATATTTCATACTTTTATATCGACACTTGCAGGAGCCTGCAGTAAACTGTAAATTTGGTTGAAATCGCGGCTTCACTTAACTTAACTTTTCATTTAATATCTGCTGACATTAAATAGAAACAAACAGGGTGGTGCAAATCTCAAAATTCTGAACCACCTTGTATTTGTTTCAATTAAATATCAATAGATAGTAAATGAAAAGTTAAGATAGGGACATGTGAGCCGTTTTGAGCAAAAATGAAAAGTTTCGGCACAAACAATTTCTAAAGTTGAAAAATCTCGATTTTCACACCCTATATCACTCTAATCATTCACCCTAGACCCCAAGTATGACGCATTGACGGAATCAGCTCTTCAGAGAGATTTCGAGAATGAAACAAAATAGAGGGTGTTCCATTTGAAATAAAATATTTTAGATCGATAGAACAAAGCTGACCCAAGAAACCAAATTTTCAGAATAATCCTACGTCCTGTTCTCCAGAAACGTCTAACCTATACCATCGACCGTTAGTGACCCTGTATATATGCATGGGTGTTATCGTATTCTTTTATACAGGCCATGTTTTCCATTAGAGAAGATTCAAACTTATTTAGGTGATGCTCAACTGGACAGAAAAAATTATCTCAAATATTTTTACTCACCATTCCTGTACATCAAGCTAGTTGAAAAAGGTTCAACGCACTCTAGATGCAAAAATAATAATGCTTCTGAAAAAATTAAATGTATCCATCAATTTTTCATCTGAAAACTATGTGATTCTACTCAGAATCGACTCTACAATGAAAAAAGTTTCAATTATACATCTTCAATTACTAGGTTGCGGAAAGAGTATTTAAAATATTGAAAAATATTTCAATTCTTGAATTCAACAGCCCTGACAAGTTTGAATCTCATTCTCTCGGAACAATGGAATCCATGGCTTATCTAAAGAATTCGTTGACACCGGGTATATAGACAATTAATTTACATATTTTCTAACCGTCAGATAACCCTGAAATGAATTTCATCCCCTCAGTTGATTATGAAGGGATAAGGTTAATCCCGAGGGTTTGTTTAACAAAATTAATTATGAAAACGTGGTGTGTGGTATCAAAAATTGCAGCGGGAATTCCATCTCTCCATCGCTGAACTGCTGAATTATATTTTTTATCTTTGCATTATTTAATAATGTTATCATAAGAAAGTAAAAAAGAGTACCGTAAGAGATGAGATTAATCAGGCAATTATGCATAACAAATATTGTCCTCGCTGTGCTACTAACTTATCGTCTCATTCAATATTTATATTATTACACTTCAGTATCATTCAAATATCTCTTTTTGGACCATTGAGCTTTTGAATATCTTGTATATCCAGTGTGTGACAAATCTATGAGAGAACATTTGCGCTTCTTCATATTGGTTATTTATGCTTGAACGTGATAAGGAGAGCGAAACGATCCATGAAGTGAACAGAATTTGAAACGAAATATACCCGGGAAATGTTTTCGGTTTCTAGAAAAATAGTCGCCAGTTCAAGGACAGAGTGATTTATGAAGGACACCTCGCTATTGTTCAGAAATAAGGCTGTTGTGAAGCGGTGAAAAATTTGAAATTTCATGATGCAGCTGAAGAAATAAAGAGCGATAATGTTTTCTAAATAGTACGAAAGCGTATAAGGGCGACCGAGATTTTTTTATATTTTTTCCGATTTTAAACTCGGAATTTCCGACTTTGAACTCGGAATAATTTTTTTCCGACTTCAAACTCGGAATTTCCGACTTCATAAACTCGGAATTTCCGACTTTGAACTAGGAATTATTTTTTTCCGACTTCAAACTCGGAAGTATTTACATCATCATAAGTATAAGGCACTATGAGGTCCGCCTTCTTGAAAAAAAAATACAGGCTTGACTTTGGTAGCAATTGTAGCATCGAACTCTACTAGATTATCAGATCTCCATTTCAAAAACGTTAATTAAACCTTCATGGATATAGTATACACCTATCTCTGCCTTGCACCTCTAGCTTCTTTGAATGATATAGGAGCTCAAGAGCAGAAGGCAGCATGGAGGGCTTTCATCAGCAAAGCTGTGGACAGGACAGGTGGTCACCTCTATCAGATCATTGATGTGATTTAGGAAGAAAATTCCGAGTTTGAAGTCGGAATTTCCGAGTTCAAAGTCGAAAAAAATCTCAGTGGCCCTTATACGTTTAAACGAATTCTCAAGTCGTTGAATATTTGTGGTACAGTTACCCTATAAATTAAAATGCAGTAACATCTCAGGCATCCCCATTTCATCCTCAACTCCTACCAAGGAATTTCTTCCACGAATCCTTGTATGGTTGCCAACGGAAATTTTAGTACATCTAGATTGAGAGAGCCCTCAGTTCACACAAATATCACATTCCTTATCGAAAACATTATGGTAGTCAGAAGCACGAAACATCTCAGGTATTTTATTCGGAAGACGAAGAAATTCAATAGATCCGCAATAGGCATCGCATAACGAAATTTTATCGCGAACGAGAATGCGTTTGAATTATATTCACTACATCTTGTGAATTCAGTATCTTCCATCACCATTCCATTTTACAGTGTTCGATATCACAAAAATATATCATTCGCTTTTATTGCTTGCTCTGATTCGTATTCGAATACCTTGATGCAGGTATGTTCGCTGAAGCAGTGTCTTAAACACAACGAATAATGATAAAAAGAATGAGAAAATATCCTGTTAGTGTGATGATGATACCGTCGGAGGCAATGATAATAAATATAACAATATTTATTAACATCCGAACAGTTCAAATATCTACACTTGACTGCCTATACTAACTCATCATCTTTATCGACTTTAGAACGATGATATGAGTTCATACTCCATCCATCCAAATCATGAGAAGCGACCATATACCGAGTGTTCTAGGTGGTCAAGATAAGAATGAACTGGATAAGTACATGTAGATTATGAAATTTTCTCACCTCTTCATCTGTATGAAATATGGCCAATTTGAAGATATACTGGGGAAAATCTTTCTGGAACCAAACTCTGTGAAACATAAAAAAAATCGAAATTAATTTGTTAAAGATCAAAAATCTGAATTGAGAAAGTGCACATTTCTTTTCGATAACTATTGAATCAACTCTAGATATAAATAAAAATTGAAATTGTGAAATTTGATTTTTTCAACCGCTATAACTACAGTAAATAATTCCTTATCTAGGAAAATTATTGGTAGGTACTCACTTATCTACTTCTTTCGAAAACTCAACTTACTATAAATCCGCAGAAAAATCAAAATAAAAACAGATAATTCGAATTTCTGAATTTCCCAATACTTATTATACAGGGCTATTCAAATTCGAGTCTATGCATGGGGATTTCGATAACGGTAAAAGATAGAGGGTTGGTTAAATGGGGGCAAAGTAGCGTATTTCAGAGGTTAATTATATCGATGAAAAAAATCTGACCTAGCTTCTTCAGTTCTGGAGATATACAAGAAAAATTGAGAATTTCGGAATTCTTTTTTACCTATATCTATTTATTTCACGAAGATTTTTTTAAAATTTTGCCACTTTGCCATAGCAACTTTTTGTAGCCTTTCCAAATATCTGAATAAAAATTATATACAGGGTATCATATAAATTGGGCCACCCTCAACTTTTAATTTTCAAATACGGACCTGTATTTTTTATTGCATTTTTTTGAATGCCAAGAGTCATGTTTCATATTAAAGTAGTATTTTCATCCGAATTACAGAGTGTTTTGGAAATATTGAACTATTACCAGTAAAAATTCAAATTTTTTTTTAAAATTCCTGTATAACTCCAGAACTGAAGAAGCTAGGTCAGATTTTTTCATCCATATAATTAACCTCTGAAATACGCTACTTTGTCCCCATTTAACCAACCCTCTATCTCTTACCGTTATCGAAATCCCCATGCATAGACTCGAATTTGGATAGCCCTGTATATTATATATTAACATTCAAAAAGTACGCAACAAATGGAAAACAAAATTAGGTATTTGTGATTTGAAAAACATTACTTCCTAGCATTTTTCAAATTAAGCAGAATCTAATAAGATATGTTATGTTTCGAAAATTAAGTAACATTTGGATCGAGATTGGGATAGCAATGGATTATGTCGTTTCAATGGGCAGTCAGTCAGGTATGGAAATTTTTTTGCCAAAAAGTACCTTGAAACAAAAACCTCACGATTCTGCACAGAATTTACTCTTGAATGAATATAATTGACTGTTTTCAATGGTTTTCCCAATCATTACATCGCTGAGGTCACCCAAAAACAAACGGAGTTTTCAAAATAAATTCGTGATACACAACATTTGTAATTAAATGAAAAAATTTAAAAAATATATTATTGTTGAATCTCACGGAAAAAGAAATCCCAATTTTTCTCACCTTCAAACTTTTTAATGAACTCCAACAAAGATCTGCAAAAATTCTATTATTTTCCGAAAAATATACATTTCGAGGTTTTTTTGGATTTGAAAACTGGGTTGATTGGAAAAACTGAAAATCACTCAGTATATCTGATTGGGGCTAGGTGATTTCAATACGAGCCTTAGTTGATGACAATTTAATTTTTTTTATTTAAAAAATCACAAATAAAAGCTATTTCCATTAGTTGCATTGTTACTTTCAGAATGTCACTGAAGATATAACATTCGAGGTTTTAAATCTGGTGGTTCAACCAGGAGCATTTTCAACGCGCCCAACATAAATAAGCGAGAATACCCAACCAGGTGTTTGAAAAGTGTTTTTTTCTCCTACCCCTATAGAAAGTACACACTTTCCTCCCTCAAATCAGGGAGGAAACTCATACTTTTCATCCCCCTCATTTCAAGTAAGTTGCAAACGATGAAACTTGTGAATTCATTATATTCATATTGTTTCAATAATTTCTAGAACATACTGTATATCCTGTTTTTTGGTAAAAATCAAACGTTAATGTTACTTCAACGTAGTTCTTCAATACAAATTTCAACTTCAGGAATCTTAGATATACGTTTTTTGAGTTCAGAATTCCGAAGGTCCCGGGTTCAGCTCCTGGCAATTGCAACTTTTTTTTTCAAGAACGTTATTTTACTTTTTTCTTGTTAGTGATTTGAATTATTGGACATTTAGATAGCTTATACATTTCGGATTGCTATTGAGTGATTGATAATTTTTTTTTCTAAGAGCTGCGCTTGTAGAAAAAGGTTTATTTAGTGGGTAGGAGGAAAAATCATATGTATTACATGGGAGTAAAGTGCCTTTTCCTCCCTTGGATGTTTACACGCTTCGCGTCGTGCAGTAAACTACATCCTGCGGGAGGAAAAGTGGCACTTTCCTCCCTAGTAATACAAATAGCTATTAGCCGCCAACTTAGTTGCAAAGCAACCCTCGAAGTCTCATTGAGACTTGTGTGAGTAAGGAAGACGGGGACCTTAGCTTTTTAAGTGTCATCCGAAGCACTACTCGGTTGGTTACCGTGAAGAGTCCGAAGGATTGAAATCTAGTTACCAAGAATGTTCGGTTGGTCACCTATCTCCTCCCGCTAAACGAAGCTACAGAAATAAATAAATTAAAATTTTCAGTAGGCCCGCCGGGATTCGAACCCGGAACCTGTAGACTATAAGCCAGCGATACACGCTCTCGACCACCTCTCGACCACCACCACTGGTTCTCATTAATCAGCCCGATTTTTTTTTCAGGACCGCTTCAAATTCACTATCCTGAACGCCGTTCTGGTCGCCAACAGGGGCGATCTGGCAGCCCTTGTGGACTCCGAGGCCAGGGTGATGCTCCTGTACTGCACCAGAGAAGAAGCTATCGACATTTTGACAGCCGCCAGAGACTTGCACCTGACAGGAGAGAATTACGTGTGGGTGGTCACCCAGAGCGTCATCGAGAACCCCCAGCAGGCACCCTATCAGTTTCCAGTAGGGATGCTAGGTGAGTGGTTGGAATCGCAGGTTATCGGCAGGTGGAAAGTTGTGAATGAAATAAGAACAAATTCAAATCAAAAGCCGATCGAAGATATTTTTTTATTTCGCTATGGTAGTAAATTAGATAGGCACTGAGATAATAAAGTGGGTACAATGATGATAAATAGGCAAGATACAATGGGCCATTAGGCCTAAGTGTCATCGGAGACTTCGGTCAGACGAGCCTACGAAGGGGGTGGAGTTTTTAGTGGGTAGACCTGGCTGAGATCAGGGAGTCCCACACTATCATATGGGGAATTTGACCCATATGATGTCCATAAAGGATTTCAACCACCTCTGAAAAAAAAATTTAGATAGATAGATAGATAAATAATTTTATTGATGCTTTCAATTTGTAACAGTTGAAAAACTCAGGTCATAACAAATTATCTAAGATAAAACTGAAAAAGCTAAATCTGATAAAATATCACAATCAAAACATTAATAAGTGTATAGATAAAATCATGTATATAACAAAAAATAAAAATTAAAATGATAAAGTACATTGATGACAATCATTGGGTTATTTTACTAAAAATTCCTCTAAAGAATATGGTTCAATGTCACACAATAAATCAAAAACAACTTTTTTGAATCTATTCCTAGAACAGTCTTCTCTGATTATCGAGGGTATATGGTTGTAAAATTTAATGGCAGCATAGTGTGGTCCTTTCTCTGTGTTTTTCAATCTATGCTTTGGGAAAACGAAATCCGATTTATTTCTTGTGAAGTATTCATGTTGGTATGTGTCAGTTTCAAATTTAGATTTATTGTCATATGCAAAAATTACACAAACATATACATATATAAATGGCATATACAGTAAGCATTTGATGACCTTTAAAAATACCACGACAAGATTCTGTATAGTTCATATTCAACATGCTTTTCATAATTCGCTTCTGCATGATGAATATACGTTCCAATAGTGAACTCCCACCCCAAATTAATATCCCATACTTCATAAAAGGATAAACTGTCCCATAGTATGCAGTTTTGAGTGCCTCTAAATTCAAGTATTTTTTCAAAACTCTTAAAGCAAAACATTTCGAGGCTAGTTTTTTTGCAAGAAAATCAATATGAAATTCATAGTTCAGTTTGTCATCAATATATATGCCTAATACTTTTGTATGTGTGGAGAAATACAATTTTTCATCGTTTCTCACATGTACATACTCTGGAATGTTAATGTTTTTGCGGCTAGTTTTGAAAACGATGCAATTTGTTTTTGCAGTATTCAGAAGGAGGTTATTCACATTGCAATAATCAGATACCATCGAAATAGTTTTTGAGATAGTGTTTTCTAAGTGTATATGATCACCAACTGGTAGAATCAGATTTGAATCGTCTGCATAGCTAACAACAGCAGTATTTGATTCGTTGAAAACTTCAGGAAGATCATTTATATATACTAAGAAAAGTAAGGGACCAAGCACACTCCCTTGTGGTACCCCTCTTTTAATATCCGTGAACTCTGATAGAAATACCTCAGTTTTTTGTTTGATTCAGACTTTTTGTTTTCGGTTGCTCAAATATGATTTCAAGAGTTCATGAGCTATCCCCCTGATTCCGTAATTGTTGAGTTTATGTTAATTTCACTTGAGCCGTCTCTTTAATGTCAGGTGGTGTCGATTCGATGTTACTATTCTCTAATTTTATATTTCATTTAATAATTAAAAACTTTTTAAACCACATTTATTGACATACGCCTAACTTAACCGAGAAATAATATAAGTTGGTGCTTTTTGTCGAATGTAAAAAGACACTTTAGTAACAAATCGTGAAATTTTATATTATGTCATCATTATTATAGGACATGTAGTAGAAATATTTTCGGACTAGTTTTCATTAAAGGTGTTCATAGGAAAAAGACAAATGAGTTCAACTCGACTCTCATCGAATTGGCAAGAAATCAGCGAATGAAAACAAAATCTAAACTTCAAACCTGAGAGGAAGACTACTATAAACTCTTTAATGTTATCACCTTTACCTCTAGTTATCTTTGAAATTCATGCAACCATTAAAGAGCTTAAACTTAAAAAATCTACTGGTACTGATGAAATCACAGCAGAAACATCTGAATAAATATCTGTTCTCATAAGAGAACATTCAACTCTTTTAGTCAATTTTGGTTTCAATAATATTAAGTACTTCCTAACTCATACAAGTCCTAGACTTACGAGGGTTGCTTCGCAACTGAGTTGGCGGTTTAAACACTTTTCAAAATAGTATATTATGATATTATTAATTTAATATCGACAAATAACAGCAAAAACTTCGATTGGTGACAATGATCACAGCCCAGTTTACTGTTGAGCGATTTTGATTTTTGCCAGCGGAACCAGCGGTAAAAAATGAGATGTTTTCATTGATCAAATCAAATCAAACTCTGGATTATAATTTACCAATAAAAACATGAGTTTTTCACTGCTACACCTTTTCCAGTTGTATTTCAGAAACCATCAAGTTTATTTCAGAAAGCGTCAATTGAATTTCAGTATGGTCACTTGTATTTCAGAAAGTATCAATTGTATTTCAGAATAGTGAGTTCAATTTCAGAAAGCGTCAAATGTATTTCAGAATAGCGAGTTTAATTTCAGAAAGCATCAATTGTATTTCAGAATACTCAGTTCAATATCAGAAAGCGTCAAATGTATTTCAGAATATAGTCAATTGAATTTCAGAATTAGTCATTTGTGTACAAATGATATATTATGAAATTTAAATGATGAATTCTGAAATTCAGTTGACTTTTCTGAAATACAATTGACGCTTTCTGAAATTAAACTCACACTTCTGAAATACAATTGATGCTTTCTGAAATCGAACTCGCTATTCTGAAATACATTTGACCTTTTCTGAAATTCTGAAATTCAATTGACGCTTTCTGAAATACAACTCGAAAAGGTGTAGTATCACCAAATCCAAAATAGCTCAGAAGTAAGCTGATGGGCCTGACTCTTCTGTCTTGCATTTCACAGTTCGAATAATAAAAAATTCTTATCGAAACAGAGGCTATTTCGAAACGTATGCGTTTTATAATGACTTCATTATAGAACCAAAATAGAAAAACACTTTTTTCAACACTTGGCCAACAATATAATATATGGAGAAAATGTTGAAAAACTAATTTTTTTAAGGGGATGGGATAATTACCACTAATCATCGAACTATATCAGTGCAAGATGCAATAATGACAATATCTAATGCACCCGATGATAACAATTCATAATAATCATTGTTTATTCATTTATTCATCAAAAGTTTTGATACAGTCAATTTTTCAAATTCTGGAAGAACTTGGTATAAGAGAAAATGCTCCCAACTCATTTCCAAAGTTAGCTTTATGATAGATTCCAGAGTGTAAGAGTGGATGATGATCTCTTTCATCTACGAAGAATTGAATGTGGAACTCCACAATTTAATGTTTCGGGAATAACATTGAATAACATTCATGTCAATGACTTGCTTTCTTTGATCAAAAGTATCCGCTGAAAGCTATTGAATCTGTTACTCCCAGAATAACAAAGATCGAACAATGGAAGAAGCCATTTTTTCTTCTTCCTAACAATAGACTCATTGTTATGATCATCAGTCGGTACGAAATGACCCTTCCAAATTCAACGTTCCCTTATCCCGGAAGGTCTTGCCTCATGGGAGTGAACTGCTGAAAACACCGTAACCATCAAACAGCTGAGTTACTTCTTTGTTCGTCCTCTGGCAATCGCATATAACCGCGAAATGCCTGCAAAATTCATCCCAGCGTATAGTTCAGAAACGGTGTCTTTAATCAGCCGAACAACCACCAGGCTGTACCTTTATTCACGAACAAGCATTTTCCAGTGGCAAATTGAACATTCGCAATGCAGATTATAACAAAGGAAATGAAGATAATCAAGAAATGTTTATGTTGGAATAATCTCTTGACTGTTGTCACAAGTTTTTTTGTTAAGTTTTGGACGATGTCACGATTATGCTTTTCCACTTAGGCTGTCTTAGGGTTTATTGGGGGATGATAATTCAGAAGTCCTATGATTTCTTGTCGTTCAAACAAAAAAAAGTATATAAACAGAATTCACTTCTTTTTTTTTAAACTAAGCACTGAATTTTGTTGTTTGGCGGGTTATATCTGCCGTTTTCAGAGGGTGTCAATTTTTACTTCCAAAATTGAGAATATCATCAATGTAATATTCGACGCAAAGTTACTGAATTTTAGGAATATTTCATATTGATGGAAATTATGTATAGGTAAACGAAGTTTATTTTCATTATGAATATAAGGTACATATTCAATTATTTTCGTTTTATACTATTTTTCTTCATCTCCACTTATTTCCCTTTGTTTGTCTGCTTTGTCGTGCCGACAATATTAGGATTATTGGGAGATAGTTTATCAATGATGTCAATCGTAGAACACGCAAATACTTAAAATTGATAACGTTATGGAAAATGGAATACATTTATGAGATGGAACAAGCGTGTTGGGTAGAACATATCTTGAGCAAATGTTTACCTTCTCGATTGACTTCATGCTTTCAGATACCATCAATCTTCATAACTGCCAGCAATGCGAATGCTCCATTGAGTTCATTTCATCCTTGAAGCAGTCGAACAAGAAAATCATATGAAAAAGACGATCACATGAAATCGAAATCCCTCTATGCAAAATATAAAGCATCACTTTATATTTTGTTTTCTAATGAAGCAACTCAAGAATTTCATGAGGATATTGATTGACGAAACATAATCCAGTTCATAGTCTTCTTGGATTTTTTCATTTCATTCAATCACATCTTCCTTGAATTCAACTACATGTTTTTCATCTCGTCTTTATTATAATAAAGCGGTATGTCAGTATTTTATTCAAGACAGAATTAGATTTTTAGCGCAATGAGTATTTTTTTATGGACGACCATTTTGCAGGGCATATTTTTCATTCTGATATTTCCATTGATTCGACTTTTACGTTCTTCATATATGGTGCTGTTTTACGATTCATAAATGCTAGTCTATAACGAAACTTTATATTTCCATACGGTTATAAGAATTCATGAATTATAGCTTTTCTAGAGAAGTAACTTCAACTTCAAATTCAGAATCGGCAATATCACAAGCTCGAACTTCTTATTAGTAACGGATAATATAGGTCTCGACAGGGATTCCCGATGAAAATGAAAAAGCAAATCGAATATGAAATAAATTGATATATGGAACCCGAAGTGAGTCTAACATGAATAAGAGGTGGAGTCAGAGATTTCGAATATGCCAAGAAATTATACAGTCAAATTAGTAACAGCCGTGCATGGTTGTGTACTTGGATGAGTGACCCCACAGAATATACAGGGTATAGGCGAGATGATGCTCAAAAGTGAAATGGATCAAATATCACGTGTTTGTCTGACTAGAACAGCTCGCAGGCATTGCTCGCTTACGTCTCACATTTATTGCAGCTATCTATTGAATAATATGGATTAGATATTTCCAAGGCATTTGCTCGAGTTTGGCACCAGGGACTCCTCGCCAAGCTTCCATGTTATGGTTTGCACCCTCAGTTGTGTTCTCCAATTGATAGTTTTCTCTCAAACAGGTCTCTCCCATGTAGTGGTCGATGGAGTTTCATCTGATACTCTACTCATAAATGCTGGTGATTCGCGGGAATCAATTCTAGCACCAACACTATTTCTACTTCACATCAACGATTTCTTGAAAGCAACTTCATGTTCTATACACAGCTTCGCGGATGATTGTACCTTTCATACCGCTTTCTTTTCCATGGTTCCTATATCGGCTCGTCAAACCAGAAATGAACGAGGAAGAAATGTTAACAAAATACATATGGACTTCTCGAGTGGGTATCTAATAACCTGGTAGAATTCAATGCAAACAAAACACAAGCATGTCTTTTCTCTAGAAAAGCCGATCTCACTGTGCCCAACATAATTCAGTCAGGAGTAACCATACCATTGAAGTCATCCATTTCAATGCTTGACGTTACCTATCAGCAATAAACTTTCTTGGAAAAATCACATGAGGTCCATTGCCAAAAGTGCATCCCAAAAACTTGGTTTTCTGTTTCGAGCCAAATGCTATTTCACTCCCAATCAGCTGCTTATGATCTATAAGGCACAGATCCGACCTGTCCTGGAATACTGTTCCCATATTTGGAGTGCGGCACCTAAACATATCCTGAAACTATTGGATTGTGTCCAAAAAAACGGTAATTCGTCTTGTCGGTGATGCATCGCTAAGAAACTCGCTCACTTCTCTGGAACACTGTAGAAAAGTTGGCGATTTATCTCTATTTTATAGATATTTTCATGGGCGATGCTCTTCTGAAATATCAACAATCGTTCCTCCATAAGCAGTCTCTTCGAGATTAACCCGCCAAGTTCAGTCCTCACACCTCTTCGTGGTCACTCTAGAGACCTGCAGAACGTCCCTTTCCAAAGACTCGTTCATCCAACGAACATCGAGACTTTGGAACTCATTGCCTTGGGAGGTGTTCCCCTAGGCCGGCATACGATCTCCAGAAATTTAAGAAGAACACCAACTCCTACCTTCTTTTCCTTGGTTCTCACGATGTTCTCTGAACATTACATGATATCCCTTTTCGTAAGAACCACACACATAAAAACAAATTCTCAAATGAAAACGATATATTTGTTCAACGTCCAATTCTTGTTTTGAAAAAGCGCATTCTTCTTCTGAAATAATTTATTTGAAATGAATTTATTGAATATGTCAATTGTAGAAAATTATTTCACTGGAATATTCATTTGGTATAACAAAATGTTCTCAATTCAAGAAATTCAAGGTATCCAGAAAAAATAATTAAGTTCTTGAAAAATATATCACGGAATGTCTTCTTTCAAAATAACATTCAACATTTAATCTCTGAATGAGTAAATCTCTGAGAAAGTTTCTTTGGATTGACCATAACATTTTCTTGAATATAATTGCGATCCCTTCGAGCCGAGAATGTTGCCAACGGTGTGAGTGTGTTGTTTCGGTGCTCTTGTCGTGCATCCATCATTGTTCAACCAGTTCAACCTATTTTATTGGCATAGAAATATTGGCTTGCCATGAAAGAAAAACTAAGGTCTTAGGAGATATCTGAGGATATAATTACCACTTTTAGAGGTAAGTTACATGCCTATATCTTATCGACGTTCATTCTTGGGTAGGTATTATTGTGTATCCAATCAATTAACGTAGCTATATCATCTCGAAAACTGATAATTCGTGAAAAACTTGAATAACCAGGATCGGCATAGTGAGTGAAAATTGGGGTTAGGTACCTATGTGCGGATGAACGTTTAAATTTGTCCAAACACTGATTGAACAGTGGAAAAGAGCTTCTTGAACTTGTAGACATCTTAGGTATTTTGATACTGCATATTATACCTAACATATTTTTACATTTTTTTACCTAATTTCGATCCAAGGAAAATGAATTCAGTAGTAAGAATGTGAACCCAGATTTGAAGAAATATAATAACCATACATTGTGCTGAGTCAGATTATCTCTCACATTGTACCTACATGGAGTTGTGATTGATATATTTTATATTTTACAGTAGTTTGAAACCAGAGGAATACAACTTTATTGCGAGGTAAACTGGTGGACAAGTTCAGAAATAATCTCTATGAATAGGGAGAAAGGTTGTCAAGAAGAAGGTCTGCAAGTGATGATACGATTGATGAGAGCCCCAATAAGAGAACGGAAGTTGAGGATGATTCTCATTTCAAGAAATCGATATAATTCCTCTAATTTGATAAAATTCTTGATACAAAACAATCTACAGCTAAAACTGAAAATCTGATTCTTTTTGTTCAAGAAAAATGCGAGTCATTAAGAGATTATCATTGTCTTGATTTGAATATATTGTGTTATCAATCTGAAATATTGTATTATTCTCACGAAGAACTTCATTCATTTACGATTCAAGAAATCTATAACATTGGCATGAGTATATTTAGTTGGAAACATAATAGTCTTGAATTGAGCAGGCATTTATTCCAGTATATATAAACAAGCCATACTCTTGAATCAAAGCATATCAAATCAAATCAAGTAATTCTTTTTAAGTGTGCAGAACATAAAAAAAAACAAAATTCGAGCAAACCGCTATCGTTTGAGTAAATCACAAAAGAATACTCTGGATTCAACCTCTACAACTATCTTTCCGATAATTTGTCCAAATTCAAAAAAAAATAAAGCATTTTCTTGTGAGTTTTTGCTTCTATTCTGTCAAAGAATACGTGTTTTACTATCCATTACGTTCATGGCATTTTTTGACTTGCTACAAATATTGTATTGTGTAACGATGTGAAATAAACTATATATCTATCTATCTATTATATTATAGAGCAAGATATACAGTGATGCAGTGAGAATATGCCATCCCTCAGAGGGGGTCGATCGTTAGGCCATGGAACTCTGTTTGAGATTTCTGAGTTGGTTTATTTCCGTGTTCACCTACGTTATGTCAGTGATTAGCCCATGCAAGTATAAATGTTCGCAGGCATTGAACATCTAGAGGTTCAATTACATTTCCATTCGGAAAAATTCCACTTAGAAAACACGCTCGCACTCTATTCTCTGGTGAAATTCGGTTTAATGTTCCATTCCATCGATGGTTGAATTTAAATATTAGACGGACTGAGTCGATATTGGTTTATCAAATTAACCGTGATAGGAGATGGAAATTGAACTGCAGCATTTGAGTGGAAAAGGAAATATCTGTGGATAATATAATGCGCACAAGCTATTATGGAAAAGACTCATGAAATCATCAAGAGGAGTAATTATAACGCAACTCATATAAAAGCTTTCCGTTTCTCTCTATAAAATGCTCTCTATGTCTAAAATAATGCACTTTCATTTACATAACTTGAAGCATTATCATATAAGTACCATTGTGAGTTACTTTATTTATTTTGGCTTTCAGAAGAACTACAAAAATAAAATCCTGTTGTATTGTTGGGACTTATAAATACCGTATGGAGTAATAGAAATACCAGAAGGCAATTTTATTAATTTAAAAAGTTTGTCACAGTAATCTTCTCTTTATCACTGCGAAAAAATAGTAATTTACGTAACAAGTCCGGAAAATACTGTTTTTTTGGATGAGTGGACAAAATTCTAGGACGAGCGTAGCGAGTCCTGGAAGTCTGCGAGTCCAAAAAAACTGTTTTCGGGCGTGTTGCGTACACAATTTTTTCGGCAACCGTGTAGAATAACAAATAAAAAAACACATTTCTTTCAAAAATTGAAATGTTAGCTAATTTTATGTCAGATAGCTGTCAGTCGTTATTTTGCTGCTATGGTAATGATCAACTGCATTTATCAAAACCATACTACCAAGATTTTCATATTTACAATGACAACAACGATGTGATTCTTCCCGGCCTAGTCCGGGAAATACGTACTTCCCGGACTAGGCCGGAAAAATGCCACTTTCTCAAAAAAAATCGTCTGGAAAGTACGTACTTTCCGGACGGTTGCCGAAAAACGGAATGTTTTAAATCGAGTGGACGAGAAAGATTTATAGAAGGAGGAAATAAAAGGTTAGATCGATGTTTCGTGAGCTTGGGAATTGATAATGAGGATATGAGTAATGTGACAGGAAATTGGTTATGAATTAGATGGGTCCAAGGTGGATATAGATATAGTGGAACGAGTCCCATTAAAAGGCACTAGAAATATTTGTAGACTTCTGCCTACTTGATTTTGTTGAATTTCAATAATAGTTTCAAACACTAGTAATACTTCCACGACTTCACATGGATGGCGCCACGTCTGCTGATTCCGCATGATGAATATTAATTTTCACAATTTCTCAGTCATTTTGATTTTGTGTGATTTGTTCTATCAATAACATGATTGATTAATCGAACAACATTTATATTTCAAGCGAAAACCACAATTATGAATGATCTGTCACTGTCACTTGAACACGAAACCATAGAATACGGATATTAATAGAGAACTGAATTATCGATATTGATATTAAATGCGATATTGATGCCATCTCCGAACGATTAGTGAAATATTACCGGTGTTATGAACTTCGCTCAAGCAGTCTATAGGTTTTGACGGAAAACAATTGAAGAGTCGTATCCACCTTCGATGAGTCTAATATTTCCAACGCTTAAACTAATCCATCACAGATCAAACAACAATGTGGTAGTAACCAAAAATATGTATTAGCTTATATATTTTTTTCTTCAGACTCATAAGTCTTCTCAAGTGAAAATCATCAGTCTTCAATTTGCGCAATAAAAAAACGAGTTAGCAACAATAATTATAGGGTCGAGCCCTGATATTCGATCACACTTTTATAGACAACGAGCCGCGCTTTCATGATGGATATTCACGCACTATTATTATCAATAAATACTCCCTAATGATGCTATCGCCTGATTCCATCCCCGACTGTATCATTAAAGGACGATATTTTATTTTCGAAGAGAATTTAATCAACCTAAATTGCTTTTATTTATATTGACATATACACTTGACGTCTTTCGAAGATTGAAAAGATTATGTCGCTTATTGATACAGAACAAACATATACAGTGCGGACGTTAAATTTCCCCCTCTTATTATTTTTTGAATGGATCAATATTTCTTACGATACCTACCTCCGTTATGACGTCATCCGCATCACAAGCGCTACGTCATTGGGGGTAAAATTTAATAATGAATAAAGTATTTCGGTACTTTATTTAACAGTGTGAACATTTTCATCTCCGCTTAGAGAAAGGATAAGAAAAGGATCAATATTTTCCGACTGTTTTCTCTGTTGTGATGTCATTCGCAAAGTGTGACGTCGTTTATTTCGAGGTGGTGTATCCAATATAAATTTGTTAAATGTCACTATATTTCTGATTCATTGCGAGTTATTAAACTTCCCCTATAGGACCATGCGATTCCACAAGGATCTATATTGGGCCCTGTTTTATTCACCTTATATATTAATGACTTGCCTACGATTTTATCGGATACTTTTACCACATTATATGTAGATGACTCTTCATTACTACTCGAAGATAAAGATTGTGAATCATTACAAACGAAAATCACAAGCTCAATCAACCAATTGCTTGCTTGGTCCTACGAAAGATCTTCATTACTGAACTCTAGTAAATCTAAATATACAACATTTCATACTCATCGAAATTTAAATACACCGAATCTAAACATAAATTTGAATAATTGTAAATGTTACCAATTGAGAAATCTAAAAAGTGCACTAAGTTTGAACCATCTCATCAAATTTTATCATGCCAAAATTCACACCAGAATTTCTTATGGAATTGTTGTATGGGGACACTCAGCGGCACATAATGTGTCTTGTCTCAGTAACGCATCATAAGATGCCTTGCAGGCTGCCCCCTGATCATTCATGTCGAAACATTTTTAAACAATATAAAATTTTAACATATTAATTCTTGAGATATTGACATATGTTCATTCTAATCGAGACATCTTTATAAAGAACAGTGACACTCATACTCACTATACTAGAAAAAAATAACTTTCGTATGCCTTTCAAGCATCTAGAACTGTCAAGAAGAGCATCAGATACATTTGGTTTGTCCTTGTACAATAATCTCCCTCAAAATTTGAAGACTTTGCTTAAACACATATTTAAACTTAATTGAAAAAAGCTTTAAATAGTGTCCATACTTAGGTATTGCAAGAATTTGTAGAATAAATGTAGCCCAATCTTCAGATTAAAGAGATGTTCACATATGTTTGTGTGTTATACGTTCTATATTGTTGTTTTGTACAATCTTGTCATTTTAATTATATGTTTGTATGTTCTATACTATAGTGTTTTATAAAATATTGCCATTTTGTAAAATAAAAAAATTATATGTGTGTATGTTTTACATTGTAATTATACTATTTTGTAAAATAATGCCATTTTGCAGACATGTCCGATTTCATGATGTATGATCTTACATGACGAATAAATTGATTTATTGATTGATTGATTCCTTTAGAGATTCCGAGCTATCAGCAGGTGTTGAATAAATTAGACGTATTTCCTGGAGTATGACATGCGACCCACCATTACGGCCCTTATTCATTTATACAATCCAAACAGCCCTAATTATTATGAAACGTTAATTTAAACGCGATTCATTGCCGCAGTAAATATTTCAGTGGAATGCGCCACGGGACATTTCCCACCGAATAATAGGCGTGTCGTTGACAAGGCTCGTCGTTTATTTCTTGGATAGTCGAATATAAATGCCGAGATCGGAATATTGTGTGAAATACACAAGCATGCCGACTATGTGGGTTTTCCAACAACACTGCTTTCCGTTCACACAACGAGACATATGCCCTTCCATGCGGGATTATTCTGGAAATGAGATACGAAGACGATTTCTATGCCCTTTGGTGCCCCCTTGATATCCAGGCACAGCAATAACTTTTTATATAGGGTTGTAGAATGAAACGGGGAGCTTTGACAACGCTATTGTGGTGTTTTTCTGTACAAACATCATCGACCTTTGGCTGATATGGAATGGATTTTCTCCATTGTTAACTACTCTTCGGGACTGTGTTCACCGCTAACTATTTTGCTTGCCTCTGCAAAACAGGTTTTATCGAAGAAAAATTTCCTTCTATAACTTTATCTGGAAGAAAATATGACATGAATATGACATGAATCAGTTCAACAATACTTTTGGAAACCAAGAATTCATGTATTCTTTGAGAGGAACCATAATAACATCCACTGTCACGTTGAAAACTTCAGAATAACAGCAGTAACAGGAACAAGAATTGACAATAATTTGATTGTCTGCTTCGATGATTAAATGAATCTTCTCCATTGATTTCTTCAAATCTTCAGCAATTACTGACCATTGAACAAGGCGCTTATTGATAAGCTCTGGTTTGTTTTCTACATTTTATATTTATCATCACACAAACATGAATTGCACCATAATAATTGGTATATTGGATTGTAGATTCCTTTACCTCCAGCACCTTTCAGATTTTCTGTGCATAACCCTTTTAAACTACTCGAGGCCTGGGATTCCGAGACCTCGTACAAAATTTATCAGTTTTCTGGGAGCTAAGTTCCTGACATCGGAAGGCTTTAAGAAGGCCCCTTCCAGGAGCTCATGCCTCTTGCAGTAAAGCGCTGGGAATTCGTGAAGTAAATGATCTGCAATTTCAGCATAGTTCTAGCAGTAGCGGCAACTATCACTCTCTGATGTGCCCATTTTTTGAGGTAATACCTCGAAGGGCAGTATCCAGTCACGAGTCCGGTCACCAATTTCAAGTTTTTCTTGTCAAACTCGAGAAGCTGCTTTGCTTTCCTTGACGATAGGCACACTAGCCTTTTCGCTTGTCTTTGTCCTGGCACTTTATTCCAGTGAGATTCCCTTTCATCTGTTTCCTATAGCGTCGAACCTTTTCGTTCAAGTAGGATTTAGCTTCCAACAGAAGGTTCTGGGCTGTCAAGGCAGTCTACTTCCTCGTAGCCTTCAACTCCTTTATGAGCTTGAACCCACATTAAAGTGACCTGGTTGTTTGCTGCCAGTTGTCTCAGGGATTGTTGACAGTCCCAAGTCAGCTAGACTCACGAGTGTATGACTTCAGAGCTTCAAGTGCCGCTTGGCTATCTGATAGAATATGGATTTCAGCCCTTCGGATTCCCCTTTCGAGGCACTCCTGGGCACATATCTCTCTTTGGCATGTACTTGTTAGATGGTTGGAGTGTTACCAAGGAGTTTCGAAAGCCTGAAACTCGGCCCTGTAACGCCACTCCAGCACATTCATCCAACATAAACTAAAGTAACTGCAATATCAGACTTCAATTATCAATGGGGTCCATCTCTGGTGTTTTAGGAGTCCACTTTGACACGTCCAGCAGCAGCCTCGTCAGCGAGATAACCACGGCGATAAAGGTGTACGCCTATGGCGTGGAAGACTTCACCAACGACCCGAACAACTCCAACAGGTCCCTTAACACCCAGCTGTCTTGCGAGGGGGCCGGAGCTGCCCGATGGGACACGGGCGACAGATTCTTCAAGTACTTGAGGAACGTCAGCGTGGAGGCAGATCAAGGAAGGCCGAATCTGGAGTTCACGCAGGACGGAGTGCTGAAGGCAGCCGAGCTCAAGATCATGAACTTGAGGCCTGGAGTCAGCAAGCAGTTGGTCTGGGAAGAGGTGAGTCAACTTGGACGGTACTATATGTTTCTTCTTTTATTACTTGATCTTATAAAGCAACATTGAATATCCATTAGCTATTGGTGGCAGCTTCTAGGGTTGGTACTAATCATTAATATGTCAACTTTATTATGAATATGGAATAACTAAACATTTATAGGAATAGAAAAATATGACTTGGTGGGCTTATGAATTCATCTGCACAACTGACATTCATGACTATCGACGTTGACAGATTCTTGCCAACCTGAGAATGCTCAAAGAGCTGCCACCGAAAACTGATTGATATGATCAATAGCCTTGACCCTGTCCACTTCCCGAACTGGTATTATTTCAACGTTTTTGTCCCTCCCACTAACTAGCAGAAATGTACATTTATAGCGGAAATGGACCCTGTGACCTACGAAGCATGAAATAACATCTTTCCGGGTGGGTCCTTTCAGAAACATTATGTTTTTCGTCAAGCGTATGTGCCACGAGGAAAATAAATTATTTATATGGTTTTCCCGAAATACTCACGCAATAATTCATGAGTCCAGGATATTGAACTAGTTGTCGCTTTCTTTGCCTGGCCGTAATTTACAGACTCCCAGAACTCGACTCTGTTTCATGTGGAGAAAATATGATGCAACGATTCCTCTTTAGATGTTTCGTTTATTTTTTCTTGGTTCTATCGATTAGTCAGTGTTCCATAAACAGGGTCCTACAGCTCACCTCTCGTCTTCAAAGAATCTTTTGTAAGTTAAGTAAGCAATTTGATATTCTACGCACTACATATGTTTGTATAAAGGCTCATTCCAAGAAGCTATATTCGATTACACAGGGGATCTCAAAAAATCCCTCTTGTGGTAACCTACATACCCCTAAAATGATATTGAGATCGGTTATAATTTACACGAAAAAAAATGAAATGAATCAGTATTACATCACTGACTAAAAAATTATAAAACTAAAAATAATATCTCGGTTATAAAATCATATGAGGAATACATTGAAGAAGCACTAAACAAAAGATATAAATCAACTTTGATCGACACCAATCATCACAGGGATTCAAAAATTAAATGGCAAACTCATTAAAGTTTGTAGCACATTTTTCTCATTGAAAATTGGAACCTGTGTATATTCTTATAATATTCAATGTAGACTTGGAAAACGAACGTTTTTAATTTCAACCATGTTGTTATTCTGTAACGCATCAAAAGTTTCTTACAGGAAACTCATTTTATCAACTGTTTTCCACTTTTCCAATTTTGCCATTAAATTCATAAATGCAACGGTGGCTTTGACAAACAATGTCTGGACATCAAGATTCATTAAAGTGTCAAGAATATATATGCACTTCAGTAAAATTCAAGTTCAAAACACTGTTAGCTCATTACTATCACTCATTTTGTTGTTATTTCGTCATGGAAGTTCTACTGACATTCTCCTAATATGAAAATCAAATCTACGAAGCTGGGAGAACCTTGGGTTTTCGTGACATTGCATTACATTATTTCATCACAAGATGCTTTTTGAGGAGAGCAAAAACAGTTCATTGTGGAAATATACTCGCCATGCAACCGAATTCAGAAATCAAAAATCAGTTGCCTAGCAATTTGGATGGAGCATTGTAGGGTTTTCATTAGAAAAAAAAATATAGAGCACCCTTTATAGATGAAAAGTTCGTGAAACCCAACAATTCTTGAAAATGATTCGAATCGACCAATATCCGTTAGGATCAGTGGAGCATTACCAGCATTACCAACCTATTTCTCAATTTCTAATTAATGGTGCAGGTTCTTTTGAGGCACAACTGGTTTGTGTAAAGTTCTGTTTACAAAATTATTCACGGCGATGACATATTGTAAAACTTTCAATACCCATAGTTATTCGTGATTTTGGGACAGGCGACCTGACAAGCTATATCTTTCATGTAAGAGAAATGGGATAAATTTATCAATAGTGCCTTTGTGCCTGGAAAGCCAACGAGACGATATAAAAACATCGCTCGCCTTTCGTTTCAAGTAAATTGACAGATATGTGATTTGTAGAGCTTTATTATTTCGTTCTTTCATCTCAATTTTCTTTATAAGAGAAGTCACTCAAGGTTGATTCGGATAGTTTGAATAGTTAAATTCTTTCTGACGAAGATTTACATGATCATATGTACTAGATTTACATCGTAATGATCGTTGGAATATTTTTTTTACTTGTCGCTTATTCCAACTGATGAATTCAAGCCGCTGGAAAATGTTTGATCCAAAAATCTGGCATCATTGATTAGAACTAACCTAATCTATTCAAATTAATCATACTTCAATAAACGTTTTAGTCAATTCTGTCGAATATCTTGCAACATCTGACGTGCCACAAAGCTTTAAGCTCATATTGGTGATGTAATGGATGTATATCGATTGCCATTTGAAAATGACCTAAAATTATATGATTGCGTGAATCGCATAAATGATTGTCAACAGTTGGCTGACAGTTCTATTCTGTCAATTATAATCTCATGAATTTCACGCTGAAATCGAATCCAATGGTCTTCTTCTTCTTTCAAGTCTTTCGTATCCAACTCTAGAAGCTGATTGGCTTCTCTTGGTGATAGGCTCACTAGCCTTTTTGATTTTTTCTGACGCTTCATTCCAGCGAGATTTCATTTCATCTGTTTCACAGCGTCGAAACTCTTCTTTCAAGGGCAGTTTGGAGAGTCCACAGAAGGGTCCTGGGCTAACAAATTGTTAGTTTGCCTCCAAGGGCGTACGGACATGCCGAAGATGCTTTCCTCTCAGTCTTCCTGATGGAGATTTTTGGGAAAACTGAATTGAAGCTTGTATGTCTTCAAGTGAACAGTGGTGTATCATTTGTAATAATTTCTCAAATCGTCAGCTTAATTATAATCCAGTTAACCAAAAGAACCAATATTCAGGTGCTTATATCATATAGAATATCTCAGAACCTGTCGAAACGAGAAACAGAAGGAATAAATGAATGAGGGATATCCAGTGGTTCGAAGGGCACCAAATGAACGTGCAATTTACCTCGCAGTCAACAACTCAATCGCCATGTACCTAAATCAAACTATTTTGACATCGCTCTAAAAACCGCGATAGGTGACGGAGGTTGAAAGGGTGAAACATCTTTGGTATGTTCGGTCTCCTTAAGATAATTAGGATTGATGTCCGCACCCTTACTCCCTTTGCATTGCACTGCGCATATTTTTATTTGCCTTCTTTCATTCTTTTATAAACGGCGTAACATCTTTAGTCAGGGGTATAGAATGAAAAAACAGCCTTTATGATGAAATAGCTATATTTATATGTATTTAGAGCACAAAGTGATAGATTGCCGCTCGAAAAAGACAGTATTTTTTCACAAATACAGTTCCTAGACAAGAACACTCTCAATACTTCATTCAATTAACTCATATTTCATAATATTCTTCATCTAATTTCGTTAATTATAAATTGAAATTCAATGCAAAAATTCATACATCTAAGAGAAAAGAAGGGAAAATGTCTGATAGATTAAGAAGAAGAATTGGTGAAACTTCGTTTATCGCACTCCTATGAGTTCGGAAAAAATGTGTGGTGGAACTTACGTATTTAGACCTCCTGATCACAAATCTGAAGTCAAAACGCGGCGGTCTCAAGTATTTTCGGAGATACGGCCTCATTTTGTCTCAAAAATGCACCATTTGACATGTCAAATTTCTGCTATCAGGAATACACAAAATTCACCATTTTTTGAACCAAAACACTATACACGCATATATTTACTTGTTTCCAATACTTCTCAGCAGAGAAAACTATTATTTTTCAAAAAATTCACCCTTCTTTGAAATGTAAACAAATCAACCTTTTTGCACTGATTTTCTGGTAATTTGTATTTATGATGTTGGCAACGTGATTGTTTCGCTCATGGTAGGACGTTGCCAACATTTCAAATAAAAATAACCAGAAAATCAGTGAAAAAAAATGTTTTTTTTTACGTTTTGAAGAAGGGCGAATTTTTGTGAAAATAACAGTTTTTTATGCAAAAAAGTGTTGGAAACAAGTGAATGTGAGCATGTGTGATGTTTTGGCTCAAAAAAAGATTAATTTTGTGTATTTTTATCACCAATAAATGGAGCCGTATCTCCGAAAATACTCGAGACCGCCGCGTTTTAACTCCATATTCGTGATCAGGAGGTCAAAACACGTAAGTTCCACCAAAATTTTATCCCGAACTCATAGGAGTGCGATAAACGAAGTTTTACCGAAGAATTACCCTGCCCAAAGATCGAAGCGGGCTGGCGGTTTGTGAAATAGTCTACTAAAATTCCACTCGTGTTTGGATTTTCCTCATGTCTGTTGTTTATTTCCTGCGGACTTGTGGTGTTTCCAAGCAACTCAGTTTCGAATATTTAATAAATCAACAGACTTATCGCGAAAATCCAATCACTTGTGGTATAACTACTGATAATTCACTGTCACTATTATTTTGAATGATGGATGCGAGCGCAAATATGCTGTCACTTAATGACATTATTTCCGCACACGAGCGGCAATGCTGTCACTTAATGACATTCCTCGGGAAACGTCAACTTTGTGTTGAGATACGAATGCGTCAATGGCTGCTTTGTCAACCTTTAGTAGAAATAGTAATTTACGTAACAAGTCCGGAAAATACTGTTTTTTTTTGGATGAGTGGACAAAATTCTATTACGAGCGTAGCGAGTCCTGGAAGTCTGCGAGTCCAAAAAAACTGTTTTCGGGCGTGTTGCGTACACAATTTTTTCGGCAACCGTGTAGAATAACAAATCAAAGAAACACATTTCTTTCAATAATTGAGATGTTAGCTAATTTTATGTCAGATAGCTGTCAGTCGTTATTTTGCTGCTATGGTAATGATCAACTGCATTTTTCAAAACCATACTACCAAGATTTTCATATTTACAATGACAACAACGATGTGATTCTTCCCGGCCTAGTCCGGGAAGTACGGAAAGTACGTACTTTCCGGACATTTGCCGAAAAAAATCATTTCATCATCAGTGACACTCATTTGTTCCAGATTGGCGTGTGGAAGTCATGGCAACGCGAAGGTCTCGACATCAAGGACATCGTGTGGCCCGGCAACAGTCACACGCCCCCCCAGGGGGTGCCCGAGAAGTTCCACCTGAAGATCACCTTTCTGGAGGAGCCGCCCTACATCAACCTGGCTCCCCCCGACCCAGTCACTGGAAAATGCCTCGTGGACAGGGGGGTGCAGTGTAGGGTGGCTAGCGAAGCTGATATCACTGAGTGAGTGTGACTTTTCGTGAAAAAAAGTCGGATTGGATATTTCTAATGGATATTTCTCCACAACTATTGTATTATACATCATTTTCCTACGACCCCGTATAAAAACGTCATAAAGCACACTGTTTTGTTATTTAGAAAGAAAAAAGCACACGCGTTGAAATGCTCACATGAATTGATAGAAATAATTAGGTATATTAGTTGGTACTCACTGTCAATATAAGCGATATCAAAGCAAATTCATATTATTTATTGAAATTTCTGTGTCGTATCGAATTATACCGAGAATTCTTTATCTATTCATTTCAATGGGTCAATGATACATAACCTCTGAATTCACTTTGATGAAAATTAGGGACTGTGACTGGAACTATTTCTATACATGTCTAATGATGTTGATTGCAGCGGGTGAGATCATTCACAATAACTCGCTGCTACCAAAGAATACGGCTACAGTATTATGCGCGGCTTGTATCAAATGCATGTTGCATAATATCACAGATGTTTGCACTATTTACATTTTACAAGGAGTCAAGGACGCACTAACTCGGATGCGCTTGCACACTACGTTCTTCTGTGGTTCTGTATTCCTGGTTGCGTGATTACTGGTAATTCACATATATGGAATTGTCGAATGATATGCCCGAGTGGCAATTGGAAAATGAAAATTGACGTATATCCGAGCACGTTTTTCGCCAATTCCACCCATTTAATTCCCATTTGTGAGTACAAAAAACATAGTTTGCTATCGGCTTAATAGAAAGGAACAAAAATGCAAGTGGATAAAAGCAACTTTGAACGTCGCATCAGTTCGACAATAATTGTAAATATCAATAACAGATTTAAACAGTGAGTATGTCGAGATTTCGAAATATTCATCATTTTACTTATTGTTCTTTTAGCTTGTTAAATAAAGTTCAATTGAATTGAGTTTTCTATTCATAGAATTGTCTTACCAACTACAACGCGAGCTCCGATTAAGCCAGATATTTTTTTGTGATTGTTTTCGATTACTTAATTTTCTTGGCAACAACCACAAAAAATATCCGGCTAAATCATAGCTATTTTATTACCCCCGAATTTTTTTTTCAACAATCATATCGAATTTCTCGATAATTTTTGGGAATCATCTGTTTGGTTTCTTTGAACAAATATGTGATATATAATAGTGGAATGCGTTTTTCAGGCAGGCAAGAACTTTCCGCCATAAATATGAACTTTCCTAGAGCATGAGGTTTTCGCTCACTCCTTTAACTTGGTGATTCATTGTCATTCCGTGAGGGTGACGTAATTGAGATGAGCATCCCAGGTTCTATGTTGGGTACGAAATACTTTTTGTTCACAGAAACTTCTCTCTGAATTATCCTCTATGATGGCGAAAGCGGAATATCGAGGAGGCTAGAAAAACAGATGAAATGTGTCACACGGAAACATCTGAAGGGAGTGTGAAACGGAAACAGAATCTAAAGTACTTCGACGTCAGTGAGTTTGCGAAGTAAAATCGAAGGGAATTCAATAGTGGACAATGAAAGAGAAACATTTCTCATGTTTATTCGCGCTGGGAATTGAATTCGGAAAAGGAATTTAGGAATATTTGTTCAAAATTCTTCTGCAGATGAGAGATTGTGTCAAGAAAATTGGTTTGCATTTTTCAATATTCCATCAAGCGGATGTTCGTTTTTCGTGCTATTCCGAAATCCCCACTATAACGATACGACAGGATGTTCCACTTATCATAGGGAAAATCAAGCACAACAAATGTGAAAATTTTTTGTGTGGTTGAACGGAATGATTTTTCTGCCCCTCTACCTTCCAACAATTATTGTATATCCTCAACTAGTCAATCGTATATATTCACTCATCTGTATTCATTTCACATTTAATTAAATTTCATAAGGAAAATCCAATTCCTGTTATCCTGTGTTTGCTTTGTTATGAGAAAGGAATTTGGAAACAACAAGATTTCACCAAACATTTAATTATATTTCATCTGACTTGTCAGTTATAGAAATGAAGTTCAATTTAATAGGAACATGCCTGGATAATCCTATTATTAATAAATAATCTCTATATTTTACGTATAGCTGAGATTATGACTCGGGAAACAATTGAGTGAAAGTGGGCGAATATTCCATATTAATTAACTGCTCTGCTAATTCAGCACAAACAAATTCTTTTCTGTGAAAAAAGTTTGAATGATTCTTTTGTTATATCGACTAGGGCATTCTATACAGGTCGTTTCTCTTATCATGTCGAAACACCTATTAAAACCATAAGAGATACATATGAATATATGGTAAGTTCTTCCAGGGTAATGCAAATTTCATGATGGTACAGTATTGTCAAATCGGAAACCGAAAGATACGAACTAGGTTGAAAGATGAAATAGATGCACAATTTCATTATCTCGAATATCAAAAGAAATCGGGGATATCTTTTATAGCTCCTGAAAGATCATGAAAAAACTGAAATCGTCAATTCTAATATAGTAATCTTATCTTATAGTCATATAGCACACTGTATTGTTATTTGGAAAGTAGCTCATATCACGTGTTGAAATGAAAAATTTCACACGTTCGCCTGAAATAATTAGGTATATTAGTCGATACTCACTGTCAATATAAAAGAGTTCTCAAATCAAATTCCTAATATTATTTATTGAAATTTCTGTCTCGTTTCGGATTATACCGAGAATTATTTAGGTATCTATTAATTTCAATGTGTCAATGATACATAACCTCTGAATTCACTCTGATAAATATTAGGGTCAGTGGCTGGAACTATTTCTATACATGTCTGATGATGTTGATGACAGCGGGTGAGATCATTCAAAAGAGTACGGCTACAGTTTTATGAGCGACTTGCATCAGTTGCATGTTGAATCATATCACAGTATCACATATATTTGCACTATTTACATTTGACAAAGAGTCAAGGACGCACTAAATCGTACGCGCTTGCGCACTACGTACTGCTGTGGTTCTGTATTCCTGGTTGCGTGATTACTGGCGCTAGCAGGCGTATGGTGTCAAATGTCAATAAAATGGTTTGTCCAAACAAGACTAATTCAATCATTCAGTAATTCACATAATAAAAAATTGTCGGAGAAGTATTCAAATATCATCTTGAATATGGAAATAAACAGTACTTGATATCGAATCAAAACCACCTGAAATTATAGAGACCGCTCAAGTTACATCTTTAACAAGACTTCCCGCGAAATGGAGTATTCTGAGTCGTAGGATAAAAAGTGCACAAACTTGTTGGAAAGTGCATTTCCTTCACTCGTTACGTTTCCGCACTCACCGCTACGCGGCTCGTGCTAAACGACTACTCGTGTGAAATATGTCACTTTCCACACTTGTTTTGTAATATACTATAACAATTGCTGCTAGAGTTTTGAAATTTGGTTTACTCACTATGAAGTTCACATGCTGAATTCAAAGGTGACATGAAATGGCAGTTATATTTGATTCTCAAGCCTTCGCGGATAGATCAGAAAATAACTATGAATTCACGATATATCACACTTTTATGTTCAATGAAGGAGAAGTTGAAATAATAGGAAAAATAATAAATGTCAAGTACCTATGTAAAACTAAGGTGCTAAAGCACAACTTGACTGCATGACAAGTAATAGCTGATCTCCGTTGTATAATTCTAACTGTGAGATTCAGAGTTCTGATTTTCAATGCAATGCTCATAAGCAGAGTTGGTGAAGACATTCAGGAAGGGAAGCGATTAATTTCATCGAGTCCCATATCAATCTTCCAAATTCATGCAGACATTGTTTGTATAAATGGACTGGCATCACGTACTTGTCTGAAGTAATGAGATCAAGAAAAGAGCCCTAGCCATCTAGGAAGACTAATGGAATACGGTCGTGGTCCTGTGTAAACAGAATTCCATAATGGAGTGGAATTAATCGTTTTCATTCACTTGGGTCGGTCACTTTGGAAAAAAACGCTCCCTGTTTTTTTCTCACAACTTGTAAGTACCAAACAGCTCTCTCTTAGTTTGAGTCAGAATTTGAATCGGGCGGGAGTCATTTATTTCTCGTTTATACAGTGTCACACATAAAGTTTGCGACATATGGAAAAATAATCAAACTGGATAAAAATCCTTTGAAAAATGAAATACGAGTGTAATCAGAATGAAGCGAAATTCGTTCATTCGATTACTGACATATTAACGTCCATAACATTAAAAATCCACATCAGTTTAACAATGAAATGAAAAAACTAGATGAACTTTGCAACAACAAAGATGAATTTCTGGAGAAGCATTTTTTTTTCATCTTCTGGTAACAGGCCAATGTGGGTATTTCCTGGGCAAGATATGATATTGAAGTCTCGTATCCATCAAAATTATGAAATTTGAATCATGTTTCGTTCGAATCGATAGAGTGAAAGATTCGAAAAATTAAAAAAAATGGAAAAAAGTCGAAGTGACAGTAGAGAGTCCAAATTTGGAACAAACGTATAAAATTGGAATCTGAGCAACTTTTTTTTCTGGCATTTTTCGAAATTTAAAAAAAAACTGATTTTTTGAGGAGTTTAGAAAAAAAATTCAAATTTGACAGGTTTAGAGTAGCACATGAAAAAAGGAAAGATGCTGTATTTTACTCATTTTTCAAGCACAAACTAAATGCGAAGTCAAATTTTCTTTATATCTATTAATTAAAAAAACTTCCATATGTTGCGAACTTTATGTGTGACACTGTATATAACTAATGTCGCTGATGTATTTTTTCGTGTAGGTAATCGATAGATAACTCGAAACGTTTATTATAATGAAGTCTCTCTTATGCACTTCTGAATGAAATGTTCAACTCGAATTCACACATTAAATTCTGTCCTTAGAATGAAATATCCTCTATTTTGGCATACAAAAAATGGTTTAGTTACCTTTTTCGAATTAGACTGACTTCTTGTATATACCTGGGAAATTTACTTTTTTGACAAAATATTTTTTTTTCTATTTCGGTTCTCTGATGAAGTCATTAGGAAACGCAAAAGCGCGAAACAGAGGCTATTATTTCAATGCGTATTTTTTATTATTCAGAGGTTGGTACAATCGAACTGTCAAATGAAAATAAGAAGAGTTAGGCCCAGCTTACTCCTGAGCGATTTTGTATTTGTTCATACTAGCAGTGATAAACTCAATGTTTTATTGGTAAATTTCAATTCAGAGTGTGATTTGATTCAAATTGACTAATGAAAACAATAACAAGATTGCATTTTTCACTGCTGGTATCGCAAAAATTAAAATCACTCAACAGTAAACTAGGCATTACTTATATGCTTATGCGTCAGATTTCAAATATTTCAATGTCATCATTGTTGCCAATCGAAGATGTTTCGGTTATTTATCGATATTGAATAAATTTTTTCAAATCAATGCGAAATAGAAAAACTTGTATTAGCACACGTTTTATAAGACATGTTGTCGCACTTGTTTCCTTGGAGCATTCCTTGCTTCGCTAGTCGTACTCCAAACAAGGCTTGCGACAAAATAGCGTCTTATAAACCTTGTATTATAATATACTATAATTCATTTGGTCCTCATAATTTACATGTAGGAAGCGATAAGAGCCTAAGTTTTATCCTGCTTTATGCCCCTTTCATGGTGCAATCAGTTGCAGTACCGGATTTCAATTGGGACCTCCGGTATTCTTGGAAATTACTGGCTGTTCACCCAAAACTAACCGAGTCTGCGTTCAACAATCCCAATAAATTTAGCAGTTCTGTCCCCAGAATGAACTCATCAACCTAATGAGATCGTCAGGAAATATCGTATGAACCTCTTGTACAGACGCTCCTCAAGAAACATCTTGTTAAAATGTTTTCTCCATGGCCTACCACTAGTCTGGCGTTGCAAATTATCCTTGATGACTCTAGACTCTGGAGAATTTGCGAAATCACTAGCTCATCAAGAGGGAATTCACATTGTTTGTTAGAGAAACCAGTCAACATCACTTCTCACAAAGTCGTTTTGAATATTCCTTGATGAGGTTCATCAATTAACATGATAGAAGGATGACCAAGAATTCAGAGAAATAGTCGATTGCAGATATCTTAAAGTGGGAGTGTCAATGGACAATTTTCAACCGTATAATCATCAACTCGCCTTGTCAGCAATAGTGAACGAATGCTTAAAGAAATTTGCTATAGATATAGATTGTTGATCAATATATGTCAATCAAGGCGGGTTTATGAACGCCTCATCATAATATCCAACACAAATTCTTACAAAAGTATCAAATAAGTATACTTTGAGTAACAACCAACAACATTGATTGGATAAAATTACCGCCATTGTTGAATTCACCGCGGATATCATCTCTGGTTCACAAATGTTTGCCATCCATTATGAACAAAGGAATGATATAACAACTGAAACTTCACCCTCTTAATCAAATGTTTGAACTGTACCGGATCTACCGAGACTTTATTAATAATAGATTCTGCTGGCATTGAAATAATCCAGACAGGATTTATCAACTGACAAAAGCAAATACAATGTGAAACTGCCAAATGGAATAAATTATCTACCTCAATTATTAGGCATATTCATAAAAAATCCAGAGACACGTCGATTTTAAATTATGAAATAATGTCCTGAAATTCAATTACATTCAAAATCGTGTACCTTATCCTGAGTTTTTTGTGGTTTCCCCCCCTGATTATTTTGTACCCTTGAATTTTTACCTGGCGGCGCCCATGTTTCTAATCATTTTTCTCTGCAGATTATAAATCTTTTTCAAATAGTTACTGCAGATATAAAGAATATATAATTTAATTTTGGATTGAAGTTATATTGTTTCTGTACACCTTGAATCTGCGCCTTTCGTCTTCCAACTATTTTCATCATTTCAGCAACTTAGCTAGATTACTTAAATGAATGAGAAGAACTTGAACAACACATTATGTTTACTGTCTAAAATCCAGTCAAGCCCTGAAATAAGCGACAGAATGCAAGGTCGTCGTAATTGAATTCCAAAGTTGAAGCGAATATTTAATCGAGTTCACGTTCTTACCGAAAATTCACACTCTTGCAAAACGAATAACTCCAAAATGAATTCCGCAACCCAGTTCACATGGTTGAGATCGGTCTCGATGAAACTCCAATTTCATGAACCGATGATTATTAATTAATTTCAGTGATTATAGTAGAGAAGAGCATCAAATAAAATAAAGGAAGAGCAAGCACCATTATTTGGAAAACAGCTCGCTATTTGATAACGTGATTACATTGAGTGAAAACTATCAACTCGATACATTACTGTCTGTATCATTCATATTTAATTTCATAATACAAAATGTTGTACCACACAATTCAATTAATCAATCAATCAAATCGACAAAAAAATGTTAATCCATTGTTAATCCTACTTCATCCTACCTCTAAATGATTATAACAGGCTCAATCAAGAATGCCGTAAGTCATAAGTAATTTGGAGGAGTTCATTCACCTTCTTTTTTTCAGGATGAATAATTCACTAAACGGTTCCAAAGCTATACATACATATACTGAGTTCAAATAAATAAGAATGTTAAAATAAAAGATAAAAGAATCATTCAGATCAGACGAATATTATGTTTATTTACTTATATTTCCTATATTTCTGTCAGTAATGCACAAATCAAGGACTGAACATGTCCCTGGTGATTTTTTCTTTTTGGGAGGGTTGTGCTACAACAAATCGCAATCATTCCCAAAGATTGAGCATTCTAACATAAAAACAGGGTCGTTCCCTATATTTTTTATTCACTTGAGTGGAAAATTACTATAGCAGTTCATTTACTCACACACAGAGTAAATCGCTTATAAGACGTATATAATTCGATAAACTTTCCAGTCGATGGCTTTAGCTGTGATACTCATTTGAGTCTTGCGACTGTGGCGTGTAGATAAGGTGTTAGACTGTGCCAGATTTTCTCGCCCAAGAATCTTGCCTTGTGAACTGAATTTAGGCCGTAAGGCAGTTGAATTTCTTGTTCTGGAATTCATTTTATTTCAAAAGGACAGCAAACTATTTGATATTTATAGTGGATTCACCTCAGAATTCACTAACAGGTTTAGTGTGAGATTCAAGCAATTTCGAATCCTGATGACACATGAAATTAAATTTGATCCCTTTTTTTTGTCGAAGAAAACTTGACATTGTTGATACATGTCAATACATGAGAATTTTGTTGCCTATTGGCAAATTAACGAAAGGACGAGTAATTTTTTATGGCAGTTTTTTGAGTTGATAAATGTCAAGTTTACTTCGACTAAAAGAAACTAGAGTGTAATTTGGTGAGACAATTTAATGAATTCACATTATTGCGAGGCGCACATCATCATTGATGGCTTTTTCAATTTCTCCACTCGAAAACTCTCCAAATCACATTTCCACAAATAAGATACTTTTCTGACAACGCTTGTGAAAAATTGACATAACGTCATCAAAATAGTATATTATGATACAAGTTTTATAAGACGCTATTTTGTCGCACGCGTTGTTTGAACAAGTGCGACAACGTGTCTTATAAAACGTGTGTCATATGCAATTTTTTCTATTTTGAATTGATTTGAAGAAAAAAATGGATTCAATATCGATAAATAACAGAAACATCTCCGATTGGTAACAATGATGACATTGAAATAATTAAAATCTGACGCACAAGCGTAAAGCCCAGTTTACAGTTAGCGAATTTGATTATTGCAATACCAGCGGTGAAAAATTCAAGGTTGTTATTGTTTTTATTGGTCAATTTAAATCAAATTACACTCTAAATTGAAATTTATCAATTGAAACATTGAGTTTTTCACTGCTAGTATTACCAAATCCAAAATCGCTCAGAATTAAGCTGGGCCTAACTATTCTGACTTTCATTTGACAGTTCGACTGTACCAACCTCCGAATAATGAAAAATGCGTATCGAAATAGAGGCTATTTCGACACGCATTTGCGTTGCACAATGACTTCATTATACAACCAAAATACATTTTTTTTTACTATGCTGGTTGTCATGTTTTCAAAAATTAAGTTCCGTATTGTCACTTGAAAAGTTAGGGCAAACTTTTTTCGCTGTCATAATGAAAAAACACTGCGACATATGGCATTTTTAGTGCATAATCAAATCGTCACCGAAAAAATGTAACATCCTACAATCTGTATAATTCGAAAAAATGTTCTTATACCTACGTATTTTGACCTATTACCTACTGGTCAAAATATTCCACGCAAAGCTTTCGCCTATCGCGGAAAGCTTATAAAAAATTGTTTGAAAAGTGTTCATGACCGCCAACTTAGTTGCAAAGCAACTCTCGAAGTCTTATTGAGTAAGGAAGACGGGGACCTTAGCTTTTTAAGTGTCATCCGAAGTACTAATGACACCAATAATGACAATAGTTTATGATAATGATGGTGATTTTAACCTTTTCGGCATTTGACCTTGATATGCGCTAACAAAGAGCGGCCAATGGAATTGGATTGTGATTTTCTTATCTATTGGTCCATGAAAAAACATATTGAAGAAATAGGCATCACTCTGGATCGTTCCCGAGTCGAATAAAACAGGAGCAGAAACTTCTAATGGTCGAAGTATCTTTATAAAAAAGCTGTAGAGATCTGAGAAGTCAGACCTTATATACATTTTCATTCAGCAGACAGTGGAATATTACTGAATGCTTTTTATATGTCCGTACTATTGACTAGTAGTGACTAGCATTCAACCGAACCAGTAACAACCTCCTGATGGTTTTGTTAAAACTTTGTCCATCGAAGTTAGGGCGGGTAATACAAACTCTTCTATTGAACAGAACTATACCTGATGCTTGATAAGCTTTTAGAATAAACTCGCATTGGATATGCATTCATTAGTTGAGCCAATTATCAGATGTTACATGAAATACGCAACAAGTTTTCGGAATCTGTTTTAATGTCCTTTACTGAGAATAAAATATAGTTCAAACAATGAGATCAATTGGTTTATCCCGTTCATTTTATCTCATTGTTATGCAGAGAAAGTATCTATGTAGAAACACGATGGTACGAGAGTTGAAAACTCTAATTCAAATGCGACCTGCCATGTTCTGTTAGGAATCAAGAGTCGGAATCCTCTTAACATTGCAGACGGATCTAGCATAGGAGCGTCGCGTAATCTCTGAACGATATTTGTCAACACTACTGAATAGTCGTAAGCTCCGGTGCTGAAAAGTTCCCCTTGGGATATCCGGCTGTAGGTGAGATTTCCTGTAGATTTATCTGGGCTCGGGTACCAAAGAGCCGAACATTTTTCTGAGAATAATGCCATCAGATCACATGGTTTCCGATCGAGCATTTGAGCTCACACTCGGTTCCGCATTGATTGATCATGTTTCCACTGAATGAGAAGGAACTTGGATGGAATGAAAGTTCAATCAGCCGAGAATTTTGTCAGAGTTGCTGATGCGAAACCGAGGAATTGAAACTCCCATTTACCGCAGTCAGGAAATAAAATCGAATCGTTCCAGCATCTCGAAGATAATTGGTTACTACTTTTAAGACTTTCAAGTAGATATTCGTTCATTCCTGGACCAATGCAACAATTCGCGATGCTTTTAATAACTTTTCGAATTGAAACTATTTTTGAATCTTTTATCTACTTTGAATAAAATATCTCATACACATCTGACTTATATTAACAACTATCAAAAATTGAACCTCGTCCATATACTGGGACGTACAAACTAATATTGCAAATATTCTTCAACATCCTAAACCTAATGCAAAACCGAATGAGATGGGAATAATAATTGATAAATGTATTTTTTTCAACCAGATTTCATTTCATATCCTACCAGGTATTGAGATCATCAGAATTTCTAGCTAATATATAGAATGGTCTTCATTTAGAATCGTTTCAACTACATCTTATCGAATACTACGAACCTAAATTAATGACTGGTCATTATTCGTTGTTTTGCTGATGATGAGTCGATTATGTGGCGGCTAGTAGAAATTTACTTTGGCCTGCAGATTGTAGATTTTAGAAGGGGGGGGGGGTCGTTAAGGCTGTGCAGCCTCTTAAGCTCCTATTTGATCCTTTGTGCATAACCCTTAATATATTCGAGGCCCAGGATTCCGAGGCTTCTTGCGAAGTTTATCAGTTTCCTGGGAGCTAGGTTCCTGATATCGGAGGGCTCTAAGAAGGCCCTTTCCAGGAACTTGAGCCTCTTGCAGAAGAGTGCTGGGCATTCGCAAAGCAAATTTTCTGCAGTTTCGGCGAAGTTCTCGCAGTAGCGGCAATTATCACCCTCTGTGTTTTACCCATTTTTTTCAGGTGATACCTCAGAGGGCAGTGTCCAGTGAAGAGTCCTGTTACCAGTTTCAAGTTATTCTTGTCCAACTCGAGAAGCTGAAAGACTCACTAGCCTTTTCGCTTGTCTTTGTCCTGGCACTTTATTCCAGTGAGATTTCATTTCATCTGCTTCCCAGCCTCCGAACTCTTCTCTCAAGTGGGCTTTAGATAGTCCACAGAAGGGCTCTGGGCCGAGAAACTGTGTATTTGTCCCTTCTTTGGCAAGGCAGTCTGTTTCTTCGTTGCCTTCAACTCCCTTATGACCTGGCACCCACATCAAAGTGACCTGGTTGTTCGCTGCCAGTTGTCTCAGGGATTGTTCAAAGTCCCAAGTCACTTTACTACTTTGACCTGAGTTGTATTGCTGATATTATTTTTTCTAACATTCTCGTTACAAACCCACATTTTACTCCGCAGGAATATTGCAATATGATTATGCCATGGTGCAGTATTGTGTTGAAGAGAACAAAATATTGAAAACATTAGGTATACACGGGCTTACACCTATAATGACCAAAAAAATACTTTTTTCAGGGCGAAGCATCTGCAACCTTTCCTCTCCCCCTCCCGGCGCCCATGATTGTTTTGTACAAATCCCCTTTGTGAGAAAATATTGAACTTCCAAATGTTTTGAGGTCAAATCGTTGTGATCACGTTTAAATCTTCCATATCCCCTTATCATCCATGCCTCCATATTTCATGGAAATGTTAATATTACCAGCGAAGTTTCCACACTTTGTAGTAGGTATAATAATCTACTTTGTACTCATTAATTCACAGCCCGTCGTCCTGCACACAAAACTTCAACTCTATAAATATGGAATTCCGCAGCAGAGCTCAACAGAATAAGAATGTAGGAATGTTCCATAGTGTTGCAGTCTAGCTAGAGTCTAGACATTTTCAAATGCAGATTCTTTTATTGAAATTTACCCAAGTAAGTTCTGTTCTAGACATTCATTCAAATACTACTAAGGAATATGCCAAATCTAATTCTTTATTCAAACCGAATACACAAATCACCTGGTATTGAGATTATTCGAAACACTTATGAAATCTGTTTTGGTTTTGTAGAGTAATTATTTTCTATTTCAATAGTTCAATTCTATTTATTTGTTGACAATCAACTATTATTCACATTTTTTTTGCACATCTCAATTTCAAATCTACCGATTCTGAAATTCGAAGTAATCTTAATCTGTGAACAAAATTTTGGTAGTAGAACACTGCCATTCGGTCACATATACCACATGGTTTATTATTTTTATCAACATTCGATTTGAAAGAACTGGTGAAAATTAGAATCATCTGGACTTTTCAATGATTCATGTCATGTGGATCTTGTATTAGGTATATACATATTCGCTGAGAGATATGAAAAGTGAAGTTCATATCACGCTATACCTGCAGGGAACTAAATATTACATTGCTTTGTGTATCTCTCTCTCACGTATTCCTTCTTCATCTACCTTTCCTCAGACTAAACTATTTTCATTATGTAAACGAAATATTCCTGTTCACTGTGGCGCAAGGTTATAGACTCATCAGAAGTTTTAATTATATCCAGCTATAAATCTGCGATCTCCAACGCCACGCAGAATGACCGAGCATGACCTTTCGCATTGCCCCCAGCTAATTGGTCTGCCTTTTGACGGCAAGCTGGTATTCCCTGGAGTTTGGAGAGCAAGAGTCCGTCGTACACCATCAGAGAGTCACCAATTTGACAAGGTGGTCTGGATAGGGTCTGCGGAGTCCGTTTTTCCTCCTCCTTTAAAACGATGTTTGGTTCGGCTAGTGCCGAAAAGTCTATCGCGAACGTCTCTTCAGTTCGATGTCCAATGAGATTTCAAATTTCGGGAATGTTTATGATGAAAATATCTATTTTTCCTTGAGACTACTGAAAACTAGCAGCTTCCAACAACCACTGTTTCTATAATTACTGATTTCAGAATTGTTTTTTTTTTGTAATGCATATCACCATTTTTATCGTCGATTGGGTTCCGATGATGAGAATGTTTTAATTGAGAAAGTAAAATTAGTTGAATTTTTATATCAAACATGAACGTGGTCCCAGACTAGTCTTATAGCCTTCAATTAATGCACACAGCGTTTTCTAGATGGACATCAGTTGTTCACGGTACTTTTCCCCATTATCCACGTGACTATTCCCCCTTGTCCTCGAGACTCTTCCTCTTGTCCATGCGACTTTTCTCCCTTCAAGCGATTTTTCTCCATTGTTCAGGCGATTTTTCCCCATTGTTCACGAGACTTTTCTCTATGTTCACGCGACTTTTCCCCTTATCCACGAGACTTTTCTCCTTGTCCACGCGACTTTTTCCCCTCGCTCACACAACTTTTTTCCCTTGTTCACGGGATTTCACCCCTTTTCCACGAGACTCTTTCCCTTGTCCACGCGACTTTTCTCTCTAATTTACGTGACTTCTCCCCATTGTTCACACGATTTTTCCACCTCGCTCACATGACTTTTCCCCCTTGTTCACGTGACTTTCACTTCTTGCCCACGCTACTTCTCCCCCATTGTTCACTCAACTTCTCCTCCCACGACTTTTCCTCCTTGTTCACGCGACTTCTCCACATTTTATACCCGACTTTTCCCCCTCGCTCATGCAACTCTTCTTCCTTGTTCACGGGATCTTTCCCCTTGTCCACGAGACTCTTCCCCTTGTCCACGAGACTCTTCCCCTTGTCCACGCGACTTTTCTTCCTTGTTGACGGGATTTCTCTTCTTGCTCACGCGACTTTCCCTCTTGTTAACGCGACGTTTCTCTCTTGTTCACGCGACTTTTCACTATTGTCCACGCGACTATTCCCCCTTGTTAACGCGACTTCTCTCTATTGCTCACGCGACTTTTCCCCCTTGCTCACGCGACTTTTCTTCCTTGTCCACGAGACTATCCTCCTCGTCCATGTGACTTTCTCCTTATGTTCCCGCGACTTATCCCCCTTGTTCACGCGACTCTTCCCTATTGCTCACGCGACTTTTCCCCCTTGTTCACGCGACTTTTCTCCATTTCTCACGCGACTTTTCCACCTTGCCCAATCGACTTCTCCCTCATTGTTCACTTAACTTTTCCCTTTTGCTCCCGCGACTTTTCTCCCTTATTCACGCGACTTTTCTCCCTTATTCACGCGACTTTTCTCTCTTGTCCACGCGACTTTTCCCCTTTGTTAACGCGACTTCTCTCCCTTGCACACGCGACTTTTCTCCTTTGCTCACGCGACTTTCCTCCCTTGTCAACGTGACTCTCCTCCTTGTCCATGTGACTGTCTCCTCTTGCCCACGCGAGTTTTCCCCCATGCTTCTCTCTCTTTTCTCTCTTGTTCACGCGACTTTTCACTCTTGTCCACGCGACTTTTCTCCCTTGCTCACGCGACTTTTTCCCCCTTGTTAACGCGACTCATCTCCCTTGCTCACGCGACTTTTCTCCTTTGCTCACGCAACTTTTCCTCCTCGTCCACGTGACTCTCCTCCTTGTCCATGTGACTTCCTCCTCTTGCCCACGCGAGCTTTTCCTCTTGCCCCCGCGACTTTTCCTCCTTGTTCACGCGACTCTTCCTTTTTCCTCACGCGACTGTTCCCCCTTGTTTACGCGACTATTCTCCCTTGCTCACGCAACTCTTCCTCCTTGCCCAATCGACTTCTCCCCCATTGTTCACTCAACTCTTCCCTTTTCCTCACGCGACTGTTCCTTTTTGTTCACGCGACTTTTCTCACTTGTCCACGCGACTTTTACCCTTTGCTCACGCGACTTTTCTCCCTTGTCCACGTGACTCTCCTCCTTGTCCATGTGACTTTCTCCTCTTGCCCACGCGAGTTTTTTCCACATGCTCTGCGACTTTCTCCCCTTGTTCACGCGACTCTTTCCTTTTGCTCACGCGACTGTTCCTTTTTGTTTACGCGACTTTTCTCCCTTGTCCACGCGACTTTTCTCCCTTGCTCCCGCGACGTTTCCCTCTTGTTCACGCGACTCTTCCCTTTTGCTCACGCGACTGTTCCTTCTTGTTTACGCGACTTTTCTCTCTTCTTCACGCGACTTTTCTCCCTTGTCCACGCGACTTTTCTCCCTTGCTCACGCGACTTTTCCTCCATGCCTAATCGACTTCTTCCCCATTGTCCACTCAACTTTTCCCCTTTGCTCACGCGATTCTTCCTCACGTTACAGGGTGGACATGTCGCAGGCCCACCGCAACGGCAGCTTCTACCAGTGCTGCTCGGGCTTCTGCATCGACCTGCTGCAGAAGTTCAGCGAAGAGCTGGGCTTCACGTGGGAGCTGGTGCGAGTCGAGGACGGCAAGTGGGGCACCAGCGAGGGCGGCCGGTGGAACGGACTCATCGCCGAGCTGGTCAACAGAAAGACCGACATGGTGCTCACGTCGCTCATGATCAACGCCGAAAGGGAGGCGGTGGTGGGTATACAAAGTGGGTTATGTGGGAGCCAAAATTAGGGTGGATTTGTAAAAGCTTATCAGCATTCAACCTTTAATTCATCACTTGTGAATTGAGGCTTGATACCTAAACTGGATTATGTTATAAAAATAATCAACTTTCGAGATTGATGTAAGATTATTTCATGTTTTCCATCAGATTAAAATGAAAAAGGAACTGGATTGGAATGGAATAAAGTTTTCCTATTCATATTTATAGGTCCTATTTGAAAATCTTTTCTCATTATTTGTTGTTTTTTTTTTAAACAAGATTCAAATAATCCATAACTGAATTACAGATCGCCTACATGAAAAGGGATATTTTTACGTTTGTAAACTCAATATTCGCTGTCAAGACGTAGTTATCCATGGGTATCTTAAGAGATCAAAAAAATCATAAATAGCCGACAATAAAACTCGAATATATAAGCTCTGTCTAGATGGGCATATGAAATAGAAATTTCATTTCGTCAAAAGACTCAGTTTGAATATATTTGCCTCCACTTACTAACACAATGACCATGATAGTTCATTTTTAATTAGAACAGTTGCCGAATATAGGTATGGCTTTAGGAAATAATAATAATAATAATAATAAGCTTTATTCACATTAATTAAATTAAATATACACAAAATCTGCTCAGAACATCGTGAGTAAAGAAAGAAGAGTGATAAGTGCTAAAGCACTTGTTTCACAAATATACAAACAAAATATGAATAAAAAGTACATGAAAACATTTTTTAATGAATAATGGTAATAAATAAATAAAAACTCACGACGTACCCGGACCACCTATGCGTATAAAAATATAAATAATAGAGTTAAAATGTTCATTATGATTCGGTATAAAATTATAACAATGGGTAAACGTTAAGAACGATATGAAATGGTACATTAAAATTTATGTAAAATAGTGATAAGGAAATAGAAGAACCAGTCAAACCCCTATACACACATATAAAATATAAATATAAAATGTTCATTGCGAATCAATGTAGAATTATAAATGAACTTATGCTTATTCTATTAAGTGAACTATTTTTCCAAAATGTTTCAGTCATCAAAGAAAGATCGAATCATGTTTCTTTTATATAATTCGGTCATTTAAAATTGATTGTTAAGGATAGCCTGTTATATGAAGAAAATTTGATTTATAAGTATTCATAATATAAGTGACTTCAAAAAATGATTGAAAAAACGTTCACTCCAAAGCCAAAGATTTGAGCTACTGCTCACAAACGAGTAGATGAAAAAAAAACCTTTCTTGCTATATACACACGTTGTCGACATATAATTTTGAGATGAATCCTCTAAAGCTCCTATTATATGCATATACCTTATTTTTTTCACAGCCTGCACGGCAATATCAATTTTTTTGTATTCATCTTGTGTTGTTGATATATTATTATTATACGCAAAACCGATCATGTTGTTGCATATTTTGCGAGGATTATAATATAATACCAGCACCTGGTGCATACCTAGCACGTGATCAATTACACTTGGATCCGAGCTTGGATCTCAGTCTGTTCGGAATGAATAATAATGAGTACTTCATATAGTGTCACTGTGATAATAAATTTTCACTTTGAAATTGCAACGCCACAATTTCAAGATGATGAGTGATTGGAGGGATCTTGAAACATATGGTAGAAGATATATCCGGTTATGAGGATAATCTTGAGGATGACGAAAAATTCAATTCCATTCCGCATCCACATGACAATAATAATTATTGATTCCTACGTAATGAAACAGCCTATATAAGTTATTATGCGTTATTAGAGAAATATTTTGTGATTATACAGTGTGTTTCTTAAGTACGTGTAGAAAATAAAGGAGCATGTTGCTGACGTGAAAATAAGAAGAAAAGTGTCTGCATTTTATTCATTTCTGACTTTCTGATATACAGAGTTTCAACGTTGAATTCTTCGTTTATAGGTGGCACCACCCCCACCAAACAGACAAACTAACATAAAAATGTATTGTGTCATTCCCACATACGAAACTTCACTCCAATATAACAATTACCTATCTCATAAACGAATAACTTGGAGATATATGTTTAGAGGAGCTTTTCTTCCCAATTTGACGTCACCAATATACTCCCAAATTGTCTACGCGTACTTAAGAAACACCCTGTATGATATGAGCGTAGTCCAATTCCATCAAACTTCCAATTACAATTCTGAACCACCCCTTTTTGTGATTGAATTAAAAACCAATGGATAGTGAATGAAAAGTTGAGATAGGGACATGTCAGTCGTTTTGACCAATAATGAATAGAAAGTTGAAAATTCTCTATATAGTTCACACTCTATATTTCTGTAATAGTTTCAGCTAGACCCAAAGTGTAATACTTTCCAGGGATGATCTCAAAATTCAATGAAATATAGGGTGTGTAAGTGAACACCTTATGTAAACCAAAATAATTTTAGCATATTCGAAGAATGAAAACTGCAAGTTTCCTTCAGTTTGAGTTTTCCAAGATGATGGTATCACTACCTATACTAAACGTGAAAATTCTGCATATTCGAAGAAGTTTGTGAAAACAAGTTCACCAGATTTGAGTTATTTGAATGTTTTCATTGTTATCGCAATCAACATTCCGAAATGAAAAAAATCCTGATAATGAGTTATTCTATATTCACGAAGTTCTCGGAGTTGAGGAGTTCAAAATACGAAAAATAAACGTTGTGCTGAAATTAGAAATGCCATTCCTCAGTCCTGTCCCAGTTGTACGAAAATAAAAGTTGGAGGATCTCAAGGGTGTTTGCTTCTCGACATGACGTACTAGATTGAGTTCAAAAGTTTTCCGTTCAGATTCGGGCAATTTCTTTGTATTCTGATGAAATCTCGAGACTAGAATTGAAAGGAAATACGCCCATGAAAATATAAAGGAATTCAATCAGGAATGAAAAACATAAAATCTCAGTTTATCTATGATAGAAACAGGACATATGCATATATAGGATGGTGAGCTATAATATCCTGTTTTTAATACCTAGTTCATCACGTTGACAAATATGCTCTTGTCTATATTGGATACATAACCTCAAACTACGTGTCACACCCTATGATACGCCATCTGTACCGGGAATATTCGAATTTCCCGCTACCCGTTCTATGACGCACACATGACTGTTTTTGATTGGTCGGACGGGAAGAAGCAGAAGTGGAAGGAGTGGGGAGTGGCGAAAGGCCGGCCATCCCTACTGTCGTTCTTATTCTGGCATTCCTTCGAAATGGCCTTTGCCTTTAGGGCTATCCGGCTGTAATATCCATTACTAAGGGGGTGTGGTGCACCTACCACTTCGCATGATTCTCCATGAAATAGTTTGTGTTCTTATGACATTTCGAACCATTCAATCAACATTGAGGTGGATTACAAGACGTGGTTCAGCTGATCAGTAACATGTTTTTTTCTGTAGGTGGACTTCAGTGTGCCCTACATGGAGACAGGCATAGCCATAGTGGTGGCCAAACGAACGGGAATTATCTCACCCACGGCCTTCCTGGAACCCTTCGACACAGCATCCTGGATGTTGGTGGGAATCGTCGCCATACAGGCTGCTACCTTCACGATATTTTTCTTTGAGTGGCTGTCGCCGAGTGGGTTCAACATGAAGCTGTCTTTCAACCAGGTGAGCGTTGGGCCCTGACATACATGGTGGCCCAATGGTGTGAGGGAGGGATATGGAAAAAAAGTTTGTTGAAGTTTCAAGAATTTACTAAATTCTCGAATATCCGGGGAATTTCAATATAGCGGGACAGCATAATTATTTTTTCAACTCTTGAATTTGATATTATAACCATATTGAATTCTCATAAACCACATAAGAATGGAAAATAATAGAATATTTTCATTTATCCAAAAAAATCATTATACAATGATATAGGAAAAGTCATATATATGATTACGTAGTAATAAACGTCAACAAAATGATAAAAAATATAGCATATAAATATATAAATTCAAGAAAAATATGAAATTGAAGGGATATCATGTTTGGAAACTATATGAGGAATCTGTATTTTCTCCATAATTTATGACATCGTCAACCGTGTAGAAAAATTGTTTCAGCATTTTCTTGGTGCTGTTTGGATTTTGATAGGTAGTCAATTGAAAAACTTGGAACGCATACAAATGGGTGACTTTTCCAAGAGTTCGCATTTTTGTTTCTTTATTTCAAGAAGATCCCCATTTCTTGATGGGTATCTATGTTATTGGCGTTTAGTTGGAAATGATGCTACATTTTTTTGAATATAAGTAATTGAACGATTTTGAATGTAAATGCAAGGCATGCACATTGAGAATTTTGTATTTTTTGAAGAAAGGTTCACTGGAATCTGTTCTCTTCAAGTTAAAAATCAAACGAATAATTCTTTTATGAACAATGAAAACTCTATTTATCTCACTACTAGCAGACTCATATTGAATTTCAACACCGAATATACCATGGCGTGATATACGTTTTTGTTTTTTTTTAACCGCCAACTTAGTTGCAAAGCTCGAAGTCTCCTTGAGACTTGTATGAGTAAGGAAGACGGGAACCTTAGCTTTTTAAGTGTCATCCGAAGAACTACTCGGCTGGTTATCGTTGAGTCCGAAGGATTGCAATCTGGGTACCAAGAATGTTCGGTTGGTCACCTATCTCCTCCCGCTAAACGATACTATAGAAATAAATAAATATTTCCAATAGCCGTCGCGGAATTTAAACCCGGGCCCTCTAGACTACAAGCCATCGATTCAACGTACTAGACCACCAGTCCAGTTTATCAGAGATTTTTCATCTAATACAATTTTTAACTGTAATATGGCATATAAACTAGAATTCAGCCTCTTACATAATATGTTTGATTATTGATGTGATTTCCACATGTTAATCCTGCTGGGTCTATATATTCCAAGGAACTTGTTTCCACCTGAAGGAGTTGAAACAAGGTTAAAACAATTGAGTCTTCGAGAAGAGTGGATATTATGAATCCGTTGATAGTAAGCAATCTTTCTTGATACGCTGCTTGAAGTCCTGTAAGGTTTCGGGAATGAATTCGAGTCCTATTGATTAGGATATGGAACTCTCAGGATGCTAAGAGTACGAATTTTATGAAACCAGAAAGATTCAGGTATTGAAAATTTGGAAAAATAGGCAGTGGAACAAAAGTTCTTAAAGAAATAATATTTTTTTAATGAGAATGTTTTATAAATATTTCTGTTATTACTTTCCTAGGGAATTCCATTTATAGTTTGGCAACATCGCTTGTGTTGATAATGGTGTCATTCCTATTACCCTGTATCATAAATTTATGATCAATTCGTGGATTAAAAATAAATGGGTATCGCTATCTGAAAAAAAAATGATGGGAACACCCCTTTATTTGAACTCTCCGTATATTCACAAATATTTCCGAAATATGCACCTCTGCATTGCCTGAGAACCGGTTGCATAAAGATTCAACAGATCGCGCATTAGCAGAGTTTTAATCATACGTTAAGTTAAAAAAAAAAAAAAAAAAAAAAAAAAAAAAAACAGAAGGCTTGACGGGCTTTTATGCAACCGGCACTGAGACTTTTAGCAACATTTTTTTCTTGTCGCGGTAAACGGTAGTGCAAGGATGAAAACTCTCCCGATTTAACGACACACACGCTTGGTTCACCTGACCAGGCTTTAATTAAAACTAGTTTTCATCAGACATCTAGTTTCATGATTTCAAGCAATCTGAATTCAAAGTGAATTGTGGTAACTACGTCATGATAAAAAGAAATAAATCATATTCTTATGAACTAATGCGGGGAAAATTAATGTTCTTAATTCCATTTCCCCTTTCACGGTTTGAATTCTCTTAATTAATTAAAATAGTAGTATTTCATATACATAATTTCGAAATAAATGTATCATTCCTGAAATAATTTTCTTCGACTCCATCTTCATCTGCTGTCCTACAGTGTGCTCCCAAATTGAACTTGTATCTTCTGAAGCTCATCATAGGGTCCCCATTGATCAGAATCATACTTTGTTTCCCATCGTATTCTTCCCCATCTGTTATTTTTTTCTTGAACAGGTAAACAGATATGCTTTCCATCAAGCACTTTCCATGGTGATGTGTGTGAGAGACAATTCCCTCCATTTCTTGCAGAATCATCTTTTTCATATATAACGTAAATCGTGTGTTATGGTGATGGCCAATCAACATAACAGTGAAAATATTTATAAAATAGAGATAAATCGCCAATTTTTCTAGGGTGTTCCAGAGAAGTGAGCGAGCTTGTAAGCGAGGCATCAACCTTTTTTGGACAGAATCCAATAGTTTCAGGATATGTTTAGGGAACGCACTCCAAATATGGGAATAGTATTCCAAGGCAGGTCGGATCTGTGCCTTATAGATCATAAGCAGCTGACTGGGAGTGAAATAGCTCTTGGCTCGAAACAGAAATCCAAGTTTTTAGGATGCACTCACGTGATTTTCCCAAGAAAGGTAATTGCTGATAGTAACGCCAAGCATCGAAATGGATGACTTCAATGGTATGGTTACTCCTGACTGAATTATGTTGGGCACAGTGAGATCGGTTTTTCTAGAGAAAAGACATGCTTGTGTTTTGTTTGCATTGAATTCTACCAGATCCCCACTCGAGAATTGTTGCTAAGTCCATATTTATGTTGTTAACATTTCTTCCTCGTTCATTTCTGGTTTGACGGGCCGATATAGGAGCCCTGAAAGAGAAAGCGGTATGGAGGGTACTATCATCCGCGAAGCATCCAACAAATCGTTGATGTGAAGTAGGAATAGTGTTGGTGCTAAAATTGATCCCTGCGGAATACCAGCATTTATGAGTAGAGCATCAGATGAAACTCTATCGACCACTACATGGAGAGACCTGTTTGAGAGAAAGCTAGTAAGCAGAGAACACAGCTTAGGGGGCAAACCATAAGATAAAGCTTGGCGAGGAGTCCCTGGTGCCAAACTCTTTAAAATGCTTGGGAAATATCTAATGCCACGGCTAAAGTCTCTCCATATTTTTGAATAGATAGCTGCAATAAATGTGAGACGTAAGCGAGCAGGTCACCAGTTGATATCTGATGACGGAAGCCATATTGCCTATCTTTGACAATTCCTGAGTGCTCCAGATATTTCATGAGCTCGATGTTGATGGCTTTTTCCATGACCTTTGAAATAATTGATAGCAGTGCGATAGATCTGTCGTTGCTAGTATGGTATTTTTGCCTTTTTGGGGACTGGTTGTACTCTTGCAATTTTCCAGTTGGACGGAAATATCCCCAAATTTTAAGAGTGGTCGAACAACTTGCAAAGAACAGGTGTTAGTTCGGGTGCACATTTCTCGAGGACAATCGGTAGGATTCCGTCAGATCCACAGGCTTTGTTGGTGTTGAGACCCAACAAAATCTTTCTGATAGTAGTACGTTGGCGAAAGGGTGATCTCGGGCCTATGATTGTCAATAGGTGTAATGTTCGGGAATTCCCAGAAGTCGTACCATGCTCATTACTTTCACTGTCACTATTTTGAGGTTAAAGTTTTTTCTTATTTTTCTGAAGCGGTGATCTTGCTGCTTATATAAGAAAAGTAAAGTCGTGCGGTAGGCATCTTTTCACTTTCATCGGTTTGAAGTTTGAGGTCGGGTTTCCTCCGGGTAGAAAATCTCCTCTCTGCAATACTACGAATGCATCATGACTTCTGCATCCTGGCTATTCAATGAAACATCACAATTGATACACATCTTCCCGTAGTAATGAATTTATGCATGTGAGAAGAAGCAACGGTCCGAGTACAGTACCTTGAGGGAAACCAATGTCGATTGTTTTCGAGTGACTATACATACAAAGCTCTCAAAAACTGTCAAAACTGTACAGTATATTCCGATGATTTTTTTACAGAATCCCTCAGCCTCGCACAGGTTCTCCCTATTCCGCACGTACTGGCTAGTATGGGCAGTACTATTTCAGGCAGCAGTACACGTGGATTCCCCTAGGGGATTCACCGCCAGGTTCATGACCAACGTTTGGGCCATGTTCGCAGTCGTTTTCCTTGCCATCTACACTGCCAACCTAGCCGCGTTCATGATAACGAGAGAGGAATATTTCGAATTTTCAGGTCAGGAAAATCAATTACGTGACTACGTCAGTGCGGTTCATGTCTGCTTATGAAGTTAATTTTGATTGCATTTCAGGTATTGATGATCCACGATTGTGCAAGCCCTACTCCTACAAACCATCCATCAAATTTGGCACCATTCCTTATTCTCATAGCGATTCAACCATGGCCAAATATTTCAAGGAGATGCACTCGTATATGGTCAACTTCAACCGTTCCAATGTTATACAGGTGAGAAGTACGTACTTACTAGAATAATTTTGTTTGGAACGCATTGGCGTAAAGAAGGAATCGTATACGGACGAGATGCGTTTTTGTCGATTTAGCAGAGACTTTCGACACCATTAGCCACGAAGACAAAGAGGATGGCGAGGAATTGCTGGTAATTTTATGGAAACGATCTTCGCTATACAAGCTGCTCATTTTTTGTGTAACACTTTGGTAACACTGTGAGGGGGATCTCGCTCATCTGAAGGGATACGAAGTTTGTTAAATTGGGACAAAAATGCGAGTAGTAGTCGGGATTAATAATCCGAAAATAAATTTGAAATATCTTCAATCATACCAATGATGTCTATTTGAATTGATAAAGTCTTTCCAAGACTCAAAAATGATTATTTTATGTTGTAATATGAAGAAGCAATGATGAACGTAACCATACACAGGGCGTTGCGGGAGTGCTGAGCGGGGAGCTAGACGCTTTCATTTACGATGGTACAGTCCTGGAATATCTCACTTCGCAGGATGAAGATTGCAGGCTACTCACTGTGGGGTCGTGGTATGCCATGACAGGGTGAGCAAATCTCAAAATATTGAGTTGTAAAATTTCATCAGTCAATTTATGTCATCGTAGCCATAATATAGTTAAACAATCTTCCATTTGATTTTTTTATGTATGAGTTGTGACATATGCGAATAATTTAAAATTCCCTTGTAATTTGAAACTTGACAAAAATTAATTATATGTATTAGAAAATGAATATGTTGAATAGAAAATTAATCTCAACATTCAAATACCATTTCAGCTATGGCCTGGCCTTTCCCAGAAACTCCAAATACCTCAAGATGTTCAACAAGAGGCTGCTCGATTTCCGAGAAAACGGCGATCTCGAAAGACTTCGACGCTACTGGATGACAGGAGTCTGCAAACCTGGGAAGCAGGAACACAAAAGCTCAGACCCTCTCGCCCTCGAACAGTTTTTATCAGCTTTCCTTCTTCTCATGTCTGGAATACTCCTAGCAGGTACTTATTGTTATTGTTGGCATTGATAAATGAAACCACAATTCATTCAATTTTTCTTCACCACTTGGGTCGATTTCCGTATTCAATTAAGAACTTTTAATAGTCCGAAATGTTGATTAATCAAAGTGTAATAGGTGTACAAAACTTCAATTCATCATTTCGAAAATTATAGAAGAAAACTTCTAAAACATAAAGAAAATCAAAACTTTGAAACCCTGTAAATTGAAAACGAAGCTCTCACGCATATATAATGATGCAGTATTTCTCTTTGGGTTCGTTAATCTAAACACTCAGTACTAAATGAACAATTTATTTCACTAAACACTCGAAATACAATTCAATAAACACTAAGTTAAATCACTTCGATATTCGCTATACAAATCTTTATATTCACAATACTAGTTTTATTTCTAAAACTGACTTCTTCTTAAACTCAAACTGACTGTCTGCGACACTGCGGTCCGTTATATAGGTACAAAACATTAATTCTAGTGAAATCACTCATTCCCTAGAAATTACAGGAAGTTCTAAGAATTACCGGCAATCAATCTCATCCGCTAATGCCCGCTAATTATAATTAGGTCGGCGACCGATGTTATCGCGTGGCCATAAATCACATCCAGTCGCGCGCCGCCGAGATAATGACTTCCGGTATTCTCGGAACGCAGCACAGTTCGTTCGTAACAATATTAACAGGAGATTTGCATCTCACCACAGCCCTTCTTCTCCTCATGGAGTACCTGTACTTCAAGTACCTGCGCGCGCACCTCGCCAAGACCGACAGGGGCGGCTGCTGCGCCCTCATCAGCCTGTCGATGGGCAAGAGCCTCACGTTCCGGGGGGCAGTGTACGAGGCGCAAGACATCTTGCGCAACCACCGATGCAAGGACCCCATTTGCGACACGCACCTGTGGAAGGTGAAGCGCGACCTTGACATCGCGCGGCTGCGCATCAAGCAGCTGGAGAAGGCGCTGGAGGGGCACGGCGTGAAGCCGCCGCCGCCCTGCAAGCGGTGAGTGGGTGGGGGGGACTTTTGAGGGGGGCATGTGGGAAACACTCCACAGGTGGAATCTGATAGTGACGGCTGGTAAAACACAACGCATAAATAGATGAATAAATTCTTTATTCGAGTCATATATCTATTAACTACGTATATGAATATATGAATAAATAAATAAATATTGATGATAAGGACAGCCTATCTGAAGCCTAAACAAAAGAGTGTCGATACTCGTCGATAGCAACGATGAATTTATGCGCATGCGCCAAAATAAAAGTATATGATGACAGTCAAGAGCGACTCTCTTATTGTTGTTTCTCTCTTATGTCCTCGCTGCTACTCAAATTGGAAATAATCGTATGTCTGGTATCAATTTTGCGATCTTTTTCAAACAAACAGGTTATATCTGTGTTTTGTTGATGTGAATTTCATCCTCGTTTCTCGTTATTGTTTCTCGATTGCGTGTTGAGTGTTGAGCGATGACACAAACTGAAGGCGATGGCGAACGAGAAAACAAACAAAATGGTCAATATATTATTTTTATCCATCTCTTGATGATGGAACATGAAAATAGTGCACAAAACACTAAAAATGGCCTTGACAATCTGACACCTTCTATCAAATGGCCATCTATCTTATCGGGAGACGAACTTATCTCTTCCGCCATGACAATTTCGGTATGCCGTATGATTCTATCTGTGGAGTGTTTTCTATGGTGAAAGTCAAAAATCACAGTTGGTGAGAATTACTGGGGAGGCAACTGAAGGTATTTTTCTCGAGAAACTGCATTGACTATCGGTCAACTGAGACTCTGGATTATCTGGTGCTAATATTTTAAAGGTTTTCGCCTCAAAGGGTGCCAATATTTAATATTTTAGCTTCAGTCACTATTTATAGTTGATAATAATTCCCAAGAATCAAATGTAGTGATTGATGAATAAACGCAGAGTGTTGTCTTAAGGAAAAACGGATCAGTTGCCTCTTATCAGCATAATTAATTGCCCCAGCCTGGTTAGTCTGAGCGAAATCATCCTAGAATCCAGAGCATAATTGTTTGAATGTTTCAGTCATAGTTGGAGTGTTGGTTCACTTAATTTTACATCGAAATATCGATTTTTTAGTTGTCAGACATGAAGAATTATTATATACTTTCGTAAATGGTTCAGAACCAGATCGATTAAAATAAATGTTAATTGTGAAACGTGCTCGATAGATAGGCAGCAGTGCCATACAAACTAATGTAGACTCAAATATTAAGAAAAGAAAATGTCTACCCAAGAGATTACTCGACAAAAACCCTCTACAATACCAACACTGCCAACTCTGAATGGGGCCATTGAGCGCCAACAACTGTTTAATTGCTAATTCCATAATTACATTTCTTCTGGCCGCATGCCTGCATGATCCTGAACGAGTTTTCGCCCTTATCGCATGGAGCATGCTAGGTTATTATTGCCTCGTCGAATTCATTAGCAGTCTTGTCACTGTGAGCGCAGTTTTTGCCCACAAAGACTAGGCACGTCGTACTCCTACTGTGAAATTGTTTTTCCGAGTGGTCCGACACCAAACACTCCAAATCTCTTGGACAGTTATCTTTTAACGAAAACAATTAGCTCCTTGGATAGTTCTTACTCAACCAACAATGTCACATCCGAGACGCTACAAGCGAACTTCGTTCTATTGTTCAGTGAGTTCCCATTTCGTTTTTTCGTGGTTTTTCGTGGTTTTTCGTGGAAAATATGAGCTACAGGATGCTCGTTTCTAGGCCGGAATCCCACATTGCTTCGAATAACAATTTTTTTTCGATCTCCAGAGGTAATGTAAGGATCACTTTTTTAATCCTGTCTCATATGAGCTGCTGTCTATTTCAATCATCAATCCCACTTCTGACACCACTTTCACGATCTTCCTTCGTGGGTTCGATCATTCAAAACTTCACTGGGCAATAGTAAACAATTTATTACACTGTCCAAATAGGTACAAGAAAAACGGGGCTTTCTCCAGCCAATTCTAAAATGTATCCTTCCTTTCATCAGCACAATATACACACTTTAATTCAACATTTTTCAACACACTTTCACAAATTCCTCTGTTAACTACTTACTTTAGAACTCCCATCTAGCCACATATCAAACCACCATCTAGGTAGATTATTTTCATGATGATATTGGCTATAGGAGATCCATTTTCTTACATCAGTTCCATCACTGTGAATATTTGGCATTTGGATAACTGTCCAAAGAAATTTCATTTTAAAAACAAGACATCACGCGATCAAATCTTTATTATCAGTTTTTGATCCCATTCAATCCAGCTGTCGGAAGTTCACTCTATCTAATAAGATATTTTCATTGGCGAAATATGAACAAACGTTCCTACATTAGCAGTCTCTTTGAGATTAACCCGCCAAGTTCAGTCTTCACACCCCTGCGTGGTCACTTCAGAGACCTGCAGATCGTCCCTTTTCCAAAGACTCGTTCATCCAACGAACATCGAAACTTTGGAACTCATCTCCTAGGGAGGTGTTCCCCGAGGCATACGATCTCCATAAATTTAAGAAGAACACCAACTCCTACCTTCTTTCCCTTGGTTCTCACGATGTTCTCTGAACATTACAGGATATCCCTTTTCGTGAGAACCAGAACATAAAAAAAGAGTTGATTTATATTATTGGGGTTAACTAACTTCGCTTGGATTGTAGTTCAGAAGAATCGTCAAATTTTGAACCCCATGTCCATTTATAAAGGAGGTGTTCGGCTGGTTTAGTTTGAAATTTTTTCAGGTATCTAAAGTATTTTTGTTTTTCATTTAATCACATAGTTATTCATCTATAGATCTTCTAGATTCAATAAACGATTACATAATTTGATTATTTTCGAATAGATAGATGTAGACTGAATACAAGTCAATTAACAGTTTCCAGAAAATGAAGTAGATAGGTAGGTACCTATCTTAGAAATATTCAATATAGCACGTCCTTGAAAATGAAGCATGGCAGCTTTTGTTAGCTTATAACGAATGAATGAATCTTAAGTAGGTCTCAGACGAATTCTGAGAAGTATAGCTACTTGTTTATAAAGCATGTATAGGTTGTGTACCAATTATCGCCATGTTTTACTCTACTTTGTTGTCATGGTAGGCGTCGTCGTCCTAGCACCTGCAACTGTTTCACATCCTGTCTGGGCCCTTCCGAATCACCTGAGTAAGTCCTCCCCTGACTTACGTATGTTGATGTTATCGATGTTTGAGTGTCTTTCTCAGCATTCTGATTTTCTTTTGTGCATACTAGACTATAGTGATGATCAGAATAAGTGTGTGGCATCACGGACAGAATAAAAAGTTCTGATCTATGTATTTTGTTCATCTTATCGGACTTGAATACAGAATCAGCTTCATAAAAAAAAGATGACAAATGATAGTATAGATAGGGAATGGTAGCAGATGAATATATGGTGTCTACTAGAATATTCATAGATATGATTTGGCTTATGCACATGCCCTCAATTTTTTATTGGAATATAGCCATTTCATTTCATAATAGCCTACTGAATTCCAACTAACGGATCGCATTTTCAACACAACTGACTTCACATTCTCCACAATAATTTCATAAATGTCAATCCTTCGTTCTCCAATTTCTTCCTCGTAACCCAATAATAGATATTGGATATGCTACTGCTGCAACGTAAACCAATAAAATCCAGCTGATATTTTTTAGGGTTTCGAATAACCCAGACTCTCATCGAGTCAGTATTTCCAGTTCCAAATTGTCCGGATTCCAACATCTCTCGAAAATCAATTATCTGTGAGGATAAAAGCAGAACAATCCAAAAGGACCTTCGTGTCGCTGATTCAATATAAACGCTTGACGAAAAGATTCCGCTGAAAATTTCCGATAATACAGCTTACCGTCAGACAAAAGAATTCCGCTCTGAGTACCATGGCGGCTACCTCCACGGAGGAAGAATTCCAGAGATATTTTTATTATATCGAAACAATGAAAATAATTTCTGAAGATTCCAAAATATTCCAAGAGAATCAGAAAACATTCAACTCAGAATTATGTGGTGTCAAGAATTCACTCAGTGTATTTTTAAATATGGCAATAAATACAATAATACATCAAACATTGAAAGAAAGAGATATCTCGCAAGCATATACTTACCACGCAGAAAATTGAATTATATCTGCTCGTAGTTCATGCAACGATTCACACTATATGAATGCAGATCGTGACAAAGTTCACGTTTTTGCCAGGAAAGTAGTTGTTTTATGCTCGTGGTATACCAGTCATTCTAACTGTGCAGTATTTTCAATTGGACAAGAAGAGATATGTAATTCTTTCAATTGAGATACCTCGTCTAATTTTATTGCTATTCATTTTGCAATAATACATCAGATAAATTGCCTGGATAACTATTTTTGATACGTGATTCACTGGACTAAAATGTCTTGAAAACTAATTCGTGAAAAAAATTTGCATAATTTCATTGTCTGATATTCAGGAAATAATAATAATAATTGTCAGTTATACCGAGGTATTCCTAATGGAACATCATTATTCAAGCTTTTTTAACCTTCGAAATATGATTATTCATTGTCGTTCAAGATTATACACTGAAATCTAATCAATTCATATAGGTATGTATATACAATAACTTGAAAATTCATAAATAGAAATATTCACGGTCATCACCAAATACTAAACAAGAAAAAATCTGATATAGAAGTTTGAAAAAAGTTCCCGAAGTGCATGGTGTACAAACTGCAAATAAATGTTCTGAAATCTAACACTAAAAAGTGTTACCATAGTGAATTTTCGTAATAAATATGTGTTGAATGAATTAAAAAAAAATCAATCAAAATGAAAATAAACACATTACATTGTAACGTGTAATGTGTTGAAAACAAATGACAGATATATCGCGGATGAGACGTAGACAAATGAATAAAATATTGAGATATCCACTTCAGAATTTACTCTGAAATATTTCCTTGGAAAGTGAACTCAATATGAAATACCCCTGAAATATTGATCTCAAAATTCCTGGAACATCCGATATATGCATTAGCCTTAGCCAAACCTTATTATAACGCATAGTCGCTAGAAAACCATCAGGCATGTTCGAGCTATCAAATGACAACTATATAAAAATTTTATTATCGTGTAGCTATATACGGATATCTTCGACCAGTGCCTACTACATGTAGTTCTCATGAATTTTAAAGCTCACTCCAGAGTTTATGGCTATACTTAGTCGGAGGCATCATTTCATTCTCTTGTATTTGTCTGTGTATTCTATCCCAAATGCAACTATCAATGATAATGCATGTATTGTGAAATATTTAGTCGTAGTGATATTGAAACGTTATAACATATTAAAAGTATTATTTTCATTATAATATTTATTTGGACATGTAACTTTAACTAATGGAAATTAAATAATGCATGAAGTCCGATTGAAAGTGTGGTTTCATCTCAATAATTATATATTGCAAGTGTCTTGCTGCACAAAATTATTGCATTTGATACAAAAAGTGCAAGCAGCATTGCATTTTTCAAAACATGTTTGCATTAATCAATTTCTGCTCATGATGAAATGTTGAAAATTGAACGAGTGCCACCAGCACATCTCGTCGACAACGTTTTGTCAAATGATCGATTTTGGTGAAGTCCACTAAGTAATGATTGTTGATTTTTTAAGTGTCATCGTATCCGGAGAACAGGCTAGAGCCAGATTAAGGAGCTTAAATCCGGAAAGAGGCAGCGACTTGGATTTATTTGGGTACGTACCAGATGTCGAAAGCGCAAGATTCAAAGGTCCAGTCATAGATATGCGCAGGCTCTAATTAAAATATTGATCGAGTTTTGTTTTCATTTTCGTCATCATTTTGTTGGTTATGTTCAAGGTGGATATAGGATGGTGAAACAGCTCTTCAATTGTTTCTGCGAAAAACTTGTAGACCGTTTGAGAAGGTAGTAATATTTCAGCTACTTGAATGAAGATGGCGGTAAGATCGATTATCGAAGAAGATTTCTGTTGCTTACGTATTTCTGTGGTTCGCATCTGACAGACGTGACTTGAAACGACATCAAAACACAATATTTTCAGTGAATCTGGAATAATTATCGATATTTTGACTCTTCTCATCTAGAATAGATGAAACTGATAAAAAGGTGACAGATGCACAGATTCTGTTTTACCGACACAAGGTATGTCGCCATATCTGATAACTTCAGGAAATATTACTAACGGTATGAAATCAAGTAGGCAAAGGTCTACAGTTTATTCTAGTGCTTGTTAATAGGAAGCTGTTTCACCATCCTATATCCACCTTGGTTATGTTACAGATGTTCTCGTTTAACACGATTCAAAATCCAGTATTTCGGATGGGTTTGTATAACATATTTTCCATGAACTATAATTCAAAAGGAAAAATGATTAAGGTTTCGAGGATTATCACAGCACAGATTAAACCTGTGATCATATACTTTCATTATCTGGAATGTGAATCAGGTACAATAATATGTTTATTGGCAATTATTACTGTGTATATGAAGATTGCAAATCATCTTTAAATAAATCGGAGAACATCAAACTTTTCCATTTGATGAGAATATAATTATTTTTGTATATACCTATACCTATCACATTTCAAGTTGAGGAATTTTGAGTCTGTTCATTTATTAGATAATTGAATCGTGTTTTATTTTCCTTATGACAATAAATGGGCTACATTCGAAATATTTGAATTCCACCGTGAAATTCATTCAGATTACATCTTATTCCTGATAGAAACCTAATTTCTGATGACAATAACTTGCCATAATAAAAAATGGCAACATCGCACGTCAGTAGTTCCAGCGGTGACAACGACTATTCGGCAACTACGATGCGCAAAATTTAAAGGTCCGAGGTCAATAAAATGGGCGTAGTGTATCATCTATAAGGTTTTCTAATCTGTGCCCTTGTATAGTATATGTCAATATCAAACTTCTTCTGCTTTTCCGTGATACCCAAAAATTATTGCTAGAAATTCTCAAAAACTCCAGCTTATTATGTTTCATTAAGTTATTTTTTTATGTTCTCACCTTATTCGTCGATTGTTAAAGTCATTTTGGGATTGTTTTATAAAACAACAAGAAAACTTCCTATCGGATAATATTTTGTGCAGTTCTTCTTCGCAAATATTTCCCGTAAACTTTAGTTTATAAAAGTATTTATTTTATTTCATTTTCCAGAAATCGTACAGAGATAGCTGAAATGGAAACAGTGCTGTGATCGAAACAGATCTTCCATATTCAATCGAACACCAAAGAGGCTGGATGAAGTTTTCGGGAAAAACTATTTTATTTTTCTCTGAAAATGAAAAAATAAACTCTTATGATCGTGGTGCATTGTTAGTTAGTTTAAAGTGACAACTCAAAATTTGAAATGGACTTCCTCAAGCAAAAGGATTTTATATCGGATTGTGAAGGCTTATCAGCAAAATATTCATGTGATTTATTCAAGGAGAGATATCACGAATTTTAAAAAGTGCCAAATCCCATATTCCATATTCAGAAACAAATCTAATTTATTTTTTTACGTTATAGTGCGTCAAATATAAGTCCCATCAAATAATGGAAAAACGTGTATAAATATTTTGCTGATAATTAAAATAGTGCCAAGTATCGAATTTAACATTTACATAATTATATACAGAAATATGCATTGTATTGTAGATAGAATATTCGACAGAAAGTTATATACGTAAAACTCGAAAGTTACACAGACTGTGTTCAGGAAAAACCAATAAAATTAAACGAAATCATTGACACCAATCACAAACAAGCATGAATCTAATGAATGCGTAAAACAAATAGATAGTATAGTCTTCGGAAAGTCAGTTGGGATACCGAAAAAAAAAATAACCAGCAGCTCATTAGAGTTTTTTTGTGTTTCAATTGACTTCGCAAGAACTTTACCTCTCTTAAATTGCAAATGCAAAGATTGATAGACATGTCGAATTTCGATTACCCATAAATAGTTTGAATTGCAGGTTAAAATGCTGAACTCTGCTCTTCGAGTAATTTCTTTCGTATTCATGATGGATAGAAGTGATTTTGGAGAAGAAATTTTAGATTTTCCTCATTATATTGATGAATATAGTTGTCTGTATAACTTTCTTTTGATTTACATTGTTGTTGCTACCATGTTGTTGCTGTTATTGTTGATGTTTTTCACGCTCCATGAAGGTTCCTGTTTTCAATTTGATTGACGATAATCGGATATATATGTGATATCTAAAAATATGTTTTTCATCGACTGAAGAAATCTAAAAAATGGTAGAAAAATATATTTTTTTCGAATTTTGATACATATACTGTATATTACACAAAAATAATTTCTATTCCATTCGAAGTTACGCTAGTGATTGCGTATTTTTTGTAGGGTCCGATTATCGTTGAACTTATTTACAGAAAAGTAGTTGTTTTATGTTATCAAGCACAAGAAAAAATTAAATGTCATCTAATAACGTGATGTTTTTAAACAAAGTCATAATAGGATGATATTTCTGAGAGAAATCGCTGGTCTGGAAAAATGAACAATTGATTTAACAATTCGAGGTAATTTTTATAGTGAGCAGGTCTGTGTCAAATAGATCATCACTCGTTCCATATTTACATACTTACATGTGAAAAAAAAATCCACCATTTAGTTGTATCACATAAATAAGCCTGCTGAAGTGAAGCCTCAACTATGAAAAAAACATCGTATATGTTCCAAAAATGTGTGTACTTATTCATGTATATGTTGTTCGGATAATATGAAACACAAATCAATAATCATATAGATGATAACAAACGAATGTAAATAAGGTGCAATAAAATGTTTGTTTAAATCATACTTCTATTGATATAGAAATAAAATGCATGTTGACTGTGTAATCAGTATATATTTGAATAAATAAATAACTGGAAATAATAATTTTTATTAAATTATTCATCATAAAATATTTGACAATAAAAACATCACAAATATAAATTACACGATTTCTTAATATTTTAATTTCTGTTTGTTTTTAGTACTTATATGTACCTACCGAATTCCAACTTCAGTGACTTTTGATACAATGTGATAATAAAGGTAATAAATATTTATGAAAAATACACTTCATTTATTCTTTATTAGACACAAACATCAACTTCATTAGTTATTTTCATTTCTGTAGAAACACACAAACATATATAGCCTAATATACCTTACCTACCTAAATCCCTATGCTACAGTTCCATAGGATTTATTTATACATTGTCACACATAAAGCTCGCGACATATGGACTTTTTTTTTAATAATAGATATAAAGAAAATTTGACTTCGCAGTTAGTTTGTGCTTGAAAAATAAGTAAAATACAGCATATTTTCTTTTTTCATGTGCTACTCTGAACCTGTCAAATTTGACTAAACTCCTCAAAAAATCAGTTTTTTTTTGAAATTTCGAAAAATGACAGAGAAAAAAGTTGCTCAGTTTCCAATTTCATACATTTGTTCCAAATTTGTACTCTCTACTGTTACTTCGACTTTTTTCTATTTTTTTTAATTTTTCGAATCTTTCGCTCTATCGATTCAAACGAAACATGATTCAAATTTCATAATTTTGATGAATATGAGACTTCAATATCATATTTTACCCAGGAAATACCCACATTGGCCTGTTACCAGAAAGTAAAAAAAAAATGCATCTCCAATAATTCGTCTTTGTTGTTGCAAAGTTCATCTAGTTTTTTCATTTCATTGTTAATGTGGATTTTTAATGTATAGACGTTAATATGTCAGTAATCGAATAAACGAATTTCTCTTCATTCTTTTACACTCGTATTTCTTTTTTTAATAGATTTTTATCCAGTTTGATTATTTTTCTGATCAATAATTCAGTTACAAACAAACCCGAAATATCATACTTTTCTGTAAACTAAACAATGACCTACAGTTTCATAACTATTCAAAATACTTTCGTTCTAGAGCGATTTGTACCAGACATAATATAAAATTTCGTGATTTTAAACAATACAAGACTAATGCAACATCTCGGGATGAAAATAGTAAGTACTGATCAAATCGAAATAAAATTTTCACTTAGTAGTAGTCGAAGTGACAGTAGAGAGTCCAAATTTGAAACGAATGTATAAAATTGGAAACTGAGCAACTTTTTTCTCTGGCATTTTTCGAAATTTAAAAAATGACTGATTTTTTGAGGATTTTCGAAGAAAATGTCAAATTTGACTGGTTCAGAGTAGCACATAAAAAAAGGAAAGATGCTGTATCTTACTCATTTTTCAAGCACAAACTAACTACGAAGTAAAATTTTCATTATACATATTAATGAAAAAACTTCCATATGTCGCGAACTTTATGTGTGACACTGTATATTTTCATATTAACATAAGAGCTCAATCATGCAAGAGAATAAAAGTTATTTTTCAACAAAATGACCATACGCTTGAAAAAGGCGCGAGCGTTTTTTTTTTTCAATATTTCTGCTCATCACGAGCGCAAATGCTGTCACTTGATGACATTCCTCGGAAAACGTCAAAGGCTACTTTGTTAACCAGTTGTAGAATAACTTATATGTTTGGAATTCAGGAAAAACTATATACCCACTATATACCACGTTAATATAGTAGATATTTTTTATGATTATTTTATATATCTTTGAACTGCAAAAGTTCGATAATAATCCTTGACGATTTGGAATCAAAATTTAATATGAAATGACATGTATTTTTATAACTATCCAGTATAGGAACAATTCCAAAATTTCCATAGAAACATTGATCCAATAACCAAACATGTTGGATAGCCTCACTAAAAATGGTAACTGAATAGACGTTGACATACGTATTCTGAAACGCTTATAATGCCGATTATAATCAAGGACTTCACTTGGAAGCAAACTGAGAGTAATGTTGTGATCCAAGTTCCTTTGAGAGGAGCTCACCATTCGAAAGTAGACATTTCCATTTCACCAAGATATATCAAAGCATCATACGAACAGAACTTCTTCGAAGCGATTTTGAGTAATCCGGTTGACAAAAAAGCTAGTAAATGTACGCTCACTGCTACTGAAATCATATTCGAACTAAAAAAGGTAGAGGCCAGACAATGGGAACTATTGGAACCAGATGTTTCCAAAGCAGAGAGGATGGAATTGAAGAAGACATTTTTGGAGGAATCCTACAAAGACGTTCAGAAGGAAGCAGAAGAGGGGGTCAATAAGAAGGCCGAACTCAAAAGAGTAGCAGTACGAAAACAGATTGAGCAGGATACTGAGACAAGAAAAAAAATAGAATTCATAAGAAAAGAAGAGGAGACGAAAGCTTTAGGCGACCTGGAAGACTGGGAAAAGAAAATAGCAAGAAAACAACTGCCACATCAAAGAAGAATCGCCAAGAAACCTATAACCACGCCTTCACCCAAAAATCAACTCCCCCCAGTACCCATAAGAACCCCGAAAACTCTGGAAATAGATTTTACGCCACGCGAATTTCCCACCCCCAGTAGAGAATCCCTCTTGGAAGAAGAAAATGAATTCTTGGCGAAGCAGGCGGAAGCCCGAAGAACTGCTGGTTTCGTGAGTGAAGACATCAGACCTGAAGAGAGGAACCCGCAGTTCATAAAAGCAAAGGGGGACGAGTTTTTGAAAAACAAGAATTATCTGGGGGCAATCAGTGCGTACAGTTATGGGATCAAGTTGAGCAAAAACTTCGTGGATTACTATATTTCAAGGTCAGAGGCGCATTTAGCATTAGGTGAGTAAATATCCATCTTTATTGGTGAGTACCTGACTTGCGACTTGACCACATTCTGGATATCTTCATGCCTATTCAAATAATTTTACTTCTGTAAAGTCATCAACGAGAGTTATTTATACTTCATTACTTCCTCTAAAGCTGTCTTGTACTCATATTATCGACACTAAAAAAATAGTATGGTGTCTATTTGTTGGGGATGTTCAGTGAACAATCATATTTGAGGAAGTACATTTCATGTTCATTATAGGTCCCTGTCTAATAAGTAATGCATACAAACGAATACTGTCATTCTGTTTTTCTTTTCCCAGGTAATAATCATAAAGTTCTTCAAGATTGCAGCACAGCTCTGGAACTTTTAAGACCCGCATGTTCATCCAATTTGCAGGCAAGAGCAATATGTACGGGAAGACGTGGTCAAGCATTGTGTAAGCTTGGAATGAAGAAGCAGGGCTTGGACGAATTGAGATACAGTTTGAAACTTGTGAATGACGATGGTATCAGGAAAATTTTGGAATCTCAGGAACAGTTAGATAGTTGACTTGTTTGTTGAATATTAATTGTATATTGGCAATAAAGTATGAATATTTCAAAATAGTATGAAATAAAATATAATTCGTCTATGCATTCTTTTTTAAATAATGATTAGAAAAGTATGCACATGAGGGATTTGATAAGCTATTTGATAAGCTATTACATTCTGGGACTGACCTCGACCTCGGGGTCAATGACCAAGACCTCGGAGTCAATGACCTCGGGGTCAATGACCTCGACCACGGGGTCGATGACCTCGACCTCGGGGTCAATGACCTCAACCTCGGGGTCAATGACCTCGACCTTGGGGGGGTCAATAACCTCGACCTCGGGGGGTTAATGACCTCAACCTCGGGGTCAATGACCTCGACCTCGGGGTCAATGACCTTAACCTCGGGGTCAGTGACCTCGACCTCAGGGTCAATGACCTCGACTTCAAGGTCGATGACATCGACCTGGGGGGTCAATTACCTCGACCTTGGGATCAATGACCTCGACCTGGGGGGGGGGGTCAATAACCTCGACCTTGGAGTCAATGACCTATACTTTGGGGTCAATGGCCTCGACCTCGGGGTCAATGACCTCGACCTCGAGGTCAATGTCCTCAACCTCGGGGTCAATGACCTCGACCTCGGGATCAATGACCTCGACCTCGGGGTCAATGACCTTGATCTTGGGGTCCTGACCTCGACCTCGGGGTCAATGACCTCGACCTCGACATTGGGGTCAATGACCTCGACCTCGGGTCAATGACCTTGACCTCGGGGTCAATGACCTTATCCTCGGGGTCAATGACCTCGGCCTCGGGGTCAATGACATCGACCTCAGGGGTCAATGACCTCGACCTCATAGTTATAGATGCGAAGAGTGTTGCATTTTTCCGTAATAGCAAAAAATATGTTTTTCAATTGGAACCCCTGTCAGGTTTTTTAAGGCACAAACTGAAATGGGTTATATATCTCATCATTTTAATAAAAGAAAGTTAAGATAAACATGAGTGCGGTCTCGATCAGTAGTGGAGCTACAGAGGGGGTCGAAGTTCAATATTATTTCTTTCTGTTACTCGCTCATTTTTGAAGATATCAATTTGAAATTTGGTGTGGTTGATATTTCCTTGAAGATCATCATTTCGAGCATACAAAGAAAATATGTAGGGTGATAGTCTTTGGTAGTAGAAGCCTTTATCCCCCCCAAATATTTTCGTAGTACTCCTCTGACATCTTTCCGTCACCAAATTGGGTGGATCGTTCACTTTAGAGGCTTTTTTATTCTGTTTGATTTTTTCGAGAAACTAACCATTTTCAAGATTAATAAGCATATCCGTTCTAAGACATGTTGATTTTGCACCATGTATAGGACAAAATCATTATGTCCGTAACGTTTTTTAATGTTTAGGGTGTATTTAAAAATCATAAAGTAAATATTTATATATAAACATTAAAAACAGATATATGTTTAATGAGCTTCCTTCACTTCAAAATAATACGGTTTTAAAAATTTTCGAAATAGTAGATTGCATGCACTGATCCATGCATATTCGACTTATGCTCAAAAACATTTCAATTTTAGTAAATTTATTTTTGTATTATGAGTTTTTTCCAAGAAAATTTGATAAAGCGAATCATAGGCAGAAAACATCTCGAAAACGGTTAGTTTCTCTGAGAAATTTGAGAAGCGAAATTGGAACGATCCATCTAATCTGGCAACTGGAAGATGTCAAAGGCATACCACGAAAAAGATTGGTTCATGATCCTCTAAGAAGTATCAACCACACCCAATTTCATATTGATATCTTGAGAAGTGAGCGAGTTATATTTCAATTACTAGAAAAAAATAATTGAATTTCGACTCCCTGTAGTAGCTCCGCTACTGATCGAGATCGGACTCATGTTCATGTAAAGTTTTTTAGGTAATATACAGGGTGTAACTAAATAAGTGTTAAACATTTGAGGGGGTGATTCCTCATCGAGGAAAAGATAGGATCTTTCAAACAAAGAAACTTCATTGGAGCATCCCATTTTAAGATACAGCACCTTGAAGGGGGTACATACAATTTGTTTAACCATTTTTTTCACAAGCACTAAAAAAGTTACAGTATTGAAATTAACCTGACATTTTCTACTACCAAAAAGACACTTAGCATTTGATTTAATTTAATGCAGGTACTAACTACAAAATAACAATGAATCCAGTTTGCATTTATGACGATATAACTCTGTAGTTGTTCGTAAAATAATTTTTTGCTGCGAACTGGTCATTATGGGCAAAAAATTCAAGGGACATTATTTGTTTAGAATGAAACAGGCTATCGGAAATGAATTTTTAAATGGTAAACAAATAATAAGACAAGTAGTTACATTGGAAATAAATTTTAGAGGTTACGTTTTCCACCCCTAACAACCATGGGGTAAACCAAGTAAATTACTGGCTAAGTGTCTTTTTGATAGTAGAAAATGTCAGGTTAATTTCAATACTGTAACTTTTTTAGTGCTTGTGAAAAAAATTGTTAAACAAATTTTATGTACCCCCTTCAAGGGGGGGGCTGTATCTCAACATGGGATGCTCCAATGAAGTTTCTTTATATGAAAGATCCTATCTTTTCATCGATGAGGAATCACCCCCTCAAATGTTTAACACTTATTTAGTTACACCCTGTATATTACCTAAAAAACTTTACATGAACATGAGTCCGATCTCGATCAGTAGCGGAGCTACTACAGGGAGTCGAAATTCAATTATTTTTTTCTAGTAATTGAAATATAACTCGCTCACTTCTCAAGATATCAATATGAAATTGGGTGTGGTAGATACTTCTTAGAGGATCATGAACCAAACTTTTTCGTGGTATGCCTTTGACATCTTCCAGTTGCCAGATTAGATGGATCGTTCCAATTTCGCTTCTCAAATTTCTCAGAGAAACTAACCGTTTTCGAGATGTTAATTCTGCCTATGATTCGCTTTATCAAATTTTCTTGGAAAAAACTCATAATACAAAAATAAATTTACTAAAATTGAAATGTTTTTGAGCATAAGTCGAATATGCATGGATCAGTGCATGCAATCTACTATTTCGAAAATTTTTAAAACCGTATTATTTTGAAGTGAAGGAAGCTCTTCAAACATATATCTGTTTTTAATGTTTATATATAAATATTTACTTTATGATTTTTAAATACACCCTAAACATTTAAAAACGTTAAGGACATAATGATTTTGTCCTATACATGGTGCAAAATCAACATGTCTTAGAACGGATATGCTTATTAATCTTGAAAATGGTTAGTTTCTTGAAAAAATCAAACAGAATAAAAAAGCCTCTAAAGTGAACGATCCACCCAATTTGGTGACGGAAAGATGTCAGAGGAGTACTACGAAAATATTTGGGGGGGATAAAGGCTTCGACTACCAAAGACTATCACCCTACAGATTTTGAAGACCCTTTGTATGCTCGAAATGATGATCTTCAAGGAAATATCAACCACACCAAATTTCAAATTGATATCTTCAAAAATGAGCGAGTAACAGAAAGAAATAATATTGAACTTCGACCCCCTCTGTAGCTCCACTACTGATCGAGACCGCACTCATGTTTATCTTAACTTTTTTTTATTAAAATGATGAGATATATAACCCATTTCAGTTTGTGCCTTAAAAAACCTGACAGGGGTTCCAATTGAAAAACATATTTTTTGCTATTACGGAAAAATGCAACACTCTTCGCATCTATAACTATTTTAAACACATATATATTTGTGGTGCTGTTAAATTTTTATTCAAAACTGTTTTTATTGTGTATCAGCATTATCGATATATGGAGCAAACACGCACTGTTATATTGAGTCAACCTGTTGAAAATACCTCATGATATATTAGAGAAATTAAAAAATTTCTAAGAACGAAAGACATTATTTTATCCAATTATAATTCCGAACATAGTTTGAATTTAAATATCTGGTAGACCCCTGGTATGTGCCAGGAAAGTTAGTTGTTGCTCATGGTCTTCAGACATTCAAATTCAAACTATGTTCGAAATTTTAATTGGATAAGGCTATTTCTTTTATTTTTGATACACTACGTCCAATTCATGGCTTCTTTCATTTTGTGAGTAATTTCTATTACACCACTTATACCAGTGTACATCAGCTGGAACAAATAATGTTTTCAATATCTTTTATGACCAAATGAGCCCTCAATGAAAAAATTATTGGGAGCTTAATACATGAGAGAAAAGATAAAGTTTCTATTACTCCTTGTACACATACAACAAATTTGTCGCAAATCGAAGCCTAGAAACTCCCTTAATTCTGTGCTAGTCCATTCCATCATACAATCATGTTTCCTATTGAGAATTGGCATCATTGTCCATCGAATTCCGGCTTAAAATCGCATCAGTCTTCAAAATATTGATATTCAACCTCGTAGCGTCATCTTTCGGTATTTAACGGAACTTCAGCTTTCAGGCGAGCGGGTGTGGAATGTAAGGGGACGGTAGTGGAACATACCTCTCTTATGGAGGTTGGCTATCTTCTCTATTTCTCAATCAACGACTGGGCTTTACACTTGTGCGTCAGATTTCAAATATTTCAATGTCATCATTGTTACCAATGGAAGATATTTCTGTTATTTATCCAAACAACGCATGCGACGAAATAGCATCATAATAATTATACTATTTTCTATATTAGCTAGATGTACACACAGTCTCTGGTTTTATTTTATTTCAACTTGAATAAAGCAGGGTTTTGGGGAATGTTAGTTGAAAAAACAACACTAAACAAACCGATTCAGAATTCATTTATTTTCAATCGGAAAAAAACACGAAACAAATCACACTCATATGTACAAAATCCATCAACTAGCGAACACAACGACCCCCTCAATCCCCACTCCCCTCCCCGCCCAACCCCAGCGACCTCAACAGCGCCTTGGGCGCCATATCCCGCCCTCTGAACAACCTAAACACCCGCCCCGAGTGAACGCTGCCGCCCAGCGCGAGAAACGTGCGCCTGAACCGGCCGCCCACCTCGGCATGCCCGCCCGCCCCTCCACCCGCCTCCTCGAACGCGCCGAACGCGTCGGCGGCCGCGGCGCGCGCCCACACCTGGGCGTAGTGGGCGGCCGCCCAGCCATCGCACACCGCCCGCGTGAACGAGCACGGGTGCGAGTCGATCTTGTGGAGCGCCAGGCATTGGTACTGCGGCCACATTCGGCGCACCACGTCCAGCCAGAAGTCCTTGGTCGAGTGGAGCTCGAGGTCGAGGGCCGAGAGGTAGAGCTCGCTGGAGAGGTCGTAGCCCGCCAAGTGGCGGTCGATGCCCACCAGCGCCTGGAAGGGTAGAATCTTTATTGTTTACAAAATGATGATGAATAAGACCTGGGGCACTATTCTTCAATAGATTAGGCGCAGAAAAATCTTTGATTTGAAACAGTTGACCATATTCAAGAGCTATTGGTAGCAGTTTCTTAGCATTCTTGGGTTGATACTAATCTGTCATCAATGTCAACTGTCATTTATGTCAACTGTCATTTATGTCAACTGTCATTTATGTCAACTGTCATTTAATTCGATTGTTTTCATATCCTCGTTTTATATAAACCAATTATAAAAATGAAATGATGAATGGGAAAATATTAATCACTTGATGGGCTTATAAATTCATCTGCATGTGCACAACTAAATTTATGACTATTGACGTTGATGACTGATTCTTGCCAACCTAAGAATGCTCAAAAAGCTGCCACCGTTAGCTGATGAATATCAACTCATTAAGTGGGTTCTCTTATAAAACAATAGAGGCGCTACCGATTCGATATCCAGGTTATTTGTTTGGAGGTCCGGGGAGGTTGAAAGTACTGAGCCATTGATTGGTCGCTTCAATTGTTGATCATACAAATGTGTTGTACCGCATGATCATGGTACCTATACTTTCTTGCAGACCCCTCTGATACCAAACAAATACTACATGAGGCTGGATCTAGCGTATCTATTCTCATCATTGTGCAGACAAAGCTAAGTAGCTAAGAGACACATCATAATCTCAGTAAAATATGAGAATTAATTTTGTGATTTTGACCTAAATTGTGATTTTTTTCTCACATCACTTTGGATAAAGTTTGGATTTTATAAGAGATACTTTAAATAAACTATTTCTTCAATTCTTTCATTACAAAATATTCAGAGGTTCAAATACCAGGAGATAGTTTCCCTCATTTGAATTTATTTGTTCATCTTGGAGTTTTCAATAATTTCAGTCAAATGCATAAAAGTTACATGAGAATCCAGTATTTTGAATTCTTTCTGAAATAACTTACCTGAAACATTTCATTTGGCAATTTTTCGCCAGTATCACATTTGCATGATATTGTATCTAAAACATCTTTATTGTGTAACCAATGGGACAGTACATGTCCACTTATCCCTACTGCATCCCATTCTATTCCAGACAATCCAGAAACATCTGAATAAGTTGTACAAGTCAACAAATGCTGCAAAGAATGCCCAAACTTGTGAAAAAGAGCTTTCACTTCTTTGATTCCTAAATATGACTGTTGATTTCCTATTGGAGGATCAAAATTGAATATTAATGCAGCTAATGGTTTCCTATCACATATTTTGCTCTTATTCTGTATCCCAATCATCCAACCACTACTTTCAACTTTGATTTTTTCCTCTGATCTAGCATAGGGATCCAAGTAAAATCCTGCTACTGGTTCAGTACTATGATCTTCAAAAATATCATAAAATCTCACATCTTTGTGCCATGCTGATATATTATTCCTTTGGTGAATTTTTATACCAAATAACCTCTCACACAACTGGAATAAACCATCTAATACTGTCTGAAGAGGAAAATACTGTTTGAATTCTTTTTCACTATAAGGAAACAGATTTTGCCTATGTTTTCTTCTCCAATAAGGTAGATCCCACAATTCCAACTTCTCATGTTGGAAGCCTCTTTCTACAGCAAACTGATGCAGCTCTTTCAATTCAGATTCTTGAGCAGGTTTGGCAGTTTCTAGTAAAGTAGATATCAGGTTCTTGACATTTGATACTTTACCAGCCATTTTTGTCTCCATAGATATATCAGCATAGGTTTCATACCCTAAGACTTTAGCAATATCACGTTCTACTATTCTGATTTCTTCTAAATTCAGTGCAGTTCTTAAATCTCTATCTCCATAGTTGGATCCCCTTCCTACTAAAGCTTGCCACAGATTCCACCTCAGCTCTCTATCTGAACAGTACTCCATTACAGGTGAGTAAATATGGGGAAGTAAAGATATTTTCCAAGGTCCTTTAAATGGCTGATTTGGATCAGCAGCAGTTAACTTCAATAGTTCTTCTGGAAAGTCCCTTGTAACTTGATTATCAGTTATAGTATGAGAAAAATGCCTGGTAGATATCTCTGTTTTCTGCCTGTACTTGGTTTTTAGGTCATTCAATGTATTCAAGTACTCTGTTAACAGTCTGCGCCCCCTGTCATCACATTCAAGACCATTCAGTTTACCTTCTAACAAAAACTTATCAAGTATCCTAGTCTCTTCACTAGTTCTTTCAGTTTCAGTCTGTTTTGCTGCTTTAACAGCATCATAAATACCTCTGTTCATATACTTGGAGGCTCTGACCAATCTTGCACGATCATGAATAGCCATGTAACTAGAAGTAGGCATCAAAGTACTGTTACCAAAGTACAGAGTTTTAGATAAGCCCCATGTGAGGTCAAGAGGTACAGTTACCTTTTCTAATGGCTGAAATACTTCTTTGAATATATCCTTAGATGAATCCATAGCTAGGGATTCTCCTAACTTTTTGACACTCTCCTCATACTCCATCGTTTGTCTTGCAATTGCAGCACGACAGTTTTCGATGGATATTTCATTGAATTTTGGCAAACCGTCACTTTGCAGGAATGTGGTTTCAGGTGAGTCTTCACCAATTTCTGGGACCCTACAAAAATTGAGTTTCTCAGGTGAGAAAACAATGTAACCTAAAATATTTACTTACAGAATAATATATCCATGCTGGTATCTATTTGTTGTGAATATATTCCTTCTGAAAATGGTTTTGGTGCAGGTTATAAGCGCCGTCATTGCTTTATATTATATTCTGTGATGTACAAAATTCTTAAAAATCTTCACCACCTCACATATAAAAAAATCATAATTCTAATTCTATTCTGCTTCTTATTCTTATTTCCCTGGAACCCTAGAAGTCCTAGAACCTCAACTATCGAGCAGAACCATAGAAATCATATTATATATAATACATATCTATGAGCAGAACTCAATCAAATAACTATTCTAGATTAAACATAACCGCTAATGAAAATTAAAAACTTATTTGATGTTGATGAAATCTTATGAGATTAATAGATTATTGAGATTGATGAGAAATGAGAATCCATCTGAAAGGAAATTTCGTGAAATTATATGGCCCGTTAAAAGTGGAATTTCGCGCCACTGACCAATCGTGAATGTTCGAGCCACTTCGAGGTTCTACAATCTTTGTACAAAGTTGGCAAGCTTAAGACATTGACTTGACATGACATAATGTCATTTTCAGGTTGTGGTTGGTAAATATGGTAATGGCAAAATCACCAAACTAGTAACTAGTTACTTTTCTAATTTCTAGAATCATTAAATGGAAAGTTAATAAAACTTCTTTGTTTTCACTGTTTTCAGTTCTTTGCACAAATTCGTCCAGTTCTCGAGGATCTGATCATTCAGCGATCCTGGATTCATAGTCCGAAAGTAAAATTTCTGACCACAAAGTCGATTATTATTTGTCTGACTCATTATGGCGACCCCTTCGGCCGGTGTGGGTAAGAGCATGTTTTTATAAATAATCTCATGGAGAATCCTCATAAGTACCTCATCTTTATAGTATTTTGAACTTTTCTTTATAGTTGTGCCACGAAACTTTCGCCTGCTTGAAGAATTGGAAGCAGGACAAAAGGGTGTCTCAGATGGGACAATCAGTTGGGGTTTGGAAAATGATGATGACATGACTTTGACCCACTGGATGGGAATGATTATTGGCCCCCCTAGAACACCATATGAGAATAGGATGTACTCAGTGAAAATTGAATGTGGTCAGAAATACCCAGATGATGCTCCAAGTGCTAAGTTTATCTCTAGAATAAATATTAACTGTATCAATAGTAATACTGGAGTGGTGAGTAATATTCTCAAAACATTCAATGCAACCATCAAGCACATTTAATTTTTACTTTAGTTGGATAACAGACAGGTACCAGTACTGGCTAGGTGGCAGAGAGAGTACACCATCAAGACATTATTGCAAGAATTGCGCCGCCTGATGACACTAAAGGAAAACATGAAGCTGACACAGCCTCCAGAGGGCAGCTGTTTCTAGCCATTGAGTCAGCAGAGCACCCTACCTCCCCAACCATCCATTGCTTTTCCCCTCAATATTGATACTTGTACAACTCCATCATGTTCTCTGCTGTAAGAAAAAATCCAGTCAAGTGATTTTTATGTGTCTTTAGAGGTATGTAGTTGAAATAGCATTTATGCAACTGAATTGGTTTGACATAGTTGAAACCATTACACATTGTTCAATGGTTGTTTTGGTAATCACTTTAGGCAAGTATATCAATGACAGTGTTATTCTAGTATACAAATGACAGTTTTGTTGGATTTAAATTCAATTTAAGTATCAATATAATCTGGATTTTATTTTGTATGGAACAAAACAGTATTTTTTTCAAATATAGTAATTGATACTACACCATGTTGTCAAATATCATCAATTTATTTGATAAAAACATATCAAGTTATGTGCCAGTGAAATTAAAGTAAAACCATTCCATATCCTCCAAATTATGGGAATTTTATAAAAAAAGTATGTCATGTTTGAGAAAGTTGCATAAATGGTATCCAAGTAAGTAAGTCTATAACTTCACATGGCTAAGTAAACTGAGTTTATATGACTTGTATGCATTATCAAATAATCTTGTAACTTGCAGATGTTACTATAATAGTGTATTCTCCTGTTTTCAAAAATCAAAGTTCTGTGTAAATGAAATATATGTACAGACTGTTTCAGTTGCAATGCAACCACAGATGCTTGGAAAATGTTGTCTTACTGTAATTCTGTAATGCTTATTCTGACTTCTATTAGAATTGTTTCAACATTGGGATGTATTGCTGTTATATGTAATGGTTCATTTTATTCAATTTTTTTGTGATCATAAAAGTGAATCAATTCAAAGAAATAATGATTAAATTCTACTAAAATTGTGCTGGTTAGCCAAGGATCAGTTCAGACAAATTTTTATCTCTTAACAGTTTTTTATCCAGAGCACATGGAACCTTGAAAATAATATTGAAATATAACATTAGAAAACAAATATTTATTATTTCTACCCTGTTTCTGTCTTGGAGGGTAATTTCAGTTGGTAATTGTACTGCCAGGGAAACGGATTTGATTATTTTTCATTGATGGATTGAAAATGTTCAACCCTTTGGGCAATGAACCTCGTCAGAGATATGGTCAGAGCTCAATAGATGAAAAATAAAAAGGTAGCTATCCAGTTTATTTTTATTTTGATCCCCCTGTAAACTTAAGTTCTGGCCTACTAGGTTTTGATTTCAAACAACAAGGATCTGTCTGTAGTTGGAATTTAATCTTAAAAATATATTCAAATAGTACAAATGAAAGTTCCACATCATTATAAAATAATAACTTTATTTTTCTTGTAAGTACCTATCACAATACTCATCAATTTATTGAAGGGCAATAATTTCAACTGATGAAACAAATCATCCATGTGTCCATAGAGGGCACTACTATAGTAAATAACCTGTATAGCCTGTGCATATCTATCCAGTGCCAACTGTAGGTTATCTTCATTCAAAATCTGGTCAAGCTTCAACTCATGCTTGCTCCTCAAGTCATTAACATAGCTCAGGATGGGATTTATGGGTCCAGTCAGATGCTGAGCATAGACAGCTTTTGGAGGTGTTGCCTTAGGGATTTCCACTATACTGTTCAGCAGAGCAAGATGTAGATTACTGTATGTTTCATTGTCCTGTTTGTGGATGGGTGCTAAGACAGTCCATCTGAGCAAGCCTGCAATGGGGGTGGTAGCTTCCATGGCTATAGCACCTGGTGGTAGAACAGCTTGTTTTTTTTGTGCTGCTATGCATAAACTAGGGTTTTCTGTTACCTTGAATTAATGAGCAGGTATCTTAAAATTTGGTTCAGAAACCTTTTTGAGTTGAATCAATGAAAAGCTTGTAATAGACAATCCGAAAATATATTGGGCAATTTTCAGAATATGTGACCATAGATGTAGATGATGTAGATTCTTGGTTTGAGAAACCCATTGAAAAAGGGTAAAAACATACTTCAACTTACCCATTGTGTGATTATTTCCATCAATACTTTTGGTGGATATGAAGGTTCTTTCTTGGCAAAACTGAAATAATTCTCAGTGATGGCAGTCAAAAAGTTTGCTGTGAACTGTGGACATACTTGTGGTATATGACTAATACCCATAGTATTAGAATTATAAAAGTAAAAATAATCCTGAATGAGTCCTTCTGCCAATTTACAGCTATTTTGAGAACAGTTCCCAAGTTGTTGCATCCAAGCACTAGCTGATGATAATATAGTAGCTGAAGGAATAGCTATAGCCACAGATACTAATTTTGTCAGCACTCCTAACCTCATTACAGCTGTTGTACCACTGAAGATTGAAAGAAACACTGTGTTTCTTGCAGATTCATAAGACATATCATTGAAATATTCATAAAGTATATTTATAAGCTGCAGTTCTAGAAGGGGTGTTAGAAAGTGTTCTTTTTTATGGCCTCTTCTATCAATCTCAAGAAATATGAACTCTGCCATTAGATCAAGAGCTAAATCCATGTTCTTAATGCTCGTTATACGGCCACATATCAAATCAACTGAAAATGTTCATGTAGGTATCACATTATTTTCAAATCAATTATTAGATATTACAAACCTATTCTATTCAGTGCATCATGGGCACATTTGGGAAATTCGACTTTTCGTAAACTCTGTTTAAGGCTTATTTCAGATGCTCCAGATTTACTGGACATTGTATTGTTTTCTGTTCCCAAGTTTCTGGTTTTGTTTTTATTTTTATGAACAGTTCAAACCTAACCTCATTTCTTCTTCCTGTCTTTTGAAATCAGAAGTTGTGAATGAAGCTGCCAATATTCGCTGTTTTAATTTCCGATTGGCCAGTGGTGTGCAAATTATAGATTGAGCATCGTCAAAGAAAACGGAGTGTTTTCTAGTTTTTCTACTTTTCTATGATCATCGTTGATTGAATTTTGCACTTATCATGCGATCTATATTTTGATGAAAATTTTTGTTGGTACTATTACGTATTTTGACCTGAAAAACACGAATTTCATAATATGGTAATTTTGCACTTATCATGCGATCTATATTTTGATGGAAATTTTTGTTGGTACTTAGGTATTTTGACCTGAAAAACACGAATTTCATAATATTATCGTGAACATATCTCTAGTTTTCGAGATAATCGATGCGAAAGTTGGAAATTTCACCTTCTTTGTATGGCAACTTTTGGGCAAGTATTGTATCTTCTTAAGTCCGTATTACATGGTGCAGAAATTGATACAGAAAATGTTCCATTTTCTCAAACTGACTCTTGTACAGAAAACATTGACAAATTTTCTGCAAATAAATATTGTTTGGTAATACACGATATCAATAATTCAACACATAAGCATGCGCAATATGTGAATCCAAACGGCTTTTATGAGGATTTTAACCTCATTTTAACCTAACTTGTTGAGAGATGCTTTTGGAAATTTTCTACACAAACAAGGATGTCTCCAATAAATCATTCTTTGACTGTGGCAGCTTCAGCTTGCAGTGCTTTAATAATGTTTACATTAATGAAAATTTATATGGAGAGACATAATAATAGCAGGAAAGGACGGCTTTGGAATCGCGAATGGCTGAGAAAGAGGTGGATATATAGGTCTTATTTCCATCATTGCTGAGAAGGAGAGATAATGGCAGAGGTGTACTTAATATGGTTGAGAATGAACTTCTTGTTGAGAATACTTTTTAGCATACAAAAATCGGTATTCTTCTATTGGTGCCAAAACTTGTTCTGCTGTCCAATTCATATCACTATTGCCCTAACTGTGCCCAAAGACTCTCACTTTTATTTGTACTTCGAGGCGATTCGCGAAATATGATGATATTAATAAAATTAACCCCACAAATATTCGCAAAAACAATAATATGCTGCAATGCAATAATCACACTGCACATGATCACATACAAAAAATCTGTCCGAAAATAGAACCTGTCCTATTTTTCTTGGATGGAATATTCAGATTCAGTTTTTCTGTAATACACGATGCAGAAAATATTGCCTTCACATTTTCATACAGTAAATGTACCATTTTCTGCACCGTGTAATAGGGACTTTATTAGATCCCAAGAAATATTACATGCATTTACCATGGTTAATTATGATTTTTGTATAAGAAAAACATCATAAATATGTAATTTTTCCGTATTTTTTCTATTATTTCTTAAACTAGGCTACATATTAAAAAACGGCCATTTTGAAAACTTCAGTGCGAATCTTTAGCGAATAAAGGTGGATGTTGGGTGGATGCCCTATAGCAACACGAGTCAGTGCTGTGTTCTCTCTCTTCAATACATGTCAAAAAGAAAGATGGTTATCAGTTAAAGAAGGTGAAATTTCGAACTTTGGCGTCGATTATCTCGAAAACTAGAGAAATGTTCACGATAATATTATGAAATTCGTGTTTTTCAGGTCAAAATACGTAAGTATCAACAAAAATTTCAAATCAAATAAAGAAATTTGTATAATCCTTAACCTATATATATTTTAAATTACTTATGAACAAGAATGTTAGAAATGATTTAAGTATGTTGGCGTATTATGGTGACAAAGACAGAAGACCGCCAAAACTCAAACTAAACCAACGACCTAACCTAACCCATCGAAAAACGAAACCTAACCAAACCTCCACAGACCGGAAACCTCCAAGGATATTGAGTTTAATATCCTTGGGAAACCTCTGGGATAAAATCAAGGATATGTTTATTCACTTTGAGGTGGGGATAAATGCTTTCAAAATCAATCGATAAATTACCTCTAGGATAAAGTTAACTCCGGGTCAGCTAGAGCTAACCCCTCGGAATATAAACCGGACCTAAAGAACCTAACCTCACCCATTTTTAAATTAAAGTAGTTGTTATTAAAATAAAAATGTTAAAATTATCATTTTAATTGTCTTTATGGAAATTAGCACAAATTAAGTACTTCATTCTATCAAGTATCTAGCGCAGTACACCATATCTAGGTCTATATTTCTATCAAAAAATAATTAATTATACACAGATTACAAAAATTGGTTGAAATCATTGGACAATTTTATGGATATAAATGAAATTAATCACATGAAATAAATATTTCTCTTGATTGTACTTTTCTTTTGAATCCATGATACTCGCGAAAGAAACGTGATCAATAATCAAGATCAGTTAGTTGTCAATACAATTAAATTAAAAAAAAGCAGTTGTATTTCCGGCAACAAATGCTACAAGATTGGTTGAAATATATTGGAAGAGTCAACAATTTTATAGAGTACCAATATTGAAAATAAAATCAATGTTCATGAAATGCTTTCCAAATCTGAAATATATATAACATATACCTTTTCAATAAATTGATCAATAATTCCAATCAATACAAAGTTATCAATACTCTTTAAATAAAAATAAAAAACTACCACCGATCCAAAGGTTTTTCGGAAATTACTTATGAAACTCATTGATGCATAATTTACAAGACCAAGATCCTTCCGGAGGATTAACAAGAGGTGGATTCAGGCAATACATGTGATAGCCCCGATCGCAATCGTCACAGAAAAGTAGCTGATCCTGAAAAAACAATGATAACAGGGGTCATTTATCGGGGTTATAGAAGAACAATAATAGATAATTCATCAGTTAATTTTGCAAACAGTGATAAAAATTGCCTTGAATAGTTATTGAATATTAAATTGATATAATCAACTTCAAGGTACATATTTCTTTATATTCAAAATGATATAGGAGATCGTTTTTGTCTGCTTCAGAAAGTGGAAACGTTGGTTAAACTCACATCATTATCAGAATTTCCACACATAGAACAGCATTTGCATTCTATACACTGCCAGCGATATTTCTTGACAGATATCTTCATGTTGTCCGTGAACTGCAAACAGGTGGGATGCCCTGAAATATAAATTCATCCCAGGAAATTAGGAATCTTACTTCAGATGAAATCTCATCAAATGAGCTCTTAACTGTTTAAGTATCATATTCATGCTTTCTAGATTGGAATCTCACGAATCCATTCCATTTTCAAAATACACCAATTTATATTTTATGAGTCAGCAATCTATGACGTATCACGTGAATCAAGGGTGAAGTAAGATACCTTATCTTAGGACCCATAACTCCAAGGATGAGAGATGATACCCAACCAACAGACTACTTTCTACACCACAGCAGAGAACACCACAGTCAGTTTTCAACATGTTCAAGATAATGTCGTCAGTTTTTTCGGATATGTAGAAGAAACTAGAACCAATTTTTTCCTGTGTGAACGCGGTTTTTCATTTGCTTCGTCATCAGAATGGTGTAGGATACAAAACTATAGTTTTTAAATTCAATTCTGGAGAGTAATTTGATCCATGTATTTTTTATTAAAGACGTCTTTCAATTCTTTGATGCTAGGGCAAAAACATAACTACATTTTTCTCCACTTTTCTCTAATGATTATTTTGTATTCACCCCTCAAACTTCTGGAATCGATATGACTCATCAAAATGATGTAAAAAATGAGTCGAAGAACACATTTTTTCAAAGATGTTAAAATCAACCGTTGCTACCGAATTTTGTAGGCACAATATTCATTGATAAATTGGGAGATATGTATTTCGAGTTTTGGTGTGTATTTTTTCCACTTTTTCAAATTGAATCTGGTTCCATGTTTTGGGATAGTTTGGGAAATTGAGTGCCGAAGAACAGTGATCTTCCAAGTTGCGTAATTTTCATGAAATGTAAGTTAAATGTTTCAAAATGATACCAACAATAACACTTCAAGTTCAGAAAAGAGAATGAATTATCGCCACATTCTGAAGTGCAACGTACTTCGGCACTAAATATAATCAAACAAGTTTTGTTTACATGTCACTGTTTATTGCACAATATCATTACACTTTCAAGGAAGAAAACTGTTCTTGACAACCCAATCAAAATCGTTGAATTCAAATAATATCCATTAGATAACAAACAACTTGAGTTTTTTCCCCATAATAAATTGATGCATAAATAATAATTGAAGTATCTATAAAATCCAAATTGGATACCTCATATTTTCTAAATTCATTTGATTTTTTTTCCTAATATAAACAAAAATTATGTAAGTATCATAAATTATAAAAAAAGTGATTATTCATTATAATATATAATTATATTTGCTTTTTGCTAGGCTTAATTGAATGTACATACGTATATCATATCACTATCAGGGATGAAAAAGAGTCTATTATTCCCCAAAACATAAATTTTCAAACTCATGTTACTTCTTATTGGTCAACTATTCAAAGAATTTATTTAAGAGGAAAAAAACTCCACTTTTTACAATACCGAATCATCTGATTTTGTTCAGAAATATAACAACTTAATTGAAAAATGTGATTTATTTAATCAATGAATTTATTCTTAGCATAATTCTATTTGAATATATGATCACCTCAGAACCTGAAGTCTACCTGAAATTTTTTGCAGACTGTAGAACAAAATTGTTGACCATAAGAAGAACATAATTATCGGTAGATTTAGATAAATATATAAACAATAAATGCTTTTTTTGATATTGGAAGACAATCCAAATTGGAATTTTTAATACCTTACCTTATATAATTAATGTATTTGGTAAATGCAGTCTATCCAGGCAGAAAACTAATTCTTCAATATACTTTAGTATTAGTAATTTATTGAACTGATCTGGAATTTTCATTACCAATTGATCGAAAATTTGAACAGTTTCATGACAACTTGAATTTCATTGAACAAATTAATGATGTTTGTACATTTTTGGCAGCTCTTTGTTCCTTTAATAATAAATCAATTTAGTAAGAATCAACATTGGGTAAAATTCCAACATCTAAATTTGGTCTTCACAAACAATAATCTACGAATAAAACGAATACTTTTAATAAAATTATTGGTTAATTCATAGTCAACTGATACTTTCATTTGAAGTACCAAGTTGGTAATTATTTTTTAACAGAGCCATCAATATATAAAAAAAGAATTGTAAGTGAATAGGAACTATGCATCCATATTTGTGTACTTTTAGAGTCCCTCAAAATGACTATCATTACCATAATATAATATGACTAGGTAAAGAGAATTATACAAATGAAAAAAAATATTTTGTTACTACTGAATAAAAGAAAATAAGTGAAATCATTTCAAGAATATAATATCTTCCATAATGATATGAAGGTTAGTTTCATAGACAAACAATCCATTATAAACAGAAAACACTTTTCTATTCTGGAAATGATTTTGCAGTGGCAATTGGGGAATGATCCTTTGGACTATAATTAATTATTTTTTATTAAATATCTTCAAAACGTCGCATTTCAAACCTACCATTTTACAATTTTCCGAAATAATAAAAACTTTTAAAATGCTCAAAGAAAACTCAATATTGGAACTTAAAATTTAAAGCGTCTGTTTCTATTTGACCATCTGGCAACATCGACTGCAGATTTCAGGTCAGAACACAGAATATATATACGACCAATAAGTGTTCTGTGGTTTAGAAATGAGCTTTTGCTCAGTTTTGAAGGTTAATTTTTTATTTGACATAGTCCACAATGTTTTTGTCGGACAGAAAGTTATGTTTCGACTCTGAACATTCATATAATATAATTTTTTAATCATACAATGACATCAAGTGTACACAATAAATAGGCGATGTTGCCGATTTGTGAACTAGAAACAAAGCAATTTAAAATCTAAAACCCCATACTCCAAAAATGAATTCAGATAGTCGAGACCGTTTTAAAACAGTCATCATTTTATGAGCCGAAAAAATGCAACGTTTCATAACGTCACTTGTCATAGTTACTTAACCTGAGATGACAGTTCACCATATTGAAACAGTCCAGGAGAAGCTTTCTAGAACGTTTTGAACCAGAATCAAGTGTGACGTCACAAATGGTTCAAGATAATCAAGTGTTTCAAATAGTTTCAAAACAGTTTCTCACAAAAAAATGCCTTAAACCAAACTGAGGAACATTCCCCAATCAGTGCCTGCTGATATCACCTCAACCAGTCGACACTCAGACGACCAGCACCCAAAACCACAACCCCTCAGGCCCAAATGAACCCCTACTTCTTCCTCCTACCCCTCTTTGAAACTCCATCGCCCCCCTTACCTGATCTGCCGCAGTCCGAGCACGAAACTAGCTCCTCCTGAATGCCCGTCTTCTTGTTCACCCGCTCATCGCCGAGGCAAAAGTCGCAGTAGGGGCTCGGCGAGGGCTTCTTGGGACCCTCCGAGGGGCCCGCCAGCTCGGGCGGCGGCGGCGGCCCCGCCGCCTCCAGGCTGTTCTCGGGCACCAGCACCGGCATGGGCGCGTCCTCCGAGGGCGGCGCCACCAGCTGCTGCGGCGGCAGGTTGGGCGGCAGCGTGGGCGGGGCCTGACAGGGGGGTGGGGCCACCATCGGTGGTGGGGGCGGGGCCACGCCGGGGGGCGGGGCGGCGGTGGGGGGAGGGCGGCCGCGGCCACGTGACTGAGGACCTGTGCGCGGGGAGAAGTTAGGTTGGGTCTTTCGAGTTCGGGAGATGTGCGGCGATGAGATACAATGCGAAATCTACCGGGCACACACGTTGAAATGCACATTTACAGACTTCGGGTGATGGAAATTGGGACGCCCCAGAATAACATCCTCGTGAGACACTCAGATAAATGAGGTAAGGAAGCATAATAATATGCACAATGAGTGAAGAAGCAAATTTCTTTCAAAACCTGTAGCAAGGATTTTGATGATATGCCTATAGTAGTGGCTTTGCGGGCTTTGCAAGATATTTCGATATGAACTAAGACAGATAAATTTTTGATCATTATCCTAGTACTCCTGTTCATCCCATTAGTCTGTAGATATGATTCAACCATGAAGCAACATGTGATACAGGTAACAAACATTCACAAAGAATTCTATTTAGGAAAGATTTATTTATAGTACTAAATGTGCTTGCTGATTTTGAAAGAGGAAGGTGGTTAATCATTATTGAGTTAAAAATACTACTTTTGTGAAAAAGAAAACGATCGGGAGTAAGAAAAGAATACTAGAGAGCTGTTCATTCCTACTACACATGCATGCACAATACACTCAAATCGAAGGAAAGAAAAAGAGTCGCGACTATTTACACTCCGGCATGGACCGATTTAGAGATGAAATCCTATTTTCGCAATACTATATTTTGTGTGAAATGTGATAATTATTGTATTTGAATCAATACACGTTTACAATATTCATTGTTGCTTTTTCTAGAAATTTGTTCCAGAAATTCGAACAATATTTGAAACCAATGTTCCAGGGAAGTTTATTTAACCAATTTATTTCTCTTCATCATTCTGGAAAAGGCGCAAATAACATCGGCAAAATAATTCGAACTTGTAAGGTTGGGAGCTTCGGCTTTAGACATCTTGTGCAATTGGCTTGGTTCTTGTGTATTTTTTATCTTTTATTTTTGACATTTTTAAAAATGAGATAGTATCCTCCCGAGCTTGATCCCTATACTCGATGACACATGATGAAATCTATCATTACAAAAATATTGATCGGTTTTCGAATGTTCAGGTACGAAATTACGGAACGAAGAGGGCCCCGTATTTAATCACTTTCATTATCATTCACTAGAAGAATATCATGATTTGTTTCTTGGAATAACCGCCAATATCACTCAATACTCCTGAATCTATAAGTTAGCCTTTGAGCAAATAATGTACTTGAAGTGTACACAGAAATAAGGATAGTACAAACTAGGCCGCCTATTTAGAAGCAGAAGTGTACTGCTGAGTTTGCGCATCGCGGATTTGTGAGTAATCACCAAATATGAATGATATTCGCTTATTAATCCTACTTGTACGATAGTGCAGTATTCCCGGAACAAGTCGCACGGTGAACCCCGTATTAATGACATCTACGGATCTACATCTCGAAGTCTGCCCATGCGGCGTGGATTCAAGCGCGACCGGGTGAAAAAAGTTCAAAAAGGCAGTACCGGGTGTCTGGTTCAAAAAGGAAACGTAACTATCTTGGTACACTTGTCCTTGATCCTGCCTGCTGCCGTTTTGAGGGTCCCCACCCATCCCCGCATTGGGCGGCGACGCGGCCAACGGCATCGCGCCCACGGACCCGCCCATGGGCGGTATCACGCCCACAGACCCGCCCATGGGCGGCATCACGCCCACAGGCCCGCCCATGGGCGGCATCGCGACCATGGGCGGCGCCGACTGCCCGATATGGCTCTGAAGGCCGGGAAAGGCGGACGGCGTCGGACCGCCGCCGCCCATTGGCGCGCCCGGCTGGGCGGTAGGGGTGGGGGCGTTACTGTCGCGCGAATTGTCATCGCTAGCGCCCTCTTTATGAGAATGGCTGTAGTGGTAAGTCAGACCGGGCCTGGTCTTGTAACGCGCACCACACACTGAAATTTTCCAAAAAGAAAAAAGAAACAATGCCAATTGGTCTGCTCTTTCGTGGTTGGGTTCGTTTTTGATAATGGTGGAAATAAAGTTCATTTTCGATTGATTCGAATGATAATCTTCTGGCGAACCGCAATCGGGTTATTGGAATGAAGTAAGAGATACATTGGTTGGAATTTGTATGGCAATCACCGTCCACATTTATGTGGTAGTTCCATAACTCTGCATATCGTTAACGCAATTTCTCAGGGATTATTCTGGTAGGCGGCAGTTGGATTTTGGCACAAAGGTATGCTTTTTAATAATTAGGTTTGCCTGGTGAAATAGTTGTTAGCGAATGTGTCAACCTAATAAATCTGTTGGTAATACAAAAAAAAGTCCAAATCTTGAGGAAATATCAACCAAAAGCTTTCACCAATTACTGTTATGCTTCATTCAGTGACATTATAAGTATGGAAGTGATTACGTAATCATTACAAAATATAGCAGGCTTGTTGAAATATTTTATTGTCCAAGTTCTTGAATACTATCAGCTACATATCGAGTGTTTTCCATGAAATTCTCAATGAATGGTTCATCTTCTTGAAATTATGAGGAGATAACTGAGTAGAATAAGTGGATAGTGTTATTCACCATAAATAAATAACCCACTGTATCTTTTAATTCAATATATTAGTATCTTTCTAGATAGAGCAGGATAGACAAAGCAAGTTAAAAAAGATTTGATGTTAATTGTTGACCAGAAGATTGTCATTTTTTTGCCTTTGATTTGGGACTGGAACCGAATAATGTACCAACAGATGTATCCGATTAGAATTATTGTTATTGAAAGCGGTGGAGGTCGAGTTTGTTAGATAATGCACCTGGACCAGAAAGATTGAAGGAAAATATAGTCATACATATTGAACAACTGAAACCAAGCGCCGGGTGGTTTGAACCCGAACCGAAATTCAGAACCACATTTTGATCAGTGAATCAGTGATAGAATACATAGACTACAGAATCTATTGAAAATCATTCTAGAATTAGATTTTCTTCAACAAATTGAATAAACTTCTGGTGAAATGTAAGTATTACAATTTTTAATGATATTCTATTCTATATATCAATTTTAAGTATTGAGTTACTCTAAATCAAAATCAAAATAATGGGAACCATATAATGAAAATATGGAGGAAAATATTCTGTTGAAATACTAAAAAGTAGTGAAGAATGGTTCTGTTCATACATAGAATAATTTATTGCAACTTCAAGTTTGTATTATTGCCTTATAACTCCAAGAACAAGACAGGCAAACAGATAGGTAACAAAAGTGAAAAAATGTGCAAGTTAGTCCAATTTAAATTTGATAATTTCAAGAATTTCATTCTACAAACAAATAATTACCAAAATTTGATTTAATTTTCAATGAACTCTGCAAGCAATTTGAAAGTCTAATTATCATAGCAATTTAACAGGTGTTGGAAAATAACATTTTTATATAATAACAAGTCATAATATTCAATATGGATTTTTTTTCTCTATTTTCGGTTCGAGTCCCTGCCTGAACAATAAATAACAAGCTGTCCTAAAGCATGAAGCATTTAAAAACACCATTATCGCTAAAAAAATCTACTAATTATGATCATTTCCATAGGGGATTATTTTCACATGCCCAAGCACTGAATCCTTGAAAAAATTATCCAAATAGTTCATAAGCATTTTGTTGTTTAGTACTCAAGATATCATATGAAAACAATTTAATCAAATATTTCTGTTGAAATCATGTTTCAACAAAAATCTAAATGATTTGAATTAAACAAAACTGACTAGAATGAAAAGGACCCAAATAATCATAAAAGAAAAAATTTGTGACATACGTTCACAAGAAAATGGTTTATCAGGATCTCCAGGAGTAGGGTCAAAGCTATGACCAGCTTTCTTTCTTCCTCTACCACCTCCTCCTGCTCCTTTTTTTCTACCAGGAGTGCTGGGAGAATCTGTTCCACTACGTCCCTATAAAAGGATTAGTAACTGAGCATATCTCATCACTACCATATTATCAAAATGAAGCATTTACTTTCAAACTCAGTATACAAAGCACCTACCATCAATTCAGATAAAATTACATACCCTCCCTGCACCTTTTCTTCCTCTTTTCCTTTTAGAATAGGTCTCCTCATAATCCAGATCAGAATCTGCATCTGGCTCATCATAAGCATCCATTTCCAACATATCAGCTTCATCATAAAACCATTCCTACAAAATATAATAAAAATATTACTTGGGCAGAATGGACATAACTCCAAATAATACCTTGGAAACCTCATCTTTCAGTAGCTGGCTATCCTTGCTATCAGTATCTTGGAGAGCAGGATTTTCAATCTGAGAAATGCTATGCATATCTACCTCACCATCCATCAAATGGTCAGCTGCTCTGGCAAAAGCTCTAGCATTCATATTGAGATATTGTCTCCTCTTTTTTCTCCATCTTTGTCGAGGATAGGAATATATTTGTCCTGGGAAGAGGCCAGGCAGTCGCTGTCGTCGGTTCATAAATAAGGAGGAATGGTTCTGAGCTATACCAGTTTGAGCATCAATGAAAGGTAATCTCATTCTCCTCTCAATACACAATCTTGTGTTGTAGTTCGCGGAACTTTCTATGATATCTTTGTAGGCAGCTTCATTAAAGAAACTGAAAAACAGCACCATATGAATAAGAGACTACTGACTTACTTTATCCTGGCTGTTTCTTTATTATTGGAGCCATTGGAGGTATGTTATAAAGCTCACCTTTCGATTTTTTCCAAATTCGTGCGATTTGCATTATTATTTACGACTTCTACTGGGGTAACCATTGAAGGTACGGTTGCCATTTTCACGTTTCACGAAAAACGCTGGAGAAAAAATAAAAAATCGATTAGTGCTCAAAAGGAAAATGCCAAGCAGCGTTGCCAACCGTTGGATACTCGATTATGGTACCGATAGCCTAAAATTATGGTACATTGCCTGAAATTATGGTACGCATATTTTGACAATTAACATTCGCATATGTTGACAGTTGACATAGTTGGCAACACTGTATTGTTGTGACAATTGACAGAATGATCCTCGTTCATATGTTCAAAATTTTAATTTATGAGAAATTATTATTATTATTATTATTGGGAATGTAATCAAGGCCATCAAGGGTGAACATTTGAACTGAAAAATTAATTTGATAGTAACAAACTAAGAACTTAATTGCTTGGTATACATTTAGCCAATGTAGGATTATCATCTTTACGTGCCAATCAATATTTAAATTATACTTGATGCATGGCTGCATCTCTGAATTTTCGAATTCTTTTGGATTTTCTGGCCCTCTTTTAAGGAGTCGCCGAACCAGTTCCGTTATATGATTTCTCTGCTATCAACGCTACCGCTACTTGATATGTCTTTTGGTAGTTTTGAGTTTTAATTCATATAAACAGCAAGATAAGAACAAAGAAACCCAAAGCATTCAATTCTTCAATCTCCATCTTCTTTTTTGGATTGTGTGGTGAGATGTCATATTGCTGTCAGTAGTGTCAGTCAAATGTCAATTGCCAACGGAATCTCATCATACCAAAATTATGGTACAAAAGGCGTACCATAATGGATCAATATGGTACATGGTACACAAGGCCAGATTATGGTACAGATACCATAATTATGGTACGGTTGGCAACGCTGATGCCAAGCCAAACGAAAACCTAATCTTTCGCTGTCACTCACAGACTCACAGAGTTTACCACAGATCAAGCATAAGTGAGATAGGGTCACTGATTGGGTCAAATGAGGTTAATTTTCAATAACTAGTTCGATTTAGAAATAAGGGATGGCGCTACTTGTACGCCACTAACGACAATATTTCATTTGAAAATTGTTGTTTCAACACTCCAGACCACATTGGTATTTTTGCAAATGCTTACTCACTGTTGATTTCGCGGAGCTACAATTGATTTTACATCGGAAAAGATACTATTCGAAGAGAACGATAGTAGTGCATCTTCTGATGTCCTTCGAACTAACTTCATAAATTGTTGCCACATTTTTCTTTATATTTTGTGGACTGGATCTGTGTCCTGTGTCAGACCTGAGATCTGCGCATGGCAGAGAGTGCTGTTGGCTAGCTACTCTGCTTCAAACAGATGATTTGCCACTTTTGCCAGCCAGTTTGCTTCTCGTTTTTGAATGTGTGGTGTTTCGCTTTGTTCGTGCTTTGTGTGCGTGTTCCACTAAAATTAAGCCTAAATTCGTTTTTATTTGTGTTGAACATTTCAAAAGTGCTACTGAACAACATTCGGAACAGTTTGAGGTAGGTTTCAGCACGTCCAGACCAATTTTATGAATATATCGTTGAGGAAAGTAATAAAACAAATGTCATTGATAAATATGGGATCGTTCCATAGGGTTCGTTTTGTTAAGTTTCTGTTTTTGCTACATTCAGATATTAATAGTAAACGAATAAAGCAATTCGACGTTGAGTATTTCATAGGTAGGGTGGACATATCACCGCAGCACTGTCTGCACCATAATCCTTACTATATATAGCAGGTATATTATTTTGTTAAAATACCCACATATACCCGTATCTTCTGAAATAACACATAAAACCAGAAATTGTTACAATAGTTATTAGGTTCATCATTCTTCATTAATGTACTGCATTTGAAGGATTTGAAATTACTTGCTGAAGAAAATAACTCCCTTGTTTTTGGAAATCGAATATCGGTTACGTTTTACGTTTCAGAGTGTTCAACAAGTTTCTTTCTTTCTCTCTCAATGAGTAGTATCATTGTATAAACACTCCATATGTACCATATTACGATCCACGAATTTACGATCATATTAGGTACACGATAGTATTGTACCTATTTTCCGAATGTGAAAGTTCCTAGTATTTACTGATCTTACCAATTGGATCCTAGTACCTACTTACCTCACTTGTTATTCTTCCTGACTACCAAAGTTTTGAACATACCTAGGTAATACTTAATTTTCTTTATTTCTTCAAGGTGAATTCTGTTACAAGTATACTTTTGCAAACAGTAATGAAACTCGAATAGGTAAATAATATGAAAAAAATAGTCACCCAACTTATGTTTGACAAGATTGTTTTTTATGAATGGGCCTATTTGACATGCCATGTCAAACACAAGATGAAATTATGGTCTATAAAAAGTTTAAGCCTCAACATTTACACTACAAAATATTATACAGCTTTAATCGATTGTGCTGCTGGTAAATATGAGTGATACAAAAATGAGTTCACCTATTGTCCTTTGTTTCAGATAACTGATTTTGCGAGAACACATTTCTATCAGCAGTTGTAGTTTGATTCGTAATTTTCATTAGAACCCGATGAGAGTAAATTCGAACGAACGAACATGAAGGAAGAGATTATGACTGCTGTTATGTTTTTCATTCGATTCATCGAAAAGAGTGATTCCTTTCCCCGGAACCAGCTAGATAACTTCAAGAAACATCTATCCGAACTTCTCATAGAAAGGTTAGTCTTTGATTTTGATGAGCGAGTATCCCAAATGTTTCATAGTTATTCTACCTGGTCTTAAACACACATGAGTTTTTGATATAGTAAATACGGAGGATTAACAACTACAATAGTACTTATCTTGATATTTTGAGAGCAGAACAAAAAGAGGGTACTCATTGCACAAATCAACAGTTCAACAAAATGGACATATGACAGCAATTTACTGCTGTGCATATCATCAGTTCTAATTGACTCAATAAAGATAAATTGGAACCAGAATGATCCGTTTTTTCAAGAGTGGAATTCTAATTATTCTGCTTCCATTATTTCAGAAGTATAGTATGTAGTTTTAAATTGACTTTGAATTGAATATGTGATATCTTCTGATGATAACCATCATTGAAAAATCATTCAACTTGAGTTGTAGTTTACTTTTCAAAATAACCTTATAGGAACCGATATCTCATTATATATTGTGTTTCTATCTTGACCAAGACCATTAAAGTATGTGTTTGAATCGAGTTTTGAATATTCGATTGGATATGTCCGCGCTTACATATTGAAGTTTCTAATGTATGGGGTGTTGAAGTGTGTGAAGAATACTGATAGATATTTATTTTATTATTAGGTACTCAGCAAACATACTGGGAACAATATGGTATCAATATCAAGCTCTTCATTTGATCAGCGGCATAGATAAGATATAATTGAATTTTCGTTGTAAATTTTCATCATTATCATTAGTAACAACTCTTTGGTCTATTGATGTTAGAAAGTCAACCCCCGATCAGAATATCCATTATCCCCCTATAAAACCCTAATTATCTCTTATGGTGGAACACAAATAAATAGATAATATACCACACCATTTCATTGTGGTTATTCAAAGGGTTCAGGCGAGGGTTCAGGTAAAATATTCAATAGACCAACTTCATGAAGAATATTCTATTATGTCAATATTATTATGATCGATTTTCATAAATCCTTATGGAAGACGTATATTAGTTTATTGATCAATTAAGATTCCGATTTTTATCTCGGAATACCGACTTTTATCTCGGAATACCGACTTTTATCTCGGAATTCCGACTTTTATCTCGGAATTCCGACTTTTATTTCAGAATTCCGACTTTTATCTCAGAATTCCGACTTTTATCTCGCAATTTCGACTTTTATATCAGAATTCATTGATTTACACATAAATCGACATGATCTATCTATCTGAAATATTTTCAACGATACAACTTTGCCGATTATACCAGTTACTTTGATTTTTCAAATGAATCACTCAGTATAAAATATAATTTTATGGATCCCCATCACATTTTCAACAACTTATATACAGGGCTATTCATAAGGAATCTCGTAAACGATAAGAGATAGAGTGTCGGTTAAATTGTGGCAAAGTTTAGCTCTTTTGGTTCTGAAGATATACAGGAAAAACAAAAAAATCCCAAATTATTTATTTGCCTGTATCTTCTTTATTCGCAGACATATTGAAAATCTATCCACATTTTGCTATTGGCACTTGATATGGGCTATCAGAATATGTTCATGAATCTTGTTTTTGACTTGGGACACCCCCATCTTTGAATTTTTAAATACGGATTTGTATTTTTTTTGTAGTTTTTGGATCGTCAACGTTCACTTCATACTAAGAAATTAAATTTAATTTTATATTTCGGGATGTTTTGGTAATATTTTATTATAATTGGGTGAATTATTCCTTTTTAAATTACGGCCATGGGAAATTGGTTGATTGAGTTGAATAAAAACCTCAATAAAAACACAATAGCAACTTTCACGTCTCCCCATGTACCATGTGTGTGTTTTTCGAGAGTATTTTTTTTAATTTTTAGGTACCAATTCAAATAAATAATTTGGGATTTTTTTGTTTTTTTTGTGTATCTCCAGAACCAAAAGAGCTAAATTCGATTTTTTCACATCATTGAATAGGTCTCTAAAATACGCAACTTTGCCACAATTCAACCGACACTCTATCTCTTATCGTTTACGATGTACAGAAACGAATTTGAATAGCCCTGTATATGACCGTTTCGAAAAGTTCATATTTGTCAAAAAAAAACAGAATAATTTCTCTAAAACGGTCATAGATTCGTTTTGTTGAAGCCAAAGTAGATTTTTTGCAGAGCCCGGAGGATGTTATGAACTTATACACCTTGTATTATGCAATTTTGTTAATTTCACTTGGATAGAGTTAGTTGGTCATGATTGTCATCAAGACAAGAAATAAATAAAGTCTAGTCAAAAATATCAACTGATTTTTGCCGTAAAATTAGTGTTTTGCCCAAAACATTTGGTTATACAGGCCGTTTTTCTTATAATATAACATTGCTATATTTCTAAACCGTAATAGACACAAAGACGTAAAATTGAGAGAAAGGTAATTATGTTGGTGAGCAGTGAGTTGGTGAGAAAAAATCTACAATTCTATTAAAAAAAAACTAAAACAGCATTTTTAGTTTTCCCTCTATATATATGTATAACTCTGTAAGGGCTAGAGTCCCTGTAGATTTTTTCTGACCAACCCACTTGGAATTCCGAGATAAAAGTCGGAATTCTGGGATAAAAGTCGGAATTTCGAGATAAAAGTCGGAATTCCGAGATAAAATTCGGAATTCCGAGATAAAAGTCGGGATTCTGAGATAAAAGTCGAAATTCCGAGATAAAAGTCGAAATTCCGAGATAAAAGTCGGAATTCCGAGATAAAAGTCGAAATTCCGAGATAAAAAGTCGGAATTCCGAGATAAAAAGTCGGAATTCCGAGATAAAAAGTCGGAATTCCGAGATAAAAAGTCGGAATTCCGAGATAAAAAGTCGGAATTACGAGATAACAGTTGGAATTCCGGCTTTTAAGTCGGAATTCCGAGATAAAAGTCGGAATCTTAATTGATCAATAAACAAATAATACGTGGCCCTTCTACGCTTCCGTAAATCCTAGCAATTTTTTTTATAATTCATTTGTCCACCGTTTGACCTACAATACTGACCGTTCCAACTAATCGGTTCTGATCGATTTCTTGCGCCAACCTTCTTCGGTCTGCTCGGCCGCAACAATTGCCGTTTCTGAAGCAATCTCGATGGTTTCTTCAGTGCGTTTTGCGCAAGAAAAACTCATCGAAGACGTCGATAATGATAATTTCATTCCGCGCTTTGGAAAGTACGCGCTCTAGCACTGCCATGAGGTTACAGCAAGAGTTAGTTTGGGGTGGTATCTGGGTATAGGAGATGCGATTTGGGTTAAATGAAAAAAAGGTTGCTCAATATACGGACATTTTTTACGTTGCTCTTGCTCGTTTTTGAGATATTTGAGAAAAATCAAATTTCCCACATTTCGTTGTTATCTCGGTTTTTATTTATTTATGGAATTATTTTAGTTGTTACCACAAAATTATATGTACTTTCTCATTGCCACTTTTTGAACTTCAATAAATGGCGTCAATTTCGAGTTCAATGAAATTTTTTCCAGTATTTTTTATTTCGATAATAGTTCATCGACCAGTACTCAAAAAAATCCGAGAAATAATCATGGCAGTTCAGACTAAGGTGTGCGATATTGGAAATACGATATCGATATCAATACTCATTTTAATATCGATATTGATCGATATATCGATATATATATTCATCGATATATCCATGTATCTAAATATCGTTATATATCGATATTTATCGATATATCGATATTATCAAAAATGTATAAATAAATATCGTGTAAATATCAAGTGTATTCACGACGTAGGTCGTATGTAAAATCATTCGAATGATTTTTCATGATCAAACATTCTCTCGAGAGGTCTCGATCGATATGTTTTCGATATATAAATATGTATCAATATATCGATATGTATCGATATTTATCAATACATCGATATATCGATATGTATCGATAAATATAGATATACCGATATCTATTGATAAATATATCGATATGTATCGATAAATATCGATATATCGATATTTTATTCTCACTATATCGTTATTTGATGTATCAGTTTGGATTCTCTTTTGATAGTGCCAAAATATACAGGGTCTCGTGATATATCATCATTAAAAAATATTTACTCATGGTATTTTTCGTTCTAAAATTCCGTCAAATCACGCTGGACTTCGTCAATTCCGATTTTGTTTTTGCCGAATTAAAATACCCATTCGACGTCAGTCACGGTGTAAAATTAGCCCGACCTCCAGCGGTTACCTTGATTTCTATCGAAAAATGGTAAAGGTTAAAGAAAACATCTGTTTTCTCACCTACATCCATGTATAGGACAGTCTGTGGTGTAACTTAAAAATAAGTTATTTTTGGATTTTTACTCTAAACTAAATTTTATCTCTGAGGAGATGATTCTTTTCGGATTGTTTGCCACTTTCCATTTATTAAATAATCTCCATAAATGTAGGTACTTCGGCCATTCATCACGGGGATTTGTTTTTTGCTGCTCCGTTATTAGTTTACCCTACCCTATGCAATATACTAAAGATGGCTTTGTATGAATAATTGTGTAAATAAGATAAAATGATAAGTTCATCGCCCTAAATGTGTTCGTTATCAACGGACTTCAAAAGATACAACGCACATCATACGTTGATTTTCTCACATTGAAATGGCTGCAACAACAGTAATCAACGTTTTGCGTATTATTTCTGTTATTTTCAGAATATCGCAGTTCACTTATTCTACAAAAGTGTATTCAGCTTCTCACATCAATCTTGTTCACATCAATGTTGACTTGTGTAAATACTATGTATAATTGGCACCAATAAAAAAAATCACATATATCAATCAATCAATCAATTTATTTGTTCAAGAATATAAAGTTCTTATTAACAAATTAGTTATAATCTGCTACAGTGAACAGAAATAGTATATTATGCAATGAGCACAAAATGGCCATTTTGTTGCGAGTTGCATACTATACTTTTTCTATGACAACATATCGTTCACGTTTAATACATGCATACATTGCAAAAACTTTGACAGAAATAAACTGATGATATTTCAACAATTTGTCGCTGGATGTCATAATTTGACAAGTCGTAGTCGTCGTGATTTTAGAGTGAACCTAGACCTAACACGAAATATTTCATTTCGCATTTGTTGCTTAGCAACTTGCCTAGCAACCGATGCAAAAATGAAATTCTGTACAAAATGTGCTTGTTTATGATTGAAGTTACAGTTATAAAATGAACATTTATCGAGGTTGTCATAGAAAAAGTATATTTTATAAGTATAAATAAAATAATGAATAGTGTAAATCACAAAACGATATTGGTAACATATAAGTACTAAAAAACATATTCGAAATATTCGTTTAGATTATAAAATTATTTGAAAACGAGTTAGTTGGATTATCCATTTTCTAAAAAGTCTAAAAGTAGTTATAAATTTTCCTACCCCTGGATATCAGAGAATTTTTGGTAATAGAGGGCTTCGGGCATGAGAGTGGAAGGTTAAATTTGTGTTTCACGTTTATTACTGATTGAGGATCTATCGTAGTGTTTGAATAAAACATGAATTTTCCTACATAGAGGTCAATAGCTGTCAATAATAGTCAATATATTATGATTTCTGAAAATTGGTTTTAGGTATAGATTGATTGTTCCAAGTTGAATTTTGAATGAGATCTCCCCCATATTTTATCTCAAGCAATTTTTTAAACTCTCATAATCTCTTGAAATAATTTATAGGCTCCTCATTTCTCTCTGAATTCTTGAAATTTCCAAAAAAAAAATATTGATATGCCCATTATTGCCCAAAAAGTGTAAGTACGAGAAATTTATATGTGGTTATTAACCCTTTTTAATTATGTTGAAGAATTTGTGTTCAGTTGTGCAAGATAAAGTCAAGGGAACATTGCACAACCACTGTTCATTAACAACAAAATTTCAACATTAGCTAGCCTGTTCATTTTGGAGACTGTATGTCTTATCCCTAAAGTCAGCTTGAATGCAGTTATTCCTGACCCTGGTTATAGTACTAGGCAAAATAGGAACATTCCGCTTCCAATTCCCAGGTCATCGCTCGATAATAGCGATATTATCGATATTATAGATAGTTGATATATCGATATTATCGATAAATCCATGTTTTTTCAATCCTTCAGAAGCTATTGAGACAAAAAATTCGAATAATTTTTTGTATTGTGTACGTGGAAATGTAAAAACTATTGGTACAGGATTCAGAAAATCAGGGGTGGGCGATAACGGTTTGGAAATATCGAGATAATTATCGATATATCGATAAATTCGCCCACCCCTAGTATTGATCAACATGTGGCTGTGATTCATATTACTTCATTTGATATATGTACTTCTTGTAATTTTTATTTATGGGTTATTTCTTTTTGTTACCTTTCACCATGCTTTGTGTATTTGATTTTTGTATCTTTGACAATAAAGTACTTATATATGATGATGTACCGGAAAGGAAAACCTTCTGATCGACAATTCCACGGTTTCGTTATTTGACACGATAAGTATCGAAGGAAATTCGTTTCGGTTTAGCAAACTAGGCCGTACCCAATGAAATGGCTTTACTGTGCCATCGCATCGACAAATGAAATAAATGAATACAGTTCAGAGAGTCGCCATCTCGATCTTGCATGTCAGTGCGTGTGTTCGTTCTACTTTTCGTTTAGCTGTTCTGTTCGGAGATATTATTATACCTTCCACGTCTCGTAATTATTCTTCGAAGCATCGTTCCCATTTGGCCGACAGCGAGATTATAAACGCGGGCAGATGTTTGCTGCACCGACAAAACACGTTTCAGTGTTGCCCATCACAATTTTTGGTTTCCACGAATTCATCATTGTTGTTTAACTCATTCGGACAACACCAATAAGATTCCAGAATTTCACAGAAAATTGCATGCCTATCATATTCACCAATTCCTGGCCCAGAACCTTTCTGTGGACTCTCCAAAGCCCACTTGGGAGAAGAGTCTCAACTTTCGATCATATAACAGACTAGATGGATAACGCCCAATCCTTGCCACAGTAGTTGTTTGAAGCCAACATCTAAATCAGTTACTAGGGTTACCTCATTCTAAAACAAGGATAGCAACAACAGATTTCCCCAGCATCATTGTTTTGCTATCTTGGAAGGGTCTGAATTTGAATAAATTGACTATACTAACAAAATTATCGTATCCATTCTTCCTAAGACGGAATGAAAACAATGTAATATCAAAGTTTTCTGAAAATAAACATCTTTGATTTATTACCCGAATGATAATGGATTCAATTCACTTTCACAACTATATTGTTTATTTTCTGACAATATAAAGTTTCAAAGTGTCGAACTTGAGAAATATATAACATCAAACATGTTAATACTTTTCAATTCCACTAAATATAGGCTTATCTACTACTGAACATTTTCTTATCACTTTGGCCAACCATTTTATCACTCGTAGTGGAATGATGCGAGCAAACTCTTGAAATATTCTCTTTCCCGATCATATTTTTCCATATATCCACTAACTTTTCATCTCGGGGAAACTCAAGAATGTTTTCAAATTACCAAAAATCGTTTTGCATATGAGGGTGGGTAGATAATGTTTATTCAACGAATGATACGACACTGCGTAACTCATCAGTGGAATGTTGTGTTCTGGTCACCACTTTTAAATCCTCTCTTACACATTTCACAGCGTTTCACCATCCTTTAAATTCGATTTGAACAGAATAAACATGGTTTGTAAGTGAAATCCTATTGAATTATTCACAAAAAAAAGGAAATATGCCGTTTAATGAACCATCAAACAAAATTTGATTTGAAAACGAGACGTTTCGCGCTGTCACTGTCAGCGTTCGGTAGATTATCGGTTGAACGAAATTAGCGGCGTTGGCGCATTCACCAGAAATGCCGCAATCTCCAGAAAGACCTGCTATATATAGAAACCACTTATATATAAATGATGCACTGTATTATATCACGAACATTGAATACATAACTTTTGACACCCTCATATGACTTATATAAGTGCCAAGAGAAGGATATATATGTGTGGGAATCTTGAAAAAATGTGGTCTTGGGATGATTATCACTTTCAAATGTAATGATGTGGCAACGTCTGTGGGGAAAAAACATATGTATATGAATTTCATGTTGGCTTCAAGCAATTTGGGGTTACTATTCTAGTGGATTTGTTGTTTGAAGGTTAAACCCCTCAAAAAATATTCAAATGTAGCTCGAAATGTAGAGTATGTTACCATAGAAAATGTAAGTGTGATCTGATAAGGCTATTATAGACGTTCAGTTCCTTGAAAAGCCAAATTTTTTATGTATATCCCTATATACATATGAGATGATGAGTCGCAAAAAAAGCTTTGTATCCTACCTAACAAGAATTCATGCCAGAATTGAATTTTTCAATATTGATGTCACAAAACGATAAAATAAATAAGAGTTGTACTTAAGATGAAAATACGAAATTGATTTTTTCCTATCAATGGGTTTCAAAACAAAATTCCACATTTTTTTAACCATTGAAGTAATCAAGTATCGAGAAATATGAAAACATGAAATATACAATCAATCGATTCTGTGTACTTATTCAAACATCTTAATGAGTTCAATATTTCCGTGTTCAAGAAGTGAACTGGAGTCGTTTCCCTGTATATTTAGTTAAAAGTACCTAAACTATGATATCAAATAACTTATTCATGCCTCGATTCATGCTGATCACATTTCGCAAACTCGGACAATTTGCCCTATAAGGGGTGCCAAGTCCTTCAGAACTTTTCTGTGAGAGTGTAATAGGTTTGAAAAAAATTACCTCGGAAACTCGATTTTACTTTTGTGCCGCCCGGTATAACCTGGCGTGCGCGATTCAGCCTCGCTCGACCCAATCTATGTGCAGCTTACGTAGATGATGAATAGAAAGTCGACGAGCTGCGAGCATGAATTTTTTTTTAAACGAAATGTTCACGAAGTCCATGATTTTCAAAGGGTAAGTGTCGATCTTGCGGATCTAACCTCTGGTATGACCTCAGAAGTGGGCTCTCTCTTTGGAACCACGGCGTATTATAGCATAGCCTTTTGTGTATGCATGAAGTGTCGTTTCGTGTACAGGGTGGTCCGAGTTGGACACTTTGTTGATGGGAAAACACCAATTTCCAAAGGAGTTATAGAAAACAACTAACCAACATGTTGGGTGAGAGCTCGATTTTCGTAATAAATCAAATGCCGAAAACCGCACATTGAACCGTTTGGAAGGAACAGGGCGGTTTTAAATTTTGTGCATTTCTAACTCCGTAACTTGTTATTTTTTGTTCTCGACGCATTTTTCGGAGAGGAATCCAGTGGTTTTTTATTTTATTTATTTAATACTTGCCACTTTTCTTCTGAAACTTATATTTTATTGATGTTCTCCGGGTTTCAGGTTATTTTAGATGAATTTAAAAAAAAATTGCGTGCCATGTTTGAAAAACAAAACAAATCGATACTCAATGCTCTATTAGTCTGCCTTTTGGTTACTTTCTTGAACTAAGCTTTGAACTGAAATGAGATTTTCCTGTTTTTCTTTTCAATATGTATGAAAACTACGAGGAAAACTACGAAACATGACATGACAGTAATTTTTACTTATTTGGCCGCTACGCTGAAAACCCAAATTCAGAGCTGAACATTTCATGGACCGATGAAGCCTGCTTTAGCAGCGCTGGTATTTGAAATTATTTTTTATTTTCATTCATCTTTTGACTGCACCAGGAAAACCTATAATGTTCGTGGAGGAACATCGTGCAAGCCAGTACAAGAATATTGGGATAGGAAATAAGTATTGAAATTTTTTGCTTTTGATTTTATACCTGTATGGTAGAATTAATTCATACTGTGTTAATTATGTATGTGATTATGTAACATGTAGGTTAGATTCTAACTTCAATAGAAATTGGTGTGTTTCATAAAAAGTGTTCAATTTGGACCTCCCTGTATAGGGTGGACTAAATATCTCCGGAAGTAGAAGGAAATTTCTAATTTTTTCGACAGCATTTTATTGAGCACAAAATAACTATGCCACAATTTAACCGACTCTGTATATCTTACGGTTTTCGAGATCCCCATGTTACGCCTCGAATTTGGTCCTCCCTGTACAGGCGCGCGCTATATAATAATAATATTTATTGATGTTAATGTACAGCGAAGTACTAAAGAAAGTTTAGAATCGATTAATCTAAGAATACATTGACATGTTAATAAATCTGTTAACAAACAAGACGAAGAAAAATCAACACACGCAAAAATTCTTGGAATGAGTAGAATGGGTCGTGAAGGTATGGATAAAAGAGCTATATTTTTCATTATTTTTGAGGCGAAAGCAACGACCGCTGTGACTGCGTCAAGTCGCAGAGAAATTATTTTTCAAGGTGGTTCGTAAGAACGTTGCTTTCTATTTTCCACAGTCATTAAATGCAATTTATAAGGCAGCACCTCGTAATATGAAGGGTATATATATCACTTCCGCGATAGGTACTTGTGAATTGCGCAGTTGCAATTTTTGGCCAATTCCATCCCAATCCTAAATTGCAATAGAATTATATTTCCAATTTCGGTCATTCGTCCTTAAAATCCAATTTTGGATTGTTTTATTTAATTCTGAAACATCAGGATAGTTTTTAAAAACATTGAGATTGTGATGTCTTGGTGTATTTTTTACCGATGTAACTTTAATAAATTTAATATAAGGTGCTCGTGGTATGAGATAAATAGTTCACAAAAAGATCAACGGATCAAAAAAAATTGTGTTCTTTTGTAATAGGCAAGGAAGATGTCATAAAAATGGGAAAACTATATATGGATTATAAATGAACCAGATGAATGGCAAAAGAAATTCTTCCGTATGGCTATTCATAGAAAATAATTATGGATTAGGAAACAAAGAAATACGCATCTTCGTATATTATATTCCATCAACGAATTTAACAAAAAAGTCACTAATATATAATGCTTTCAATAACCTTTATAATCATCTTCTGGTCAAAGAAACTCTCTATAGTGTTCAGTAGTATTTTGACTGGAATGGTTTGAGTTGAATTAAATTTCAATTTCATGATTTTATAGAAATATCCCGAAATTTCTTATTTTTTTACTGTAAGTTACTACCTTTTCCTCTGATTTCATATTTATCTGTACACAAGAGTTCTGATTCATGTTTATATTGTTATCTTTCTGATTATTTGCCGTGTTTGTTCCTCTGTCAGATACGTGTTATTTATTCATAGATATATTTATGTAGTTATATTACCTATATATATTATTATTATTATTGTGACTATATATATTTTTGTTGTGCTATTCTCTCCTATAATATTTTAATCTATTTTCTGTCATGACTTCGTCAATAAGAATTTATGTTCTTCAGGCAATAAAGTATATTTTGATTCGATTAGTTTTTGTAGGTATTACAAGGTATTGCAGGAAAAATAATGCTGTATATTCTAAATTCGTGGTGAATTCATTCATTCTGATAATAATAGTCTGCAAAAACTATCAAAAGTATATTAATTTCGATTTTGGGAAATAATTGTTTCTTCCGGTATCTATGTTATGTACAGTATATCAGAAATAGATTGTTCTGGAAGCGGCAAGCAATTCGTTTCACGGTGTGTATTCATTTGAAATTCCACAGCAGGACTTCGAAAATAAATAAAAGTACAGTCATGTTTTAGAGATAATATCAAACAGATGACGAAAATTTTCGATGTAGTATCCTAATATTTCCTTGAGAGTGGTTCTTATTCGTTTCCTGGTGTTTTTCCAGTGCATCGAGTAGTGGTCATTATGCGATCGCCATTTCAAAAGTTTATATCGATGAGAATAGATGTTTTCGAGGAGGATACCTTTACCAAATGAGATCTGATAGAGAGTTGTAGCTCTGAATTATGCGTTCCTTTGTCTTCTGCATTTTGATTGTTAAATCTACAGATCCATACATCGAAATCTAGACCGAAATTCAGGATTCTTCAATGATGTTCGACGAGATTCGCGGTCTTTGGCCACACAATATTTCACAATATCTCGCAATACTCTTTTCGGACTTGTTTTCGCAATACCGACACTTACAAAATTCCGGTGTTTGACGTCTGTGAGGATATTTTGTTTCGTCATCGCATTACCCGCTTCAGAAATTAAATTGAGTAGACCACAGGAAAGTCTCCATAGTAAGTATTTTGTATACTATAGAAGCTAGCAAAGCCACACACGAGGGGGTAAACCGCGGTGGAATTCTGGTGTACAAACATTTGAAATTCCCTGGAATTCCTTGGAAATTCTTGGAATTCTTTGGAATTCCTCGGATTCTAATTCTGTAATTCTGATGTACGAACATTTGGAATTCCCTGGAATTCTTTGGAATTCCTTGTAATTCTTTGGAATTCCTTGGATCCTAATTCTGGAAACCTGATGTACGAACATTTGGAATTCCCTGTGATTTCCAGGAATTCATTGGAATTCTTTGGAATTCCTCGGAATTCCTTGGATCCTGATTTTGGAATTCTAATGTACGAACATTTGGAATTCCCTGGAATTCATTGGAATTCTTCGGAATTCCTCTGATTCTAATTCTGGAATTCTGATTTAGGAACATTTGGAATTCCCTGTGATTTCCAGGAATTCATTGGAATTCTTTGGAATTCCTCGGAATTCCTTGGATCCTGATTTTGGAATTCTAATGTACGAACATTTGGAATTCCCTGGAATTCATTGGAATTCTTCGGAATTCCTCTGATTCTAATTCTGGAATTCTGATGTACGAACATTTGGAATTCCTTGGAATTCTTTGGAATTCCTTGGAATTCTTTGGAATTCCTTGGAATTCTTTGAAATTCCTTGGAATTCCTCGCAAAATTGAAGTTTGGTGTACACAATTTTGAGCTTGGTTTACCCTTCGGCCACACACGAAATTCGACTCGAATTTATTACCCTATTCCTTCGTATAAAAATCTGTGGCTTCGCTATAGTTTACTCTTCGGACGAAATTAGGCCTTAATTTTTCTGCGATTTATTGATGCAGTGACATTTCAGGACTATTTTGAGTATAATTAATAACCCTTGAATAGATTCATATTATTAGCACCATGCAATTTAGAAAAAAAACTGAATTTATTAATTTAAGATAGTTTTTGATGCTATTCATTCAGAGCAAGTAATGATCGAGGCCGAATTTTCTATAGGAATTGTGATTATTTTATTTAAGGTTTTTACAAGATAATCATGCGTACAACAAAATATATGAAATTCTTGAAATAATTGATTTGCCTTAAAATTATTTCTGTATCGAACTGCACTTGTGAAGTTTAAAAACACTTGCGAGTCTCAATTACTCTTTGAGCATTGATTCCAATGCACAAGCGCTCAAGTGTATGCATAAAAATAATGACAAATGTGTCAGTGTAGAACCAAAGTTTACAGAAATAATTTTGTTTAAACTGAACAATACACCATATAGTCACTAGGAAGTAAAATATACTTACGTTGGTAAATATTGGAAAATAACAATCTAACCTCGAGTCTATTCTAGTCCACAACCACCAGATTGTTATTTCTCCATATTATATAGTAGGTTATCAATAGGTATTCCGAGACAATGAAATAAAAATATTGAAATGATGATAATATAACTTTTTCTTGAAGTGAATGTGTACTAAAGTCTCCAAATCACTTACCCTTGATAAAAATTAAGGAAGCGTTATTTTGAATGACAATATCAATAGTGTTGTATTATAATTTCGTATAGGTAGGTTTCTTTATAGTATTGTAAACTCGAATTAGTCGAGACTATTTCAACCTCGCAACAAAGTATAATTACCTATTCAAATCGAATCCATCATCAGAGAAACAATCTGATCGTTATTTGAATTGTAAATTCCAAGGATCCGAATTAAACTTTTGTTCTTTGAATGAAACACTTAGAATACAAGAACAAAAATAAAAGCATGTTCATCAAATGTTTATCATGCATAATAACGTTTCCATAAGACCAACCATGTATATAATATATGCAAAAAAAACATTAATTTCAATTGATGCCAATCCAACTGTTATTGTTTACCTATATCTATGAGTGTGTTGTCTTTTTTTCGAAATGTGTCTCAGATTAATGATAAGAAAATCAATTCATCGTTTCAGATGTTTGTGACCGTTACTTGTTGAATAATGCAAGCTGGTGTTCTAGAAACATAATGTCAATTATCGTGATTTGCATCAACTTATATAGAAAAAACGGGAGTTTCTTTCTCCATTCTGATGACGTCACTGATTAAATAAATCATGAGATGTATAGGCGTATGAACTAGCGTGAGCGTAAGAAAATTGTGCATAATATTGTGTTGGACTGCTTGTTTCTTGGTACATATTATTTCGAGGAAAAAATTGTGGTTTGTCTAACCTCAGACTCAGACCTTGTACGTTTATCTGTGATCGGTTCGAGATCCTGTAAACTTTGTCGGATTTCAACATTCGCATTTTATTCTCTATATAGGGTGTCTAATTTTTCAATGTGATTGATTGTAATGGTAACTTCCAAACCGTACGATACGAGTCTGTAAAATGGAAGAATAGGTGAAAACTGATGCCCTGAATATAGTTGAGAAAACAACAGTATGGCCGACAACAGATAAAACTCAGTAATTTTGAATGTTCATTGTCTGATGTAAATGTTGAATGTCCTTGCATGACATTGACCATCGACTGATAAGATGTGATAACTAGATTCAGTTCAGTTTAAAAAAAATGAGGACAACACGAGGTGTGACATTTGCAGATTCTTACCCGCTGGTATATCATTGCCATTGATAAAGTAGAGGTTATGTTATGAACTGATTGTTTTTCATCATAGATATAATCTTTGTATTGCAATAATCAACTATACTTACCCGCTGGTATCATTGCCATTGATAAAGTAGAGGTTAGGTTATGAACTGATTATGTTTTTCATCATAGATATAATCTTTGTATTGCAATAATCATACGTACATGTTGATAATGTTAGTATTGCAGAAGTATTTTCGGCGGTTGCATAATTTTTTGAATAAAAATGTTTCCTTTGTCCGAAGAGAAAGAGGAACCAATATGGAGTATGAAATATTTTTTCGAAAAATGTATAAAGCCTTTTGGAGTAGTTAATTGTTCAATGTAGGTTTGTACTCGGGTTTGTACACACTATACCGTCAGGCCCGGTTTCACCAATGAATTAATCTCGGTTTTTAAGATAACTGACAATTTTAATCGCGATTATGCCTTTCACGCGTTTCACCACACCACTAACTACGATTATATCCGATAATCGAGATTATTTATTAACTGGCCATTTTTGACGGGTTATCTGAATTTAATCTCACGTTACTCGAAACAGTGAGGTTAGGTTGATGTTGAATGTTGTTGTTGGATTATTGAAGAATAACTGGCCAATTTGCAACGATTGTATGATCTTGCTTTCGAAGACGAGAGTAGTGATAGTGATGAAGATGAATTTGTTGTGCATCGCCCCCGTTGGTTACGTCATTCGATTCGACACACTGGAATATACTGATTCAAATGTGACTAGTGTGAGATCTCTTTCCAAAACGAGCAGGGATATCTATTTTGGAATCTATCGAAGATCAATTAAAATACCTGCATATGTCCACTTATATTTTCAACAATATTGAATCTAGCCTGCACTAGATCCAGCAAATATGCCTTCTCGGCAATGCTCAAATTAGTATATCTCTTTATTATTTTCCTTCTCTCCCCCGGATACCTACTTTCTTGTCATCATCCTGTCCTCATCAGAATTCTCTGTCTGATGTTCAAATATCAAACGATGAGAATGGAAAAATTCATCCCAAACAAACAAAAGAAAATTAAAATTAAGGTCACATTGAGTTTATATGATGACGTTCATGCTTGTTTATGACATATTACACTGTTGCCTTATCAATTTTCAGAGCGAATCGCGTTTAGCTAACTGAACTTGGTTGTGTGGTGAAAACCGACTGGTGAAACGTCTACGAACATGATCGAGATTAAATCCTCGGTTCACCTTTAACTTCGATTACAAAAACCGAGATTATGTCGCGCTTGGTGAAACCGGGCCTTATAGTATCATTTGGTTCAGTCTTAGAATGCTAGACGAGTAAGTATTGATGATGTTTTGAAAAACCAAAAATGTCATTAATAATAAATAAGGATTTACACGAAATACAACTCTTTTTATTTCATAGATATATCTAATGCTAGAAATTCCTTCTGTTTTTCAATGAACTCCTGCCATAATGAGTATGTGGCAAGCAAATTTATGATTGCAGAAAGTGGTTTCTGGCATTTCAGAAAGTCACTTTCAGAAAAAATGCTTCAGTAACGGTTGAATTTGCTGTTGTCCCATTCATAAAGAGGCACCGAGATGAATTAAAATTTAATACTAATGCATTATTTTCACTCGAAGAATCACGCCATCTTGAGCTCTTTGTCCATTCATTCGGCGGTAGAAATCGAGGTCCTCGTTTGGAGGAAATTTCAATTCTAGGAAAATACCTTAAATCTATTATTGCCCAAGGGTAAGGTGAAACACCTATGCAACCAACCTTCACTTAGGCCTAATATATTTAGTGCACTCAATACCATTGAGAGTTGAGAGTAGGATAAGGGCCAAACTACCTGTGGGGAATTTTACGAGACTAAAGGGCTCTAGCGTTTCTCGAAATAGTGTTGGCTTAGGATTTTGTTGATGATCAGCCTGGTATCCTGTCCAGGGTCCTTTACCTGTTGCTCAGTCGCCTGGGGAATTGATGAGTCATTCAGAAGATAAATGAGTTCCATTTTTGTCAAATGTACCTTTTTTTAGTAAAATAAGTTGATGATTTTGATATACCCCATGAAGCAATTTCTACGTGCTAAATTAATGAAACTTTTTCATAAGTGGGTTGTTTTTATCCAAACAGTATTATTAGCTGCTTCATCTGTTTCTTTGTGAATAAAATCAGTTATAATGATCTGTGAAATAATGTGATAGACAAAAATAATGTGTTGGTCCAAAGTACTCATTTTGTAATATCTCGAAAATCTCGATTTATGTTAATACATCTAATGAGATTCTATCATTCCACAGCAGATATAAACATTCCAGGCATAATATCATAGAGCTCATCGAAGGTACATTAGAAATACTTCATTGAAAATCCTTGGCATTTTTGTTAACAACACTTTCACTGTTGATTTTTATTATTCGTCCGTTATCTGCATCTTAACAAACACCTTTACCAAATAAAACTCTAATGAAACCTCGAATGAAACATCAAGTACCACTGCTTCCTAAATTGTATATTCCCTATAACTTATTTCAGTACATGGATTTTCTTCAAATGTGGCACAATGACTAAGTACTGACGTTCGTTTGCATCCTTGGTCCAAATAAGACTTGAATCTCTTGAAGCCAAAAAATATAAAAATAATCGACAAAGGTTTTGTTTAATCTCGATTAAATGAACTGTTTTCGAGAAAAAATGAAAAAATATGGAAAGTTTATTCAGTGATGTAATCATTCTGTTATAATCGATTATTATCAACTTCCTTATAAGTGAGTTTTAGAAAAAATGTTAAAGGAACTTTTGACAATATTTTTTAACATTCTGTATAGTGCGAAGAAGAATTGATGGAGCTCGAGATGGAGCAAGTGTAAAGCGAACAAAAAATCCATATTCGAGTTATAAATTAACCTAGAATTATGGTAGAGGTAAAAAAATTAAAGTTGCTTCAACTGTTCAATGGGGATGAATGATAGCGGTTTTTGGGATATATAATAATAATAATAATAATAATAAAGTTTATTGTGCATAAAAAAATTAAATTTTACACACAAAGGGAAAAAGGGTTAGCCATAAGCTATCTTCCACCCTTCCCAAAATTGACATGTATTTTCATGGTATAATTAAATTAAATGCATTAAATGAATAAAGTAAGAATATAAAAAGAGAAAAAACGAGGAAAAAGAACAAACTCATCATGTTATCTAGGAGTAAGTAATAAGGCTACTAACTAAGGACAAACAATAACATTATTCACACCCGAGTTATTTGGAAATATACGAATTTAAAAAAAAAAAATGATGATCTATAGACAATGAAAAATATCTTCATTGGGAAATAGTCAGTTGTGATTTCAAAACTTTTTTAAATTGAGTAATTGAAAGATCCAGTAAAGGTTGTATCTGATTCAAGTATGAAGGGGCCAAAAATGAAAAGCATCCTTCGAATTTCGAGGTATTATGAAAGGGAATATTGAAAGAATCATTCCTGATATTTACCAAATGAAGATCGGATCTCCTGGTTATCAAACTATATAGGTACCTAGGAATTTGAGTTTGTAGCAACCTGTACACAAATATACTAGTAAGATATTGAACTCTGGCTTTGACATTTAATTCTTCCATACTTATTAGATAAGGACTGATGTGCTCTCCGAATGGTATACAACATACAAATCGCATGCAAGCGTTCTGAATACGTTGCAATTTATTCTTGTTATACTGTGGTAAGAAGTTGTAGTACACTGAACAGCAGTAATCGATATGAGGATAAATCAGAGTTTTGACTAATCTTAGTTTCATTTCTGTAGAGAGCTGGTATTTGAATATATATAAATTCTTAAGTTTGAAAAAAGATGTTCTGAATATTTTTTCCACATGTTTATCGAAAGAAAGAGAGGAATCAATAATAACGCCCAAATTTTTTGTAGAATCGGCCCATTCGATGTCAACATTATATGATTATCTGAATCCTCTCCCGCCTCAAAGTAGATATCTCGACGACTTTCTAATTATTCGTAATCCGCGCCAAACTGGTAAAAAATGACCACAGCCTCATGACATTTATTTTCTTCTAATTGAGAACGTTCTGTCTACGCAAAGCGACACGATTTTTATAGATAATAAAACTGCGAAAGTAGTCTCTGCTACGAGAAAGCAACGCGTATGATTATTCGCAAGTTCGGGCATGGCATGAGGCATATTTTATCTATTTTTGTTTTTGGTTCGGCAATCTGCTAGTGTAATTTACGTGACTGCAATAGTAGAACGATAATAATTCTGGGAATTGGTGTGCGGAAAATATGGATTTCTTTTGTGTGCGTATAACAATGACGCATTTTATACCACAAGTAGAATGTGAAGAAATATCTGCGATAATATCCAGTTTCTACGACACATTTGGAATAAAAAGTGGGATATTTTTATGCATCTGAATGGATGGAAAGTAACCCACAGTCCATGCATACTCGAGACTATAGTGTATTACAAATAAATATGAAATTTTGACCTTCTTTCACGCTACCTATACACCTTACATCCAATATTCATAATTGAATCACTGTACATTGTTCAAAAATAAATGTATAATATAATAAACATAAATAAACTGAAATATATGTAAAACTAATCGATTTTCTATAGCAATACTGATTAAATAAATCCTTGTATAAAACCTTAAATTCAATTATGGTCTAGGAAAAAACTATTACTGTTGGCCCTGGTATGACACAACATGATTAGCTATTTTATTTATCACATTGTTGTCATCGTTGCTTGCTTGTCAATTTTTTTGTTATATGGAGAAAATACAAATACTTACTCTACTACGGCTCCTAGTGGAAGCTTAGTTGAAAGTTGAATGGATGAAATTGTTACTACAGTATATCACGCAGAATGAATAGATAACAGTAAGCACTTTGAACACTTGGAGGGACATTTTGTATAGTTTTAGCTCTCAGTATAGGAATATAGCCTTTGCTGATTGCTATAAATTGTTCATTATACAATTTTATGCATGAAATTTACTCTTTGTCATCTCAGTTTAGCACGAATGCAACAAAACGCTGAGCATTAAAATGATGTGGCAATAAAAATATGTCAAAACAGAATATTGTATGTTTTTAAATTAAGTATATTTTTTTCTTCACCACCTTCCACCATCTTGATTATTGAAGATATGGGAAAAAGTACGATGACAAACTGACACAAAATTTAATAAATTGATTTCCGTTATCAAAACAATTCCTTAATGTAGCGCCCCTTGCGGTCATTTTGGAAAATTGATAATAATATCTACTCAAGTATTAATTTCTCTTGACCAATGTGGTCTGTAACTTTTTCTCCGAGGCCCTTAGTTTTATAGCCACTTTCATCATAAGCATAATATGTAATGTGAATTCCGCAAAATAGAAAGAGAACAGTTAAAATGTTTCATAATCAAAACCCACTGGATTCTATACCCAGAAATGTATAACTTTGTTTTCAATTCCGCAAGCAATTATCTTGGATCCTAATTTCAATAATAATGGCTGATTTATTCTCCAAGGTTGATGATTCTACTGCAAGCTGACTCATTCTACTTTCGTTTTTGCCTTATGCACGTATTCGTACAATGAAGATAATTGTTTTTATTTAAAAAATTAGTGACATTGTGAACTCACGACAGCATTATTTGAGTCATTGAAACAATTCATATTATCGCTGAATTTGTTTTTCTATCTACAGTATGCATATTTATGATAGATTCTACATTGTGATTGAGTAGAATCGAAGGTAATCAATCTTAATTTTTCAATACATAAACAATTCATACATCTTAAAGATCGAGTTTAGGTATATAACAAGTAGGATATCCCGGGATATCCAGTAGTCTAATCTAATTTATGGAGATTCAGATTGACTTTGTTTTTGCATTCGATGTTTCTCAAATTTTGTGTAATAAAATTTGTAGAAGGGATATTAACTCGGATATAAATATTCGGAAAATACGGAATACCAACTGAGTTGGAGCAGAGTTTGGTATATGTATATAGTTTTATTATTAGATCGAAACTGGTTCCAAAATTATGCAATATGAATTTTCTCCGCGTTGGCATTTCATTTTCCACTCATTAGTCATTGTCTCATTATTATCATTGTATTATCAGTTGTTTCATGTTGAGTGGTCCTTTTTCACTTTATTTCTCAATTCAATTGTCAGAGTAAATTTGACAGAATGACCATATTTCATGCAGTCGATATTCTACATCTTTATTCGTCTTTATTCTCGCGGAATTTGTCTTCACCCATAGCTATAAGCTCAAGTCTTCTCAACTCATTTGATCTGTACTTTTTCTCAGCCAGATTGTTTTAGACACTGTGAAGTAATTATAAATACATTAGAAATTGTTATTGTGAAATAATGAGTGTTTTATCAATGAGTTAACGAATTCAACTACGTAGTTGATTATAGCAGTAAAAGTACGTTGATTGTTGCTTTTTTGTGCTTAAAGTTGTTGTTTGAAAAATAAACATGTTTATGCTTATTTTCATGACATTTTTTGTGAACGCTTCCTGTACTTTCGATCTATGCTAAACCAGTGAAGGGGAATCGATTAATTACATAATCATACGAAGAGATCTATGGAGTTTAATTGGATGTAAATAATTGCATGAATTTTTTGCCAAAGCATTCATCAAGAAAAGAACTAAGTGACTATTTCATGGATTTCCTTCTTCAATAATGGAATTAATAACACCAGAAATAATGATATTTTCGTTTCGTTTTGAATACGGCTTTTCGAATATTGCTGCTTCCAAATTGGCACACCAACACAGGTTATTGTCAATAACGGACGTACCTGAGGACGTACCTTAGAACATCCCCTGTAGATTATTACACCATCATTATTAAAGTCTGTTGTTTCCGTTGCAGCCAATAAGAGATAATTCAAATGTGTATATTTCTTGAAAAATATACAAAAATATATATAACCCAAAAGCCACAAAAATATTTGAAACACCAAATAGGTACTTATTTCGGCAACTGAGTTGCCTTCTTCATGGGTATAAAAAAAATACTCTATGCCGATCTGTGATGATTCTTGATGTTCGTCCAAAATTTTCGTGAAATTAATTCGTACGTCGCGCTCTCAACTAGTTCATAATGATTTTATCTTTTCTGATAAGTGTAAAATGGGTCGCGGATGTGTAAACAAAATGTTTTGTGTCAAGCCCGAGGTGTGTTCGATATTTACATTGTGGGTTCGAGTAGAAAGTTGTAAGAAACTCGAGAGCAGATATGCTAAAATTGAAAAATACTGTACGGTGTCACAGTTTCTACTTTGGTGTATGCCAAAGAGATTAAACATTGGTCTTTTGTTCATTGCGTCGTTGTTTACGATCAATTATTGATGTTGGGTAATGTTTGATTTGCTATTTCGGGAGATTTTTGTATCTTTGCGACGAGGTTGGATATAATTATTGTATATTTTTTATAAGAAACCCATATTGGCCCTATTTATCTTAGACATAGTTGTATATGAAAGTACATACTAAAGAAGCTAGCAAATCCACACACGAATTTCGACTCGGGATAGATCACATAATTTTAGGCTCATTTTAGGCCATTTTATTACCTTATTCCCAAATTTTTTGCTCTTCTCTTTGATAGAAAAATCTGTGGCTTTGCTAGCTTCGGCCGAACTCAGCAGAGCCATTTTTGAAAAACAATAATTTTGGTGTTTTGAGATAGCCAAATTGTAGAGATCATTTTAGGCTAATTTATTACCCTATTCCTTTTTTTTTTGCTCCCTCCCTTGATAGAAAAACTTGTGGCTTTGCTAGCTTCGGCCGAACTCAGCAGAGCCATTTTTGAAAAACAATAATTTCGGCGTTTTGAGATAGCCAAATTGTAGAGCTCATTTTAGGCTAATTTATTACCCTATTCCCATTTTTTTGCTCCCTCCCTTGATAGAAAAACTTGTGGCTTTGCTAGCTTCGGGCGAACTGAAAATCCACTATTTCTGGCGATTCAATATAACGATATTTAAGGACTAATTTTAGGCTAATTTAATTTTTTTTGCTCCACGCATTACAGGAAATAACAAGATTTTTCGATTTTCGCCAAGTCGATGCAATCATTTCAAATTATAATTTTTTGACGATTTAACTTGTCAAACCGATGATACCCATCGCTGGATCATTAAACTTTATGTTGGAATGTTTTATTCGACGTTTTAAAAAAAAAACCTGTGGCTTTGCTGGCTTCGGGCGAACTCAGCAGAGCAATTTTTTCAAAAACATTATTTTTCTGTCATTTGATATTTGGATATTTCAAGACTAATTTTAGGCTAATTAATTACCCTAATTTATTTTTTTTTGCTCCACGCAAAAAGAAAAAAACAAGATTTTTCGATTTTCGCCAAGTCGATGCAATCATTTCAAATTATAATTTTTTGACGATTTAACTTGTCAAACCGATGATACCCATCGCTGGATCAATAAAATGTCCATGTTGGAATGTTTTATTCGACGTTTTTTTTTTTTAATATATGTCATTCGATATAGTGATACATCATCAAGACTAATTTTAGGCTAATAAGTTACCCTTATTTAAGTTTTTCTGTACCACGCATAACAAAAAAAATAGATTAGATTAATCGATTTCCGATTATTGTAGCTTCAGGCATATATCTGTGCATATATCTCAAATGATGCACTTCCCGCCAAATAAAATTCCATTTCTGATATCCTGCGATGCATCGGAATAGTTGACAACATCTATTTCATCAGCTTAGATCACGTGCTCCAAATGAATCGGCAACATAGCAATACCATTCATTAGTCGAACTCATAATGCGTGGAGCAAAAAAATTAAATTAGGGTAGTTAATTAGCCTAAAATTAGTCTTGAAATATCCAAATATCAAATGACAGAAAAAATAATGTTTTTGAAAAAATTGCTCTGCTGAATTCGCCCGAAGCCAGCAAAGCCACAGGTTTTTTTTTAAAACGTCGAATAAAACATTCCAACATGAACATTTTATTGATCCAGCGATGGGTATCATCGGTTTGACAAAAATCGTCAAAAAATTATAATTTGAAATGATTGCATCATCTACTTGGCTAAAATAAAATAATCTTGTTTTTTCTGTAATGCGTGGAGCAAAAAAAATTAAATTAGGGTAATTAATTAGCCTAAAAATAGTCCTAAAGTATCGTTATATTGAGTCGAAAAAGAAGTGGATTTTCAAAAATTGCTCTGCTGAGTTCGGCCGAAGCTAGCAAAGCCACAAGTTTTTCTATCAAGGGAGGGAGCAAAAAAATGGGAATAGGGTAATAAATTAGCCTAAAATGAGCTCTACAATTTGGTTATCTCAAAACACAAAAATTATTGTTTTTAAAAAATGGCTCTGCTGAGTTCGGCCGAAGCTAGCAAAGCCACAGTTTGTTCTATCAAAGAGAAGAGCAAAAAATTTGGGAATAGGGTAATAAAATAGCCTAAAATGAGCCTAAAATTATGTTATCTATCCCGAGTCGAAATTCGTGTGTGGCTTTGCTAGCTTCTTCAGTATTGAAAGTACGTAGACCATTCGGAAACAATTTATAATTTATATCATTGTGGTTTTCTTTGTAACGTATGGAAACAGCTTTCGCATTCAGTTTCTCAACAATGTATATCAATCAATTCCATGGGGGTATTTTGCATGAAAACAAAGCAAGCTACACAACAACGAAACGCAACAATCAAACCATCTTCCATTCAAGGTAACACATTTCACACACAAAATTAAATGTAGATAACTTGTCCTTTGTGGGGTAACGAATTGACTATTTAGTCCAAGATCTAGCCTCGTATCAGAAATAAAAAATTGCCTTGGTGGAGGAGGAACTGTTACAGCCTACAAGGAACCACCATGTATCTATTAACTGCAATATTGACCATACGCCATAAGAGACAATGTTATCAAAGTGAAGCCGATTTTCATATATCTATCCTTTTCTAATTGGCAACGTTGATTGAAGGCGCATGCGCGAAACCTAGCGCGAAATTCAAATCAAAATGTTCAAAACTCGTAAATCTCATATTAAATAATAAATAAATATTGTCATTTGGAACATATCCGATTATGGTAGAATACATGAAGAAGTATACTTAGCTTTGAGAGGGAGTAATCATCAGAGATCTTCTAATTCAGCGAACCACTCCTTCGGATTTCAAAGAATATGAAGCAATCAAGATCAAAACAATGGTAGGCATATGAATTATCCTGATCTTTGCAATATTTTATTATACATTGATGACACAGGCACTTCTCCATTGTGTCGTTGATTTCTGGAATCGTGGTGATAACCTGGAGGCTGGACACGAACTGGACACCGACACTGGACATATTTACGATTAGTATCACCTGAACAACCATGAATTTATGAAACACAAACACTCAACACGCAATCGATAAACGAGAAACGAGGAAATTCTCATCAACAAAACACAAATATAACCCTGCTTGTTTGAAAAAGATCGCAAAAGTGATACCCGACATACGATCTTTCTCAATTTGAGTATAGCAGCGAGGACATAAGAGAGAAACAACACTAAGAGAGTCGCTCTTGACTGTCATCATCTACTTTTATTTTGACGCATGCGCATAAATTCATCGTTGCCAGCGATGCTCTTTTGTTTCGGCTTCAGATAGGCTGTCCTTATTATCAATATTCGTAGTTAATATATATGGGAACCACCTAGCGTTCAGGTTATCACAAAAACATGTAAGGTTTGCCACATGGGGAGAATATAGTAGCAGAGATTTGGCTCCGAGGTCGATAGCTTATAGGTTTGAAAATGTGTTGGTTTCCTGTTTTTCTGATAATTTGATCACAAAACATTGTTGGGCGAAACAGTCGCTGTAACTGTTTCGCCCTCGCGTTTTCATATTTCAATTACATTCGTAAGCCTTGCTAATGGTAATAAAATGCATGAAGCTTATAAAAAACTGATGCTAACAGTTCTTTGTAGCCCCATTTGGGACTCACTGTATATGATGGTGAAGTCGAATCGATTATTTTTCTACTAAATAAACACCGAGTTGATCGCTTTCTATAGGTAGTAGCAACAAATGAAACAATTGGAAATTTCGTTTAACGGTATCATGAGTCACTGAATTATCTTATTTAATTACCTAGTCGTTTCGTGGAAGGCATTTCAGTTTGGTTTGTTGACCGGAAAGTCATCAGCAATGTATAAGGTGTTTCATTGGAATGGATAAATAATATAATCCGTCATTTATGTAGTAAAAATTCCTTGTGTGGCAAAAACGCAGGTCCAGGTTCAAATTCACAAGAAATGTAATGCACGAATGCAAAGAAGTGTATTTGACTAAATTTTGAAAAATAACTTCGGAAAAGTATGGAATGTAGAAGTTAATAACTTCGAAATTAAAATTGAAAGAAAGACATATCTCGTCTTGTCCAATTATCCAATTAATATAAACAAACTCAGTTTGAATGACTGGTAGACCACGAGCAGAAAACAACTACTTTCCTGGCAAATACCACGCAGAATATTGAATTATATCCACTCGTCGTAGTCCATGCAACCATTCACACTGTGAATGCAGATCGCAAATGTTTCTTTCTTCCTAAGACGTGACAAATTCACATCGAGACAGGCACGCTTGACAACCTACAGGCCGGTTTCGTGCTTATTGGCCCCCATCAGTGCAGGGTAGTCAACCAAGTAGATCTCCACTCGAAGCGCTACCTGTCCCAATGCATTCCTTTCTCGTCTTAGGAAGAATGAAAAATTTGCTATATGCATTCACGGTGAACCTCCATTAAGCTAGCAGAACCACCTTGGATTTTTGGAGTTTTCATTCAGCCATAATTTAAGGCTGATTTAAGGCTAATTTATTACCCTATTGCCGAATGTTTTGCTCTTCGTTTTATACGAAAAATCTTGGGTTCTGCTAGCTTAACGTTAAGCTGGCAAAACCACTTCTATTACAATAAGTTTTCGAAGGATCTGATAATAATTTAAGGCTCATTCAAGACTCCAATCCTAGCCTAATGCCGATTTTCCTGCTCTCCGTTTAAAAAAAACCCGTGGGTTTTGCTAGCTTAACCGTTAAGCTAGCAAAACCAAACATAAAAGAAATAGTTTATGAAAAATCTTAACACACCATAATTTAAGGCCCATTTAAGGCTCTCATTGTAGCATATTGCCGAATTTTTTGCTCTTTGTTTTTGGAACAAAAAATCGGACTTCGGTTCAGGTGTGTGAGCTAAATGAATCGAACATTAAGGACAATATTTATGAAAAATCTGAATATACCATAATTTGAGGCTCATTTCGAGCTCTTATTCGAGCCCAAAACCAAACATAAAATATGAAGTTTATGGAAAATGAAGGCTCTCATTCTAGCTAGAAAACAAAATAATTATAAACACAATCATAATATCGCATATCGCTCGGCATATCGTTTACTAAATGAGGAAATTATATTCGTTCAAATCAGGAAGAGAATAATATAAAACCCAATCGAATATGACAACTGCGCAGAATGTCGTTATGATTTGTTGTGACAATCGCTTGAAGAACGTAAATGGCCGGATAGCCTTCAATAGACAAAAGTCGTTTCAAAAGAATGTCATCAAAATAAAAACGACATATACCTAAGACATATTGCGTATAGCCAAGATGAAAATATGATTTCGCTTGTGATTGGTTGTCACTCACGGGTTGGTATTTAGAGCTCAATCTAGATTTCCGGGCGTTTTCGATGATTCGAAATACACCCAATGAAAAAAAAACGTCCAGAATTGATCACAATGTAACTTTTTTAACTCTGGTCCGATTTTGTTGAAATAAGCATCAAATCGTAGATTTATTTATGTTCAGGAATGTTAGCCTGAATTTCAGTTCCCCTAAACCAAGGCCTGTATTTTTGTTCCAAAAACAAAGAGCAAAAAATTCGGCAATATGCTACAATGAGAGCCTTAAATTATGGTGTGTTAAGATTTTTCATGAACTATTTCTTTTATGTTTGGTTTTGCTAGTTTAACGGTTAAGCTAGCAAAACCCACGGTTTTTTTGAAAAAACGGAGAGCAAGAAAATCGGCATTAGGCTAGAATTGGAGCCTTAAAAGAGCCTTAAATTATGATGTAATCAGATCCTTCGAAAACTTCATGTAGTAGAAGTGGTTTTGCCAGCTTAACGTTAAGCTAGCAGAACCCAAGATATGGTAATAAATTAGCCTTGAATTAGCCTTAAATTATGGCTGAATAAAAACTCCAAAAATCCAACGTGGTTCTGCTAGCTTAATGGAGGTTCACAGTGAATTGTTGCATGGACTACGAGAGATACAAAACACGATATGTCTTTTTTTCATTGTTGATACTTTGTCCAATTTAATGGCTTTTTCATTTTGAGATTAGAAATAATAACTTCAAATAAGCGTATTCGTTTTGATGTTGAAATTTTCAAATATTAGTTACATTGAGTCGATTGATGATTCTACGATTGATTTTTCTGGTATCTATCATTCCAGTTGTTTTTTAATATTTGGTATGGATATTAAAAAAGTGAGACACATGTAAGTACGTGAAATTTGAATTAAAACAACTCTTCTGTAAACATTTTGGAAATCTTGACCTACTTTGAACAATTCCTTTGAAAAATTTTACCTTTGACTGCTGGAGTAAGTCATGTGACACATCAGAGTAGTATATGCCATTTCTTCGATTTCAAAATAATTATAGTCTACTCCAGTCAATGCTCTTCGAAAAATTAGCATTAACCTTCTAGATGTTTACATTTTACTACAGTAAAATCATATCCAAAAATGGACTTCCTTTTGATGACTTCTCGATCATCGCTTATCTGTGACCTCCCAGTGTCATTGTTTGTATTGTATTTTATGCCGATGGTGGATTGTCTCTCTGTTTATTGACGGATATACTCATGACTATAGAACTCAGTCACAAAGATTAACATTTTTTCAAATAGCCGCGTATATGATCACGACGAATGGACGGAAACTTGTTCGATACTGTCGTGTTTTTCAATCGATATTCGATTATACTTCGTAAAACTCTTCTATATTCAGATCTATTTTGATTTTCATTACTATTTTCGCTTTCTGAATTCTGGAAACTATTTTCTCAAATCCAATTTAGCAGAATTATTTTCTAAATCATAAATGTAACAAGAATATAGTTTTTTTTCATATTACATCCATGTTTTGCTGGAATTATATGAACGCCATCAACTCCTCGTAGAACTGATTATAGTTGTTATATCTATGTCGAGATCTATGTGAAAATAAAATTGAAATACATATATGAGAATTAGGAAGATTATTCTATATCTGTCGCAAAGTATCACTGATAAGCGTCTATGGCGTGATTAAATTTTTTTTATATTTATCAGTAATTATATGGTGTCACGTATCAGGTAGGTATATGATTTTTTTGCGGATAAACCTATGATGTCGCAATGGTAAAACAGTGCAATTATTATTGTGCAAGTCTGATTTCATTGTTAATTAACTGTTGAAACAAAATGTCAGTGAAGAATTAACATTGGATATTCGAAAATGCCTTTTCACAGTTGAAGCAATGAACACAACTATTGCGCCACCTATGTATAGGTACTTCTTATTTCTGTGTACAGGGTGGGCAATATTTCGATGTTTGTGCACTGTTACTTGGTAACTGTAGGAGATGCAAAAAAATGGAGGTCGCTTTATAGATCTCTTTTTTCGAGACAAATTCAGTGGCGAAAACAACAAACATCGAAAAAAGCGATGGTAGGTATCGTCAGGTCGATTTTCTATACACACCTTTCATTTTATGGGATAAACTTGCCTTCCTCATGTGTGATGTGTGTTCGTGTAAAGGTAAAAGCATTGGGTCTTACGTGACGAAATGTCGTTTGACAATCGATATTCAACAATAAACTATTATTGCCCTGTTCTAAAAATAGCTCCGGCAACCTTCAATACGGGTTGTTTGGATTGATATGGAAGGCATTAAAATGGATTATCATTTTATGCACTACTCACAACTGTATCGAATTTTTTTGTTTGTATTTTGGTTACCATAACTCGAAAGAACATCTTGATCATCTTGCAGTTGAACACTTCATTTATTAATGTCAATGGTAACATTGGTAACAAAATAAAACTAATATTTATAGATCTTATATCGTATTTTTTTCAAAAACTTGGTATACGAACGATTCATTTTAAGATTTGATTATATCAAATGGTATTTTAGAAAATGCAGATCTCCCTATTAGAAACGACTTTTTTTTGTACAACAAAACTGTGAATAAAAAAGTTGTCCACATTTGTGAATTCAACTAGATATCATAAAATACAACAAAATAATATATCAGTAAGTACTCATGTTTTGTTAGAATCTTTAATTACTTTTCAATGCAAATGATACACTACTTCCCTTTCATGTTTTTAGAAATTCAAAATATCACATCTATTACATGAGCAATTATAAATAATGACATGTATATATATAAATATCGGTTTTCCCTAATTTGATATGATTCTGATTACAACTTGATATAATTAGGTACATGCGTAGAGTACAAAATACACTTCGATATTAAGCACCCGTATGTATACAAAGAATAAGTTGTGAATAATCGGTTTCGTAGAACTTTTTTTTTAATCCTAGATGGTGAATATAAATCGGTGAAGAGTTAAGAGCAGATTCAATCAAATGAAAGTTGATGATTACCAAAAAACATTTCTTTCTAATAGGATGTATCTCTCATACCTCATTATTGATTTTATGCACGACCGGGCGTAAAATGGCACTTTATAGCCCGGTTGTGCGGGTGTAAAATAACTCGTTACCGCCCGCCGGGCGTAAAATGGCACTTTACCGCCTGCCGGACAATAAATTATTAATTATTCGCATCCTCAGCTGCTTTACTGATTTCTGGTGGAGCACGATTCACTATCATGGGCGTAGCAAAAATTATTTTTAAGGGGTTCAAAAGGTATTTAAGAACCGTTTTATTCCTATCATGCTTGAGAGGTGAAGAGGTATTTACAATAAAATATGTACTGGTCGTGCATAAAATGTTATATGTATTTCGGGCGTAACTTGCTATTATGGACCTAGGCGTGTAAATAGCCCTCGCCATATCGCTCAGGCTATTACTTACGCGCTGCGGTCCATAAAAGCCCTTGATACATTAATAACTATTAAACAAATAAAGATTTTTCGTTCGTACTAGGTATTGTTATAGCAATGGAACCTCGGATGGAACAATGTTCGTAACTTGAGATATTTGCTATTCTGGAATAGGATAAAACGCCAATGTCGCACATTAAAGTACCTAAGCATGCATGAAAAATAAACAGCGTCATCTTTTTCATATTCGTGTTCATAGAATACATATTTTTCTTCTGAATCATGATGAGCTGAAAAGCAAAGCAAATGTGTTCGAATGGTCAATAATACTCATGTGAAGTTGGCGCCGACTTTTTTCGAAAACAATTATTTTTTTGGAGTTCTGTGTAGATTCCATATGGTTCTAGAGCTCCTGACTAAAATTTTTAATAGTTCCGGCAAATTATGGATTCAGATGAAAAAATTTAAATTTGGGCGCCAACTTCACGCAGCGCCGTTTTTTTCCGAAAAATGAGTTCTGATTATTTTTTGTTGTCTATTTGGGAGAGTTCTGGAGTTCTTGTTTGATTACAAGAATAGTTCTGGTGAATTGGAACAGTTATTGAGAAAAATTGTTTCTTTCAATTTATCGACTATAATAAGGTTTTCCAACTTCACTTTCGATAAAATACCGAAAACACAAGAAAAAAAATTTTGAACAGTTCTGAGTAGCGCTCGATGAGTTCTACAAAATAGTTCAACTGCATTTTCGTGAAAAAGTTATAATCGATAAATTGAAAAGTTTAACTCGACGAGCGCTACTCAGAACTGTTCAAATTTTTTTCTTGTGTTTCCGGTATTTTATCGAAAGTGAAGTTGGAAAACCTTATTATAGTCGATAAATTGAAAAGTATAACTTTTTCACGAAAATGCAGTTGAACTATTTTGTAGAAATCGTCGAGCGATACTCAGAACTCTTCTCAAAACTGTTCCAATTCATTTATTTTTCTTTATTCCATCGAAAGTCAAATTCGAAAGTTGCACTATATTATGGCCGATAACCTGAAAAGTATAACTTTTTCACGAAAATGCAGTTGAACTATTTTGTAGAACTAGTCGAGCGCTACTCAGAACTCTGTTCAAGAGTGACATTTTTTTTTCGAAATTTTTGCAGAATCAATTTTTTTCAATAACTCTTCCAATTCACCAGAACTATTCTTGAAATCAATCAAGAACTCCAGAACTCTCCCAAATACACAAGAAAAAATAATCAGAACTCATTTTTCGGAAAAAAACGGCGCTGCGTGAAGTTGGCGCCCAAATTTTAATTTTTTCATCTAAATCCATAATTTGCCGGAACTATCAAAAATTTTAGTCAGGAACTCTAGAACTATATGGAATCTACACAGAACTCCAAAAAAATAATTGTTTTCGAAAAAAGTCGGCGCCAACTTCACATGAGTGTCAATAATTCAATAAAAATATTTTCCGAACAATGCTATTGCTATGCTTGAATACGAATTATTGTTAATGAAAAAAAAAACAAAAAATCCTTACGTGGATGTACCGAAACAATAGAAATGCACTGATAAACCTCAACAAAACAACTCATCAACATGCGAACGATGATAATTCTGAGGTCACGAAAATACGAAAGCCTGACTACAAGGAAAACGAGGTCGTGAACGCTCGTGCAGAGAACACTACTTGATAGTGAGGATATGCCGTCCCTCTGAGGGGACAACAAGAGATACCTAAAACCTCCGCTAAAGGCGAAAAATTTAAAAAAATTACTAGTGTAGCAATTTGATGAATATCATCTTTTGATTAGTCACTTATTTTTTCAAACCGGGGTATAAAAATATGTTTCGTCTTTATGTGCAATGTCGTAAAAAATAAACATTGAGAAACGACGACGTCCTTGAAGTAACCTCTAATCTGACTCTCGAGAGTCTAGACTGATGAAACATGCAAATGACAGGTCGGGAAAATAAAAAATAAAATGTGTTATTTTCATGATAAACATGATAAGGGCAGTACGATAGGTGATGAAATATCAATTATCGATACATCTTATAAATAAATGTGTGTGCTGGTTGAGTTTTTTTGTATTAAAAGATATAACAATGCAATTCATTGTGGAGTACGAACAATGATAAAAATAAAATATGGTGATGTCATTTGTATCATGACGTAATAAACAGCTTTTTCTATATTATATGTCTGCTTTGATAAACATAAACAATGAACAAAACATCGCGTAGGAGAATTTTACGAAGTTTACTCTGATTTCCAACAGAATTGGATGTGGCACTGAAAGTGATGTGGGTGATTTAAGATTGAAAAAGGATATAAAAAACAAGCTATTTTTTACGCCTGCGCCATCTACATATCGTCGAATCACAGGGCCGTCTTAGGCCATGCAGGGGCTCTTCACCCAGAGTTTGTTGCCCCTCAGGAAAATACAAAAAGATTGAATAAATCATCATTATGTACTTTCATATAGTGACTTTATTGGTTCTACCAGGTGGTGAAAAAATAAGAATCAATTTAATATTGCATAGGGTCCGTGAAAAAGTGATTCTCAAGCCTGAAATATATCATAATTATTTCAATTCAATTCTTCAATTTCAAATTATTCCATGTAGGCTGGGTATCACAAAAAATACCTACACAAGAATTTCTCAGGCTTCCAAGTGAATTCATATTCCGGTTTTTTCTTGTTTGCTGATTGGAAGAATTTATCAGGCATTCAAATGAATTGATATTACGTTTTATCCTCGAGGCTTGTTAGAAGAAAAAAATGCAGGCTTCCAAGTGAATCCATATCAAGGTTTTTCCAAGTGAATCCATATTACAGTTTTTCCAACTCCATTTACGCGGTTTTTCCTTGTTGCTTATTAGAAATGCTATAACGTAGCTATTCATGTTTTCCGTAGCATTGACATGAATGTAGGAAGCGCGATAGATTGATTAAAATACAATTCCTGTTTTCGACTTGATGCAGGATATGAGAAAAACGTAAAGGTTAGCAATAGCTTGCTTGCTACAACCATGAAACTAAATTGGTATAAAGATGGTATCGTAATAATACTCCAATGTTATCGCTCAGCTTTCATTTTCGTATAATTATCCTTCATCATTATAAATATGAGGAGTTATTAGTTTGCTTTGTTTTGCAAATAATGAATCAAAATGCACTGCACTATACTGTCAACGGTATGGTATTTGCCAAGTTTGATAAGAAAATGCGCTTCATGGGAAAATTCGGAAAATTGTTTTTTCTATTTTGGTTGTATAATGAAGTCATTGTGCAACGCAAATGCGTGTCGAAATAGCCTCTATTTCGATACGCATTTTTTATTATTCGGAGATTGGTACAATCGAACTGTCAAATGAAAAAAGAGTTAGGCCCAGTTTACTTCTGAGCGATTTGGATTTGGTGATATTAGCAGTAAAAATATGTTTCTGTTATTTGTCGATATTAAATAATTCATTTCTTCTTCAAATCAATTCAAAATAGAAAAAATTGCATATGACACACGTTTTATAAGACACGTAATAGCGTCTTATAAAACTTGTATCATAATATACTATTATCTACATTTGTTAGTGGTGAAAAGTTGTTGCTGTGACAACTGACCAAAGATAAGAGAATCTTATTTTACATTGACTCCGAATGCGCAGTTTCCATGGTAGTAAGATATCTCTTAGGTTATCTGTAGATTTATTTTGGTATGCATTCACATTGTCAGGCACTGCCTATAAAACGCGTTATGATGAACAATCATTAAAATATTTTATCGAGATTATTTGCCATTCAACTTCCACTGTTTGAGATCAGTAACTTTCCACTTTCGATATTATTACATGAGAATGATGGGTCAGCTGATTTCTCTTTGAAAGCAAAACTCAGAAGTATCATCAAAAAATAATTTAGCAGTTTTGGGTATAAAATTTCAATAACAGCCTGAAATTATGCTTCACTACTTGAGTAAAAACAACTTCATGGAATTTACATCAAGACAAAAATACAATTTCTATAGAACTATATAGAATCCAGAATTTCTACCTAAGTAGTGGATGAACATTTTACTCAAATGAAACAAGCTATAAGAACATTATATATGTATATTTTTGTTGAATTTTGATCACACTACGAGAAATTCCGAAACGATATTCAGAAAAAGGATAAATTAACCTTTCTACATTTTTCATTTTAGCCGTAATCAATTTTCAAATTCGAAATAAAAAAGCGTCCGGATTGCAGCGATTTCTTTAAATAATTTGCAGTAGAAATTCTAGCTAACATCAAACAATGAAATACATAATTTTTCCATTTTAGTGCTTTCACATAAAGCTTGTTTGAAATATTTTGTCACATCCTTGATATAGATAACGGTTAGTATGCCTAGCATGATTTTTGTATCTCAAGTCGCGCCCACGTAAGTGTTTAGGGTGGAAATGCGAAACGGAACCTCGCCAAAGTTCAAAGGCAGAAATCCTGTTCCGGTAAGGCTGCCACCTAGTCCGGATTCTGATAAAATCGCTTTTATAAGGATCCACTACAAGGGCATATCGAGTGTCTTTCTTGCATGAAATCTAACCAGAACGTTGCTGTGAAATTGAATTCGAGATCATGGTCGCTTGTAAACAAACAAAAAAATGGATTTATGGTGGATTTATGCAGCAATTTTAAGTCATAAGTTTTAAGTCTTAAGTTCTTAGTAATAAGATTAAAGACATAAAGGAAAAGGATCATCTATGCAGGAATTATTAAGGACTGTCATGTCTTAAGGGTAACTTCTCCCATTTGTCAATTTCTGTGGTTGTGTCAGTGGTAACTTTACAATTTCAATCATCAATATCCGTTTTTTCTTTTTATAATCTAATGAATCTGATATAAGTTTGAATAAACAACACAATCACAGATAATAACCTATAAAAAACCATCGAACGCATGCGCAAATATGATCAGTTTTAAGTTTTAAGCCATAAGAAATGAACGTTGGCCAACATTCTTACGACTTAAAACTTATGACTTGCAACTTAAAACGTATGTCAAGTGTATGAATGGAAACATTGAAAACCAATGATTGAACTTCTTACGACTTAAAACTTATGATTCAAAATCGCTGCATAAATCCACCATAAGTGCATCATTGTTTGAAAGACAATTATGAAAGTATGAATTTTCTTATGAAATGGGGGAGCTACAAAACCATGCTTACTATTTGTGTAGACGAAGATCGCGATGTTATGACAATTTGCACACATATAATGGATGTAAATTGAATAAACTCTCAAAAAATCGAATGCATAGGAAGCTAGGCACAAAAATTGGAAATGAATATCTCTTAAGAGCTTAAAAAAATGGCATTGGAGCATCATCAGCGTGGACGTGAAGTAATAATTCTGTTATTTGCAGGACTATAAGAAAGCAATTTTGCTCTGAGCGGAAAACAGGAAATCATTATTTTTTCTTGTTTGTTTTTGCACAGACATCCCTTGTATAGTGGTCCTGATTCTACTCTAAAGAATGATGAAACTTGGATTATCTTTTATTTATAGGAAAAGAATAATACAAAGCAATTTCAGAGAAATTAGGGAGCAACTTCTTGTATCTTAGAAATTGAGCGATTGTGGACCTATGTTCATGATGTGAAAATTTTTCTTCAAATAATCCAAGTATTATCGCTCTTCAGCATAAATACATAAATAACTGATGTTTCTTCATTCCCGGCGGTTTTTGGTATAGCCTCAAAATATTGTAATAAAAATTAAATACAAAGTATCGTACAGTTTTTCGTTGGGCCATCCTATATAATGTGTGATGGTTTATTTCTTCAAAACGTGTATTTTTACTTTTTCATCACGGTCGTCGTAGATTGCTAATTGATTGTAGAAAAAGTAGAAAATTTTCGCTGCGTATACCTAATTGCCTATACCTGGTAAATTATAGACACTAATTAGAAATCAACGGTTTTGAACCGTAGTTTTTCCTGGATCGACAAAATGCCGATATCAAAACTGTCATTAACTACAGCATGTTTTTGTAAGTGAAAATTTTATTGAAAAAAATATTTACATCCATCAGCATATATTTTTATATGAAGAAATTATGTTCACCTGACCTGAGCCTTTGACTCAACATCTTCATGAATTGACTCATTGAACTATCCCTTTGAAGACTTTCATCAGGAATCGCGTGGTTCTCATGGCCACCCAGTATAACCCGAGGCATCACTGAAATATTTCTTGGCGCCTCAGTAAATATGTCTACCAGCCTCTATTTCGGTGGTAATGTATTATTTTGGCGTGACAAATGACTCATATGGGCTGATCCTAGATCCTATATCACTTCAGTCAGTAGGCAGAACTGGCAGAAGGCACTCATCGGTGCTTGTTCGAATGTTTTCGTCAACAAGTATAATTGTTGTAATCTGATGTTCAAGGATTTTCGCAATAATTTACATTAGTTATATTTATGAAATGCTACACAACTCACATCAGCACTTGACGTTGATGTTTCAAAATTCCAACATCATTAGTTAGGTACTTTCCTGTTTCGTATAATTATTATTTATGCTTGATATAATGGAAAATCGAGAAATCATTACTTCTTTCGAATATTATCGATCAGTGCATGAAAGTCCATCGAAATAACTGTATTTATGTGGCTTTGGCTTGTTCGGCAGATGCAGATTGCACAATTTCTCTTCCATAATAACTCATACTCTGTACCCTTCAAAAACACGTTTTGTGTTCGATTCCGTACTGCCGTTTTACAAGTCAGGCAAAAGAAAACTTGCATTGAAGTGAATACGCATAAAGATTCGTGGGTATCTAATAAAGATGGGAATAAACTGTGGCTGAACTTTCGACCAATAATTTTTTTAGTTGCACACAGCCTCGAAGGTTTCATATCTGTCAGTTTTTTTTTTGAGTAACGTCAGGTGTCCTACAGTATACCGAAAGTGTCTACTTTATGAACAACCCGTGATGCGGGGGTATTAGGGGACTTCCTTTATAATGGCGAATTTCTAAGGAATATCCTCGAGCACTCTTCCTAGTCTTTGTTTTTTTTTTTCGACCGTTATGAACGTGCAGTCGTTCTGTAATATCGGGGTGCACATAGGGGTGCAACTATAAAAAGGGTTATCGACCATAGTGCATTGACGAATAACGAATTTGTACAAGAACTGATATATAGTGTGGTAGAAATGTAACTAAAATGAAATCATATTATATATTTCGAACATATTTATCAGATTGGAACAAGCAAACGCACATAATATATTAATGCTGGTTACATGACTGATCTCACGTTACATATTAGGGATCTTACATGATTATGTTATGTATTCAGCTAAACTTGTTTAGAATTTTTAATGCATTATTTGAAAGTCTGTTCAATTCAAAAAATATTCAATTGGACGTCTACGTATTAGTTTTTTTGCATCGCTCTTTTTTTTTAACCTTCATGCTGGCACAAATCTGAACTCAAATAAATTTAAAACTAAAATCAATGATTTGAAACCATGTAAGGCAATGACGGCATTCATGCAAAAAAATAAGCAATGAAAACTAAGATTAAAACGTCAAATGAATGTCATAAATAGGCTCACTTACTTACAGACTTCTGAGCGATTCCGGATTTGGTGATACTAGCAGTAAAATACTCAATATTTAATTGGTAAATTTCAAATCAGAGTGTGGTTTGATTTCAATTGGCAAATAGAAACATTAAAAATAATGCCTATTTTCATTTATTCATGATAAAATTATTCATATACCTACTGTGACAGTTTGACAGATTATTGAATTTCTCTAATTTTATTAGTTTATGTTGCACGCAAGGTGGATATAGGATGGTGAAACAGCTTCCTATTAACAAGCACTAGAATAAACTGTAGACCTTTGCCTACTTGATTTCATACCGTAGTAATATTTCCTGAAGTTATCAGAGATGGCGACATACCTTGTGTCGGTAAAACAGAAACTGTGCATCTGTCATACTTTTATCAGTTTCATCTGTTCTAGATGAAAAATGATTGAGAAGAGTCAAAATATCAATATTCATTCAAGATTTATCGAAAATTTATTGTTTTAATGTCGTTTCAAGTCACGTCTGTCAGATGTGAACCACAGAAATACGTAAGCAACAGAAATCTTCTTCGATAATCGATCTTACTGCCATCTTCTTTCAAGTCGTGGAAATATTAGTACCTTCTCAAACGGTCTACAAGTTTTTCGCAGAAACAATTGAAGAGCTGTTTCACCATCCTATATCCACCTTGGTTGCACGAATCCAATGTACATACTTGTGTCGACTAAATCTCTACAAGGTGATCCTAAATGTCAAGTCAACATTGAAGGAAGTTATTTTCTTGTCTCATACTAATGGTCAAACAATTAACATGATTCTGTCGCGGGCAGTTTTTTATGATACCGGAAGTTGATGCAAACACGGAAACAGCAGATTTTTATGACTTTTCAGGTTCCTTTGTTAAAAATTCGACAATACCCTACTTCGTTGCGAAAGTAACGCGTCATGACCGAATTTTGTTGAAACAGTATTCCATCGGAATGGTTTTCCTTCTCTGATCTTGAACCGCTGTTCAACTGTCGTTTCTGTTTTTTTCAGGTTCGAGAAGCATTGGTTTCCGCACGTACCGACCAGAGGGCAAGGTTACAGGTGTATCAGGGTGAACTGCGTGAGTCCCGTAGATCTAACGTTGGAAATAGCCGCCTCAAAATGCGGCCTCAACTACAGTGATTTGAGGTTACCTGCAGAACTAACCGTTTGGGTGGACCCAAATGAAGTTTGCTATAGGTGAGTGTTATTAGATTGTGATTGTGACTGAATTGACACCGTGTTCGTATGCTTCTGTTCATTTCACAGATTCATGCATTTTTATGTAGGAATGTGATGGTAGAAGTAGGATGGAAATGACCGAAATCATGTCTGCAATTTCTAATAGAGTTACAAGTTTTATTAGACTCTATTTTGTCGCACGTAAAACGTGTGTCATACACAGTTTTTTCTATTTCGCATTAATTTGAAGTATTTTATTGCAAAAAATGATTTAATATCGATAAATAACAGAAACATCTTCGATTGGCAACAATGATGACATTAAAATATTTAAAATCTGACGCACAAGCGTAAAGTCCAGTTTACTGTTAAGCGATTTTGATTTTTGCGACACCAGTGGTGAAAAATGCAACGTTGTTATTTTTTTTCTGGTCAATTCAAAATAGATCAAGAATTTACCAATAAAAACATTGAGTTTTTCACTGCTAGTATCACGCTCAGGAGTATAAGCTGGGCCTAACTCTTCTGACTTTCATTTGAAAGCCCGATTGTACCAACCTCCGAATAATAAAAAATGCGTATCGAAATAGAGGCTATTTCGACACGCATTTGCGTTGCACAATGAATTCATTATACAACCAAAATAGAAAAACAGTTGATCTAAATCATAATTTATATCATTTGATTTGAATCGTCACAATCCTGGTTTTTCCAAATATATTGAAAACGAAAAGATTTATCGTCGATTTTCTTATTTCACGATGATAATGCGCATGAATACCGAGATACCAATGACTAGCGTTGAATTTGAATTTCGTTCAAACAAAGTGCGTTTCCTCAGCATATTTTTCTTCTTTCATATATATACTTTCATAACGATGATGTCACTCTAGTCTCATAAAATAAGATATAATGAAAGCGAACGTCATAATGAAATAGAATAGAAGAATCCATGAGGGTATATAGAACAGAAACTTGATACTCATGACTCATGAGCAAATGTTTTTGTCTACGACATTGTTTTACCTCCAACATTCTAATAAATGCAGTAATTCTATTGTCACTTGACTGCAGTTTATCACCAATGAAAATGCATTTATTATTCTGGAACTGAATCTGAGATCAGTTCGTCTTATTCCGACAAACTTACCTCCTGAAAATAAATGAAATTCCTGATTTAAATGTTATGAGGTGTTGTTGGTATAATTTTATAGTTACTCGTATTTTTGACCTGGAGCATTGAACTATCGTAAAATTTTATAGCAATTTGGCGTACAGCCAGATCGCATTTGAACTCGGCTAGCGCATAGTTTGTTTTCTCATTGAATAGCAATTATATGGAAATTAAAATTTTCGACAGCTCATTTAAAAAATGTTTATTCATTCGAATATTTTCGAACAGATGGAACCCTTAAGCTTGAAGGGCGAATACAAAAGGCTATAAGAAATTGGTAGCTGTTGGAAGTGGTACAACCTTCAATATTTTCCACTATATCGGTTAATCAACTTTGTAGAAGCAATTATAAACGGAAAAACCCTGAACAGTGGAATCTTGCTAATCTCATGCATATGATTCCAAGGTAGTTTTCATATCTACTGCATGGTTGATTCAATCGTGGCTTATCAATAAGTCAAGTACCAAAATAATTATTTTCCTAACAAGTGCCAGAATAGTAAGATATTCTATAAGTAAATTTTAGTAATGCAAAAAAATTATTGATCAGAAAATAATTACATAACATTTATAATGTGCATTTTATTGATTCCTTTGGCATAATTACTGTGGCCTATTTCACTATAAATAGTAAATTAACTATATGTATCTATTTTACTAATAACTCTGTAAATCAAATTGAAACGGGATCGATTACTTATTTATTTCATTTCAGAACTCAAAATACTATAAAGTCTAAATCATGTTGTTCATTTTTTGTATTGGAAGCGTAAATTCGTTTTTTTTTTGTTTATCGCGGTATTGTTCGTAAATGTAATCAAAATAGGAATAATGCTTTCCACATTACTTTCATGTCTGGCTCCCATTTGCCATGAGATTTTCGCTGAAAATTGACACTTATGGATGATCGAGATAAATATTTTTTCGTTTCGCTGAACTTGTTTACAACAAATGACAAAATGGATTTTGTTATCTGAGAAGAAATATAAGTACTATACGATTAATAATCATGCATCTCAATTTTCAATCAATTTATTTTCATTTACATACTCTTCTGTATCAGCGTTCTAAAAATTGTCGTAACTCATTCAACTACTCCCTTAATTTTTGTTTCGAAGTACCTACCAACCTGGAAACAAAAAAATCAAAAACGGCGGAAATATTTTCAATAAAGACTACGAATTCGCAAAGCAAGTTCCTTTATTGGATCTTCAAGAGCGAATTTGTTTGGTTCTTATCGTTGTTCAGTTATCAATTGATTTAATTATGTACGAAATCGCGTTTGCCTATTTATTGCCAACTTTTATATGGTTATATACAGGATTGTATAACATTCGATATAACATGTAAACACATATTAAATATGTTTGATATTTGTGTTCTACAGAACTGAACTAATTATTGCGATAATATCGCCTACTGATATCAAATTCAGTAAAATTTCTGCACGGATTCGGTGAAACTGTAACAAGTTCAAAAGTTCATCGACTGACCCAGTAATCTCGTCACTTTTTTCTCTGTTATAAAAGAGACCATCTGGGTTTCTGATCGAGTATCGAGCCTGCTTTCGCTGAAACAAATCCAGCTTGAATTGTTCCAAGGATCTCAGTCACGTTTTTTCAACGTGTTCAATTATCTGATGTTGTCGTCACAATATTCGATATTCTGTAACATTCATCACGAAAATATCACCCGGTTATATAAATGGTGTAAAATCTCGCGCAAGAAGTAATTTTGATTAACAACACAGGCTTATGACGCGCATTTCGAATCATCAATTTGCAGACTATTTTCCGACTATAATTTTTTTTCGAATATTCATTTTCCTCGATCAACGGTATATACTAAGTATACATTTATAGCTGTAGTGTATATTTTGGTAGTTACTAGAAAATTCATCGTTTCTGACCATAATAGTTGCACTTCCAAAATTCCAATAGAGATATTATGAAGTTTCAAGAATTTAATGCGTGTTCTGACCCAAACAACCGAGAAAACAACCCCCAAACTTGCTCGAATTCTAATTATCTAAAATATACCATCGGAGAGTTATTGAGAAGTTATAAATTAGAGATAAAGTTGGCACAACACCATTTTTATTCCAAGTCAAGATAAACTGCGCAACACTTTTCTCTTCTTTGAACAAATTGAATTCTGTTTGCACTGTTCGCAAGCTCAGTCCTTCAGCTATAATCTCGTACTTCTTCGATACATAAGGTCATTTCCATAAAATTGCTACAGGATGTTTCTTGGAACTGTGCAAAATTTCGAAATTTTCAAAAAGATCCCAAATGAAGAAAAACAGTTTTTTTTTTCAACTTTAACAGCAGAGGCATGAAGATTATCTCATTACATTTGGCCATTTCCAAAATTGTCTTCTTTTCACTTTTCTTTACAGAGTGATCTCAAAAAATCAATTTTTTGGTTTTGCAGTCATAACTTTTTTCCTCTTCAACCGATTTTCAAAATCTCAGGCTCATATGGGAAGATTTGAAGATCAGAATTAACTCAAGATGAACATTCAGAATCGAGGGTTTCCTTAAAGGTGATCCAAATCTGAAACACTCTGTAAATCCCGACTGTGAGGAGAATTAAATGAAAATCAACTTGTTTTCGGAAGGATCTTTCAATCTGGACAAATCCAGATCTTTTTTTCTTTCAGTAGTAAAAAATTGTGCGTGAGAAAACCGAATTGAAACGCCATGTTCTAGAAAAAAAATCAGCTAAAAAAATGCATGGTCCGTAACCAACGTAACAAAAATCATAATGAGTGACTGACAATACAGGTTGAAAATTACGTTCTCGTGGAAATAAAGACCAGGACAGAAAAAACTATTCGTAGGTCTTTCTTTTCTGAAGATATAAGACTTCATAAAAAAATTCAAAAAAAAAAAAATTCTGAATGCAACAAAATTTCAGGGTAACCTTCTCACCACTACAATGTCTTCCATGATGTTTTGGATTTTTTCAAAGAATTTAATTTTTTAGACCCCAAAAAAAATTTATACGTACGCCTATGAAACAAATTTTTCTATCTCTTTGATCAACTTTTTCCGCTGAACACAGCCAAACACAGCTATGGATACCGCTGGTCTCGATTCTGAAAAATAACTTTTTTTCGCCCTGTACATCAAACTATGATACTTGGAAAACTCGAGTTTGGGCGATTCTTGTAGTTTTGTACGAAACTCACGAAAATTATATGTAAAAAAAATCACAAAAATCTCCTTCCCCTTCATTCGTACCCCAAGGGGGCAAGGGGGCAAGGGGGCGAAAGAATTTTTTTTTTAATATCCGATCCCGATGTGGGGGTCAGGTGAAATATGTTTACCGATATATCTAACCGTTTGACCAAAAAAAAATTCACCCGCAAAAAAATTTTTGGGGTGGAGGGGGTAAACATTTTTTTTTCAGCCTTTTTGGTGGTGATATTTTCGTTTCGATCAAACAACGTTTTGGATATTTTTCTTTTGTAATCGGGATTTCGAGGGGGATTTAGATTTGGGTCACCTTTGCAGAAACCCTTGATCTTTAATATTCATTTTTAGGCAATTCTAATCTTCATGACTGTTCATCTAACGTTTCAGCTTCAAAATGATCCTGAGATTTTGAAAATCGGTTGAAGAGGAAAAAAGTTATGACTGCAAAACCAAAAAAATTGATTTTTTGAGATCACTCTGTAAAGAAAAGTGATCAGAAAACAATTTTGGAAATGGCCAAAGGTAATGAGATAATCTTTATGCTTCTGCTGTTAAAGTTGTAAAAAGACTGTTTTTCTTCATTTGTGATCTTTTTGAAAATGTCGAAATTTTGCACAGTTCCAAAAAACGTCCTGTAGCAATTTTATGGAAATAATCTTATGTATCGAAGAAGTACGAGATTATAGCTGAAGGACTGAGCTAGCGAACAGTGCAAACAGAATTCAAATTGTTCAAAGAAGAAAAAAGTTATTCAAATTTAAACAGGGGCAAAATTTCGGGTTGCGACGTAATTATTGTTGCGTAGTTTATAAAAAATGAGTATCGAAGATTGAAAATTTTAACAAATGGCAAAGATCATATCGAGATCATATCAAATGGCAAATATCAACAATGATGGAAGCCGATTATAGTACCTACCTACATATCAAGAGTAGGTATTTATACGACCAGCCACTGTCTTTATGAAAATGATCCGGATGTATATAACATTAGCACCGTTTGTCAGCCCGCATGTAATCTTGGCGTGTATATAAAATAAAACCACCATCTGTTTTGGTGCCTGTTCCCTTTGTTTTGGTCGCTTTCGCCTTGTTTCCCAGTAATTACAGTTAGTACGGGAGGTGGCGCTAAATTTCATACCGACCGAAAATCAGATCTGATCGTTCAATTCGTAATTTTTCTTCAGATCTGATGAATTGTCATCAAATAGGTTGTCAATATGTCGTCGTGTGATTCTGTATTGTGGGCTGTTGTTTTCTGCTTACTCGAAAGTGAATTCAGAGCATAATTTCCTGTTTTTCCGGATATCCAGGCAAAACTAGAAGCATGGCAACAAAAAGAAAACTCGTTTTGGTTCCTCCACCATTCTGAAGGAAACAAATTGCGATAGAGCGTGCGGACTTACAATGTTGCAATGCTTCTAGTTTGTCCTTGATATCCGAAAAAATATCATTTTTGTTAGACATCTTGTTTCTTCAGTGGTTAGGCCGTGTTGTGTCCAATTTGAAAATTCAAAATTTCAAACCAAAAACGAGTCTGATAGATATTTTGATTGATTAATGCTTAATAAACCAATACATATATATAAAGTTCCCTGCAGATAATTTCTATTTTTTTGGTTATATCGCCAATCTTCAAATTTACCAGATATAAGATACCCACTCTACTAGCAGTTTGGTCAACTTGATTTTCAATAAACCTTCCCCTTTTCTCAGGGACCCTCTCGCTTGAAGGTCCACCCTTCTATTAAAGAACCCTGGATTATACCCAAGCACTCTAGATTCACATCATGATACGTCACTCCATAGTACTTCATAAAACATTAATTGGTGTATTTTGAAGTAATATTTCAATTGCCACTACTATGAATAACACACTAAAGCCAAGAAGTTTTTTGATGTGAATGCAGCCGAAGGATCATTCCTAATTGTCTATTAGAAGTGACGAACCTTTGCGTGTCCCGTAATATTTTAATGAGACTATGAACACTTGATGGCGACCAGACTACTTACTGGTGCAGTGTCAGTTCATTGGCTTCGGATGTTGTGTATAAAATTATGCCTCATAACATAGCTAACTGAACCAGACCAGCCTCCGAGTCGATGTGAATGCCATATTTTTTGTCGCAAGTTTTTTGAGTTCGGATTTAATTGGTTACTGGAGGTTGCGGATTGGTCTAGTGAGCACGAATCGATTACCTACCAGCTACCGTTCCTTCCAGGTGTTGCGGTAACATGTAACATGCAGTGCCTCATTTTTTTCTGTTGACAAGTTTATACAAAGTTTGCTTCAATACTAATGCAAGCAAAATCACTTTAGTCCATATTTTTTCTAAGAAATATTTATTCAGAAATTCGATTTTAGATGTGTGTTTGGAAAACATATTATAGTTTTGTTCTTCAGTTCCTACCATAAGCCTAATATAGTAGTTTTCATCCGTTTTTGTTCTACTTTCAATGAAATAAACGTCGAAAAATGCATTTTTCAATTAAAAAACACAGGAATTAAAAATCACCTGATTTCCAGATAGCAGTCATGCTGAATCACGCCAGAGGCGTACCTATTTGATCGCGCGAATCGCTATCTGAAAATCAGGTTATTCTAAAAGGATTCCCTCCAGGAATTTTATTTTACGACATGGCTGATTGGCTGTGGCTGCTGACGATTGAGCATGCGCCAACTTGCATTCATGGTATTATCAGCAGCATTATTGTACGCATACATAGAATCAGAATGACATTTCAATCGGCCCGGGTACAGAACCTTGGAACACTCCTTATTTCATTCCATGCTTTCGACAATTTCGTCCGAATAGCAGTCTGTTTATGTGGGAGGGCGCTATAAGAATATTTGTATGGCCAAGTGGGTGAGATCTTGGTCAAAAGTGTTCACGGTGTTTATTTTTGGATGTGGAACTGTGGTTTGTTTTCAGAACACGAACGAATTTCACGAATCAACTTTCACTCGAAAATTACCGTCATCGCCATGTTGAGCATCGGTAACAATGACTCGATTTTGTTTTCAACAATTAAATTGCTACAATAATTCGTTCCATAATGATATATGATGTCAGGCCAAAAGAACGAGTAGTGTTCCATTATTGTTAATAATGATAGTAATAATACCTCATTCATTGTCGATATAACTGTTTTTATCTTCAACTAGGGCAACTTAATGAATTGCTGTTGTATAACAATCCAATGGCCACTCGGTTTGTTGGTACTAAGCACTGATTCACTATTTTCATACAGTGTGGGTCTACTCTTCAAAGAAGACACAACAGAAATAACATCAGGTAATTTTTTCGTAAAATTTTGTCTTGAAAACATTCGTGAACATCCATTTTGAACTGAATACTCTTAATACTCGAAGATAGAATTTGATTTTGCATTTACTCAATCACATTGTAAATGCTTCGAGCATACTAGACTCAATCAATGTTAGCTAAGATTTTTATGAGCTCTTAAAAAAGTAACACGGTATCTCCTAAAAGATTTTGTTTCCATTAATGAAAAACTTATCGTTCTATGTTCCTCTACAATCCAAAAACATTGTTGCGAGGGTCTCCAACTGGAACATTTTGGGAATTCGAGGTGTCAATTACGTTTCTTACATTAATGAAAATATCTTAAGGATGAAGTATCATTTATTTCTGATGTTGAGAATGCGAATTGCTTGAACCTGATGTGACATTGAACGCATTTCCAACTGAATAGAAGAATGATAGAACATGAATTTTCACTTGTTGTCTCACTTTGTAGATGATATTGGTGTGAACAGAACGTACTACACGTATTAGAGCAATCTTACAATTTACACAGAAGGTCAGAGCTACTTGGAAGTATATACGATATGGTAATATATAGCTCAATAAGAACCATATTGCAAGGTTTATTTAAATTTTAATCTTCTAACGATGTCAACAATGATTATTCGTAAAATTTAGGAGATGGACCCAAGATCCAATACAGTGTCACATTTTCAAATGTCTGTGTCGTCTTGGTTACCTTCACGTTCTTAGCATTTCATCACAATTTCAAATTGTTATTATCATTAATAGATTGAATAATCAATTCTCAAGGCGGTTTGGATTGGATAAAAAACGAAATAAGCGAATTCAGTGGCCTACATCATACACAAGTTTTTAGTTTTCGTATATAATTCTAATGTTGATTAGTGAACACTAGATAGGATATCGATACTGTAGATCAAATGAACAATGATCTTAACTTCCCGATGAGATAGAGACTTGAATATTCGAACTTTAATCATATAGCAGAGAAATGAATGACAAAAAATCAAACAGAACTACAATATCAAATAGTTCGGAACAGGTTCACTAAAACGTGTTTTTTTATTGATCTGACACTTATGATGTAAGGAACGCTCGTTATTCATATTCTTGATGGTATCGTGATAGATAAGCACACTGAAATTTGAGACACTCGTGGTTCATCAAAACGAAACATGTTTCGTTTCAGATGTAAACTGATCTCAACATGCAGAGCTTTCTTTAATGGAAAGTAATTGAAAAGTTTTGTGCCAGAGTATAATCCATTCGGTGTTTATGCATGTGTCTGTCGATATATTGTACGTCATCAGTATCAGAGGAAACAAGCAAGACGAAAACAAAACAACAGTTGAACGACTCGTCAGTCCATATACCATAATCAAATCAAATTGTAAATATGTCAAGGATCATTCGGCTAGAGGTCTTTATTGCCAACAATAAAATAGCATTCTGCTATCTGTATCCTTGTCTCTGTAGGTTCATGAATATAATATGCGAAACTTGAAGTATTTATCAAGAATCTGCGAAAGAATCAAGGTAATGATGCTCTAATTGCAGAGCATTCATGTGATTAATGGAACATGTTCTCACTCAATTTCTCATAGGATTGAAAATTTAAAACAGACAACAATTATTATTGAAAGAATAACTACATCGGTTGTGCGATTTGGAGCATGCGCAGTTCGTCGGTAGCATATATTATGTCTTTAGTATTGTGGCATCCGTTTCGCATGTTTCGATGATTTATAGCCACACCTTGTATATTAGCGGGATGAACAATTAATTATTGCTAAACAGCAATATTGCCTACCGTCCAGTTTAATTTTGTGCTCGATTTTATGTTATCGAATTCGCAGAATTGAATCTATGTCTACGTATTGTTATTGCCAAATGAAATATCGATCAAATATACATGCTGACAATAGTCAATAGTCAAAAGTCTTATGTTGAATGCAAAACCCAGCGTCCAATTTATGATGTTGAATTCATGGGTTCGCAAAATATCACTCCAAAATATTGGACACATTGAAAATACCAGAAGGATAATCTTGACAACATTTATAATAGTGTGTAAAATTTTTTTACTCAAGACTGCTGTCAAATTTCTTTTCTGGAAAATTCATCTTTTTCCAAATAGGTACTCATGTATTTAGACAAATCCACGATTGTTTTATCAGTTTATGTTATCGAATTCGCCGAATTGAATCTATGTCTACGTATTGTTATTGCCAAATGAAATATCGATCAAATATACATGCTGACAATAGTCAATAGTCAAAAGTCTTATGTTGAATGCAAAACCCAGCGTCCAATTTATGATGTTGAATTCATGGGTTCGCAAAATATCACTCCAAAATATTGGACACATTGAAAATACCAGAAGGATAATCTTGACAACATTTATAATAGTGTGTAAAATTTTTTTACTCAAGACTGCTGTCAAATTTCTTTTCTGGAAAATTCATCTTTTTCCAAATAGGTACTCATGTATTTAGACAAATCCACGATTGTTTTATCAGTTTATGTTATCGAATTCGCCGAATTGAATCTATGTCTACGTATTGTTATTGCCAAATGAAATATCGATCAAATATACATGCTGACAATAGCCAATAGTCAAAAGTCTTATGTTGAATGCAAAACCCAGCGTCCAATTTATGATGTTGAATTCATGGGTTCGCAAAATATCACTCCAAAACATTGGACACATTGAAAATACCAGAAGGATAATCTTGACAACATTTATAATAGTGTGTAAAATTTTTTAACTCAAGACTGCTGTCAAATTTCTTTTCTGGAAAATTCATCTTTTTCCAAATAGGTACTCATGTATTTAGACAAATCCACGATTGTTTTATCAGTTTATATGATTGAATTGATTTTCTTCACATTAATCAAAATTTACTTATCATTGTGACAATGCGCTGAAATTAAACTAAATAAATTATAATAAATACCTACTGTTGTACCTGTACCTCATGTATTACCCTATTTCATAAAAATATACAAATTGTAACTAGCGTTAAAAAGTTAATTCAATTAATTTATTTAGGACAACATTCAGGTTTAAATGAATTCAAGGTAACAAAAAGAAACGCTTCTCATGGTGCAATCGATTCGAATGGACAATTGAATAAAGGATGTACCATTGTGAAAGACACCTCATGAGGCGTAATAAGTAAACAAAATTCGACAGTTGAATTGTATTTTATTGAAAAACGTCAAGGTGGCTGTGACTATATATAATTCGATTATCTTTTAATGGTCAGTTCAGTAGGCTATGAAATGAATTCAATATCGTGAGTCGGTTTCATTCCAATTTATTAAATACTTGATTAATTTTCTGCTAGAATTCCATATTATAGTGTTTCAGAGCCTTGGAAAATATCGAAGAATAGCTCACGATATTGTGGTTGTTTTGAAAACCAATATAGAAACACTCTTTGTTGCTCCTTGCTAATGATTATTAAAAAAATGGATTTTTTCTCTTTTTTCATCACCCAATCGAATAAAACATTATCGAATTAAAATCACAGCCAACTTATTAAAAAGTCACGAATAACAACTATTTAACATTTAAAAACATTCGTTATCGATTATATTGAGTGATGAGTCAAGCTTTTGTGTCGATGAGGAAGACGTTCCCTGTATCACCCGGTATATCTCACTTGTTACACTTTATGTGATTGGTAGAACAAATGAGTATACATACTGAAAGGTTATCGCAGCGATTATAAGAAACAACAGCTTCATAACTTTACTATAGTTTGTTGTCACGAATGGTAACAATGACGTCGACAATCTCTACTCAAGCGATTGGGTGCTTTTGTTTTATTCATTTTCGTGACAAGAAAAACACCACTCTAAATGCAAGTAGGTAGGTACCTATCAATGTTATTCTTCCATTTGAACATGTACATAAAAATTCGTACAAGGTTTGTACAGTGTAATCCTGCCTATGATGTTTCTGGTTTCATTAAAAAGTAGTACACGTACACATTTGGAACTTTTGTGACAAAAATAATTTGAATTTTGACATTACTTGTCAAAGTCGATAAGCAGTTCAATCAAGAAAGTCTTTTATTGAAACAAATTGATTCAACATCGATAAATAGCAGAAATATATTCGATTGGTAACAATGATGAAATTGAAATTTTCAAAATCGGACGCACAAGCGTAAAGCCCAGTTTACTGTTGAGCGATTTCGATTTTACGAATAAAACCATTGAGTTTTTCACTGCTATAGTATCGCCAAATCCAAAATCGCTCAGAAGTAAGCTGGGCCTAACTCTGCTGACTTTCATTTGACAGTTCGATGATACCAACCTTCGAATAATAAAAAATGTGTACCGAAACAGATGCTATTTCGATACGCATTTGCGTTTCATAATAACTTCATTATAGAACCAAAGAAGAAAAACACATTCCTCAGCTTCTCATCGACATTATTTTCCTTCCTAGATGACTCAGTGTCATGTCATTAGAAATACGATTTGATTTGGCCCACCCACAGAGGCGGGTAAAGGGGGGGGCTATAGGGGCTTAAGCCCAGGGCCCCGGATTCTGCAGGGGCCCCCAAAATATGAAATAAACGGTTTATTCCAATTGCTACTGCACTCGTATAATAATGGATAGAAATTGATATTGTTATTATAATATTAATATTTTTGTTCTGATTCAGCGTCAGATCTGCTATATTTATAGAAACTTTGATTCCTACTGCCTAATCGGGTAATGTATAATATTGAGAGTTCTTGATGATAGAGAGAGACAGATTAAGTATTTTTCGAAATGAATTGAATAAGGTAAAGGCACTTGAGGAATCAATAAACTTCGGGAAGAGAGCATGCAGATACACCTGTCATTTTCAAAAATGCTCCAATGCATATCAATGATGTAACTGAATAGACATTTTCACTTCATCAAAAATATATCTGACGTTACTCATAACAAGTTGCGAAGCGGAACGGCCGTTTTCATGATTGAAAATTGAATTACCAGCTACTTAAATAAATATGAATTGCTCTCTCGAAAACAGTTTGGGTTCAGACAAGGTGTTTCAACAGAAGATGCAATCATATATCTAACCAACAATATCTATAATGACCTCGATCAAAACAAAAAAGTATTATGCATATTCCTCGATTTGGCCAAGGCCTTCGATACCGTGGATCATAATATAATGATGGACGTGTTGGAGGACCTTGGATTTCGTGGAGTAGCTTTAGACATCTTTAAAACTTACCTGTGGAATAGAGTACAGTATGTGAAAATCGGTAATACCTTGAGTAATGCAAGAACAATAGATTTTGGGGTACCGCAAGGTACGGTATTAGGACCTATTCTATTCTCCATCTATATTAACGAACTTTTGATGTTGGAAAGTACTGGTAATATATCATCTTTCGCAGATGATACTGTGATACAATATACAGCAGATACCTGGAAAGAAGTGAAAGAACGCACAGAGTCTGATATATTGAAAGTAAAATCTTGGTTTGATGAAATGTCACTCACCATCAATTTCGATAAGACAAAATACATCCCAATGAGCTGTAATAAAAGTACTCAACCACATTTCAAATTCTTAAAAATTAATCAAGGTCACGGGGACATAAAGATCGAGCAGGTAGATCATATCAAGTACTTGAGGTTGGAAATCGACAAATTCTTGAGATGGGATGTACATATAAAAACGCTATCGAAAAAACTCCGATCTATTTTATACAAATTTAAACAGCTGAAGAAAATCTTGAATATTCCGCAACTGAAAACAATATATTTCTCTTTAGTACACTCACTCATTCAATATGGAATCGCAGGCTGGGGAGGAGCATATGAAACACGTATAAAACAGGTGGAGATTATACAAAAAACATTCATCAAAATCATGTATAAGAAGAATCGTACACATCCTAGCGATCTACTATATATTGAGAGTGAACTCTACGACATATATCAAATATATTGTCAAAAATTAATAATTCTTCAGCACAAATCAAAAAATAAACTCAAAAAAATAGACCATGATTACGATACAAGATATAAAAAAGATAATGGGACACGAACTGAAAGAGCAGTTAAAAAAATTGGACAAAGATCATTTAGTTTTCTTGCACCTTTTATATATCGCCTGATTCCCGAAGGAATGAAAAATATTAACCACATGAAATATTTCAAAAAACAAATCAAATCATGGCTAATAAGCATGCCTCGAAAACGTCTTCCTAGTATTATAAATTTGGAATAATAATTACTTAACTAAAGTACAAAAAATATATGAATATTGATAATAAAAAACAAAACTGAAAAATAACCTCACAAATAGTGTAACAAATAATGTATCCTTGTCTTTGGAATGACATTTGTCAACGCTGGTGAATAATAAAACAATTTATAAGGAAATGCAGGTATGCCATACTGAGAAAAACACATTATAACAATATAGTATGCATAAATAATAAGTAGGTATATATATTATATATTTTGTATTTATTTTATATTTGGTATTAATTTTCATTAGATATAAGTCAGTAATAGATTGAATTTTAGAAATAGTACATAAATTGCCTCTATTGAAATCACTTATGATTACATGATGTATATATCAACGAACTTCCGATCGGGACATTTGGAAATCAACATGTAGGTAAAGTTATTGCCACGTACTAGTCTTCTCTTAGACTTCAGTTGGCTACTTTATTTGTTTCCTTATTTTCGAAAATCTAATTCTCTATCAACATTTGTTGTGAAATATTTTTTGGAAATAAATATTATTATTATTATTATTATATAGGACTACGAAGAGGGAAGACCGAGGGAAAGACAGGTAGGACTAGTTCTCAATTTTGTCAATACCAAATCGTTAACTCATAATGAGGCAATATAAAGGCTTGTGTTCAAAGCAAATCTTAGTATTGAAAGCAGAACCACTTTATAACACTACAGAACCAAACATAGAAAAGGAAGTTTTTGAAAAACCTGATGAATACACCATAGTTTATAGAGGCTCCCATTTTAGCCTATCTTCGAATATTTTACCCTCTGTTTTCAGAAGGCAGAACATTCGGCAATATGTTGAAATTAGAGCCGTTAATGAGCCTCAAATTATTCAGATTTTTAAGGAAATTTCTATTTTATGTTATATGCTCAACGGTCAAGCTAGCAAAACCCCTCGCAAAACCTGCGATTAAAAAAAGTAGAGAAAAATAGCGATAGGGTGGAATAATTATTATGTCTTCGATATTCGATTCAGATAGCACATACCTGAAAAACACAGTCTGTATTTTTTTTTCAAAACGAAAGAGGAAATTCGGCCAGATTAGTCTAATGTGAGAGTCACATCAAAAGAGCATAAAATTATGGTGTAATCCCATTCTTCTAAAACAAATGTTTCTAGGAGTGGTTTCGCCAGCTCAAGGAATCCACGATTTTTTGAAAAAATAGCGCAAAAATTCGGCAATATGGTAATAAATTAGCCTCCAAAAATTCTAACAATTCAAAGTGTGTCGTTGAATTTTTTATTTATATTTCATTTCCGTTTTTTTTCGTTCACGAAATATAAATAAAGAAAATGATAACATTTATATATTATACAGGGTCGCTGATATGTATGGAAACGATCGATTATCTCTTAAAGTAAGATAGCTAGCGAAAAATGTTAGGATACCAAAGTTCAAGGGTGTTTCAAAATCTATCACACTAAATAAAAAGTAAGTATACAGGATTAGTCAAAAAGTCTTGGAGAAATAAAGTTGCTTTTTATTTAATGGAACACCCTATATATTATTCCATATTTCAATTCTGCTAGAAATTCTGAAAAAAATTGATATAGCACATCATTTCCTAAATTCAACCGTTTTAGAGACATCAAATTTTGAAAATAACTCAATAAATTATCCATCATATCAAGTGTTTTAGTCCATTAATTTCATAGTCCATCAAATTACCTTTGAAAGTTTACAGCTCCATAACAACGCCGCTTCGTTCTTTTGTCTAACAGTGATGAACTTGACAACACATGTCAAAAATACATTTAGTGTAAATAATTTTCGCGCAAAAATTGCACGTTCAACTGATACTGAGCGTATTGAAATTTTAATTATCATAGGATACAGTGGTAGAAGACGAAGTTGTGAATTGAAATATGGAAAAATATATAGGGTGTTCCATTAAAGAAAAAGCAACTTTATTTCTCCAAGACTTTTTAACTAATCCTGTATACTTAATTTTTATTTAGTGTGATAAAGATTTCAAAAAACCCTAGAACTTTTGTAACTCAACATTTTTCGCTAGCTATCTTACTTTAAGAGATATTCGACCGTTTCCATACATATCAGCGACCCTGTATATCCGACATGACGACTCAAAAAAAATTATGAACTTGGTAGCGTTCAAATATGTTCGATCAATAGCCCAGGGCCCCGCCATCAGTTAGTCCGCCCCTGCCCACCCAGTACCCTCGCAGCCTGGAAAAGTGAAAATATCCCGATACACGCATCTAGAGCTGAGTAAAATAATACTCGACAATTGTAAATACTCGACAAATGGATTTTTGTCGATCGAATGGACTGATAAGCCCCGGCAAACAGTTATCGTATAATCGCTATGAATGAGACCGTGTATTTATCAGGGAAACGGGTTTAACGTGTTGAACAATAACAGAGAGAAAATTACCACTACATCATCGAACGGAACACAATGGGCGACACACATACCGCACGGAACAATAAAATTTCATCTCGATAAGCAGCGAGGACTGCGCTCTACTTAATTCACAAAGTGCACTTTTGGTGTTTTGGTAGTTTTGCCAATGGCAGTTGATCCGTTTCACCTACATGCGATATGCGTCAAAGCATGTTATAGCAAAATAAAATTAAAATTAGACCCGGTGGACTCATTATTCAATTGTTTTTTTTTTTTGTCCAATGATATACAGTCGTGAATTCATGCATTTATGCATATACTTTGAATTGAAAATTAGGAACTAAGGTTATAAACATCATTTACTAAAAATCCAAAATTAGGTTTTTTATGACGTTCATCATAGCGAAGAAAGGATTCTGTGTTCGAATATAATTGGTAATTCTTAGTTCTTAAAATGACAGATGAAAGTTTGTAAAAACTGGATGGGTTTTTTCTGTATTCATCGCTTGTTATTAGTTATTAGTTCAATTCTTAGTTTAGTGTTAATATTCAAGTTTTAGTATTTTTTCTCGCATTTTTGTCAATTGCGTATTGATCTGAATTTTTTATCCTAGTCGTTCATTGTGAAGAATACTTGATTTTTTTTTCAATAAGGACGGAGATATCTGTATTAGAACAAACAAATTTAAATAAGTACGCTTTTTAGTTTTCTTGAGTAGTTTGAAAAACTCTGATAAATAAAGTCGTATCTTCCTACCGAATATTCATGTATTTTATTCGTTTAACAAAAAATAATAAGATTTTATTGAAAAAATCGTTTTACGCACCTACAAGATCATAGAACTGAAAACTATACAGGGTGGGTCACGGTCGATGGTACCTTAGATGTTTACGAAGAACGGGAAATAGGATCATTCTGAAAATTTGGTTTCTCAAGTAGTTGCTCTTGGTCTATCGATCTAAAATATTTTCATCAATACAGTGTTGCCGCTTCTATCGAAAAGTAGCAACAACTTTGTTATTTCAAATGGAACATTTCATTTTTAGATTCTTCCTGAAGGGATGATTTCGGTGATACATCATACTTGGGGTATAGAGAGAAAGATTACAGAGATATAGGGTGTGAAAAATCGAGATTTTTCAACTTTAGGAATTTTTGGTGTCGAAACTATTCATTTCTGCTCAAAACGCCTCACATGTCCCTATCTTAACTTTTCATTTACTATCTAATGACATTTAATAGCAACAAATAGAGGGTGATGCAAAACTCAAAATTCTGAACCACCAGTACCACCCGTGACCCACCTTGTATATAGGTAAGCATTTGTAAAAAATGGATTGATAAAAACTGTTAACATTCTTTTATTGTATGTTTTCTTTCACAGGTAATTCCTTTTTCTATATAATAGTGGTGCAGATACGATTTTTTTTATTCATGTACGACTTTTTTTATTTCACACAAGACTTTTTTCAGAAGAGGATTTTCACTTATAATACCACTAGAGCTTCAATTATTAGTGGAAATGTAATTTAACCTATAAACATTAAAAATTTCCATGCTCCTTCCCCTAAGGAAGAGAAAAAAATGTCTTGAAATTGTTCTAGTTGCTATGATAACGATACAAAATATAGGCTTTTGATTGGTCTAAAATGTTTGTTATGAAATTTTTGTTTGAAAATATCAGGTACGCCTTTAGTGCCTAGCACAAAATAATAGCGAGTAACGTCAATATTCAACTATATATATAGAGCCGCCTGCGTCTAATTATGATCAATCATTTCAGTATATTTTCAGTTCATTAATTTATGATGAATAATTAAGTAAGGCAATAATTCATGTCTCTTTCTAATAATTTCTGTAACAAACTCGTCAGATTCGTGACTGCAAATTGAAGCGACAAAATGCCACATTATGGCATTATGACTCTTCAAGTTCCACAACATTCCATGATGACGCACCATTTCCCCTCTCCCCCCTTTACTTAATTCTAACCCACTTTAAAATAATAGTTATTTATGGTACCAGTGTATTATGTTGAAAATAAAAAACAACGCTTTTCCCGTTCCAGACTCGGCGAATCGGAAGGTTCGTACTGTACCCTAGCAACTTTCTCGTCGAACGAATCATCGTCGTCGGACAGCGCCGTCTCGACGCCCGCCAGCTCGCCGCCCTCGACGCCCTACCAGGAGCGGCAGCGCCGCCCTGTGCACCAGAGGGCGGCAGTGGCGCCGCCCCACCACCACCACTACCACCAGCACCACCAGCAGAGGCAGCAGGCCGAGCAGCTGGCGGCGGCGGTGGCGGGCGGCAAGCAGCGGGCGATGGGCGCGCCCCCCGCCGCCCCGCTGAGGGCGAAGCCCGCCCCCCGGGAGGTCAGTACCGAAATGGGGGGGGATGTGGATTTCTGGAAAATTAAAGTAAAGACGAAATGGGGGGAAACGCGAAGATACAAGAAACGACTTTCCTGGCTAATGTCATGCAGACGATTGCGTTGTGTCACAGATTAGAAAACTTTATTGATGAGACAGTCAGACACAAAATTTAAAGGTCCAGTCATAGATATGCGCAGCCGCTAAATGGAAAACGGCAGCTTTTCGATTACTGAAAAATTTTATATGTTGTCATGTTACATTTTTTGCCAAAGAAATTGTGTTGATGCTGAACGTGCGTACTCTAATAAGTAACCAGAGAGGCGACAACCTGGTAAATCAATATTTAGACGCCTACTATCTAAAATTGAAGAAAAACAAATTAAGTAATCACTAAATTACATTTTGCGCGAGAAATGGTTCCGAAATCATATTGTGTGCTACATTGCTGTACTAACAATGAAAAATGGAGTCGTATACAGGCTATACTTTAGTTTCAGCCCATATAAAAATACAAAGTTGATTATGTTTTCTAAAAGACGAAACGTCGCAGAAAAATTCTGCTTATGTTATCGTGTAGTCCTTAAAAGTGGCCATGGCGAAGTGCTATTTGTTATACATTTCCTTTGAAAATAAAGCTAGGAGAAAATAAAAACAAAATTCTCAAATTTCGGTTTTTCTCGGATATCTCCGAAACTACTTGGAATATTAAAACTTTCTAAATGGCATATTATTAGGCACATGAATGCGCTACTTTTCTCTAATTTAATCGACCCAGTATCACTTACCGTTTCCAATATCCCCATGCTGTTCATTCTTATATAGGACCCAGTGTATATGAAGATTGCAAATCATCTTTGAGTAAATCAGAGAAATCAAATTGCATTGTTTTCCCAAGGACGAAAAACTGTGAGTACTTTTATTGAGTGATATTATTGACGAATTTAACAGATACGACCCTGCTTGATTAGCACGGCAGTACAGTAATTCGTTTTTACTATTATGTGAAGTACAGTACAGTAATTCGTTTTTACTATTATGTGAATATAAGTGACAAGTCACCATATTTTTGATGACGCCATCTGGTGTGGTAGCAAGAAAAAGGTGGATACAGGCCAAACAAAGGTTATGCACTACCACTACACAGGATAGCTCCTTTCGTATCTTTGTACATTAGTCAAATTTCAACTGCACATGCGCGGATTTGCCTCGTCAATTGACGTCACCAGGGTACCTGAACGATTCGTCTGCCGTAAGAGCCCATGTACTCTTCTCGTTTTGCAGAACAGCTTTTGTTACATTTGTTCAAGTTAACTGAATCATTAAACTTTCGTTTCAATGGATTTCTAGTACCGAAATCGATTCTAGTTAGTTTTAACATTCGTTTTTTGACTGTTCTCAATGTGTTGAACATTTTCGAGGTATATAAAGTTCTCGAAAAATGTTGACATAATTCCTCTTGTAAGAACATTCAAAAATCTCTCAAAAAAATTGATCCTCATCTGTCACATAAAACAAGGAGAGCTCGGAACATGAATAGAAAATATTGACATTCGGATTATCGATATTACCGCCATCTTCAAACGGTGTTACGTTCTTTGCTAAACAGGGTCTACAAGTCTAGATAACCTGCAAACATGAGATACAAAATTCATGTATATAATTAAATTTTTAACTACTATTATAATAAGAACGCATTATTTAAAGATATGTCGAGGAATTGACCCTGAATCAAATCTTTCTATTTGCGGAAATGCATCTTGAACCTTTGCCCATCAGTTATATTTAGCAATAAATTTGATTGCAATGAAAATATTTTTATAAGATTTATACGAGTATTATGACTTTCGCAAGTATTTATAAAAGTTGCAAGTTCATTACAAATTATTTATGAGCTCAAAATCCACATGGTACCATTTTTATATGTTAGTTACTTGTGATAATGATGATTAATTGTAACCAAATTTTGCCAAATTGCCACACTTTGATGTGTCTATGAATTATTTTGCAGTGCATTTTTTTTCATTCCTATACACAGAAAGTGCATAGCATGCAAATTCACATCATATATTTATATCTACTGTAATTTAAATTATATTTATCTGTTGCTCAAGCTATCTAACCTAACCATCAACGGAATTATCAGACGTGTTATTTCCATATGATCATGCAAAATCTCGGATAACCTTCAACAAAAAAAGTTCATGTTCTTCATTAGGTCATTGACTATAAAGCTAAGGTATATACATCTTTCATATGATTAATCTTTTTACCATGGAATATTATTCTTAACAAAATTATATTGAAAATTCATTTTGTGCAACATTTAATTTAATGTTCATTTATTTATTTATTTATCATGAACATTGACAATCACAATCAATGATAATTTCTGCATAATATTCCGAAAAATACAGAGGATTCAGATAATTTTTCTTTTCCTTTCAGATCTACTGAACTCAGTTGCCGAAATGTTTTTGTTGCACAATGTTCTTCATTGACCAATAATAATAGTTCATGATTTTCTGACTATGACTAGAGAAGCTATAGAAGAAGCTATGGAAGAGACTTCACATATACAGGGTCACTCACGGTCGATGGTACCTTAGACATTTACGGAGAACGGGACGTAGGATTATTCTGAAAATTTGGTCTATTGGGTAATCAGTTTTGTTCTATCGATCTAAAATACTTTCAGCGTTGCGGCGTTGCCTCTTCTATCAAAAAGTAGCAACAACTTTGTTATTTCAAATGGAACACCCTGTATTTTATTTCATGTTTAGATTCTTCCTGAAGAGCTGATTTCGTCGATCTATCATATTTGGGGTATAGCGAGAAAGATTACAGAGATATAGGGTGTGAAAAATCGAGATTTTTCAATTTTAGGAATTTTTTGTGCCGAAACTATCCATTCTTGCTCAAAACGGCTTACATGTTCCTATCTCAACTTTCCATTTACTATCGATTGATATTTAATAAAAGCAAATACGGGTGGTTCAAAATTTTGAGTTTTGCATCAACCTCTATTTGTTTCTATTAAATGTCAGTAGATTGTAAATGAAAAGTTAAGATAGGGACATGTCAGCCGTTTTGAGCAGAAATGATCAGTTTCGACACAAAAAATTCCTAAAGTTGAAAAATCGATTTTTCACACCCTATATCTCTGTAATCTTTCTCGCTATACCCCAAGTATGATATATCGACGTAATCAGCTCTTGAGGAAGAATCTAAAAATGAAATAAAATACAGGGTGTTTACATTTGAAATATTGAAATAACAAAGTTGTTGCTACTTTTTAATAGAAGCGGCAACGCCGCAACGCTGAAAGTATTTTAGATCGATAGAACAAAACTGATTACCCAATAAACCAAATTTTCAGAATAATCCTACGTCCTGTTCTCCGTAAACGTCTAAGGTACCACCGACCGTGAGTGACCCTGTATATTATTGAATTTTATAATAAGCAAGTTTGTTTCAATTTGATCGATTCTTCGCCTTTTACCGTTCCTGATAGTTTAGTTTCAACTCATGTATTTTGTTTCAGATGAACTTCAGCTTCAATCCCAACAATCGTCAAATGTACAGATGTGACGGCCCCCAATACCCTATGACTCAAGCATTTTATAGGAATATGAATTACAATAGGACACATAAGAATGTTTTAAGAGTGTAGAGCGACCCCACCTCAACATTTCAGGATTAACGGTAGATGGTTGTACTGAACCTTAAAATAGCAAAACCCTTCGAAACCAAGTCACTACATTTTCAGCTCCATAGATATATTTTATCAATATATTTCATTTTCCTGTTTTGGTTGAACATTTCGATGAGTTTTATTGTCTATTTTGTGTAAAAATGTATACTTGAAATTTGAATCTGAAAAACAAATCGAGGGTGCCTTGGTACTGGATAGAGGTGAGGGTAAGCCGCATCTTATTCGATTTTCTCATTCAAACTATAAGCAATGTTTCGTTTTAATCGAGGAGCGTTTCTTAGGCATTTGTCAATCGATTACTTGTGTATATGTCGTAATTTTAAGTTTATACATTGCTGTGATAATTTTTGGTCATGACAAACAATGCCATTCGCAAGTCTGCATGATTTTCGATTTGTGTCGGAACAAAATCTTTCGTCAACTCGATAATATTCCAACATATTACAAATGGTACCGCTCGACATCTTCTACTGTGACCTAACCTAAAATATGAACACGTCATGTCGCTAGTTTGGAATATGGAAAGGAAAGGGAAACCAATATTTAGAAGAGAGGCATCACTCATCAACATACGGTCATCAGTCGGTATATGTCAATTTGTCTTCTAGTCCTTCATTATAATAATCACATTATTTTCAAGTGAAAATGATATTGAGGTTATGTCGATTCGATTTATACCTGTGACATCCCAATGTACATGAGTTCTGAAACGATTCTGCTCATGCGCATTGTCTTTAAATGCTTCTCTTGACAATACGCATGAGCAGAATCGTTCTAGAACGGTTCTGAAAGAAAAAAACAAATCAAAGTTATAGGCTACCTCCGAATCTTCCTGTATTTCAAATTGTTTCTAAAAAAAACTATTTTCTTCATATTCTGAGATTTTAGGTTATGTCCCTTGTAGTCCCTCGAGTGGTGAACTTGTTCTGGTCATAGAGGATGGTTTTTCTCGATGTATATGTTCCTCAAAGTCAAGACACTGCAATGTACGAGGAGTGCATGCTTTGTTTCTGGTAGTTTGGTGGGGGCGGCGTTTTTAAAAACAGGAGGAGCTAAGATAAATTCGTGCGGGGAAATCGCATTCTCTTATCAGTATTATCAATTATGTAATGCATCGACTTGCCGACATTCTGTTTTTTTTTTTGTTACATTTATCTTTCAAGGTTTCATTGCTTGCAAAATTATTGAATACACTCATGGGAATAGTTTCAACTGGTGCTTAGAAGCATATTAGTTTTCCATTTTTAAAAACGCCCTTATATTTTAACCTGTAGCTTTAAATAAATTTCCCGCACAAACTTACTGAGTCATTGTGATTTGTACAATATTTAATGTAAAATAATATACTGACTGAATTTTTATATTGAATACCAAAAAAAAAGGATATTATCATTTATAATGGGGTTCTGATTTTTTATTGGCGATATCTAAATAGGTGTACATAGGCATAAAATAGTCAGTTGCTTATAGTTTGACATTTTATGGTACAAATTTTAATATTAAAATGTTGCATTTCAGATGTAATACTATCGCATTTAAAACTTGAATATTCTATTTGTGATTCATATTGTACAGATACCTAGAAATTCAAACAAAATCAACGGAATGATTCAACTTATAGACATATCAAGAATACAATTATCTGAGTGCTCAATCTTATCTGTATCATCACTATCATATGAATACCCTGGAGGAATGATTGCGTAAGTATTTAGGATGTTCAAGTCTTAAAATTTCAATTTCGCACCGTAGTAGTTATTCCATTTTAACGATTCAGTTATCAATACCAAAAGTTTCATTAGTTGAGTCTCAGTTGCCTGTTCAAAGACATTGGGTATGTTCTAGTACCCAGTAAAAAAACAAATAATCTTGAATGCTAATTGATGATGAGTAGGTCAACATTCTGTAATCACAGACAAAACACCAAAATAAATTTTTCCCATTTTGATAATAAACATAATTTTATTAGACCACCTTGAAATTTATGAAAAAACTTATTGCTGTTTTGTCTGTCAGTGAGTCTTTTATAGATGAAGAATTGGAAAACGCTCATGACTTTGTATTTTCAGCTGGATCGAATCGGAATTGTATACTGGTGATTTTGTAACTTGTTCATTCTCCATATAACATTGTGTATATTTCCTATTGATTTGTAAATATTGTTTTATAGAGAGAAATTCTATCAGGATACGACTTTCTGCATTGTCTTTCATGTTTTCCTAAGATTATCTGGTAAAATGATGTCCAAGGTATGAACATAGTTCACGTAGGCAGTTCCAAACAATCTATCGTTAATCTCAAATTAATTGTGCATATTCATAGGTGTTTATTCTATAAATTTCCATTTGAAATTTATTTAGTTTTCATACTATTCAGTTAAGTTGCAAGTTGATTTGGTGAATTATTTTTATAGTTATTTCCCATGTTTTTTCTGTAATTTGTTCAGCTATGATTTTATTTCTATTTTGTGGCTCTTAATTTCGCCTATTCTTTGTTATTTCATTTCTGATTCCATATTTTATCTCGATACAAGAATGCATACACCCTAAAGGCTGAAAAATTTTCTGACGTTCTGGCAACAAAAAAGATTGAGACAAAAAATTTGGGGGAGTTTGTTACAGAATACAATATACTTACATAATAAATATATATATATATCTAATGATGTGGTCCAAACTTATGACGAATATCGCTATGTCTCGTGTAAGTTACTTTCTAATTAGGTTTTTTTACAGTAAGGTTATGGTTATTTAAACACTGTAAATGTATTTAGTACAGAATTGTGTTTACATCGATAGTATATGGATTCAAATCGTGTAGATTATAACATAACTTTTGACTGATAATGTACAAAAAATCGCATGTGATCAAGCAACCTTTATTATCCCGTTAGTCAACTTGAATTCAAACAATTCTGTACAGTACGTAAATGCTAGGTTTGGTTTTAATAGTTGGTTATTATTTTTTGATGCATAATAAAACTAACAGGGTTTTATATCACAGGTCATTTGCATTTCAAAAAGACAGGTTTTGAAAGAATTAAGTACAACATTACCTATGTAACAACTTGTTTAAGTGCAATTAAATTCAGAAAAGATGTGATAATTTTACTGTACATAAAATGAAATCGAAATTTCCAGATTGATTTATCTTGATGTCCATGTGCATAATTCTTCAGAAACCTGAAACTTTACTGTAGAAATTGTAAGTAGGATGATGTTTCAGTGTAATATAATTGAAAATATATTAATGTTAGGCAATTGCATTTAAAATATTTTTGTTTTATTTGGTCCAATCCATTATGTTGCCATATTTTTATGGCTCTGTGACTTCAATTTCATGTTTTGATAAATAAAATTATGAATAAAATTCACAAGAATATATTTGTTGATTGGAGGAAAACACTTGAAACTATTCTAATTAGATAGATCAAGGCAATTGCATTTTCTGATATCTCTATAACAATAGATGATTAATGAAACCACTAATACACAGTACGGCAAATTCCTTAGTACAATAAATACTGGAATATTAAATGGATGATATCTATTAATTTTATATACTTTGAATCTTCAAAGTATACCAAATTCTCTGTAATAAAAATGGTATTACTGTGAAATTTGCATTACTATTTGTATTATTTATAACAGTACTTATATGAAAATATGTTCTTGATCATAAAAATAAATAATAGAAAAATATAACAAACTAAATAACACATCAGTAACTAAATACACATCAGTAACAGGAAAACAATAGTTGAATCTAGCCATCTCTCAACAACACAAAATAATAAATAAGTGAGGTCATATATTTTTGTTTGTAATATACAGGGCTAAGCAGAAATAAATGGCATAAAACATTGATAGCTCCAAGATGGATTAATTCTTCTGTCAAGCATTCGTAATCACACATGTGAAGTTTTCAATCCAATTTCAAAATAAGAATGCTACAGGATCCTTTTAAGAACTCATTTCTGAGATACCCTGCATAAACTAAGTAAATTCATATCATCCACTGGAGATGAGAAATAATTGATCAATTTTTGCTAAACAATTTTGGCAACTCATTCTCCAACCTGAAAACTTTCAATTTTGAAACAAGATGCCAAGCTTCATATCCATCTTCTTCTTTCATCACATAACTACTGTAATAACTCACCAATTCCAAGGAATTATCATGATCTAAATCTGCAATCAGCAGTGAGTTTTTTTGGTTTTTATAATCAGGTTGACAGTTATCATGTTCTGGACCATTACAAATCAGGTATATGTCAGTGACACTTACATTTTCAATTTGTGTGTCATTTTCACGAAGGGTAATGAGAACAACTCTTTCAGATACTTGATTCAAGTGATAAGTCTCATTGTGTACTGGAATGCTCCTCTTGTACACTCTGCTAACTGGTGAAAGCTTCTTAGAATTTTCCTGCCATCTCCATATTTTGAAAATAAAGCCATTGAGGTGTCCCTTCAGAGATAATGTATTTTCTTTGGTCCGGTGAAGAGAAAATGGTACAGGAGTCAATATGATGGAATTTTCAAATGACCAAGTGCCCAAAGTTGCATTGTTTGAGTTGTATAAGGATACCACAGCTTCACAGTGTGGACAATGGTTCTGGTTATTCACAATTAATTTGTGGGTTCCTGGAGAGAAAAATTATAGAAACTTCATTATACAAGATCCACTTTTTTTCCAACTAAGCTGTTATTATATTTTGTAATGGTTTATCATAATTTTTAATAAAGACACTTACCTGTTTTGTAAACAGTTTGGGTAAACTCATTCAGCACTTCTTCAAGTTCCATTTCATAATTAGGATTATCATACTTCCTTCTTAGACTTTTCAGGGTGAATTCCAAAGTAACTTCAGGGCCATTATATTTTTTACAGCCATATCTTATATGTCCTTCATGATCATTCATTCTCAAATTGAAAATATATGAACAACTTGTTGGAACTTTAATATTAGACAGAGCTAACCCATTTCTGCCTGATATAACTAAGAAAGTTTCCTTTTTGTATGCAGCCAGTAAGTCACTAACTCCATCATTGTTGAAATCTGGTATTTTAACAGGCATATCCAGTTCAGGAATTAATTTTTCCTCAGAACTATGAGCATGCCAAAGTGCCTCACCTGATTGTGTTTGGATTGCTTTAAGACTTTTTTCATCCACTACTAGACAGTCATCATATCCATTTCCATCAACATCAATAATTGAACAATTGATGTCCAAGGGGTAACTCTCCTGCTGGAAATACCAGGCAACATTTCCACTGGTACCAACAAATGACATAATACCATTCTTTAATGTTTTCATATTATTAAAACTTCCTTTATACATCAAAGCTAAATTCCAGTTGTTCTCAAACGCTCCATGAACTAAATTTATTGTTCCCTGTAGCTCAATATCTTCTTGGATGGTTTCATAGTTGGGAATTCGCATTGGGCAAGTATTGGAATCGGAACATGGCAAGATCCAAAGGAATATAATTATTGGCAAGAAACATAATAGGATAGAGAATACGAAGGCAGTCTTGCGTAAAGCTGTCATTTTAGGGGTAACTCCTTTGACCAGATGCATATCATCACAGTTACTAAATTCTAAACCTAGGTTGTGTCCATTTTGTCGACTAGAGAAGGTGTTTATTTTGTTGGATGTTATGCCATTTGTACGAGGTGGTCCTACAGCACCTTCTTTGTCAGAATCAGAATCGCTCAGAGATTGCGGTAAGGGGGCATATATACCTTGCATTGAATGGGACATCGTATGGAGAATATTTATTACTAATGTAATTTACTATTTCCAGTTTTTCACATTATATTATAGCCATATAGAACCTAGGACGTGTTGACCAAAGAGAAGGAAATCTATTATCTGCTATAACTATGATTATGAACCTGAGCGTGAAAAACAGGCATGATAAGAATGATAAGATTGATAAGGATTCACGATTAGACTTTTCTTTTAGCTTTTAGCAGCATAGAACTGATAGAACAGTAGAACCATATATCTAATCCAGAGCTGAAGCCGAAAAATAAAACAAATGACAGTCTGCGGGACAAATCGCGAATATGCGCATGCGCAAGTTTGAATTAAGAATCGACATTCGTTTTCATCATAGAGGAGAGTAGCTTTCTAGTGAGCGACAAACGTATGATAATTATTAAAAATCAATCAAAAGTGTCAGATAACCTTCAATTCGATGTTTTTATTTCATCATGACATATATTTTTCAAATATTCATTCATTGATGGATTGTTTGACGATATTGAATGATAGTTGATGATAAATGCAGAGATGGATGTGATCTACAAAGCGATACTTGCGATTTGCATAGAAACCAGTGACGATAAAGTCATCGGAACAAGATTCGTGGGCTAATTTTTGATCAATCACTGTTATCCCTCTCTAATCACTTCTGTAAACAATCAGTAAGTACATTTATAACTATTTTGACGCCCTTTCACATAATTTGGGTTAACAAATATACCTAACCTATGAAATTCTAAAAACGTCAGTGGATTTCAACTCGTCAAAACCCGGAGTGTTTTCTATGCACCTATGTCACAATGACACAAACATCAAAAATATGAAAACAAAACAAAAACGACACCACTTCGAGAAGTTTGAGTTGTTACCATGAGATAGTGCTACGTGTTATTTTCTATCGCGAATATGTCTATTCTTTGCTTTGACCCTTTGAGTTTTGACATGGTTTTGACTTTTGACACTACAAAGACATGAATGACATGATGGTAATAATCCTTGATGATGGTATACTTTTTTTTTGTGACAATGGTGGATTAACCAGCAGTGTCAACACTGACAAGTGACAACCATGTAAAGACGAACAACTTGAACTTGTGAAGAAGAAGCAAAGAAGTGGTTAGGCGATTTTTGCTGGTTTATTCCAATTTACCATCCTTGGGTTCATCATCCCAAAATTCCCAATAACCTTGGGTTGGGCCAAGGATAGTTTACCATCCTTGGGGTTGGGCTGGTGTAAGGTGTAAGGGCTGGTGCAAGGTTGGGCTGGTGGACTCAAGGATGAAGTGTACTATCCTTGTGGTGGACTAAAGTCCGTGTCTCACGGTCAAACTATTTGATCAAATTTGTTTGACGTGACGTCATTTCTGTCTATTTGATTCAAATGTTTGAAATGTGCAGAAATCCTGTTCACACGATTTGAAGAAGTTTGCTCAAACAGTTCAAAAATTGATTGATCATAACGGAAGAGAAATCTGCATTCATGATCAAAACGCGTTTTTTCATCAATAATGAATAGAAATAATAGACAAAAATCTCTGAAAATTTATTTCATGGCATGTTCCGAACCCTTTCAGAAATTAGTGAAGAAGAAACGAAAAATATGGACAAGGCAATGGCTCCAAAAAAGAAATATTGGTAGAGGAGTCCTACCAATGATTTTTCAAGCAATCAGATTGGTAGGTCCAAATAATTATCGAAACTACCTCAGTTCCCAATTGAAATTTGTTTGCAAAACATTGATTCAGAACACCTACGAGTTATTTGGAATAAGGGAGAATTACTAGCAATATCATTCAATGCATCTGACACCTTATCTCTCTTATGGTAATCTTTTTGTCTGATATTATACGAAAGTTCTTTGCTTCTATGGAGATCTATTAGAAACGTTACTTGCTCCTCGGTCCAATTTCAAGCAGCAGACATTTTCAACAGTCCAAAACTCAAGTCTAAGTATTCTGACGTTTCGATTTTTTGTGTCAACAAACAACCCAAACCGGGCCTAACCTTACTTTTTGATCAAACGAGTAAATATTTAGAACATGTTCTAATTTCAAGTCCGTGTCTCACGGTCTTGGTCAAACTATTTGATCAAACTATGGAAGTGTGATGTCATCAATGACGTCACATCAAACAGCAGCTAAAACTAGAAAGTCCGTGTCTCACGGTCAAACTATTTGATCAAACTATGAAAGTGTGATGTCATCAATGTCGTCACATCAAACAGCAGCTGAAATTAGAACATGTTCAGTCCATGTCTCACGGTCAAACTATTTGATCAAACTATGGAAGTGTGATGTCATCAATGACGTCACATCAAATAGCAGCTAAAATTAGAACATGTTCTAAATATTTTACCTGTTTGATGAAAAACTAAGGTTAGAGTTTCTTGTTGACAACGAAAATCGAAACGTCAGAACTCAGAATACTAATAGAGTTTTGGACTGTTGGAAATTTCTGCTGCTTGAAATTGGACCGAGGAGCAAGTAACGTTCCTAATAGATCTCCATAGAAGCAATAAATAACTTTTGTATAACATCAGACAAAAAGATTACCACAAGAGTGATAAGATGCCAGATGCATCGAATGATATTGCTATAGTAATTCTCACGGCCAAATAACTGGTAGGTGTTCTGAATCACTCGTCATCCTTTCAATTGATAATAAGTATACCTACATATATATTCCATATAATCAGGAGTTGAGGCATTGTTTAATATTTTGCAAACACAGTTCAATAGGGAACTGAGGTAGTTTAGTTTCTACTTTACTAATCTCTGAAGGGACGCGCAACTTACCATGAAATAGATGTTTAGAGATTTTTGTGTATTATTTCTTGAAAAAGCGAGATTCCATCTTGAATGTAGATTTCTCTTCCGTTATGATCAATCAATTTTTGAACTGTTTGAGCAAACTTCTTCAAATCGTGTGAACAGGATTTCTTCACAATTCAAACATTTGAATCAAATAGACAGAAATGACGTCACGTCAAACAGATTAGATCAAATAGTTTGACCGTGAGACATGGACTACAAAACCAAGGATATTAAACTATAAGGATGGTCCATTCCGCAGAAATTTTTAGCACGGATGTGACGTACCCGGGAGTGAAACGTCACTTCCGCTCTGACTGATTTATTGATTTCTTGTGTTGATTTTTTTCTGTTTGTATCTTATAGACTAATAATGTGATGTCGATAAAGGATTTAATGTAGAAAGAAGCCCTAAGTGTTTAACATATCTGCCCTTTATAACCTATATGGGAAACTAACTAATCCTATCCTACCAATACCAAAATGATGAACACCTGATCTGGTAAAATTGACACCGCAAGGAGTCAGAAATCCAAGACACACAAGAAGAAGAAGAAGATTATGAAATAAAAAACATAAACAATAACCTCTTCAACATTTGAAAAATGTTCACCTTATTATTTTTGTCATCTCAGATCACTATATCAGTTAGTAAATTCAGTATGAAAGAATATTTCATCTTTCTTTGATTCATTGATTTCATTTTCAATATGAACACAAATTTGGTTGGGAATAGTAAGACATCACTTTCTTGAAGATCTGCAGGGTGACAGTGTGATAGTTGATAGGATTACAATCATGTTACATAAACAGTCTACACTACAGTACTAAATACAAAGTTCTTTGACAAAGTACTACAGTCTACAGTGGTCAGAAAGTGGATATGCATAGAAATAAGGAGTAAATATAGTGAAGGCAGTTGCTGACTAGCATCAACAAAATTCAACTAAAAACCTGATGATAAAAGATATTTCATACCAGAGGTGGGTTTACATTAGAGTGGTGAAATACAGGTTTTTTCACTAATAGTATTACTTGTTTTCAGGGTACAACAGAATAAAAAATGCTGGATGTAACTATAAAACATTGAACATTTATATTAGAAGCTATAATGTACTGTAAACTCTAAGAATTAATAATAAATCATTCCAAAACAAGAGGTAGGCCTCTATTATTTTGAAGTTATAATAGGTAGCTGTTATGAATATGATGTGTTCAATCATTAATTAGAGAATACACATTATCATCACATCATTATCTTCGTTTATATTTTTTCAGTTTCAGCTATATTAAATGAAACAATGAGCTAATCATCAATGCTTACTTCAAAAATGGTTAAGGAGCAGGTATATTCTACATAAAGATAAGAACACAGTTTTGCTGATTTTGAAAATATATTTACAAGATTCCAATGAAATTTATGATTAACAATTATTTCAATGTATTCAGTTCTATTCTTTCCACTTGAATCAAATTCATGTAATGCTCATTAAATCCCCTTTTTGTCTATATTGGTTCACCTCTTTTTCTTCAAGAAATTGTTTCTTATAGTTTTAAATTGACAAAAAGAATTGATGTTTGATATTTGTGATACCAGGCTGAACAAATTCTTTGCAATTGCACTTTGTGTGAGATATCTCCTCAATGGTGAACCTAAAAAAATACCAATATCAGGATATTAGTTCACAAGAGTATATATTTCTTACTTGATTCATTTTCCGCTGTCTTCTTCAGTTGTGGAATGTTGTGAACAAATACATTTTCTGGGATCCAAAATTTAAGTAGCAGCCATGCAGAGAGGTAGCTTTTAAAACAATTCATTCCCTTTTTGAATATTTATTGAGTCTTTTGGCTCCGGAAATGCAAGAAACATGTATTCCTCAAACATTTTAATACCAATTGTAGAATCTCCATCCAGGTATAGCATAAGAAAACCTGCAATCAAATGGTTACATTACATCCCTTGCTTTCATGAAACTTATACATATATAAAAATATATTATGTAACTAACATTTCGTATGGCATGTACCTACTTACGTTGCCTTTATTTTTGAGATTTTGTCTATTACTGGTTACTGAAGCTATTGAAATTCAGATTTACCAAAGAAATGTTAACCTCAAAATCGAAAAAATAAACAAAGAGCCGTCATTATTCGATCATGGAAAAATCCAAGACCAGAGGGTAGCCGGGTGACGTCATAAAACTGGCTAGTGTGGGCATCATAGGGAATGGACCATCCTATAGTTTAATATCCTTGCTACAAAACTAGCATTCATTTGAAACACATTAGGTTCTTTCGTCTACTTTTCGGTGTCGTGTAATCTACACCAGCTGATTTTCAGTGCACTTAATCTAATGTCATTCATTCTACACCTCGCGAAACGAATGCTCAAAAACGGTGCAAAATACATGAGGTGTAGGAGAGTGCTACACTTTGCATACAAACGAAAGAGGATCATGATCATGTAAACCTCAAAACATCTCTGTGACCGTAACAGATCACAGATTATGGTTCAAATCTCAGTTCAACCCAAGGATGGTAAACTAGACCAAACTTATGTTAAATTTAAGTAAAAAAGTGGCGATAATATATGGTTTCAGTTCGAAGGACATTAGAAGATGCGCTACTTTCGTTCTATAAGAAAAAGCTCTATCGCGTGAACCAATCACTTCAGTTGAAGCTTTTATTCAACGGGAAGTGGACAAAAATATAAATATCAATAATGAAATATCAGTGTTTAAATTATAACTTTCGATTACATTTTTGTCGTAAGTGGCGCTATCACTCAGTCAGCGATTGAACTAAAATCTCATTTGACACTCAACCGCCAAGTTTTCACAAAAAAATAGCATCAGAGACAGTTGGTGAAATTCGTGGTGACATAGTGACACTGGTGACAGTCGACACTCAAGCTCGACCATCTGTGCTCTGACCTATGACCTTAAGTCTATGACAGTCAGTCATGTGTACAGTCCCTTTTTTGCTTCTGCAAATCTGCAAAATATATCAACGTAATCGTGGGGTTCCCCGTCATCATCTTCATTTTGCATATTTGCTGATACCCGCATGTTTGGCTTCTCCTTATTTTTTGTAAATTTGTCTTCGGTGTTCTTTTAGGTGAGTAATTATTTGATTAATATTAAACGCAATCAAAATCTCTCCATTTATAGGTAAATCATGGGTAAGAAAGAAAAAAGGAAGTTTAAAAAATTCGTCGACGTTGGATTTGGGTCTTCCTCCAATTCTCAGCAAGCAATAAGTAGTGATGTTAATATAAGAAAAAGCGAAACACCTAGTCATGCCCAGGCAAAAAAATCTATAACCTCATCAAGCTACAGAAATGATGAAATGATACCCCACTCATCAGGGCCTGTTGCAGATCATAATATTTCAATACCAGAAGTGTCAGAGGAGTTGAAAAATAAGTTAGTAACGAATTGTGATCTTCAAAATGAAACAACCTCACAAAGGATGAGTGGAAACATTTCTCAAGGACATTTTGGTACCACAGCAAAGAATAGAGCTTGGAATAGTTTGAGCAGCTCAGTTCCTGTTGCTCCTCAAATCCAGAGTCTTGGGCATGGATGTAATCCACCACTGGGTCATAATATTAAACCAGCACAACATAATGTGGTTTCTCACAATATGGAGCCTGCTGATTTTGTCAATAAGGTGCCTGCTGTGCTGGAGCAATTTCCATTGGAGTCACAAAATACTAATTCATCTGATATCATGAACAAAGGTATATATAGGTAGATAGATATAATTCCTATTTTTTGTGTAGATGATATTAAAAGATTCATCATTAATATGACCCAACCAATTATGATTACTAAAAAACAATGATACATATATATCCCTTCATAAAATCCCATCAACACAATAACATTCAAATATATATCTTTTTGAACTTTTTGTGGGATCAAGAAAGTTATGATGATCTTGTTAGGCAGGATACATCAGTCCAATAATTCTAATGAAATAGTTCAAATTATATACAACAAAGTAGGAGAGCAACACTGCAGGCTTCTACATTTGATTCTTGTTCATATTGTGTTTTCATTTGAAATATAAAGTGATGCATGCCTAAGATATTGTATTGTTTATTGGCAGAATGAATTTTATTCAAAAAATATATATTTTCATTGATTCAAAATTATATTTCCATCATAGGCCTGTCATAGATTCAATGACAGCCCTCTATTCAGGTGGCACAATAAAGCAACATTCCCATTTAAATGATAACACATTCCATCCATATATTTAGTAAACTTCATCTTTTCTACTCAGGTATGTCATTGAATGTTCAAGCAGATGCATTTGTGCCCAGACCTCCTGTAGAAAACTTAAGCAATCAAGATCTTTCTGATGGTTATGACCAAACAACAAGTGTACAAGTTTCATCTGATTCTCCTGACATACAATATGAGCCTCAGCTACAACAAACAGAAAATTCAAACTTCACTGAAAAATCAGAATGTCCATCTGACCAACAACAAAACTTTAACCCAAGATCATTCACTAGACACAGTGATCCCAATTATGGAAATTCAAGAGAAAACAAGTATAAGCAGCTTCGTGATAATAGACCTTATCAAGATTACAGTAAGAACAGAAATAAAACAGATAGAAGGAGTGAGTCAGGTAATCATTATGATAGATATGTCACTAACCAATCTAGCAATTTTGGCCCAAAAAGAGATGGCTATGTCCTGAATGAAGAAAGTGGGACACCAGTAACTGAAGATGTTCAAGAAGTTATTCCTAATTTGGAATCTGAAACTGATGGTACCTGGTCAAGAAGAGTCAAGAAAAATTCCAAGAATTCAAGAAGTCAAAAAAATTACCAACCAAGTTCTATATCAAGAGAGAAGGATGACAAGAGGGGATATCAAAGTGGAAAAGAATCACATAAAGAAGATAAACAGGCTATGAATTATGAAGACTTAAGTTGTGAATCCCATGACAAAGCTGATTATTCAACAAGTTTTAATTCATCCAGAAAATCCACATGTTCAAGTAGACTCGATACATCAAATAAAGATATTTACAATCGGAGTTATGAGAAAGCTGATAAGGAATATATACAATTTGAAGAAGAGTACAAGAGGAATAAAAACAGTGATCCAGTCAGGGTAAAGGAGATAGAGGGGGATTTGTTTGAAATGCCAGAAGAATATGCCTTGGGGCATTGTGTAGCTGAAGACATGAGAATGGGAAGTGGTATAGCTGTTAATTTCAAGTAAGTGATAATTACATAGGTTTGAAATATTACATTTTTTTATTATTTTTTGCACACCCTCAGAGTTTCGGAAATATTCAATTTATTAACTAAATGTCATTATGTATGACGTCAAGACAACACATTTTCAATATTATTTAATCCTGCTGAATCAGTTTTGACATTAACAATAGATCAATGAAACTAAATCTGCATTTTTAATTGCAGCAACAAGTTTCTAGGGGTATATTGATAGTTTTATCCAGTTCCAAGTTTATTATTCTTTTTTGAAATATGCCTAATAGTGATGAAATATTTACCTAATAGGAGAGACTTCAAATGTGTGGAAGATCTTCTGGATCAAAGACAGAAACAAGGTGGCCTGGCATACTTAGAACTCAACAAGAGATTCATTTACTACCTTGTTACCAAAAGAGAATCAAATGGAAAACCAACTTACCAGACGTTCTGGTCTTCTTTGAAAAAAATGAGAGATCACATAACTGAAAACAAAGTTAAGAAGCTGGCCATACCTAGAATAGGGTGTGGTTTGGATAGGCTGGAATGGTCAAAAGTCAGTTTCATGCTGGAGTTCCTCTTCAGGGATGTTGATGTTGGAATAACAGTCTGCAATTTCCAACAGGTACATGAATATTTTTTATAAATCATTTCCAAAATTGAATTGCCTCTGGTATAATATTACTTCATTCGAGAAAATAAAAACCATACTTCCTCTATGATTTCAAAGTTCATAAAACCATAAAATGTGAGGTGTTTGCAATGGCAGAAGAAATGGTACTCTAAAAGTTTGTTTCTGCATGTGAATAAAATTATTTTACTGAAATTCTGTAAACTTAATGTTTCAATATGGAATACTGTGGGTTAGGTTTCTTGCATCTAGAATGTATCGGAAGTTATAGTTTTACACTCCCAATTTATAAGAAGTTTTTTAACACTTCCTTAAACTTGTTCTAGAATCACGGTCAGACTAAGCAAAAGTTGCAAACAACATCTGTTTCCTCCAAGAAATCCAAACCAACCAAAACAAAATCAGGCAGAAAGAAAAAATAACTTTTGAATATTAGTTTTTGTATGTCATACTATAAATATTTTTAAAAATTTTTGAATAATTTTAATATTGTATTCAACATTTTGTTATTGGCAATATTAAATTTAACCTTTTTAATGCTGTATTTTTGCCTTCCAGATGGAAGATTCCACTCCTCAAAAAGATTACCTCTCCAACAAGATAGTGAATGATTTCAAACCTCTTGTTGAGATTGAAGCACTCACCATCATTTTGTACAGTGCAACGGAAGATGGTCATATTTCGGAAGAAATGAAAACCCTGGCGAAAAAATTCAACTTTCTGCCCGAATTCAAAAAATCACCAAAACAATTAGGAAAACCAATAAGGCATGTAACAGGTGACTACATACTATATGGTTGTGTAGTTAGAAAAACTGAGGAAGCCTTATTCAATTTCTCTGCTTTTGGAAAGTGTCTTTTTGAGATAAATAAAAATAACAAAAAGGATTTATTTGAATATGTAGCATTACAAGCAGTGTATGATGCTAAAGATGATTTATTGAATGAAAAAATTATCACACTGCTTAGGATTCATTTGAAACATGTCAATATACATATTTGTCCTGCTAATAATGATAATGAAGAAAAAAAACAATGGAGGAGTTAGTGAAAATTTCATTTAAAAACACACTGAAATGTGGAATTTGAGCTGATAGTCAAAAAAGCTATTTTCTCAACAATTTTTTATTGTCTTACTGTTGCAACTTGTTTTTCGCTCATGATTTTCTGCTATTTGATTCTATAAATTATAAATAGAAGGCTAATGAAAATTCTTTGTTCATACTCAAGATACGTGGATTAACATTAGCTTTTTATTATAAGTGTATTTTGTAATAATCACTTTTTTGGTTTTTTGTTAGAGAAAGTTAAATTATTATATTTAGTGTGATTATCTCATACATATACTATAGGCGTCTGAATAGAATTTTTTTTTCATTTCAATACCAGGCTGGATAACTGGACGATTTTCATTCAATACTTTTTTCTTTCCATGTTTCTTCATAGGCTTTTTTCTCCAAGATAATGAGTTTTGCCCTTATCATATTTAGAACTAAAATAGTCCTAATGAATATTATTTTTAATGTTTTACTAAAACATATAAATTGCTTTATTTTATGTTGCATTACTTTAAGATTTTATGTGCATTTGAAATTGTTTAATCTTGTCATATAAACACATGTTGGATTATATGTGCAGTTGAATAGAAATATATATTCGAGAAAACGATATTCTTGCAATTTTTGGCAGTGACTAACAAATCCTAGATTTTCATGTACAGATTAAATAGGTACTGAAATTCGAACCTCATCATTGGGATACCAGAAATAATGAGATAAAGCTAACAGAATTTTTTCGATAGAAAATCAAAATTATGTTGAATTAATACGTTAAAAAAATGTGGATGTTGGGATACCATAGAACATTTTTTTCAACTGAAAATAGCTAAATAAAAAAACGATCAGATATCTCATAACTTCATGTAAAATTTTATGAGTAAAAAAATATGCACATTCAATGAAATGTTTTTACAAAATAGTGGAAATACTATACACCTAAATCTAGGACAGATTCCCAGTGGAATCCCTCCGTTTCTTGCAGTCTTATAATATTATTTTGTAAAATCGGCAGGAGTTTTTTGAATGTAGAATATTCTTGAAGAGTTTGAACATCCCCAATGATTATGAGCTTATGCTTGGACCTTGTGATGGCAACGGTAATCCTCTTGTGGTCCTCTAATAATTCAAACTATAATACAAAAATAAAATTGATAGAAATATTTAAACTCGACCTGTCTTGACAGAAAAGTTTGTAACGTGTCAACAAACACACCTTATTTATGACCCTACTTTTAGAGGTGTCTCTTGATTTGGCACAAGAATAAATTATAACACTTTTATCTTTCCCTTGGAACTGATCTACAGTGCTGACATCCAAATTTTCACATTGTATCAAAGCTGAAACTTGGGCAACTTGTCTTCTGTAAGTGGCTATCACACCAATGTTATTTGCTGCAATGCCTGCCTAAACATCAGAAATTACAATAGACAGTTGACATATTAATCTAAAATCATTTTGTTCAACAAACTTACTTTTAATAGAGCTCGAATTATTTTAACGGTGATGGCTGTTTCATAGATACTAACACAAAAGTCACTCTCATTCTGATCACTTTTGTCATTTTTCATCCAGGGCACCTTATGTTCCAGCTTCCAAACGGGGCCGGTGTCTAAAATTTGAACAGAATTTTCTAGAGAATTATCCAGCGCCAAAGATATCCATTTTTGACATGCTGAAACCTGAAAAAAAATTGCCGGTGATTTTTATTATCCTCGAAGATATTAGAAATTACCAGGTATAAAAAATCGGGTATCAAAAAGTAACCTCGAATGAAGTATACCACTTTTATTTCATATGAAATTAGAAATTACCAGGTATAAAAAATCGGGTATCAAAAAGTAACCTTGAAGGAAGTATACCACTTTTATTTCATATGAAATTCAGTGTACAACATTATCAGATGAGACACAAAAAAATTTTAAGCAGCTGCATGGCGGCATATATTTCAAGAATTAGTTTTATGGTGGTTTTGGCATTTTCGATAATGAAATACTATTGAAATACCTCGATATTTCTGAGCTTTAGGGTAGCGTTGGCGACAGCTTCATTTCCCACTAAAAGTTCATCATTATATGTGAACCCATTGGCAATTTCTGTAATCCTATTGTTCATGCGGTAGTTCAAATTCAATGCCGTTACTGCATCCTCTTGGTATAGTCGCTCAAAGAGGCTTTCTGCCATACCCATCTCTCTAAAAAACAAGCGATATTTTAAGGTTTGAAGTTGATTTTTGGTGAATGGGTAAAATGCACAGGAATGTCAATGTATATTTGGGTAAGAATTTGCAATATCCCAGTTGATTATCCAATTTCTTACTTTGCTTCATTGTTTTTGATGACAGCTGGTAGCTGGTCTGGATCACCTATTAAAATAAACGTTTTGGCAGCATGGAGAGGTCTTATTACCGAACTTTGCAATACTTGAGTGCTCTCATCAACTATGCAAATATCAAATATACGTTTTGATAAAAGAGGATGGCTCGAACCCAGACAGGTTACAGCAACAACTTGCTATAAGAGATAAAAAATCATAAATATAAAAAATCTCAACACTTGTTTTTGCAATAAACACAGTTTCTAGTATAATTTCCATATTATGATTCATGCAAACTGTTGAATAAGAATGTAAGCAATGGAGAAAAGCATTCTGAATACATTCAACTTAATTATCCATCTGACTAAGGTAATCACGTTCTCTGATCTTGTAAACCTAAAATTTTCAGTGATTCTTCTGGATACAATAAATTATCTTCTCACCATGCTGTTATAGGCCTTTTCTAGTTCCTCGGGGGTGTTACAATTTTTCGTGATAGAATGTTCGGAATATTCCTTCAACTTATTATCCATTCGTAATTCAGAACCCAATCGCATCAGTTTGACTCCACAGTCCAACAATTTGGTACAAACATTATTGACAGCCGAATGTGTATGACTAGTAATGAGGACACTTTTGTCCATTACATAGAGCAGTTGGATTAAGGCCACTATGGTAGCAGTTTTTCCTTAAAAAGTTTGTATTGTTTATTGAAATAATCTTATCTCTACTCAAATGAGAAAACATCAATAAAATGAGATATTTCCCTGAGACATGATATGTTGGTAAAACATGACGTCAACCAAGCTTTTATGCTGATATCTTTCACAATATATAAGCCTAGGTATTTTTGAATGTGAGTTGACTATCTATCAATTTTATATCATAATGAATCTGAATTATTGCCAAACAGCAAATTCTTCTTTTAAAATCGACAACAAAATATTTCAAGCATACCTAACTAAAAATTTCTATATACCATCAAAAATACCAAATAGGTTTTTCAAGTTCAGAAATGGTATGCATTTACATGCACATAGACGTCACAACAGTGAACTATCCAAAAATTAATTATTATCGACTGTTTTTACCTGTTCCTGGCATTCCCTTTATCAGGAAATATTCATTAGCAGCAACAGCTCTCAGAACTGCTCTCTGTTGCATGATATTCAATTTCTTCAATATATCTTTACCCTTCATCCCAATCGTCTTTGGCAAAAATTTTTTGAATGTTGGTGGCTTTCTATCGATTATTATACTTCTTAGTTCTTCTCCTCTTTGTGACATATCAAGCAATAATGTAAGACTAGCTAAATTATACGATTGTATAGAACTCGAATCGTAACTGTCGATATGAAATGTCCTATTAGAATATTTTTTGTTGAGGTTTCTGAAAAATATCTACTTTTTATTTCTTCAAATAATTAGAAATAATTAGTCATGAGAAAACAAGTATCAAAGTATGTTGATGATTTGTTTGGGCCTGGTACAGAAACGCATTCAATGATTACTTTTTTTTTTGTTTTACCTGTCCAATGATACTGATATTGTTGTGGCACTGATATTTGTTACAAAGCCAGTTGCTACTGCTGGTCTGTTATCAGTACTTATAACAACATAATTGCTCTCCATTATACCATTTGCAAAAAAATTACAAGCCGAGTTTGCATTGATACTTCCAAAAACATGCTCAAAAACACCATCACATTCATCGGCTACAGAAGTAATTTTCAGATTTATTATACATTTCCCGTTAATTTCTCTGCAACAAATTTTATATAAATATTTCATTGCTGCTATGCGAAAACACAATAAGGCAAACCAATATGAAGTAAGTAACTTGCCTCTCGTGAGGGGTCAACGTGTATATCTGTCTCACATCTTTAGCTTGCTTATCAGAATTGGCTTCTAAAGCCAAAAGAGTTACCCATTTCATGATGTAATCCAAATGTGAGTCAGTCATATGTTCCATAACTTCCTTTTGTATGCTCTTCAAAGTTTTATTATTTGATATGTCTTCATTAGAATATCTTGAAACCATTAATTGTGATTTTGACTAGATAGTTTTATAATTCCCACTTACTTGGCATATGAACTACAAATTACATTATAAGGGCACTTTTGACAGCCTGGATGATTTATTGGTGCAGGCAATTCCGGAGGAAAATGGCTTTTTCCTTCACTGTTATTCTCAGAAATTTTAGGTTGTCTGGTCAAATAATAAGTCAAATCATTCCGTAGGAGCATTATATCTCGCTTCTCTTTTTGAATCATAGGTATTTCTCGCAAAACTCCTTCCCTATAAAGTTTCAATACATTATATTTTCATCGCATCGATTTTATTCATCCTTCATCCACAAGATCTATTATATTTTATACTCTAGTACTGAATATCATAGACAGTAATTTTGGAAAGAAGGAATTTCTACTGACATATGCAATATGCATTGAAAGGAATAAATATGTTATGCTTGAAACTCAACTGGTAAAATAATGACGCGCGCACTCGCATGCCGCTTGACGGACGGTCGTCTTTTCTTAGGGACTAGGGCATCAACTATAGGATGATTTTTTCTCACCTGAGATAAAGTAAAAGTCCGGAAGGTACATTATATCCCATTTTTTTCATCATCATGATGTACAAGATAACCTGACCTTTGTGTTCCAGTGATACCGTTGCTCTGCCGGTTTTGAGTTCCAGAGGCATAGAGTGGACATCAGTTCGGATACTGACATCAACTTTGCCTTTTACTCCGAGTTCAGGGCACCAAATATTTTCTTCAATATCATCGATTGATTTTATCGTACCTTTCCAGTCTTCTTTGTTCTTGATTCGGTTGGCATTCATGTTTGAGTTTGTCACATATAGGTTTATAAACTGCTCTATTCTTGGGATGAACTTCATCACTTCTGTTTCAATTGTTTGTAAAGATATTCCACATTCGTATACGTTTTTTATCTAATAAAACATTATAAATGTTGATGTGAAGTATGTAAAAACCTATGATTAGCATCAAGGTTTAGTAAAAGAATCAATAGAATTAATGGAATATTTAATTTTTTAATTATGCTCCCTCAACCATGCACATACAAATGTTCAAAATACTCAAGTGAAGATGAATATTAATTTCTTATTCACTGAGCTATTTATGAAATATTGATTAATGGATTCTACTGATTCCACCTTGGAACTGATTCATACTTACAATACTTCTATCTTTGATGAGATTTTTCACAATAGCTACCATTTGTTTTTCTGAATTGACTTTATTCTTGAGTACAAATTGTAGTAAACTATGCACCAAGGTACCCACAAGCATATGTTGATTTGAAGGTTCAAAACCTCTGAAACGTTCCATGAGCACGCATTTTCGTTTACACCATAATGCATCTTGAAATATTAAAAAAAACTTCGGAATAACAGAACCCTTCATCATGAATCAATAATACTCACTCACTACTGATGTAGTAGATACTAATAAATCTGGCTCATAAACAAGTAAACCAACATCATTATCTACAACCCACTCCTGTCCACATTTTTTGGCAGTCACATGAACTGTGTCTCCAATACCAAGTATTGTATGTACCCTGCCATCACATGAAAAAAATATCTTATAATACTTATTGATCCTGACATAGATTTTTTTACCAGAAACCTTGTAAGCTGCAGATGGCCATCTCCCCAGTTTTGGTAGACTTTAAAGTTAGAACACTTTTTGTAGGAAAAGGATTAACACTGATTATTTTACAATGGTGAGATTCACTCAAATCAAGATTATATTCAACTAAATTCTAGAATATTAAAAACACAAAATATTAGTGAGTTAAACATATAGGACATAGGTAGATGCTTTAGTTGATTTCATTCATGCAAATATCTAAAATTCTTTAATCATTCACTTCTATAACAAGATAATAGATGAATAAGTAATAAAAATAATATTTGAAAGGATATTGTAAAACAAAAAAATAATTGTATACATATCATCAATGACAGGAAGGCTTTGAAATAAAACTGAAATCCAATGGATTATTGTATCCAACAATAAAATATACTCCCATTGCTGATCAAATTTGTTCAAAATTTTAAATGTTTTTTTTTGGAGGACATCAATAAAGAAGATATTTTTCATGGTTTGAATTAATATTTACACTATTACACTATTTTCAATACTGAAATATCATCAATGACCTTGATGATGACTCACCTTGATGTCATCTTCATTCCAATCAATTTCAAAATCTGAACCAATATCAGTGAAATCAAAATTTTCAGTAATTCCATTGCATTTTGTAGGAGTTTTATTTTTTGGTGTTGTTTTATTTACTGGTTTCACACAATCTGCAAAATCAAGTTTGGTTCTGATTCTGTCAGTTGGTGACATGAATTCATTTTGAATATTTTTCTTGGGAGTAGATTCATTATGCTTCTTAGCTTTCAGAGAACTAGAAAAATTGACAATACGCCATAAATTATGTAAATCAGCATCAAGTAATCCTTACCTATTTGATGCTACTGGTGACACATATTTCAATATTGAACTTTGTTTTTTAACTGTACTGCTGACAAAAATAACTTCATCATCTTCTGTTTGATTGATACTACTCTTACTTGGAGTAATTTTAATGAAATCAGCTAGAACTTGAACATTGAACTTGTTCAAATCATTAGGTGACTTATCAAATAACTTCTTAGGGGTTCTTTTTATTTTGTTTGGTGTTTTATTGGGAGATTTTGAGGGGGTAACTTGTTGAATTGATTTTGGAACTGATTCCTTCATGATGTTTCCCTTTGTCTTTTCTGGTGTAGAATTTCTCTGTAACATCACATATGATGTACTTGGAGATAATGGGGAAGTAACTTGACTGGGTGTTATAGTTGTAGGCTCAGTAAAATTTGTTTCATTACTCTTAGAACAACTAGGGGAACTAGAACTTGGAGCAATGATATGATGAACTTTTTTACATGTAGGAGTTCTTGCTTTTTTAGATCTTTCTTCCTTTTTTTCAGGTGTATTATATTGTTTGAAGGCCTCTGGTGAAAGAAGCTGCTCAGGTCTTTTGATGGATATTTTTGATTTGAAAGGGCTATCATTTACTGGTTGGTATCCTTCATCAATGGATTTGTGATTTGGAGACAGTGTTATTTTTGTGGCATTACTTCTCTTGTTAGGAGGATTATGATTACTCATTTCATTGACTTTGCGTTTCTTGGTTTGGGATATCTTACTGTGGGATTTTGTAGAGTTATTTTCTTTATCATTGGTTTTGCAGGTTTTACTGTTTGATAAATCAACAAAATCATCATCACCATCACTAAGAACTATGGCACTGTCTTTCAACATCTGGATACTTGAGGGAAGTTTTGATTTTGTGACTTTCTGAAAAAAGCTGGATATTTTCGAGTTTTTCTTGACTTCCTAAAATAGATGTCTAAATTTGAATATGAATTAATAAATTATATAAACTTACTTCTGTTATTTTTATTTGTGAGTTTTTCTTCATTTCTATATTATTATACAGACAACATACAACAGCGTCGATATTCTTTGATACAACAACAAATCAATTCAAATAAATAAAAATTAATAAAAACATGATGAATGAGGCTGTCAGAGTGCCAGCTGCGCCAATTTCCGAACAATCGATTGGCCAGTGGCGCGCAACTTCACTCGTTTCGGGTTACAAAGAAGATGCTGAATCTAGCGTAAGCACATATGACCTAAGGTTTTACCCTTCCAAATGTCAAAATAGCATCAAAATAAAATAACATAACAAACCAACTGTCAAATACGAATCCCGTTTTCTACTTTTTGACTTTTTGAGAATTGAGATTCCTTTCTTCGGTTTTGAATTTCACTAATCGCGAAAACGTTATAAATACCAACTCAGACACTCTCATTATTTACATCCCAAGTGCGGTTATAAGTGCTATTAAGTAGGAATCTTGTGATCTTGAAATATGGCAACCAATAATGTGGATGAAGAACAGGCTCTCCGGGAGTGCGAAGCATACGTTCAAGCTCACAATATCCAGCAAATCCTCAAGGACTGCATTGTTCAATTATGTGTCAGCCGTCCAGCCAATCCTATATCCTTCCTGAGGGAACATTTCCAGAAATTGGAAAGGGTGAGTGCTTGTTATCATAGTTTACTGGTAGTATTATTATTATTCAAATAGTATGTGCTCGGTATTTCAGGACACTGTCCCCAAACACATCCTGATAACACCAATGACATAAATTTTCTGCTTCAATCACATTTTTTGTGGTAAACTTACAGATCAACATAAATCATGTATAATGCACCTAGGGGGTGAAAAAATTGTTAGAGTACCTACTTGTTTCTGTTTGCAAGACATTGAGAAGCAAGGCATAAATAAGTTGTTTTATGCTAGCCCAACCAAACCCAAAACACTCAAAATTGTAAACAGTATCACAAAAGCCATATTATTTCTACCTCACAATTTTTCCTACTTCACAAATCTCTAGACAAAACTGAAGAATTAGAGGACAGAGTACTGGTCAGTTCAAAGTTAGATTTTATCATGTCCTAGATAATGTTTGAATAGGTGAAGCAAGTAATGAAGAGTATACATTTTACAAAACCAAGGTGAAATAATAAAAGGTAATAAAGTGAGAATAAAAAAAATTGTAGCAAAATTAGCAACAGTACCAAAAGATAAGGAGATTGAATTCCTAAAGGAATCATGGGTATTTATAGTCATGCAATAATCCAGATGGTATTTTTTCTTTAATGTTACAAATATATTTTTAAATGCTATGATTTTCAATTGGGATGGGAACTTGGATAGGAAAGTAGGAAGGTACCTATAGGTCGAGCTATAGGTATACACTAGGCAAGAGGATATACATGTGCACAGCAGTTTGTTATTCTTGCTAAAATCTCAAACATATTTCAAATTCATTTCTGTTCTCAATATGAATTTTATTAATAGTCTCATGTTCCTGGGAAAATAAAACAGGAACTCTAATATTTCGTTTCTGGCGCGGCGACCGTTTCTATTTTCACACCGGTATTTTCATGTGGGAATTCCGAGGAATTCTGGGGAATTCCGACGAATCATTTAAGCATGTTGAAGTTTCGCAAAATGTAAGCATCCTTCAAAGCTTGTTTCAAAGTTACTCACTCATATACTGTGAGCACCATGTAAAGTGTTAATTAATTTCCTACGTTATTAGCTCGGTTATTTGCTATATCACTTACTATTTACAATGTTACAATTTAACTCTTACTTTCTTAGTTCATATTATTTCAGTTTCTGTTAGATTAAATTTAAGATTATGTGTAAAAATGATCGAAAAACATTTTTTTAATGAAAACATGAGAAAACAAATTATTGCAATAAAAAATGCAATATCATTCATTTTCGTGTTACTTATAGATATAAAAAAAAAACAGTTGATCGTTTCTTCAAAAAGAAACGTTGTACGGAAAATATTGTGAACGTCATTTTGTAGAGCTGAAAAAGTGTCAATGAGAAAGTGCCTTTGGATTATTCGAACATTTCAAATAACCAAATCTCCTGAAGTAAAAAATATTTTTGGGATTTCTCAACATCTATTTATTTATCCGTTAATTGCGCAATTTTTTGCCTATATGACCTACTGTGTAACTCGAGGTGTAACTCTTAACTCTCCTCATGCTGTTCATCCTTATCTTGGGCACACTGTAAAGACATACATTACATACCAAACATACATACAAGTACCTGCTATATTTTCGATAATTATAGTAGATAATAAAAGGCGATAATAAAATATTTTTTTCTATTGTCGTTGAGATTTTCGTTCTATAATGAAGTCATTATGAAACGCAAATGCGTATCGCAATCGCCTCAGATTTTAAATATTTCAATTTAATCATTGTTACCAATCGAATATGTTTCTGTTATATTTTAACGATATTGAATCCCTTTTTTTCAATAAACGACTTTAAATCAATGCAATATCGAGTGCAAAATAGAAAAAATATATATATGACACACCTTTATGAGACGTTGTCGAATATTTTTTCACGTCGGTGCTGGTAATTCACGAAGTACCTATAGTTCATTGAATAAGCAAAATATATGTGTCGTAAAAACCCTCGATTTCTCAAAAGCAAAAATCTACCAATAGGTACTAGAGGAATCTCGTATTCATAGCTGATTACACCTGTGACTTTGTGAACTTTTCTTCTACTCATCAAGAATTTCATTAAACTGAACAAAACTGGACTCCAGTCTGCAGTAGCGGCGTTAGGGTAGGGCGCGGCTGGGCGCCGGATATAAAGGGGCGCCCCATCAGACACTTTAGAGCATTAAACTGTGCTTTGGCTATTGAAACTCAGAAATCTTATGTTCGAGTATCTCATAAAGATACTCCTTTAGTCGAACAGTTGAAAGATGAAAGATCTCAAATTAATGTGTTAGTAAAAATCTAAAATCAATAGACATAATGCACAGAAATTTTGAAAAATTGAAATTTTGAAAAATTGCTGCACCTTTTTGGGAGAACCTGTGTTTAGTTAGAGCTTTGACAAGAATTCGACGTGTTTAATGTATAGCTGGTGAAAATGACTTCATTGGTTGCATTTTTCAACTTCCGGAGACTACAATAATTTAAGATAATGAAAGATTCGAATAGTTCAATGAATAGGTAAATGGAATATTGGTCTTTTTTGTACAATATTAAAAAGATTTTGCAAAAAACCGACATTGTCAAACTCTGTGGTGATTTCCAATTGAAATTAAATATCTGACATTTTTTCTTGCCTGATCAGAAATGTGATTGGTCCAGTTTTTGTTTCAAATGTTATCAAAGATCGCAACTCACTAGAACTAATCTAAATGTATGGATAGCGTTGCAAATATAATTGTAACGGTTGCCTGAGGAAAACCCGAGGGAAAACCTATCCAGCGAACTTCTTAATCTGGATTGACAAAATTGGCAACTTTGTCAATTGACAATGAAATCGATGAAAACATCGACTTTGATATATCCCAATAAGAGAGTTCGCCTAAGAATTTATCTACTTTCAAAACACTCTCGTTAATAAATGGTTTGCTTTCTTTTCATATGGGTTTGAACTGCAGTTAGGGGGCGATTTAGAAATCTCGTCCAGGGCGCTGTTAGTGCTAAAACCGGCACTGCGAGTCTGCACTGTTGGAAACTCAATTTCAAGCTAATTTTTCATCAAATATATACACTGAAACACAATAGGTCGAAATATTAGCGCGGTGTTGCCAGCTACTCGAGATATCCACGGATTCAAGGAAATCTTTAGAAAAATGGGGATATATGCTATAAAAAAATATTTCGGGCACTTTTTCACGTTACACGGGTTTCGACAATTAATCGACAATGTTTGATAACCACAAAAAAGATATACGATGTTCACTTGTCTTTTTATTTTGTTGGCTGTGCTAACTTAATATTTAGTTACTACAATTATTGGGATAGGTTTCATTGATTTCCTCGCAAGTGGTTTTGCTAACTTTAAAGAGGTGAAAAAGCGTCATGCCTCGAATTAGATTTATCAAATGTTTCGTGGAGCTACCGGTCTACGTCCGGTCGATCTGAACCCTAGCAAATCGCGCGGGGAGGGTCGGCAGCGCCGTCTCGGGATCCGCAACCCCGTGACGTCATCGGGATAAAAACCTGGACCCGTCAACGGCGGGCCGCCGCGTTGGGGAATTTTCCCGTCAATCGGTCTGAGATTTTCGCGCGTCGAGGTCGCGTTTTCTTCGCGCACACATCAAGAAAGAGCCCAGTCCATTACGGGATCCTTCCAGATATCCAGATTCCCCGAACGATGATGCTGGCGCTGGGCATGGTGAGTTTAGAGCAGCGTAATCGTGCTATTGATTAGAATTTGAGTGGAGATTCGCGATGGTTTCGTGGTGTATTCCGTGAGTTTCTCTACGATGTCCAAATGATTTCTTGATGATTTCTCGTATTCATCCTTATTTGCTTCATCATCTAACCACACTTCCTCATTTACGAGAAATTTTTAGTTTTACTCCGTTATTACTCAGATACTCAACGAAAAATTCTCTGAGAATACCTGAATTGCCTACATACATGAAGAATATATATACAGGGTGGTCCATCGTAGCAATTCAATGAATAAGTCGATATGCCTAATACATTTTTTATCCAAAAGGCTTCCTGAATGAGATAGAGTCTCTCAGAGTTTAGTTTTAGAACTGTTCTCTGAATTTCTGATAGGAAGTTATGACAAATTGAAGAAATAATACTTTTCAGTAGACTTTTTTCATAACAGATTTATATTCTATTACAAAATCGGACCATTCGCTAAAACGAGTTCCTTCAATGAATTTTACGATGACGAAATTGGGAGGAATCATAGACTTTGGAGGAATGTATTTTTGGAATTATTTCAAATTACTTCAGTTGTCTGTGGAATGTTGTATATAGTGTGCCCAAGGTAAGGATGATCAGCTGGAGATATCGGTAACCGAGAGTTACACAGTTGGTCAAATAGGCAAGAAGTTGCACAATAAATAGAATTTGAGAAATCCCGAAATTTTTGCTTTTTTCCGGAAATATTAAAAAAAATAATAATTTAGCGACTTTGTTTTTATTATGTGAAAAGTTTTGAAAAAACAAAGGCACTTTATTATTGCCATTTTTTAGCTCTTCAAAAAATACAACGATTCAGAAAAAATGTTTTTTTTATAATCTTAAATTCAACTGAAATAATAATAACCGAGATTATCTCGATAATAACTGAGAAGGCAAGAATTATTGTTAAACATTGTGAATAGTAAGGCTATAGCAAATGTTCAAACAGAGATCCCCATGCTGTTCATCCTAATCTTGGGTACACTGTATATATTTTATCTTTGTCCAAATTTCATTAATCATATAAAGTTATAAATATTTGAGATCGAAAACAAATTATTCATACATGCATACTCATGCTTATTATAGTATGTGAACTACAGAACACAGAGGTAATCTTTTCGAAATTCACATTGAATATACCTCGGAAATGCCTTTAGAATGTGAACATTTTCATGAATGAAAATGAAAATATAATTAAGTTTCGCAAAATTATTTCACAGTGTCATTTCATCAACCTTGTAACATGATATCCAGGAAATATATTCTCAGCATTTACATTTCCAATAAAACAATGAATTATGTACTTTTAGCGCACTATCGATCTCCTCCCATATTTCTTGTTTATCTAGAAATTGCCTCTGACAGGATATTAGAAACCGTGATGGAAAATCTTGTGGAAAACATCGAGATGGGAAGCAGAATATTATTAGTCAAATAATGATTTATTTGGGGCAGATTTCGACATAATGAAGGCAGCAAACACTGGTGACTATTCAAAGGAAAATTTTATTTATATTTATATACATATTGAATGTTTATCCTGCACCGGAAGTTTGATACGTATGTGGGAGTTTCGAAATTGATATTACAGACTGCATTTCCAAGAAGACCGGTCATTATCTCGGCGACTCGCTTTTTTGTTAATTCCGCTTATTTCTGGAGATTGATACAATGATGTTTTTACCTATATAAGGACCGAGGTTTTGCGGACAGATCAGTTTAGAAAGAACATTAAGATTTGTAAAGCGATTATCGTTGTGATTTAATTAAGTGTTTATTGAGTTGTATTTCGAGTGTTTGGTGAAATAAATTGTTCAGTTTTGTACTGTTTTTTTTAATTCACAAACCCAAGGAAAAATATCGTGACAATATTTTTTTTGTCTACACACGTGAGATGATACATCCACTATAGATGGCAATAAAATATCATGAAACTATTTTTATTAGTCGAGAATTCTGGAAATTTAACAGCATTGTTTTCAAAGTATGGTGTAATCTCAGGGATTTTGTTGAAAACAAAATAACCTTTCTTCCTCCCAAGGAGTAGGGTTTGAAAATTGGATTCATTATTTGAGACTGAAGCGACAATATGTCCAATGGCGTTTTCATTCTAACTCATTATTTTGAAGTGGTTTTATCTTCATGGCTTTACGGATCTTTTTCTTTTAGAGGTTTTTTCACAAAACACGAAATCTTTGCAGTAAATTATGGGGGGGGGGGGTCGTTAAGGCTGTGCTGCCTCTCAAGCACCTCGACCTATCAAAACTTTTGTGCATAACTCTTAATCTATTAGAGACCCGGGATTCCGAGAATTCGTGCAAAGTTTATCAGTTTCCTGTGTTCCTGACATCGGAGGGCTCTCAGAAGGCCTCTTTCAGGAACTTGAGCCTCTTGCAGAAGAGCGCTTGAGCAATCGCGTAGCAAACGTCCTGCAGTTTCAGCGAAGTTCTCACAGTAGCGGCAACCATCACTCTCTGATTTGCCCATATTTTTGAGGTGATTTGGTGAGGGCTTTGTCCAGCGAGGAGTCCCGTTACCAGTTTCCAGTCTTTTTTGTCCAACTCGAGAAGTTGTTTAGCTTTCCTTTGCGAAAGGCTCACTAGCCTTTTCGTCAGTCTGAGTTCTCGTAATCCTCGCAGTTGTCATGTTCATAAAATACTTTGGTTATTATGGCATTTTGGTGTTCACTCTCATTCACTTCGTACTTCGTGATCTGAATGAATATTGTTACGAACTGCTGGCATTTCCGAGAAGGTCGGAAATCATCATCCCGACGCGTGACTCACAGCGGAGGCATCGGTCGCAGAAAAATACTTCCAGTTTATTCCTGTTATTTCTGGACAATGATGTTTTTACCTTTATTAGATCCGCGGTTTCGCGGACAAGTCTAATTAGAAAGAAAGCTAGTACAGTGAACATTGAGATTTGTAAAGCGAATATCGTTGTGATTTAACTAAGTGTTTATTGAGTTGTATTAAGTATGCTTAGTGAAATAAATTGTTCAGTTTTGTACTGAGTGTTTTAAATTCACGAACCCAAGTGGAAATAACGTAACAATATATTTCTTCATTTGGGTACGTTATCAATATCTGCCGGTTTTGAAGAGTGTCGTTTTTCGAAAAATTGAGGACTTTTGTTAACTTTTCGAAACGAATAGTGTCATCAGGGATTCTTTATACGCGAGAGGGTCATCTTGAAAATTGTGAATTCAACTTATCGAGACAGGCCCATTGCATGCCGTTCTACTCTACGCCAACGAGATCTCACTAGGTCAAACCCACGCTTCTGTAGCATAGATGAAAGGTTAATCAGGCAAAAAAAAAACGCCATGGACGTGCGCTATCAATCATCTTTCAAAGTATTCTGTGAGAATAGGTTCGAAACCAGGCTGAACTTCACGTATCCTATACAATGGTTAGGTATTGATGAAAATGGAACGGGGTGAACCCTCTTTCCGTTTGCTTTGTAGGTGTAGGACAGGTTGATAGACAATTTAGTTCACGTGTTCTACGATCATCTGATATTGTTGTTCAACCGTTGAACCAAAAGCAATTCTTGCTCTTCTATTGTTACTTGAGGGCTTGGTTGGAAACCACACTAGAACTGGGTGAATTCGAAGGAAGCCAAGATATTTCTATGATACCACATTTGAAATGAGTTATTTCTAAAAATATTTCGGATTTTAGATGTATAGTGAATCTCTTATAAACCATCTGCATATCTTGATTTCCGGGTCAATAAAGTTGTATCACATAGTTGAATTTCTAATGAAACTGATCAACCCCATATTTTTCGCGTTTATGATGATTCAAAAATGACTATGGTCAACAAAATGTCAGTAGGTGAACTTAGTACTATGTTTCACTCTCCGTTTTTAGAATTTTTCATTGGAAAACCACAAAACATTTCACTAGTTTATGTAATATATGTGTAAATCTGGGTATAAATTATCAATAAATGTACAGTCACTTTATAAATGTAGATAAATGATTTTCGTATACCTCGGTCTATACTTTGTATCAAAAATACATCTTTTCAGCAGTAGTCTGCTAACATATCTATTTGCCTTGGTATCTCTTCAGCATTTCAGCATGTTTAAAATATTCTGATGAAACCTTTCATTATGCTCATCTGGGGAAAAATTCTAAGTGTGAGTCAAGTGTATTTTCAAACTCATGTTGGATCTAGGCTTCACGAGGAAAATAAATTGTTGCTTCTCCACGTAATTTTCGGCTTTGGGATTCCTTAAGAAAGCATTTCAACGATGCTTCTTTTCAATTCCATATAATACTTCAACGAATTTGTTTTACGGCTTTCATGGCATTCTCATTTCCTAATATCAGTGAAACTCATATAAAGAAAATATCAATGTTTTGTGTAACCAAGTTTCATACCAAGCAAAACTGCAACAACCTTCGAATCTACTGAGTCGTTATACTCATTTTTTTCCAATAGAAGCTTCATGCACTTCCACAGGTTTTATGCCTCTTATAGTTTATTTTTCCTATATCAGCCTCAATATACAACTAGTCCATTGGAAATTGTATTGTTGGCCACTCTATTACTGCCTATATATAGGGTGGTTATCAAATTACAGGTTTATATAAACTCAGGAAATAGCAAATAAAGACAAATAATTATAGTCTTGGATTATATTTTCTTTATAATCGGCTTGATATGGTAACAAATTCAAATAGGTCATTGTAGTTGGAAAACTGATAAAGTATTGAATAATTATTAAATCTTATGAACGAATCATGAGGCTCCAACTTTTCTTGGAACAACATAAGCCAAATATCCCATAGATAATTTTTTCGACACTTTTTCATAACCGTTGTCAGTTGCTCGTTGATCAGGTTTGAATTAAACGAATCGCTTACAAAACATTTTTATTGGAAAACAATTTACTATGTTTAGTAAAAATAGAAACAACAATAATTAATACATAAGTTGATGTGAACAAGTGTTCACTACTATGTATATGGATTTAGGTACCCTTAAGTTTTAGTGAAAGTTGAACCTCCACATTTTGAAGTAACTTCATATTCCCTTCTTATAATATATTTAAAATATTAAGTATGTAACGCCTACTCCAGTACAATGAAATATATTAAAATCCACAGCTCATTTTGGTGTAGAAAACGTAGATATAAAAATATCGGTGTCATTGGTTGCAATATAAAACATCGAATTTCATTGTAAGGCACATCTGTGAATGTATTAAGCCACTAAATTGGACCGCAACTCTATACCCATTTTCACTAGTAAATATATCTGAATAAAATAACAAAATAAAATAGCATAAACTATATAAGAGCTCAGAGGGTTGCGCCCCTCTGGTATGGTTTTGGTAAATGTAACTAGAAACAGCGATTCTGAGGAACATCATCTAGGTAGTAGTAAAATGACTGCAGTAACTGAATGCCTCTAAACAACTATCACAAAAATCAAATATATGTAAAACAGTAACTGTAAGAACATCCATCTGAAACAAGTTTATATACTCTGCATAAAATAAACTATCTTGTATAAATATAAATAACAATACATAAAGGTATTTACTCTTGGTGAAGATAATAAAACTTGATCATGTAGAATTGACTAAGTACGACAAGGCAGGATGCTTCCACCTAGGGTCCCTGGACGTTTCATTCTACAGGGTCCCGGCGATTGACGATTTTGATTTTATTTATTTTTTTCAGTTACTATTCTGAGAAAACGTTTGAAATTTATAACTTCTGTAGTTTCAGAAATATGTCTTATGAACGCACCAATAACACGTTTCTGCTAGTCATGGCTTCTGTATTGATATTTCTCACAGCCACTTATGATGCATCGAATTTATTTTGTCAGAACGTAACGAAAAATGAAATTTTCATCATTTCTTGAATAATCACAAATATAATTGATTTTCACTTTTCAATCAAATTATGAGAATTTGAAATTGATAACAATGCAATGATATTTCTCAAATAATTTCATTATTCTATAACACCTGATGTAAATATCATGCATGTCTGTTTCTTCACATTAAAATGTAGAATTCTAAATGAATTGAATGTCAAAGGACTATTGTTAACTTTCATTGAGATCAATGTTCCATGTTTGATCAGAGATAAAAACAGTTACAACTAACAGAAACATGTTTTTTCAAATTGTCCAATGTGTATTACATGGGTGTGAAGGATATAGTCGATAGTATAAAAAACAAATATGGCGTCCATGAAAAAACGAATGTTTTATGGCTTATCTCAGGAACTACTAAAGATCATTTTCGATAACACCAGCTTTTTTGGCTTGGTCAATTACCTTAGAAATCGAAATTTCAACTGTTTCCTATGGAAAATAACCGAGAAAATAAATAAAAACAATTTTTAGTTTTTTCTAAATATCTCAGGAACAACAAACTTTTTTCTAGTTTTTGAAACAGCTTATTGAAATGGTTCGAATTACGCTACTTTTCCTAATTCAATCGTCTTTCTATCTCTAACCGTTCAGGAAATAGCAATACTGCCCCTATGAAATCAGCGGCACCCTGTACAGGGTGGACAAATTTCGATGTTTGTATATATTTTGACCCCTCCTACAGCTTTAACTATATGAAGAGGAAAACAATATTGGATACAAAAGTTGTAGGAGACTTTTATCAGTACTATGTTATGGCATTTCCAATATGAAGAAATGCGAATTGCAAAATTGAAAAAATAAAATATTTCTTTTTCAAACTTTCCGTATATTTCCAACTATGGTGAAATACTTTCCTCTTCTGTTTCCAAATATATGTATAAAGGCTGATCAAACTCAACTCGGCATTATTGCTAACTTCTTTATTATGTAAGATACGAGGTCAGTTAAATCAGAGAACTGGTAGTATTTTTTCCGCTGATAACCGTAGTGCTAACAGAAAAACAATCGAATATCGCGTTTTCGATTTATTCGAAAAAATATATTCATATAAATATCCATCATGAATATTTTTAATGGCATACCCTGTATATTTCAATCGATTGCCAACTCTTACCGGAACATAAATGGTTATTATAAATTTCATCCTATAACCACAAATAGAGGAGTTATGCGCATTTTGGGTTTTTGACAAGTTATGTAATTGAAAATTTAAACAAAATAAACTCTATGAAAAAGACGCAATCGATTGAAATCAAAATATACAGGATGTCCCATTGGAAAGATTTTCATATTCGAATATATCGAAAAAGCGATTTTCAGTTGTTTTTCTGCATTACGGTTATTTGATGAAAAAATAATACTCGTTTCCTAAATATCCGACCTGGAATCTTCAATAATGAAGAAATTAGCGATAGTGCCGACTTGAATTTGATTACCCTGTATATTGCTAATGTTCCCACAAGCCGTTTTCCACTTATTTAAATGTCAATAGTGAATAAAAATTGACAATTAAATTCAGTTTTCCTTTATGGGTACGATAAAATACCATGAAAACCAGACGATAAAATGAAGAAGTTAACGTTTGACACTCGAAATCAAAGGAAGAAACTATGATACATCACATTAAAAAAACGATATTCCGTTTATCTAAATATTGGTTATCTTGATTGAATATTGAAATCTTGATGAGTGGAGAACTTAGCAAACTATAAGTATATATTTGGAAACAAAATAAAGAATTATTTCACTATGGTTAAAAAAAATATTTTGAATTTTTTTCAATTTTGCGATTCGCATTTGTTGGTTTCGGAAGTGCCAGAAGATAGTACCGATGAAACCCTACAACTTTCACAGTCAATGTGTATTTTCACCTCACAGAGTTAAAGCTCTCTAGGTAGCGGTCGAAATATACTAGGACACCCTGTCCACCGCTTTCCAAACTAACCTTAGAAGGAAATCTAGGACCCCCCCTCCACAACCCAGCCAACCCCCCCCTACCCGCCCTCACGAGTACGTCCCGATATACTCGGGCTTCCACAGCTGGTTGGAGAAGAAGTTGTTGACAATCGCGATGTCCCTGTCGTGGTCCGCGGTGGCTATGACGGGGCAGATGGTCACCCCCTCGGGCACCACCAGCCCGAACGGTATGAGGGGGTTGTCGATGCGCCGCTTGGGGCTGCGCCTGCCGCCCCACCGCGGCGGCAGGGCAGCCTTGGGTGGGGCGGGCGGCGAGTCTGCGTCCATCGGTTCGCCCGGGGCGGCCGTCAGCCGGATCTTGAGCTTGGGAATGGGCAGCGGTGGGGGCGGGTGCTTGTCCGTGACGGTGGTGTTGTTGTTGGGCTCCGGGGTGGGGTTGTTGTTGGTGGTCGTGGGGTTGTTGTTGTTGGTGGTGGTGGTGGAGGTTTTGCTCCTGTGGGAAAGTTAATGATTGGTTTGTTTATTGGTTTAGTCGACTGATTATGATTGTGTACTTGTTCGCTTTTTTATGCCCACTGACATTGAAGTTGCTGGTCCAATGGGGGGAAGTTTCCTTCGAACTGATTTTCATGAAATTATAATTATTGTTTGAATAAGAGGCAAATACACACTGGAATAAAGTGCCAGAAAAAAGACAAGCGAAAAGGCTAGTGACCCCTTTGCCAAGGAAAGCTAAAGTGATTCTGAAGTTGAAAAAAAAACTTGAAACTGGTGACGGAACCCCTCTCTGGACACTGTCCTAGGTATCACCTCAAAAAGTTAGGCAAAATAGAGAGTTATAGTTGCCGCAACTGCGAGAACTTTGCTGAAACTGCAGAACATTTGCTTGGCGAATGTCCAGCGCTCTTCTGCTCAAGTTCCTGGATCTCAGAGCCCTCCGATATCATGAACCTAGCTTGCTGGAAACTGATAAACTTTACACGAAGTCTCGGAATCCCGGGCCTCGAATAGATTAAGGGTTAATGCTCAAAAGATCTGATAGGTTGAGGTGCTTGAGAGGCTGCACAGCCTCAACGAATCGAAATAAGCGAAATCAAGAGATTTGGGACCAGCTGGCCCAGGATAGGAAGTGAATTCACCAGTCAATGTATATCCATCTCTGTTGATATAAAAGAGAAGATGAATCAAAAACTGACAGAACGGAACGTCGGATTTGATAATGAAAAAAAAAACCACCGAATCCACTCAAACACACCTGTTGTGGCTGCTGTAGCTGTTCAACCCCAAGCTGGCGATCAGCTTCTCGCGCTGCAGCCTCACCCGCTTGGTGGTGATGACGAAGGCGCTGACGAACGCCTTCTGGCACACCTCGACGGTGGCATCGCCTGCCGGCAGCAGCGGCACCAGGTACTTGCACGTGATGCGCCGCGGCGGCCGGCCGCCAGGCGTCGTCGTAGTCACCGCTTCGGGTGCGTTGAGGCGCGCCCTTAGGTCCATGTGGCGGCGCAGGAACTGGTTCTGCAGGTCGGCCTCGCCCAGGCCGTAAAAGTGGTCGAAGAGGCGACGCCGGGCGTCGGGAGGTACGTTAGCGTCGCACTTGTGTGGGCACTGGCAGAGTTCCGCTGGAAAATTAGGGAGGGGGCCAGATGTTGATTGTACGAACGAACGAGTTCTACATCAAGTTGTGGTACTGATTGTGCAGAAAGTTTCATATAACAGGTTGTGTAACAAGTTATAGTACTATGTAGTTTTATAACAGGTTTCATAAAAAGTTAAGCAATAATTTTATAAAAGTTCAGATAGCAGGTTATAGCACTAGTTTTATATCAAGTTATAGAACTAGTTCTATAACAGGTTTTATAACTAGTTTTATAGTTTTTATAGCAAGTTATAGTACTAGTTTTATACCAAGTTATAGCACTAGTTGAATAGCTAGTTTAATAACAGACTATTCAACAATATAACTCTAGTAGTTATACAGAAAGTTTTGCAACAGCATCGTCATATGACAAGTTATAGTACTAGTATTATATTGAGTTTTAGTACTAATTCTATAACAGGTTTTATAACAAGTTAACACTAGTACAATAGTTTTTATAGCAAGTTATAGTATTAGTTTTATATCAAGTTATAGCACTAGTTTTACATCAAGTTATTAGTACGAGTTATATATTGAGTTATAGTACTAGTTCTATAACAGGTTTCATAACTGTTGAGCACTAGTTTCATAACAGTTTATATGACAAGTTATACTACTAGTACTAGTTTTATAGCAAGATTTTCATTAATCTGTTGGTCCTTTTCACTGTCATCGGAAAAATTTTTCTTCGAAGATTTTCATACCTTTTTTGAAATACCTTCATTTACTTCAAGCTCTTCTGCGATTTGTTACATGAAATAGTATATTATGATACAAGTTTTATAAGACACTATTTTGTTTAGAGTGCTCCAAGGGAACAATTGCGACAACGTGTCTTATAAAACGTCACGCCTAAAGCTCAGTTTACTGCTGAGCGATTTTGATTTTTGCGATACCAGCGGTGAAAAATACAATGTTGTTATTGTTTTTATTGGTTGATTTGAATCAAATCACACTCTGAATCAAAATTGACCGATAAAAACATTGAGTTTTTCACTGCTAGTATCACTAAATCCAAAATCGCTCAGAAGTAAACTGGGCCTAACTCATACGCATTCGCGATTCAAAATGACTTCATTATAGAACCATAATAGAAAAAAAATGCTTTTATTATCGCCTTTTATTATCTACTATATGGAAAATAAAGCAGGTACTTGTATGTATATCTATACAGTGTGCCCAAGATAAGGATGAACAGGGATCTCGGTAACCGTACACAGTGGGCCAAATAAGCAAAAAGTTGAGAATGTTGTAGATGTTGAGAAATTCCAAGAATATTGTTTACTTCCGGAGATGTTCGAAGAAAAAAATCGAAATTTGACGGTTTGGCTTTATTTTTTTCTGCAATTGTTTGAAAAGTTTTGAAAAAACCAAAGTAAATTTCTCGTTGCCACTTTTTCAGCTCTACAAAATGGGGTTCACAAAATCTCTTTACAACGTTTTGTTTCGAAGAAACCATCATCCAACATTTTTTTAAAGTTGAAAAAGTACATATTATGCTTCTAAAGAGAACGGCTTGCTCCACAGAAGTTTCCACTCTTTACATTTGAGATAATGTACGAATGCATATTTCTCGGTTAATGTCAATACGCATCATAATTATACTGTATTCCTGGTTGCGTGATTTACTCACTAGCGACAATAACAGACAAAAGATGAAATAACTTCCATATTCGTGACATTCGTGAAATCATGTGGTTTCAAATATCAATGAAATTGTTTGGGCAAAAGAAGAGGAAAATAGTGTACAAAACTCGTTGGAAAGTGCATTTCCTTCACTCGTTACGTTTCCGCACTCACCGCTATGCGGCTCGTGCTAAATGAGTACTCGTGCGACATATGTCACTTTCCACACTTGTTATGTAATATAATATTCTTCGAGATGATACACCAACAACAGCTTTATCCTACAGAATATGAATAATATAATTTCTATAATCAACATTAAAAAATAAAATTGGGAATACTTGCGTTATTAGGTTTCCTGCTTAGAATGGCTAGATTATGTTACGATGACAATATAAACATTAAATTATAAACAGAAAAAAATAGAATACAGTATGATCATAATAATAAATCCATAACAATTTGATAAATGGGTTACATATTTCAAATTCAACTGATCTCACTTAGCAAAATCGTCTAAAAATATTTCATACTTATTTTGTTTTTGTTGTGGCAGGAATTGGTTCTTGATATATGGATTGTAAAATGTGACATTTTCAGTATTTTGTTTCGCAAAAATATCAAGGGTCATACCAACGATATCATAAAAACATATGTTTTCTTGAAACCTTAGCACCCTGTAGTTCAAAAGTTGAGACTTTAAGTAATGTAATGTTTTTTCTCGAAATGGATCTAAAAATAACCTACTCAAATATCAGCATGTTATCAAGAAACACCCTGTTTAAATGTCTTGTTTGTTAGAATAGTTAAATCATGACAAATCGCATGAATTTGTGACGAAAAATAAACACCGAGTCAGCATATTTTATATATCATTTGTAATATTTGAAAATTGTGTTGTCCAAACTACAATTGTTATACCTAACATTCATTGCGATTTAATAACAATAATTGCTAACGATTATGGCCATCACAAATGGTAGGTATAGTATAGTTGAGTATGAAAACATCGCTGTGACGTAACATTATTATGAAGATAGCGTGGGGATTTACAAAAAACTCGTGAATGAGTCGACTGCATTTTTTGAATTTGCACATGTTTTTTATTCCGTAGATGAATCCATGATTTTGTGTTGGATTTTGTTTCATCAGGAAGTTGATGATTCTCCTCGTTAGCCGAACTTAATTAAATTTCACAATATCAGTTGCTCTAATCATCAAAATCGAATATTGTTTATGCTTAGTTCAAGTTCGATTATCATAATGCAAACAATTTCTACTAGTACCATAGTTTCGTTGAAGTTCATGACGATATTCATTATGTTTATTATATGCCAAGAATTTCCAAGTTTTTCATAACATATGGCATGTATGACTTAGGTCTACGTGTGGGTATTCCTAGTTTTATATGAAAATGAAAAAGTCCAATGTCGAACTGAATCATGCCTGAAATTACTATATATAATTAGTTCATAATGCTCATACACGTTTCGGTATATTTTTTCCAAGGTCCCTAATGCAGTCAGTGAAGGTCGTTATAGAAATAAAATACATTATTTGATATACCTAATCTTCGATCACAGCCCTATCGAATAACATAGGTAGACTTATCTTTCCAACTTTCGATATAATAATAAAATTTCGCGATATGTGTTTGTGATCAAACACAATAATAGGATTGATTGATGAAATTGGGTACTCGATATCTAATATAATTTATTCTGAATATTAGGATTAGTAGGTACTTGTCAGTCAATCGGTGATGATTAAAATATTATTTGTACAAATGCCTCGACATCGATGATTCTCGCAATACTAAAGGCGAATCAGAAATTATTATTCAATTCTAACACAAATGTGGATGACTAGTCGTCTCGTATTGTAAAATAAGTTAAAAGCAAAAGGCTGAAACCAAAATCCAAGTTTGTCTGATTTCCCAAATTGGATCAAAAAAATATAGGAAAACTCGGGAAAACTACTGCAGAATTTTCATATTAGTAATCCAAATAGTACTTCTAGTGCCTACCAGTCAGATATCTCAGTACCTCAATAATTATATTTTAAATTATGCTCTGAAGTTTGAAGGGAGGAAAAACAAAAATCTTGAAATGAATGATTTTGATATGCGAAATTTTCACTAACTAATTAGTTGTTGAAACTTATGGTGGATTTATGCAGTAGTTTTATCAGGCATTGGCATTCAATTATAGTGTTTATGCACATTGACATACGTCTTAAGTGTTGGATAGTATTTTTCTTACGACTTATTGCTAAAAACTTATGTCTCACTTAAAACTACTGCATCAATCTACCATTATATTTTCCTGAAATAGTATATTATGATACAAGTTTTATAAGACGCTATTTTGTCGCACGCGTTGTTAGGAGTACGACGAGCGAAGCGACGAGTGCTCCAAGTGAACAAGTGCGACAACGTGTCTTATAAAACGTGTGTCATATGCAATTTTTTCTATTTTGAATTGATTTGAAGAACAAAATGGATTTAATATCGATAAATAACAGAAACATCTTCGATTGGTAACAATGATATGACATTGAAATAATTGAAATCTGACGCACAAGCGTAAAGCCCAGTTTACAGTTGAGCGATTTTGATTATTGCAATACCAGCGGTGAAAAATTCAATGTTGTTAATGTTTTTATTGGTCAATTTGAATCAAATTACACTCTGAATTGAAATTTACCAATTAAAACATTGAGTTTTTAACTGCTAATATCACCAAATCCAGAAGTAAACTGGGCCTAACTCTTGTGACTTTCATTTGACAGTTCGATTGTACCAATATCCGTATAATAAAAAATGCGTATCGAAATAGAGGCTATTTCAACACGTATTTGAGTTGCACAAGTTATACAACCAAAATAGAAAAAAATATTTATACGACATAAATTCTTGGATGTACTTTCAAGAACAGAATATTGAATTTGAAAAACTCATTTCCATTCTTACTTATGTCGTTAATTGAAGCAATAATTATGTCCGGTATTATTTTAATGTAACTTTTTCATTCCACATTTTCATTTTCTGTTGATCAAAATCGAGATCAAAATATAGTGACAAACCTGTACCTATTCTACAGTTTTCTATTCACGTATGATCATTCGAAGAATGAAACGCAATGTCAATGTAATCATTGAGAAATCAACCTTCTGCAGTGCACAAGATTTGACCTCATAACACGTCATGGGCGGCATGAAGTAATTTCCACCGGCTTAGACATCAGGAGACCACCATGTTGAGTAACAAAATATTGTAATGGCATCATCTGTTTATTGATTATGTGTTCACTAGTTTAGTTGTCGATAGTGGTTCGCATTCTAATATACTCTGTAGACCTCGTTTTTTGGAGCATACACAATGTTCTGCCATAGAAACGATAAAAAATGCATGATCAGTTCACCGTCAGCATTGAGGAATTTTTCTAGGACATAAAATTTGGGCGGTTTGAATTTTTTTATATTATATAGAATGTCGAATATCTATTACATCGATAGATTTTTCACACCATATAGGGAAGAAAAAGAAAACCAAAGGCCGAAAGGATATACCACGTTGGTCCTGTCCTGTTATATTTTAAGCCAAACTCACCAAAACAATAATATTCAGTTACTAGTTTTATGTCTTCATTATAATACTCGGTATTTGAGGCAACCAAAAGGTTATCTATCGTAAATATCGTATTTCATTCACGAATACATCTTTGTTTTTGCCTCAATCTGCTCTAATTGAATGACATTGACTTATATTAGATAATTTAATTTTTCATTTTGAAGTGACGCGAAGTTATTTTAAAGATTACCAGTAGGCCATAAAAACTCAAAATTTGTTCAATACCCATATGTAACAATGGATAGTCTTGCCCTTCTAAATTTTAAATATTCTGAATATTTTCTATTGTTCCTTCAAAGTTCGGATAAAAATATCAAGAAAACGTGGCTTCGAGGGATTCAAGTCTTATTTGGACCAAGGTTGCAAAGAAACTATACTAAGATTGTTACATTAGGAGCAGTACCCATTTAATTAGCTGGGGCACAAGTAATATGCCCTTTGATGACGTAAACTCTTATACGCTGTTAAAGCAATAATTCGAGTTCGAAATAGTTTTTTTGCACGATTGATCATTTTTGACTGTTTACCGTGACAGATTTTACGTCAGTAGGTGACATTTACTAGCAACTCGACGGTAAGTAATCCAACTCGACGGTAAGTAATTCACTTACCGTCGAGTTAAAAAATCTCTCAATTTTAATTTATTTTATAATTTATAATGGTATCAATCGTGCAAAAAACGTTATAAGCATGTCGAACGTTAAGGGTATAAAACCCTTACCGTTCTCCATACTTAATATACTATTATGCAAGAATAATGATCTCAGACAATTTTAGGATGTATTCCTCCTACAAGCAAAAATGATTTTGAATTGTAAAAATCTATTATTGCATTATATCGTAAAGGCGCTGTTGGACGATGTATCTGAGACTTTCTTATCTGGAGTTTTGATGTTCGATTCGCACCATCAAATTTGTTTCTCAACTTCAAAACTAAGTATCTTGATAACTTTGCAGACGAGTGCTAAATGTTCCTAAATCATTCTTCACCAAATCACGAGATTCAATTTTTTTTTTCATGAAAACGAATAACCTAGTCCTCACCTACATTTTCTCTTTGAATGTCAAAACACATCTGCTCGTGTTCCATGCATTAAAAGGGCTACCTGCTTGCGGATACAACTTTTTTTTTCCAATGCAATATGCTGGGTTGAAGATCTATGAACATCAACAAGTGAAGCTCACAAGGCAAAGCAAAAACTAGCTATAAGGCCGCGTAATTACCGTAATTTTTATGCTTCCCAACACATTATTGATTTCGCGCTGTATCATGGCCTCCATAGATATACGCAGTGACACAAGATAGAAGCTCAAGCTTAGTAATGAAGTTGACATTTCTCATTTCTCAATAATGTATGGATAATATAACAGATGTAGAGGAGAGACGGAATGTAGTGTACTATTATCCGCAAGCTGTGGACGGGACATGAGATCCCTTCTAACAGATGTCTAGCTGAAACAACGGAAACATATCATGACGAAAGTTTACCAAAAAGGCCTTCGTGCCAAATTCGGTCAAATGCCGCTAGATCCAATGCTACAGCCAGAGATTTCTCGCTGATAGATGCCTGCCATATATGTGTCATGTGGGTAGTAATTCTCTGGTTGATCTTTGGTAACGAAAGCTATTCAGACGACTTTTGACAAATAATTTACTTGCTACTGATTTCAGCGTTTATTCTTTGTCATGCTGTCGAAATGATGTTTATTGGTTAGGTAGGTGAATTTTTCGACGATTTCACTTATTTTATTGGAAAATTTGTCCCATTTCGACGATGAAATTTAGGAACTGTAATTTCCTGGACTCAAAATAGTCTGATTAGGCTCATATACAGTGTTACACATAAAGTTCGCGACATATGGAAGTTTTTTTTATTAATAGATATATAAAGGAAATTTGACTTCGCAGTTAGTTTGTGCGTGAAAAATGAGTAAAATACAGCATCTTTCCTTTTTTTCATGTGCTACTCTGAACCTCTCAAATTTGACATTTCTTTCTAAAATCCTCAAAAAATCAGTTTTTTTTTGAAAATTTCGAAAAATGCCAGAGAAGAAAGTTGCTCAGTTTCCAATTTTATACATTTGTTTCAAATTTGGACTCTCTACTGTCACTTCGACTTTTTTCAATTTTTTTTAATTTTTCGAATCTTTCGCTCTATCGAATACAGAATTATTAGTTATTTTGGTTTAATGTTTTTTACATATCTAATGGTGGAATAAAGAAAATAAGATTTATGAAATTAATTCAAGAACGAAATTTTATATGTCTAGTACAAATCGCTAGAACGGAAGTCTTTTGAATAGTTATGAAACTGTAGGTCATTGTTTAGTTTACAGAAAAGTATGATATTTCAGGTTTGTTTGTAACTGAATTATTGGTCACAAAAATAATCAAACTGGATAAAAATCTATTTAAAAAGAAATACCAGTGTAATAAGAATGAAGAGAAATTCGTTTATACGATTACTGACATATTAACGTCCATACATTGAAAATCAACATCAGTTTAACAATGAAATGAAAAAACTAGATGGACTTTGCAACAACGAAGACGAATTTCAGGAGATCCATTTTTTATTTTCTGGTAACAGGCCAATGTGGGTAATTCCTGGGCAAGATATGATATTGAAGTCTCATATTCATCAAAATTATGAAATTTTAATCATGTTTCGTTCGAATCGATAGAGCGAAGATTGGAAACTGAGCAACTTTTTTCTCTGGCATTTTTCGAAATTTCCAAAAAAAAAAAACTGAAGCACATGAAAAAAGGAAAGATGCTGTATTTTGCTCATTTTTAAAGCACAAACTAACTGCGAGGTCAAATTTTCTTTATATCTATGAATGAAAAAAAACTTCCATATGTCGCGAACTTTATGTGTGACACTGTATGTCTGGAAATGATTCATATTCGAGGTACTACAAGGTGTTAAAGGATATAAGGTTTCGCTTTTTATTAGTCAACCATACACTTTGGTAAGTTGCTGAGTACATAAAAGCAAATTTTTCAATTATTATCTTCTTGATAAGAATACACGGCTATGCAGAAGTTAACAATTCACACAGTAGTAACTGAGTATCAAAAATGTATTCAAAAATTTCTAAGAGAGATATACATAGTACTTAATACTGGATTTATAGAAACTTGTATTGCTTGATGGTATTTCGATATCTAGATGTTACAGAAGGGCAAACCTTATTATCTTGTGTCCCCGGTATAAATAGATTTATAAGTGACCTGATTTCGATTGCGGAATACCACAAAATTACTTGTCACGCTCAAGTCGTTTTTATACCAACATCCAAACCGTGAATTCGGAAAGGAAAATTTATTAGAATGATCGGTTTCTCCGTTTTCTCCATCGAACAACATTGATGTACTCAATTCAAACTTCACGCTAATCACGCTCAACGAAACTGTTCATTATTTACACTTTGAGAACTGAAGAACTACAAGCTTTGTATTATGCACGGTGAGAAACAAAAATGCATAAAACGAGTGTGCGGAACAACTCCAATCCCCGAAAACATTATGACGTTTGCCATAAATGTTCAAAATGCCAACAGCTCTTCCTTTAGTATATCCATAGATTTATTCAATCCATGCCATCTTTATGATGATAAGAGTTTTTTAGTTTTTCGAATTCGTGGTGTATAGATTTTCTTTCAACAAATATTTTTTCTATGCGATTCAATGATAAAAGGATAATGAACAATATCAATTTTGAACTTTTGACATGTAGAAAATATGTGATATCACTGTGGTCATAGAAAAAGTCACTAGGTATAACTATTTCCGCTAACCAAACCAAAATCATCAGATAAATGAGCGCATTGTTCAAATTATCTTGGATAGTTTTCTGATAATTTGAATGCGGTTGTTATCTCAAAAGCTGGTGTCACCAAAAATACTTTCAATTGTCCGCAATCTCTGATAATATTTCATGATGGGTCCGTATATACAGTGGCGATTGATGATGAGAAGAAAGATAGAACGTTTTCCATTCTATCTAAAAAATCTTATCCAAAACCGAGCACATAAATCTCACTCTCTAATTCCCTGGAAATAAGTCAACCGAAAATAATACTATTTTGATGGACCCAAGGTGGATATATAGGATGGTGAAACAGCTTCCTATTAACAAGCACCAGAATAAACCTTTGCCTACTTGATTTCATACCGTAGTAATATTTCCTGAAGTTATCAGAGATGGCGACATAACTTGTGTCGGTAAAACAGAAACTGTTCATCTGTCATCTTTTTATCAGTTTCACCTGTTCTAGATGAAAAATGACCTAGAGGAGTCGAAATATCCATAATTATTCCAGATTCACTGAAAATATTGTGTTTTAATGTCGTTTCAAGTCACGTCTATCAGATGCGAACCACAGAAATACGTAAGCAACAGAAATCTTCTTCGATAATCGATTTTACCGCCATCTTCATTCAAGTAGCTGAAATATTACTACCTTCTCAAACGGTCTACAAGTTTTTCGCAGAAACAATTGAAGAGCTGTTTCACCATCCTATATCCACCTTGGATGGACCAATGTAACTTGGAAACTATGATTATTTTACCATCTACACGGTGTTCCTTAAAGACGTGCTAATATTCAAGGGGGTGATTCTTTGACACATTTCAAGAAAAAAAACTTCCTATAAACGTATGTCCTAAAAGTCTTAACTTTTGAGATACAGGATGATAAAATTTTGAAAAAAAGATTTTTATTTTTTCAAGGGAAAACCAAGCGTCGGACAAAGAAAATCCTTGAGATCAAATTTGCTCAATAATGAATGAGGATCTTTAAAGTAATTTTTATTTTGAAAGTAAGCAGTGGCGTAGTATTTCTTTCTCCAAAAATATTCAATGCAAAACCCGTACGGACGCCACTGGTAGAGAAAATGAAAAATTTCGTACATCACAAAATGCACCTTGATGCATAGAAGACATGTAATTTTATAAAGATGTATATAATATTATCTCAGTTATTATTAAAAAACTGATTTTTTCAAAATTTCATCACCCTGTTTCTCAAAAGTTAGGACTTTTAGGACATACATTTATAGGAAGTTTTTTTCTTAAAATGTGTCGAAGAATCACTCCCTTAAATATTAGCATGTCTTTAAGAAACACCCTGTATACGTCTCCAAATATACTTACTTTGTTCAACCTGTATTTATAATATCTCGAGTAGAATTGCGATATGAGACAGAAGTTTAATCTAGTAATCTATATCTTTGTTTTATATTACGCTATATCAGTGAACATTTATCATGAACTACCTACCTACTGTGCAAGCAAGTGCATCGTTGTCTTTTTTATAATGACTCCCAAGCCGTTGTAAAAATATGAAAACTCTAATTGAAATCTATTAAAAACTAAAGTGTCAACGGCTTCAATTTTGCTCGAATATCGGTCAGGTTCTCGTACTTTTACTTTCACCATTGTCGAATCTCATTTCCGAATAAAGGTCGAACATTTTGGGGATTGGACAGGTTGTCCGCCATGTCCAAACGAACATTCAATTGACTAATAATTCGAATCTGATTATGTTTATAGACTGTAGCGGATCTGAAATATCCACTTTTTTCGTGCGGTAAACATAAGGCTGTTTCATTGAGCACCAAGGTTGCAGCGAAAAATACAACAGATATCGCTACAATGGGGCGTTATCAGGTGACAGGTGACGTCATGGCATAGATATGTGATATTAAGACGTTCGTGTGAATAGGACCGTTTCTCTTATCTGTTCAGTGAATAAAGGACATATCAAAATACAATTTTATCAGTTGTGGGTAGGAATAATTTCAATTGGGTGAAGTGATGTTCAGATTAGAAATAGCGTACAGCACACAACATATTTACTATCCCCTCAACTGATATACAGCCAACAGTCTCGAAAACCCTTGAATTAATTATTTTTCAATCCCTTGGGCAATATGACGTCACGAATTCAAGATAGTGCGTCAAATGCAGATTCAGTGGATTTACCATAATCGAGCTCCCACAAAACTGATTTGGGGTGGTATTTCATAGCATGGGCAAATATCTACACACACTATTGCTTGTAAAGCTATTATTTCGAAATTAGGTCATTTGAAAATGGCCAAAAAATATCTTGGGTGAATACTAGATTCGATATTTTTTTAAATACACTAGGAAATAATTTTACCGAAAATAAAGAAAAAAATAACTTGGATTTATTCTTAGTACTCTCAGTAGGTATACTGTAGTATATAATAGATGAGTCTGGGTAGGAATAGTATGGAGCGGGATCTACTCAGATTCTTTGAAACCTGTCACATCGTAGTTACTCATGTGTTATAATTTATATGCACAATAATGCAAAAAATATACCTACCACAACCTGTTTTCTCAATTTTAATATATCTTCAATCATCAAGATTTACGAATTCATATTTCTTGACAGCTGTCACTTGAAAACTAACAATATTATTCGAACCTGATTCCAGTTATTTTTTCTAAACCATTATAAGATTGAATCATACAAAAGGGGTAAGAATGACGAAGGTTTCATAAGTTTTGCGATGATCTTTAAAGGATGATGAAAGATTTTAGTGGGTAACAATGTGCTTTAGCTGGGATACGAACCCCAACAACATATCAGCGATAACCTTGATATAGTCCGAAATACGACAGCGTAATTTCAACGCTCTTCTGTTTCTTAATCAAAAGCAATTTTTGAGGTGACTACTAATGGGGAGATAGGTACGTTTCTGATAGGTTGCCTGTCAAATTATGGCCACATATATATATATATATATATAGGTACATAATGGCGAGTTGAACGCACCACATCAACAAGTGTGTCAGCTGTACGTACTTACGTCGTTGTTTTGAAATGAAGATGTTTCAAACAATACCTGTAGATACATGATCTGATCTTATTATCCCGATAAATAGAAAATTAGAAAAGTCGATCAGTTGCCTATATAGTACCTATTTTGAAATAACATAATTTCTCTGTGATCGATATGAATATCTACTTGGGAAATATTGCTTCTCATATCGGTAGATCACAATGATTTCAAACGAGGTGAAGATAGGTACGAGGATTCTTCATTATTCAACCGTACATCGACATAAATAATTAATTAGTCAATGCTCAATTCGAATGTTAGCAAATTCAGATTTTTTTCTCCACAGACTGTTCCGACATTTTGCGTCTATATTGTCAGGATCGATTAAAAACCCGTGATTCCCGTGAACCCCATAATAGCGCGCAATGATTGGCCAAGAATTACGTCATGCGCAACAATTCAATAACAGCATACGATTCATTCACGAGGCGCGAATAACAAACAACAAACGTTTGGCTGTCATAACATAACAGATCTCGTTGCAAAACTTAACTTCAAGATGAAATTTTCGATGCTCACAGTTCTGTATCATTGTTAGAATTATTATGTGTATAGATACTCGTAGGTACGTTATCTGAGAAAAAAATTGCGCAAAGTGCGCATCGTTAAAATTTCCATAATTCCGTAATTATGAACCTGTTTAAAAATTGCCACACGTGCCCTAGCGACAAGGCCATCAGTTCCTTTACCAACAAATCGAATGACCTAGATACAGAAGGTCGCTAAAGGTGCCGAAACTTTTTGTTATTTTCGATACGCGATACGCGATACGTGACTCGACAGTCCCAATGCCCATATTTCCGCGGTCGACTGAATTCGTGCACTCGTTCCGGGAACGAAGCCTGATAAAAGAGCAGTCGAAAACGGCGTAATTCGTCTATGATTCAACAACGTGACGTATGAAAAATACACGGCCACAAAATCCACTTTGGCTCTGCCCGCTCCGCACAATGTAAACACTAGCGGGAAGTCGCGTTTCCTCACCTGCCACCTCTTTAGCGGGAATCACTTTTCCCGTCCTCGAAATGTAGGCCAGCCCGGCGCTCCGCAGGTGTTTCTGGAGTTTCCTTTTCGACTTCGGGACGCCGGATTTGTCGAGCCGTTCCAGCAGATGATCGCTCAGCTGCGTCGCCATGTTTGAACTGCGGTTGGTTCGCGACTGGCGGCTGGCGCGGCGCTGGTGGGAAATCGTCAGCGCGGGTTCTAGAAACCGCGAACGGCGGTCGCGGGAGGCCGCGGTTCGCGGGGCCGGCCAACAGATCGCGTTTTCCGCGGATGACTCGATTCGATTCGGGTGCCGTTATTGGCCGTTACGTGGCAGCGTCGATCGTTGTGAAAGAAGTTGAAAGGAAGTTGATATCGAACGACATTGCGTTGATATTATGAGATTAAATGACGGGATCATTATCAAACCGTTGATTGATACTGTAATTGATATAAGTATAGAAAGATAGGCAACCTTTATACGAGATGTATGAACTGAAGTTCCGTCAAATAGCGAGAGATGACGCTACGATGTGGAATATCAAGATTTTGCCCACCATCCTTGGATTTTGCCAGCGTACGTGGTGTTTTCTGTGCAGCGTACATAATACTACGGAATTCGACATACATCATACAGCGACTACAGCGTTACAGCGACTCGTACAGCCACACAGCGATGACAATAATTCGCAATTTTTTTTTGATTACTCCGTTCGGTAATTTTGTGCACATATCATGCGATGAATATTTTGATGAAAATTTTCGTTGGTTCTTACATATTTTGACCTAAAAACACGAATTTCATAATAATATCGTGAACATACGTACCTATATGTAGTTTTCGAGATAATCAATGCCAAACTGCCAAAGTTCGTAATTTCACCTTCTTTTACTGATATCTATCTTTCTCTTTGACATCTGTTGAAGAGAGAGAACACATCACTATCATCACTAATCTCTTATTGCAAGCTATGAGTCCACCCAAGGTGAATATAGGATGATGAAACAGCTCTTCAATTGTTTCTGCGAAAAACTTGTAGACCGTTTGAGAAGGTAGTAATATTTCAGCTACTTGAATGAAGATGGCGGTGAGATCGATTATCGAAGAAGATTTCTGTTGCTTACGTATTTCTGTGGTTCGCATCTGACAGACGTTTCGCACAGAGGTTTTGAAAATGGCCGTTATTTATGTAGGAAAGTTGGAGAAATAATAGGAAAATTCCGGAAAATTACATATTTATGATGTTTTCTTAGACAACAATGATAATTAACCATGGTTAATGCATTGTGATATGTCCTGGGATCAATACTTTCCCAAAACTTGCCATACCAAGAAGGTAAAGTTTCAAACTTTGGCATCGATTATCTCAAAAACTGTAGATATGTTCTCGATGATATTATGAAATTCGCGTTTTTGAGGTCAAAATACGTAAGTACCAACAAAAATTTTCATCAAAATATTCATCGCATGATAAGTGCAGACTTACCCTCCGATCTATAATAGGGTCCTAACTGGAGCTTTAGCAGAATTCATTGTTCATAGTCCACCCGTACAGGGTGTTTTGAATTCGCTTCATGGGGAAATCGAAAACGGTCAGATATACCGGGTTGATTAATTCGGGAAAGAGTTATATGGAAAATAAAATAAAAATAAGAACTTTGTTCCCATTTCAAACCTACAGGTATCTGATTTCTCGAAACGCCGTGATAAAAGTGTTTTGATTAAATTAAAATGGGAACGAAGTTTTTTTTTATTTTTCCATGGCATGCTCGACTACGAAACGAAACTTAAAAAAAAATGCAAATTTGATCTACTTTCCTAATCTGATAAAATAATCATACGATTCCATTTACGATTTCGAAAAAAAAAATCAAAAAACGGTTAACTTTATAAAACTCGTCTGAGTTATAGACATTTACGGTCCAAAAAGTTAAGGATCCCCTTCCACCTCAATTTTACGTCCTACAATAAAACTTTGTTTCAAAAAGATGGCACATTATGTTGGCATCAACTTGAGAGTATTTATTTCTAAACTTATACGAGAGAATTTTCGAGAAAAATCAATTTTGTATACGACCGTAGCTATTACGCCCCCTAGCGGCATCAATTTAAAATATATTTCCAGCAATTTTTTCTGGTTGATTTCCTCTGAAGAATTTTTTTCCCAAACTTGTACGACTATTACTTCCTGAGAAACAGTACCTGGTTACCCTTAATGAATCACCCGGTACAACAGTGAAATATCCGACACAAAATCCCCAAGCGAAACGCGCTGCCGCCGTCGGTCGCGCCCCCGACGTCGCGCGGGGGCGTCGCGGCGCCGCCAGGAAAGGTCGTTCCTTTTGCCGCGAGTAACGAGAAGTCGAGACTCGAGAACGAGATCAGTGGACGATCCGCGCGCGTTCCGCGAAGACGTTTTTCTCGGTCCTCGATTTCGGTGCGTCTGCTTCGTTCGCTTCCAGCGATGCCGCAGGTAGATTTATGCGGTGGCATTTTTTTTTCGAGGGTAATTTTGCTGCCTGTTTTGCTAGGCGAAAAAGCAGAGGATTCAATGCCGCGGCTGGTGTTCCGGGGTTAGGAGACCAGCGAAGGCATTGAATCTGCTTTTCTGCCGCGTGAAACATTTATATTTTTTATTAATTGCGTTTCATTATCAATATCCAACTGATTAAATCATTTCCAACAACGGTAACTGGATCTTCGTTGTCTTTCTTTGTTTACTTTTTTATCTTCAACTGGAACTGAACTTGAATTACTTGAAAATGAATCCTTGGTTTTGATGGTATTTTATGCAACAAAATTAACCAAAACAAACTGGGTATGCGTTATTTCTGTCAAACATCTCAACAAAAAGTAACTATTTCTGATTGTAAACTGGAATTATGGAGAAGAGAATATAACAAAACTGAAAGGAAAATGATTTATGGGCGATCTGAGGTTGAGAAGTGGAAGAGGGTGAGTTTTTGAAAGTAAAAACCGGCCTGTGAAAAAAAGTCAAACGGCAATTTCGTAGGTAGGTAATAAAAAGATCTACAATTTTTTTATTCTGACTTTTTTCACATAACCTCATAATTTATGTGAAAGATTCAAATAACCAAGCTTCTGGAATCTATTTTTACCTTGTACAAAAAAAATTTGTTCACGAAATTTAGTGATAATAAAATTTAAAATATTATTTTCCTCATTTTGACTCAATATCGAAAATCATCCTGATTTTCAATCGAAAATTCTCACCTCAAAATATCTATTCTTTTGGAAAAGTCGGTGGGTTATTTCTTCGATGAAATCTCTACTTTTTGATGGTGTAAAAGATATACATTACTATGTTGAATTTTCTCAGAAAATAAAAAAAAAAATAAAACGAAATAACAGGTTGTAAGGCCCTGAAAGATTAAAATATTTTTTTCCTTTTCAGTGCATTTGTTGAAAAGTTATATTTTCATTTTCTTCATTTTGTACTTTTCTTCATTTTACTTTTCTACTCTTTTACTTTTCGAGTAATTTTAGATGTATGAATTATTGGATTGAATTTCAATGTAATAGTGAATAACCAATGAAATTAATGATTTAGATGAAGAATATTATGAAATGTAACTTATCGTGTTTTCTTGTCTAGTGACTGTGTTTGTAAAAAAAAATTATTTAATAAAATAAAACTCGTTTCATATTAAATTTTTGAATTCACAAGTCAATCAACCAAATCTTTGACAAAAGTCGGCCGATACCCGCCCTGATTCCTCTGGTTCACCCTGAAAATTCTCAATGTGCACGCGTAATTCTAAAACTCGTCCGCCTTTCTGAATTTTCGAATTTCGATCAAAAATTCATAATCTCTGATCCCCGAAAACCCCACATGGCAATTTTGAAACGAATCGGACGTTTATAAGTGGGTAATATATGATTTCGCAAAATATTTTCATCACATTGTCAGTTGCAAGTGAAATTAAATGTGAGCTCGTAATAATAATCGTTTTATATTACATTTTTGTATTCACAAGTCAATCGACCAAATATTTGACAAACGTCGGCCGATACCCGCCCTGATTCCTCTGGTTCACCCTGAACCGCAGATTCTCATTGATCACCGAGCACGTGTAGAAACTCTTCTCGCCCGCCGACTGCGGGTAAAAGTCGCCCCCGTCGCGTCTCTTGGGCCTCGTCGCCGTCGCGTACCGGTCGGGCCGGTGCTCCGGGTACCTGTCGAAGGTGCCCGCGTGGCAGCCGCCCGGCAGCTTGCCCGGACCGGCGGGCACCATCTTGCCGGGCGGCAGCAGGGGTGGGGCGGCGCGGTCGGGCGGTCTCACGTAAGTGGGGCCCGCCCTGACGTTGGGCGGGTCGCGGTACGGGTTGGCGTCGAAGTAGGGCGCTGGGTAGTGGCTGGTGAGCATGGGGCCGTCGAGGGTGGCGCCGTATGCTTTGAATTTGGGCTTGGCGCCGTATCTGAAGAATGCAGACGGGCGGATTTGCACATTATGGAAAATATTTTCGCAACCAAAAATGATAAGGCAGCTGGTGGTAGTTTTAACCCATTATTGCACTGAACTTGGTAGGAATATATTTTTTGTGCAAGCGATTAACTAAGTAGCCTTTCAAATCTTTCAAATCTCAACACAAAATTGACGTATTCCGAGGAATGTCATTAAGTGACAGCGAGGGGTAAACCGCGGTGGAATTCTGGTGTACAAACATAATATGGAATTTCTTGGAATTCCCTGGAATTTCCTGGAATTCCTTAGAATTCCTTGAAAGATCTATGGGTTTACCCCTCGAGTGACAGCATTGCCGCTCGTCAGCGTAAATAATGTCATTAAGTGACATCGTATTTGCGCTCGCATCATTCTGTTACATGATGGAAAGTAATGATAGTGACAGAAAGTGCGTACATTGTAAATTTGAACCTCCTACCAGAGAAGTCGAGGAAATATATGAATAATAATTTTGAAATGATATAGATTCATGATATGGTGCCATGAAATCCTTTGATGTTAAAGATATTAAACCCAAAGTAAGTATCCTAAACTTGTCGCATTTATTAAAAAACATCATCAGCCAAAAATAAGTTTGACTATATCTTTTTGGTTCACAACGTATTATAACTGTGGGATAGACATACATTTTCAAGTAGCCTCAATAGCCAACGGGTTCGAAACGCGAATTCTCAAGCCGCCAGCCCGGGTTCGATCCCTGGGCAGGGCAATTTTTTTCAATCTACAAGTCATTTTCCCTTCTTTTCTGTTAGATGTATGAATTATTTGATCGAATTTAAATAGAATAGTAAATAATTAATGAAATTCATGATGTAGATGAAGAATATTATGAAATGTAAATTATCGAGTTTTCTGTTTAATAATTTTAGAAAAACTATTGTGTGTATTTCGAGTGCAAAGAGTCTAAATACACAAATAGCTATCGTTTTATTGCAAGGAACTCAAAGTTGTACTTATAGCAATTTCCATTGGTCATGAACTAGCCGAGTTTTTATACACTCAGTATATTTCTGTCTCTCTTTCAGAAATGTAATAAAAAGAGGAAGGTATACAATGAGTGGAATTGCTATTTCTATTAGCATATGATGAAGTTCCATGTGAATTTCATTTCACCTAAAGTTAAACGTCAAACAATTTCCAGTGTGATTTCATGATCCTTCCCCCTTCCCCCAAGGAGGAAACAAAAATGTTCGTAAATTTGTGTAGTTGCTATGGTAACGATACGAAATATAGGCTTTCAATTGGTCAAAAATGTGAAATTTCCATCGAAAAATAGATGGCATGATAGGTCTGTTCGCTGTGTCTTCATTAACTATACTATTGTACAGGGTGGACCAAATTCGAGGAGTAACATGGGGATCTCGTAAACCGTAAGAGATACAGGGTCGGTTAAATCGTGGCAAAGTTGAGTAATTTTGTGCTCAATGAAATGCTGTCGAGAAAATTGGAAATTTCCCTCTACTTCCGGAGATATCCGAAAAAAACTGAAATTTCGTGAAATCGTTTTGATTTTTTCCTGGTGTTATTAGAAGAAAATTTTCAAAATGAATGGCAGTTCATCATTGCCACTTTTTCTTTCCTACAAGATCTTTGTCTTCGGCCCTCCACCATCAACTTTATTTTTTCAAATACAGACCTGGATTTTTCATTTTGGATTTGCTTTCATTTTGGTACCCTGATGATATTGACATATCACAACTATCGGAAAAATTAGTGAATATGAGAAAAAAAGCCTATTGAAATTATTGCATCTTTCCAGCTCTCTTGCATTTCATTCAATGACTCACATTCAACTATTATTGATAACCAAATAGTATTAAATCAAATGTTCGAAAATATTACCATCTTGTTGAATGCACTTGCGGAAAACAAAAACCATTCAATGAAATCGGATCATTATAGCAACAATTTTGGAAATTCTCGAAAGATGTACCTTTTATCAACAAGTATACCTTTTTCAGATACTTGGGTATATAATTCTAAACTGATTTACTCACATTTACTTGAATTTACTTCAATGCAAACTAGAATATTTGAAGCCCTCTCAATAACGAGTACAACGAAAACAAACCTATAACAAGGGCAATGTGTGAAAGAGAGCATTTATTTTAATAGGCAATTTTTCTCATATATACTAATTTAGTTATGATATGTCATTATCATCAGGGTACGAAAAAAAAACAAATCCAAAATAAAAAATCCAGGTCCGCATTTGAAAAAATAAAGTTTATGGTGGAGGGCCGAAGACAAAACGTCGGACTGCAAATGTGACAACGTCATCTTGTAGGAAAGAAATAGTGGCAATGATGAACTGCCATTCATTTTGAAAATTTTCTTCTAATAAAACCAGGAAAAAATCAAAACGATTTCACGAAATTTCAGTTTTTTTCAAAAATCACCATTATAGAATTTTATTGATCGTCGTCAGATGAACTGTCATCGACTCATCGTCCAAATTCGCAATAGAATTCTCTATAATTTCATCATCACTGTCCATTTTCAGTATATTTGAAAAAGATCCGCAAGCAACGAATGAATACAAAATGATTATAAGCATTACCTTCAAATCAAAATCCTAGGATTAACAGAATGTGAAAAAAGCATCGAACAGATGTTGAACTAATTACACTCCACTACACTCATCAACAGCGAGCAGTAAGTGTGTGTAAAAAATGTAGTGTACAATATAAATTTCATGCATAAATAGCGAACAGACCCAATGATAACTGCAAAATCACCGAATTGACCGCCCTCACCTGTCGGGGTCGTGCGTGGGGTAGGGATTGAGGCAGATGTCGACGTAGCCGGGCCCGCCCTGCTTGCCCGGCCCGCCCACGATGTTCCTGCCCGCGTGTCCGCGGGGCGGCCTGGGTCTGCGCTTGTTGCTCATCGCGTCGACCTTGCCGAAGCAGCCGTAGTAGTCGCCCGGTGTGGAGTGCAATTTGGGACCGCCAGGGGGCACGAACGGCTGCTCGGACACGTTGCGGAAGCGTGGGGGGCGCGGCTTGGCGCCTCTGCCTCTCAGGGCCTCGCCGACGAACAGCCTCTTGGGGTTGGGTGTTTTTTAGGTTAGGTGGCGATGTCGAATTTTAGAGTCATTTTTGGATGTACAGTTTGGCTCACTTTTAAAAGGCTGTAAAATAAAGGTCGAATGAAAAAATAAATTGTGGTGTTTTTCGTTAGTTTTATGCGATCCAGTCAAAAATTTTTAAAATTGACAACGTTATTGACACACTTACTTTTTTTTTAATGGTTCACCCCGCGGTGGAATTCTGGTATCCAAACATATGGAATTGCTTGAAATTCCTTGGAATTCTTTGGAATTCCTTGGAATCCCTTGTAATTTTTCGAAATGCCTTGGAATTCCTTGGATTCTAGTTCTGGTTTTCCTGATGAACGAACATTTGGAATTCCCTGGAATTCCTCGGAATTTTTTGGAATTCCTTGGATTCTAATTCTGGAATTCTGATGTACGAACATTCGGAATTTCCTGGAATTCCTTAGAATTCTTTGAAATTTCTTAGAATTCTTTGAAATTATTTGGAATTTCTCGCAAAATTGAAGTTTGTTGTACACAATTTTGAGCGCGGTATACCCTTGGATACACCCTGTATATAATTAAATAGAAACACTTCACTTTGTTATTACAAAAATATGCCACAATTTAGCGCAAATTGGTGTAAATAGGATTAGAATCGTAATTTTTCTAGAACATCAAGATATCCGCGATTATTATTTTGTTTCCATACTGTTTTCCATACTCAAAACTTATCGAAAATCACAATTTTTTTTCACTCGACCCTTTCAGCTCAAATAATAAATAACCAAAATGAAAGCACGCCCACCCTGTACACGGTACATGGTGGGCAAATTTTAATGTTTGTATATTGTAGCTCGGTAACTATAGGAGATACAAAAAAATGGAGGGCGCATCCTTGACGCCATTTTTCGAGACAAATTCACTGGCGAATACAAAAATTTGCTATGGTCTTTTGTTTTCTAGTTATAAATGAAAGTTCGATTTTTTGACTTTTCAATGAATAGACTTTCGAGTTATCGCCTGAAGTTGTAGTTTTTCCGAGAGTTTTTCAAATGAGAGTCATATTTGGCTATGGCTTGGTTGGAAAGGATTTTTTTCCTTTCTAACCAACTAACCAATGTATCATATGTTTTCATAGTGAAAATAATATCTACTAGATTACTTTTTGCGTTTTTCATATTCATTCCAATTGGACAGGTGTCATCTGGTTCATTCGTTTGTTTTCGTCATAATATCAATCAACTCATTCGTTGAAAATGAAGATGTCGTATGGAAAGTTTCACAAATCTACACATCAAAAGTGGCATGGTTAGAAGGCAATATAACCAACTATATGACTCCCAACTACAACTTTAGGCTATATTTCAAAATTGCACCTTCTTTTTCAAATTTTCTCAACGCCACTGGATAATACATCAGGAAAAAGTACCTCATGAATGTAAAAGTTATCATCTCGTAACTTCACAAATAACCATGATATTCCCATATGTGTCTTTAGTTCGAAAAATCGAACTTTCGTTCGTCGAAAATCAGAGACGATAGAAAATTCTTATGAATTTGTCTCGAAAAAAAAAGAGGATGCGACCATTGCGACCTGAATTTTGTGTATCTTCCATATTAGTATAGTTACTGAGTTACCCTATACAAACATCAAAATTGTCCACCCTGTATAGAACAAATAAGCCAGTGATGAGCAGTCAAAAAATAGCAGAAAAAGGATGATGAACCTTTCATTTCGCGAATATCTCGAGAAAAGTATTGGTTTCCGCAATTAACGAAAAAACTACCTTGAAGTCCTTATCAAAGTAGCAGTCCTGCCGGGCCGTCTTAGTCTTGGGGCCCTCGCCCATGATATTGCGGCCCTTATCAGCTCGCGGCTTCGGAAAGGGCGATACGTAGCCCTTGCCGTTCATGTAGGGCATTTCGGAGAAGAGGCCGACGCGCTCCAGGTCCGGCCTTCCGAAGAGGTTGCCCAAATCTTGCGGTTTCGCCATGTTCGAGGCGACTTTGTTGGCGGCTCTAAGCTCCAGACGGACTTGGCAGGTGACACTCAAGGTGACACTGACGTCGCTCAGGAGGTTATAGAAACAACAGCGTGATCGCCATTCTTGAATTCTCTCTCTGATGTGCAGCTTCTCTAGCACTTCGATCTATCAGATCTTTTGTGCATAACCCTTAAATCTACTCAAGGCCCGGGATTCCGAGACTTCGTGCAAAGTTTATCAGTTTCTTGGGAGCTAGGTTCTGACATTGGAGGGCTCTAAGAAGGTCCCTTTCAGGAACTTTAGCCTCTTGCAGAAGAGTGCTGGGCATTCGCAAAGCAAATGTTCTGCAGTTTCAGCGAAGTTCTCGCAGTAGCGGCAACTATCACTCTCTGTTTTGCCCATCTTTTTGAGGTTATAGCTCAGAAGGCAGTTTCTAGTGAGGAGTCCCGACACCAGTTACAAGTCTTCTTTGTCCAACTCGAGAAGCTGTTTGGCTTTTCTTGGCGAAAGCCTTTTCGTTTGTCTTTTTCCTGGCACTTTTATCCAATGAGATTTTGATCATCGGTTTCTCAGCGTCGAACTTCTTTTTTCAAGTGGGCTTTGGATAGTCCACAGAAGGGTTCTGGGCTATAAAAAATTGTGTATTTCCTCCTTTTTTGGCAAGGCAGTCTGATTCTTCATTGCCTCACATTCTCATTAAATGTCCTATTTTCCTTTTTTGGTTTCTCAAGAGCTCCATAACTTCTTGAATGTTGCTATAGACTAGGCACTATATTTTCGTGAGTCGGGAATTGATCATTATGTATTGAGTAAACTCGAGGCATGTCAGTTTGTTTGTTGTAAAACAATAACTATCATCACTGTCAGTAGGCAGTAGGCAAGCACTGACATTCGATTACAGTTGTTCAGGTATTATCGCCATAACCTCGTTCATAGCTAACTTGAATATTTCACACATTCTATCAATCGTATCTATTATCGACTTGTGGTGATCATATCGTTGAATTAAAAAAAAATGCTGACTCCTACTGGGCAATGAGAAATTTTCCAAAGAGTTGATTATTCATAGGTGTGCGATATTTTCCCCAATTTTATTTCAATCCACTCGGGAGAGATACATTCAGAGCCTATCATAAATTTCTAAACACACTTAATATTTAAAGGTATATATTCACCCCCATAGCAAGGCATTTATTTATCTGACATTTTCTCACACGCTGAATATAAACGTGGTATGTATCTTGAACCATGGCGTAACAATTCATTTGGATCTTTAACATTTACCATTTCCAGTGAAATAAAACGCAGAATTTGCATGGATAGTAATCCACAGTTCATATAAATATTTTTCTGAGCGAAATTTCTAAATCTTGATCACGCAGATACATAGGGTCAAGAAAATCATTTAGTAGAATTCATTTTTGGTACATCATCTTCTCAACTAGGTTCTTCATCATATGACTAACACAAAGGTTACTAAGTTCCCAACCATCATCAGTTAAGTCGAAATATATACTTTTCTGGTAAATACCACGCCGAACATTGTCTATTTACCAGGAAAGTAGTTGTTCTCTGCTCGTAGTCTACCAGACATTCATTTCAAACTATATTTGATACTTTAATTGGATAGTACGAAGGCGTAGAGCGGACATGCGATATATTTTTTTTAATTTCTTTTTACAACTCGAAATTAGCTTAATTTCGTGTTACAACTCGAAATTAGTGTTATAACTCTTAAGCTAATTTCGAGTTGTAACACGGAATTAGTACTAATTCCGAGTTATAACTCGAAATTAAGCTAATTTCGAGTTACAACTCGAAATTAAGAAAAAAAAATATCGCATGTCCGCTCTACGCCTTCGTAGGATAGACTATTCTCTCTTACATATTTGTTGTCCAATTTATGTTCTGTAACTTGAGAGATTTGTTTCTGGAGTGTTTCTTTCTTCTGCCGCATGGTGTCACCACTTCCACCTATCTCTTGGAACGCGGCTCAGTGCGGTCAAATAGACGCCACGAAGATGCATTGGAACAGGCCACAGGAATGAGCAACGCTTCGAATGGAGATCTTACGGTCTCTACTCGGATACCTACCTTGCACTGATGAGGGCCAATAAGCTCGAAACCGGTCTGTAGTTTATGCGTGCCTATCCCGATGTGAATTTGTTTCTTCTCAGGAAGAAAGAAACATTTGCGATCTGCATTCACAGTGTGAATCGTTGCATGGGCTACGAGCAGATATAATTCAATGTTCTGCGTGGTATTTACCAGGAAAGTAGTTGTTTTCTGCTCGTAGTCTACCAGACATTCATTTCAAACTATGTTTGATATTTTAATTGGATAGACTATTTTCTGGGGCTTAGTGTAGATACAGTTTTTGTACCGAGGCAGTTTCAGTACAGGTACAGTTTTAGTACATTCAGTTTTAGTAGGTACAGGTATAGTTTTAGTGAAGCGATAAATGCGAAACATCAGGTTTTCTTTACGATATTCTTGTGATTTTTGTCATTTCTCTCGTTGAAATTACCTGCCTGGTTTATTGGAAAACGAAACGAGTTCTGTCGACACTATATGAGAAGTTTCAGTCAAATAACAGCTTTTGCAAATATTTCTCCCACACCAGCACCTGTTGCGAGAAATACCGATTTTCCGTCCATTCCTTGTCACGAATATTATAAGCGGTGGTATATATTCGAAGATGTGTATCATAAATAGAAGTGTTATTTTCGAAGATTTAATATTAGCAGTCATGAATATTCATATAGCGTATCGCTCGTTTTGCGTAGAAGTTTTTCCGCATAACCACCGGAAAATGTAAGAATGAATACACGTTCACAACCGAACAAAAGTTATTTTTGTCGTCGATCTTTCACTGAAAAATACGTAAAGATTTCTACACGCAGAAAAATCTGATTTTCCTCTGCCAAGTCATCGTTCTTGTGCAGTAATGTAGTGTGCCATGGACATATTTTTGCGTGAATTTATTTGTTGGAGAAAGTGACAATCAAGGATGAACAGTGAGCGAGGATTTAGAAAATTTTTGAGCATTTAATACTCAACATTTAATACTGATTTAAGTCTATCCCATGAAAAAATAAACTGCTGGGTTGAACTGGAATATAGAGTTTTTCTATGACCTATTTTGAATTATCTGTTTTGTTGTTTCTTTTCAATAAGGTTCGCATCTGACAGACGTGACTTGAAAGGACATTAAACAATATATTTTCTATAAATCTGGAATGTATATTGATATTTTTACTCTTCTCAGTCATTTTTCATCTAAAACAGATGTAACTGATAAAAAGATGACAGAAGCACAGTTTCTGTTTTACCGACACAAGGTATGTCGCCATCTCTGTTAATTTCAGGAAATATTACTACGGTATGAAATCAAGTAGGCAAAGGTCTACAGTTTATTCTAGTGCTTGTTAATAGGAAGCTGTTCCACCATCCTATATCCACCTTGGTAAGCAATAAGATCTACAGGGTCACTCACGGTCGATGGTACCTTAGACTTTTACGGAGACCGGGATGTAGGATCATTATGAAAATTTGGTTTATTGGGTAATCAGTTTTGTTCTATCGATCTAAAATACTTTCAGTGTTGCGGCGTTGCCGCTTCTATCAAAAAGTAGCAACAACTTTGTTATTTCAAATGGAACACCCTGTATTTTATTTCATTTTTAGATTCTTCCTGAAGAGCTGATCTCGTCGATACATCATACTTGGGGTATAGCGCGAAAGATTACAGAGATATAGGGTATTTAGGAATTTTTTGTGCCGAAACTATCCATTCTTGCTCAAAACGGCTTACATGTCCCTATCTCAACTTTCCATTTACTATCGATTGATATTTAATTGAAACAAATACGGGTGGTCCAAAATTTTGAGTTTTGCATCCATAGATTGTTCAATTGAGAAAATAATCTTCAAGAAAACGAAATATTGATTCGTGAGCTTTTGATAATGCGTTACATTTTATCACAAGATCTTTTGGTGCCCACCAATATTCCGATATGACAAAATTAATTATTTTTGTGACTGTATCTAAAAGAACTATAATCGTGTTTAAATCACAGGCCATGACTACAGATTTTCTCTTATAGTAAAAAATGTCATACAGATCGATTATCTAAATTTTTCGTGTTTCCGCAGTCAATTAGCGTCGGTTCACACCGTTTACACAAATTTCGTGTAATCCCGTGACGAAATTCGTTGGTTTGTTTTGACGAACATTTATCATCAGGGAAGAGATTATGTCCGCTCACGTACCATTTTCTGCTGATAACGAGGCGTACGGTGATAGCGTTTACACATATGTACTGTCGTATTATTGTTGTTAACTTCGTTAACTACTCTCAGTCACGTGGTTTTTTGAAACTATAACGTGGTTAAATGCATCTCAATAGGGCGATATCTTCCTTGGTCGTTCTTGAGCCGTTTTGGATCCAAGTAAGAAATTCAACTGACCTGTAAAAATTGTTGTAGAAATATTTAGTTGTGCTTCTTTTGGCTTCGCAAGAAGCATCAACATGGCTATTATCCCCACAACGATATGAGAAACACATCATTAATTGAAAGCCTATTCGTTGATATAGAGAGGAGGTATTTAAATTGAGTCACGCTGTATATAGAAATCCAGAAATGAATCAATCTGTGATTGTCGGACATTATAAGACCAGTTCCAGTTTTCTGATGAGGTATTTGGATTCATTCAAGAAATTCCAATCTGTTATGTACAGGGTCTTCACATATATTTTGAACCCCCCCCCTTAACTTTCTCATCTATTCAATTCTTTGGTTGAAAATAAGCTCTGATGTGATTTTTTCTGTACATTTTTAATATTTCAACAGAAAAGCAGTTGAACAACTACAAAAAAGTTATGGATACCAAAAATAGTTTTCAAATGAAATACCCTATATATTTATGACTCTTGGATAGAGTTTATTTTTCTGATTTCAAATATAACAACATATATCATGTGATCTCTAATGGATTTCGAGATATTTGAAGTTGAAATTCAGATTCTATCGAGATTATCTCAGCTAATCATGACATAGATTGTCAACTATGGAAATAATACATATATAAAATCTACAAATACATAAGATCGTTCTTTGAAAAAAACAATAGATAAAAAAGTTAAGGGGGGGTTCAAAATATACGTGAACACCCTGTACCATAATTGACAAGTATATAAATCTAGTGGAAGTGGAAATATTCAACTGCACAACGAAATTAACAAAATGTATCTGATTGTCTCATGGTATGTTTTTGTTTAGATCAATATTATTTTGATAAATCAAGTTTGATTGAATATGGAGTCTGAATCACGTTTGGACACATTTTATTGATGATCTAACTATATATTTTGCTAATCAGAATTGAAGTGAATATATCTGTAAAATTGAGCAATCAATCAACCAGTCCATTCATCAATAAAATATTTACTGTGTTTCGCAAGAAAACACCCGCAAATAAAGCATTCTAAACGGCTCAAGTTCTAGAAAAGCAGTACCGGCAGTTCCCATGAGATGACGCCAATACACAATATTTGTCATTTGTCAATTGACAAGTTCAGCCAGCTTTGAGAGAGAAAAAATATGTCTGTCCTAGTACCTGAAACAATGCTCTTGCCTTCAAACTCTATGAACTTTGTAAGGTTGGATTTGGTTGAGTTTAAAAAATGCATGTTAATATAATTGACAAGTTCAACCAGATTTTAGAGAGAAAAAATATGTCTGCACCAGGTCTGCCCTAGTGTTGTCTTTGTCATCAAGATTGCAACTTAATATAACGAAAATGTTATATGATTACGACGTAAAAAAAGAGAAGAAATCTAAAAACACATTTATAATGTGTTTGAAATCATTCAACAATAATAAGCTAACAATGTTAAAAAAATATACTAAATAATCGAAATAACGAAAACAAACTACAAGAAAAACAAACCAATTATATACAGGTTATATATAAGTCTTCTTCGTTTTTACGTCCAATTAAAGTTGCAATCTTGACTACAAAGACTACACTAGAGCAGACTCTCTAAGCTGGCTCAGCTGGCTGAACTTGTCAATTCCACTCGCAGTCTCGCAATCACCTGTTGCAGAGCCATTTAGATCGGCAAACAAACGACCTACTCAATAGTTGACAAATTCCACCATCTGGTAACACAAGCAAGAAACCTAATGCCTGCCCATGTAAGGCTAATTAACGTTCAGCAATGGCAGTCACGAAGAATATATAGACCTGACCTATCGGAGTCTCCTTATATAATCACATTAACGATAGAACAAGATAATATCTTGCACCGCATGCAGCATGTATAGGATTCGTTTGAAAATTGAATCTGTGAGTGGTGTCTTATATTCACCACCGAACTGTTACTGAGAAAGGAGTCACACTGACAAGATTATGAACAAAATAATTATTTAATATGGATGAGATAACCTAAAACTGATGTTTACACAACGATTTCAGCAATAAGCCTATCTAGAACACGTGATCAAAAATGGATGCCTTGGGGCATACACAGAGTGTTAAGTCTATTTGATTATATGTGTTTTTGTGTTTATAGTTTAAATTTCCTCTTTGAAGGTTTCAAAAGTGAATACAATGGCTTGTGATAATAGAAGTGATTATCTGTTATCGTTAGAGACTGAAGATGAAGACATTGCATGACGGTATAAGGAAAAAATCAGAGTCATTCAAGGCATCGATTTTCACTCTGATGGATCAGTCAAAGCAGCTAGTTTTCCTGAAATTTGAAACCACATTTCGCAACAAATACTTTCATGAAAAGTTATGTAACTTTTCACCTTTCAAAAAATGTTTAGCACATACTTTAGCATACTTTCGTTTAACTTCTGTGAGATCTTTCCTTTTGATTGCTTTCAACCATCTTTCTCTTCGGATTTTTGAGAGTTCATGCAATTCTGTTTTGTGTGCAAAATGTAGTACACTGGGTGGGTATATTGAAACACTTCACGATTCCCTCGACTCCCAAACTCAACAACACAACAAATATGTGGCATGTTTTTGTAGCTCTATCTTCAATTTTATGAGAAAATTCACAAATCACAATATAGTCTGAACACAGAATATCCACAAATGAATGTTTAAATTCGTTCTGGAGTTAAAACTTATTTCAAATTAAAATCACAAGGTTCAAATAGCTAGAGTTTTAATGCACTCAAACGGTTTGTATGCCCCAAGGCATCCATCTTGAATTTGAACTGACAGCGTCTTGGTTTAGTCTATTCACCTTTCTATCACTGCTCTTTGCTGCAGGATATGAATATAATGTGACTATATTTTTTCTACAAAAATTTCGTTCACCGCGCAGTTCACAAAACAAGCGTTCCTTTCAATGATCACGAATACTTCTCAAAGATATACAGCATCCTTCAGCTCTTCTGAAGTCTTCAGAGTTCTCTTCATTGTGCTGTTGTTTCAAACCTCGAGTGTTTTGCCCCACATGCGCGGATGCATTTTTATCTCAGTTGTGGACTACATCGAAATACAAAATGATTAAGTATAAATTTATGTTCCTTCAATATTAGGAATGAGAAAATATTGTAATGGAATTCGGCGAAGTCATGAAGAAGTATCGCCGATATCAAAATATCCTCCTGTATTGGACATTTCAGATAGCTCTCGATTGTTCGTGAATGATCTAGAACAGAAAGGGATGGAATATCCTGGAAGCTATCAGATGGAGAGAGATGACATGAAAGTGACAGTTCGAGAAGGTTCTAGAACAACCATAACTCAACCACGATATATATACAGGGCCAGATAATGGCAAAAGTTAGTTGAATACGACGTTGCGTTACGTTCATAACCTCCAAAATAAATAGTTGATATAAATTAGTCTGTCATAAGTGTTAGTGTTCGTTGAAATAAATTAGTTATCAGTTTAAACCCAGTCGTCGTTCACTTCTACCCACGAAGATCGTAACAATATGAATAGGTAAGACATGAAAATATAACTCACTAGGAGAGACAACTATTGACTCAAATGATATAATTGGCAAACAGGAGCTGCGTCAACTTCTCAAAGAAAATGATTCTATTATTGATTTTTTATACATCAGATGATCCTCCTCAAATCTAGACGCACTAGAAGCAGTGAATAAAACATTCTACATTGAATTCTGCCTTGTCTACGTCTCACGCTAAGGTTGAAAATCATATTCCTGCGTTCTTTCGGATAAGATCGGCAATATTCCAGGATGATCAACGATCTCACAGAACAGGAAATGCACACAAAGTTCAACTAAAGCGTATGAACATGCGGAAAAGCGAAATTTTCTTCGGTTTTTCTCGTTCTCATTTGCGAATTTATGTTCAACGTTTACGAGATCGCGTGTAAATAATTTCAGTTTTTCCTACGGCTTTTCCATATCTCGTTCTACAAGTTTGAACATCTCATGTTATTTATTTGATCTGATAAAATAATCCAGAAAATTCATGAGAAAATGTGATTACCTCACGGGAGGTTGATAGTGAAATAAAATATGTTGAGCATATGATATATTCCAACCTTGCCATACAAAGAACATTAGGTTTTGAATGAGTAGAATGAGTGTTTATATATTTTTTAACAAATTGAATTACATCCTGCGAGACCGTATGTTTACTTTGTAATGTAATTTCTGGTGTCGAGATCTATTTTGATAGAGCATCTTAAGTCGTTTTATAACATGATGTTTTGGTGTTTCATATCTTCAAAAATGTTCTCTTCGTGCTCAAAAAAGTGTTTCATTAAGAGTGATAGTCTGGGTATTGGCAGGTGGATATTTTTTATATTGTACTGAAATCTACCATTAGCTCAACTGGTATATTTTTATGAATCAGGCAGATTCATACAGCATGAGGAATTCAAATACTGTGATAATTCGATATTGAATGAAAATATGTATGTCTTCTACTATATCTCTGTAGCAAAACCTTAGGAATACCTAATTCAGAATTATTTGACCCGAATCCACAATTCGCATACTTACAATTAAACAAGAAAAGTTTTCTTCAAAATACATAATTCTGTTCCATTCAAGCGTATTCAGCTAATATAATTATTCTTCTCTTCTGTAGACCGATCTAATTGAAAAAACACTACTTTCCACCAAAAAATATCTCTCGTGTTAAAATATTCAATAGCGTTCTTTATAGGCTGTAACCCGAGTGGAAATTGCTATTGCAGTAAATGAATAATATAATGATTATTTTCTATATTCATTTCCTAGGGGACATACGCTTTTGCCGAGTAAAATAAATAGTTCCTCGGAAAATTGAACCACCAGGGAGCTTTGATCAACCCTGTGAAACGCAACATGGTTTGTCGAGTTTGAATGGTTCACATTCACATGAAAATATAACCTATCTGATTGTTCTCAATCTTTGACTGATATTAGACAAAAAAATAGAGTTCTGCTGAAGTATCATCGCTATACATACATGCTTGAATTATCTAATTTACGAAATTTCAGATGCACTCGTTATTCCTCAAAATAGTTTTCCATAGTATTTAGACGCTCATTGATTGGAGTGATTCGAAATTGTTTTTTATTATTTTTTCTATTTCAAGAGTCGTATATAATTATTGTAATTTTACGATGCTCTATATATATAATATAATTCCTTGAAAATTAAAACCTGTTTTTTCAGACCTATTTGAAAATGCCATTTCACTCAAAACTTCTTAAATGTCAATATATATCTATGTATGCAGCCAACAAAACATTCATAAACATTCATTGTCACTCGAATTATCTCACATTTTTCGAATTTATTATTTATTTTCTGACGTTTGTTTAACATCTGGACTCCCAGGCTATTTGATATAAACGAATGGTTGAAATATGCTCAATGAAAACTTCGAGTTCAGAGGAAATAGAAAACTAAATAATTGAAATTTTTTGATATTTTAGCGGAAATATTAGTTTAAAGGCTTAACAAAGTCGATAAGTAGAATTTCACGTAGTTATTATTAGATAAATGAGAAAGCTATCTTTGAATATTCAAAAATATAACTGAAAATGAACACCAAACAATTTATGATACAAAATACGCTCCTACCTCATCAAGCGTATCGGAATCTCATTATACAGGATATTACTCAGGATGAAAGAAGCCATTTATCAAAGCGTCAAACTGTCAAATATTCAGGATGCGGAATAATTTGATCTAACGAGATGAGGTCTCAATTTCTGCCTATAGATATTCCTTCACGTTCAGGGTGAATGCGACGTGGATTTCCAATTGAAAATATGATCAGAATTCATTGAGGAAGTCGTACAAAATTAAAATTCATCCGTTTGCTACGACGGAGAAATAATGTGGAATCCAATTTTCTGTTAGACCTAGTTTTACCCGTCAATAGGCTCATTCAAATCTATATATAACCCTTGGTACTATAATCAAGGATATAACATGACATATTGGCGCTATAACAGGCATATTATGGCTTTCATACATGATGAGAAAGACTTATGGTAAAAGATTAGGTTTTTTCTTGTAGTTAAAACGAAAAGCGGAATTTCAAGATGAACGATGAAATTTTGAAAAAAAAAGTCAAAATTTCAAAAATAGAAAATACGCAATAGAGGTTTTGAGGATGAAGTAATATAAGAAGTGGAAAGTTCGATATAAAAGCCAATATAGTCGAAAGGAAATTAGAGATTATATAGAAGTTCCTCCTCTCCTGCCCTGTAGACCATCTAAGATATAAGGTGGAGTTTAGTCTTTTTGGTAGCGATAAAAAAGGTGCTCTTTTACAGCGATAAATTTGCCTGTTTCTCAAAATCATTTGAACGTTCGTAAGTATTTTTCACACGATGAGTCGTTTTGGAGAGATTTGAATAAAGTCCATTTTTATATATATGATCATTCATATTATGTCATTGATATTTCTTGCTAAAAAACGCTCGAACTTTGTTCTTTTGAATAAATGTCTTTGCTACTAACTCAAAATTCACTCTCACTCTAAAAACTAATATGCTCGCTAATATGTGTTAGACAATATAGAAATTTATCCGGTAAAAAAAGCTCTTGTGTTTTTATTATTGATAAAAAAGGTGGATTCTTTGTTCTTCAAAATCATACTTCTATAGTGTTATGTTCTTACTGTCGATGAAAGGAAATCACTTGTGTTTTCACTGTTGATAAAAGATAATCTCTTGTATTTTAGCTGTTGACAGAAGCAAGCTCTTGTCTTTTTACTGTTGATAAAAATGCTATTGTTTTTACTGTTGATTAGAAAGCTCTTGTGTTTTTACTTTTATTTCTGTAGCATCGTTTAGCGAATGGCTCGGCGAAAGGAGATAGCAAACTGAGTAGTGCTTCGGAGTTGGCGGTTGTTATTAAAATAAAGCTCTTGTGTTTTACTGTTGATAAAAAATGACCTAGAATTTTTACTTTTTACTGTTGATAAAACGAAATCTCTTATGTTTATACTGTTGGTAGAAGAAAACTCTTGTGTTTTTACTGTTCATAGAAAAAATATCTTGTGTTTTTACTGTTGATAAAAGGAAATCTCTTGTGTTTATACTGTTGATAGAAGAACATTCTTGCTTTTTTACTGTTGATAGAAAACAGATCTTATGTTTCTACTGTTGTTAAAGCAGAACTCCTGTTTTTACTGTGTTTACTGTTGATAAAAGGAAATCTCTTGTGTTTATACTGTTGATAGAAGAACATTCTTGTAATTTTACTGTTGATAGAAAAAAGATTTTATGTTTCTACTGTTGTTGAAGCAAAGCTCCTGTGTTTTTACTGTGTTTACTGTTCATAAAAGTGTGTTTGTACTGTTGATAGAAAAACATTCTTGTTTTTTTACTGTTGATAGAAGAAAGATCTTATGTTTCTACTGTTGATGAAGCAAAGCTCCTGTGTTTTTACTGTTAGTAAAAAGAAATCTCCTGTGTTTTTACTGTTGGTAACAGAAAGATCTTGTGTGTTTACTGTTGATAAAAGGAAATCTATTATGTTTTTACTGTTGATATAAGAAAGTTCTTGTGTTTTCACTGTTGATTTGTGGTAGAAGTTGAAGTTTCGCAAGTAAGCGATCCGACCGCCGCTAACTGCGACCCTTTCAAAAATTTTCAGGAGCAAGCCCTCGACGCCAAGCAGCAGGCGGCGTCGCCAGACGACCCCGAAGACCTCTCCCCTCTGCCGGCGCACGCGCAACCGCCGTCGCGACGCCGCGGCGGCATCAGCGCAGAGCCCGTCTCCGAGGAGGACGCCGCCAGCTACGTGAAGAAGGTCGTGCCGAAGGACTACAAGACGATGGCGGCTCTGGCCAAGGCCATCGCCAAAAACGTGCTGTTCGCGCACCTCGACGAGGACGAACGGTCCGACATCTTTGACGCCATGTTCCCGGCCAACTGTCTGCCCGGCGAGCCGATCATCCAGCAGGGCGATGAGGGGGACAACTTCTACGTCATCGATGTAGGGGAGGTCGAGGTTGGTAGACGCAAAGGTCAACGGTTATACTAGCTTTATTCGGGTTCGATGTAAGGGTGTGCGATATTGGAAACACTCATTCATTCAATATCGATGATTATCGATATTCATTGATATTTATCGATATTTCGATTTTTATCTATATTTGTCGATATTTCGATTTTTATCGATATTTATCTATGTTTATCGATATTTATCGATATTCATCGATGTTTATCGATATGTATCGATACTCATCGATATCTCGATGTTTATCGATATTTATTGATATGTGTCTATATTTGTCGATGTTCTATCCATCAATATCCATCGATATTTCGATGTTTATCGATATTTTTCTATGTTTATCGACGTTTTTCAATGTTTATCGATAATTATCGATATTCATCGATGTTTTTCGAAATTTTTCGATATTTTTCGATACTTTTCGATATTTTTGGATATGTGTCTATATTTGTCGATGTTTATTGATGTGTATCGATATTTGTCGGTATTTGTCGATGTTTGTCGATATTTGTCGATATTTCGATGTTTATCGATATTTTTCGATGTTTTTCGATATTTTTCGATATATATCGATATTCACCGATATTTTCTCGATATATTTTGATATTTTTCGATATTATTATTTATTTTTTTGGATATTTCGATGTTTATCGATATTTATCGATATGTGTCTATATTTGTCGATGTTTATCGATGTTTATTGATGTTTATCGATATTTATCGATATTTGTCGATATTTATCGATATTTATCGATATTCATCGATTTTTCGATGTATATCGATATTTATTGATATGTGTCTATATTTGTCGATGTTTATCGATATTTATCGGTATTTGTCAATGTTTATCGATATCTATCAATATTCATCGATATTTCGATGTTTATCGATATTTATCGATGTTTATCGATATTTATCGATGTTTTTCGATATATTTCGATATTTTTCGATATTCATCGATATACAGGGCTATTCAAATTCGAGTCTATGCATGGGGATTTCGATAACGGTAAGAGATAGAGGGTTGGTTAAATGGGGGCAAAGTAGCGTATTTCAGAGGTTAATTAGATGGATGAAAAAAATCTCACCTAGCTTCTTCAGTTCTGGAGTTATACAGGAAAAATTAAGAAATTCGAAATTCTTCTTTTGCCTATATCTTTTTATTTCACAGAGATTTTTTCAAAATTTTGTCACTTTGCCATAGCAACTTTATGTAGCCTTTCCAAATATCTGAATCAAAATTATATACAGGGTATCGTATAAATTGGGCCACCCTCAACTATTAATTTTCAAATACGGACCTGTATTTTTACTTGCATTTTTTTGAATGCCAAGAGTCATGTTTTATACTGACGTAGTATTTTCATCTGAATTACAGAGTGTTTTGGAAATATTGGACTATTACCAGTAAAATTTCAACATTTTTGTTTCAATTTTTCCTGTATAACTCCAAAACTGAAGATGCTAGGTCAGATTTTTTTCATCCATATAATTAACCTCTGAAATACGCTACTTTGCCCCCATTTAACCAACCCTCTATCTCTTATCGTTATCAAATCCCCATGCATAGACTCGAATTTTAATAGCCCTGTATATCGATATTTATCGATATTTATCGATATCTATCGATATTTTTTTATATTTTACGATATTTTTTTCGATAGTTTTCGATATTCTTCGATATTTCGATGTTTATCGATATTTATCGATATGTGTCTATATTTGTAGATGTTTATCGATGTTTATTGATGTTTATCGATATTTATCGATAAGTATTGATATTTATCGATATTTGTCGATGTTTATCGATATCTATCGATATTCATCGATATTTCGATTTTTAGTTGCATTCAGTTAATGTTTGGTAGCAGAGACACCTATGTCACAATGACACAAATATCAAAAATATGAAAACAAAACAAAAACGATACCACTTCGAGAAGTTTGAGTTGTTACCATGAGTAAGGTTTTCTAATATGTGCCATGAGATAGTGCTACGAGTTATTTTCTATTGCAAATAGGGACCCAAAAAATATTGACGCGTAGTTGTCAATAATGTCAATGTCATTGTCAGTTATGTTGTTTTACGTCTTCGCGCTTCGAAATATAGTTTAAAAAAAATGCTCTTGTCATTGAGTAATTTCAAAAATTTCAGGTGTACGTGAATAACGAGCTGGTGACTACGATAGGCGAGGGGGGCAGCTTTGGTGAGCTGGCGCTCATCTATGGCACCCCCAGGGCGGCCACTGTGAAAGCGAAAACTGACGTCAAACTGTGGGGAATCGACAGGGACTCCTACAGGAGGATCCTCATGGGTTCGACGATACGCAAGAGGAAGATGTACGAAGAGTTCCTGTCCAGAGTGTCCATATTGGAGAATCTGGATAAGTGGGAGAGACTTACGGTGGGTATATAAAATAGGAAAAGAATCAGGGCATCAAGAAGCACGAATGTTCCATGAACGTTAGAGGTTTTCACTTCCTGCAGTCAAGATGAAAATTGTCAGCTGTCATGGGGATTGCTTAATAAAGTCAAAACCGGAACAGCTACAAAAATTTTTGCCCCTACCAAAAATCTTTCATCGCTACTCCAGAACTTCTCACTTCGATATTATAAAAATTTTAAACGCACATAATGATTGAAAAAATACGAAATAATATGATTTTTGGTGAAACTTCGTTTATCGCACTCCTATGAGTTCGGAAAATTTTTTTGGTGGAACTTACGTATTTTGACCTCTTGATCACGAATCTGAAGTCAAAACGCGGCGGTCTCAAGTATTTTCGGAGATACGGCCCCATTTTGTCTCAAAAATGCACCATTTGACATGTCAAATTTCTGCTATTAGGAATACACGAAATTCACCCTTCTTTGAGCCAAAACACTATACACGCATATATTTACTTGTTTCCAACACTTCTCAGCAGAAAAAACGATTATTTTTCAAAAAACTCACCCTTCTTTGAAATGTAAACAAAACAACCTTTTTACACCGATTTTCTGGTAATTTGCATTTATGATGTTGGCAACGTGATTGTTTGGCTCATGGTAAGACGTTGCCAACATCTCAAATAAAAATAACCAGAAAATCAATGAAAAAAGATGTTTTGTTCACGTTTTGAAGAAGGGCGAATTTTTGTGACAATAACAGTTTTTTATGCAAAAAAGTGTTGGAAACAAGTGAATGGGAGCATGTGTAATGTTTTAGCTCAAAGAAAGATTAATTTTGTGTGTTTTGATTAGCAAAAATTTGAGATGTCAAATGGTACATTTTTGAGACAAAATGGGGCAATATCTCCGAAAATACTTGAGACCGCCGCGTTTTGACTTCAGATTCGTGATCAGGAGGTGAAAATACGTAAGTTCCACCAAAAAAATTTTCCGAACTCATAGGAGTGCGATAAACGAAGTTTTACTTGATTTTTCAACAAAAATTGTTAAATCCATCACTATAGGTTTTTCGTAGGTTTTAACATCTTTTAAAAATCAATGAAAATCGTTTTTTAAGAAAACTGAACTCCCTGTATCTCGGAAATTAATCGTTTTCACATTTTGACCCAAGAAATATTGTCACGAACTTTCGTATAGTGGAACTTTACACTATACATATTTGTATTACTGTTGGGTAATTTTCGAAAAATGTTTCAGACCTACCTCACTTTACCTAGTTCAAAAATATACATGGTGGTCCATAAGAAAGTAACACACTAAAGTTACGTTATTTTAAATGTAACGTACTGTGGATCATTACATTTTCGCACACTACGATTCTTATAAAAGGAGGGTAATGAAATAAAAAAAAAAGTTGCTATCGGTTCCCCAATTTCCTCTCCTCGAATGATCTTTCCTAAACTGAACTACGCAACACTAATTTCGTCGTACCCCAACATTTTGCCCCAGTTAAATAAAATCTAACGTGGAGAAAAGTTATTTTTTTGAGATCATCCTGTGAATACAAGAGATAGAAGATAATTCATGAAATGTCTTAAGGTATGAGATCATATTTATGCTTTTGATGTCAAAGTTGAAAAAAACAGGTTTTTCAAATATGGTATCCTTCTGAAAATTCCGGTTTCAGGTGGCGGACGCCCTAGAGCCTGTCAGCTTCGAGGGCGGCGAGACGATAGTACGCCAAGGCGAGCCGGGCGACGACTTCTACATCATCGTGGAGGGGGCGGCGACGGTGCGGCAACACCGCGCCGAGGGCGGGGAGCCGGCCGAGGTGGGCCGACTCGGCCCGAGCGACTACTTCGGCGAGATAGCGCTGCTGCTCGACAGGCCGCGGGCGGCCACCGTAGTGGCGGGCGGGCCGCTCAAGTGCGTCAAGCTCGACAGGGCCAGGTAGGGCAGTCTTGGTGGGCGGGCGCGAGCCTCCTCGGGCCTCTTTTTTTTTTCAACGCGTTCGCTGCGGTACGGGACAGATTGGAGAACTCACAGATGAGACAGTCAGACAGAGCGGTTGAAATTAGAGAGAGGTTGATTGGTCTAAAATGTTAGGTGTGAAATTTTCCATAAATTATAATTCAAAAGGAAAATTTATAAAGGTTTCGAGGATTATCACAGCACAGATTTAACAACTTGGGATCATAGGTATATACCTTCATTATCTGAAATGTGAATCAGGTACAAACAATGGTATTTTTAGATTATAGAATATATTATAATCTAAGATTATTGGTCTGTTTGCTAGTAATCCCATAAACGAGTATATAGGTACCCATTCAGGTAGGTATGCATTTCAATTACCTTACCCTTTCAAATAAAAGGATAAATGAAAATTGAATGCATATTGGTGGATCAGAGACATTACATTACATCGTCAGATAATTGATTCGTGTTTTATTTTTTCCTGACAATGAATGAACTACTTTCAAGATATTCGAATTTCATCGTAAAATTCATTCAGAATCCATCTTATTTCTAATTTTTGATGACAACTTGTTCATGATGAATCACTCAGAAGTAGGTAGGTAACCTTTAATATTGGTGTTGATTATGCATTACTAAAATGACAACATTGCACATCAGTAGTTCCAGCGGTAACAACGATTGCAATGCGCAAAATTTAAAGGTCTGAGGTCAATGAAAATGGATGTCGACACATCAAACAAAATGGTAGGAGTGTCTCATCTGTAATAAGGTTCTCTAATCTGTGATACGGGACGAAGTTTTCCAAGGGGCGGTAATAAAATTCGCAAAACTTTTCTACGGAACGATGTCTAATATTGACATTATCGGATGTTTGAATAGTTGGTCGAATGTGCACTATCGGTACGGTTTAATAATAATTCTTCTATCTTTTGTTTTTAATTATTGAATCAAATGATAGATGCAAGTTTATGAACCTATGGTGGAATTTTCCTGTATTCATTTTTGTTCATTCGCAGTTGTTAATAATTATACTTACTCTCAGTTTATAAATCCAGCACGACTATATTTATCTTATGTTTTTTTCTTGTTACAGATTTGAAAGAGTATTGGGACTCTGTGCAGATATCTTGAAACGAAATATAACACAGTACAACAGCTTTGTCTCCCTATCAGTTTGATAACTGAATAATTTGGAAAATATAATAATTATCTTCAATGAACTGAATCTTGAGCCAAATTCAGAGTTTTATTTTGTGGTAGAAAATCGCATTATTATTTTCACTTTTCTTCCCAGTTGTATTCTGTTGTTGAGAAAGTACTATCAAAAAGAAAGGGTTACATATTTTTATATAACTTTGTCATCCAGTTTCCATGAAATTTACTTATTATATATAGATGAGGTCTTTCACTATTTGATGGCACTTTCAATGTTTCTTAACTTTCATTTAGTTACAGTAAATTAATATATATTGTATATACTTGAATATAATTCTTCCATTTAAAAATATATCGTAGCGAAAAGGTAGTTTTTGTACCCGAAATCCCGAAAATTATACACACATTTGTATCTGGAGCTATTTTTCACATTCCTTGACTTCAATGGCCTGTTTCAAATTATGTATTTTCAAATCAACAAATTAAATGTAATTAGATTAAAAGTGGCTTGCGTGTCCAGTGCAATGGAAAAATTGAATACTAAAAATCATAAAAAAATTACATGCCTAAATCTTTTTTTTACATCTGAGAATTGAAGCAAAATTGTAAGAAATATACTCAACATTGGGTAATGTTGCACAACAAGGAAAATCATAAAATATTCAAAAACACATCAGACAATTTGAGAAATAATTTATTTTTCAATCCATAATCACAGATTCAACAAACAAGTTAACTCAATAAAATTTTGATGGAAAAATCATCACAGGTAGGTTCTAATTGCCATACATATATGTCATACTATAATGAGGGACAAAAATGGCTTTATTTAGCATTTATTTTATTATTCTCCTCCTTTGGACTCTCATTGGTCTCATGAGTTATTGGAATAACCCTCTCCTCAAGCCCTGCAACATTTCTTGGAGCAGTAATGGTAAGTACCCCATCTGAAGACAAACTTGATACAGCACTCTTCAAATCATGCCCCTTTGGAAGCACGAATCTCCTCACTAGCTGCCTGGAAATGAATCCATCATTATCGGTATGTTTTTCTTCATGTTTCGCCTCAATTTGTATTGCATTTCCATCCACAGTTTTGACAACTATCTCCTCTGGCTTGAAGTCTTGCACGTCCAGTCTAACTTGAAACTTATCTTTATCCTGGATCACAGAGTCCCGTTTGGAAAGATCTTCGCCCAGCTCGATTGTATATCTTGGTCTGTTATTCCAGTGAGGTCCCAAAGTTGTGGGATGGAATATTTCTTCAGCAAGTTTCATTTGCTGTTCCAACACCCTCAGTGGTCTCATCATGTCACGAAATACATAAGGAAAGAGATACATTGTTCACTACTCGAAACGAACTACGAATTTTCACAAATTTTTCCAATTTTCAAATTATAGTTTCACGTTGCACTTCACCAACTTAAAATTCAAAATGATGGAGCAGCACAGTTTGCCGCATTTATATACGCTGCCATGGTCTAAGACGCTGCCATTGGTTCACGAATTCTCACGAAATTTCTGGATCTTGCTAGAATAATCCAGAGATCTCGCTAGCTGCCGAAATTTCCGAATATTTCCGACTTGTCCAGTGGCGTGCATCAATCGGGAATGTTCGGAACTTTGAGCAGCTAGCTTTGACTTCACTTTTCAGCATTGCCATGTCCTTTCAGCAGCTTGCTTCATATGCTTGCTTAGACCGTTAGTCGTAACCAAGGTGGATATAGGATGGTGAAGCAGCTCTTCAATTGTTTCTGCGAAAAACTTGTAGACCGTTTGAGAAGGTACTAATATTTCCACGACTTGAATGAAGATGGCGGTGAGATCGATTATCGAAGAAGATTTCTGTTGCTCATGTATTTCTGTGGTTCGCATCTGACAGACATGAGTTGAAATGACATCAAAACACAATATTTTTAGTGAATCTGGAATAATTATCGATATTTTTACTCTTCTCAGTCATTTTTCATCTAGAATAGATGAAACTGATGAAAAGGTGACAGATGCACAGTTTCTGTTTTACCGACACAAGGTATGTCGCCATCTCTGATAACTTCAGGAAATATTACTACGGTATGAAATCAAGTTGGCAAAGGTCTACAGTTTATTCTAGTGCTTGTTAATAGGAAGCTGTTTCACCATCCTATATCCACCTTGATCGTAACTCTGTGGTTAGTCGTCACTCGTCAGTCGACTGTCAGCCAGTCAGCCTTCTGTCAGGCAGTCACGAAAGTTGAAAAATAAGTGGCGATTTGGCGAAGTGGCGTTTGAAGGGCGTTTGTTACTGGCGTCCATCTTCGTTCGAGATTTCCTGTTTGGCTCTTGTTTGGCAGTTGTTAAAGTGGTGGAAGTGTTCTTGTGTGTTAATATTTTGGATTATCCAGCAAAAACAATTTTTGGACTAGTGTTTATTGTTAATATATTTCTTACATTTACAGATTCAATTGAGTGATCCTAATTTTTATTTGTAGGTGAGTACTTTTAAGATTGCGTATGCTTTTCTGTTCTTCAAGTATTAATATTCTCATTTTTCTTATCCAACTACTTTGACAAAATATCAGTAATCACTTTGAGTTTGGAAATATTTTTTTAGTAAAATTTGATAGTTCCGTGTGATTACTGGATAGTGGATTTCACTTTCTAGTTTCTAGTAGGAAGAATAAAAAAATCGAGAAAACAACATAGGAGTGGCCTTTTCATAGAAGTAGTAGCACGTAGTAGTAAGGGTAGAAGTTGGAACCATTTTTGGTAGTAGGTAGTTTATAGAAGCTAGAGTGAGTCAGATTGACCGACAAATTTCCTGTAACTAATTTTGAAGTAAAAAGTTCGATAATACTTGCACTCATCTGCGAGGTAAAACTTCGTTTATCGCACTCCTATGAGTTCGGAAAAAATTATTGGTGGAACTTACGTATTTTGACCTCCTGATCACGAATCTGAAGTCAAAACGCGGCGGTCTCAAGTATTTTCGGAGATACGGCCCCATTTTGTCTGAAAAATGCACCATTTGACATGTCAAATTTCTGCTATTAGGAATATACTAAATTCACCCTTCTTTGAACCAAAACACTATACACGCATATATTTACTTGTTTCCAACACTTCTCAGTAGAAAAAACTATTATTTTTCAAAAAATTCACCCTTCTTTGAAATGTAAACAAAACAACCTTTTTACACTGATTTTCTGGTAATTTGTATTCATGATGTTGGCAACGTGATTGTTTGGCTCATGGTAAGACGTTGCCAACATCTAAAATAAAAATAACCAGAAAATCAGTGAAAAAAAATGTTTTGTTTACGTTTTGAAGAAGGGCAAATTTTTGTGAAAATAACCGTTATTTATGCAAAAAAGTGTTGGAAACAAGTGAATGTGAGCATGTGTGATGTTTTGGATCAAAGGAGGATAAATTTTGTGTGTTTTTATTAGCAGAAAATGGAAATTTGAAATGGTGCATTTTTGAGACAAAATGGGACCGTATCTCCGAAAATACTTGAGACCGCCGCGTTTTGACTTCAGATTCGTGATCAGGAGGTCAAAATACGTAAGTTCCACCAAAAATTTTTTCCGAACTCATAGGAGTGCGATAAACGAAGTTTTACCATGAAATCGTGATTGTCGAGATGCCGGAGTTCGAAAATTCATCTTCTTTTACTAATTACCTATTTTTCTTTTTGACATGTACTGAAGAGAGAAACAGGGTGGTGGAAGTTTGTTGGTCTTATTTTGACAATCTGTATAGGTATTCTTAATTTTCACTTCCATAATATGAAATTCAATGAAGCAGTTGTAACAGACACTAAAAGTTTTGTTTGAAAAGATCTTTTTCTGTTTGTTTTTTTGTGAAATGTATGTCAGTGCTGGCATCCAAAATACACACTTAACACGTCTAGCATGAATTATTAGTGGTGTGACCCGGGAACGCTGTTTTTTCATCAAATAAATAATATTCTAAGCATGGCGAGAGCGCACTCTAGGTGTGACAAATGCATGATCGGATTGTTTCCTAAAAAGGTCCTTTAGCAGAAACATTTCGATGGATTTGTCATTTTGGTCATGCCTCAAGGAAGCTGTGAAAATTAATCATCTCCTTGAACAGTCCTGTACTTATTGACTTATTACACTTTGATTTGGAGATTGACCAATATAGAAATTTTGGCTAATACTGATGTTTCATAGGCCGATTATCGGCCCATTGGCCGTTCGCTCTTTTCTTTTTTCCTTCCTTCCTACTTCAATATGGGCTCAACCGTTTCGGTTATTTACTTCATATAGGGATGAGGATGCACATAAGATGCGTCTGGAATTATATCCATCACCTCCTCCCTGTTGTGGTTTATATAATTTATCTATATTTTCTGCTTCTTTTGACTTATGCTTCTGACTCCTTTCGGTGCCAATTTTTCGATACTATTTTGGCACCTTCATTCGACAAATCCGTTGTCATCCGGCCTGGGTACCGGCGTAGAAATGATGGAACCAGTTTTTTTCGATACCAGTAAGGCCCCTTTATCCGACAAATCCGTTGTCATCCGGAATGGTTACCGGCGTAGAGACAAAGGAACCCGTTATTTTTCTCTAATATTCACTTACTTTCACATTTGTGGTTGTATTTTCATTAATTTGCACGTTTCAGTAGACGTTCACAACATTCACTTGACTTCCAACCTCGAGGACGCCGCCTGTTCTCTACCACTACCATAGTCGGACGGCGACTCATTCTTTTTTCTTTTTGCTGTTTTGCATGCTGAAATTATTGCAGCATAATCGACGCCAAATCCGAACACCCGGATCTTTCATTCATCATTTTTGCTTCATTGAGTAAGGGCCCATGTTTTGAACTGTTCGAGGCGAGGTTCGATTTATATTGTGTTTGTTTAGATTAAATTAAGTGGTCAATATTATGACATAAATTCGAAAACAAGCCCCTAATGGAGATATTCCGACAGAAGATGAAATACGATTTCATCTATGGAAAAACCACCTAGTGGAATTTATCAGATTACAGTCATGTACTTATGTAGCAACAACATGTAAAAATAACAATTAATTATACTGGGTATTCGGAAATTATGCGCAATAATTTTAGGACTGCAAATAGTAATGCCAAAAGTATCTATATTTTTTTAAACTCACTTATGAGATAGTTGTTATGAATAGAATGATTATCTCACTGAATGAACTGGTTGATTTTGTTCATCATGATTGAGAGGACATTTCTGGAATATTTTCATTGAAAAAATTCAAGTCTAATTTGGTCCAAGGATGCAAAGGGACATCAGTATGCTTGATATTGATTTTACTACCAAGCCTTATAACTTATTAGTAGGGGTGTGGGCGATTATGATTTGAAAATTTCGAACATCGATAATTATATTTTATCGAAAATTTTCTCTATTACAAATGTTATTGGTGAATCAATACTTTTTCAATGCTTCACAAGGGGTTGAGACCAACAATTTTTATAATTTCTTGTATAGTGTACAAAAAAGGTAAAAACCATTGTTACAGGATTCAGTTATCAGGGATGAGCGATAACGATTTGAAAATATCGATAATTATTGATAAGTCGATAATTTATTTTTTTAAATCTTCAATAATTATCGATTTAGATCGATGTATTTTTAATTCGAGTGAGGTGTTAACATCTGAAATATTTTTAGATAGACCGATATATCTATATCGGTATCGGTCGAACCTTACACTTTATTTATCTATGTATAGTTGGAATAACAGACTTGTTATTGTGATTTCAGGTTTCTAGTTATGGCGGATACTTCAGTTTCGACAATCCCACCACCTCCAGGCACAACAGAAAACCCCCCTCTGCCCCCCGATCCACCATGCCCTTCGCCCCCTCCACCACTACCACCCCCGGACAGTGTACCCAACCTCCCGAATCAGCCCTCCCCGTGGACCAATTACTACTACCACAACTATTACTCCTCCCCCCAGTATGCTAGTTTCTATCAGAACCTCTACATGATGCAAGGTTTCAACAGCTACCCAATGTACCAGTCGAAAGAGGAGAAATTCCAACCCCCTCTGCCCCCTGGTCCCCCCTTACCCCCTAGCCCCCCGGTTCCTAGGGCCCCCCTGCTCCAGACCCCAAAGCAATTCGGCAACATCCGGTTTCAGTTGAACGGGAAACGGCTGCCCAAGACCAACGCCATTTTGCAGCTTTCCAACTCGCCCAATAGCGGCGCTGCTAAGAAGAAGCGAAAGCGCAACAGGAATAATCAGAATGCCCAGTTCAATATGCATAATAATTTTAATGCTCCCCCTTTGCCGCCCCCGGAGAGTAAGCCGGCCCCGCCTCCCGAAACTGTGCCAGAGGAGCCTCCTCTGCCCCCTCTGCCAGTTGAGAGCAAACCTCCCCCTCCTGATGTATGTGAGGCAAAGACTGAAGCAAAGGCCAGCAGTGGGCTTGGGAATCCCTCTGATGATTGGCCTGAGAGTTTGAAGGATTATGTGCATAGGAGCTATGCAAAATGCATAACTCCCATTGATAAAAACCAGGTGGAGATTATTCTGAAGGGGAAGATTACTCAGGCTTACCAGAATGGGCAGCTGCACAGGTAAAGAAAAATAATGAGAAATACATTTTATATTAGATTGGAATACTATTAATTCCTTTTTCTCACAATTCAAAGTGAGAGTTATCATATCCATGATTTGTATAGTTTATGATTGGCACATAATGAACAGTGATTATAAAAGTGGTGATAATTTTTTGATGATTTCAACCAGCTGATGCACGAATCTTTGTTGCTATAGAAATTTCACGAGTGGACGATAGCTACAAAGACAAGTGCTGATCTAGTTAAAATTATTAAAAAATATCACCACCAATGTAATTTAGTGGAAAATGCAGAAGCGAAATCTGAGTGATACTTCATTATGGCGACGGTGCTGAATTTGAAATGTTTTTATTGATACAAATAGCTGCGTAACCTTGATTTTTTCTAATGACAGGACTGTTTAAAAAATAATCATCGAAAGTAATATGGCTTTGGAGACTAAACGTTGGAAGTAAATATGTTTTAGGGCTCTATTGTCTATTGGTAGTAGAAATGTTTGAAAAAAAAGTTGTCACCGCTATAACTACTGATGTACAATGTTGCTATTTTAGTAATTATTAGTATTATGAACAAGTTGTCATCTGAAATTAGTTTCTATCAGGAATAAGATGTACTCTGAATGAATTTCACGATGGAATTCGAATGTAGCCTATTCATTGTCATCAGGAAAAATAAAACACGATTCAATTATCTAATAAATGATCAGACGCTAAATTCCTCAACTTGAATATAGCAATATAGCAATATAGATATAGCAAAAATGGTGATATTCCCATCAAATGGAAAAGTTTAATTGAATTTAATAATATCACTCAATATAAGTACTCAGTTTTTCGTCCTCTGAAAAACAATGTAATTTTATGTTCTCCGATTTATTCGAAGATGATTTGCATGCAATCTTTATATTCACAGTAATGATTGCCAATAAACATTATTGTACCTGATTCACATTCCAGATAATGAAGGTAGGTATATACCTATGTTCACAGGTTGTTTAATCTGTGTTGTGATAATCCTCAAAACCTTCATCACTTTTCCTTTTGAATTATGGTTTATGGAAAATATGTATAATAATAATTTATTATAAGAATATAAACCCATCCGAAATACTGGATTGTAAATAGTGTAAAACGAAAACATTTGTAACCTAACCAACAAAATGATGAGTTAGTAGAACATATACTTTGTGATGATGACATTGATGTAAACAAATCTCGATCAATATTTTAGCGCCTGCGCATATCAAAGACTGGACCTTTAAATTCTGCACTTTAGACATCCATCTCAAATTTTATTGACTGTCTGACTGTCTCATCTGTAAGGTTTTCTAATCTGTGCTAGTAGTATACATTATTATATCATTGATTGAAACGGTACAACAAAAAGTGAAACGACTGACACACAATTTATGTCCGCCCCGCAGGGACTGGAGCGTCGAGCCGCTGCCGAACATCCACAGCGAGCGACAGCCTGCACCGCCCCCGCCCGCCCCTGCCCCAGTGCCCGCCCCCGCCGCCTTCACGGGCCAGGTGAGGCCCGTGCCGGGCCAGCTGGCACAGTTCCAGAACGGCGGCGGCGTGGGCGGCAAGAAGGGGCTGTCGCCAGGGCTGGGCGCCCGGCTGGGGCTGAGGGCGGCGGAGGCGGCAAGGGGCGGCAGGGGGAATTCGCGAGAGGCGGGGTCTAGGTCGCCCGGGGGCAGGCGTAGGTCGAGGTCGCGCTCGAGGAGCCCCAAGAGGTCCAGGGTGGCGAGGTAATGCATCTTGTTTGATACTATGAATTGGATAAAACTAGTGTTGTTCATAATCGGATTATTTCGATAATCGGATTCTGACGATTCGGGTGATTCCAATAATCGGATGAAATACCACTCGAATGAATGTCACTTGTCAGACTTGTCAAACGTCCATCATGTTTTAGAAAGCAATTTTTTCAAATAGTTTCTAAAAAATGCTTGCTTGCTTGCTTGGCCTAGCCAAAACATGGAGTTTATATGACAAATTCTGACAGTTGACAGTATTGACAGCTCTTAAGTGTTAACAAACAGAAGTAAAATCAAATCAGGTTATTTTTCATTAGAATTATTTCAATAATCGGATTATCGAATAATTTTAATTCGAATTATAACATCACTAGATAAAACGTGGTTTTGCTTCAATTTCGTGATGCTCTTTCCGATCACGTGGTTTTTCGATTGTTTTGTATGTATAGTGAGTGCAAGTGTTGGCTATACGAAAATAAGTAATTCCTCATAAATAGTGCTGCTTAATCTTAAACTTGAGATTCAACCTGTCATTGATATCTTGCCAAATGAGACTCGAAATTTTTTCTTTTTGATGAATTTCTTCACCACCAGTAATAAATTTGTATACACCAGTAATTTTACTCTTAAACTCGAAACACTGAGTGTAGATAATAATATTGCTCGACCGATGGTCTCCAAATGTTGTTGTTGTCCTATTATTAGTGAAGAACACTAGACATTCTTGAATATACACAGCCGCAATTGTCATCATTTCATACATGACCCAAACACAATTCCCAGAATCCCCTTCCGAATAAGTGCTTCATAACCTATTTTTTCAGCGGGAGCTCCAGCTCGAGCAGCGACGACACCTTCAAACCTCTCGCCAAACCCCCGACCAAAAAACCCAAAAGCAAACTAGCCGACCGCCTCGGCCCTTCCAAGGCAAAGCCCTCGAAGGCCGCCAAGAGGCAGCAGAAGGCGAAGGAGAAGAAGGCCGCCTTCTACTCGACCTTCGGCAGCGAGCTCGACGAGAACAGCGAGCTGCTGCAGCAAAGAGCAGCGAGATTCAGCGGCGGCAGCAAGCGCCAGAGCTGCGTCGTGGATAAATATTCGGATGACAGCAGCGACGCGGCGGCCGAGTTTGATTGGTCGGGGTGTCACGTGGTGGGCACGTGCAGAGAGCCGGAAAAGTCGTTCCTGCGGCTGACCAAGGCGCCCGACCCGGGTGACGTGAGGCCGGTGGAGGTGTTGCGGGTGTCGCTGCAGATGGTGAAGAAGAGGTGGGTGGAGAGGCAGGACTACTTTTACGTGTGCGACCAGCTCAAGTCGATACGGCAGGATCTGACGGTGAGTTTGGGATTATCGGCGATGTGTTTCGGTTGAGGTTGAACATTTTAAATGATTCTACACCTTTTACATACCCATTTATATATATTTCTTCCATCTGTTTTGACTTATATGTCATCCTTCATACAGTATTTTTTTCACAAATACAGTTCCTAGACAAGGAAACTCTATACTTCATTCAGTTAACTCACATTTCCTAATATTCTCAATCCACATCATTAATTTCATTGATTATTCACTATTATATTGAAATTCGATCCAATACATCTAACAGAAAAGAAGGAAAAATGACTTATAAACTGAAAAAGAATTGCCCTGCCCAGGAATCGCACCCGGGCTGGCGGCTTAGAAGTCGCGCTTTAAACCCGTTGGCTATTGAGGCTACTTGAAAACTTATGTCTATCCCACAGTTATATGTTATGAACCAAAAAGATATAGTCGAATTTATTTTCGTTTTATATTCAAGGGGCTGGTGTTTTTTCAGAAATACGACAAGTTCAGGATACTTTGATATCGTTAGCATTATTTCCTCTAATTCAACAATGTTAGATGCGAGCTTCAATGCTGTCACTTAATGACATTATTTCCGCGCACGAGCGTCAATGCTATCACTTAAGGACATTATTTCCGCGCACGAGCGGCAATGCTGTCACTTGATGACATTCCTCGGAAAACATCAACTTTGTGTTGAGATTTGAAAGCGTCTAAAGCTACTTTGTTGACCGTTCATAGAAAAATGTATTTTTCCAGAGGTAAGAAAGTTGTAGGGAATATAATATCATAAAAACCATACACATATGAGTTCTTACTAAATACACATAATATAAGCGAATTTATACATAAAAGGAAAAATAAGTAGCAAAGTGAACTGAATTATAAGCATTCATATTTCTTACATCTTGTATAAACAAAAACAATTATGAAAACAATATGTAATGAATATTATTTCATATTCAAATAGTTCTCTGAAATTTCCCATGTTGAAGGATAATTGCACAAGTGCATAAAGACTACCGATGATGTTGCAATAAATCGTGTTAGCTTGAAATTGCACCAGTTTATTTTCATATTTTGACGAGTGTCGGAATAATTCACTTATAAATCAATATATTTTTAAACAGAAAATAGCATGATAATTTTTTTTAACTTTTGTTTTATTTTTCTCAGGTACAAGGCATTAGGAATGAATTCACTGTACAGGTATATGAAACACACGCGCGCATCGCTCTTGAAAAAGGCGATCACGAAGAGTTCAACCAATGTCAAACACAATTAAAAATGTTGTTTAACGAAATAGGTGGTCCCAACAGGAACGAGTTTATAGCTTATAGGATATTGTACTTTATTTTCACCAAGAATACACTAGGTAAGTTTGGTTCCCACCTTAAATATTACTGAGAACAAAAAAAAAAACGAATGTTCCACCTCATTTCAAGTTTTTACTAATGTATTTTTTTTTTTCAGATATAATGACCATCATGAAATCTCTGACAAAAAAAGAAAAATTAGACCAGTGTATATCATTCGCGTTAAAAATCCGGTCAGCTTGGGGTTCGGGGAATTTTCACAAGTTTTTTGCTCTTTACCGCGAGGCTCCTCTCATGACTGGTTACCTAGTTGACTGGTTCATTGAGAGAGAACGTAAAGATTATTTGAAATGCATCATTAAAAGGTATGTAGACGTATTTTTTTATATTAGTGGATGGATAACTGGATAGTTATCGGGGATGCCTTGGCTTTCATTCTGGTTTCAATAGTTGAAAATTGGGGTCAATTTCAAATTTAATTTGATTTTTATTTCGCGCAATTTTCTAAGAACCAACGCTAAATCGGTTATGTGGATAGCTCTTTTTGCCTGTTTATTGATCATATATATTGTCTTGAAAATATAATATAAAGTTGTAAATTTGCAAATAATGAAAGTAATCTAACTAAAAATAACGAGTTTTCGGAAAACATTTCATTAATATTTAAAGTAATTATGCTAAACTGCAATGTCATTTTATTTATGATCGTGACTTATTCTCTTTATAATTGTGGTGTCTCACGGTGAGACGGCTTTTCTTCAAAAACAATACTCCAAACATACCATGAAATCATTTTTTCCATGATTTTCTGGCGCTGGGATATTCTGTGAACACTGCTCATCGGTAAAATCTATATGTATACCAGAAGAAGTCGGCATCCTTGATAATAATATGTAAGATATATTGTTGTGATTGAATTGCATTGAGTCTGAAAGAGGTGTGTGATTGGATATGAACACAAATGGAGATAGTTGGCATCCCTCTTCTGTATTTGCTTACTCTTGAGGCAAAGCATGCCTTGGGAGTGGGGAAACTGCCAGTGGCGTACTTTTTGTTGATTGAGATAGGCAATATACGAGATGATAAATGGAAATTTCCCTTCCAAAATCAAACCATAGTTTTATGCATAGGCAACACTGTTAATTTTTTCTGAAATTCTCGTCATCTAAAAATCATATGGGTTGTGTAAGATTAACTCAAAAAATTAATGAGATTTGTTTCAATGAGTGAAGTAATGTCAGTTATTCAATTAATTATAGTGAAGATGTTATTCTTCTCGAAATATTCATTTGTATATTGCGAATTTAAGTCTATATGAGTATACTCCCATGAATCTATGATTTTTGCATTGAGATACTAATATTGTTTATTTTCGTGTCGGATCCCAAAATGCTTGGCAGCAATATCGATGATAATTTGAAAAACAGCTCTTTGAAATTTCAGGGAAATTGAAGATGAAAATTTGATTATTACCAGGATGTTTATATGGATGTGTGTTTTTGTGTGAAAGTATGTTTGAATGCAACCAACAGAATTCATGAATTTCTTATCGAATATTAATTTGAAAGAAAGCATATATACAATAAAGGGGTTGAAATTCAACCTTTTGGGAAAACTTATTTCTCTGATGATTATACAGGTAGTATTGATAATACTATGAAGTATGTTTAGTCAATTTATTATCACCAATTTATTTGATACTTCACACTTAACAATTGTCTTGCTCGTCAATCATGAGAAAAATGTGAGTTACTCTGAAAATAATGTGTGAATTTTATATAATTTTAGCACTTTTCAAAGAATTGCTTTGTTCACAAAACAAAAATCTGATGATGCGTTAACATTTTGTTATATTTTGTAGGGGATGTAAATATTTCGATATTTTTTAATTGACGAGTTGCTCTTTCATGCACAGGCACCAGTGACGTGTTTTTTTATGTGATACCATGCACTCACATTTTTGCACAAATCTTATAATAAAATAATATGAAGTTGTTGAGATTCTTATCAACTCAAAAAGTAAAAAATGGTACAGAGGATGGATTATTGGTTGTTTTTCATGCTAAAAAATTCAAGGTTCCAGTTTATTTTTTGAAACGGTAAAAACCCGTAATAAATCTGATAATTTTATCCATAATAACATGTTCAGATTGAGATTCCATTTGAACCTGAAAATGTCCTATTTTTTTTTCCAAAGGCCATTTTCTATAGGCTATCATTCTTGGCATCTCTAATCAGTATAACAAGAATGTTTAAAATGACCAATTGATTGCATAGATAAATATTACAAACACACCAGTTAGGCGGAAAAAGAGTCGATAAAGTTCCGCTATAAAAATTTTATATCGCGAAATTAAAATTATTAGGATGATCCCAACAGTAATTCTAGACAGCAGAAACATAATACTTGTTATTCAAACAATTGTTTCATGAAAATCAGTTCGAAGAAAACTTCCCCATTGTATACTGAATGAACGTGATATTTACATCCCCGATCCGATGCTCGCTTCAATGTACTAAAAACCTTTTTTATGTTTAGCTACCGTCAAAGCGTATCTGTCGACTTTGTGACGCAAGAGTTGGCCTTCAAATCGCCCGAGGAGTGTATCGAGTTTCTCGAACCGTTTTCTCTGTGTTTCGGTGACTACGACCGGACGTTGATCGATTGCAAGAGTAGCATGGTCGCCCTCCCCAATATATAATGTTCTTCTAACCCCCCCGCCTTCACGAAAAAGAAGGACGTCGACCCATTCGGCCGTGCGAAATGCTCCTTTTTCTCTTGATTATTCTCTCTGGGAGAGCCGTTCGTCTCTTTTTTCCTGTGGTTTCAGTTGAAGAAGCGGCGTTGCGCCAAGAATAGATGCAGTATGGAAAGGGGTTTTGAGGTACGGAGTACCTACCGTGTGAGTACCCGCGAGATTTGGGTCTCCAGATTTCCCATTGTCAGCTTTGTCAGCCTGAAGACTTTGCTTGGTGATTCCTGATCGAATTGAATTGATTTGTTTTTCGTTCGGCGATGAGCTGGTGATTTTTGTCATGTTTTAATGACATGATATTGGTGCAAACTTTATGTTTGATATGTATTTATTTGTATATATGTACAGATATACCTTCGTTTAGCAAATAAAGAAGATTGTTTATATTGGTTTGTTAGACAGTTTTAGTTAAGAAAACATCCCCAGGTAGAATATAGAGGCTTGCAATTTTTCGAGTGCCACGAGTGGTACCTATCTCGCTTATCTCGAGAGGTACGAAATTTGCAAAGTTGGGACAAAGTTACGCATTTTCGTGCGGCAAGCAAAGATAGTGTAGTTTTTTCATTATTAATATTGGTCTGATATTAAAATAAAGTGAATTTGACTGAGTATTGACATGAAACATTGAATGCAGACCTAGTGCCTAGAATCAACAGCAGCGGCGCTTGGATTTTTAGTAATAACTCGATTTATTCCTAGTTATTTATACATTAACATTTGTCACTTGGCGATGGTCAGTAAAAAGAGCTATTGGATCAAGTTTTATTATATAATCACTGCTTCAGTACAATTCCTCGGAATGAGCTTGGAATAGACCTGGAAAATACCTAAAAATATATATTTATTTTGTAGAAATTGCATAACATACTTAATACCTAATATAATAAAACAAATTAAAATACCAGAATATGACATGATCGAGGATATCGTCATATCGGTTTCACCTGGACGAACAAATTGTGATAAAAGCGCTGAAGCACAAACAAGTTGACACTAATAATACATAATTTTTACAAATTAATTAATATACCGAGATCTACTGGGTGATACGGAATCAATTTATCCTCCTATACCTTCATTATTTTATATGAATATTTCAAATTTGGTACTTTGATTTGATGTTATGAATGTACGATCTAGTAAGTATTGAACCAAATATGATCTGTTTTTTTCGAAAATGACACTAACTTTAAAATGTCACACTCATGGATCATATCAGGAAAACAAATAGCTATATTTTCGTATGATATTGTTGAATTTGTGATAATAATGTCTATAAGACTGAAAGTTGATATTATTTTCGGAAAAACCAGAACTGTCATATTTGGTTTCATACTTGCTAATTTGTATATTCCTAACATCAAATCGAAGTACCAAATTTGAAACATCCATATGAAATAACAACGAAGATACAAGGTGGTAAATAGGTTCCGGGTCACAACTATATATTATATTACAATATTAGTAAAAAATTAATTCAGAAGTATATAACATATTTTTCAATGATCAATTTTTTTAGTAAAATAGTATGTGCATTTCAAATTAACGAAGAGTTGATCACCAAACTCAAAATGCTAGAAAATACACGTTTTTTCAACAATTAAATTTAAATGACCCGAGTCTTGCAGTAACTGTTGAATTCTGACAATATAATCTATTATTATTACAGCTTCAAATCTATTTTGCTGAAAATAAAAAAAATTGAATCTGCTAAACTACATTCACATTTCATAATTGCACCAGCATGATTAAAAAGTTCCGAAGCACACAGCATTATCAATTCCATCCACTGAAGCTAAATTCTGCGAGAAACACAGTTGAAATCAACACGAACCGACCGTCCACGACCACTCAAAACCTCCAGTTCTTCTCCCGCTCCCTCAGGAAAGCCTTTCTTTTTTCTTCTTGCTGCAGCCTGCCCTGGTGGCCCTTCCAGAAGGCTCGCAGAGCCTCGCGGCACTCCTCGATTTGTCTTCGATGCTCGCCGACCTCGTTTTGTATCTGCTCGCGGACGTTTCTCCAGTGCCGGCAGAGGTCGCCGGCCCCCTGGAACTGCGCCTCGAGGCGGTTGACACACTCGAGGCGCACCCGCCAGTGCTCTTGACAGAGCTTCTTGTAGTCCTGCCGCAGCTCGCGGAAGATCGGCTCTCTGTTGGCGGCAAGAATTCAAATCCACATGAGTACAAGCATAGCTATAAAAATCCACCAATAACATTTTCGAACGATGAAATTATGCGCATGCGCCAACATAAAAGTAGATGATGACAGTCTAGTGTTGTTTCTCTCTCAAGTCCTCGCTGCTACCCAGTTTGTAAATGATCGTATGTCGGGTATAACTTTTGCTATAGGCGAAACAAAATAAGCAGTACGCCCCCTACCGTTGACGAATGTAACTAACGTATGGGCCATAGAATCGTTTGTTTACATTTGTTGCCATAAGGTTTCCATAAAATTTTCTTTTTGTGAAGTGTTAAATTGTTGGTTGGAATTCAAATAATTCTGGAAAAACTATGGATCATTATTGTTGTCGTACCTTACTGTTGCTCTTGGGCGAGAAAAAAAACCGAAATAAGTTTTTCTACCTTCCCAAATACAGGAAAATCCCCAGTTATATTTGTAACCAAGTTGAAAACAAAAGATTTGCTGGACAGGAGATATGTGTGGATTTTATTATTTTTCACATTTTTAGTAATCGACAAGGTAATTGAGTAGTTTATTACTGATATCTTAGTGAAGTCACTCGAAATTTAGTTCATAACAATGTATTTTCCCATTCATTTTATACTTACCAATGAATATTAATAATTGCATGGCGTTTTCATTGTATTTATCAAAAAGTGTGAAATAGTATATTTAAAAACTTCAACATTTCTTAGAATATGTAATGTATGTATTGAAGTTTTCTTAATAGGTCAATATAAGATTATTTTAACTATCCAGGTAGGTGCTCACACAGGACAATGAGTATCATGTTGTTATTCAAATCATTTTGTTTTATTAATTGCTTACATATTTGAAGTAAATCCATAATCAAGATTATTGAAATACTATCTTCAGAAAGATGGTCTTTTCAACTGAAGTTTGTCCGGAAAAACAAAACGATATAAACACAAAAATGCTTAGTAGAGCACTATAAACTACATAATATAGAAAGACGAAACGAAAAAAACTTTATAGCCAAGCAAACAATTTGAAAATATTGAATGGAAATGAAATAATGATATTCTTCCACAATGTAAACAAACTGGAATGGCCCATAGAGTAGTTCTGATTTCCACCGTTCTGGCGCTACGATCTCAATCTAGGTTCCCTATATGGTGTTTTGTTGATGTGAATTTCCTCGTTTCTCGTTATTGTTTTTCGATTGCGTGTTGAGTGTTTGTGTTTCATTAATTCATAGTTGTTCAGGTGATACTATTCGTAATTTAAGTTCAAATCTGCTGTTAATATGTTCAGTGTCGGTGTCCAGGTCGTGTCCAGCCTCCAGGTTAGGCACTTTCGGAAACTTACTCGGTTTGACACGATCCCTAACCCGCACGTTCGCTTACCTGCGTTTAGCTAACTTGCATTGCCTCGATTACTAACCCAGGGTCGTTTTTCGTAACCCGACTTGTGATCCGGGTAAGTTTCCGAAAGTGCCTATAATGTCTAATAAAATATTGCAAATATCAGAATAATTCATATGCCTAATATTGTTTTGATCTTGATTGCTTATTATATTCTTTCAAATCTGAAGGGAGTTGTTCGCTGAATTAAAAGATCTCTGATTACTCTCTGTGAAGGCTAGGTATACTTCATGTATTTTACCATCATCGGATATGTTCCAAATGGTAATTTTTATTTACATGAAAAGTAAGTTTCTCCTATGAATATGAGAACACGAATTTTAGACATTTCATGATTTGGATTTCGAGCATGCGCCCTTAATCAACGTTGCCAAATAAAAAAGGATGGATATATGTAGTGTTAATCAGTGTTGCCAGCCCTGCATCTCAAAAAGTACTAAAACTCCACCGAAAAAGGTACTATTTTTCGAAAAAAGTACTAGATCAGAATTCTCAAATTTCAATACATACCTAGTCTTCGATTCAGATATGAGGTTGAATAAATAGGTAACTTTGCACTTATCATGCAATCTCTATGAATATGTATTTTGATCTCAGAAATTCTAATTCGATGATTAAATCGTAAACATTTCCCTACTCAATATCCGTGTCATAGATGGAAATTTCACCTTTGTATGGCAAGTTTTCGGCAAGTATTCTATCTTTCTAGATCACTGTTATGACATGCATTCACTATGCTTTTTGTCTTAGAAAAAAATCTTAAATATGGCATTCTTTCATGATTTTCCTCTGATTCTACCATCTAGACTACATAAACAACGGCCATTTTGAAGACCTCTATGCTCTATATGCGCATCTTTTGCGAATACTTATCGTTGGTGTAGCAAAACCACTCAGTGATATGTGTTTTCTCTCTTCAATACATGATGTCAAAAAGAAAGACAGATATCATTAAAAGAAGGTGAAATTTAGCATGTATTATCTGGAAAAGTAAAGGTGTGTTCACGATTTCATTACAAAATTCGGATTACTGAGGTTAAAACACATGAGTAAAAAAAGGTTCACTGAAGAATAGATCGCATGATAAGAGCAAAATTATCAATAAATAAGTGAACGAAGGAAGTTTTATTCGAAAAAATTATAATTTTATGATGTCCATTACTGCACAATGTGAACTGTAATTGCGACTATGCAACGATTGCGAGTATTGCGACGATAGAAAGTTGAAACAATATAAGCACAAACGTATTTATGAGACAAAGATATCGCTTTTTTGTGTTTCTTGGTTCATTTCAGTTACCTATGTTTTGAGATTTTTTGTTTCAAGTTAGAAAACATGAAAACGTACTAATTTTGTATCGGGCGTACTAGCGTACTAGACAAGGTTGAAAAGTACAAGATCTAGTACGAAAGTACTAGTACTGGCAACGCTGGTGTTAATATGGTGGTAATACCATATATATAATAACAACTATATGGATAACACTTATTCTTCTCTTCACGCGAAAATGAAGCCAGTTGTGGAAAAACAAAAGACTGTCTGGCTTGCTAATGATGAATTGTGGGCATGCGCGGGTTTTAACGAGTTGAAGTCTACTGACGTTTTCAGAATTTCATAGGTTAGGTATGTTTGTTGACTCAAATTATATAAAAGAGCGTTAATATAGTTATTAATGTACTTACTGATTGTTTACAGAAGTGATTAGTGAGTGATAACAGTGATTGATCAAAAATTAGCCCACGAATCTTGTTCTGATGACTTTATCGTGACAGATTTCTCAGCAAATCGCAAGTATCACTTTCTAGATCACATCCATTTCTGCATCTATCATCAACTATTATCCAAAATCGTCCAACAATCCATTGATGGATGAATATTTGAAAAATATATGTCATGATAAAATAAAAACATCGAATTGAAGGTTACGTGACACATTTGATTGGTTTTTAATAATTATCATACGTTTGTCGCTCACTAGAAAGCTACTCTCCTCCATGATGAAAACGAATGTCGATTCTTAATTCAAACTTGCGCATGCGCATATTCGCGATTGGTCACGCAGACTGTCATTTGTTTTATTTTTCGGCTTCAGCTCTGGTATCCATGTTACCTATATAGTTATTATTAGATATATGGGTAATACGCAGGCGTAACTATAATAGTTCTGATTGGGTGGATTTTAATAGCTATGCTTGTATTCATGTGGATTGTGGATATGATGAATTCTTGCCTGTTGGCGTCTCGCGTTCGGTTGACTTCGCCGAATTCTCGAGCAAGCGCGCTGAATTCGCCGAAGACGACTTCGATTTGGGCTTGGTACGCTTCGGACTCTCCGACTCGCAAGAGGTTGGCGCGCTCGATTTCTTCGTGCTGCCGCAGCCAGTTGGCGACTTCGTCGATGTGGTTCTGGAACTCTGAATTGTGTAATATCAAATTTACAGCCGGTTATGGTTTCGATGAATTTGAAAATTTCATACATTTATTTTCAACCAATTAGATGGCTTCTTTTTTGTTCACATCCCGTTGGCATGACAACAATAACACTGATAAATGTCAGATGTACTCCAAAAAGTGGAGAAATGTCGCGTTTTGATGAGTGGACCATACAATATATTGAGAAAAATGTGGTTGAAAGTGAATCGAAATACTAAATCCAACAACTCATTCATTATGATTTAATCTACAATGCTAACACAACTTTCAACAAAATTAATTCAATTGTTCGTTTGAAAGTGACTGACTATGTCTTGAGTTGTACAGTTACGGACTTCAATTATTTAATGATATGAAGATTTGAATCCTAAGAAAAGATGAGTTATGCTGAAACGAAATAAAAATATTATGAAAACAATTGTTCACACAATCGAAACGTGAAAAAATTGTTTTCAAATAATCCTTTTTAATCTCTTACTCATTTTTATTTCTTCTTATTCACTTATCTTTCTCGTTTTTTCAGGCTATTGACTTATTCAAATTCCCATTTCTTTTCAGTTTATCGACATTTAAATCTATCAATTAGTAATCTAGTTCTCATTTATTTCGCATGACTTATCTTTTCTAAGGATTCATATCTTCATACCTTTAAACAATACAAGTCCGAAACTCTACCTTACGAGAAAAAATCTGTTCTATTCGAAATCGGAAAATCGGATAAAAATTTAAAATATTTCAGTTCAGGTTACTGAATTCTATGACCATTCTGTAATTTCATCAGGTTATTCATCACATACACAAGATCAGATCCTTATATTTGATTTTCAGGAACTTCAATGACAACAATTTGCGCACTGCCAATTTTTGTCAACTATCAAAATTGAATGATATCATACCTAGTTCTTGGGCAATCTTCAACTTTTATTTTCAAATACGTCGTTGATAAATACCTCTTCATTAATTCTTTCATTGACTTCTCTTTCCACCACATTATTCCTTTGAAGTTCGACTTGGTCCGGAATCGCTAGATTTTCTTGAATTTGAGCTGGTAGAGGCCTACAAAAATAGTGTTCAAATATACAGGCTGTTCCGTCTAAACCGCACATTAGAATTACTTAAAATTTTAAAACTGAGACTGATCTAAAAATTTGTATATCAATTGGGTTATTTTCGATGAAAATATTTTCAAGATGGCCATACTTCCGGTTGTACCAGAAGTGTACATCAACTTTCTTATATCAAATGCAACATCCTTTACATTGTTACTCCCCGCAGAGCCGATTTCGTCGATCTGTAATTTTTCAACTTTAGTAATTTTTTGATAGTTTATCAAAAGTTAAGATAGGGACATATAAGCCGTTTTGACCAATAATGAAAACGTTTCGACACAAGAAATTCCCAAGTTGAAAAATCTCAATTTTCACACCCTATATCTCTGTTATCTTTCTCGCTAGATTCAACCAAAGTCAGCTAAATGGAAAAAATCTAGTTATGAATAAGTGAAATCAGTATGCTCAAGGTAGTTAATACATAACTTGATTCAATTGATTCTGACGTTAGAACAATTCTTAATAGAGCATGCATGGTTTTAAACATTCTTCCTCTGGACATACAAAGTTGGCATCCTCATCAAATCATCAGCTGGTTCCTACTAAATCATATTCAACATGAGAAATGTTTATGAAAGGAATATAAAAATACTTTGAATAGCCCAGAAATTAATATTAACAAGGATATATATAATCTGCACATCTATAAGATCTGTTCTCAATATGAATCAAATACCTCAAAACTAAATTCACAAGCAAAATTGTGTGGAGTAAATATTTGAAACTACAGTGAGAGGAAATTGCAAGTAAAACCGCTTTCTCTTCATAATTGATGTAGTAGCAATAAAATGGTAGGTAGGTAAAATGTTGTCAAATAAGATATCTATATGTACTTATATAATCAAGGGCTATTCATAATATATATTATTTCCAAGAATATAATATCGATATCATCAGTTTATTACCAGTCCAGATTCCTCACAGCAAGGGTTTCAAAAAGCACAAATAAAATACTTAATTATTATAATATGTGAAGTGGCCAATATCTATCTATATCATGGAAGGATAACAAAAATGTTAGAGAATACACTCGAGAATTCAGTTCACTACCAAATACACTGAAATTTTGGACTTACCTCGAAAAGTTGTAGGCACACAGCTCTTTTTGAGGAATTTCAGTATCAAAATGGTTAGCACAAATGCCACAATATTCAGAAATCTGTATAGACATTCTAAAGCTAGAATGAATCAATTTATATTACCTACCACAAAGATTCTTCATGCGAACTATAGGTACCTACCTATTAGTATATTTTCTTGCCCATCATGCTTTCCAAAATTGAAGTCACTGGCGAATTCATGAAATCCTATCACTTTTTTTGTTTGGTTTTAGTTTCAGCGCAAAGTCGTGGCGTGGATGCATTTTCGCAAAAATGAAAAAGTATAAAAGAAACAAGAAATATTTTGAAGGAATGTGACATTTACATGACTGACATGTGCACCCCAACCTACAAAATGTAAAAATAAAAAATTGACATAAAATGCGTTATTCACTTGTTATACCACTCAAGCAGCGCCATCAAAAATCATACACTGAACTTGGCCATTGAACAGACATTATAGTGCACGGAAGACTAGATTTTTTCCATTTAGCTGACTTTGGTTCAACTATCAAAGATTGACGAAATCAGCTATTCGGGTAAAATTTGAAAATATTACAAAATAAAGGATGCTGTATTTGTAATGAAAAAGTTGCTAGTTTCTACTAATATGCTCTACGTGGGATTTTTTTGACACGTATCAACACGTGAAATACTTCATATATCTACTATACCTATATATATGCCATACCTATTTGGAACCGCGCCTTGAAAAATGACATTTTCATTTCTAACTTGACCTGGGAATTGTGGAGGTGCTGCATTCTCATTGGGAGGCCTGCAAAAATGTTTTCGCATTCAGAGTAGGAGGCAGTAAAGCAATGAGTATTTGATGTAAATGTACCCATAATGTTATTCATCAAATGCTTTATATAATCTGTGCAAGGTACTAACAGATCCATATTGAGAACCCTAGTTAATTTATATTATATATCACCGGGAAAGTAATAAAATATTGAAGTTCAATTAAATAAAGTAATGAAATATTAAAAATTATAATAAACAGGATAATAGTTCTCTGTAAATAAGTTAGTTTCTAGCAATGTTTCTTATGCCATACCTCCTTGGAACGGTGCCTTGAGTAACTCTTTCTCGTACAAAATTTACGAAAACATTTCCAACTTGAACTTGAACTTGACCTGGGATTTGCGGAGGTAATGCGTTCTCATTGGGAGGTCTGGAAAAATGTTCATCTACAACCGGTTAACAATAAAGTAGCATTTGATGCTTTCAAATCTAAACAAATTGACGTTTTCCAAAGAATGTCGTCAAGTGATAGCATTTGCGCTCATGAGAGGAAATATTGAAAGAATGCTCGCCTCTACCATTAGACACCTCCCCATGTAGCAGAAAGAGCAAACATTGTAAATTCAAACCTACTACCAGAGCAATCGAGGAAAAATATGATTTATGAGAAGATTCATGACATACTGCCATGAAATGCATCAATCTTAAAGATATCAAAGTAAGTATCCTAAACTTGTCACATTTCTCAAAAAACATAATTTCGTTTAATTCAAAGCATACATGAAAATTTCAATTATAGGTACTTCATCATGCTGTATGGTAGTTTGAGAAGCACCAGAGCAAAATCTAGCTAGCAATCTAGCTAGATTTTTCATTTAGCCGTCATTGACCAGAGTAGTAGAAGTAATAAAATATCTAGGAACTGCGTTTGTACAAAGAATCTTGTGTGTATTTCTTGCCACACTCCTTTATGAATGAGTTTGTTTCTACTGATATATGCTTAAACAAATTTGATGTGTGTCAAAAAGTACCTACAGTTCTACATATTACATGCCATCATACCTCCTTGGAACCGCGCCTTCATCCATTCTTTCTCGTACAGGGTTTACAGCAAGAACATTATTTCTATTTACAATAACTTGACCTTGGATTGGTGGAGGTGCTGCGTTTTCATTTGGCGGTCTGGAAGAATGTGATAAATTTGTGTATTCCCTGATATGCTTATATCACATGGGAAATTTTTTTAATTCATACGCTATACCTCCTTGGAATCGCGCCTTGAGCCAGTCTTGCCTGCACAACATTTTCAACTTGACCAGGGAATGCTGGTGCATTTACTTGGAGTGGCCTGAAAGAATATTATACTTATAATCTTTACCTCATGGTTCAAAGAATATGTACTTCATACAAGCGGATTTGTAGTAAGAACCCTCTAGGTAATTCGTACTCAGATCCAATGCGAAAGTACGTATAAATGAATATAGGCGAAGATTTTTATTAATCAAGACATACATACACTACTGCTGGAGGTGCAAGCATCGCTCCACGACCTTGGTTATTCACCTGAAACACGATAGTAAAAATCAAAACTGACTGCTTTACGGTAAATAAGGCATTAACTCAGTTTTCGATGTTATTGAAAATTTGAATTATTGCATATACTTTTCGTCACAAACTATGAAACTAAGTAAATTTCGTTTTGTCCCAAATTTAGTAAGTAATTTAATAGGTGTACATGGGTTTCCAAAAGTTCTAGCATCGTTCCGAATATTCTCCATATGTGATTGTCTCCTGCAATCATAATTTTCTATTTCCTCATAATTTTCTATGTAGGTACCCACTTTTGGTATAGCCTGTTAGCAAATCTTGTCAAGACAATACATCAATAATCTTGCTTAGTGTAATTAGGTTCTAGATGAAATATTGTCTTGTATAAAACCATATCATTATGCATCTCCGATGTCTCGCATTTTCTGTTATTTATAATACATAATATAAAATCATTCTATAGCAGATGGGAAAATTCACCTAAAAATTTATTTTTGAGATGATTCTCACTTTGGGTATAAATTCACCTACACTTATAGTTTTGTGAAATTTTGATACTTGCCTTGAAAAAAACCATTTTCCATAAATCTAAGTGGCGATACTTGAAACGAGCACCTCATTCCACGAAAAAAATCCAATTGTTTAAAAAAAAAATATATATTCATTTTAATACATTATATTGACAGATAACTGTAAAATGGAATCTCAAAATATCAACTCCATTCTATAATGCATATGAGAAGTAGGAAACAAACATTATAATTAAGGTAACTGAGATTATATGTATATTCTACACTTTTCGATTCTATCACAATGTGAACTCATTATGTCAATGATAGTCGCACTAATTTTTGGGTGGAAACTTAATTTTCTGAAACATTCACAACCTGGTAAACAATCAGGAATACTTCTAAAAAGTTCAATATGTGATAAGAATATAGAAAAAGGTACAGAAAAAAATGGACAATTTCATAATGGAACTCACATTAATGTTGACTTCTACTAGAACAGAATAAAACAAACTTATTATGACCAACAAAGTTCAGTCTTTCTTGATACACTTTTCGTTGACTGGTAACATAGTTCATATTTGAACAAATTCTGCTAAAGGGAAATGAGATTAACCAGTATAAACTAACTTGCGCAAATAAAAGGTAATAACGAATTCCATAACACATTTATGTTCGAAGAAATGAAAATAACGTCCAGAAATTTCCAGTTGCCTTTTTGACTTTCTGCATATGTCACTTTTTGTATGTATTAATTGAAAATTGTAATTTTAGAATCGGATAAAAAACTCGAATCGAATTCTGAAACTGGAATAAATGTCAAAGTCAGTTCATTCAATCATATCAGTGTTAGTATATACTGCTTTCGAGTATTCATAATATTAGAAGACAAAAGAAACCAATTACGTGGAATAGTTTGAAACGACCATTATTTTATTAACGAACTCAAAAACACTGCCTCATTCTTCATTAATTTGATTCCAGTCAAATAATTTTCTTTCCATAATAATTCTACAAATCTCGCCTCCGGTCCATATTGGCCAGCATATTTCCCCAACCCTGTGAATAAGACATTGGAATTAGGATTATGTTCAAAAAATAATTTCAATAAAATCGCTACTGTATACGAATCACGAATCAACGTTATTCAATGGACACTCTCAACATATCCTGTCTTATTGTCAATAAAATTATGAAATTCAACTTCATATTAAACAAGAATCCACACATTCTCATGAAACTTTATAACTACTTATGGTTTGCAAAAGTTAGATATTTTCAAAATAATTCAGATGATTTAAAGTTGAACCTTCTACTAGATAAACTGGGAATGGGGCAGTTTCCGAAATTCAGATTTTCATACCAAGTTGAAGTTTATGAAAATTCATCGAATACGTATTTTTTATTTACCTCGTGCTATTAAATTTGACATAGAAAAACATTCCCAAAAATGTTGTTACAGCTCCTCCACCATTCTGATGAAGTACTAATTAGAAGAGCGTTGACAGAGATGGAATAGATATTTTCATAATTGTCTTGACGCACAGTTGCCGGAAGTATCGATATGTTTAAATATTCGAATATTCTGCATTAACATCTTGGTATTGCTAGGATGTCCAATGTATCATTTGTTCAATAATTCAAGTTGAAACTGATTTATATTTTGAATTTCATCCCGGTGCCCAAGGGAATGATGATTATAGACAAGATAAATATTAAAATAGATTATTTTTTTTATTTCGAGTTTATGGCCAGGTAAAAAATAATTTTGATATTGGCAATTTTTCTTTGAAGTTGATTATGCTAGTCAAATATTCCATGTTTTGATGAATATTTCGATTCATCCAAGAAATTAGTGACTTCCATCTGGCAACAGTGCAAGCACAGCTTTCTACTTATTTTTTCAGTCCGTAGGCTCAACCGAATTGAGTTCAGAAACTTATATTGCTTATAACCAACAAATATTCCCAAATGTCACTAAATCTAAGTAGTACGTCATAGTGTTCCGCCATAAAAATTTTATATCGCTGTAACTTGAAAATTAAAATTATTAGGATGATTTCAACAGTGATTCTAGACAGCAGAAACATAATACTTGTTATTCAAACAATAATTTCATGAAAATCAGTACGAAGGAAACTTCCCAACTGAAAGAAATCTATTCTATAATTTACTTAGTGTTTACCTCTTCTCTAGGGTGTCGTTGTACTATACGATGCAGCGCTTCCATCCTCCGATGGTGACCCTGTAACAATTTTTGATAGATATTCACTAAATAATTCAGATGATTTGAAGTTGGATATTATACGCCGCTGTGGAATTTCAGAATCGAGATCAGTCTATTCAACTGAAAGAAACCTATGTTTACCTCTTCTCGACGTAAATCGTGGTGCCAGCGACGCTCTGGTCCCCTCCTTTGATAGTGATCCTGTAACAATTTTTTGTATAATTACATTACCTAAAGCCATCCTCTGACTCGCTCTGCATGGGGATCTCCCAATATACTCATTATCTGCTATAAACAAACAAATAGATAATACACTTCATTAATATTCAGCATACATATTTCCAAACTATGTGATGTTCCTTCCATTTTATAATCACTGTGTGATTCGACAGACTAGATTTTTTTTTTGTTTTGTTGAAGTATGAGGAAATTCATTACACATTTAAATATACATATGCCTACGATAATTCGTCATGAAATCTACTTATCCTTTATGCAGTCACATCATAGGAAGGAAAAGCAATCTGAAAGCTGAGCAAAAGCTAGCTATCTCACTAAAAAGCACATCAAACACTACACTACAGCCAAAAGATCAGAAGCAGCGTATATCTAACAGCACATGCAGCGTCGAAACGATTTTTTCCTATGATCATGCGAAATATCAAGTGTTAAATACTATTTACAGTGCAAAAGGTTCAGCATTCTACTAGTGCTAAACATAACTTAATTTGTACAAGAAGAAATATATGTTATTGATTATTAATTCGATCATTAAAAAAAGTATGATATATTATTATACATTAATTCCAACACCACAATAAAAACGTCATTAGTTTCAAAATAACTATTTTATCTGCACCTATTTTATCTGATGCAGCAAAACTAACATAATAAAAGTAAAAACAATGTAATTCAATCAGATAAATTCACTTGTGTAAATATTTTATGAATAAGAATCAATGTGAATACTCATTTGAGTATGAAGGATGTTGTATAAGTTAAAGCTTGGAGTAAAAAAAGATATACAAATAAGTATAAAGTGATTAAAAATTATACTGGGTGATTTTTTCAAAAAGATCTACCTAAATATCAGAACATAGCATAATGTAATAAACTTATGAATTCAATCTGGATATAAGGAATTACTCCACTGATTCAAGGTTATAGACAGAGGACTTTACTTATTTCATTCATCAACAAAAATGCCATTTATAAAGTACAATGTGCCATAAGGCCTAAGTGTCATCGGAGACTTCGGTCAGACGAGCCTACGTAGGGGGTAAAACACTCCAGTGGGTAAACCTGACTGAGATCAGGGATTCCCACACTATCATATGGGGGATTAGACCCATATGGTGTCCATAAAAGATTTCAACCACCTCCGAAAAAAAAGCCATTTATAAAACTTGGGACCAAACAACTAGCGAAAACATCAATAACCAAAAAATCATATAGTAATAATGACTAATTCACCTGTGCCTGTATGTGCCTGTGCCTTTCGGGGTGCCCTTGTTGTCTATTGGGTTGGCCCTGCTGGTGTTCTTGTTGGTGCCTATGTTGGTGCCCATGTTGGTGCCTACGTTGATGCCCATGTTGGTGCGCTTGTTGGTGCTGATGGGCTTGTTGGTGCTGATGCCCTTGTTGGTGATCATGCCTCACATGTTGTAGGTTCAGGGCCTGCAATCATTTTTTTGGTTAATTCGAATGCATCGCTTTTATTATAAACCAACAAAATTTGAGATTATGGTGTGATTTAATACAAAATTCGATTGAAAGGATTTTCGGGTTCGGAGCGGCTCCAAGAACTGATAAAAAACTTGAATGGGTTCACGAGTTGATCTCCATATTATTATACTAGTTAAATATTTTAAAATCATTCATTTTAGTTTACTTATACACTGCATTATTTGATATCAATTTGGGCTACCAAAGCAAAATCTGTATTGAAACTTATGAAATCTCTTCAAGAGCATGAATTGTATTCACAAACTACCATTTTTGGAATCAATATCTAAATTATATAAACCAAGCGATTTACTAGATATTGATAAATGGAAGTATGTATTTTCATCCATCCAACAAAATATAAAAAAGCATGCAAATCTTACCTCAGAACTCAATTTCGATACCCATGAACACCACACCCGAAAATATTATCATTTAAAAACTGTTTATAAAAAATAGTAATTTGAAAAAAATATCGTTATATTTTAGCGAAATAAATATTTCAGTTTCCCAAATAGGTTAAAACCACAAAATTCAAGAATGAAGTGAATACATATATTACATCAGTTTAATTTTTTCGTTCATATCACTTTATCATGATTCATTTATCATTTTCATTTCATGATTTCGTCGATCTACTATACTAAGGGTCTAGAGTGAATGATTACATATTATAGTGTGATTTTTCAACTTTGGGAATTTTTTGTGTCAGAACTATTCATTATTGTTCAAGACGACTTGAATGTCCTTCCCTGTTAAAAATTCCCTAATTTGAGAAATGTCGATTTTCGAACCCCATATCTCTGTAACCTTCACTCTAGACCCTAAGTATGATAGATCGATGAAATCAGCTCTTCGAGGGGAATCTGAAAATGTGAGAAAATACTTGAAATTTCACAGTTGCTGCTACTTTTCAATATAAATCGTTAGATAAGAATTAATTACTTCTTGGAATCAATAAATGTTGTTATTATTATTATATGACCCCCATAATAGATAGATGTTATATAAACTAGAAGAAATTGGCGTTAGAGGAACGGTGCATGATCTAATGAAATCATACATAACAAATAGATATCAAAGAACAAGAGTCAAAGACCATAAAAGCGATAGACAACTCGTATCATGCGGTGTACCTCAGGGGACTGTGCTGGGACCATTACTATTCATAATTTATCTGAACAATCTTTTCTCCGTTTCAAGTTCAGCTCAACTACTTAGCTTCGCAGACGACACAGTGATACTATATGAAGATGAAAACTGGCCTGACTTGAAACTGAAGATAGAAAATGATCGTCCCAACTTAGTCAATTGGTTTAACAAAAGACTCCTATCAATAAATTACAACAAAACATATTACCTACCCTTCTGCAGTTCGGCTAGAAACCTTCAGCAAGTGGAAGTTGTCTAAAAATCTGGCCAAAAAAGCATGCGTTTTCCTAGCGATGAGCTCTACTCTGGGGTAAATATATTAGATCCTAGACAATTATTCTTTCATAACCTACTAATAACACAATTTCAACATCAGAATGAACTCAGAACATATGATCATGGTTATGGAACAAGAAAAAAGAATAAATATATACCACCCTATATGAGCAAGAAATTAGGTCAAAATTGTTATCAGTACCTGGCCCCAAAAACTTTCAATATAATACCTGATGACATAGCAAGGCTGTCATCATTGAATAGATTCAAACAAGAGGCAAAGAAATACATTTTGAGTACTCCTAAGATAGATATTCATTATTTCATAGAAGATTAACAAATAGAAATTAATAAATAATATTTCATGTACCTGAATGACTTGCTTATACTCCCATCAGACCATAAATATGTGTAAGTTATACAATAATAATTTTAAAATCACCGTGTTCATTATGTAAGTGTTCATTATATTTATATTTTTTGTGATTCTATTTCACTTCATTTAAAATTTTTTGTTGTTTATTCATTATACTTTTATTTTATCTATATATTTTATATTTCCTCACACACAAATAGATCTCTGAACTTTACGTACAGAGACTCGTTTCGTGAGTATTGTGTTTATTCAACATGTATGCATGTATAATCAATATTTATTGTATTATTTTATCGATGAATAGACCACTATCTATCTATCTATATAATAATCGGTCTGATTCTCTGAGGAAGTGGTTATCTCAACAACTGTCATTTGGGTGGCAAATAGGAAGGTCAGTTGTTATTTGAATCACTTTCCGAATTTTCAATTCTCTAACGTCAAAATGGAAAAAAATTAACAACTTGTCGTTGGTTTACCACTGATAAAGTGACTAATTTATCCATCAGATTTTACTGGTGGAAATGAAAAAATAATTCATCATAAAGGTGATATATATTTGAAGAGGCAGTTATGAAGGAAATTTGTTACAGTTTTCAGGATTTAAGTCGCTCAGGAAATAATTATATGGTAGGATAATCGATATTATTGAGAACCTATGCCTTTCTACTGAAAAAAATATCATAAAAATATCTACATATATATGCTCAAGAAACAGATAGCATCCAATTATATAGAGCCTTATGAAATTATGCAAACCAATTCAACATTATTGACCTAAAAATTTACCGAAGATATATCAAATGCCAAGAATATTAATCTCTGATAGAATTAATGATGTGTTCAACATGGTAGAATGTATTGCTACTGAAAAAATAAATACCTAGCTGAATCAATGAGCAATGATCCTGTGTAATAATATGCATTCCAGGATATATTTATACCTTCCTCACTGAGTTCATTAACAAAACATATAATTATTACTCCTGCAATTATTCATGAAAAACTTTTGGCAGTCCCGGACACAGAAGACCAAAAAGTAATCTGTGTGCCGATATTTTCTATGTGCTAATACTACGAATCCAAAAAATGAGGTTAGATTGACGTTGAAATTGCAGAAAAACAGCAAACTATAATAAAAAAGAAGAGGAGTTACTAACTTTTCCACATTTATTTACCACTGAGTGGAAATGTAAGAAATTAGCAACCTTGATAAATTTCGTATTTGAAGAATACCACATATGAATAGTGCAAAATCTAAAGTGGTTAAAAAAGTAGTTGTTAACAACGTTACTAATTTATCCACTGTGTTAACCACTTTTTAAAGAATCGGACCGAATGTCCACAAAGGATTCAACCACCTCTCGAAAAAAAAAACGCATATGGATAAATTTTGTTTTGCAAATTGTACTCACCACATTGATCAACTCCAGATGCGGCTCCCTGGGCAAAACCTTCCTTCTCTCTTCGAAGTGCTGAACGATGTCCGCCGAAGGGTCCACTTTCAGCCTGGAGGAGTCGATTTCCGCTTTGGCGGCTTCCGCGGCACCTATAACGTTCTCTTTGTTGACGGCGTTCGAATCGCTGTACAACGGACAACTGCAAAAAAAACACAGAAAGAATGTCAGCATCGATTGTATCTAGGCGATGTCTGATATACTCACAGGTGGTATTTGTCACCGCCGATGCCGTTGAAATGCGAATAATCGGTGACGGGCGATTTGCAGATGTAGCACATTTGGGCGCCGCACGTACACGTCATCTTGTTGCAACCTTCCTCTTTGAAGAAACTCATCCCACACTTCCAACATTTTCTAGAAAAAAATAAAGTGAATCATCTTACTGTTATTAGTAAAAAACAGTTTTGAAGGTTGTCATTGTATAAGTCACTAGTTCAAATCCGGCTCGAAGGACCAAAAATAATGTGATGATGATAATGTTACTTCAAATGGTTTCAAAAGAACAATCCTTAAATGGTTCCAATCTTATCTTTCGGACATAAATCAAATGGTGAAATTATCGAACGAAAATTCCAGTCTCTCATACATAACCTGTGGAGTTCCACAAGGATCAGTGCTTGGCCCCATTTTATTCCTTCTCTACGTGAATGACCTATCTGATATCGATATACAAGGAAAGTTTACATTGTTTGCAGATGATACAACCTTACTATGGCATGGAAATAATATAGAGTCATTGAAAAATATGATTATTGTTGACTTAGACAAAGTCAAATCTTGGTGTGATTCCAATTCTCTTTGCTTCGATGTGAATAAAACTAACTTGATATCGTTCAAATTTGCTTCTGGAAACCTAAGTCTTCAGAATTATACAATCGAAAATAAGACGTGCATCAAATTCTTGGGATTATGGATTGATCAAACCTTAAAGTTTGATGAACATGTCAATATCTCAACAAAAAACTTGCATCAGGATGTTATGCTGTCAGGGTCATAACCAATGAGTTAGGAATAGTAGCAGGAAAAACATCGTATTTTTCATTAGTTGAAACCCATTTGAGATATGGTATAGCCTTTTGGGGCTTCTGTAGCAAACAGTTGATGCAATCGGTATTTATTCTACAAAAAAGGGAGGTGAAATATATATCAAGAGCTAGGCGTATGTAACACTGTAGACCACTTTTCATCAAAAATAAATTACTAACAATCCATTGCATCTTCATTTTAGAAACGGTATGTCTTATTCTTGAAAGAAAAAACAATTTTCCTTCCGAAAAGATATATAACACCCGGCAAAATGCCAATATACCTCTGCCAAAACCAATTTCATCATTAACGAAAAACTCGTAATCTTTGAGAGTCGGAAGATATTTAATCATCTACCATCTGAAATAAAAAGTATGACAGAATCAAAAGTTATAGGACAAGGGGATTAACTTACAGTCATACTCCACCAAAGTGTTTAATATGTAGTCATAGACTTACATTAGGGACATGGACATGTTTCGAAGGATTAATCCTTCATCATCAGCAATAGTACAAAGAACATCTATTAAGAGAAAAAACTATGTTAAAAATCTTGACACATCAAAAAAGAAGTACCTAAAAACTTACCAATGGTGACAGTGAAAATTTAAACATGAAAAATAAAATTAAACAAAGGGGGTCGCACTAAGTGCGAACTCCCAATGTTAAGGAATCTTCAGAAATCTCATAATCAACTAATTAATCAAAAATTTTTTATATAGAGGTGAATGTTAAGGAACCATGTCTTCTTAATCGAAAGAATGACTTACAAGTGAAGTGAAATGACATGTGAAACAAATCATATCAAGCACAGAAAATATGACAAATAATGAATTGACAAATGATTGAATCTATGGATAATGTAGACACTTGACTTCAAGGAGAAAGAATCATAACCACAAGCAACCAAGGTTAGTGAACAGAAAAGAAAAACATAGAGAAATTAGAAAATTAAGGAATTAAACAACCTCAAACTGTCAAACTGAGTCTGCTCATTGAGACATGCTGTCTCAGAATCCTTAATGCATTTATTGATTTCATAAGTTTCAAAAATATTGAGTTTTTTACCCTTTTCGCAAGAATGCAGAAATTTCAAACCAGAAGTTTGATCAAAAGAATGTTTCTCATTAATAATGTGATTGGAGAAAACAGAATTAGAATTAATGGAATCTTTATCAGAATTATTATTAATCAAGCGAATATGTTCTGCAATCCTATGTTTGAATTTTCTGCCTGTTTGACCAATATAGCACATATTGCAATTAAGTTCTGAACAATTCAGTCTGTAAACACCAGAAGAAGACATGGTTCCTTAACATTCACCTCTATATAAAAAATTTTTGATTAATTAGTTGATTATGAGATTTCTGAAGATTCCTTAACATTGGGAGTTCGCACTTAGTGCGACCCCCTTTGTTTAATTTTATTTTTCATGTTTAAATTTTCACTGTCACCATTGGTAAGTTTTTAGGTACTTCTTTTTTGATGTGTCAAGATTTTTAACATAGTTTTTTCTCTTAATAGATGTTCTTTGTACTATTGCTGATGATGAAGGATTAATCCTTCGAAACATGTCCATGTCCCTAATGTAAGTCTATGACTACATATTAAACACTTTGGTGGAGTATGACTGTAAGTTAATCCCCTTGTCCTATAACTTCTACCTCCACTGTAAGAAATGGATCACCTACGTTGGTTAGAATCAAAAGTATTTCGAAAATGTGTGAAAGAACTTTTACTTCCAAAAGCATATTATAGCTTGGAAGAATATTTTGAAGACAGATTTTGAGTGCCTGAACCTTTATTTAATTGTTATTATTATTATTATCATTATTCTGTAGAATTCCATGTCCTGTTACATTTGAGTTTCTTTTTACTTGTGTTGTCCACTTTACCTTAATTTTTTAAATTGTTTAGACATGCTTCGTGAATTGAATGTGAAATTGTGAGAATCGCATCATAGTTACGTTCGTTAATCCGTCGATTCATTCCACTGGTGACAAAGCTTATCGTTTGGTGCGGTGAGAGATAATTTGAATTTTTTTCCAAGGAGAAAGTGGTTTACAGACGAGCAGTTAGTCATGTATTGAATAGAGTCTCAGGGAATTGGGTGCGGCGTTTGGCGAAGAGTTTGGTGCTGTGTTTCGTGTCCAATTGACAAGTTCAGCTATTGTTGAAAGAGAAAAAATATGTCTGCCCTAGTGTTGTCTTTGTCATCGAGATTGCAACTTAAAATGATGAAAATGTTATGATTAAGACGTAAAAAAAGAGAAGAATATTAATATAATAATTATTTTGTGTTTGGAATTATTCAACAATCATTGTAAGCTTAGAATGCTCACACAATATTTGAAATAATCGAAATTAAGAAAATACTACAAGAAAAACAAACTAATTATATATAGGTTATATAAGTCTTCTTCTTTTTTAGTCCCAATCATAGCATTTTCATTTTTTAAAGTTGCAATCTTGACAACACTAGGGCAGACATATTTTTTCTCTCTCAACAATAGCTGAACTTGTCAATTGAATTAAGGTCAGTATATTATCGGGTCATAAATGAATCATAGTCTAACCTAACCTAAATAAATAAAAATAAAAAAATAAAAATATACATGAGTAAATTTCATTCGTAAAATCTGTCTAGTGTTATTTATGGCACTGATGAATATACAGGGTCACTCACGGTCGATGGTACCTTAGACATTTACGGAGAACGGGACGTAGGATTATTCTGAAAATTTGGTTTATCGGGTAATCAGTTTTGTTCTATCGATCTAAAATACTTTCAGCGTTGCGGCGTTGCCGCTTCTATCAAAAAGTAGCAACAACTTTGTTTTTTCAAATGAAACCCTCTGTATTTTATTTCATTTTTAGATTCTTCCTGAAGAGCTGATTTCGTCGATCTATCATACTTGGGGTATAGCGCGAAATATTACAGAGATATAGGGTGTGAAAAATCGAGATTTTTCAACTTTAGGAATTTTTTGAGTCGAAACTAATCATTTCTGCTCAAAACGGCTTGCATGTCCCTTTCTTAACTTTTCATTTACTATCTACTGACATTTAATAGAAACAAATAGAGGATGATGCAAAACTCAAAATTTTGAACCACCCGTATTTGTTTCAATTAAATATCAATCGATAGTAAATGAAAAGTTAAGATTGGGAAATGTAAGCCGTTTTGAGCAGAAATAATTAGTTTCGACACAACAAAATTCCTAAATTTGAAAAATCTCGATTTTTCACACCCTAAATCTCTGTAATCTTTCTCGCTTTACCCCAAGTATGATAGATCGACGAAATCAGCTCTTCAGGAAGAATCTAAACATGAAATAAAATACAGGGTGTTCCATTTGAAAAAACAAAGTTGTTGCTACTTTTTGATAGAAGCGGCAACGCCGCAACGCTGAAAGTATTTTAGATCGATAGAACAAAACTGATTACCCAATAAACCAAATTTTCAGAATAATCCTACGTCCCGTTCTCCGTAAACGTCTAAGGTACCATCGACCGTGAGTGACCCTGTAGATATGTCATTATGTCTAGTGTTCTTTTTGGAACTATAGTGAATAGAGATTAAATCGTCTTATCTAGTGTTTGTTATTGGACAATTCAGAGCAGGGTAAGCGTATATTTCAATTACTTTCTGAAACAATCATGAAGGTCTATGTACTACTTTGGATCATCACATGAGAATCGGAAGAAAAATGGCTGTCATATTTCATTATGTACGCAACTTATGCTAAATAAATATTTGTCGATTGAAAATCTGTGTTTCATCACTAAACGTCAATAAATTAATTCATAAATATTCCTATTGTTTCTTGGAAAATCACAACCAGCATAAAGAAGTATGGAGCGTTCCAAAACAACCGTCAATTTCGAGGTGTCAAATTACATGTCAAATCAATGAAAAAATACCTTAGTAGGGCTTCGGTCATTTTGTTCTCCACATAGGTCCTAGCTTTCACGTCTGCGTCCTTTTCCACCTCGTCGCACTTGTAGGGGATGTGGTTTTCTAGCTGGCAAAAGCGGCACGACTCCTTCATGCAGTCCTCGTTGAGGCAGTGGAAAATTTTGTCATGCTCGTTGGGTATGCTGGCGAAATAGCAGAACGGGCAGGAGACCAGTTCGATGCCGGCCGCTTTGGCCTCGGCCACAGTCTTTTTTTGCGCCAAATTGGAGAACATCTTTGGCGGAAGCACATTCTGGAACAAGACAGGGTTGAAGCATTGAAGAACCCAGTCACACAGGGATATTCAAATTAGGGCAAAGTTATGGAATTTTGGGGTCATTATTGTACAATAAATCTTCTCGTTTTCAAAATATTTGGAATAAACCAAATTTTGGCATTTTGCCGGGTGTTATATATCTTTTCGGAAGGAAAATTGTTTTTTTTTGAAGAATAAGACATACCGTTTCTGAAATGAAGATACAATGGATTGTTAGTAATTTATTTTTGATGAAAAGTGGTCTACAGTGTTACATACGCCTAGCTCTTGATATATATTTCACCGCCCTTTTTTGTAGAATAAATACCGATTGCATCAACTGTTTGCTACAGAAGCCCCAAAAGGCTATACCATATCTCAAATAGGTTTCAACTAATTAAAAATACGATGTTTTTCCTGCTACTATTCCTAACTCATTGGTTATGACCCTGACAGCATAACATCCTGATGCAAGTTTTTTGTTGAGATATTGACATGTTCATCAAACTTTAAGGTTTGATCAATCCATAATCCCAAGAATTTGGTGCACGTCTTATTTTCGATTGCCACAGTCTTTTTTTGCGCCAAATTGGAGAACATTTTTGGCGGAAGCACATTCTGGAACAAGACAGGGTTGAAGCATTGAAGAACCCAGTCACACAGGGATATTCAAATTAGGGCAAAGTTATGGAATTTTGGGGTCATTATTGTACAATAAATCTTCTCGTTTTAAAAATTTTTGGATCACCATTTTCTTGCTATATTATTGAAGATAGACCAAGACTGAAAACACTTCTTCATTGATACTTTTTGCGATCTACAAACTGGCATTCTTGAAAATTTAAATTATTTGGACAATTTCAGTAGTCATTCAAGACAGTAGAAATATAATACTAGTTATTTAAACAATAATTTCATGAGGATCCGTTCGAAGGAAACTTTCCTCATTATTCATTCAGACATTGGCGACCTAATGCAAGTTGAATTCGTAGCTGGTGCTTAATATTCTCTCACTTTCATTGATGATTGAGGCTGGGAAAGGCGACACACTTTGTGTCATCAGCTAAATCGTGCACACCTGTCCATATTTTGATCTGATATTTTCTGTGTGGAAAAATGAAGGTTCGTCCTAGGGAGGACAATATTTGAAAATTGATTAATTGATGTAGAAATATTTTTCCTTCAGTTCCTTTGACGCTATCAAATCTCAACACAAAGTTGACGTTTTCCGAGGAATGTTATCAAGTGACAGCATTGCCGCTCGTGTGCGGAAATAATGTAATTAAGTGACAGCAATGACAGCATATTTGCGCTTGCATCCATCATTGCTGAACGAACTCGTCATTCTGTTGCATAATGGAAAATAATAGTGACAGTGAATTATCTAACACATCTCCTGTAGTAGCAGAAAGTGCAAACATTGCAAATTTGAACCTATTACCAGAGAAATCGAGGAAAAGTATGAATTAAATAATAATAATTAACGAGCTTTATTGGATACCCAAAAGGCTACCGACCGAGGTCCTTCAGCCTGTGTTACACAGTGATTATAAAATGGTTTACAATCATATTCGTAGATAGCAAGACATGGAATTATTCAATTTCTACTAATAAAAAACTAATCAAGAGGAAATAATGTTAAGTATGAATTATTATATGGTAGATTCATGATGTGGTGCCATGATATGCTTGAATGCCAAATATATCAAAGTAATCGTGGATTTATGCAGCAATTTCTGTCATGTCTCAAGGGTAACTTCTCTCATTGGTCAATTTCTGTGGTTCAGTGTCAGTGGTCACTTTATAATTTCAGTAATCAATATCCATTTTTCCGTTTTATAATCAAATAATTCTGAGACGAGTTTAAATAAAGAACACAATCCCAAATAATAACCTATAAAACCGTCACAAATCGATATTTTATTCGCCAAATTGTCTGAAAATTGGGTATGTATATTTTCATACATTTTCTTTTGAAAACTTTTGAGAATGAGATATTATCCTACCTAGTTTGAATCTTTATCTAAGTGATGAACTCAAGAAATCATAAAAATATTGATTGGTTTTCGAATGAGAAGTCAAGGGCGAGAGAGCTGTATTCGGTATTCACCGCGTCTTCTCGCCCACTCTTAAGTCCGTATTACATGGTGCAGAAATTGATACAGAAAATGTTCCATTTTCTCAAACAGACTCTTGTACAGAAAACATTGACAAATTTTCTGCAAATAAATATTGTTTGGTAATACACGATATCAATAATTCAACACATAAGCATGCGCAATATGTGAATCCAAACGGCTTTTATGAGGATTTTGACCTCATTTTAACCTAACTTGTTGAGAGATGCTTTTGGAAATTTTCTAAACAAACAAGGATGTCTCCAATAAATCATTCTTTGACTGTGGCAGCTTCAGCTTGCAGTGCTTTAATAATGTTTACATTAATGAAAATTTATATGGAGAGACATAATAATAGCAGGAGAGGACGGCTTTGGAATCGCGAATGGCTGTGAAAGAGGTGGATAGATAGGATAGATAGGTCTTATTTCCATCATTGCTGAGAAGGAGAGATAGGCAGAGGTGTACTTAATATGGTTGAGTTATATGGTTCTTGTTGAGAATACTTTTTAGCATACAAAAATCGGTATTCTTCTATTAGTGCCAAAACTTGTTCTGCTGTCCAATTCATATCACTATTGCCCTAACTGTGCCCAAAGAGTCAAAGTCTCTCACTTTTATTTGTATTTCGAGGCGATTCGCGAAATATGATGATATTAATAAAATTAACCCCACAAATATTCGCAAAAACAAAAACAATAATGCTGCAATGCAATAATCACACTGCGCATGATCACATACAAAAAATCTGTCCGAAAATAGAACCTGTCCTATATTTCTTGGATGGAATATTCAGATTCAGTTTTTCTGTAATACACGATGCAAAAAATATTGCCTTCACATTTTCATACAGTAAATGTACCATTTTCTGCACCGTGTAATACGGACTTTACAAGAAAATATCTCGTTAATTGGCAAAATTCCCTCACCTGCAGCGTCTGGAGCGTAAATTCGACATCGCAACCCCCGATACACTTGAAGACGTTCTTCGCCTCGCCCACCGCCACCTCGCAGCTCTTTTGGATGCAGTGCCTGCAGAACATGCACCCGTTGGGGCAGGAGAACGTGTCCTTCGGCATGACCTCTTCGTCGAAGCAGCACGCGCAAGTGTTCATCAAGTTGTTCTCTTTCGCGTGCCGTCTGTCGCTCTCCTCCTTCTCCTTCTTCTCCTTTATGTAGGTTTCTATGTCGTCTTGGTGCGTGAGGTAGGCCAACTAGAAAAAAGATTGAATTTGAAATTTTCATTGGGTTTCGAATTTTTTTAGAAATGTGCGTCAAATGTTGTAAAATAAAATAAAGTAATTCGAGTATACGAAAAGAATTGGTACCTAATAGATATGCAAATACAGGGTGTCCCCTCTCAATTGGAAAAAACTTCTGGGGCATATTGAGGAACCATAGACAAGCAGTTTGAGATAAGAGACTGATGTCCGGAAGTGCATGGTTTTCAAAATACAGGGTGTCAAAGTTTTTTTCAAAAAACTTTTTTTTATTAATATTTCAAAGACACGTTAACCGATTTTCTTGAAATTTGCTAGTGATGTAAGCTTTAATAAGACGCTCAGTTAGCACTAATTAAATGTTAATTATGACTTCCAGTGGCGCCCCGGGGGACAGTGTCACGAATAAAAATGACAAAAAATGTACGCTGCTGACTTTTTTTAAAAATTTTATATATTTTTTAGAAAGCTCAGTTAAAAATACAACTTTTTTGTCACTTGATATTTTTTCGTATCTCTCTCCGTTTTCGAGAAAAATTTTTTATTAAAAACTTTATTGAAAGGTTCATTATTATTAGAAAGAAAAACAAGGAGGCTTTTTTACGAATAATTTATTATTAATTAGTGGAGCAAATGCTCAAAGTGTCCACCATGCATTTCGATGCATTTTCTGCACCTGTCGAGCCAGGATTCGCGCACCCGAGCAAACACGCCTGGATTGTTCGCGATAAATTCCGCTGCCACCACAACTCTAGCAACTAGGTCCTCCATGGTCGGCACAGGAGTTGCATAGATCAACCGTTCCATTTCGCCCCAAAGAAAAAAGTCCAGGGGGGCCAAGTCCGGCGACCTTGCTGGCCAAGGGACGGGACCACCTCTACCAATCCACCTGTTGTTGTAGGTTTGGTCGAGGTAACCTCTCACGGTGCGCGCAAAATGCGCTGGACAACCATCGTGTTGGAACCAGGCCTCTCTACGCAACTGGAGGGGTGCATCTTCCAGCAGCTCGGGCAGAATATCTCGCAAAAAAACTAGATAGTTATTCCCGTTGAGGTGATCAGGTAGAACGTACGGCCCAATCAAATGGTCGCCAAGAATAACTGCCCAAACATTAACACCAAACTTCTGCTGATATCCTCTGATGTGCGTAGCATGGGGATTTTGTTCGCTCCACTCGTGGTTATTACGAGGATTGAATGTCCCCTCGCGCGAAAATCCTTTTTCATCGCTCGTGAAGATTATACTTAAAAAATCAGCGTTTTCATCCGCTTGACGGAGCAACCACTCGCAGAACTCGAGCCGCCGAGGAGCGTCGTCAGGCAGTAGATGCTGCACCTTTTGCAGTTTAAATGGATAGAGATCGTGGATTTTCAATACTCGATGGACAGTATTTCTGCTGCAATCAAGTTGCGACGCAATCAGACGAGTGCTAGTGTTGAGCTCATTCTGAATGCGTGCCATGACTTCATCCTCAACGGCATCTCTGATCGGAAACTGCCTTGCAAATTCTCGAATAGGCTGCAAAGATAACAAAGCCTCTTAGATTGGCTGTAAAACAGAAACGCGCAAGAAAAAAAACACAGAAAGTTGCCATTTCTGCAATACTTACCACGAATGAGCCGGTCTCCCGTAGATTTTGATGAATTTTGATAAAAATCTTATGGTTTGGCAATTCACGATTTGGGAACCGCTGCCCGTACAACCGTTGTGCTAACAAAGAATTACCCCGCGCTTCCCCATACAAGAGATGCATATCTGCAAGCTCGGCTAATTCAAACCGATTCATTTTTGCAATTAGTGTAACGTTTGAAGATAATTAAGTACTTAGAAACTGACACTTTTACTAAAGTTTGACATGTTTATGTGTTACCATGACAACATTGTTTTGTTTTAGATTTTCAGATAATGAACCTTTCAATAAAGTTTTTAATAAAAATTTTTTCTCGAAAACGGAGAGAGATACGAAAAAATATCAAGTGACAAAAAAGTTGTATTTTTAACTGAGCTTTCTAAAAAATATATAAAATTTTCAAAAAAAGTCAACAGCGTACATTTTTTGTCATTTTTATTCGTGACACTGTCCCCCGGGGCGCCACTGGAAGTCATAATTAACATTTAATTAGTGCTAACTGAGCGTCTTATTAAAGCTTACATCACTAGCAAATTTCAAGAAAATCGGTTAACGTGTCTTTGAAATATTAATAAAAAAATGTTTTTTGAAAAAAACTTTGACACACTTTGACCTGTATTTTGAAAACCATGCACTTCCGGACATCAGTCTCTTATCTCAAACTGCTTGTCTATGGTTCCTCAATATGCCCCAGAAGTTTTTTCCAATTGAGAGGGGACACCCTGTATACAGGGTTCTGCATCACACCTTCCACTTTTTATATTTCAGTTATTAGGGAAGTTAGAAATTTGGTATTTTGCAAGCTTCATATTTATCCTATAAGACGCGGTTTCGATTATGCAGAGGATCCCAGAAATAAATTTTGTTGAACTTTATATCATATATTTTATTGTTTCTCTGAGTGCTTTTTATGGTCACCTTCGTCCACCTACCTGGAGGTTTATTGAAATAAATCCAGATATCCACGAAAAAAAAAACAGTTTTACACTCCGAACAACAAAGCCACTAGAATAGTAACACCCCAAATTGTGCGAAGCCAACATGATTCATGTTCATAAATGTTTTTCCCTCACAGAGGTTGCCACATCGTAACATTTGAAAGTGATAATCATTTCGGGACCACATCTTTAAAGGTTCCCAAATGTATATATCCTTCAGTTCAGTAGGTACAGACAAGTGCATCAAAAGATATTTGTTCAATCTCCGTCATATAAGACAGTGCCTCATTTTGATGAAAGTGGTTTATAGATGACACGTCTTTTGACTTTGCAGTATATTTGGTGAATGCGCCAATGAAACATCTATTTGTAGTTTGTAGTATATTTGGTGAATGCGCCAACACCGCTAATTTCGTTCAACCGATAATCAATCGAACTCTGACTGTGACAGCGCGAAACGTTTCGAATCCCTGTATATTTTTGTAATCCTATGCTGAATTTTCCTATTTATAACCAAATCAATTGATGTGGAAGTAGATTTGAAATGAAACTTATTTATTTTCATGATCAAACATATCTTCCTGAAATGTGCTTTGGGATACAAATGGAGTCTGCAGAATATCAAATACCTCTTAAGTAACAAGTGAGCTATAGGAGGAAGATGTTAGAATAAATATGAAATATGAACTTTCTAGAACCTTTGGAAGAAATATACTCCGACGAAATAAAAAAGTTTTGCTTTCTAGATATATGACTAATCTACGAAATGAAGATATTTCTCTTTTTTCCCGATCTGCATTCCTCACACTTAGCCAGTCTCTCACTGTTTCGTTTCAAACCCAAAACTACTTACACTTGAAAGTATCTCTTCAAGTTACTAGAATAATTTCGCAACTCAGGCTATGCAGTAATTATAATATAAAATTCACTTATTCAGGTTCAATATATCAAATTAATCCAAGAGAAATATGTTCAGTTTTTTTTTTTTTTTTTTTTTTTTTTTTTTTTTTTTTTTTTTTTTTTTTTTTTTTTTCTTTTTTCTAACCACTATCCTAGTTGCCTTAGCAACCCTCAGAAGTTTTACGGAGTAAACTTGTACGAGTTAGGATAGCGGGGACCTTACCTTTTATAGTGGGATCCGATACCACTTCTGGGGCCATTGGAAAAATTCCGCCGTCGATTGGGATTGAACCCACGACGGGCAGCCGGCTGATTAAGAGATAGACACCTTAACCGCGCGGCTACCTGACCAGAATGAGTTTGAAACAATTCAACACATTTTATTTGACTGTCCCATATATGCGACCTCCTAATGCTCCTTTTCTAGAAAATGTCAATAACTTGCTTGAAACTCTCAACAATATTACACCCTCTTCTGCGAAATCCATCTCAGATCATATATGCAATATCGTGAAACTTCGCTCATTCATCATCAATGAATAATTGTTTACACTTAGGTACTCTGAATTTAATCTTGTTTTTTTTTATCGTCTATACTTACATTTTGATATCGATAAAATATATGTGTTATCACTTTTTTTTTTATTATATTCTTTTTCCTAATATCATCTGTATATTCTTATAATCATTCCAGAGCTTTAAATGAGTTATTTTGTTCAGATAATATTTACTTCATTACCTTAGACCAAAATGATTCGCTTTCAGATGATATTAGACTAGCTTTAGATCTATAGTAATAATAATCAAGATATAGACTCCATGTTTGAAGGAAACAATAAACAATTGAATTGAATTGAAAAATATTCACTTGAATGGCTCAAAACCGAACAATTTGTTGTTCTGTATATTTATAATATACATTTTTCATCAACAACCTAAGCATCATGAAAACGATGATATTGGAAAGTGTCTAGGTTATAAAACATAAAAGCAAGCCCTGCTATTTTTTTGTGAAACTCACTTTTCATATCCCGCTTCATTTTAGAGATACAGGGCGAAATTGGAAATCCCCTGTGTCTCAGCCATATTTCAACTTATAGGAAAAGTAAAAACAGTCTCTCATACAGATTTTCGAGTAGAATGCAGTGACGTAATTTTTTTTTTAAAAATTAAATGACCTTGAAATCAAGCGGTAAAGATATCGAAAATGGGACAGTCTGAATCTGTCAAAAAAATAGAAGACTGAAATGAAAGTTTTCTTTGACGATTTCATCAACATTCTCGACAAAACATTGAAATATGATATCAACGAATCTTACCTCTTGTAAAACGCCAATATTTTGCGGAATATCATCCAGATTGGCCGTATGTTTCCTCCTATTTTTCAACGTCCTGTTCGCTTTGAAATGCTCGAGTAGCACGTTATTGCTGGGCACTATTCTGTACGCCTTCTCGGTAAGAACTGTTCGTATAGTTTTGATTGAAATGGTGTCGAATTTATTTTGGAAAAAGTTCAATATGTAAAGGCAAGTGTAATTGTCGACTTTGACAGTCCGTTTGGGATCATCGAAGGTCTTTCCTGGCTCCGGAAATAGTTGCACGAAATTTTCGACGTTGAATTCGGAGGTGTACTGTTTCGATTGTGCCGTGAGTTTCTGCTTTCTGAAAAATAATAGTTATGAAAAATGAGACGGGGTCGACCTGGAAAGAGTCGAACCTCACCTCAAATATTCCTTCATGGTTGGGTAGTCCTTTGTCTCGTTTGCTTCGACTATGAATTCATTGAGACGTTCAGAGTCGCCCTCAAAAGCCTCCACTCTGCATCTCAAGAATGTCGGATCAGCGTCCGGCAACAGAGCTTTGACTATTTCTAGCTGATCTTCGATAGTCATTTCTCTAGGTGGGCTTTGTGGTTTTTGAGGTCTCTTAGGATGGTCCTCATCTTCAAGAAAAAATGTCATGTACACTGTCTTCCATATAATTTGACCCACTCTTTGTTAAACCACTTTTTAAAAACAAATCATATGTTTAATTTATCATGCAATAGGGAAAAATCACGGAGTGGGCGACATCTATAATTGATCGCATGAACTACTCGAGAGGTGAACAACAAACTAACCTCCATATGTTCATATGGGTTAAGTGTGAACTTTATTCATTAATTTCAGTGATTTAACCATTGAAAGTGTTGTATTTTGATGATATTTTGTGAAGAATTGTTGTTAATAGACCACACAATCTGAAAATGCAAGAGATTAGAAGAGGTGATATGGAGATAAAATCGCGAAAAATATGCTTGTTCCATAATGCTCTAACATACTCAAGGCTTTGCACTTTGCATAAATTTCCTTCAAATTCTAAGCAGAAGATGGGCAGGATTTGGAAAACCTAAATCCTAAGGCAAGTAGCCTAGAAATGGAAGATGATCTTGAAGATAGAGAAAGCTATCTCGGAATTTATGTTTGTAGCAAGCACTCATGATGATTGTTTCAGTGGTAAGTTCGATTTTTAACTATTGTTGTTACTATGCTACCACCTCTTCTCCACCTCATTTGGTTCATTTTAATCATTTTGTAATTTATTACAGGCTCAGGCAAAAATCAAATAATCATATGCAGTTGGAGCAACATGGAAATGAACAAGTAGGAAAGATTTATAAAGAAGAGAGTTCCACTGTAAATACAAAACCAACAACAACCTATATGACACACAACAATAATGTTCCTGATAATTATATGAAGTTTTGGGTGATTCTGGTGTTGTGTATTATCATCTGCTTGCTTGGCAGTATTATTTGGATTTAGGAATTTAACATGTTCAAGAATGTTTATTATTGCATTTTTTATGAGTTGTAGTCTTTCTCAGTCTGAAGGGAATCTATTTCATTCACCAATGATTAAAAGATTTGAATACTGATTTGTTATTATTGTGTTACATTTCCCAAATTATTCTATTAAGAAAAACATATGACATGCTAAAGAAAGCCATTTACTCTTATTTACCCAATAAAACTATGTATTTTTTAAATCATTTATTTGAACACTATCATTTCATCTAAATGAGTTTATCAAATCTCCACAAAATGATGAATCTATATCAACTGTCACTTCCTGGTAGTTTTTGCACTTCACTTTGTTCTAATAGGTATATCTATTTGAATACATTATCATATAATCTAGGTTCCTTAAAATAAAAACAAACCAACATAGAAAAGAAAACTGATAAGTCAAAAAGGTGGAGTTTATATGCTTCCAGTCAAAATGGCCAATAAATCTTTTCAAAATTGAATTATACAACATTAACAATAAATCTGCTTTACAGGAACATTAAAATAAACCCATATCATATCTCATCTAGTTTCATGGTGATTTCATGTGAGCATTGTGGAGGATCTCAACACAAAACTTTTTATGATTTCTTCATTGAGGCCTTCAGTTCCAATATTGTGATTGCTGAAACACTTTCACTCCACATATAATATCCGAAATTGACATTTCGACTTTCACACAGGCATTTTAAAAAGAATTTCAGGAACTAAGAACTGAAAAACTTCGAATAAAAACCGAAATTGATACCTGGACTTTGGTGGCATTTAACAAGAATCCAGTGACAATAAAACGGAAACGTCGACAACAAACTCTAGATACAACTTCAATCCAATATTCGAGTACGAAAAATCGACTTAAATCTCTGAGATAGCTGAAATTCTATTCAATAAAAACTTTGGTTTAACAAGAGATCAAATGACAGATTATTTGTTGTTCACCCCTCGATCCGACATTTTGACATTTACAGCGCCATCTGGCGTTTCGTGATTTTTCCCTATAAGTTGTTTTCCAATGTAGTGGAAATAACTGACAACTGTCAAAACCTACTTGACAAGATGTCAGTGACGACATCATCGAACTCTGGCCACGTCCTTCCTTCGCAAACTTTCCGTATGTAATCAGGACAAGCATTCGGAAACATTTCCATCAACCTGAACACCAGCTTGTCGTCGACAATTTTCTTTTTTTTGTTGGAAACTCCACTGGAAGGGCCAGGTTCAACTTCCACGTCAGAATTAACCTCCCACTCTTGCGCGGTACTGTGAAACCAAACGTCAGTATAGTTGTTTGAATAAAAACAAACACAATTAAGGAGTGATTGAATAATGCAATGTTTTTTTGGAACAATATGACTATTTCCCATATAAGATGATGAAGCAATTTCAGTGGCGTATTTATTTTCTTGAATAAACAACATTCAAGTAATGGACTTGATATGCTGTTTTTGATTATATAGCAGAAGGTATTTGGAGGCCTAAATGATGCATGAAAATATAACAACGAATAACTGAAATAAAAACAAAAGAATCACATCTCCAGCAGAATGATCATATGTCAGTTTCACCAGTTGGCCAACTTATTTTTCTTGAACGCACCCAGATTGAGCATTTCCTGTCATTTTCAGAAAAAAATATTGGATTCTCATGTATATATTTTTCTATGCTGTCACTAAATTACATTATTTCCGAGCGGCAATGCTGTCACTTGATGACATTCCTCGGAAAAAAGAAAAAAGCCTTTGTGCATTCAATTTCCAATCTGACGTAAGACATACCTAGCCACAACGTACAAGGCACTAACTCGTGATAATTTCCACATAAAAATTTGCTGGCACGCCGCAAAATGATCAATCGCTGGCCGCGGTCTGTGCATCCATGGTTTGGATCGACAACGCCTAGACTTACGAGGGTTGCTTTGCAACAATTGCAACTGAGTTGGCGGTTAAAAAAAAGATACTGGAAATGCCCATCGACCAAGATCATAGATTAGAAAACCTTACAGATGGGACACTCCACCCATTTTGTTTGATGTACCGACATCCGTTTTCATTGACCTCGGACCTTCAAATTTTGCGCATTGCCGCTGGAGCTACTAATGTACAATGATGCCATCACTCAATACAATATAAGTACTCAGTTTTTTGTCCTTTGGAAAACAATATGATTTTATATTCTCCGATTCACTTGAAGATGATTTGCAATCTTTATATACACAGTAATGATTGCCAATAAACATATTATTGTACCTGATTCACATTCCAGATAATTAAGGTATACAGGGTGTCCCCTCTCAATTGGAAAAAACTTCTGGGGCATATTGAGGAACCATAGACAAGCAGTTTGAGATAAGAGACTGATGTTTGGAAGTGCATGGTTTTCAAAATACAGGGTGTCAAAGTTTTTTTCAAAAAACTTTTTTTTATTAATATTCCAAAGACACGTTAACCGATTTTCTTGAAATTTGCTAGTGATGTAAGCTTTAATAAGACGCTCAGTTAGCACTAATTAAATGTTAATTATGACTTCCAGTGGCGCCCCGGGGGACAGTGTCACGAATAAAAATGACAAAAAATGTTCGCTGCTGACTTTTTTTAAAAATTTTATATATTTTTTAGAAAGCTCAGTTAAAAATACAACTTTTTTGTCACCTGATATTTTTTCGTATCTCTCTCCGTTTTCGAGAAAATTTTTTTATTGAAAACTTTATTGAAAGGTTCATTATCTGAAAATCTAAAACAAAACAATGTTGTCATGGTAACACATAAACATGTCAAACTTTAGTAAAAGTGTCAGTTTCTAAGTACTTAATTATCTTCAAACGTTACACTAATTGCAAAAATAAATCGGTTTGAATTAGCCGAGCTTGCAGATATGCATCTCTTGTATGGGGAAGCAAGGGGTAATTCTTTGTTAGCACAACGGTTGTATGGGCAGCGGTTCCCAAATCGTGAATTGCCAAACCATAAGATTTTTATCAAAATTCATCAAAATCTACGGAAGACCGGCTCATTCGTGGTAAGTATTGCAGAAATGGCAACTTTCTGTTTTTTTTCTTGCGCGTTTCTGTTTTACAGCCAATCTAAGAGGCTTTGTTATCTTTGCAGCCTATTCGAGAATTTGCAAGGCAGTTTCCGATCAGAGATGCCGTTGAGGATGAAGTCATGGCACGCATTCAGAATGAGCCCAACACTAGCACCCGTCTGATTGCGTCGCAACTTGATTGCAGCAAAAATACTGTCCATCGAGTATTGAAAATCCACGATCTCTATCCATTTAAACTGCAAAAGGTGCAGCATCTACTGCCTGACGACGCTCCTCGGCGGCTCGAGTTCTGCGAGTGGTTGCTCCGTCAAGCGGATGAAAACGCTGATTTTTTAAGTATAATCTTCACGAGCGATGAAAAAGGATTTTCGCGCGAGGGGACATTCAATCCTCGTAATAACCACGAGTGGAGCGAACAAAATCCCCATGCTACGCACATCAGAGGATATCAGCAGAAGTTTGGTGTTAATGTTTGGGCAGGTATTCTTGGCGACCATTTGATTGGGCCGTACGTTCTACCTGATCACCTCAACGGGAATAACTATCTAGTTTTTTTGCGAGATATTCTGCCCGAGCTGCTGGAAGATGTACCCCTCCAGTTGCGTAGAGAGGCCTGGTTCCAACACGATGGTTGTCCAGCGCATTTTGCGCGCACCGTGAGAGGTTACCTCGACCAAACCTACAACAACAGGTGGATTGGTAGAGGTGGTCCCGTCCCTTGGCCAGCAAGGTCGCCGACTTGGCCCCCCTGGACTTTTTTCTTTGGGGCGAAATGGAACGGTTGATCTATGCAACTCCTGTGCCGACCATGGAGGACCTAGTTGCTAGAGTTGTGGTGGCAGCGGAATTTATCGCGAACAATCCAGGCGTGTTTGCTCGGGTGCGCGAATCCTGGCTCGACAGGTGCAGAAAATGCATCGAAATGCATGGTGGACACTTTGAGCATTTGCTCCACTAATTAATAATAAATTATTTGTAAAAAAGCCTCCTTGTTTTTCTTTCTAATAATAATGAACCTTTCAATAAAGTTTTCAATAAAAATTTTTTCTCGAAAACGGAGAGAGATACGAAAAAATATCAAGTGACAAAAAAGTTGTATTTTTAACTGAGCTTTCTAAAAAATATATAAAATTTTTTAAAAAAAGTCAGCAGCGTACATTTTTTGTCATTTTTATTCGTGACACTGTCCCCCAGGGCGCCACTGGAAGTCATAATTAACATTCAATTAGTGCTAACTGAGCGTCTTATTAAAGCTTACATCACTAGCAAATTTCAAGAAAATCGGTTAACGTGTCTTTGAAATATTAATAAAAAAAAGTTTTTTGAAAAAAACTTTGACACCCTGTATTTTGAAAACCATGCACTTCCGGACATCAGTCTATTATCTCAAACTGCTTGTCTATGGTTCCTCAACATGCCCCAGAAGTTTTTTCCAATTGAGAGGGGACACCCTGTATACCTATGAACACAGGTTGTTTAATCTTTGCTGTGATAATCCTTAAAACCTTTTGAAATATAGTTTATGGAAAATATGTTATACATTGTAAGAACATAAACCCATCCGAAAAACTGGATCGTGAATCGTGTAAAACGAAAACATTTGTAACATAACCAACAAAATGATGACAACGACGTAATCAAAACTCGATCGATATTTTATCGCCTGCGTATATCTATGACAGGACCTTCGAATCTAGCTCTTTGGACATCTCTCTCTAATTTTATTTGCTCTGTCTGACTGTCTCATCCAAGGTGGATATATATATGGTGGAACGAGTCCCATTAAAAGGCACTAGACATATTTGTAGACTTCTGCATACTTGATTTTGTTGAATTTCAATCATAGTTTCAAACACTAGTAATACTTCCACGACTTCATATGGATGGCGCCAAGTCTGCTGATTCCGCATAATGAATATTAATTTCACAATTTCTCAGTAATTTTGATTTCCTGTGATTTGTTCAATAAATATCATTATTGAACAATCGAACAATATTCATATTTCAAGCCGAAATCACAATAGAGCATTTTAGAACACGTGACCTTGTTGGACCAAACCTTAGATCATAAAGGCTTACGCTAGATCCGGCATAATGTAGTATTTGTTGGGTATTAGAGGGGTCTGTAAAAAGTACAATGATATCACGTGGTACAACATATACATATATGTATGGTCAAAATTTCAAAACGATCAATCAATGGCAGTACGTTAAATCCCCCTGGACCCACCAAACGAATAACCTGGATACCATATCTAGCGTAAGCATATGTGACCTAAGGACCAAACATGGCGCCAAATTATGTCAATACGAAGTAAATGTCAGTAAACAGGAAAGTTAGTTGCTGATTTACCAGATATTTTTAAAATATTTTCAAGATTATTTAGTTCATGGTTTGTAAAGGTAAAAGTAAATATTTATTGGGTTCAGAAAATTCTGGTAGTGAAGCTGCAGAGTGATAGAGGGATCGATAGAATAAGAGTCATGAATTCTGTTGATCCCTATATTATTAAAAATGATGAAGTGGAAACTGACGTGGAATTGTGTCCAAAAGTTGCCTCCTTGGACATCATCAGTATTTAGACTCTTTCGGGACCAAACATGTCTCAAGAACTGATTTTAAATACTTCCAACAGAAAAAGAATCAACTCGAATGACAGCGAAAATATATGTGGTTATGTTTGTTCTGGTCCAGCAGGTCTAATTTGACAGAATTCTAAAATACTCTATAGTGAATTATCTGTCACTGTCACTTGGACAGATAACTGAATCATCAATATTGATATTAAATGCGATATTAACGCCATCTCCGAACGATTAGTGAAATATTACCGGTGTTATGATCTTCGCTAAACCAGTCTACTGGTTTTGACGAATAACAGTCGAAAAAAAGTGTCGTTTCACCATATCTATATCCACCTTCGTCTCATCTGTAAGGTTTTCTGATCTGTACCAAGAGGCTTCTCCTTTCGAGGCACTCACCTAGCTGCCCTCGACAAGTACTGCTGCGGCAGAGCCGGTATCTCCTCCGGCTCCATCTTGGGTACGATGGTGGGCGGTGGTAGCAGCCTGGCCGGCTGCAGCACCACCTTCTTGGTCAGGCTGAGGGGCTCCGCCGGAGTTTTGCCGGGCAACAGCTTCGCGGGGGCGATGATTTTGCGCTTGGACCCCAAGACGATGGGGGGACTCGAATCTGTAGGGGGAGCGTCGCGGCGCGCGTTTGCCGTCGTTGTGGTCGAGTCTGGGTGCCCGGAAGTGTTGTAAGAGGTGGGTAGAGTTCTATGTTCGTATGGGGTGGCTGGGTGACTATGGGAGGTAGAAAAAAATTGAGGGCGCAAAACAAACATTTGGTGTCGTCTTTTGATCTCGATTTATAAACAAAAGTTCGATTCTTCTGGTTGTTTGTTAAGTTACGAGATAATAACTTACATATTCTACAAGCACTTTTTGTGTATGATCCAGTGGATTTGAATAGTGAAACTTTTCTTACGACATTCTCATTTTCAACGATTAAATGATTCAATTGATATTATGATAAAAAACTGACAAACCATCATAGACCGCCTACTTGGAATAATTATTAAAAAAAACTGATAAAGTTATCTATATTATTTTCGCTAGTAAAGACTGAAACATCGAAAGCGATCGGACATTTTATACATAAAGGGAAAAAAATCTGCTTCAACCAAAACATGAGCAAGGTGGGATGAAAAAATGTAGGTTGCATCATCATCTCTTTTTTTGAGACAAAAAGTTATTCAAATTTCAACAGGGGCAAAATTTCGGGATGCGACGTAATTAGTGTTGCGTAGTTAGTTATATCGTCAAATTTACATGAATACATTGATCATTATCATTAATTAGCGAAATTCACTGGCGAAAACAAAATTTTGTTATCGTCGTTTGTTTTCGAGTTTTAAACCAGTTTGATATTTTCACTTTTAGACACATGTGAATATCATGGTTGTTTGTAAAGTTACGAGATAAATCCTAAATTTTCTGTATAATCCAGTGGCGTCGAGAAAATTTTAAACAAAAGGTGCTATTTCGAGTTATGGCCTCAAGTCGTAGTTTCTCACATATGAATCATAGTTGGCTATGGTTTGGTTGGAACGATATTTTTTCCTTTCTAACCACGTATCATAATATTTCGGGTCTTTTTTGATAAGTAAATCTTCAATAACGAAACTTTTCGTTCCGCATCCTCACTTTTCACAATTCAACGATTTAATTGATATTATGACAAAAAAAAAACGACAAACCGTCATTGATTACACCCGCCTACTTGAAATAAATATTAAATGAAATAAATATTGAAAAATGCGAAAAGTAATCTAGTAAAATGTTATAATAAATTTTCAATTTCATGCGACTTGTCAAAAAACCTAAAATGCGCATAACTCCTTTATTTGTGGTTTTAGGATGAAATTCAAACTGAAATATACATGGTTTCCCATTAAAAATATTCATGATGGATATTTATATTCATATATTGTTTCGAATAATAAATCGAAAATGCGATATTCAATTGTTTTTATATTAGCAATACGGTTACCAACGGAAAAAATACTAGTTCTCTGATTTAAACGACCTTGTAACTTCCATAATAAAGACTGACTTGAGTTTGATCAGCCTGTTTCAATATATTCAGTTAACTTCCCTCATCTTATTTCACTGTACAGTATGACGTGATGACTTACCGTAACGCTGGCCTGGACAAATCTGAAAATGAAATGAATAATTATTTTTTGCTTTATTTGTTGTGAATTGTTGCCAAATTTCAAAACGCATGATTAAGTAGTTAATCCTGTACAAGACAGAAGATGAAACGATGAAAAATAAGACTCTCTTAAAACTTTTTCTTCTGTCTCAGAACTATCCGAATCTGACGATGAAAAATAAGACTCACTTAAAACTTTGTCTTCTGCCTCAGAACTATCCAAATCTGAGGCTATGCTGACTCTACTATCATCCAGCACTATCAATTCATTATTATCATCCATGACACTGTTCACAAGTTGGTTTAATAGCTGCACATCTGGTTTCTTATCCAATGGGACGTTGTGATTTTGACAGATTGTCCTCACTTTCTTCTCATCGATCTGAGTAACTTCTTTCAGATATTGGATCAGATCGAATTTTTCTGGTTCTGATACTTGAAAAGATAAATTGACCTCATGAAACTTTTTTTTGGAGTTACACTGTTATCAATGACAATTCATTGATTTGTAAAACTTTTTTTCGGAAATATAGTAGTGTTATTCTTTTTCCTAGGTTTTACGGTATTTGAATAATCAAACCCAAGAAAAAACATCAAATGTTGACAGAAAAGTAGAAATAACTTTATAAATAACAAAGTAGAAAAGACATTTAAGAATATGGAGGATATTAGCAAAATCTAATGTTAACATTGACTAAGTCATTCATCAACAAAAACTGGAGAAGTAAGAATGATATATTTTATCAGGATCCGAGTTAGGATATCTTGATTCTATTAAGAATATGTCAAATTGCTTCAAATGACTCAAGTATTTTGCAAATTGACTTACCATTATTGTTGAGCACATCGGAAGTTGGTGCTAAAAAAAAATAAAAATAATTCTCGTTAGACCATATTAATGACAAGGATGACATAACAAATCAAAACAAATATGAATATGGATAGGAAAATAAATGAAATTATGGGGCGAACTAATGCTTGTAGCAAAACCAAGGGTTTTCCTTTCCTTTCCAAGTTAATATCCCGATGAAGTTTCCGTGTAGGTTGGCCACCCCGTATAATGTCGTACGCGAACGGCTTTTTATATTGGTATCGGAAAAACATCCTCATTGAATGATCTGGCTTAGAACGAACAACGAACGAGGGAATTTGTCTAATCGAAGCGTTTGCTGGTCTGGCATAATTATTTAAACTGCTTTTGGTTTTATAAGGTAATAATCACTACAGTGTGATCAGTTTTCCGGTGCCTGCGTTTTTGTAGGTAGGTAACGATATCAGCCCTAATGTCTACCTGTGTTTTTATACTGCGTTTTTGTAGTTGTGTTCGACGCTGCATAAGGCGTGCCGTTGTCATTTCGCCGATTGTTTTGTGGCAATAAATAAGTTTGAAGCAACCCATAATTCTTCCTCTCGACACCAGAAATCCTCCCTAATTGAGAGTTTCATTACATGCTCAAAGACAAACGAAGATGTTCTGATGAAAATTGTATTGATATTGACTCCACTTACCCGCAGCAGTAACTTCATCATTATTGACGTAGTTGATTTCTTCAGAAGAATTTGACAGTTCTAAAACACGAGAAGTTAGGTTATAATATTCCATGACCTATGAAAAACTCACCTGTTGTTTCACTGCTATCAATGCTGGACATACTGTCTTCATTCTGATTCAGTAACTTGTGCAAGTCTGTAGAATAAGTTAACATCAACATTATACAATCACGATAGTTTTGAAACATTGTAATGTGACAGGACCCAAATGTCAGAAAAAAAAATCATAAATTTGCCTACCTTTACCGGCTCTTGTGGTAGAACACACAGCAGTACATGGTTTTGGATAATTGCTACTTGATACTCGGGAGGAACGAGGTAGTTGTAGTAAATCTTCATCAGCAGGATTTTCTTGTTCTACCTGTGGCCTTTGAACAGTTCTTTTGAGCTGAAATCATTTCTTATCTGAACTGACAGGAAATAATGTTGTTACCACATAAGAAACGTGATGTTTGATTTATAAAAATCATGTTATTTAAAATTCGGTTTCTCTCATGTTTTAAGTAGGATATCTCGTCATATTTTTTGAATATATGTAAGGTAAAAATGAATGAGAAAAACTATGAAACATTTACTAAGATATTTCTAACTCATACAAGTTTTGATAAGACTTCGAGGGTTGCTTTGCAACTAAGTTGGCGGTTAAAAAACACTTTAAACTCTATGGTATACCTAACATTTGCAAGGTGTCCAACAGAGATCTTTCTGAAAATACAACAATAATACTGACATCATAATAATTAATAACACAACTCGATTTGAAAAAAAGGGGAATAATATGACCTAAAGATTTCGCAGGTATAAATTATATTTTTGGAATTCAAATAGTCATGCAACTCTCCCCATTGGAAGAAAGAAGTTAATCTTCATAGTAGAAGAAAAACGATATCACTTCACTATTAAATGCTTTATGTGAATTATCTAATAACAAAATTCTGATCAATGAATGTTTCAGACTCTAGTACAAATATGACTCACGAAAATAATGATGAATAATAATTAACACTAACTCATCACTAATAAAAAATTAAAACTTCTATATAGTAACACAGAAGAACCAAAACTGGCAAAAATTTACCAAGCAGTACATAGGCCTGGCAAAAACCAATGGAAAATTCAAGGCCATCAAGGATTGTTTATTTCATCAGTTCTTCTCGGCTTTATCAGAATGCCACAAAAAATGTACGTGCCTACTTACTAGTTTTTATCAGAAAACATTTTTCATTTAATTCCATAGTTTGACAAAACACTGAATTTTTTGAAGATCGCGGTTCAAGCATTAATCAGAAAATAGCATCAGCAAATATGAATGATCAGAAATAACAGGTATACTGTTCCTATTTGAATTTGAGAAACATTTTAGAAAATATACAGGGCTAATTTTCGTCACACCAACTATTGAAATATGTTTGTTAGAAATAAATTTGTCATAAAGTATCCTAGCGGTTCAGATTAATGTTGGCCAACATTTCTCAGGACTTAAAAGTTTGTGAGAAGTGTATGAATGGTTAAACCAGTGGCTTAACTTAACGACTCAAAACATAAGAAATAAAACTTAAGATTCAAAACTTCTGCAATCTACATAAATCCACTATTCATGTTTTATGAATCAGCTTCAACTCCTACTCCACAGACTCCGCTAGAATTATGATAACTTGTCATTGACACCATGACTTGGAAGAATTGTATTTACTTCTGAACATGTTCTGAACTGATATGTTTACAAGAAATGTGGTGTTTTAACCATGTTTTAACTGATGCGCTTTGGTTCATCAAAAACTTGGCGACAATACAACTGAAATTGCGACCAATCATGATCGAGCATGCACCAAATAAAGTTTTAATTTGATCAGTGACTAAGGGATGACACTACTTATTGGGACAATGACGGGATCCTATTGAGATTTTTGAATAGGACCATCTCAGTCCGACTCTAAACAAAAAATTCCCAAGCCTGGTACCTACCGATTTCTTTCTTGTGCAAGATTCGAATAAAGAAAATTGAATCGGCAAATGGTAAAACTTCGTTTATCGCACTCCTATGAGTTCGGAAAAATTGTTTTGTGGAACTTGCGTATTTTGACCTCCTGATCACGAATCTGAAGTCAAAACACGGCGGTCTCAAGTATTTTCGGAGATACGGCCCCATTTTATCTCAAAAATGCACCATTTGATATGTCAAATTTCTGCTATTAGGAATACACGAAATTCACCCTTCTTTGAGCCAAAACACTATACACGCATATATTTACTTGTTTCCAACACTTCTCAGCAGAAAAAACAATTATTTTTCAAAAAATTCACCCTTCTTTGAAATGTAAACAAAACAACCTTTTTACACTGATTTTCTGGTAATTTGTATTTATGATGTTGGCAACGTGATTGTTTGGCTCATGGTAAGACGTTGCCAACATCTCAAATAAAAATAACCAGAAAATCAGTGAAAAAATATGTTTTGTTTCAAATTTTTGCTCACCTGTGGGGAGGTCAATTTTTCTTGTTTAATGCTTGACACAACCTCTAGAGTGCCTTCCACTCTCCTAATCTTGATATTGATATTGGTTTCACTATCATTCAAATCTTCGTGGTCGGAAATAGTATCAGATTTCCTTTTATTGCGACTATTGAAATACATTTCATATAGAACTTTTTCGACGTCCTTATTATTGAGAAGAAGCTGCCTCAAAACAACTTCTTTGCGATTTGGTATGTTTCCTAGGACGCTCAAACGCTCCTTTATGTCCTTGTATGGCACATCGGGCAACATTATGACGATTTCTCTAGCGTCATCTTCTATTTGCTGCTCAACATTGCGTTCTTCATTATCTCGTTTTTTCAAGAAGTGGTAGATTGTCAGCTGCTTTCTCAAATGACTGTTATCTAGTGGAACTCGTCTCAAAAAGTTTATGATATCTTCATCGGATTCAATCCACGGAAGCAGCTTTTGTATATTCAAAGCATCATCCATGAGGTTCTCCTTGGGGAAAAGAGAAACTATATTGAAGTGATTCATTTGAATAAATAGTGAAAAAAATTAATATCAAGGTGAAATAGTTTAATTGACATCACATGTCAACTTTGTTTATAGAACCAAAGTCAGTTGAATGGAAATTTTTTTACATTTAGCTTACTGATAGAACATCACCTTTACACCTTTTCCATTTGTATTTCAGAATAGCGAGCTTGATTACAGATAGCGTCAATTATTATTGTAATTCAGAAAGCATCAATTGAATTTCAAAATAGTCACTTGTATTTCAGAAAACATAGGTTTATCGTGAACACCTCATTTTATATGGTCTTATTTTAAATTTCTCTATGAGAAATTATGTACTTATGAGATTGAGAGGAGTTAGCTGGTCACATTATTGTTCTTATGTTGTTCCCATGATGAACTATGTATAAAGTGAGCAGAATCAAAAAATTTCAGAGTAAACTAATGTTTGGCTATCCATCTGAATTCTAAAATATTCTCAATAATTTGGCACTTCCGATTGTACCAGAAATGGACTGCCACTTCGTTTATTTATACCAAATATTTCTTATTTTAAGGTAAAGATTGCATATGCATGTTGATTTTCTTTAATTCTGCACTGGATCATTTTATATTATGTGTCGATTTCTTCATAGAAGAAGACCGAATACTGTTCCTGAAATACAAATGACGCTTTCTAAAATGCATTTGATATTTTCTTATACACAAATGACGAATCCTGAAAATCAATACACCATTCAATTCATTCGATGCTTTCTGATATCGAAGTTACTATTCTGAAATACAATTGATGTTTTATGAAATTGAACTAATATGAAATACATATGACGTTTTCTATATTTCGACTCACTATTCTGAAATACAATTGATACTTTCCAAAATACAAGTGACTATTCTGAAATTCTATTGAAGTTTTCCAAAACTAACTTCATGCTTTCTGAAATACTTTCATTAAGGAGCCTATGAAAGCCAAAGTGGTCAACTCAATGTTTCCACATTTGATGAAATTAAATTTTTTATCTCTATATTTATCAACCACTGTTCTTTAACTATAAACCTTTATATCTCATAACTAATATTTTTGATGATTTTTGACCACTCTAGTGTTCTTAAGCCCAAAAATTGACTTGAATGAAACCACAATTTCATTTCTGGAAGATACTTTTTTATGGAAACTGGGAGAATAGATTTGGTAAGAAGTGTTGATTGCCGCTCAAAAACGGCAGTTTTCTTGTCTGAGAACTGTATTTGTAGAAAAAATCATGTGTGGATTTTGAATTGAATGCAGCAGAGTCTTGAATGATCTCCTCTCTTTTTTGAGCGAAAATCTATCAGTTTGTCCTCTAAATACACAATAATTCTTTATTTTCGGAATTATCTTCACTGACAGTGTTTACTTTTCTGGTTCCTAGATACTTAAACATTTTTAAATGTGATCAGATCAAGAATCAGCTAAAAAAATACTTCAACTTAATGAGAAAGTGAAAAGCTAATTATTTCAATGATTGCTTGTGGAATGAAACTTACCTATGCTCCTTATTGTCAGTTAGCTGAAGAATATAATTGGGTATTTTCAACTGAATTAGTTTTTATTTTTGTTTCCTGCATAGACTAAATATATTGAATATATTTTGAATGGATTTTTTAATGAGTAAATGCTATAGGTATATGCAAATCAAAATGATAGCAAGAAATAAGTATAAGTATTCAAAATAATAATTTTTCACCAATCATGTAGTCCATCATCTGTAACACACATTTCATACTTGAGTTATTCACAGATGAAATTTCACCAAAAATTGAATGCATCTTTCAGATGATGTGTTACATAATATAAGCAACTAATAATAAATTGAGATGTACATTTACAGAATAGAATTGTAGAACATACACTTTTGAAAATACCTACATCCTTACTTTCCAATTTGGTCATATTCAATCTTGAGTTTAGTTAATTATAAAATTTCAGTAGGGATTATATGAAACCATATTTCACTGCATTCACTATACCACATAAGTACTTTTACCTCAATCATGTAACAAACTTCCAACAACTTGATTAAATTAAGATTATATTTGTAAACTTCCATATACCTAGGTACATATATTTCTAGTTTCCTTTTTTTTGCTCACATTCCTATACTTTGTTTTATTGCTCACATTCCTATACTTTGTCTTATACCTAATGTGTGCCTATATTTATTTTACTATCATTGATGCTAATAAATAAGGTGCAAGTGTGATTGTAAGCATTCTTAATAATTTGGCTACATGGCATTATAGGAAAGCAACCTACAGGTTATCTGAATCTAGTATTCATTAAATTGTGAATAGATATACTTAAATATTATCAAAGGGAATAGCCAAAAACTCTAAGTGGAGTGGTGGTATAAAAAAGGAAAATAAATAGCTCAAAGTCATCTCCACAACATTATTAGAATAATCTAACATAACAAGGTAGAAAACGAGCAGAAAACAACTACATTCCTGGCAAATACCACGCAAAATATTGAATTATATCCATTCGTAGTCTATGCATCAATTCATATAAATGAATAAAAATGCAAATATTTCTTTCTTCGAACATGTGTTTATGTTCCCAACGAGACAGACACGCCTGACAACCTGTAGACCGGTTTCGGGCTTATTGGCCGTCATCAGTACAGGGTAGTCAACCGAGTAGAGATCCTGAGATCTCCACACGAGGCGAGGTCTGATCGTCTTCTACCTTGTTATGTTAGATTATTCTAATAATGTTGTCGAGATGACTTTGAGCTATTTATTTTCCTATTATAAATATTATGTATTTGACTGATACTCCTCATTGAATTGCCTGGACTCAAGGTTAGTTAATTCAGATCCAGCCAATATTAATATAATTTCAATAGTTTTTTTTAATTTATGTTGTACCGTTAAAAATTAATATAGAAAATTATTCACCATCCTGTAGTTCATTCCAGAACTTAAAAACATTTTCTTATAAACAATCTGGTATAAAAATGCATCAGCAAAGGCACTTCACTATCACAACAACTTCAGATTTTAAAATGTTTATTGTTTATTCAAGTTTATGTTATTCACAACAATCAGCATTCAGCATCAGCGCTATTGACAAATGACAATTGACACTTGTCTTCGGACATTATTGACACGATATTCAGTGCTGCCACCACCGAATTCATTTGTTGGGGGGTGTTCCTCGCCAAGTTGAGTGTTTTCTATGGCCAAGTTCCTCGCCACTCCTCGCGGTGTTCGGTGTTCCTTCCAGAGAACCAGTAATCTTTGGTTTTAGTTCGAAGTACATTCAAAATATGCGCTACTAAAACTAATCTGTGACGTATACTGAATGTGGCTTGAAGTTGAAGATCTGGTGGAACCATAGAAATATGGGTGGAACCCTCACGGTGGGTTGATCCTGGTTAATCCCATGGTCGACCCCACCTTGGTTGACCCCAAGGATATCTCTTGGGGTCTTGGGTTGACCCCACCCATCCGACTCGTGAAGTTTCTCGTAGAGGAATCATGTGACTCTGCTCTGCTCTTACCAAAGATTTCTGGTTGCACAATGCACATAATTACATTTAATATCACTGAACTCAAACAATTGAGTTCAGTGATTAAACCATAGAAAACACTGCGACTCATGATCAAGGTTTTGCTCGACTGATGCGACTCATGCGAGATGCGAGTCACAGAAGAATGCGCATGTCAAGCGACAGATGACTCAATTTGAGTCTCAGTCGACTGAGTCAATCATAACAAGATAAATCTGTTGTGATTTTTGTCATTAATCCCTTTGTAGAACCACAATGCAATCTAATGAAGATTCTCCTCCACCTTATACCAGCCAACCAATTCCAGGTGATAAAATAATTGAAATAAAAATTCTAATCACCTATTTTGCGGCTATTTTTAGTAATTGTTCATCAGTAATCAAGGAATAATATACATACATATCATAATAATGTATAATATCAATTATTCAGGTGTTCATCAGCACTACAGCCATTATCCACCAACAGCACCGCCTCCAAATATTTATGGACATCCTTCATATGGAGCCACTAGAACAATAATTGTCTCAGAGCCAGAGATTATCATCATTGGTGCTTGCCCAGCTTGCAGAATTGGAGTACTGGAAGATAATTATCCATGTTTGGGTTTGTTGATGGCCATTTTATTTTTCCCTGCTGGAATACTTTGCTGTTTACTCATGAAGGAGAAAAGATGCTCAAACTGTGGAGCCACGTTTGGCTAAGTTTGCATAAATTGAGAGAATGTTATTTTTATTGATGTGGTGTATATTTATGGGGCGACCACACAGTAAGGTAATCCCTCCAAATTCATAACTTTCTGGTTGACCCCAAATCTTATTTTTCATGTTACAACTTTTATGGTTTTTGGATTATCTGAAAGAGCTTTGAATTTGTGAAATGAATGTTAAATAAAATTCAAAATCAGTGGTAAAATTACAGAAATACAGTTGATTTTCCATGTTCATGTTCATCAGAACTGTTGAAACGGCTTCCCGGAAAAAGTTTATTTTTTGAAAATGATGGTTTTAATGTATTCAAGTGCCATAGGGGCATACCAAATTTTAAACCTGTATCTTTGAAACAATTTAAACAGTGGGTGGCGGTGTATTTCATCCCATGTTAATCTCCCTGTATATATGGATATATGATATAGAAATAATTGTTATTGAAGTAGGAAGTGTTTTATATATATATATATTTTAATATGGATAAATAAACTATAAATGATACTGTTGAAACTATTCTTTCTGGAGAAGTGCAATGTTCCCCCTGAATACTAACCTACTCTACAAAATAACATTTCTCAAAAATAACATATATGGTCAATTTGATACAAATCAAGTGAAAAAAATGATGAAATATCACCTTTGATTATCAGATTTTGATCAATAAAATTAATAGAAACAAGAAACCTTCAAAGATAAATTATTCAATATAAAAATAATTGTATTAAGCATGAAATAATCGTTAATTACCACATCATATCGCTCCAATGATTCCTTCAATGTTTTTAATGAACCAATATAATAATTGCTTGAATATAAAACTCCGTTAAAAATCGTCTGATTGTTTTTTTTATCCATAAACAGAATAGATCAATAATATAGGTACCTTGATACCTGAAGATCTCAAAATACTACATCATGAATCATTTCAGACATAAATGAACATCTAAACATTTTTGAGAACATTTGATATAGGTATTTCTGAATTAAGATTTAGTTCCATCACTGAGAAGGTATACTTATCTTGTACAGGCAAGATGATTCGAATGGCTTTTGTTCTTCATTATACTGGGTGTTAATTAGGTGTCATCATGAGAAGAAGGCAAAATATATTGCAGAAAATATATAATGAAGTGAGTAGGTATAAAAGAAAAAAATTGGTAGGTACCCATAATGATGATGTGATTTTTTGAATATTGCTTATTATGATTGGTTTATATGAAGTTCAGTTTCGGACCTTCTTGTCATAAACTCTATGAATATTTGAACCCTAAGAAAAGGAAAGATGATCGAGTTCAGAAAAACAAGATAAATAATGAAATGATAACTAAATCATCGAATCGAAATATTCGAATTTCAGTAATCTGAAAAAATCAAAATTAGAAACTTGTGTTATTCCAAATTCTGGATAGGAGTAAAATACACTTTTCAACTATAATGTGGATTATATATTACCCACCGCTGCCACCGCATGTTGTGTTATTCCAAATTCTGGATAGGAATAAAATACACTTTTCAACTATAATGTGGATTATATCAAAGAATAGTACAATCTCCAGTCAACTGTTCACTCTGCTTTGGCGCCTAAAACATCTCTTGCTCTAACCTCTGCTAACCTCCAAAAGTCAAAACTCAAAACCCTGGATTCTCCCGCTAATGTCAAATGGCCCTTTCACAGTGTCTAGTCTGACGTTAGTCGGTAGGATGTCCATAAAACGAATTTATTCAAAAAATGAACTATTGTGGTATTTTCGGGAAGAATTAATGTCAAATTATCATTGAGGATGATTCACGGTAAAACTTCGTTTATCGCACTCCTATGAGTTCGGAAAAAATTTGTGGTGGAACTTACGTATTTTGACCTCCAGATCACGAATCTGAAGTCAAAACGCGGCGGTCTCAAGTATTTTCGGAGATACGGCATCATTTTGTCCCAAAAATGCACTGATTCACATCTAATTCTCCAATACGCTTTTCAATAATACGTCGTTGTTCACTAACTCTTATTTCTTTATTTCCACAGACACATTGTATAATTTAATGATGAAAATTGGTACAGTTAATCCTCAATAATATTTTGTCAATGATTCTTCGAAAAAAAAACTTTGGACATTCTGTACGTGTAGAAGAAATGAAATAAAAGATAAAAAGGTTTTCAAACCAAGTTTGTGACTACGTTTCGATTGTGTGTAACTACAATCGTCTTCAGGTGAGAACTGATTGGCTCAGACACGAATTTCAAAACAACTAGTTTCAAAATGAAAATTGGAAAGGTATCGTATACTTAATTTTATTTCAGATCAGATAAGTGATCAACAAGTAGGTGAGTAAAGCCATTTTGAATATGAGACTGACATTTGCGGGATAACTATATGTGGTTATGTAAAGAAAAAAATTGTGGCTACCCTGTACATTTTGACATAATAAATGAAAATAAAACCAATTAAAAAATGGTGCAATTATTTAATTGATTTATATCCACATTGTGACTCTACTCAATGAAAAATTCATGATCATTGTTCATGCCTTGATGCAGACGGTGAATGTACGGAAACTTGAATATACCATCAAGATCACTCGTTCTCAATCAATAATCATTCTTGCAAACTGACATTGATCCAAAATGACATATAAAGTACAATTTTGGCCTCTATAAATATCAAAAGTGATGGAGAACTTTTTTCAATGTCAGACCCCAAAGATAGATTCTACTATATAAGTATCCAGCTACAGAGGTCCTTTATAGTGAAAAAATTTAATATTTCCTTAGATTATATATCCTTCAAGATATATAATCTAAGAATATTTCAATACCATACCAATACCATCTAATTTTTCTACCTATTTGATTAATGCTGCTATTTTGATGTTAGAAGTATTAATTTATCGTTTCATTGAAGATCATTACATTATTATATGAAATCTTTATCAATTATTATTATAGCTATTAATGTAACGATATTATTATGCGATTTATAATAGTCGAGGACATTGCTTGGTTACGAGGAGGTAGCCGAGTCAACCGCAATGTCCCAGACGGTGTTAAATCGCTAATAATCGAGTTGCATTTAAAGCTTTATCATTTCATCGACAACGGCGATGCGAAAATAAATAGAAAATGAATATTATTTGGCATCTAACGTATTATGCTCTCATATAACTGACGCAAATTATGGTAACTAATATATTGTGAGTAACTAAAAGGTTTTGGTACGTTTATGATGATGATAATTGTTAATAGAGATTTCATATAATAATCTCAAGAATCGTTTTATTTGAACGCTCAAGTAACTCTGATTTTTTTCGGAATATTTGAACGTGCCGTTAATTTTCTTATGGGTTTATATGTACCTCAATCTTCAATGATACGATAATAGTATATTCTTCAACGAGCGTATAATGATGGCCATTATTCCCGAGAAAATAATAGCCATTATACGCGAGTAGAAGACTATACTTTCTCCACGACTATAGCAACTTCTAGTACAGCCTTTATTTTATGAAACACATCAAAGTACCTAATAGTCATAACTCAACGATATACAAATATAAGAAAAAGAAAAACCCAATATCTGTCAGGGTTCGAACCTACGCCGTCAACTTTCACGTTCTTCCGCCTAACCAACTGTGCTATCAAGCTTTGTTGTAACGTTAAGCGCAAAACAAAAATATAGGTTCAGTATACTATACTATGGATCGGGGCAAACTTTCAATTTCTGCGCTGTACAAATTTCGTCGTGTTCACTATCAGTCCTCAAATTCCACATATCATTATCACAATCAACATAAGGTACTCATTGTATCAATATTATGTCACAAATCGTGTGACAGTTCATCAGATTGAAAATGAAATGACGCGACAGTCGAGTTAGGGGAGCAGAGCCCACTTCGAAAAATGTGTTCTAATGCAGCTTCGTTCGTTACATTTGCTTCAGCCTGTTGAGAACCTATACTCTTTGCTGTTGGATTCTGAAATTCGAAGTTTGTGATTGGTTGTCAGCAGTTGTTGTGAAGAATGTTCTGAATCCAAACATATGTCAATCGATAACGCATATATGTAATTGATGTAGTACCTATCCAATAGTCGTGATGATACGATAAAGCGGTTGACTCGGCTGACGCCTCGTTACCTAGCAATGTCTTCGACTGGCTCTACTATTATAAATCGCATAATAATCTCGTTACATTAATAGCTATAATTGTAGGTATCCTCAATTCTGGTTATACGTATTTAGTCTGAATTTATATTTGAGAAACTAACTCCTTCATCACCCAGAATAGATTTTGTTAATTCGGAAATTTTCGCATAATTCAATTTGAATTTAGCCAAAAGCTTGTCAAGGTTGATTCTTTGATATTAATTCCATCATCTAGAACCTGATAGAAGTTTGCCATTGTTTATTTTCTTCTTGTGCAATTCACCAATCACCGTGAGATATAATTTTGTCGTCAGATGATTTTAGTCTGTCAATTTTTTATTTCAATACAAGTGTACAAATCATTAATGATGGAGGTATATAATGATCCAATGTATCTATACCAATTATACATCATCAACCTTGACCTTATCTTTCTCATTGGATATGGCGTCAAAAATATGCCATTTCAGAAAAACATTATATTCTTTCAATTATTTAAATTGGAAGGCCCCACAAATGGTACCTACAAGCACAATTATCTATGGATAAACAAAAGTGTCAAATTACTGTTATAATGGCTGAACAGTTCCAAAATCGAAAGGTTTTATATTCTATATCTTCGTAATAATTTCCGCTAGACCCCAAGTATGATAAATCGACGAGATCAGCTTTTCAGGAAAAACCTAATTGCAATAAAATACAGGGTATCCCATATTCGAAATATCAAAGTAGGTACTACCTTTCAAAATTAGCGGCAACGCCGCAGCACGGAAAATATTTTAGATAGATAGAGTAGACTTGATTATTCGAGAAACCAAATTTTCAAAACTACGTTCCGTTCTCCAGAAGACATCCAATGGGACAACCAGTAGACATCCATGTTTGTACGTACAATGGACGTTTGAACTTGAAATGGACATCCAATGGACGTTTTGTGCTGTGTGGGTAAAAGGCCATCCACCGTAAATCAGCCTGTATAATCACTAGGTGAAAACTAATGTTGCCGGTTTGTTTGATACAATGAGGTTTCGTACAATATATGGATCAATTATCATAATATTTTTCGTATAAAGTCTAATTTGTAATTCAGATTCTTGATAGAGGGTTTTCCACAATACATATGTCGTAAGTATATAAATGTCGACAATGTCGTGATTACCTAGGAAAACCTACGTCGAATGGGTTTTCACTACTAACACATTTCTGCAATATATATTTCTGATATGGAACACGATGAATGAACAGAGGCCCGTTCATTTCAAGATATACCTAATTCTTGATATGTTCCTATTTCATGTCGAATAATACAAAAACATTAAACGATTGGAGTTGAAAAAAAGTTGCATTTTCAATATCACATAAAAGAGTGAAGGTCATTTCAATAAAATTGGATGTTGGGTCCTTAGCAAATTAATGGAGTATTCTGCAATATTACAGAAAATAATTACGAAAGTAGATTCTCAACGCGAAAAAGTCCAATACAAATATTTTTTAATTGGATAGTTTGTTCTAAGCATAATTTAAAATATATATATGTGCGAATCTGAAATTTTTTTACAGGCTGAAACTGGGTTGCGAATTTTGTATGACAAAATTTCATTATGCATATAATACCACCAAAATATCTTCGCATACATTTCCTTAACATTTTATTGTATTTTTTCGTTCTCTCATCTTGTCTTGAATGACCCGAAGAAAAACTTTGAAATTCTCATATTATCATCTGATTAAATAGGAGTAGGTGATGCTGGAACTTACTACACCTTTTCCAGTTGTATTTCAGAAAGCGTCAATTGTATTTCAGAAAAGTCAACTGAATTTCAGAATTCGTCATTTGAATTTCAGAATATATCATTTGTATACAAATGACGAATTCTGAAATTCAATTGACTATTCTGAAATACATTTGACGCTTTCTGATATTGAACTGACTTTTCTGAAATACAATTGATGCTTTCTGAAATCAAACTCGCTATTCTGAAATACATTTGACGCTTTCTGAAATTCAACTCACTATTCTGAAATACAATTGATACTTTCTGAAATACAAGTGACTATTCTGAAATTCAATTGACGCTTTCTGAAATAACCTCGATGGTTTCTGAAATACAACTGGAAAAGGTGTAGTGGCATCAATCTCTTTTAGCCCTGAAAATAAATGCATATTTTCTGGAGTTTGCTTGGAGTTGAAAGTTGTTAGCCTTACTACTTAATAGAATGGGGATTTTTTTATGTTCTGGTTCTCACGAAAAGGGATATCCTCACACTATGTTCAAAGAACATCGTGAGAACTAAGGGAAAGAAGGTAGGAGTTGGTGTTTTTCTTAAATTTTTGGAGATGGTATGCCTCGGGGAACACCTCCCTGGGCAATGAGTTCCAAAGTTTCGATGTTCGTTGGATGAACGAGTCTTTGGAAAGGGACGTTCTTCAGGTCTCTAAAGTGACCACGAAGGGGTGTGAAGACTAAACTTGACGGGTTAATCTCGAAGAGACTGCTAATGGAGGAACGATTGTTGATATTTCAGAAGAGCATCGCCCATGAAAATATCTATAAAATATAGATAAATCGCCAACATTTCTACGGTGATCCAGAGAAGTGAGTGAGTTTGTAAGCGAGGCATCACCGACAAGACGAATTGCTCTTTTATGGACATAATCCAATAGTTTCTCAATATGTTTAGGTGCCGCACTCCAAATATGGGAACAATATTCCAGGACAGGTCGGATCTGTCTATAGATCATAAGCAGCTGACTGGAAGTGAAATAGCTCTTAGCTCGAAACAGAAATCCAAGTTTTTGGGATGCACTTTTGGCAATGGACCTCACGTGATTTTCCCAAGAAAGGTTATTGCTGATAGTAACGCCAAGCATCGAAATGGATGACTTCAATGGTATGGTTACTCCTGACTGAATTATGTTGAGCACAGTGAGATCGGCTTTTCTAGAGAAAAGACATGCTTGTGTTTTGTTTACATTGAATTCTACCAGAGGTTATTTGATCCCCACTCGAGAATTGTTGCTAAGTCCATATTTATTTTGTTAACATTTCTTCCTCGTTCATTTCATGGTTAGACGGGTACCTACTTTCTATTTTTTTTTCCACAGTGAATATATTTTCAATTTGGCTAATTAATGATACAATTCCACGATTCCATTAGAATAGTTGATATATAATTTGCTGAATGTTATGTTTATTGTAATACCTATTTGGTATATGCTAACGGAGTTCATGTGAACTCTTATACGACTCTAGGCATATCCAATACTAGAGTAGAAACTTATTATTGGATATTATGAGTGAGAACCAGTTCCACAAATGAAAATACACATTGCATAAAACGAGATTGTCAGAAAAAGTTTTGAAAAACTCGGTCAACATAACAGTTAGCAAGAAAGTGAACATTATTCAAATCCATCATGTTCATTCATAAAAATCATAATTATAGATACAAGGGAAAGTATAAAATTACTATATAAATGATCCTTGGGTATCAAAATCGCAGTGCGCATAAGTCATGGTAAATATTTTTTTCTACGGCTTCAATACAGAACTACTCTTTTTCTGTTTTTGGTGAAATCGGTACCAAATCTCATTTTGATACACCAAGTTTTGACTTGTCTAATTGGTACACAGAAAGAAGAGACCAATTATCATACAAAATGTCAATAATTCGAAAAATATGGGATCGACCCAAAATTGTGATAATCGCAAAATCTCCAAAATAGGTATGAATTTAAAAAAAATGTACATTTTGTCTGTGACAATCATTAATTTGACTTTATATTTTCCGAATTACTCATTGTTCACGAGGCAAATTTTCATGTAACAAAAATAAGTAAGTTTGTTCCACCCAACTCAATTATACCTACACTGAACTGAAATGGTCCTCTGTTTATGGCATTAAAATAATAATAAAAATATAATATTCTATGCTATCATTGCTTTTTAACGAAAAAATGTCATTGGATAATTCAATGCGATATATCAAGAACACACTGTATATTTTAGTGCAGCATCACAAGTTTTCAACGAAATTCCCAATTACTGATGATTATATTATTTTGTAGCAAGAAATTTGAATACGTGAAACAATAATATGAAATACCTGAAAACTTTCATATTCCAGTTATTGATGATACCTTGAAAAGTGCCAGTTGGAAATCCCTAATTCCCCAATAGATTATCATATCGTTTAGGTAAAGACTTGGTGAATCCCGTATGATATTATTCATCTATAGTATACAGGGTAGGGTGTCTTTATTTCAAGAACTGTACCTACATGAAAAACTATAAGTTGGCCGAATTTGACAATTTGGTAGCACACTAATATTGATGGGGGCTATCCGGCCAAAATATTTTAAAAACTGAGGTGGCAATTCCGGTTGCACCGGAAATAGAACCTCCCCTGTATTTATGACAACATATTCAGATTCTTCCTGAAGAGCTAACTTCGTAGATCTGTCACACTTGAGGTCCACATTCATGGAAATATTCTAGCCCGATAGCCCTCATCAACATTAGTATGCTATGGTATCAAATCTTCTTATTCGGCTCACTCATAGTTTTCCATACAATTTTCGTTGCATTCCCCGAAGGGACACCCTGTATTGATATCAACGGAATATCACGGATTATTTGTGAACTCGTTCACATCGATAAAGCGTATAGGTATATAAGTAGATCATGTTTTATAAAATTTTAGTTTAATGTTACAAATAAAACGTTCTAACAAACATTGGATATTATTATTATTGTTATTGCTTCTATCGATATGAAATAAAATAACAAATGTTTACGTATTGTTACAGTGATCATATATAAAAGCTAGTTGATTTATTATTATTATCACAGATTGTAGTAAAACAATTACTGAAACAAGTGAGAGATGATTATTATTGGTAAAAAAGTAGGAAGAAACCGTTGGCTTCATGCGAATAACCACCGGAATGAAGAAGAAAACAACTTTTCATTCATTAGACTTAGAGCAGTTTCAGATCCACACATCTAGAAAGAAAGGAAAGGGAGAAAGAGGCAAAAAGGCAGAAGAAGAAATATTTGCTGGACCCCATTCTGTTGTCAATCTAGCCTTCAAGATATCGCAACCAAGTTACCCTTGGTACGCAAAGATGAGGGTGGCACCTTGGCACACGTTTTCAGTCCACTGCGGGCGAAGACAAAACGCTAACCTAGACGCCAACCTGCGCTATTTGGCCAAATGTCCAGGATTGTAGCAGCCAGAAGAACGCTTCAAAAACCTTCCCCACACTCGTCTCCGCAAAACCCAGTACGCGCCACCACCTTTCCAACGACGGCGTGGGAAATTCGCCTGACGTTACTTACCTGCCGCAAACCAGCCACGTGACCGCGGCACAATCTCCTTAAAACCACGACTCGCACCGGCAAACCTCACTATAACTCCGATTCAGTCGTGTAACCGTCACCGAGTTTGCACAAGGAATCGAAATGCCCGCCAACGAGTACGTAGTGGACGAACCAGCCACCTACAGCGACGCCATAGCCTCCAGCTCTGACGAGGACATCGGCGGGTACGTCCAGGCCGAGGCGAAGCCGTCCAAGAAGCCGTCGAAGAGGACCGCAGGCTTCGAGAGTGCCCCTAGCAGGCACAAGCACGAGGAGTTCCTGAGGTCTGCAGTCGAACTGCTGCTGAAGCACGCTGTCTTTGAAGGCACCGACAGAAAGAACAGCGTACTCAGCTACGAGAGCCCCGAGCAGCTGCAGCAGCTCTTCGACTTCGGGCTGGAGGCTTCCCCCAGCACCCACGAAGACCTTCTGAAGCTGGTGAAGGACACCATCAGGTATTCAGTCAAGACTGGCCATCCTTACTTCGTAAATCAGCTGTTCTCGGGGGTGGATCCCTATGGCTTGGTGGGTCAGTGGTTGACTGACGCGCTCAACCCTAGTGTGTACACCTACGAGGTGTCGCCGGTGTTTAGCCTCATGGAGGAGGTGGTGCTCAAGGAGATGAGGGCCATCGTGGGGTACGAGGGGGGACGCGGAGATGGCATCTTTTGTCCTGGGGGCAGCATGGCCAATGGGTATGCCATCAATTGTGCACTGCACCATCGTGTGCCGGACATCAAGGTGAGTTTTTTTTTTTTTCGGGATATGGGGTTTCTTCGTTCTTGGGAGTTATTCTCTTTTTCAGGATAGTATTCAAAATCATCTTCCTAGGACGTATCGGTTACAGTAACTATGATGAATATTATTGGGTATGATAAATCAATTGTGGAATCAACTAGATTTGAAATTGTTTTCAATTTTGGTGAACGCGCCAATGCTCCCCAAATTATGTTAAATTTTCAACTATTATTGTTTTAGAAACGAAAATTTTGTTGACAATTCGCAATTCTAGTTTTTCGAGCACTCAGCAATATTATCAACATACAAAATGTCTCATAGACGAACAACCAAATAAAGTTAAATCATAGATGAGGCGATTTTCGAAGAACAACTATTGTTGATATTGAAATAATCATTATATTTGCCCGTGCTGATGTATTATTGAGTTGTTTCATTTTTGAATCATAAAATTGCTGTGAAAGATGAAAACATGTGTTTCAGTTTCATATGAGCTTCCTCGTAACGAGTAAACTCGGCAAACTCTGGAACATTTTAGAGAAATTTTAACAAATTGATACAGGAGAATATTCTAGAGAAATATATTTGTTTGAAATGTCCTTTGTTGCAGTATACAGGATTTTGAAAATTTTTCATTCACATTCAGGGTTTTTTTTTTATGCATGAATACTCACAATTGAAGGATATCACATTTTCAGTTTGCCATAGTAGCCCAATAAGACTAAATCCTGGTTCATGCTTATACGAATTTCGGAAAAGTAATGCGAATCAAATGGCCGCTGAAAAGAAATATCGCAATAAAGTTGATATATTTGAACCTTTTAAAGCGAATTTTCTTATATTATCATATCATGATACCACAGAATGAATAAATCAATAGTGTTGTAGAGTAGGAATATCAATGTAATATTTATAATTTTCCGAGTCGCATGAATTTTGCGAAATTCGTATGAGCATCCTTTATCTTTCCCATTTTCAAGCAATTGGTTGATTTATTTATAGTAATTTTCCGAAAACATCTGCTGACCAGGGATTATCACTGAAAATTATATCCATTCAGATTTTAAACAGTAGATTATTACTTACGATATACTTGATACTCGTTCTAGAAATACTTATGAAAATAAATTTATCAGGGGGTTGAATTTACCCTATGGTGGCACAAAAATATCTTTTGAGCAATCATAATCTACTGCTTCAATAGAATATTTCCACCGGAAAAGACCAGGCAGCTAATTTATTTCGAAATATCACAAGACTAAACTATCCTTATGAGGGGGCTAATCTAAAATTTTTCATTGTTTCACAAAGAGTATCATAATCTACTGTTGAAATATATTGCTTGGAAACCAGGAGGTCAGGAAATTTTGTTTGGAACATTAAATTCTAATTAATTGAATTCTCTAAAATCAGATGTTTATTCAGTGAGTACTAGGAATTCCAAATTATTTAGCGAAATCACTAGAAATGCCATTATGTATCGAAATAAATGTGTGAATTATGCAAAAATCAACCGTTGATATGCTGATTCAATTTTTGCACAAATTTCAGCCTTGAACCCATTGTATAACAAGAAATAATGTACAGTTCCGGAATCAGCTATTGTGGTTCCTGGCGATTTCGGTGAATCAAATTATTATACAAAAAATATCGATGCTTGGCTTTTCTCAATACGTTGGAGCAAATTGAGGGGATTCCCATTGAAAGACAGTTTCGATACAAATGTAATTCGTACCCACCTCAAGAAGGAATAAGAGAAAGCCCTATTTTTTTGGTTGACTATACCTTTCAAAATTGAGCTACTGCCTTTATTATTATATTTCATATAATAGGTATTGACATTCAGAAATTTTCGAAATAATTGCAAAAGGACAGGGCTGGTTTGACGAGGATGCTTTTCACGTTTTGCCTTCTGATTGGAGAAGCAAAGTCTGGAATCGAATTGACACCAAAGCAAATTCATAACTTTTATAAAAGAAAAATCAGATTTCCAATTTTATACTTGAAAAGATAAATCCGTCCTGATATTGAAACAACGGGCATTTTACATTCATTTGATGAACTCACTAATGGTAGCAAATAATCTTGAATATCAATATGTCAATAAAACACCACCAGACCACCACATAAGCATCACACTACGTGTTTCTCAAGTCTCGAAAGCTGAGAAAAGTCAGCTTTTTGTGTCAGTTTGATTCGAGATTCTGCTTCACCAATCAGAAGGCGGAACGTGAAAAGCAAAACGCAAAATTTTTGGTTGTGAATCGCGCTTTACACTTTACTCATTGTGATTCACTTTATCCAACGTTATTCACTTTAATCAATGTTATTCACTTAACGTATTGTGATTCAATTTACCCAATGTGATCCACTTTCCATTGTGATTCACTATACCCAAAGTGATTGACTTTACCCAATGTGATTCATTTTACTCAAAGTGATTCACTTTACCCAAAGTGATTCACTTCACCTATTGTGAATCACTTTACCCAATGTTATTCACTTAACGCATTGCGATTCACTTCACCAATTGTCATTCACTTAACCAATCATGATTCACTTTTTTTTTTTTTTTTTTTTTTTTTTTTTTCCAGAGGTGGTTGAAATCCTTTATGGACATCATATGGGTCAAATTCCCCATATGATAGTGTGGGACTCCCTGATCTCAGCCAGGTCTACCCACTAAAAACTCCACCCCCTTCGTAGGCTCGTCTGACCGAAGTCTCCGATGACACTTAGGCCTAATGGCCCATTGTATCTTGCCTATTTATCATCATTGTACCCACTTTATTATCTCAGTGCCTTGTACAAGTTTGTACAAGTCCTTCACTGGATGTGAGTTGTATATTTCTGGTTCGCCAATTGGTTGCCCAAAAATTTTCTGCCTTCTGCGATCCAATGCCTCGCATTTGCATAGTATATGTGATACTGTTTCTGGTTCCTTTCCGCATAGCCTGCAATTTGGGTCACCATTATACAGTCCCATTCTGGTAAGGTGCTCCTTGACTGGGGCGTGGCCGGTCATGAGTCCTATAACAGTTTTTATAACAGTTTTTATGATTCACTTTATGATTCACTTTATCCAGTGTGATTCACTTTAACCATTGTGATTCACTTTACCCAATATGATTTACTTTATCCAATGTAATTCACTTCACTCAATGTGATTCATTATGATTCACTTTCCATTGTGATTCACTAAACTCATTGTAATTCACTTAACCCATTGTGATTTACTTCACCCATTGTGTTTCACTTTACCCATTGTGATTGACTTCATCTATTGTGATTCACTTCACCCAAAGTGATTCACTTCACCCATTGTAAATCACTTTACCAATGCTATTGACTTAACGCATTGTGATTCACTTTACCAAATGATATTCACTTTACCAAATGCTATTCACTTTACCAAATGTGATTCACTTCACCCATTGTGATTTACTTAACCCATTCCATTTCCCTTTGCAGAAGACCGGCCTCCACGGCCAACCGCGCCTGGTGCTGTTCACCTCCGAGGATGCGCACTACTCCATCGTGAAGCTCGCCTCCTTCATGGGCCTCGGCGCCGACAACGTGTACACCGTGCGCACCGACGTGCGCGGCCGCCTCCAGGTGGCGCACCTCGAGCACCAGGTGGGGCGCGCCCTCGGCGAAGGCGCCGTGCCGTTCGCCGTCGTCGCGACGGCTGGCACCACCGTCTTGGGGGCGGTCGACCCGCTGGAGGCGGTAGCCGAGGTGTGCGAGCGGCACGGCATGTGGATGCACGTGGACGCTGCCTGGGGGGGTGGGGTGATGGTTTCTGGGCGGCACCGGGGGTTGCTCAGGGGTATCGAGAGGTGGGTGGCGATTTTCAGTTTTGATAGGTAGCACTGGAGATTCAATTGTTGTCGGATATATTAGGGAATAGTAATTTTCCTAACAAGTGCGGAAAGTGATGCTTTGCCGCACGCGACTGCCGTTAACCCGAACGACGCGGAGCGGAGACAATTTCCGCATGAGTTAGGAACAATACTTTTTCTACAAGCGTGGGAAACAAATTCATTTTTAACGAATGTAATTATTTTGTAAAATTTGCTAATATCCAAATTTTGCTTTACTTTGAATACACTCTTCAACATTGAATATCTTGCCCATAAAGTGTTCGGCTTCCATGTTTTAGACATTTCTAGAAAATAAGCCAAGAATACTTCTTCTTTATTTGGTGTTTTCACTTTTTTATTGTTGCACCATTCAATAAAACTCGTGTATTGCTTCTCATACCTTTGTTTAGATTTCGTTGGCAATAACTCTAAGTTCGCATCTGTAGCTGAGCTGCTTGCACGATTTCTTGTGGAAGTTCTTCATCAGATGAATAATACATTGTGGCAATTTCACTGAATCGAAAATTTTATATAAGTAACGCTTTGTCTGTCACTCTGACAATTACAAACAAATTTGTGTATTGATCGGCATGACAGCATCAATTGTTACCTACTCGTCATCAGATCAATCAAAGCCTATATATAGGGTGATTTTCATAACAATACATTTTTATTTATCAATATTTGTTCATTTTTTCAATGAATAGTGCAAAATGATGGATGATTTTGAACAAACTCACTTAGTATTGCAACAAAAAAGCTTGAACTTTCATATTTTGTCACCCACCACTTATATTTTACGAGGATATCATGTAAATGTTTTTCCCGCACTAGTGTGGTAAAAATTTCCCGCACTAGTGTGGGAAAATGACACTTTCCAAACTGAATTGGGTGCGGGTAGAGGGTGAATCACGCACGCTTGTAGGAAAAACATTTTCGACCAATCAAAAGACCATATTTTGTATCGTTACCATAGCAACTAGAACAATTTCCGGAAATTTTCCTCTCTTTCTGAGGGGAAGTCCTGTGGCGGATTGACCATTAGGCTGAGTAGGCTGGAGCCTAGGGCGGCAGATTTTAAGGGCGGCAAATTTGGGGCCAAAATTTTACTAGGTCCACACAAAAAGACCAAGATCAAAAACTAACCCATTCACTTTGAGGATACAAGAGACAGATATTTTCATTATTTTTTAGAGATCGAAAATACCTGTCATTTCGTGAATATGCTGGGGTCATCATGATTCCTAAAATTTCTTGAAATTCACTTTCTCGATTTCCTAGTAAATACACCCAAGAATATGAAAAACTATTCTATTTCAATGAAATAATAAATAACAAATTCGAAGTAAAATATATGATTTCCAAGTGAAATGTAAATACTAAATCATCGAAAAGTTGCAACAAGCCGATCTAATAATAGAACACATAAATGCGGGAACCAAAACTACGAATGTTTTGCCTCCTTAACTGATGCAGTGTTTGTTATTTCCTCATTATTCACTAGTATTCTTGGTTTGGTTGAGTTTACATATCCACCATAAAGCTTGCATAATTTCCGAAAATTCGTTCTAGGTGGAAATTTTTGTTGTTTTTAAACTCCAACTTATAGTTGCCAAGGAACCCTCGTGAGTACTACTCGGCTGGTTATAGTTGAGTTGATTATATTCTATTAAACAACACAATAATCTTTTCATGAAATACCAGAGTTTTCAGCTCTATTTCAAATCCTTATCTCCGCTTTTTCTATTTGGGAGAATTTGTGTCATTGGACACTTTGATATTTCTAAAAGTATTGCTAAAAGGAAACACTCAGTCGTCATATGACATTATACAAGGTGTTGTCTCATTTTGAGAAGAAAAACTCAATCATAGTTTTAAGAAAACATTATTTTTTCATGAAAACGTTGGCATGACTATAGTTATTTTTGTAGAACTTAGCACGCACCTTGCATCAAAAAGTATTTTCTGCTGTACAACATAGATGCCTAATTTTGTAAAATCATTTTTCTCGTAAGTGGTCTGAAGATGCAAATGATTCCATTTTTTATGTGAAAGTCACGTACGCAAACGAAATAAATCAAAATATCAGATTAGCTCAGAAAGGAATGAGGATAACAAAAATGATTTTTACTTCAAGAAAAAGCAGTGGCGTATTACTGTTCCCTTTAAAATAATTCAGTGCAAATCCCGCCAGCGGAAGGAATAACAAATCATGTTGCACTTTTGAAATGAACAAAAAAGCTTGACGTTCTGTCAACAAATATATCTGAAAATTTTCAATCAGAAGAACTGCCGAATTGATGAACACATGCAGGTAATCCGGTCATGATTTTGGAACGATTTCAATTTCATTATCATTAAGTGCGATCAAAGCAAAATTATTGGTACATCTTTTTTCCGCTAAGTGATTCTAACGGAAATGATTTCATCAAATAAAAAAGCTGATCAAATTAGCTGATCAAATTAGCAAATGTTGATTTGAATTAATATAATTTATTGATAGTATTCTATAGTGAATCTGGTTATATCCAGTTTTCGCATTTTAGTTGTCAGAAAGATGATATAACTTATTCATTATAATTCAGGGATAACATGATTTATAGCTTATTGAGTTATTATCTATGTAATACTTAACATAAATTCGGCGTAGTATGGAATTGATGGGTCATTGACAACTTTGATAAGCACAAAACGCATTTTAGAGTTTTTCAAACGGTTCACCATTCGTTTAAACAATTTTTAGAGAATTCAATTTTGAGCAATATTTCATTGAGAGGTCGATACACATCCTGTATTACTGGATTTGCAGGAAATCATTCATTAATTGTTCGGCTAAATGAATCGTTGATTTTAATTATCCATAAAAGACATACGTACTTTCATTTTGTACATTTCACGGATTGGTGATTTGAAAACTTGAGTTAACCTTGCTTTGATATGCATTAAATGAAATAATAACCTTGACATAATTTTGCAACGGGTCCAAGACCTTACCATTTAATCGGCAACTTTTTAGTAACGTTTTCCTTTGAATTTGCAATTACTAGTTCCTTATTACGAATAAAAATTCAGAATTCATCGAAGGTTGGTTGCCGAAAATAAAATCAAGATAATATATCATAATGACCAAGGAAGTAATTTACACCATTTTTGTTTCAATGTAATAGAATAGAAATGTTTGACCTACCTATCTGGGCAATTGCACTTCAACAAAAATGCCTTGTTATGCATAACACAATATTGCTTTCTAAACAATCTCTAAATAGAAATTGATGAAAATCTCATTGTCATCATCATATGAATTTGTTCATGAGAAAAAGTTCACAGTGAGAACTAAGACCGTTATTCAGATAAGAATTTCATTTTATTTGATTTCGTTTACCCAAATAACAGTGCATTGATAGATAATATATGCTTATGCTATATAAAGAAGAGGGAATATATGAAATATATGAAATAGCTGAAGAATTGATTAAACCACTAGCACATTTCCAAAAAGTTTAATGCTCGTCTTTGAAACAACCATTTTTGATTTTTGACCGTTTAATATTGGAACTCAATTTTCGATCCGAAATGAAAATGAAGATATTCTGTTTGTTCTAAAATTTTTATTGTAACCTTCTGTGTTTACATTGTACAGCACTATATTTTCCTATACTGATATTGTACTTTCGCCTTCCAGATCAGATTCTGTCACATGGAACCCACACAAGCTGCTGACTGCTCCTCAACAATGTTCAACTCTTTTAATTAAGCATGAAGGAATTCTTGCCAGTGCCAACTCAACCAATGCAGCATACCTTTTCCAAAAAGACAAATTCTACGATACCAAATACGATACAGGTTAGTTTTCATCTTGTGATTATCCTAGAAATGCCTGTAACTCGACCAAAAAGCTCTAATATTGAAATATATGTTGATGGTAAAATGTGTCAACACCATGGCATTCTTGATTTATGTAACAAGCTTATTCCTGCTGTGTTTGAAACAAAGTGTATTTATTTACTGTTGAAGACCCTACACGTTCTGTTGAGTTGGCGAAAGCAAATATTTTGTATTTACCCAACCAATTTCAAACTGACCCCGAAATAATTGATAAATCATAACCAAATTGGTTACATTAATCAGCGAAAATTGGACGTGCTGTGAACTGGAATGTCTTGACCTTGATATTTTCTTACTATGAAATTCTTAATGAGAGTTTTTTGTCGCTTTTATTGAAGGAAGGTGAAAAATGAGTCTTTCAGTCGGGATTTTCTTTGTGTAGATTGTAGTTTGTGGGGGGGGGGGGGTCGTTGAAGCTGTGCAGCCTCTCAAGAACCTCGAGCTAAACATATTTTGTACATAACCCTTAACCCTTGCCTCTTGCAGAAAAGCGCTGGAATTCTCAAAGCAAATGTTCTGCAGTTTTAGCGAAGTTTCTGCAGTAGCGGCAACTATTTTGAGGTCACCAGTTTCAAGTCTTTCTGTCAACTCGAGAAGCTGTTTAGCTTTCCTCTAATCGAGAGACTCACTAGTATGTCCGCTTGTCTGTGTCCTGGCACTTTATTCGAGTGAGATTTCATTTCATCATAGCCCACACTCAAATGTTCAACTCGAATAGTTGTCACAAAACTTCATCACTAAGGTTGAAGACAGATCTCTGCAATAATCCTGAAAAATACAATCTCCTCTTCAGATTCATCATGACCTACCGTCTATAAAACCAGCTCTCAATTCCACAGGTGACAAGCACATCCAGTGTGGACGTCGAGCAGATGTCCTCAAGTTCTGGTTCATGTGGAAGGCCAAGGGCACCTCCGGATTAGAGAAGCACGTCGACAAGGTGTTCGAAAACGCCAAGTACTTCTTGGACAACATCAAGGGCCGCCCTGGGTTCGAACTGGTGTTAGATGAGCCGGAACTGACCAACATCTGCTTCTGGTACATCCCACCCAGCCTGAGAGGAGTAGACAGAAGCAACCCGGAGTTCAAACAGCGGTTGCACAAGATAGCACCGAAGATGAAAGAGCGGATGATGAAGGAGGGCAGCATGATGGTGACCTACCAAGCGCAGAAGGATCACCCCAACTTCTTCAGGATAGTCTTCCAGAGTTCCGGGTTGGAGAAGTCGGATATGATTTACTTGATAGAGGAGTTTGAGAGGCTGGGAACGGACCTCTAAAATAGGCCACATGGCAGTTATCGATTGTTAGCTGATGTGGTTTTATTATTGTTATTATTTATCTGTAGATAGGTATTTAATGAAACGATATTCCAGGTCTGATGATAAACGATGGGGTATCGGAAAACTCGATATCTGGTAATTTATTTGCAGGAAGTGATTTTCGGAATAGAATGTTTGCGAAAGATGAACCTAGTTGAAATTATTTTGAGAAACAATAGTGATATCAATTAATTTATGATGCAATTTTATTATAACCTAATAAATATGTATTGCACGTTGTGGAGTATATTTTTTGAAAATGAGCTGAAATCATCCATGCTCAAAGTGGCCAGGAGTATTTTGAATAAAAATGAAACAGAATGAACTGAACAGTCATCATCAAAGTCAGTAGCTATCAGAACAATGTGTTAAAAAAGTTAGAGAAAAACGATAACATATACGGGGTGGGGTGTTTCATATGAACATGGGTCCAAATATATTATGTTTTCGAGTTACAGTTCAAGTTTTTGAAAAAAATTTGGTATTTTATTGTTAGCTTGAGAACGCTTCATCCGATTTTGAGAATAAACTGTACACTCTTGCCTACTTGATTTCATACCGTAGAAATATTTCCTGAAATTACCAGAGATGGCACCATACCTTGTATCGGTAAAACAGAAACTGTCCATCTGTCAGTGTCATCTGTTAGGAGAAAAAATACCGATAAGAGTTAAGCTTAGTTCATGTTGCAACGAATTCCGCAAATAAAATGCGATTGAAAATGGCGTAGCTTTGTCGGAAGAAAGTTCAAAAAACCGAACTTTATTGCGATTTCCGCAGAATTTGTCATTCCAAATGGAATAGGGTTATATTAAGAAAATGCGTTTAAAAATAAGAGGTGTTTACTTCACAGGAGAGTTGATGTGGACGAATGTGAATTAAATGAAGTTGTGTATTTGTTGGAAATATCTTAAACGAAACAAATTGTCTCTATCCTTTGTTTCCACTCACGACTCTAAGGGATGGAGAAACTATTCTTTAAGCTATTGTCCGCTTCAACATGAACTAGGTTTCTCGACAATTCAATCAAATTTGCGGAATCGCGTAAAAATAATCGCAATCGTTCTAACATGAACTAGGCTTTAGGATATCGATAATTATTCCAGATTCACTGAAAATATGGCGTTTCAAAGTCGTTTCAGTTCACGCCTGTCAAAACAGGAACCACATAAATACATAAGCAACAGAAATCTTCCTTGAAAACCGATCTTACCGCCATCTTCATTCAAGTCGTGGAAATATTACTACCTTCTCAAACGATCTACAAGTTTTTCGCAGAAACAATTGAAGAGCTGATTGACCATCCTATATCCACCTTGGATCGAACAATGGAGTCACAATACGCCATAAGCAAAAAAGCGTAAAGCCAGCATGTGAACGGACCAAATGAGAGCAAGAAATTAACTATGAAACAAATTTTGGTGAAAACAAATTGCTTGATTGATTTTCAGTTGATTGAAAATTGCGGGACGAGGAATAATAAACACCTGCAGTTTTCACAACTAACTGTCAATTTTTCATCCACAAACCGGTTCAACTACGATGCATCAGAATATCGGAAGACATCAATGCAACAGAATTTTTGGAAAGCAACCCTGATCATTCTAGATGTGAGAGCAGCTATAATAGGCAGGCGGATTTTCCAGTGTCCATCCAGTTGGTGCGTGGGTTTGAATGGCGCAGCGCTAGGCTCGCAATGGGGTCAGTACTGCAAGAGATCAGGGGCCCCTCCAATCTCGACACACTCCCACAGTGGCGTTCTCCATTCCCTCAAGTTCGAATGGGATGCTCTGATATGGGATCTTCTGAAATTATCTGATGGGCTATATTCACGATCAAGGCAGAGTTCATCTCATATAATTTGAGGAAAGGAGAAAATGGGGAAAATATTTACCGAATGAAGCAACTATCAAGTCTTCTTCCTGGAACGCATTGTAATTTGCAACGTTTCTGTTTGATGATAACTTATTGAGGTTAAATGATCTCATGGCAGCTGAATAGCTTCTCTACTCGTTTCTAGAACCCTCATGAATATCTTCTATTTTATACATTATTGCGTCTGGGTTTTTAACCTAATCAACTGCGTGTGATCTGCTGATCTGATGGATGATCGGTGGTTACTGATCTTCTTTAATTATCTGATGGGCTATGTTTACCCGATCAAGGCAGAATTCATCACAATCTAATTCATTTGAAGAAAGGAGAAATGGAAAAACATATTTACCGAATGAAGCAACCAATAAGAGCTTCCAGTTAAAGTCTTATTCACTTTCTGGAACGCGATGTCATTCGCAACGTTTCTGTTTGATAGTGACTCATTATTGAGGTTCAATGATCTGATAACAGCTGGATAGCTTCTCTAATTGATCCAAGCACCATTGTTAATATCTTCATTGATCCGAAATAACTTTTCAATGCATACATTTTCTCAGTTGAAACTGAATTGAATACGTAGTTGAAATAGAATGTTGTGTGGATTTTTAGAATCCTTTATACACAACAAATTTCTGAGGAATTGAGACGTTCTGAAAGATAACTTTCTGCAAATACGAAATCTTTTAGTTTCGAAAGTGGCAACAAAAAAGTTTCCGAGTATATATATTGTTTTCAATAATTCTTGAAAAAAAAACATAAGGAATGAGTGGAATCGAGCATTGAAATAATTTATTTCATTAAAAAAAACTCGAAAACAAAACATCAGATATACAACTTCAGCTAAAACCACGTGATGAAGCTCTTGAAAGTTGATTAATTCAACCATTGGAATAGTTTGCGAGGAAGTTGACGGTATTTGATATCAGAGTGACTAATTATCAAAATATTTGAAATAAGGACGTACGTCACTGTCCCTTGGATAGTCCTGCGGGAGCAGGTCAAACAGGTGTCGACCATTTGGCAAATACTGCAGGCGCACGTCCTATGTATGTTAGCAGGTCACATTTTATCTAGTTTGCACAATGGATTACACGAAGATTCTCCCAGATTATCTGTTTTTTGACATTTTCCTTCTCACGGCTTCATCACGATTCATAACAGCGAATGTTCACGAAAGTGAATTCGATGTAAAATGCATCCCTTTCATGAGCTTTCATTCATCTAGTCACCTAACTTGTTTGTTGTCTTTCAGTTCGCTACATATTTCACAAGTCAAACCATTACCAAATACTAATTCTTGCTGCTGAAATATATTCATTAAAATAGGTTTCACCCAACATTTCTCCTTTTCTAAACAAAAACCGATACCATTCGATGCGGTTTTACAATGTATTGATTTTTCAATAGAAAACAAGAAATACTTTCGAATTGCCATATTTCGCATCTCAGTAGTGTAGTGAAGTATAATTGGATTTTTACAACTATGTAATTTGATATTGTAATTTGATATTCAAATGATGTCCAAATAATATTTCTCCTCCAGAAATACGCAGTTAGAATAATTGCCAAGCTAGGGTACCGTGATTCATGTAGAGATGCCTTCAAACAGCTGAAAATTCTTACAGTTGCCAGCACCTATATACTAGAGGCTAGTGCATACGTTTTCAGAAATAAATCCATTTTTCAGTCCTATCGTCCATCACATAACCACAATACTCGTTCTAGAGATCTAATCTTAACAAACGCTCATAGAACTTCTTTGTATGAAAAAAGCGTAGAGTACAGTGGGTGTAAATTATACAATATGCTTCCAATAACTCTTAAGAATTCCCCAAATATTCATGTATTCAAAATGCATCTGAAAAAAATGTTACTTCAAAGGACTTGTTACACAATTCAAGAATTCACTGATCAACTTACATGAGATCTTCAGCTTTAGCAGGTTTGGTTGTACTGTTTACTCTTAAGTGTTTTGTTTTGAATCACCGAATACTCTGGTGTTACATTTTTTTGTATATATATATATATTTTTATTCATTCATTTTTTGACTGTCTTCTTGTAAGGAGAAATTATTTGTTGTTATATTAGGTTTATACTTCTTTTTTTATACTTCTTTATCAATACTCTTGGACTGTTTGTGTTGCGTATATTATTTCGATTGACTTTTATAATATGGGTATATGTAGTTATTTACATGTACACGTTTTTTGTATGCATAGTTTGCTATTTTCACTTCTGGACTTGACATTTTCTTTGTTTATTGTGCATTGATTTTTTTCAACTGTACTTTTCAACCAAAGAAATAAATATTATTATTATTATTATTATTATTATTATAATAACCTAATTATTTTAATGCTCAATATTATAATCCCTAAGGAGCGTCTCTCTTCTATTCTCGTATTTTGTAAGAGTCGGTTTACCGCCATAATGAAACTGGAGCTCTTTGGAAACATGAGTGATATTAATGATTCATCAAGTCACTATTAATCTTGGAAATATGATCACCCTATGGTTAAGATATGCGAATCTCGTTAAATGAATGCTTCCAATTCAACATTCCAGTGAATTAATAAATTATTTTTTTAATTACTTGATAAAACAGATTCGTATAATAAATATACCTACTGAATTAATAGATATTTATCTAGTCTCATCTTCACTCCTCAACTTGACTTATGACGAGACTAGCACAGATTTCCTCTAGCCAGGCAATAAATCATTGACGTACAAGTATGAAGTTTTTGTAGGAGGGCCTCAGCCCCGATTTTTTCTTAAAAATGTTGGGGTTATAGCATTAGGGCGTAAAATCTTTTATGGATCGCAGCGTGTGAAATAATCATATTTTATGCACTACCAGAAAATTTAGTATATCTCATTATGAATAATTACATCTTTTCATATTCATTCTCAGCACGATAGGAATACATCACGGTTGCAGTGAGGCTGTATATTCAGATTTGAAAACACAATAAATGAAAACGTGAAGGAATAACAGATTGGCAATATTTTTCGTTTACTAAAAGAAATTTATCCGATAATAAAGATCCTGTGTTTTCACTATTGATACTTTATTGAAATTGATCCTGAACATCACGAAAATCTTATTAGTTCCTTATTACGAGCCTCGAGTAAGAAAAATCAAAATGAATATTCTACATGTGTGAATACCAGAGAAGAAAATTTTGAAATCAGTACACCAAACCAAACAATTTATAACAATTTTGTATTTAATAACTGTTCATCTTAAATAATTCGATTGTATCAAAGATAATTAGTGTTGTTGTTATCCATTTCAAACTATGTTTGATATTCTAATTGGATAGACTATTTTCTCTTTCTAAAATTTTTGTCCAATTTATGGCGTTTCCATTTTTCATTTATTAGCTTAGTCGAGCTCTCAGCCACTTCCAAGTTCTGTAACTTGGGAGATTTATTTCTGGAGTGTTCCTTTCTTCTGCCGCATGGTGTCGCCACTTCCAATCGTCTCTTGGAACGCGGTCTAGTGCGGTCAAATAGACGCGACGAGAGTGCATTGGGACAGGCAACGCTTCGAGTGGAGATCTTACGTTCTCTACTCGGATAACTACCCTGCACTGATGAGGGCCAATAAGCCCGAAACCGGTCTGTAGGTTGTTAAGCGTGCCTGTCTCGATGTGAATTTGTCACGTCACATTTGCGATCTGCATTCACAGTGTGAATCGTTGCATGGACTACGAGCTGATATAATTCAATGTTCTGCGTGGTATTTACCAGGAAAGTAGTTGTTTTCTGCTCGTAGTCTACCAGACATTCATTTCAAACTACGTTTGATATTCTAATTGGATAGACTATTTTCTCTTTCTAAAAATAACATGTAGCACTTTTACGACTTCGTAACTTCCCGAATTTTTCGAGAAAAAGAATGTTTCTGTCCGGAGACCTGATGGAATTCCTGCGACACCCCGATCGTCCTGCCGCCTTGGTAATTTCCTGCTGTCCGTCCGTGTCCTATGCTCGTCCCGATCGCCGTGCGAAAATCAAAATGGACCGCGTTGTCGCGTCCCCTGCCGCGCGTATTGATTGACGGTCGGACGCGGATTGAATTATCGGTTGTTTTGTTTTCTGTTCCAGTTTCCCGGGTTCGGGCTTCGATTGTTTTGCATACGTCACGGGCGTGGGTACGCTCCTGCCGGGAAACTGCGGGGGGATCCACCTTGATTGATTCGGTTATCGGTTCACGTGAAAATAATAATTATTGAATCCATAGCATAAATCCATCTTGGTATCTCTAAGGGCCGTTTTTATAAACGAATATGAACTCCGTTTAAGCTGGAACTCGTTTTGTTGCTATGGAATAGCCAATCAAATCACTGGTTGTCTAGCAACTAAACCAAGTTCAGCTTAAACGGAGTTCAAATTCGTTTATAAAAACGGCCGTTACTGGAGTAACGATTTCTAATAGAAGAAAACTCAAAGTTGTGTCGACAAATATTTTCAATTGTTGTTCAAATAGAACATGTTTATATACTTAAAGGTCCATCCTCTGCTGAATTGAAACATAATGGAGAAAAAGAAAAATATATTTTGCATTAATTTGAAGTTTTTATTGAAAGAAATGATTTAATATCGATAAATGGCAAAAACCTCTTTGATTGGTAACAATGAAGACATTAAAATATTTAAAATCTAACGCACAAGCGTGATTTTTGCGAGCAAATCACACTCTGAATTGAATTTAACAATAAAAACATTGAATTCATTACTGCTAGTTTCAGCAAAAACAAAATCGTTAATTTATCTTGCCAAAAAACACTCGAACTTTTCTTTTAAGGATAAATTTCTTTGTAACTCAAAAATTTTCCATCACTAATTTTGCTCGAAAAACTGACATTTGACAAAATCACTCGACCTTCGGTCTCGCGATTTTTCAGTTTCTCTCGTAAAATTACTGATTGGCAAATTTATTTCGTAACGAAAAGAAATTTATGCGATAAAAAAAAGCTCTTGTGTTTTTACTGTTGATAAAATGAAACGTTTTCGAGGAGAATAATAATAAACAAATTAATGTTTTATTTTTAAGAAAAATTTAGCAAAATTAAATACTTTATAAGAGGAAACATTATTATGGGCATTTATCATCATTTCAGCAGGCACCTTGTATAACTTTGAAACTATTAGCAGTTTTTTCGCTGATTGCAATAGTGCAATGAAAAGAGAATCACGTTTTCGAATTTGAAGTAGGATTCAAAAAGGTACGAATATACAGGGTGTTCTATTAATAGCTATTTGTATTACTAGGGAGGAAAGTGCCACTTTTCCTCCCGCAGGATGTAGTTTACTGCACGACGCGAAGCGGAGGGCAGTAAACATCCAAGGGAGGAAAAGGCACTTTACTCCCATGTAATACATATGATTTTTCCTCCTACCCACTAAATAAACCTTTTTCTACAAGCGCAGCTCTTAGAAAAAAATGATCAATCACTCAATAGCAATCCGAAATGTATAAGCTATCTAAATGTCCAATAATTCAAATCACTAACAAGAAAAGAGTAGAATAACGTTCTTGAAAAAAAAAAGTTGCAATTGCCAGGAGCTGAACCCGGGACCTTCGGGATTCTGAACTCAAAAAACGTATTGTATTTGTATTAAAGAACTACGTTGAAGTAACATTAATGTTTGATTTTTACCAAAAAACAGGATATACAGGATGTTCTAGAAATTATTGAAACAATATGAATATAATGAATTCACAAGTTTCATCGTTTGCAACTTACTTGAAATGAGGGGGAGGAAAAGTATGAGTTTCCTCCCTGATTTGAGGGAGGAAAGTGTGTACTTTCTATAGGGGTAGGAGGAAAAAAATATTGTTTTGATAAATAGCTACCTGACTCATAAACGTGATGCTCGATTATGTTTCTGTTTTCATCATTGTAATCAGCGGAAAACATGCTAATAGTTATCTGATTCGACCGATGTCGTAGTTTCAAAATTATAGAAGTAACCAAAGATGATTACTTAATTTGGATAACCCTGTAAATTGATATTATTGATATTAAAATAATAATTACATCATCATGAGCAAAACAAATGGAATAATTGTCTGAGCTACTATGTAGATATCCGTTAATGTTCATCAAATCGAAAACATTGTAGTTTGAGATTTAGCTCAAATTTCATCATAATAGAACCATCAAAATAAAGTTTGATGTGAACACACTCCACTAAGATCGGTAGTTATTGAAAGTTCCATTTGAAGTTGGAAACTTCAAGCAATATCATCTGGAAATCTGGATCTCCCATCCAGTCAGGAGTATTTGAAGAAGGCCATCTAAAACAATGAAGTAATAAATCCGGGCATAATGAGCTGGGACATTAAAAAACTCGTGAAAGCCGCTGCTATCAGAAAACTCGTTAGTGGAACTTTTTATTATGGAAGATGATAGGAAAATATTAGGCTTTCAATAGTGCATTATTGAGATTCCAATATAGAATAATCGAGAATGATTTCACGTTCCTAACCATTCATAACGAACAAGGAAGTTTAATCGTTTGATAATTAATCAAAGCGGCTAAGAAATCGCTTACTATTGTTTTAAACCTTTATCAAGCGATAAGTATTGTACAATAGTGTACTTTTCTCCGTCAGGCACATTATACAGTGTCACACATAAAGTTCGGGACATATGGAAGTTTTTTTTATTAATAGATATAAGGAAAATTTGACTTCGCAGTTAGTTTGTGCTTGAAAAATGAGTAAAATACAGCATCTTTCCTTTTTTCATGTGCTACCCTAAACTGTCAAATTTGACATTTTTTTCGAAAATCCTCAAAAAAACATTTTTTTTAGTAATTTCGAAAAATGCAAGATAATAAAGTTGCTCAAATTCCAATTTTATACATTTGTTCCAAATTTGGACTCTCTGTCACTCCGACTTTTTTCCATTTTTTTAATACTTCGAATCTTTCGCTCTATCGATTCGAACGAAACATGATTCAAATTTCATAATTTTTATAAATATGAGACTTCAATATCATATCATAGCCCAGGAAATACCCACATTGGCCTGTTACCAGAAAATAAAAAAAATGCATCTCCAGAAATTCATCTTTGTTGTTGCAAAGTTCATCTAGTTTTTTCATTTCATTGTTAAACTGATATGCATTTTCAATGAATGGACGTTAAATATGTCAGTAATCGAATAAACGAATTTTTCTTCATTCTTATTACACTCGTATTCTTTTTTTTAATAGTTTTTTTTATCCAGATTGATTATTTTTCCATATGTCGCAAACTTTATCTGTGACACTGTATTAAAAAGTACCTAATTTTTTCAGTACACATCAAACTCAATGCGGTAATTCCTTGCATTTTCCTCAGAATGTGCTAGTAGTTTAAAATAATTACAGGTATCACCTCCAATTATAGTATGTTGAAGTTATAAATTTCAATAATTATGTATAAAGAATATCTGATATATTTTTCGAAGTATTGTCGATCAATTTCAATCTCTTTCCAATCATATACTTTTACTTGCGTGTTCAATGGACGTTGGATGAAAATGGATGTATTCTACAATAATTTCTGCATGGCTTCGAAATCGAAATATTTCGTCGTGTACCTGTGAAAGGTTGGGTGTTTAGGAATTTTGAGTGTATTGCATTTGAAAGCATGCACAAATTAAACGAAATGAAATGAGAGCATTTCGAAATGTCAATGCGTTTGATTCATTGTACAAACTCATGGTTATACTACAACATTTCATAAATCATGTTATTCGTTAGTTCGAAATTGATATAGATAGGATTAATACAGTAAATTTGTTTTTCTCTCCTGTCCAAGCAACAATTGATTGTGATGAAAGTGATGAAAATGTGAAACACTTCTACCTGCTATGATACGTTCATGAAATAATCATTATTATCCATCCTTAAAATCGAACTCACATCATGAAATCCCAGAGGAAGAAAACAATCACAACAAGTTACAACTCACGAACGTTAATTGAAATTTACCGTCATTGGAAGCAATTAAAATCTATCCAGACTATTGATTTTCGCGAATAATTCCGTCTGGAAACCTTTTCCTGGAACAAATTAACAATTATCCAAGTTCGGAATTAATTTCTCCTTCATTCGTTCAACTATTACGCCTTGCAGGCATCTGTTCATTATTCCATTTCTTCTGTTCGTTCATCTTCATGGGACGCAAATAGCACAAGATCGAACAAAGAAAGACGTTTTTCAAAATTATACTTGGAATGGACAATATTTTGACGAAATATAAAAGGTAGACATGCTCAACAGGTTAGAAGCGAGAATGTGAAGGCGTGAGTGAAGTTTTTGCGAATTTAGTTCCGTAATTTTTATTTCTTCTTCAAACAGTTTCTATAGGATTCTTCAGTATCATATTATAATGATAAATATGAAATAATTCTAATCAAAGAAAGCTGAATTCATGCTACTTCTGATTTTCCTGAAATTGAAAAGGAATTAAATTTTTCCTCTGTAGTTTTTCCACCTCTAGTAGACTAGTCAAATATGAAGAAATTCGGATGAGTTGAAATTAATGTTTCAATTTCGAATTCTAACATGATTTCATTTTCCAGAAGAATTATGTTCAATACAGATATCAGAAGAAAAAACTCCTTTCTACAAAGAGTTAAATTTAAGGAAGTAGAAATCAGGAGAAAGGAATTAATAAAACATCTATTATTGTTCTGCAGAATGCTTTTATTGCAACAAAAGTAATATATATTCCGAATAATTCAGGGATTTTCTGTACTAATTGAATTCGAAATAACTAAGTACAGAAAATTGTATTGTCCAAAGAAAAAATGAATACCAGATCTCTATCACATGATGTGATAGATTTTTTTGTCAGTATCGTCTTCTTCTCTATCATCTGAATTATCTGTATTGTTTGTATCGTCTGTATCATCTGTATTTTCTGTATCGTCCGTATCATCTGTATCGTTTGTACCTTGTTAACAACCAAGTCTATATCGTCTGTATAGTCTGTATTGTCGTGTCGTCTGTATTGTCTGGACCGTCTGTATCATCAGCATTGTCTGTATCGTCTAATCATCTTCTACTTTTGCATCATATTCAACCTCAACAGTCTACAGCACCTGCAGGATCTGTATAATCTGCATCATTTGCATAATTTGCACCATCTTTATCATCTGCATCATCTTTATCATCTACATCATCTTTGTCATCTGCAGCATCTTCAACATCTGCATCATCTTCATCATCTGCAGCATTTTTATCATCTACATCATTGTCTGTATCATCTGTATCGTCTTCAACTTTTGCATCATATTCACCCTCTACAGTCTACAGCACCTGAAAAATCTATATAATCTGCATCATTGGCATCATTTGCATTATCTTTATAATCTGCAGCATCTTTATCATATTTATAATCTATATCATCCTCATCATCTACATCATCTACAGCATCTACAGCATCTTTAACATCTGCATCATCTTCATCAACTGCAGCATTTTTATCGTCTACATCATTGTCTGTGTCATCTGTATCGTCTAATCGTCTTCAACTTTTGCATCATATTCACCTTCTACAATCTACAGCACCTGAATAATTTGCATAATTTGCATAATTTGCATAATTTGCATAATTTGCATAATTTGCATAATTTGCATAATTTGCATAATTTGCATAATTTGCATAATTTGCATAATTTGCATAATTTGCATAATTTGCATAATTTGCATAATTTGCATAATTTGCATAATTTGCATAATTTGCATAATTTGCATAATTTGCATAATTTGCATAATTTGCATAATTTGCATAATTTGCATAATTTGCATAATTTGCATAATTTGCATAATTTGCATCATCTTCATCATCTGCAGCATCTATATCATCTTTATCATCCTTATCATCTGCAGCATCTATATCATCTTTATCATCCTTATCATCTGCATCATCTACATCATCTGCATCATCTGCAGCAACTTCATCAACTTCATCATCTTAATCATATGCAGCATCTTTATTATCTGCAGCATCTTGATCATTTGCAGCATCTTCATCATCTGCAGCATATTTATCATCTGATGCAGCATTTTCATTATCTACAGCATCTTCATTATCTGCAGCCTCTTTATCATCTTCAGCGTCGTCCAAGAACGAAACATCCGGCATCCATCAAACAGAGGGCCATCAAGCACGACAAAAAAAGCCTATCGACCGTCGTCGCACAGAGCGCTTGATGCGATCGCCGTAACCGGAAAGCCGTTGGAGTAGGCATCGCGACGCCCCCGGGTCCGCCGCGACGCGCGCACGCCCAGCATCCCGACGCTCAGTGTGGTGGTGGCGAGCGCCGAAATAGGTCGCCCGAAGACAGAAGACAGCCACCATCGCGCTTCACATGATGGCATGCTGATGCTGCTGCTGCTGATCTAAAGGCTCTCCACATCCGGGTAGGCCGCGAAACTATCGAGAAGTGAGGTTAGGGCGAACGCGAGCCGTCGAGGACTATGATTGGTGGGGCTTAGGACGGGTTGTTGGTGTTGGTGTGCTTCTGGTCGGCGACATGGGTCTGTTGGTGGTGTTCATTGTTGGGATGTTGTCAAGTAAGTTGTAGGTTTGTTTGAAGGGATTCTGTGTTGGGATGTGGGAGGGAAATTCCTGTTTTCGTGGACATTTTTCCGTCCTGTGGGAAGAACTGTTGAAGAAACGAAATTGGTGAAGTTAGTTTGAAGTTATTGTGTCCGATATTCGAATAAAATTCAGGGCTAGTATCAATTGTACGCATAATTCCTGTCCAACTGGAGATCATTTTGAAAAAATATTTCCTTATCAAATGGCACACTTGTGGAACTCTCTTCCTAGTGAATTTTTCCCTGATGCTTTCAACCTTCAAAACTCAGAGAAAAATCCAAAATATTTACCTATTTCCTTTCTAGTATTTTTGTGTTAAAGAGCATTTTGTGGGTTTTTCTTTCATGCAATTGAAAATAAAATAAATATCATTTAAGTATATTTGGTTCAAAACCCCTTTCAAGGAGAATAAGAGTTTATTTTTCGTTTCATCACATCAAAAACTATTTAAGGGTTTTCCGATATGCAGAAAAGATTTCCAATTAAGTATTTTTTGCTAATCTGGTAACTCATAAAAATGGCCAACTCTGTACCTATAGAATAAATATAAAAATATTCGCATATGCTAATACTGTGATCCTTTTATAAGGTAGGTTACACGTTTTACTCATATTTTCTACGAACAAACGTTTTAAGAATTATTCGCCTCTATGTATAAGAAGTATAGCCATTATCAATTAAAATTCATTCATAACATAGACCTGTTTATACAACTTTGAAATATCCCATATTGAGTATTTTTTTGATAGCTGAATAGTCATTCTAGTTGAGAAATATGAAATGTACATATTTTGTTTGTTTCTTTTTTTCCTGTTCTGTAGAGTCACCCTCCTATCACTAAAACATTTCAGCAGTCTCCCTTTAAAGAGGTATTCGTGTGCAATATACTTTACTTACCATCAAATTGTCTAAAACAACTGAACGAAAATAAACGTATTCGCAGTATTTTTGAATACAAAATGAGCTTTCTTAACAATTGATACAGAAATATTAATTATTGAATATACTAAAATATTTTGGAGATACTGAGGGTGTTAAGTGATGGACTTGAAGTTGTTTAAAGAATATAACTATAATGAGTAAGTAGAAATTTGATAAAAATAAAATATTACAATTAAAAAAACTCCTTCAGTGGCAAAGGTGTAAGATTTTAAAATGAAATATACCCCAATTGCTCGTTTCGCTGCGATGTAAGCATTTTCGTTTCTTTATGTTGCCCTTTAAAGTCTTCATGCGTGAACAACTCCCTATAGGTATAGGTATTTTCTCTCTTGGAACCAATCAACTTTTTCTATGGACACGATCCTCCCCACATGGAAGCTTTTCACGTGGGTGGATTCACCTGACTAACCCTTCCGGTTATATTGCCAAACTCCATTATCGGACTACCCCCCGCGATTTAATTCGCTCATACCAGATGAACCGGAAATTACGAACCAAACCGGATATATAATACCCTGATAATTGAATTGGTTTTGTGCTCTATTTATTGATTGTAATCGCTCCATCACTGATTGGATATTATTATGTTGGAATACGGTGTATATTTTTCCCCTTAGATGTTGTCATAATATTATTATTCAAAAGCAATAAGCACCCCATAACTTTCATTTGTTGTGGTCACTTGGTATATTTTTCAATATTTATTCTATATCTTAGATAAGTGCGTATTAAAAAACATTTATATTATATAAAACTTCACTCATTTTCTCAGACAAATGAAATATATATACTAGCCCTCCCTATCTCCAATGCATTACATTGTTTGAAAGCAAGATCTAACTATCTCTCTTGGCATCGAGAAGAGAGGAGGAGAGCGGGCGGTTAATAGTCGTGTGAAATGAAATTTATAGAGGCAAATATTCAGACGGAAAAAACCACAGAAATATAACACGAATTGATTCTCTGAAACATATTATATTCATCATTGTTCATTTGTATTATATTCTCCATGAAGGTAATCTGTAGAATGAAAAGAATAAATATCCATGCAATATTCCACATTAATCCATTCCCGAACGTACGACTATGGCACTCACCAATGAAATGACACTATTGACACTTCAATCCCAGAAACTTGCTTTTAACCACAAATAAAACAAATTTTTACCATTTCAAGTGATGAGCAATATATTTAATACACGAATAAGTGAATTAATCGATAAAAAGCGCACAAATCAACGCTTTGAGAACGCTAATACGACAACACGAATGACCACGTCATGAATCGTAAACAATCTGAGAAACTCGTTCGAAACACGAAAACGGCGAGGTGGTCCGACGAGGCCCGAACGATAGATTCTTAACGTGGAAACAAGAATGTTTACAGTTGTGTTGGCATCATCAAAAGGATAGAGAATACCAGTCTTCGTTTTCTATTCGTCATTTTATACATGAGTGATTTTCAAGTTAGTTTTATGGACAATGTTGATTGACAGTATATTACAGTTGAACTCAAGAATGTCTCGTTTTAATATAGTCATATTTGAAAATACGATTCAATAATAGAAACCTTGTGTATTCGGAGTTAAATCGTTGTGTTTATAGAATAGTGGAATGCTGTGAAATGTTCGATATAGAAAATGTTTTGAGAGTGCTGATCAAAATAATACATCGTTTCACAACTTTCACACCTACCAATGTCGCCTATAGATAATCATAATCTAAAGTTCTGTATGACGTTTCTGCCGATAACTTCATCAAATGATTTCCCCGACATGGAATCTTGAAAACCTGAAAAAATATCTCATCATTTCAAATTAAATGATATACTAATTGTTGACTCGTTGGAAAATAAGGTAATTTTTTCATTAGGTGACGATATCTAATGTTCTCAAAATTTTTGGCTGTAGGTACTCACGTATTTTGGCCTCCTGAACTCAAATCCGATGAAGTCATCAGACATAATTTTTGCATTCAAAGCACACAAAATGCGTCATTATTTCAACAAAAACACCACACACGCTGACATCAACTTGTTTCCAACAATTTCTATCGGGGAAATACTTCTTTCTCCAAAAAATTATCCTTCTTGGTCTTGAAATGTAAACGAAACAGGATACTATGAACTTGCAATCTCATAAACGACTAACACTAGTCACCACAGCCAACCTGATTGTACCGCTCCAGTCGGGCTCAATTCTCGGCAGGTTTGGAAAAAGGTTGAATTAAAAAAAAAACGCTAAAAATGTATGAATGCAAGTAAATGTAAAGCGTGTACTTTATTTCAGTTGAAATAATTTTGTATTTTCAATAGCAGAAATTTGAGATGTTTTTTTATAATTTTAGTTATAAATGAAAAGCATGTAACTGGGATTATCCCGTATGTTTTTCTTTCAAATAAATTAATAAATCGTGTCAAATGGTGGAACATTAAGAATGTCCAAATATCGAGAATAAAACTGGAAATATTATGTCTCAGGTCTCATCAAATATTACCAAACTCGAATTTCCCACAGAGTAAATTGAATAATGGTTCGCGAACTTCAGAACAACTTACATAATGTCATCTCTAACCGAGTGAACTTTATGCGCTGGAAACGAAAACTTCCCTATCAAATAATATCCCTATTTACATATTCCATTCTCTTCGGGAAAGAGATTTGAGGAATATCATCTTGTATCCCATCGAGTCAAACCCGGATTTGAAAAACAGATCGTTGAAGAGAGAATGGCCCGAAAAAATATTGGAAAGATTGCCTAATATGTCTCTCGCAATTTTCTTGAATGCACTTCAGTATTATTTCATTTCTTGGAGTAATTCTTGTTCATTGATGTATGAAAAAATTTCCTTCATTATAACATTCATTCATTCATTCACAGCACACTGTGCTTGCATAATATATTGTTTATTGCATAACAAGTCATCTTCCTGCAGTAAAAAAAACTTGGGTGTCATTTCAATCAAATGGATTTCAGAGCAAACTCCGACGAATACAATACCTGAATATCAAAGTGTTTAGTCCTTTTTATTATACATTTCACAATTGAGTGTTGAGTGGTGTTTATTTCGATATCAGTAGTGAAAAATGACACCCATGTGGTGAAGTAGAACGATTCTGTAATATGAAATCATAAAAACACCAAATGGTTGAAATGTAATATTCTCAACGGTGTTATCATGCTATCAATCACGTTAATGCATAAAAAATACGTATTATATAAAATTAACACCATGTTACACCGTGTCATATCACGATGGAATCGAGGCAGACACCAGATTTGATATGAATTGATGAAAATATTGCATGTATAAGCATTTGAATAGTGTGAATTTTTTGCGCTCAAGCGTTCGATCCTAGAACCTTAGAACTTTTGGCGATAGGTGGCTCTGACGTCCTTCCTACCACACCTGATTTCAATATTGGGCATGATAAATTGGACTTCGCAGTATCAATTCAAGCAATTATTGTCCTAGACTAGGCTCTAGTGCCTGAAACAGTTCGTCATCAACTGAAATCATATAAATTATATCCCAATAGGTAATCTAACCTAGTAAAAAACACCGGAGGTGGTGAAGAAAAGCACTGATGCGCCTGTGAACACACTCATGAATATGGTGTTCCTTCCCACCAGAAAAGTATTCGCATGTACCTGCTCAGTGTTTAAACGCACCACGCACCGAAGAGAATTTCGTTGAAGTAGAATTCAGCATCAAGAAAATAACAAAATGTGCATCACACCACTGCGGTGTTGAATCGCACTTTCAAAAATGCATAAACAACGTCAAAAAGTGTTCATATATGGGAAAGTGGTGAATAATATGCCGGTGTTTACTGACACTAAAACAATCAGGACCTCAGGGGACACCAGTCGGTGTATTTTACTGTGTATGCAAACATCGAAATTTGATCACCCTGTACAGTAAAAATATATTTCATATATTTATCATTTTGTTGTTGTAGGGATATTGATTTTGACGAGGATTTTGATTAATTTTTAGACAGTGCGTGAATATTCGCAAAAATATGTTATCAACACTTAACAAATTTCCACAAATTCTGGATTATGATAACACTGCGGGATGAATAAAAATACTGTGTTGGAATTGAGTGGGCTGTGGCATGGTGCAAATGAAAACGAATCGTCGATTCAAAATTAAAAAAAAAATAATCCATGAAATAATCTGAATAAATACAACTCGTGTTAAATATAATTGATCACGTTTGGGACTGTATTATTCTATAGAATGAGATGGTAGACCTTGCGAAATATATTGCGATTCAATGAAGCGAATACCAAAGGCGAGAAAAGAGATTTCAATTGGGTCTGAAAACAAAAGAACGAAGAGCACAACGAAATGAAACATGAGACACCTCTCTGGTTGGACCATTAGGGATGAAATAAAAACAAGAAGCGTTGAAAGGATAATATTAAAACAGGCAGAAGAGAAACATTCGTAATGGTAACAGCACTGGATTATACACAGGACGTTCCAACGAAAACTACACACGGCAATGTCTCATTTCAAATTCAAAAAACTAAAAATTTTGAATACAATGAAGGTTGAGTGGCTTCTCCTTTGAAAGGTTATTGAAACCTCTTTCTAACGCTGTCTCATTTTTGGAATTTATTTGAAGAATTTTGTGCAAAAGTCTTTGGTTTTTGGAGTTTCAAACAAAAGTTCGATATTTCGACTTTTAGACATATGTGAATATCATGGTTATTTGTTAAGTTACGAGATTATTACTTTCACATTCTTTAAGCATCAGACACTTTTTTTGAATGATCCAGTGGCATCAAGAAAATCTGAAGAAAAAGTGCAATGATATGTTAGAAATCTCCATTCAAAGTAATAATAATTGTGATATTGTATCTAAGATATATTTAAATCGCCAAAATGTAAGTTATCATCTCGTAACATTAAAAAAATATATCGAGACATGTGCGTAAAATTCGATTTCAATACAAAAATAGAAATTTGCCCACCCTGTGGGACTCAATGAACGACAATAATACATCTCATTATATTGAATCAGATACCCATGTAGCTCTTATTTTGGCAATGTTTTTACAAAATGTACTTGATCTACAAAAAGTTTGATCCACGTGATGAGGCATTTGAATATATTCTAGCTTGCATGATGTTCCACGAACATTATAGGTTTTTCTCCCGTACATTCAAGAGATACAAAAATGGTGGGTTTTCTGAAGCAATAATTTGTGACGAAGTTTTCAGTTCTTTGTGGTAAGTTTCATCGAATACAGAATGTATTTCAGTTCCAGCTCACAAAAAAAAACTCCTATCACAAGTGCGAGAATCATGTAAAAGGACTCGAAATGGAACAATTGATAGTTTATCTAACGCCGGTTGGGTATTGAAAAAAACTGTCTCATGAATAATAAGTTTTATTCACCACTTATATATAAATACATGTGAAAAGTACAATCTTAAATGAGATAAAAAGTGAATAAATGAATACTCGATAGGTGTGTAACACTTGTTTCGAGAGACAACTAACAAAAAGCAATAACATAAACTGACATGAGGTAAATATAAAAAGAAGAGTAACATAGGTATCTACATATAAAACTAAATATAAAAATTATAAGAATATAAGATATACATATTACATAAGACTTAATACAAACTCACTCAGACAGAAAATCAAAGAGTAAGATCAAATTCAAACAAACATCTCATTTATATTAGATCTGCTGAATATGACAATTATTATAATATTTAGATCTGTTTAAAAAAAAGAATAAATAGAGAAAAAAAATTATGAGGAATATGGAGCAAGTACAAATTATTACATTTTCACTTCCACTATAGGGAATAGTAGTTACTTTAAATAATCAAATTACTGAATTATTGAGAATGAATTTTCTTAGGGATTTCTTGAATCGGTTTATTGGCTACACAACTTTAATTGAGTCGGGAATTGTGTTGTAAAGTTTTGGTGCCAAATATGTATATGTCTTTTGTGTGATGGTTTTCAACATCAATGGAGCAATATATAAGTCTTTTTGACGGGTGTCATAGTTGTGTGCCGGTAGTTGAGCTTTGTCTTTCGATGTGTGGTATTTAATACAAGACTGTAGGAAAAACAATTGCGAAAGGTCAAGGATTTTCGCTTCGGAGTATAATGCTTGTGTGGGGTACCGGGATTTTTTTTCAAATATTAATTTTAGGAACCTGCGTTGTATTACTTCCAATGGGTGAATATGTGTTTTTAATGTCCCTCCCCAGACTGTTATTGAGTAACGAAGATGGCTTTCAACTAGTGAGTAATAGATGGTTTTAAGATGACGTAAAGGTAATATACTTTTCATAACTTTAAAATATACAAAATTGTTCTCAGCTTCTTTATTATATACTGAATATGGATGTCCCATCTCAAATGTGGATCCATTACTACTCCCAAGTATTTAATTTTTGTTTCAGGTAGTATACTGAAAACTTCTGATCCAACACTGACGTCGATCCTATCAAAAGTAGGAGCGCTAGCGGAGTTGCAACTGAACGGTAAGTAATTGGTTTTTTCGATATTGAGACTCAATAACTTATGTTTCAGCCAATTCATTATTATATTGAAGTCCTTTTCGATGATCTTTTTTAGTGAAAGCCAGTTATCGGACTCGTAGAAAATGGCTGTATCGTCAGCAAAACCGATAATACTCCCATTACACTCTAGTGAAAACAATTCATTCACATATATATTAAAGAGAATAGGTCCAAGAACCGAGCCCTGAGGTACGAAGGTATGAATATCCGGGGAGTTTATATAATAAAGGTTCAGGCTCAGAAAGATTAATCCAGAACTTTGCGTTGTGAGATGTTCAAAACCAAAATTGATGATGGCCGTTTTCGATTCCAACAAGGTTTGCCCCACGAAATCCAAAATAAAACAATTTTCGGTGCACAGCGCGAGTAGCGAGGCTGGAGAAATCCGGCTGAAATATCGCCAGAAGTTCTGCCTTGAGAAATTCCTCACATTATTTGCTTCGAGTGTATCTAATAAATTCAGCAAATAAAACCTCACGTCCCGACTAGTCGGTTTGTAACCGTCATTCGAGATTTGCCGGTTTACCCAAAAAATCTGATGCTGAACGAGTTATATCGTTTGGGGGAGTATAAAGGGTACAACAATTCCCTACCTCATAATGTTATATTTTCCATTATATCGATTCTAATTCTGATGATCCAAGGTGCATCAGTCATAGAAATCTAGAAAATTCCTTTACACATTATAATTTGCATTCGATATTTAAAATAAAAGATGCACTGTAAAATCCTGATTGCAATAGAAAACAAAATGCGAATGATATTCCTAACTTTGATGCAATAAATGTGTTGAGAGGCCGATTATCACCTCAAAATTTTATAGATTTCAAGCAAATGAAAATCCTGCAAAAAGTGATGCGTATATACAGTGAGGAACAACATCCCTCCTGTAACTTCTCTATTTTGGCGGATTAATGCACAACTTTTTCATTAATCTGTTACTTTCTTCCACTGTCATTAGATCATAATATTTTCCTTCAAGGACTTTGATACCTTTTGCACGAACTTCATTTGTCATACAAACATATACAGGGTGATTCATTGGGAAATGCGCATACCATAAGAGTAGATGGAGGACACCAAGGTGCTTCCAAATAACCTATATTTCATGGGTCTATCGTTCTTTATAACCAAGATACAGGATGATTTGTTAATTTTTACAATTTTTTCAATTGATCATAACTTATGAACCACCCTATACATTTTTGTGATATTTGATACGTATGTTCTGTGTCCACAGTGGTGTCGATCAACATAATGAAGAAAAGTCTTATTCCAGGTCCGGCTTTGAGAAAATTAAAAAGTAGGTTTCGAGTTGAAATAACATCCTGTACATCAATATTTTGAAATTTCATCTACAGATTTGAAAAGAGCAGAAAAAACTGAGTGAGACCGAATGCATTTTGTGTTTCCGCATACAACTTTTCCACTTATTAACTTGAGTCAAATCTAGATTTTTTGATAAATTGAGAGGCACAAAATTTAAAAAAATTGATTTGTTTTCCCAAATGGTAATTTTCCATCTTCAATCCATGAAATCATCAACCATTCCTCATTATCTTAATTTCTGGATTCAAATCTTATTGAAAAAATGACAGGTCCTTATTCGAAACAAATTATTATTATACCAATGACTATTTTCAAAACATCTTGTATACTGGGATCAAATCTAGACGTTTCGATAGAATGAGGTCGCACAAAATTTAGAAAAAAATGTTTTCTTCCCCAAATGGTACTTTGCCAGCTTTGATCCAAGAAATCATCAACTATTTCTCATTTTCCTTATAATTTTTGTATTCCCGTATTTGTTGCAATGTGATTATTGTTCAAAATGAAGTTCGGAATGGGCATTCGTCCCCATTTCCGTGATTTTTTCATCAATGAATAAATGTTTTGATAATGTTTTATGCATACAAGGTGTTTAAAAGTTAGTCGTTGGTATAATGATAATTTGTTTCAAATAAGGACATGTTCTCTCGTTTAATCAATAAGATTGGCATCCAGAAATCAAGATCGGGTTGAGTGGAAGAAAGCACTTGTCGGACCCTTTTGGGTCAAACAAAAGCTAACTCTGCCTTTTGGTAGAAATTACTCATTATTATTGGAATTACTATTTTATGTAACTATTCTACCAATAAAAGCGTTTATTATTATTATTATTATTATTATAATGAGAAATTGTTGATGATTTTAAAGCTGAAAAACTACCATTTGGGTAAGAAAATTTATTTTTGTTAATTTTGTGCCACTTATTTCATCGAAAAATCTAGATTTGACTCAAGGTAATAAGTGGAAAAGTTGTATGCGGAAACATCAAAAACACATAGTCTTACTGAGTTTTTTCTGCTCTTTCCAAATCTGTGAATGAAATTTCAAAATATTGATGACAGGGTGTTGTCTCGACTAAATACCTACTTTTTATTTTTTAAAGGCCGGACCTGGAATATGACCTTTCTTCATTATGATAATCGACACTAATGTGGACAAAGAACATACGTACCAAATATCACAAAAATGTATAGGGTAGTTCATAAGTTATGATGAATTGAAAAAATTATTATTATTATTATTATTTGGAAGCACCTCGGTATCCCCTATTTATCCTTACAGTCTACGCATTTTCCAACGAATCACCCTGTATATTCCTCATTTAATTATTTATTTATTTATTAAACAAGTGAGAATGGGCTGAGGTATACAAACCAATAAAGGTCCATTAATACATTGTATATAAGTATAAAAAATTTAAAAATATTTAAAATTACATTCGATTAAATTCATTAGATAAATATATGCATAAAAGTATTCCATGAAATGAAAATATTGCGAAAAATATACAATAAACAAGAAACACTGAAAAACCGATATTTATAATATAAAAACAGATATATGTATATAGATGTTATGTTCGACGATCTCGAGGACAATCTATTCGATTTTTAAAGATTGAAACCGATGCCGAGAAAACATTGGCACAAATCAGTTCACCCCTCCTTATAATGGTCTCATTCAACAAAAGTATTCAATATTTCTTTCATTTTCATCCATTCTGTCATCCAAAGCATATCGGAACAACTACCATGGCTGACTCGCATCCGTCACCATTAACGAAATTCAATGAAAAAATGCGAGAAGAGGATGTCAGAAGTATTTAGCAAATGGAATGCGACACTAGATGAGCTTGCCAGCACCCAACACTTTGCATGAGCTTCGCTATCGATCTGGCTAGGAGCAGTGGCGGACGTTCCCCATGTAGGCACATTTCAGTTTTCATCCATAACTTCTAGAAAAGTGTCAGAATCTTCTGCTGAAGGTAAACAACAAGAAGAAAACAACTACTTTCCTGGCAAATACCACGCAGCACACTGAATTATATCTACTCGCAGACTATGTACCGATACCCTAAGCAAATATACAGTATGCAAATGTTTCTTTCTTCCTAACACGCAATGCTCTCACTGGTACAAGCATGCCTTACCACCTGCAGACCGTTCTTGAGCTTATTGGTCCCCATCAGTGCAGGGTAGTCACCGACTAGAGTGCCTTCCCAATGCCTTCCCAATGCCTTCCCAATGCAATCTCCACCATGCATATTTCACAGCACTGAGCTGCGATCAGAGAGAGACTTGGAATTAGCGACACCAAGCGGCGGAAGAAAAAAACATTTCTCCACGTCATGAGGCATTGGAGTGGCTAATAGCTCGACTAAGCGATATAATACAAACGAATAACCACGATTAAAACTATTCGAGAAAAAAGAATCTCAACCATCAACAATTCACCAATATACATTTAAGATTATTGAAAAAGGTAGGCAACGAGCAGAAATCAACTTCTTTCCTCTAAGTGGCAAACCATACTTCGGTAACTTTATGAAACTTATGTTTGCTAAGAAGGCAAACTATAAAGTTAAGTAGAAAAGGGAGCTGAGTAAAGGCTTGAAATGAATTAGACATGATAGTGCAATCGGAGAGTCAGTTATAGAAAATTTGAGTGCTATTGTATATAGTGTGTCAAAAATCATCGATCCCGCAGAGAATAATCGTAAAAATATCTTTCGTACGTCACTGGATTCATTGTGATGTAAAAATCGTCAAAAGGGTAATGAGTAGAAAACATCCTGAAGCGAACTCGTTAACTAGGGGATTCATAAAGGAGAGAATTTCACTCAGTTGCTGTCTTCTGATTCACAGGATCCACGAATGATACTTTTGCATGCTACAACAATATGCTATACCATGAATAAAAGAGTTTTATGTATGTATGCCTAGCGTTACTCAAAGATGAAAAACAAAACTGGACGTGATGAATTGTAATATTCACATCAGTGACTATTTCCCATTCCTATACCAGCAGTTTTCAGGAAGATTATCAGATGAGAAGAAGTTCATTTGAAAAAAATATTGTAGCTGTTTCGAATCAGGTACAATACGAAACGAGATATAGAAAACAATAGTAAATCACTTCTTTGAAAAAAAAGTCATTATTGAGAATTTATTGTTTCACATCAATATTTAACTAAAGATTGGTGGTTACCATGTGCTTTAACTAAGTAGTGCAGTACCTAATCCAATAGATGAAGGCAGTAATCGATGCGACTGTGATTCCAGTGTGGCCATTTTGTTCGCTAGGATGATTCTGGGACATCAGGTCATCAGGGACACGTTTCCCAGATAGGAGGTCCTCTTGATTCTCAACAAACAACACAGTAACGAAATTCGAATCAGATAATTTCCCGGGCATTTCCTCAGCTTTCCTCATTACTCTCCTTTGTCTCTACCAGAACCTATCGAAATTAACGCCTTTGGGACGATAAGCGTCGTATGCAGCTTACATCTCAGTGCTTCCACTTCCGAGTGGCTCGACAAAAAATTCAATAAGGCTTGATTGCTCGTCCTCACCGTGTCCTTTCTTTTGTCGACAACTTTTCAATTCTCGGACCAGCATTTCTCTAATTGCTCGGGTCTGAAAAACATCTGTCTCTCGAGAGAGCGGTGATAAAAATGCGGAGCTAAGTTGTCGCGGAAATATTTTTTAATGAGGAGTACTCAGACCAGAATTAGTTTGGATTTTGACTGAAAGGTGGAAAATCGAGGTTATCTTTTATTCATTCCTCTCGGTAAGTTCTCAACAAGAAACTTTGCTGCTCCAATCAATTGGGGCATACCTCAAAAGTCGTGTTTCTTCAGCTCTGAAGGTGTCTCGAAGTTTCGATTTTGTATATCTACAATCATCGTCAGGTGAAAACTGGGTCGAAAACAGTATTTTGTGTGTGCTATCTTATAATTCATCAGTTTTTTTTGGAGGTGGATATCATATGAGTCGATAGTTCAATTCCTCATATGAGAATCCCGATCTCAGTCTGGTTTGCCTACTAAATACTCCACCCCCTACGTAGGCTCGTTTTGTGCTTCACACCTCACTAGTTGATAAGATGTTGAATTATTTTTGAATAGGCCGAGCGGATTTGTCCTAAATGTGAGGTGGTAAGCTACAGATGTTTTAAGGGTAAGGTCTTACAGGCGGATGAATAACAACGGCATTGAATAACTAAACATGAAGTATTTATTCAACGAATAACTATGGTGATCTACTGACATACAGGAATATTATCGAGTTTTATATTTACTCCTGAAAGAACCATATTAATTCACATAAAAAAACTATACTTCAAATATTTTTGAATACAACCCTGGCTTCTATCCGACAAACGACACCCTCTGTTATGAATTTAACAACTTCCAAAAATGGACAAAGTATGATTCTGATGTCTTTCGACAAAGAATCCGCTACTTAAGAGTCCGTTAGCTTCAAAACAAACCATGACTGCTCCCGATTAATTGAATTAATTTTCGTTGGCTTTTATATCAAAATCTAACCCTTTGTTTCTATCAAAGCGGCAGTCCGACAAAAGAACACGTGCACAATATTGTGTCACCGAACTTAAAATTAATGTATTTGTTTTTCGATTTTTGGTCGGCTCCTTTTTGGTTCATTTGTTTGTGAATTCTAGGATTCATCATTCTAGTTATTAAAAGAAGTTGTTCAGTGATTTATGTTTCCGGCGTCTTTGAGATTCATTTGTTTATGACCTCATACGTACTGTAATTCTTCTTAGTACGTGATTATCTTATCTGTATTTGACATTTGATCTTTGATTATTTTTTATAATCATGATATATTATTTCCGAGCCCAGCACAGTTTGACCAAAGTCTCCGATACTTACTTAATACTTTATTGCGTACGATCAACTAGGGACACAGCAAACGTCAGGATTTACATTAAAATAGTAGGAATAATACATTTTAAAACTACATTAAAAGAGAAATATTGACAGGATACATACATTCACAGCTGTAAAATATACATGTACTTAAATGAAGTTGAATATGCTACAATAACACACAATAAAATTGAAATGTTCAAAGCACAGTTTTATTGTCACCAACAGTTGAAACAATAGTAGCATTTTTGTTTTAGATATGTAACAACGGAGATTCTAAATTTCCTTGTATCTCTGATGCTTTTCAATTCTTGGGATAGGGAATTATATGCTTTGATTGCCTGGTAATATGGGCTTTTCTCATAATGAGTAGATTTGTGTCTTGGAATCGCCAATTCATTGCAATTTCTAGTCCTCACATTCATATTTGCAGAATATTGATCACTGTTCCTTGAAAACAAGTGTGAATAATTTTTAACAAAGCACACAAGACCCAGAAAGTACAATGAAGGCACAGTCAGAATGTCAAGTTCCGTAAAGTATGGTCTACAAGAGGTGTTACGATCCAGTTTTAATATACATCTGATAACTTTTTTCTGGGTTATAAATATTTTCTGTGCTATTTTTGATGAGCCCCAGAACATTATGCCATATGATATGATTGATTGTACGTGAAAAAAGTAATATATTCGTAAGCTATTGGTTGATATTTGAACCCGCAGGTAGCGAATTATTCCACAGATTGAGCTCAGTCTGCTATTCAATGAGTTTATATGAGTTTCCCAGCTGACACTAAAGCTCGATTTATAAACTGCGCTGTCGTTAATCTCCTCAATACATTCTGGAACGGCAGCATCAACTATAGCTACGGCAGCGGAATTTATAAATCGAGCTTTGGGCCTAATAGTTCATTGCATCTTGCCTAGCTGTCGTAATTGTACCCACATTGGTATCTCATTGCCTTATACGAGTTTGTACTTCACGCGTGATATGAGTTGTTTATTCCTTGTTCGCCAACTGATTGCCCAAAAATCATCTGTCTTCTGCAATCCAATGCCCCGCATTTGCATAGCATTTGTGATATACTTTTTCTAGTTTCTTTCCGCACAGTCTGCTATTTGGGTCGCCATTATACAGTCCCATGCTGGTAAGGTGTTCCTTATTGACTGGCGCATGTCAGTTTTTATCTGTTCTCTGTTGATATTTATCAGCAAGGATCCATAGAAGAGCAAGTGCAAGGTATTTGTCCTTGAATACGCTTTCTATAGGGGAAGTGGAATATTGTTCAAATTTAAATAATATCGAGAGGAATAATATAAGACCCTCCTTATGAAAACCAATGAGACATATTTTGAGAAGCACTAACCTGACACTTGTGTCATCATTTCTGGTGAAATAAACAATTCTGGCTAGTTGCTTACGCTGGTATTAGAAGCCAGTCATGATCTCTGGCAAGATATTTATCTACCCTGGTGGAGGGTGAGCAAAAAAACGAACATCAGCATTCCGAGGAACATTGTTCAAATTTGAATAATATCGAGAGGAATAATATAAGACCCTCTTAAGGAAAACCAATGAGACATATATTGAGAAGCACTAACCTGACACTTGCATCATCATTTCTGGTAAAATAAACAATTCTGGCTAGGTGCTTACGCTGGTATTAGAAGCCAGTCATGATCTCTGGCGAGATATTTATCTACCCTGGTGGAGGGTGAGCAAAAAAACGAACATCAGCATTTCGGGGAACATTGTTCACATTCAAATAATATCGAGAGGAATAATATAAGACCCTCTTAAGGAAAACCAATGGGACATATTTTGAGAAGCACTAACCTGATACTTGCATCATCATTTCTGGTAAAATAAACAATTCTGGCTAGTTGCTTACGCTGGTATTAGAAGCCAGTCATGATCTCTGGCGAGATATTTATCTACCCTGGTGGAGGGTGAGCAAAAAAACGAACATCAGCATTTCGGGGAACATTGTTCACATTCAAATAATATCGAGAGGAATAATATAAGACCCTCTTAAGGAAAACCAATGAGACATATTTTGAGAAGCACTAACCTGATACTTGCATCATCATTTCTGGTAAAATAAACAATTCTGGCTAGTTGCTTACGCTGGTATTAGAAGCCAGTCATGATCTCTGGCGAGATATTTATCTACCCTGGTGGAGGGTGAGCAAAAAAACGAACATCAGCATTTCGGGGAACATTGTTCACATTCAAATAATATCGAGAGGAATAATATAAGACCCTCTTAAGGAAAACCAATGGGACATATTTTGAGAAGCACTAACCTGACACTTGCATCATCATTTCTGGTAAAATAAACAATTCTGGCTAGTTGCTTACGCTGGTATTAGAAGCCAGTCATGATCTCTGGCGAGATATTTATCTACCCTGGTGGAGGGTGAGCAAAAAAACGAACATCAGCATTTCGGGGAACATTGTTCACATTCAAATAATATCGAGAGGAATAATATAAGACCCTCTTAAGGAAAACCAATGGGACATATTTTGAGAAGCACTAACCTGATACTTGCATCATCATTTCTGGTAAAATAAACAATTCTGGCTAGTTGCTTACGCTGGTATTAGAAGCCAGTCATGATCTCTGGCGAGATATTTATCTACCCTGGTGGAGGGTGAGCAAAAAAACGAACATCAGCATTTCGGGGAACATTGTTCACATTCAAATAATATCGAGAGGAATAATATAAGACCCTCTTAAGGAAAACCAATGGGACATATTTTGAGAAGCACTAACCTGACACTTGCATCATCATTTCTGGTAAAATAAACAATTCTGGCTAGTTGCTTACGCTGGTATTAGAAGCCAGTCATGATCTCTGGCGAGATATTTATCTACCCTGGTGGAGGGTGAGCAAAAAAACGAACATCAGCATTTCGGGGAACATTGTTCACATTCAAATAATATCGAGAGGAATAATATAAGACCCTCTTAAGGAAAACCAATGAGACATATTTTGAGAAGCACTAACCTGACACTTGCATCATCATATCTGATAAAATAAACAATCCTGCCTAGTTGATTACGCTTGTATTAGAAGCCAGTCACGATCTTTGGCGAGATATTCATCTACCCTGGTGGAGCGTATTGAGCAAAAAAACGATCATCAGCATTTCGGCGGGCTTATCGATGAGGTGGGAGGAGATGCTGTGAGCAGATCACTCGAGTTCGACTCTCTAAACACGTTCGACCTATAGACTTCGGGAGTTTACCCCGCTTGGCAAACAGAGTGCAGGGCCAGGATTGAAAGGAAGTCCACTTGTCAGCGTTTTCCGAAGAGTCGAGGACCGACTCGCGACTCGGGAGTAATGAATGGCAGACGAACTACCGCGGAACTTTCTCGCTTCATCATTACACCCCGAGTTGAATTGGAGTAGGTACACTCGGGGAAAGACAGCCAGGATATCGCGAAATTTATATGTCAATCGAGTCGAATTCATCAAATCTCGGCATTGAGATATTAACTTTCCACAATATTCAATTAATCTTTGCATTAACCTAATATGTGAAATTGCTTTGAGGGCTAATTATTGACAAAAATATGATCGTGTAATCTATAAATATAAGGAGTTCTAACGGCTAGATAAGAGAAGTTCCACAATATTTTTAATCAAATCTCGTTAACAAGTAACTTGTACTTATGAATTCTTCCCCACCTTATCTTAAAAAAAACTGTTTCTCAGACAAAATGTCCATAGCGTAAATTAAACATCAGCTGAAAATGACGATTCTCCATCATTCAACGTATCTGCTTGCAAGATGTTTCACATATACCGTCTTATATAAACTTCATAACTCTCTGGACATAATAATTCATCTGTTTGAATTATACAGAATCAATTTCATTCATATATCATCATTCAAAAGATCTGAAAAACCGTTGGAGAGAAAATCTGAAAAACCGTTGGAGAGTAAATGAAACTTGACTTTTGCTTGAGACTGTATCTACCTTCACGAAGCGGTTATTACCAGAGATAGCAAGGATGTTTCTTTATTAAAATCACTGAAAAAATATACGATGAGAATGAATTCGGAGGAAATTGAAAAAGTTCTGAAATGTAGAGTGGGAAATGAGTTTGTTGCGAAGTTTATGAAAACAAATGAAGGAATAATACAGTGGTACAAGGTATAAATAGCCTACTTCTCCGAAAAAGACATTACAATTACTCTCATTATTATTGTAATGTAAATGTCGCACCAGTGCCCCTTTAATGAAAATTATTCTCGATATCTCCGCTTTGAACTTAGCGGAAAAAGCTTACCTAAAAGTTTTCTAGATGTAAGTTCATTTCTCAGTCTACGTTTCCAGCGAAGGTTTATCAGTAATCTCCTGACAGCATCCGTAAACTCTCTGGATTATAGATTGTTTTTACGTGCTCTCTAAAAGATCTCGAACATCAGGCGAATCAGTCACTGAGATAATGAATTATTCAGTAATGATTTCGCTTCCATCCATGCTAGGAAGATTATTGGGTTGAGTTTAGGTGAATAAGGTAGATATGCGGAATTCAGAATTGATCAAAGCTCATGTGAGTGGTAATTATTGTGAAAGCAATCTCTTGTGACATGACACATGTCAAAGACATATAAATCATATAGATGTAGCAGAAAGTGTCTGAAGTAACCCCGCAAGTGTTACCAAATTTATGATTCCACTATATAGAATAGGGGAATAATGCCTGGGTTCCAGCAAAACTTGAGAACATAACAAGATATGTATATTTTGAGATATTCAGTTACAAATACTTTCTTATCTTTTCGTTCGTCTAATTCTGTTTTTGTGAATGTATTTCTCTACACGTTTTCTCAAAATCGGCATCTGCTTCCGCACAAAGGAAAGGGATTTCCAGGCGGGTTTCGGATTGCGGCATTGTGTTACACAAGTGGATTTTGAGGGTCCATTTGCATCGTTTTATTGCAGGATTGCGTACAATTCCTTATGACTATATTTTGTTAATTCCAGCTTCATCAATATATTTGCTGGATAAGAGAATGAGAACATTATCATTTGAAGACTATTCTAACTCAAGAACAATTGATGAACTTTTACTATGCACAGGTGGAATCTCGTTTGAGATATGGAATTAACTTCTGGGGCAACTCCATACATTCTAGAAACACATCAATTGCACAAAAAAGAATTGTAAGGTGTCTAGCAGAAAAATCAAGACAACACTCTTGCAGAAATCTTTTCAAAAAACTGAACATATTAACTGTGACTGGATTATTTATTTTTGAAATATGTTTGTTTGTTTATAGAAATAGGAAAGTAATACCGAAGAATTATAATATACATAACATCAATACGAGAAAAAAGAATCACTTGCGTATACCTTTTGCCAGACTGAATATTACCAGTTCTTCTCTTTGTATTGGTCCAAGGTTATTCAATAAATTACCTGAATATGTGAAAAATTGTACAAGGGAAATAGAATTCAAAAAACAAATCAAAATATTTAATACGATACATTCGATACAGACGATATAGATGATATAGACAATACAGACATTACAGGCGATATAAACGATACAGACAATACAGAAGATAAGTTACGATACAAGCGATACAGACGATATAGACGATATCGACAATACAGATATTACAGACGATATACAGACGATACAGACGATACAGACGATACAGACGATACAGACGATACAGACGATACAGACGATACAGACGATACATACGATATACAGACGATACAAATGATAAATACTTTGAGAAATTCAATTTTTATTTCTTTCACGAGCAATTTTTCATGGCGACCTTTGAGATGTATCACAAAGTTTGGTTTCAGGAAGATTTTCTTTAGTATATATTGAAATTGCTCATTACAAGCTCATTACAAGCTCTTACAATTCCCAAGATACCTATTCTTATCTTGACCACCCTGTATCTCCACCTCACATACTTCCAACCTCTCCAAGTATACGATTACAAATAAACATTTCACTCATGCGTTCAATCGAATTATTTCCCTTATTCAGCAATTCTCTCGACTTGTAGTAACTTTTATCTCCAAATTCGCCTTTTCTTTATACCCTAGAAAAAGCACGCCCCTAATGACAATGTACGGCTATAACAATAAACAAGTTAATGCTGGCCAGAAATGAACTGTCAACTCTGCAGCAATTTCACACATCATGAGGCTTCGTACAAATTACCATCACACTCGCATTATACTCTGCGGCTTCTCATCCACCCGCATTTTCAGATCCGCGAGCATTTTTACAAAGGGCATGTTTTCCCATGGTTGATCGAATCCAATCAGAAACGTATGGAGTTAACTGAATCTCGTTCCATTTCCATCAAATTTGCATGCCTGCATGGATTCCATACGCTGAGAGACCGAATAAAATGATAAAGAGGAGGCGCGACAAGATGGCATAAATCGGCAATTGTCCAAATGTATTGGAATATTCAAATATCATTGATTGCTTCACTAAAATACATGTTTTTTACGTCCACGTATGTTTACGTCATAAAGCACACTATCGCATCAACTTATATTTCTCGTTTAATGTCAATGCGCACTGCTGTATTACTGGTTGCGTGATTACCTTTCATATTAGTGACATTCGTGTAGGCATATGATGGTTCTGAAGATCAATGAAATTGGGACTGTCGAAAATGTTTTCAATTATAACATGATTTATGGAAACATATAGTAATATCGATACGACATCACCTGAAATCGAAGAGGCCACTCAAACAATAAAAAAATTGTCTTAGGAGAAATAGTGTAGAAAACTCTTCGGAAAATGCGTTTCCTAAACTCGTTACGTTTCAGCTTACTGCTACTAGTGCGACATAAGTCACTTTCTACACTTATTATATAATATACAGTTTTCCTACGATCACCTATGGAAACGTCAATAATCACACTGTTTTGTTATTCAGAAAGTAGCTCATATCACCATGATATTGTTTATTTGAAAGAAACGGCCGCCTGAATTGATAGAAATAATTAGGTATATTGTGAAGGTACTCACTGTCAATATATAAGCGTTCTCAAATCAAATTCATATTATTTATTGAAATTTCTGTCTCGTTTCGAATTATACCGAGAATTCTTTTTCTATTAATTTCAATGTGTCTTATACATAACCTCTGAATTCACTTTTAAACCGGAACCTGTACTCTTTGCTGGAACTATTTCGATGTTGATAACAGCGGGTGAGATCATTCAAAAGAGTACGGCTACAGTTTTATGTGCGGCTTGCTGCTTGCATCAGTTTGATATCACAGTATCACCAAAGAGAAGATTCTTTGGTATCACAGATGTTTGCAAGGAGTCAAGTCAAGGACGAACTAACTCGTACGCGCTTGCGCACTACGTACTTCTATGGTTCTGTATTCCTGGTTGCGTGATTACTGGCGCTAGCAAGTGTATGGTCTCAAGTTTGTTTATGTACGCTGGTGTCAATATCAATAAAATTTGTCCAAACTAAACTAACTCAATCAATGAGTAATTCACATAATGAGGAATTGTCAGAGAAGTATTCAAATATCATCTTGAATATGGAAATAAACAGTACTTGATATCGAATCAAAACCACCTGAATACATTTTTTACAAGACTTCCCGCGAAATGAAAGTATTCGGAGTCGTAGGAAAAATAGTGTACAAAACTCGTTGGAAAGTGCATTTCATTCACTCGTTACAATTCCACACTCACCGCTACGCGGCTCGTGCTAAACGACTACTCGTGTGAAATATCTCACTTTCCACACTTGTTGTGTAATATACTATTCCATGATGTTGGTGATCCCAATAACATTTTATTCATAGTTTTTTCAGCACTTGTATTGGTTTACCTGAAGAACTATTATTTTCTCATCAAGGTTTCATAACTGATCGTTTTGAAAAGATGGTATATATATATTATATCAATAGAAACAAACTGGTTTCATGAATCGAGAAAACTTTGCAATCACTGGTAAGGAATACCCCTTATCTCTGAAAGAAATATTTTCTCATTGAGAATTTTGGCGAAGATATGCAGGAATAAATTGTGAATAATAAAATCACCAACATTTCGAATTTAAGAGGTATCCATATTATGAACTGAATATAATACAACTAACTACTATTATAAGTATTATAAAAACATGAAAATTTGTCAATTTTTACTCCTCACTCTATTCATTAATTCGGTCCATCCTATCGTATAATCTACTGGAAATTTGCTATTTATTGACCGAAGAAAAATGAGCCACAACACATTTCATCCACAACCTCGTTTTTCAAACTCCATCAGAACATTATCTGCTGACGTTAATAAAGAAATATGATGCTCGTTAATTTAGTAGAGATTTTCTATACCGGCATGTTCGTATATGCGTTCCCGTGGTAGCTTGTTAACCAGGTCGAATATAGCCAAGGTACATGAAAAATGAAAAACACAAACAACTGTGATAATTACTGGATTCCAAGTATGCCTCATGAACGTTCGCTGTTTTTTATTGATATTTTATAGATGTAGATGCAGTTACAATGCATGAACGAAGAGGAAAAGGCAGCTCCAACATCTTCATCATAGAGTTTTTCAGAAATATGGTTATAGAAGAAAATATCCAGCTTCAACATTTTGGGATGCATGTTTTTCTTCCAACATGAATCTATATTATTTCAGGTGCACTATTATTCTTCTGATTATATTTCTTTTCTTATTATTTTTGTTCCTTTTGTTGAATGGAATTATTTTTTTATCATCGAAAGTTCCTAGAGATGAAATGTTACTTTTCATATTGCTTTCATCAGTTGATTATGACAGAAATCAGAACCTATTTCCATCTACTCTCAAAGTTTATTGAGAGTATTGGTGAGTAAAGTGTGGGTGCCAAAATAAATGATACGAAGGTAACAAAATCCATTTCCTAAAACCCCAGCTCAGAGTTTTGTACTAGGATTTAATCATCACTGCTTCCCATGCAGGACTTGCAGCTTATTTTTTCTCAATGTCATCAGAAATTCTTATCTTCGTCATTTCCTTTGCATTCTATTTCTTTTGGTTTCGAGTAATCAAAAAATATTGGCAATATACTTATTAATAACTTATTTAAAAATCACTTGTTCACTTCGGAACAAACGTCCTTTTTGCGACACTGTGTTCCTTTATAAGTACAAAACAGTTCTTCTAGAAAAAATGCTTCTTATCTCGAATACTCGTGAAATTCCAGGAAACATCGGAGGTCCGGTGCTAACGCGAAGCAATAAATCGTACGGCGACCTTTTTTTGTCTTAGTTCGCCTTGCCGCCGTGATAATGGCTCCCGTATTCTCGGAACACAATACGTAACATATGTTATTTTCAATATTTTATAACCCTACAGAATGCGCGATTCTGAATGTTCGCCACTAGTTTCACAATTGTTCGCTGCCTCGCTATAAAAATGTCGAACCAATCAAATAACTTGGCGATTATAACGAACAAAAACAGTGTTATAACACGGTGTTTTGTTGGAGGATTCTCTGATCCACCCTGGCAATACAAATTGGAAAGCTGACTCCTTTATTTTCTCCCACTCCATGTCGACATTCGGCGAAAAATTTCAGTGCACGAAGCAGGATTCCAAATTGAAAAATGAAAGCGCCAGGATCACGTGTGGCGTGAAATGTAGCCACGGGGGGGGGGGAAGGGGGCTCGTTGGGACCAGAGGGTAGAGGAAAAGGGATGGGTGGTTTTGCGATGGGTCTAGGTTTGTGGCGTTTCGGAAATTTGCGGGTTGGACAGTGGATTAGGGCCGTAAGTTAGCTGCTAGGGTATATGTAATTTTCCTGGATGTGGTTAGCAGGGTTCCTTTCTGTTAGAGTAATTTCCCATTTCCTACTGTGGTGAAATAAACTAGAGGGGTGGGTATTTATTGTTGACAATAGAAAATATCAGATTTCTGAAAGGAATGGTGTTGAAATAGGAGAACCGTTTTTGCAAATCAGGAATCACAATGAATATATAAGTAAGGCAATGTTATGAAATTTTGAAATTTGAATTTGAATTTGATGATACGTTATACAGAATGTAACATTTATCTCATACCATTTATGCATGGCATCCTTTTTATTGTCAGGCTCAAGAATCAGAATTATTTTTTCTATCGAATATCGAAGATATTTTTTCAATCAATCAATCATTTATTTGTCGATGAACGCATCATTATATGAAATATTATTTATATGATCTCAATATGCATGTGGACAAATGAAGTATAAAGCACCCAGAAAAGGTAAACCTTGGACATGACTTCCTTAACATATTTAGCCATAAAATGAAGATTTGAATGTAGATTACTTATAAGAAGCGGGCAATACCTTAAAAAATAAATATGAACAATTACCTATAATTATATACCTGAAAAAATGGAAAAGCCATAAATTGGACAAAAATTTTTAGAAAGAGAAAATAGTCTATCCAATTAGAATATCAAACATAGTTTGAAATGAATGTCTGGTAGACTACGAGCAGAAAACAACTACTTTCCTGGTAAATACCACGCAGAATATTGAATTATATCTGCTCATAGTCCATGCAACGAATCAATCTGTGAATGCAGATCGCAAATGTTTCTTTCTTTCCAAGACATGACAAATTCACATCGAGACAGGCACGCTTAATAACCTACAGACCGGTTTCGGGCTTATTGGCCCTCATCAGTGCAGGGTAGTTATCCGAGTAGTGACCGTAAGATCTCCACTCGAAGCGTTGCCTGTCCCAATGCATTTCTTTGGCGTCTATTTCTACGCAGTGAACCACGTTCCAAGAAGCACTTGGAAGTGGCGACACCATGCGGCAGAAGAAAGAAACACTCCAGAAATAAATCTCCCAAGTTACAGAACTTGGACGTGAATGAGAGCTCGACTAAGCTAATAAATGAAAAAATGGAAAAGCCATAAATTGGAATAAAATTTTCAGAAAGAGAAAATAGTCTATCAAATTAAAATATCAACATAGTGTGAAATGAATGTCTGGTAGACAGATATAATTGTTGTTCTGCGTGGTATTCTCTAGGAAAGTAGTTGTTGCTCGTAGTCTACCAGACATTCATTTCAAACTGTGTTTGATATTCTAATTGTATAGACTATTTTCTCTTTCTAAAAATGATATACCTATTATAATATTTCACGGTGAGTAGTAATGATAATAATTATTATCGATAGATGATGATGAGTATTTACAAATTATATGAGTTATTTACGATCGATTATTTCATGTATGTACATATTTTTTGTTCGAGTTCTTGGTATTTTGGTAGCTTTTTCCTTGAATCGTGTTTCATATTAATCATCAATATTTGATAATGATGATACGTTATCAGTACCTAAGCAGAAATATTGCAGCCTTAGATCTGAAGTATCAGCTGTTTGATATAGCAAGTCGCTATATAATATTTCTTGTGTATGTAATCTTCAAGATCAACTTTTGAGCAGTTTCTAGTGATTTCAGGTAATTATATGTAATGTCACCCCATACTGTTGTGATACCGTATGTGAGATGGGTTTGAATCAGGGCTTATGTGGCCTTTTTCCAGGAAAGCAGGTATATATCTACTTACTTTCGTGGTGATCTGATTGTCAGGATTTCAGTAGATGTTTCTCGCATCCATCAAAACCTCCGTATCAAATACACGACATTTATTTTTCATTCGAGCAGAGTAGGTCTTACGTAAAGTTAGATCTGGTGAATATCACAGTGCTCGAAGCAAAATTTATCGCTCCACGCCTACATGGATCCGTATTAGCCTGTTCCTTCACACCCAATAACAATATTTCAAATGGGATTTTATTCGCAAACAGGGAGTTTCACTTCTTTCGGTGGTTATATCCGCGATACAGAAACGGATTTGGACATTCGGCATATCTCCAGGAGTTGAGCACTTTGCAACAAAATCTGTCCTGTAGTGAACCAACTATTCGCGATAGAAAATAACACGTAGCACTATCTCATGGTAATAACTCGAACTTCTCGAAGTGGTATCGTTTTTGTTTTGTTTTCATATTTTTGATATTTTTGTCATTGTGACGACATAGGTGTCTTTGCCACCAAACAATAACTGAAACGAGAAAAACGATAAGATTTCACATGTATTTCACCAGAACATCTCTCGAAAAAGTGCTAAGCTAGTCTGTGGGTTATCCCCCAGAGAGTTCAGTGGTTATCCCACTTCGAGTGGTTCACGAGTCTTTGCTAGGTAGCGTATCCACAGCGTATCGCTTAGCACCATAGATCTCATTGCTTACGCTAGATACGGTATCCAGGTTAGGTCCAGGGGGGTTGAAAGTACTGGGCCATTGATTGGTCGTTTTCATTTTTGTCCATACATGTGTTGTACCACGTGATCATGTAGTACCTACTTTCTTGCAGACCGCTCTAGACCTAAAAATTACTACAGGATGCCGGATCTATCGTAAGCAATAAGATCTATGCTTAGCACCTATCGCGAATACCTCATTTAGAACGGTAAAACGGTAATAATTTTCTTCACAGAGCTGACGTTATCTTGAGTCACGTTGTCACTCACTCGTCATACCCATCACGCCCAAATTGCTCTCAGGGGAAGTTCAGATTGAGATAATTTGAGTCGATTGGGACAGTTAATGAAATGGAGGGAAGACCTGTTTGAAGTATTCGATTAGAAAGTCCATCTTTTCTTTGATGATGCTTGGTCCATTAACAAGAGATACCAACCCAGTTTCATTTATGGATAAGATGGACATCATCATTGACTATATTGACCACACATCTGGATAATCGTTCATGTTGAAAATCGTAATATTAAGTTTAGGATATTTGAGAGTTGCCACAACAGGAGAAAAATTATTTCTCCTGAGTAGTGGTCTTTGATAGATAACTTGGTTTATTGGCTAGAATAGAAAGGCCAGAGTTTCAACCATATGCCCATGACTTGTTCACGATGAGATCCTTGCAGCTAGAACAAAAATAATACCGGTGTGAATAAAAATAAAGACTGCAACACAAATCCTTCTTGCCATATCAAAGGATTCGTGGAGAATTCACTATATTACTGTATCGTCAGCAGCTATTGAATACCTTTTGAATTCACTTCTTCTCCGCAGATTCTTGCATTGAATTTTCAATCATATGGCTTGAACTAGCGTGATAACTAACGATCTCATAATTTATTTCAAGTCGGTAAAATCGTTCACGGCACGCAGAATTCGAAGTTGAACAGCTAATCTCATTCGACTTGACAGTGACTGGTCGTTTTCTCCTATAGACATGAATTGATTGAGCTTTTCAACCCGATGAGAACATAAAACACCGGCTTCTTGAGAAACTCTCCCTCCAAGCTACTCACATAATTTCCCATTCCCAATGAAATGAAAAATGTATTAGCTCCGGAACTCCCGATAAATGTGCTAGTCATGTAGATCCGGAGTGGAACGAATTTCAGTATTGAGGCGGTTACAGTATTAAGACACTACGATGACTTGTCTCGAATTGTTTTACAGATTCCTGCAGAACTGCTCTGAAAGTCGATGTGGTCCATCGTTATTATACTTGAAAGATCCCCAATCGTAATCCTGTGAAGTTCCAATCATGAGTTGTTATGAAGTTCACATATAGCTCGACGAGTGATTATGGAACTGTGGGAGGAGAATATTCCCCCACCACATTTCTCCCTAATTAAACTCTTTCATCAGAGTCTTTCTGTTTGTTTTCTGTCTCTTTGCTCAGTCCAGACTGGCTGGGGTATCGCCAAACAGATTTTTTTAATATCGCATGAGAGTAAACCGTATTCCGAGCCACCACAAATCTACGTCTACTCATGTATTTATGAAAGAGCAGTATGTCTTTATTTGATCTTCGATAGGGATGACATTTTCCATTAGAACTGAGCACCTGGTAAATGGAGGGCTTGAAGAATTGACACAAATGAGAATCCAGTCAATATCTTCCTCTTGGAAAATTTATTCCTTCATATGGGATTGTAGCACTTATTTTCCTTATTCTGGTTTGATCATAAGCATTATTTTTCTCTCACAATGTAATTATCAATCAACTTATTTTTCATCTTTACTGTATTCTCTGATTCTATATTGTAACCTTCTATATAAACAATGTTCTTTATTTTAACCCTTGAAATTTTATATCAACTATAAAGATTATTTTTATAAATAATGTTAAATCAAACTACAGAGAAGATTCACATAATTGGTTTCACATTTACTAAAATCAATGTGGTTATGCGATGTTTTCAATCTCCCTCCAACAATAGATAAGTATTTTTGATACTATTTGAAGTTGAAGAGCAATGAAAGTCCAACGGATGACTGACGACACATATCAAAGGAAGGTTGTCAAGAATTTCACTCGTAATATCTGGCGGAAAGGACAGAAGGAATCGAATTGGAAGGGAGGAGAGCTATAGATTCACAGACATTGGCGTAGACTTCATGCTTCTGCTGGTTGGATATAGCAGATATGCCATATTTCATCAGTTTTAATTAATCAGTTTGATGCACAACATCATTAGTTATAGTTATACAAAACGTTCTATATGTGAACTGACCCTATACATTACTGCAATATTTCTACTAATGCAACATCTGAAGGTTAGCTCTAAGGAAAAATGTTGGAAAAAAGACTTGCATTGATGTTGTGTGTGGATGTATGGACATATGTGTATGTGTGTATATTTATATATTCGCGATTTCAATTAATTATGTTGTACCTTCTAGTAGGACTCATGCTATACACTGTAGTGTTTGTTGAATCAATGAATGCTTCTTCTTCTTCTTGTTTTGTAATTTGGAACCGAAAGTGGTAACAGATTTGATAAAATTACAAGGAGTATGAAAACGGCAGCGTACACCCTAGGTCAGCCTGATTTATTTTTCGACAATGTTCTTATGGAAATTTTAATGCCTTCTACCCTGTTCTTTGATATATAATGTGAAGCTTGTGAATGACAAGAAGAACGCGGAAAAGCGTAGGTAAAAGACAAAATGATTGTGCCTTTTCTGTTGACGAGTCAAATACATATCAGACACATACTGGATACTTCTTCGATAGTCGGTGGGTATTGCAAAATGATTTCGTGATAACACTGACATCTTCTCAACGGAAGGGAGTGTTGTCTGGAATGTATATTGGACAAACGTGTTGTTCATTTCAAAATAGTTTAGTTTATTGACATATCAGTGGAAAGTAAAACCTTTCAGGAATAAAAGTGTCGGGGTTGTGATATCTTACCACGAGTCCACATGAGATCTGTCTCGATCTATCATAGAAAGTACCTTGGTCAAAAACGTATACTCAATTTCCTTTTATATGAGGAACCAACAAAAGTCTATAATGAATTCATCGATTATCAATTCTTTGAAAAAGTATAGCTTCATTTTTGCATAAACATGAAATGAATATTGCTCATAGAACAAATGATACGTTATTGAGAAGATTACTCAGAAATAATGAAGACAGAATTCCTGAATTTGAAAAATCTGGAGTATTAGACTGAATTGTGGAATTTTTCCGAATAAGGGATACACCTATTGGTCAAATACCATACGAGTGATGTAAAATAGAAAAAAAATTAACATATTGTTACGTTATTTCCACTTGGGTTCGTGAATTTAAAACACTGAACAATTTATTTCACTAAACACACTTAATACAACTCAATAAACACTTAATTAAATCACAACGATATTCGCTTTACAAATCTCAATGTTCACTGTACTAGCTTTCTTTCTAATCTCACTTGTCCGCGAAACCGCGGATCTTATATGGGTAAAACATCATTGTCCAGAAAGAACAGCAATTGAACGGAAAGTATTTTTCATATTCGACGGCAATGAATCATCCGCTAATTATAGTGGTGCGTCTGCGACCGATACCTCCGCTGTGAGTCACGCGTCGAGATGGTGTTTTCCGGCCTTCACGGAAATGCCAGCGGTTCGTAACAATATTCCAACAACCTTTCAGAAGGAAACCAAGATTTTGATGAAAAATTCGAAATTTCACATATTGAAAATGAAGGGCACAAACTGAATCAGCTAGAAACACTCGAATTAAACAAACTGAAACATTCAAACCTTCTACTCAATGACCAACTAGATTCAAATAAGTCACCATTGTTGAATATGTTTTCCAATAGATTTAAATTGAAATCATAACTTGAGATAACTTTTTGAAAGTGTTTGAAAGTGTTTTGACCGCCAAATTAGTTGCAAAGCAACCCTCGAAGTATCATTGAGACTTGTATGAGTAAGGAAGACGGGGATCTTAGCTTTTCATGTGTCATGAAGCACTACTCGGTTGGTTACCGTAGAGAGTCCGAAGGATTGAAATCTAGGAACCAAGAATGTTCGGTTGGTCACCTATCTCCTCCCGCTGAACGATGCTACAGAAATAAATAAAATTTCCAATAACCGCCTTGCGATTCGAACCAGGACACTCTAGGCCCAAAAGCCAGCGCCTCAACATACTCGACAACCAACCCAGTTTGGGGTAACAATGTTTGTTAGCTGAATAGGGGTAATCCAGTGTGGTTGCAAGTTTTGTTGACGTTAATTATTGTATGTTAAGGTATAAATACGGTTGCATTTCTAGTAGTTAGTTCAGTTTACTGATACCTGAAGAAGCTACCATTTTAGCGAACAAGGCGTTAGTTAAATATATATAAATAGTACATTGTTTACCGGGTAGGAAAAGCTTAACATTCCTGGATGACTGTGAAGATTGCTAAGTCGAGGCGCAAGCCGAGACTTAGCAACACAGAGTCCAGGAATGTGGCTTTTCCTACGAGGTAAACATACTATTTTTCCGCAAATCGTTTAAAATTCGACAGATATTGATTGATTTAAAAAAAAACGCGATAATTTTATTCCCAACTAAATGGTGCTTTGAAATTCCTAATAAAATTACTTGGGCTACTATGGAAACGTATTGAGGTTGAATTGTCAAACTTGACGCTTATAAATTTAATTGCTGGTGTTCTCGAAAGTAAAATGATAAGTGATGATGAAATTTCCATTCCTGGGACTCCTCCAGAGCTGGTTGAGGCAGTGAATACTGCTTCATTAGAATTATTGCCAAAGAAATCAAGTGAAAAGTACGAAAATGCATACAGACGTTTTATGGATTATCGCATGAGTAAAAGTACGAGTTCTTTCTCAGAAAATGTTGTAATGGCATACTTCCTAGACCTTTGTTTGAAGATGAAATCTTCAACATTATGGGCCAATTATTCAATGCTGAAGCCAACCCTTGCAATTAAACAACAAGCTCAAGGTTATAGGGCAAAGAAATCTAAGATTTTAACGAAGGAAGAAATTGAAAAATTTATCCAGGAAGCTCCAGATAAAGAAAATTTAATGATTGAGGTAATTTACAAGGTTTTAATTTCTATTTAGATTGTACCTTTATTTATTTTTTAGGTGGCTGTAATATTTGGTATTTCTGGGGCCTGTAGAATGGATGAGTTAGTCCGAATGACTGTACACGATATAGAAGACCTAGAATCTAAGCTTTTAATCAGCATACCTGATTCGAAAACCAACAAACCAAGATCATTTGTAATTAATCAGATCTACTTGAATGTTTATCGAAAGTATGTTTCGTTAAGACCAGAAAATATGAACAGTGACCGATTTTTCTTTAAATATCAATGCGGAAAGGGTTGTAGACAAGTGGTAGGAATTCATCAATTTAGAAAAATGCCCAAAATAGTTGCTACTTATTTGAACTTGGTAAATCCGACAGATTACACTGGTCACTGCTTTCGTCGGTCTTCTGCAATAATATTGGTTGACTCTGGTGCCGACATAACTAGTTTAAAGAGGCATGGCGGATGGAAGTCATCAAACGTTGCTGAAGGATATATCGTAGAATCGCTTAACAATAAGGTTGAGGTGGCAAATAAAATTTTCACAGTACAAAATATTCAACAAAATAACCCTACCACCCCGCATGTTGTCCAAAATGTTTCTCATAGTTCTAACAGTGTTCCTCCAATATTCAATAATTGTACTAACTGTCAAATTACTGTAAATATAACAAATTGATCTTAAAAATGTATTCAGCAATGACTAATATAAATTAATTCCTTATAAGCAATGTGTTTTCAATCATTTATGTAGAACACTAACAACTGTACGGAAATATCATCATCATCAGTAAGGAAATGACATTTCCTCACAGTAAGGAAGTCCTGACTTATTTCCTAGCGATTTGCGGAAAAATATATTTTGTGAAAACCCTATCATCAAATTTCCTCCCTTTCTAAGCCGCGGACAATTACGTCTACCGGAACTATGAACTTGTTATTTTCCCTTTCACTTTACCCCGACCTACCCGACAAACATCGCAACCGTAACCAACCCTAGTATGCGAGGCGCTCTTTTCTTCTCAGAAAAAAGCAATTAATTTTTAATGCGGCCCTCCACAATACGGCCTCTCGTGTCATTACAATGGGCATTGTCGCAGCCACTCGACCAAGCAGCATTGTCTTGCCAGTGACGACATCTGGCGAACGGTCACCACCCTTTGAAGAGGCCATCCAGGCCATCACTGAAGGATCGGTTTCCTCTTTGCGCCCTTCGTGGGGCATTATCGTATTACCAGACATATTGTTTTTGCTAATCGATACGCGAAGTATTACTGAAGTATCTGACGAGGGGGTAACGAGTCAATTATACAGTGCTGAGGAAATGTACGATCGATCAAGCGAATTAGCAGCATCGAAGTACTTTCGATCTCATTTTTTTTTAGCTGACAAATAAGAGTGTCGGAGAGAAATGTATGATGTTAAAGACTCGAGCCACTCGAAGTTAGCATGAGCAATACAGGAAGTATCTTGGATTGCATCTCTCTTGGAAAATCACAATGTGAAATTTAGTTGATCCGGAAATATTCTGGAGATTGAGAAAATATGTCAATATATGATCCGAAAATTCTCTAGATTTTCGATAAGATGAACTATCGGCGGGGATCTGATGATTCAGTAATCCAACCTGAACTCAAGCTTGTATTTTCTCAAAGAAAGCGGAACTAATATGATGGTGTCAGGGTTCCTATGAACTCTTGAGTCCTCAACATCCATGCTCATCAGTATTCTTACCTAAAAATACCAATTAAAACAAAATTTTACACCTAATCTCAGACCAATGCTATACCAGTGAAGATCTGCTTTGATTTGAGCAGGAAAGGAGCTCCTCAATTAGTGGTTTTCTTCATTTTTCTCAGACACATGTGCAATGAAGAATTATGAAAAAATGGGATGTGTTTCTTATAGTAGTATATTTTGTACATTAATGATTATTAGTTTTATTGAAAATATGAGTTTTAATTACTACTGATAACAGATTTTTTGACATTTGACTGCTACTAATAAACATTTGCTTTGTTGAGCAGTAAAGGAGCTCCTCAATTAGTGGTTTTGTTAATTTTTCTCAGACGCATTTGCAATGAAGAATTATGAAAAATGGGATGTGATACTCTGTTTCTTATAGTAGTTTATTGTGTATTAATGATTGTTAGTTTTATTGAAAATATGAGTTTAAATTACTACTGATAACAGCTTTTTTGACATTTGACAGCTACCAGTAAACAATTTTTGCTTTCTGTTTTAACGCCGCGTCGTCCAAAGCCTACTTGTTCAAAGTCTATACGTGAAAAAATCTAAAAGCTGTGCATTTCAAAGGTGACTCCGGCAAAACATCAAGTGTGATACATTTTCTTTATGGTAGTTTCAAGTTCTATCGAAATATGCAGGAATATACAGGTCTCATTTGAAAAAAATATTTTTGTATCAATACGTATTGATGAATAATTTGAAATAATAAATCACTTGGACCATTGAATTCTACGTGAAAAAGTGCTTCAGAAATGTTTTCATATAAACAAAGAATTTTCTACAGGAAAAAGTTACAGCAAGTTGCTGTACTGTTGGCTCTACCAATGAGTTTATTTGTGGAATATATTTCTCCAAATTGACACTTCTCTATGACAAGAAATTGTTTTACTCGTACTCTTGTTCAAATATATAACTCGTACAAATATATGAAATGTTGTTATGAATATCTTATACTAACGAAATTTGTGTTTTGAATTATTATGTTTCTAAAATCACGCTTTTTACAATGTCTCTTGATATTTCTTTTGATGCAGAAGTGATTGCATCACGTATCGATATGTCTTCATCCTTCATTATTAGGTTAGTTCTAGAAGCGATTTCGAATATTTTGCAATCGTCAGGAGCATGCGCATACTGATTTATGCGTTTATTAAATCAGTATGCGCATGCTCCGGACGATTGCAAAATATTCGAAATTGTTGCTAGAACAAACCTAATAGTATATTTCATTACGAGTCTGGAAATAGTGCTTGTGACGAATCCTCGTGTGAGACGAAGCTAAACACGGGAAGTCATGCAAGCACGGAAAACACATTTCTGGACGTGTAGTGAACGATATTTTTTATTATATTTCGTTGACACTTTGAACTTTTTTGGAATATATCCGCTTGTGCCGCTTGCTCTACGATATTATCGGGAATTTAGGGATTTTTTCTGAGTTCATTTTGTTGGCACAAATTTGATTGACAGATAATAAACAATGCTGACAATACACATCTGTGTTTGGCATGTATGATTTGTTTCCATGGTTATTCTCAACGTTTTTCCGTGCGCTAGCCCGAATAAATTTCATCTTGCAATATTACTAATATAGATGAAAATAAAGTGATTTCAAAGAAGTATAATGTAAAATAATTTCCCATATGATGCGTACTATCTGCTGGTCACTGTACAATATGTGAATGGATAGTAATCGAAATATGTATTAATATTTGTGTCTGCTTCTGTATATTGCTCTCGCTGCTTTCCATTCGTTCACATATTGAGAATATCAGCCCCAGAACATGTTCATTCTGACATGGTCGTAAATAATCGAAAAATTCTTCACCAAAGGTTGCAATTTTCAGCAAGGATTTCAATTAAAGCCAGCCGAGCGGCAACAATTCAAATGTTGAATCGCTGAAAGCTATTTTCCGTCTGCCATAGCAGGAATGTTCAATAAAAGACGCGCGAGTTCGTGTCGGCATCTTTTCTCCATAACAAACATTGTCTAGTTCATGTTATTGGCACTGTCATGTTGGGAATAGAAAATGGATTTCGGAACGCATAACAGGAGGAATCCATTTTCTCGTTTTTTGACGTCATGTGGCTTGGTGGATTGCTTGTGTTACAGAAGAATCTCAAAGTTGACAACAGGTGGTCCACACTCAATAATATTCATCCTATACAGCCCCTTCTTTCTTCGGGAATATCCCATAAAATATTTTATTCCATTATCAAAGGGAGTACCCTTGAAACTTTATCGTTTTTTCCAAAACACCATGAAAATTCCGAACGGATGGACCGATTTTTTTGTTCGAGTTATCAACTTCTCTGTTTTTTTCTAGTAGAAATTCAATTCTCCAATTTGAACAACCGAAATCGAAAAACATAATATGAAAAATGAATCAAAGGAGGAAAATGATTTGATAGTCAATGTAAGCATACATAAATTGATCATCTGTGATGAATATCCTCCTCGAACTGGTTCTTTATAATGTTCAGGAATGCTTTCAGGCCACTTTTCGATTACCTTTCTTATTTGTATTTTTTATTTGAATTTTTTATCTGAATTTTATTGTGACTATGATCTGCATTATGACCTCATAATTTAATTTTTTATACATTTTTCAATATATTTTCCTGTGTTGTTCATGTATATAGGTATACTCTTACTTTCTGTTCTCAACCTTGTGTATGTATCTATATGCATAAGTGTTATACACTTTCATGTACCTAATGTTTATTTTAATTCATCTATTTCCACGGTTTGTCAATGAGAATTCATTTCTTCCGACCCTTTTTTTTATAATATAATACAGTTTTATTGTTGGAAATTCCTAAATTATTGAATCAATTTTTTTTTTCAAAATTTCAAATCGCCATATCACTATCATTCACTGCGTAGATTGTTTTGCATCAGGATATTTTGTGGGTACATTTTGCACCGTCAAATGGTTGTCAAACATTTCTTGCTCTCTTGGCTTGGAACACGGAAATTTTGTTGTTTGTCGGTTCAGTAAGTACGTCATCAATATCTGATGCCGTTTTCATTGTGAAACTCATGAGAAACATAATTAGAATAGTTGAGTGAAAATCACGATTTATCGATAATGGACTGAAATGATGAGAACAAAATATCGAGGATGATGGACTCTGGATTTAATTGCTTGACATTGTTGAACTGTGGTATTCAATGCCCACGTAGTACATATTTCTTCACTCAAAGTTTCCTTGTATAATATGCGCAACTCCGGAAGCCACAAACTTGGAAACAAGTTACGTTGTGTTTAGAACTTGTCATCGTAGCCCCAATGATAAATGACATAGTTCGGTCTTGACATGATAATATATGTATTATACTGGCTCTGGATACTTGAAATAGCAGAGAATGGGGTTGCTGTTAATCAACACAAAGTGTGTGATACACAATTAATTTCAACAAGTATAATAGGTTACGAAACTCTTGGCACAAAAAACCTCGCAGGACCGTCGTAACTCACATTGAACTGAATTGGTTTTGTTATTTCAGATAACCTAACCTAACCACGCATTGTTTCACCACACATAAAAAAATTACTTCGATCGAATCTATTTGTTTTAATTGAAGAATATGACTTTTTTATTTATACTGGAATGAATATACCTGAATCATTCGAAGAAGTTTATAATGTTACCTGGCTACTCTTCAACCAAGCTTATGGATCCTGTCTTTCATCAAAACAATAATAATGTCATTCTTAGAACCAAGAAACACCTTTCTGTCTGGTGAAATATTTCCATTGCCCTTGGTTATCTTTAATCTTTCAGTATTTATTGAATCAATGGCCTCATCAGGTATCAAGAATATATACTTTGTTTATACCGAAACTACAAGAACTTTTACTATTGTACTCGACTTCCGCTGTCAATGCATCATTTTTTTCCTTATAGTATTTGAGTTCTCTCGAGCTAAGCTCGGGTACAAGCAGTAAGTGTCTCCATCTGGTGATTTCATAACATACTGTCATGAAATTACAGAACCAAGTAAACAGCTTCAAACATATTCTTTATTCGAAACAAAATGGTGTTTTCATTCTGAAATCGTATACAGGGTCACTCACGGTCGATGGTACCTTAGACGTTTCTGGAGAACGAGACGTAGGATTATTCTGAAAATTTTGTTTATTTTGTAATCAGTTGTGTTCTATCGATCTAAAATACTTTCAGCGTTGCGGCGTTGCCGCTTTTATCAAAAAGTAGCAACAACTTTGTTATTTCAAACGGAACACCCTATATTTTATTTCATTTTTAGATTCTTCCTGAAGAGCTGATTTCGTCGATACATCATATTTGGGGTATAGCGCGAAAGATTTTAGAGATATAGGGTGTGAAAAATCGAGATTTTTCAACTTTAGGAATTTTTTGTGTCGAAACTAATCATTTCTGCTCAAAACGGCTTACATGTCCCTATCTTAACTTTTCATTTACTATCGATTGATATTTAATTGAAACAAATACGGGTGGTTCAAAATTTTGATACACGATATATCTAATTGGATTTTTTATTTCCACGTTATTCATGTCGGTGTCGCTGAAATCCAACTGAAATTCAATGTGGATGGCGAGAAGGAAATTAAAACAGACGGACTCCTGTAAAATTTATGTCGACAGCGAAACAACACCATTTCTGCACTGACGGCTTTGTAGTGTGTACAACCATCGGACATGCCATTATGTGTTCGCATCCATTTCCATAGACATGTCTGTAGGAACTATTTTTATGCTTTCATCACATGTAATCTCCCTAGCAGCAGAATTATTACCGATCATTTTTTTCAAGTTCACGAATATTTTTGTTGTTGATAGAAAATTATCCTGAGTCGAGGATGAGGGAAATTTTCTATCAACAAAGACATGAGTGAAATCGAGAAAAAAAAGGATTGGCCCCAATAATTTTTCCTGAAGTACCCTAGGTTACAAAATTTGAAATATTAATATTAATAAATATGTTTCCAACACCTCAGGAAGAATGCTGTGAAAATTAAATCAATGAGTCAATTTATTTCAGTTGAAAGTATTTCACTGTATCGTTGCTGGGGGCATCCATTGTGGCTATTCTTGTTTTAGAACGAAAAAATCGATTTCGGCGATTGGGGAAGTTTCCGAAATTCATATTCTTATTCCACCTTATAGTTCGTGAACATTCATCAAATAGGTACGAATTCTACAGTTTTCTAGTGCGATCAAATTGAGAAAAAAAAATCCTGAGTTATAATATCGGTTCCTCCACCATTCTCATGACGTACTACCTAGAAAAAGCGTTGAAAGTATCGATATGTCTAATGGTAAGTCTCCATACCAAAGCCACGACTGCGAACTGCGCGACTGCACTGCGATTTGACCAATCACAGGCACGACGTCAAATTAGAAAGCGCTAAAGTGTTGCTAAAGTTAACTGAATTTCAACTTTGAATAGCAACTGCGCGACGTTTCAACGCTGTTTAATAACATTTGGTAAACTCACCCCCAACCTAACAGCATCAAAATCAAAGATTAGTGGGCATGCAGTTACTGTCAGTATGAAGACTCAGCATAAATAGTCGAATAATCTACATTAACATCTTGGTATTGCTATGATATCTAATATATTATTCGTTTTGTATTTGTTGATTATAGACGAAACCATAAATATTGATCAAGAGTAATTTCTGATTAAGTGGACACCGGATCTAGCGTTGTAAGATCTATGCTTCAATATGACAACAGCTTTCTCTTTCTTATTTTTTCAGTCCCTAGGCTCAACTGAATCGAATTCAGAAACAAATATATCCAAATGTTAGCAAATCTATAGTTGGTACGTCATAGTCATCCGCCATGAAAATTGTAAATTGCTGTATTTTGAAAATTCAAAATTTTTAGATAATTTCAGTGGTAACTCTGGACAGCAGCAATGTAATTTCAGTTTTTCGAACAATAATTTTATGAGACTGCGTTCCAAAGAATTTTTCTCATTGTGTGGTCAAAATTGTGCATTATTCTTCTACATAGTAGATAGTAAGTTATCGAAGAATTTCCTAATGAAATTATTTACACATAATTTTTGCATTTCTTGCATCTAAACACGTTTCGAATGTCATATCCCAAATTCACAAACCGTACAAACTTTTTGCTCCTTCGATATGTTCCGTCCAGCTATTCATTTCACTCCATATTGGAACTCCACACCACGACCAACAGAAGTTCCCTGAACAGAGTCAATCAAGTTTTCGCGTAACTCACCATCTAAAAATCGATTCGGTGTAATTAGCGAAGAAAATTGAGTCACGTGTCTCGACTAATAGTCGGCCAAGACTCCTGCCTGTTACATCACCGCCTCCTGCGATGCTGGATATCGGGAAACTTTTGGGGCGGATCCAATATTGGACAAAAATTATTGATAATAACATGAACATTCATCTCTCACTTGGGGATAAGCAGCATAACATATTTACTGAATTGACAAGTTCAGCCATCGTTGAGAGAGAAAAAATATGTCTGCCGTAGAGTTGTCCTTGTTGAAATGATGAAAATGTTATGATTGGGACGTAAAAAAAAGAAGAAGACTAATATAATATCACAATTACAATTATTGTAAGATCACAATGCTCACAAAATACTGGAAATGATCGGAATAACTACAAGAAAAACAAACCAATTATATACACAGGTTATATAAGTCTTCTTCTTTCTTAGTCCCAATTATGATATTTTCATTATTTCAAGTTGAACTTGTCAATTGGAAGAATATCTGCTAGTAGTACGGACTACGATGGACTACGAGCAGATATGATTCACTGTTCTGCGTGGTATTTGCTAGAAAAGTAGTTGTTTTCTGCCGTGGTGTACCAGTAGATCAAATTCAAACTGTGTTCGATATTTTTAATTAGATAAGTCCCTTTTTCTTTCAATTTTGATAACGTCTTTATGATCAGATTCGTTGTATGGCTATCCATTCCTATCCATTCTGGATATAATTTCAAGGTAGTAATAAGTTCTAGCTGGATTTTTATGAGAATACCAGTGTGGAAATAAAGAATATTCGTCTTATCCTCGATGCTGATGCACATAGACTGATGTTTTTCTTTGAAATGTAAATAAACCTCCCACCATGCCAAATCATTTCCAGCGTATTTCACCCAAAAAATATTGAAATTTCTCAAACGACTTCTAAATCTCATTTTCAGTAAGCGTTGAGCATTCATGGCTATATTATGGTAAATCCAGCTGAAGTAAGGCAGTTTTTTTTCCGGAATGCTCCATTCCATATTATTTGGACGATTCAGGAGTAGTTAATACCAATCTCGCAGTGCTCACACCTCTAGATGATAAAGCTGGTAATCGACATGAATTATTGTTCCAAAGAAAATTAGGTTTGGAATTTTCATGCTTCCATCTAGAACCATTGGTAAGAGTCTGAGGAAAATTACGATATATGATGTAATTAGATATTTTATTTTCCTTTATATGGTTCCCAAGAGATGCAATGATTTCCAGATATGTCCTGATCACTCAGCAAATATTTCAACAGAATCAGTCTATGCTTGACGAAGAATCCGAAAATCCGACTCGAAACACCAAATTCAGATTTTTTTTCAGCTGTTTTTTATTAACTCACGAAATTCTAATAATCCATTATCGATTAATTTTCAGAACATAATATAAAGCCTAGTATTTGAAAATATATGGTATTGTAATTGAATTACAATCTTCGAGATACTCTTAAAAGAAGATATAGGTTTCTAGGTCTAGGTAATGAATTATAATCATTCCAGAAGAAACATGCATATTTTTTGTAAAGTGAACTTATTGTAACTGAGGACAAAATATACTATTGCTCGAGATCGGTAATGATTATCTATTTGTTCTTGAATGACATCATTCATGTGATGAGAGCCTAGGTCAGTGTTCGTAGTAATGCAATCTTATCCAACCCTTATTCTCAATTATCTAGCTAATTGGAGTTTAAATTTAAGTATGTCACCAAATACTCTGACAGTATAATCTGTTTTGAAATTGGATACACATCAGAGCTGTCGCTGTATAGCTCGTCGGTTTTACATTCAGTAATATTACCCTGTTTCATGAGGGAAAATGAATATTTTGCATGATGGTTACGGATATTGGAAATTTCAAAGTGCTAGTCAAAGTAGTCAATGTTCGTGGAGATTCCGGTAATCACATTGAAGAGAGATGTAGTGTTTTATTTTCGTTAAAGTTTACTTTTTCTATCTAGGTTATAGATTCATTATCATATTCAACTTGCGATATTATTTCATGAGATGCTTAAAACTGAAAATTCGCAACAATCCGAATGCTCAGTTCATAATATTTTGATACCTCCCGTAACGATTTAATACGGTAATTCCTCCTGTTTTGGAGGAAGGGATTTGGTGCTCACATTGTATATTCGTATCGGGAATATTTTACACCCTCTGCGAATGTTGGTGTCTACTAAAACCCAGAGGAGCCATAGAGGAAAGTATATGGATAAAATGGGAGGATGAAGGAAAACTGCATAAATTATAATTATATCGTCGGTATTAACATATACATAGTGACCAGAATTTTATGACTGGGTAATCACAGGAACATTTTTTCAGCAAATATCTCAATCAATAACCTGCAACTTCCGATGTTACCAAAAAAGAACCTCATAAACTTGGTTATTCGAAATAGAGTATACCCTGTTTAGATGAGAGATATCCCATTTTGGGAAAACTTCATGTTTCTTCGAAGTTTTTGGCATACATGCATTCAATAGTATATTACACAACAAGTGTGGAAAGTGACATATTTCACACGAGTAGTCATTCAGCAGGAGCCGCGTAGCGGTGAGTGCGGAAACGTAACGAGTGAATGAAACGCAATTTCCAACGAGTTTTGTACACTATTTTTCCTACGACTCCGAGTACTTTCATTTCGCGGGAAGTCTTGTCAAAAATGTAACTTGAGCGGTATCTATAATTTCAGGTGATTTTGATTCGATATCAAGTGATGTTTATTTCCATATTCTAGATGATATTTGAATACTTCTCCGACTATTCCTTATTATGAGAATTACTGATTGATTGAATAAGTTTTGTTAGGACAAACAATATTATTGATATTTGTGACCATACGCCTGCTAGCGCCAGTAATCACGCAACCAGGAATACAGAACCGCAGAAGTACGTAGTGCGCAAACGCGTACGAGTTAGTGCGTCCTTGACTCCTTGTCAAATGTTAATAGTGCAAACATCTGTGAGACTGTGATATGATGCAACATGCAACATGCAAGCCGCACAAAAAAGTGTTGCCGTACATACATACATACATACATACATACATACATACATACATACATACATACATACATACATACATACATACATACATACATACATACATACATACATACATACATACATACATACATACATACATACATACATACATACATACATACATACATACATACATACATACATACATACATACATACATACATACATACATACATACATACATACATACATACATACATACATACATACATACATACATACATACATACATACATACATACATACATACATACATACATACATACATACATACATACATACATACATACATACATACATACATACATACATACATACATACATACATACATACATACATACATACATACATACATACATACATACATACATACATACATACATACATACATACATACATACATACATACATACATACATACATACATACATACATACATACATACATACATACATACATACATACATACATACATACATACATACATACATACATACATACATACATACATACATACATACATACATACATACATACATACATACATACATACATACATACATACATACATACATACATACATACATACATACATACATACATACATACATACATACATACATACATACATACATACATACATACATACATACATACATACATACATACATACATACATACATACATACATACATACATACATACATACATACATACATACATACATACATACATACATACATACATACATACATACATACATACATACATACATACATACATACATACATACATACATACATACATACATACATACATACATACATACATACATACATACATACATACATACATACATACATACATACATACATACATACATACATACATACATACATACATACATACATACATACATACATACATACATACATACATACATACATACATACATACATACATACATACATACATACATACATACATACATACATACATACATACATACATACATACATACATACATACATACATACATACATACATACATACATACATACATACATACATACATACATACATACATACATACATACATACATACATACATACATACATACATACATACATACATACATACATACATACATACATACATACATACATACATACATACATACATACATACATACATACATACATACATACATACATACATACATACATACATACATACATACATACATACATACATACATACATACATACATACATACATACATACATACATACATGTATATAAATATAGAAATAGTGACTGTCCCTAATTTTTATCAAAGTGAATTCAGAGGTTATGTATCATTGACACATTGAAATTAATAGATAAAGAATTCTCGGTATAATTCGAAACGAGACAGAAATGTCAATAAATAATATGAATTTGATTTGAGAACGCTTTTATATTGACAGTGAGTACCAACTAATATACCTAATTATTTATATCAATTCAGCCGAGCGTGTGATATTTTTCGTTTCAACACGTGTGCTTTTTTCTGTCAAATAACAGCATCATGTTAATATGAGCTACTTTCCGAATAACAAAACAGTGTGCTGTATGACGTTTTCATACGGGGTCGTAGGAAATATAACTTTCAACGACCAAAGCGCATGATGATTTCAAATCTTAAAGAACGTTTAAAAAAATTCATAGTGGTGGCAAATTCCTTAATCTTGAATATTTTGGAACGCAATCCTTTCTCACTCTTCTACGATGAGAAGTAGAAGTTGAAAGTGCAAAGACGAACATTTGTAATAAGTTTTGGAATGGAATAATTCTAAGTGATGATAAGTTATTTGGTTATGAACCATTAATCAGATTTTGGAATATTATTCGAGGTTCAACAGTAGGTATTATCTCTTAGTTCCAAACAACGAGCAGTCCCGTCAATCCTGCATTGGTATCTCTGAAGCCCACTTGGAAGATAATGGGCACAGCAGGGAGCAGGATCAGAGTTCGAAAGTGGGACCGATGGGAAATCTGAGACGGCTCTGCAGTGTCTTTACGAGAAACGAGACGAAGAAAGACAATGTACACGTAAAGATTTTATTATAGCGCTCGAGACTCGAGAGACAGGGATATTATGTACCAAACTACATGCATTGGAAATAGCATTCCAGAGAAAAATGTTGGGGACAAAGATGTTCTTGCTCTTGATATCTGTGAAGAAATATTCTTCTTCTTTTCACTCACTATGTCTTTACCTTTTTTACTACTACTTTGCTACTACTACTTACAAACCATAATTTATGTGAATGAATTGATTAGCTCTGATGACTACTTACAACTTAAGTGCAAGCTTGTTTAAATTCAGAGTGAAGGAAGCATTTATCGCAAAGGGCCTTTTCAATCTCAAATTTTCTCAAAAATATGCTTTATTTATTCATTGTCTATTTTTAAAAAACATTTAACAAGGACACATATAATATGTACCGAAATAACTATCTAGAAATAAAATATACTACAATTTTTTCACAATTTTTCAAAATGATTCCAAAATTGAATTAAAAAACTCCAAATCTTTATTGCAAGTCCTCATTCTGGCCATACTTAGTATGATAAAAAGGTATTTGGAAAGATTGGTGTATTCCTCGTTTTCTCTGAATTCACAATAAGAGTTATTAAATAGCTGCAAACATTTCTGGGGAATGATAATGAATTCAGTAAGTCGTTATCTTTCGTGATTTTCAATTAGTTTTTTCATTGTTGTCGTATAGTCGAATTTCCTTCTATGGAAAATTTATTATGCAGGCGACCATCAATTATTTTTTCAAACTATTTCATTGGAAATCTCTTGATTCATTGAGAACGGATATTTTATTCAAGTTTCAACCTCGGTCTCGAGATTATAGAATGTGTAAGTAGAATAATGAAGGAAAATCCATTTCGGTTTTCCCCGTATATTTTTAAAACGGTTTGTGATATCTCATGCGACCATTTATTATTTTGTGTATGATCTGATTTTGATATTATTTGAGCCGTAGTATTCATTGAGATTGTCCAATATCATTTTTTAGGTACCTATATTTGCTAATATGATATCCTAGCATGAAGAGTAGGTATCTCAAAAACGTATCTTGAATACTCTCAAGCAGGTCAATATCCACATTTCGATTTTTGATCTAACGATTGAATCATAAATTATTTTCACTGGAGATAGAGCTAATTCATCTGCAGATCTAAGAGTTAAACCTCACATTTTGAGTGTTTAAGTTTTTTTTGTGGCATTCGGACGGTCACCACACAGCCAGTCGCTTATTTTGAGTGATCTAGAAGTTACCATTTGCAATGTGGGGTTTGAACGGAATTCTTGGGTCAATAATGATTCCTAAATATTTGATTGCATGTATCTAGTTCTGATTGCTTGAGTTATTAGTGATATTGTCTTCAAGCTAAAAAAGTAGGTGATTCATTGTCGATGTGGGCTCTTGGAATAACTAATTAGGTAGGAGCTTAAGCAGCTCAGTATCCAAAAAGGTGTATCTGAACACATCGTGTAGCATTTATAGTATTTCATCGCATCGTGAAAGCGTTCAGCTCTAGGGCGTCTTATTTATTCCGAAAGATACTCCGCAATTTCGAGATGGCCGCTGTTGAAACGTCTCATCGTCGCCTGAAAATTGAAAATAAAAATGAGTCGCCCTAGATGAGATCGAAATTGGATTTTCATGTGGCCGGCTCTAATCCCGAGTCTCGAGGCAAGCCAGGAAATTTAGCTCACTCACCAGTTTTCGCTCTCCGCAAATGGGATTTGAACGGCATCCGTTAATTATGATGGATTATTTCGTAAACAGAATTTCTGCAGACAGACAACAGGATTTGGAAGAAATGAGGCTCGTCCTGATATTTCTTTGTATCCAGCTGACAGATCTGCGTTTCCTCTATCTTTGAAGAGCTCTCAGAAGTCTCAGTTAATAGGTACATCATTTCGCAAGTAGATTAATTATGCTTCCAATTGAATAATGCAAAATTTGTTTCTTCTGTTAGCCCAGCTACTAAATTTCTAGATATTCAACATTCCTCATCAAATTTATTCAAATCAAAGTCAGATGAATATGGTGAAATTTATACTCAACCATTTTGAACTAAACAGTTGAAGGGTGATTGTGGCTTATTTTTTTAACAGTATAAGTGTCGGTTGCTTAATAGTATATTATGATACAAGTTTAATAAGTCGCTATTTTGTCGCACGCGTTGTTTGAACAAGTACGACAACGTGTCTTATAAAACATGTGTCATGTAGTTTTTTTCTATTTTGCATTAGTTTGAAGTCTTTTATTGAAAAAAATTGATTTAATATCGATTAATAACAGAAACATCTTTGATTGGTAACAATGATGACATTGAAATAATTAAATTCTGACGCATAAGCGTGAAGCCCAGTTTACAGTTGAGCGATTTTGCTTATTGCATTACCAGCGGTGAAAAATTCAATGTTGTTATTGTTTTTATTGGTCAATTTAAATCCAATTACACTCTGAATTGAAATTTACCAATAAAAACATTGAGTTTTTCACTGCTAGTATCACCAAATCCAAAATCGCTCAGAAATAAACTGGGCCTAACTATTCTGACTTTCATTTGACAGTTCGATTGTACCAACCTAATAATTAAAAATGCGTATCGAAATAGAGGCTATTTCGACACGCATTTACGTTTAACAATGACTTCATTATACAACCAAAATAGAAAAAAGTTAATAAAGCCTTTTGTTAATTCAACGTTGGAATCTGCTAACTCGAAAGCTATAAGGCATGCGTTGCCATGATGGTCACAATGTTACCAACATATTAAATATGAATTCATTATCTGTTGCATTCTTTATGCAACCGGCCCTATTTTTATGATGAGAAAAAGCAGTTTCTCACCTCTGCCAATTGCAAAAATCTAGAGATGTAAGCAAAGTCTCGGAAAAAAGTGACAAAAAGAAACAATTGGGTTCGGATAACTTTCCGATGTTGATGAATAACCAAAAACCCAGTCTTCAACTTTGATACTATCCCAACTGCATCTTCCGATGCACTGATATATCTCATTCGAATACCATGATCGCTACTGTATAGATTCGATTTGGAAATGATCCGGAAATGGGAAAACAGGGGTAAAAAGACTGAATATCCCTCTGGTGAGCTTTGGTAGATGTAGCTGACCAGCATTTCTGACAAATAAACAATCTACTTTTTCACATTAAGTGAAATAGAAATTGGATATTCCCATGTTCATTGAGAAACACGTATTGCTGCTTCCCTCGGGATATTTATTCTAACGTCAAGGGTAATGCGACGGAAAATCTCTGGGAGATTCAAACACTTTTATACTGCGTTAGTTGTCCGTGCATGAAGTGGTTGCCTCTGGCGTTTTACTTTGCTGCTCTTGTGTCTGCGAATCTCGATTTCTCGAAGGGAAAATACGAATGAGATTCTTCATTTCGACCAGAGTATAGTGTTGATTGTTCCTGCTGTCAATTTTCATTATGGTTATTGATATATATCAACATCCGCAAAGCAAAATCTTCATTCAGATCGAATGAAGATTGAAGACGTGTGCGGGAGCGAATGGATATAGAGGAAATTTGCTTAATTCCATGAATATTGATCTTCACCAGGTTACTTCATCAAGTACCTATCTAAAAAAAAAAAAATTTGCTAACTTTGCACTTGCGATCTATATTTTGATGAAAATTTTTGTTGGTACTTACGTATTTTGACCTGAAAAACACAAATTTCATAATTTCATCGTGACAATATCTCTAGTTTTCGAGATAATCGATGCCAAAGTTCGAAATTTCACCTTCTTGTACTGATATCTATATTTCTTTTTGACATGTATTGAAGAGAGAATACACATATCACTGACTCGTATTGCTATAAGGCAGGTATGAACTGGTTCATGTTCATACGAATTTCGCCAAATTGATGCGAATTGGAAAATTATGAATATTACATTGATATTTCTACTCTACAACACCATTGATTTATTCATTCTGTAGTATAATGATGGTATAAAAAAAATTCGCAAAAACATTCAAATATTTCAACTTTATTGCGCTATTTCTCTCCAGCGGCCATTTTGTTCCCATACATTTTGCGAAATTCGTTTAAAATGGTCGTTGTTCATGTAGCTCAGTTGGTGAAATGATAGGAAAATTACGGAAAGATTACATATTGGTGATGTTTTTCTCGAACAAAAATCATAATAAACCATGGTAAATGCATGTAATATGTTCTGGGATCTAAGAAGATACAATACTTGACCAAAACTTGCCGTACAAAAAAGGTGAAAGTTCGAACTTTGGTATCGAATATCTCGAAAACTAGAGATATATTCACGATTAAATTCGTGTTTTTCAGGTCAAAAGTACCAACAATAATTTTCATGAAAATATAGATCGCATGATAAGTACAATATCACCAAAATTTCAAATACTCTCTCCCATAAGGGTTTGCAAACTCTTGGAGAGAGAATAATTTTAATGATGTACATACATTTCATCTGTTGATCATAAACCAATGTACAGTATTGAATTCTGAATTCAACGGTTTCTTCTTGCGTTTTCATCATTATTATTTGGCCTAAATTGCCGCTGGACCAATATGGAATGTTTTCAATGGCGAGTGTAATACTCACATTCCGAGCATGCGATGTTTTGAAAAGAGCAGAGCTCGTATTTTTATGGCGGAATTCAAATTAGCCTGATATGGCAAACAATCCAGTGGAATTTTCAGCTTGCACTCATAAAGGCATACTCGAAAATGAACAATGATTCAAAATAATTCATGACAAGCTATGGAAGAATCAAATGGAATATTGTGGTAGCGTATTCTGTATGCGAAGCCGATGTCTGCAGATATTTCTGAAATTATTGGTGTGCTTCTATCAAACATACTGCCTTCAAAGATTCAACAAGTTTGGAAAGCTCATCAACATAATAACGTCAGAAAGTTTTCATGAATTTTTTGAGAAACCTGATCTTCTCAAACGATATCCAGATGTTCGGAACTCATTTTAAGGATTCGTCTGGATGAGGGAGACGAAAGAGAAGCTAGCCGAAGTGATTTTAGTAGAGAATACTTCGAGGTGATAACAGGTCAAATATTGACTCAGGGCAAGATGGACCCGTCTCATTTCAAAGTGAACTTATCCCACTACGTGCCTGAGAGAAATGCACTCTTCTCTGATTTCTTTCTTAAAGTGGATAGAATGTTACGGAAAAAGTGCTTCCATGAAACGAAAACGAACACATTTGAAGTTGACAGAAAATATCGTCGCAATTGAAAATTTATGATAGATTTTTTGAGGAACTACGTGATAAAAGATTGTTTGAAACTAAAAAACTCTTGTTGGATTTAATTGAAAGAAAATATCGATTGAACCGAATCTTACATAAGACAGGAAATAATGAACTAAGTAATTCCAAAAACTGCACAAAGCAATATGAGTTTGAATTTTTTCATTCAAATATTTTCCAATGGTTCCTAAGGCAAAAAACAGATTTTCAAATTATTATGAACAGAAAGATTATCGATGTTCTGTGTTGAATGAGGTTTATCACTAAAAAATCTTCGGATATCTGGAGCATATCCAATTTCACAATAAACCCAGTACATATAGATACATTATATTGGTGGAGTAACTTTCGAACGATCAAAATCAAATATCTCGCAGCTGAATGTAAGTGTCTATTTTCATCATTCTCAGGCCTCATCTCCATCCAAATTCAATTTCTGCAGGAAATTACATCTGATTCAGACCAACTCTTGAGTGCAACTCCAAAATTTCTATTCGAACGCCAAAGCCAAAATCCGTATCCAACATATACTGCTGACTGTCACAAACTTTCCTTATCCATTGCCAGAGATGTTTTCTGTATTTTTCGCCAACGATTTACACTCCATCACGCAGTATTGGCAGCTCTGGTGTTGATTCAGCGAAGAGCAAATGGTGATTGATTCCTGTTGAAAAATATACAGAATTCGCCTAGCTAGGACAGCTATGTATGATGGTGGTGGAGGAAGGGGTAAAGTACATAAATAATTCTATTAAATGTTGGTGTTTGTTAACATTCATAAGTGTTTGTTCACGCTAAGAAATATCCATCTGATTGATCAGAGTTCCGGCTACTGAAAATTTCCTGATACTTCTTAAGAGCAATCCTAGTCATCCCAACTGCGAAAAATGTTTCCTTCAATATACCATTAGGAGTGTATACCAGTCTGGAAATGACATTTCATTCAAAGTTTATAGTCCGAGAAAATATTGAGAATCACTGTCAGCAGTTCTTGCTGCGTTGTATTCAGAAATATTTATTATCACATTAGTGAAATTAATTTCAGAAAATGATAAAATGAACTAATCCAAATGAAACTGAATAACTAAATCGACAATTTACATTTGTTTACCCATTCGAAATACATGTTTTGCAAAGTAAATTCAACTCCGAACTGAAAATAAGCACAAAAATGGAATACCTAATACATTTAAAGGAATACGAAAAACTACTTCTCCATTAATATGAACTAAATAATTGTTTATTCTAGATTCAGTACGATTTCGAAGAACAGTACCGATAGAGACATCAAAACTTTCTTATAAAAATCTACTCCGGATCAACTGGATAACAGTAAAGTGACGCTATGGCTGTTACCACTATATTTTTCATTGAAAATAATCAAAAAGTCACCATGGAAACCTTGGAAGCTCACAGGAAGAATTTTTGCTTCTTGTTCTATTATCATAAATGCCATCAATGAGTATAGAAGAAGAGGGATTACGATAAATCGGTTGAGATTATTCCACTACCGGTAATAAAGATGTGAGTTTTAGTCATGTAGTACATTTCAATCACTGAATAAAAAACAAAAACTACCAGTGCTCATAACTTAATTACAATATTAGATACATGGAAGAAGTACTCTTCCAGTATTGTTTAATTTACTATAGGGAAAAATCACGAAACGCCAGATGGCGCTGTAAATGTCAAAATGTCGGATCGAGGGGTGAACAACAAATAATCTGTCATTTGATCTCTTGTTAAACCAAAGTTTTTATTGAATAGAATTTCAGCTATCTCAGAGATTTAAGTCGATTTTTCGTACTCGAATATTGGATTGAAGTTGTATCTAGGGTTTGTTGTCGACGTTTCCGTTTTATTGTCACTGGATTCTTGTTAAATGCCACCAAAGTCCAGGTATCAATTTCGGTTTTTATTCGAAGTTTTTCAGTTCTTAGTTCCTGAAATTCTTTTTAAAATGCCTGTGTGAAAGTCGAAATGTCAATTTCGGATATTATATGTGGAGTGAAAGTGTTTCAGCAATCACAATATTGGAACTGAAGGCCTCAATGAAGAAATCATAAAAAGTTTTGTGTTGAGATCCTCCACAATGCTCACATGAAATCACCATGAAACTAGATGAGATATGATATGGGTTTATTTTAATGTTCCTGTAAAGCAGATGTCTTGTTAATGTTGTATAATTCAATTTTGAAAAGATTTATTGGCCATTTTGACTGGAAGCATATAAACTCCACCTTTTTGACTTATCAGTTTTCTTTTCTATGTTGGTTTGTTTTTATTTTAAGGAACCTAGATTATATGATAATGTATTCAAATAGATATACCTATTAGAACAAAGTGAAGTGCAAAACTACCAGGAAGTGACAGTTGATATAGATTCATCATTTTGTGGAGATTTGATAAACTCATTTAGAAGAAATGAAAGTGTTCAAATAAATGATTTAAAAAATACATAGTTTTATTGGGTAAATAAGAGTAAATGGCTTTCTTTAGCATGTCATATGTTTTTCTTAATAGAATAATTTGGGAAATGTAACACAATAATAACAAATCAGTATTCAAATCTTTTAATCATTGGTGAATGAAATAGATTCCCTTCAGACTGAGAAAGACTACAACTCATAAAAAATGCAATAATAAACATTCTTGAACATGTTAAATTCCTAAATCCAAATAATACTGCCAAGCAAGCAGATGATAATACACAACACCAGAATCACCCAAAACTTCATATAATTATCAGGAACATTATTGTTGTGTGTCATATAGGTTGTTGTTGGTTTTGTATTTACAGTGGAACTCTCTTCTTTATAAATCTTCCCTACTTGTTCATTTCCATGTTGCTCCAACTGCATATGATTATTTGATATTTGCCTGAGCCTGTAATAAATTACAAAATGATTAAAATGAACCAAATGAGGTGGAGAAGAGGTGGTAGCATGGTGACAACAATAATGAAAAATCGAACTTACCACTGAAACAATCATCATGAGTGCTTGCTACAAACATAAATTCCGAGATAGCTTTCTCTATCTTCAAGATCATCTTCCATTTCTAGGCTACTTGCCTTAGGATTTAGGTTTTCCCAAATCCTGCCCATCTTCTGCTTAGAATTTGAAGGAAATTTATGCAAAGTGCAAAGCCTTGAGTATGTTAGAGCATTATGGAACAAGCATATTTTTCGCGATTTTATCTCCATATCACCTCTTCTAATCTCTTGCATTTTCAGATTGTGTGGTCTATTAACAACAATTCTTCACAAAATATCATCAAAATACAACACTTTCAATGCTTAAATCACTGAAATTAATGAATAAAGTTCACACTTTACCCATATGAACATATGGAGGTTAGTTTGTTGTTCACCTCTCGAGTAGTTCATGCGATCAATTATAGATGTCGCCCACTCCGTGATTTTTCCCTATTCCTCAATGTACACACAAGGTGGATATAGGATGGTGAAACAGCTCTTCAATTGTTTCTGCGAAAAACTTGTAGCACGTTTGAGAAGTTAGTAATATTTCAGCTACTTGAATGAAGATGCCGGTAAGATCGATTATCGAAGAAGATTTCTGTTGCTTAAGTATTTCTGTGGTTCGCATCTGACAGACGTGACTTAAAACGGCATTAAACAATATATTTTTTATAAATCTGGAATGAATATTGATATTTTGACTCTTCTCAGTCATTTTTCATCTAGAACAGATGAAACTGATAAAAAGATGACAGAAGCACAGTTTCTGTTTTACCGACACAAGGTATGCCGCCATCTCTGTTAATTTCAGGAAATATTACTACGGTATGAAATCAAGTAGGCAAAGGTCTACAGTTTATTCTAGTGCTTGTTAATAGTAAGCCGTTTCACCATCCTATATCCACCTTGGTACACACCAATGATGTACGAATATGGTAATTAATAAACCGTGTTCCTCTAGTGTTCCTAATAAAGTTGACTATTATATTATGTGATCAGTGAATTGACTCAATTTACTTGGACTCAATAGTATAGTGTTAACTGAAAATAATTTCTGTCCATATATCAACTGTATAAACCACTGGAATTCACTTCGAGTCTAGTAATTCGTAAAAATTTTTTCTTTGCGTGTTGACATACGATTAAATTATTACAGGGAATCCGTCAAGAAACACCTATGAACATAGAAAACCGGTACAAAGTAGCGTTTGAAGCTTTCAAATCCAACACGAAATTAAGGAAATATAGAAAAAACGCTTGTATCTACCATAGGTATATTGTTGAAAACGAACTCATATTCTCTTGCGTGATTGAAAATAGTGACTGTAAATCATCTAAGTCACTTCCTTATGTAGCAGACAGCAAAAATTGTAGATTCGAACCTTTGTACCAAAGAAATCGAGGAAAAGAGCGGCAATCTATCACTCTCCGCTCTAAATAGACAAATAACTATCACAGCTCCTCCTTCATCATCACCACAGATCCATCACTCATTTTCTGCTCCCCGAAACATATGTATGAATTTCTTCTACTTTTTGTATACATTGTCATCTCCGATACTTCAGACCTAAAGTGCTAAAGAAAACACCATATGATGAGTCTACCAAGAAATAGCCTAGATTCCTAGGATATATATTGATTTTATTTCATTAATTTCGATACGATGGCTGTACAGATCTTTCTTCTTTTGGGAATTTTAATAATTCTCTCTGCCATCAACGTAATCAGGGCTACGCAGACTTCGACATAAAGGGCATCTCGCAGGATTAAAAAGTCTAATTCGAAGTATTCCCGCTGGCATGCTGCGACGAAAAAGATGATAATGGGTCTCTTTGTTGGTATTTGGGAATTCGCTAGTCCCTGAGGAGTGGAGAAGAGGTTGCAGGGAACACGAACGGTTTCCAATTTACACTGTGAAATGTGGTCGCTCGAATGTTGGGAGGGAGTGAAATGCGCCTCACAGTTTTTCCTTTTGGGTGTATAACAAGTTGAAATATTGTAAATCATGGAAATATATTTTTCTACGAGCGTGCACAAAGTTACAATTTTCCACACGGCTTGCTAATAAGATTTTTCCACACTCAGTGCGGAAAAGTGACACTTTGCGCACTTGTTAAGAAAATAAGTATTTCAAATCCGAAATTTATCTCGAAATTATCGGAAAAGTACGTGAACGTAAACAAAGGAGGTGCATGGCCATAAACCGAAAAATTCAGGTCTGGCTTCATTGATAATTGAAAAAAAATTGTGAGTTGAATTGTGTGAGTTTTATTGAAGTTGGTTTAGTATCCAAGTTCTTTGCAGAATGATAGTTGCTTCTTCCTCAAGCACCTCTGGAACCATCTGATGTATATTGTTGAAGTACAAGATATTGAATTCTTGTTATCATTATAGTCATTCAAAATATCGAATGGGTGTTTTTTTTCATCTCGAGTTGTTGTTGTACTAGTATGATGATCTTAATAACAATAACTCAATAATTTATACCAACGCCCAATTTGATAATCCAAAAGGTATTTTAATAATATATTTTCCTTAGTCATCTAATGTTTTCAATTGAGCTAGGTTAGGTCAGATTTCGCCTGTTCACAAAGAAAACTAATAATGTTCGTGAATAATGAGGAGTTTCAATTCCGCCAATCCACAGGAAAAAAATATGATGGAGTAGTTTGACAGGTCTGACACCTAGTAGGCTGGAACTATAATATTGACTGTTCACTCAAGTCTCAAATGTCTGCCAAGTTGAGGTCGCTACTTTATAGAAGTCGTTCGATGCTCATTTGTTTTAGTTTTTTCTGTCAGCGACCCAATTTTAGGTTGAAGTTATGGTCTTCTTTTTTTGACTTCAGCACATATTGTATGTAACTATCATAATCTGACATAATTTTACTTTTTCTACAAATTTCTACTCGAAAAGGTACAATAACAGTTTCTAGAAACAATAATAAGGCATATAACAAGGAACATTTTTGGAGGTATACTCACGTATTCTGGCCTCCCAGAACAAGAATCCGAAACGCTTGTTTCGTAAATATACACCCACCATTTGACATCTTAAAATTCTTCTACTAAAAACACAAAATTCGTCCTTCTTTTAATTAAAACACCACACACGCTCACATTTACTTATCTTCAACACTTTTCAGCGAAAGAATTCAATATTTTTCGAAAAATGTACCGTTCTTCGGACCATGCTTCGGAAACACTAGACTTTGATCTGTCAACTTGACACTGTCACAAAGTTCTGCTCCCGCGTCATGCTCGGTTCTCGATGGGTTTGGTAAAATTTTTAGAATTTTTTCAAATATTCTAGTTTATTCTGATGAAATATGTTGAAAACAAGTGAATGTAAGTGTGTGTGGAACAAATATACAACTCAACGTAAGTGATTAAAATTATATCAACTTGTATACATTCGATATGCCAATACATTCACTTGCCTCGCATTTGACTTTCTCACGATGTTTTTCTCTGCTTTCTGATTCCCTGATAAATGATATCAAACAATTCTGTGCTTGAAACAGGAGATTCGCTGTGCTAAAAGGAGCGCGTAATTCAAAATGTAAATAAAAACATTAGGTCATGCCCAGTATGACACTTCAAGTTCAAAATAGTTCACGATTATTATGAGAAGATGTCTCTACCTTACAGAAGAAGATGCGTAATTGTTTCCAGTTCTAGCCTCCTAGGTTTCCAATTAGATCGACAATGGTTTAGTCATCACTTTTTTTAATATACATTCAATATTCAATAGATTGCCATCATTATCTTCCATCAGAATACGCAAGAGCAACTATTTCAATAACGTCGAAGACTATGACGTAGAAAAAATTTTTTTAGTGTACAATTATTTCAGGTTTGGGTGCCGTAGTTTGGAGTTTTATTCCATTTGGACTTTCTTGTCGTTTTCTTTCCTTCTATACAGGCGTCGACCGTAACACAGCGGGAAGATAAGTGAGTTTTAGAGTCGGAAGTTGCAATTCAAGGAAGTGTGACTCGAATGAAAAACCAATCGCTTGGCATTCGACCAACATTCGAGCGTTTTCGTATAATATAATTACTGAATAACCACTCGATTAGACACATCATCGAGATTCATCTATTCTACCAAATATAAATATAATCTGGAGAAAATATAATATACAGTGTGAGAGACTGAAACTGGGATAAAATGGCTAAAAGTATGTGGAGCCAAACTTACTGGAGAAATTTGAAAAGCAAACAAAGTGGGGTATAGAACACAATTTATTTATTTATATCAACTCGAATTTTATCGGCACAATGTCATAGACGAAATGAAACAAGAGATTGTTGATATCGAAGGATTGCAATTAACATAAGAAACTTTACGAGATGTTTAAGGATTAAAATAAAAAGTTACATATTTGTTGATCATAACAAAATGGAAAAGTCACACAAGTTTACACACCATGACATTGATGAAATCAAGGAACACTAAATTAAATATAATGACATGAAACAATCAGATTTGCAAGATGGAAGTTGACACAAAAGAAGAGTGACCAACCTCAAAACCAACAAGCAAACAAGAAAAGTACCAACCTAAAAGTATGAAAGGATTCGAACACAGTTGCATGACGTTATTGAAAAAATATTCTGAGAACCAGAAATTTTCAAATTTGAAGTTGTAAAGTGACAATAATCGATTTGAAACCAGTTATACAATTTTTTAATCATTAATTTTATTTTTGAAGAAATTTAATTTTTTTTTTTCGAAAACGGGTTTGATTCAAATATATTTCATCTGCAATTTCTAAATCTTCTAGCAGATCCAATTGTAAATTTTAGAGATATTTCAATTCCATTTCCTAAATGATTTTTCATTGTCAAATGGTTACCAAAAGTTGAAGTGTTAGGTCTATTGATATGTTGTTTAATTTTAAATGAAATATTTCTTCTTGTTTTGCCTATATATGCACTTTTGTCAAAGGAATATGTTTCATTTTTTGAAAAAATTTGAAGAAAGTGCAACCATAATTAACCCTGTGGGATTAGAATATTGCTTATTTATTCAACAAGTGAGGTTATCAAGGAATATCTGAAAATGAAAAACCAAAAGATAACGGACAAACCTTCTTTGGCTAACATCGCGGAAATTCTAGCTTGAATCATGCATGAGGCATTCAATCTACCTGAATTTATAGTGACGAATTTCAGTACAGTTTTCATCGAGCGCTATCAGAATTTATCAGAACTTCGAACTCATTCATCCTTCATCTCGAATTCAGGCCCGTAAAGCGCCCAAAAAGACCATCAGCTACAGCAATGACGAAGTTGAATTACTCCAAATGGAATTCCGGCCACGAATGCTGATCTAAGTCACGAAAAGGGCGAGGCATATTTTATGACATAGGTGTTCAAACGGCCATGCAACGACTCCAAGTTTCCACCACTGAACTTCTGTTCGCAAGATGTATGCTCAGATAGAGAAAATTCCCTATAGGGATTCACTCGGTCGGTAAAAACATCACGCCTTTCAGATATTGGAGAAATATAAGGGGACTGAAAGTCGTCATAATCGTTTCGCCTGAATAGACACAATATTTGTATATATGTAGGGGATCGATATTTATTGGCTGGAATAGACAGGAAAATAAAAATAGATTGATGCAGCTTTCTTTCCAAAGACTTGGATAAGAAACAAGTAGTCTATATTGAACTCAGAATAGTTGTGAATCGGTATACCTACTCAACCTTTATGTGAATTTGTTTTGTTATATATAGAGTGTCTCACGGTCGATGATATACCTGAGACGTTTACAAAAGACATTGAATTTTGTTATATATATAGCGGTGTAATCATGAATTTTGAGTAAAATGTCAAAAATAACTTCCCCATACAAAACTGATACGACTAAAAATGAAGGTTTCCACGAATCTAAACATCGCCAGTTATGAACATTGAATTAGAGCAATGTTTTGAATAAAAAACATGGAAAAAATTATATATTCAAAAATCACTAGGTTATAGGCGCCGATTACACGGGGGCACCGAGGACCATGCCTCCTCTGGGAATTATCTGGGGGGCAACGCCCCCCCTGAGATTGTACTCGAATTGAACAATCATTGGTAATGTTGCACTCAATATGCGATCTATTTTCCAATGAAAATTTTTGTTTGTACCCATGTATTTTAATCTCAGGAATCCGAATTTGACAATGATACCGTGAGCGAACTATTTTTTCAGATAATTCACGCCAAATTTTCTGACTTTAACCTTCTTTTACTGATATATATCTCTCTTTTTGACATGAAGAGGGAAAACATGTGCCACTGAGTGGTTTTGCTATATAAGTCAGCTTTATGACTTCATGAGTTTATACTCGAAATCAAAGTTGTTTATGTATATATATGTTTTACTCAGATAAAAAGCATAGTGAACCATGGTACATGCATTTAGCATGTCCAGTGATCTCAGAACATAGAACATAAAATACTTTCCGAAAACTTAGTCAACTGAGTTAGAGAAGTTGAAATATCAAACTTTGGCAAGAATTAAGTATATGGAAAAATAGATCGCATGATGATTGCAATATTATCCAACCATTTACTTTTGCAATAAGTTTTTATGCAATGAGAATGTACCTATATTATATACCTGACAATGAAGTTTTTTTTTATTATAATTATGGTTTCAATATTATTAGTTACCCAATGCGTTATTTTCTCATTTTGTTAGTTTTCAGTATATTATACAAACAAAAATCAATTAAATTTTTTGCCCCTACTGAAATTTAGAAGTATCGGCGCCTATACACTAGAATGCTATCTAGAATCCAAGAATGGTATCAAATATCATTTGATATGACAATGGTGATGCTACATTTTGGTATGAGCGGCAACGCAGCATCGCATTTTCTGAGACACTGTATAAGTTCTATGTTCTAATTATTGTGAGAAAAAACATCATCTACCAAATCATCCATATTCGTGGGGTTGTGGAGCTTTGGTCTTGTGAAGACCCCAATTCATATTTTGATGTGATTTTTTTAGTGGATTAAATTGATTATTTGATGTATAATATAGTATATTATGATACAAGTTTTATAAGACGCTATTTTGTCGCACGCGTTGTTTGGAGTACGACGATCGAAGCGCACAAGCATAAAGCCCAGTTTACTGTAGAGCGATTTTGAATTTTCCGATACCAGCGGTGAAAAATGTAATGTTGTTATTGTTTTTATTGATCAATTCAAATCAAATTACACTCTGAATTGAAATTTACCAATTAAAACATTGAGTTTTTCACTGCTAATATCACCAAATCCAAATCGCTCAGAAGTGAACTGGGCCTAACTCTTCTGACTTTCATTTGACAGTTCGATTGTACCAATCTCCGAATAATAAAAAATGCGTATCGAAATAGAGGCTATTTCGACAATGACTTCATTATACAACCAAAATAGAAAAATATATTTTTCTATTCGTCAAATTGGCTACAAATTATCTATATACAGGTGTAGTTTACCTTTTCATTTTGAAATTCTTGGAAATTAGATAGTATTTTTATGAACACAAGTTATATTTGCTTGTATTATGTATATGGTGGCATCCACCATATACGTGCTTTCGCCAAAAAATATTATTGTAACTAAAAAAATCGAGTGACTCGCAGAATAAACCATTACTGAATGTGCAGTAGTTATCAATATTGCGGTTAAATTGATAATCGAATTCACTTTCTCATTTTGTGCCTTGCATCCATTCGAAAATCAACGCAAAAAAATATTTTCAAATACCTTATTGAAATTGGGGTGGTTTGTCAGGACTCAGAAGTAGTTTGACGAAAGTTGAATTTGACAGTTCAGCTTCAAACAAGGTATGAAAATAGAACTTTGGCATCGATTATCTCGAAAACTAGGGATATGTTTACGATAATATTATGAAATTCGTGTTTTTCAGGTCAAAATACGTGAGTACCAACAAAAATTTTCATTAAAATACAGATCGCATGATAAGTGTAAAATTAACAAATCAAATTACACTCTGAATAAAAATTGAGTTTTTCACTGCTAATATCACCAAATCCAAATCGCTCAGAAGTAAACTGGGCCTAACTCTTCTGACTTTCATTTGACAGATCGATTGTACCAATCTCCGAATAATAAAAAATGCGTATCGAAACAGAGACTATTTCGGCACGCATTTGCGTTGCACAATGACTTCATTATACAACCAAAATAGAAAAATCATATAATCAACACAGCTTCCCTACAAAACTTCAGGAACCTGTGCGCCCTCTCACAGCCTTGCCACTGCAATTTACCCGGCTCCGGGTCGTTAGCAGTTTACAGTACACGCGGAATCGTAACTTAAAACGAGATGAAATATATCGAAACACCCATAAAAACCCGATGTGTCGGAATTCGAGCGAGATACCCGACCCATTTGGGCTTTATGGTCGCAACGCAAGCCCCGATAAGGCCCTTTTCCACCCATCGCTGCCGTGGGGAGAACTCCCAACAACCCAAATTCGTGAAATGCCCAACAATATATGGAAGGTGAATGCCAACCGAAATTAAATGACTGGAAATGTATTTAGTGCATCTGTTTTCAGCTGAAAATGGAATTTTTCTGTCAGATTCAGGGTTAGAAAATTCTATTATCAATTCTCTTTCAGGTAATGTAATGCCTTGCATATGTATGTGAAATTACATACCCTCTGTATTGTCATGTGAAATTACATACTATTTGTGATATCGATTAACTTGATTTTGAAAGTTAAACATCATGTATATTCATGTAATATCCAGGATTATTCCAGATTATAATATAATTTTTACATGTTTGTGGGGAATTTTCGCTATTATATTCAAGTGTTCCACATTTCAATAAATATTGAGGATTTCGTTTCGTTTTTCGTTGAAATATTGATAATATACAATATCTGATTTTAGTGAACGCACACTTTTGGGATGAACAATATAGCTATACTAACTAACTACACCATTTCCAATTTCAGTTCAAAAATGGTCAATTGTATTTCCAAATAGACATTTGGATTTCAAGAAGTATCAGTTGTATTTCAAGATAGTCAATTTAATTTCAAAAAGCATCAAATGTATTTCAAAATTAAATATTCAATTTCAAAAACTAACACTTCAAATTCCAAAATGGTCATTTGTATTTCCAAAAATATCGAATGTATTTGGTAATGCATTATTTGAATTTCAAAACTGGAAAAGCACAGGCAAAGGTTAGATGGGTTTAAGGTGATATTTCCATTCACCTTGTTATTGGAACGCTCCTGGTTCCTATCATACATCACATATTAGATTGTAATAGACTGATTTTGAAATACAAATTATTAGATTTGAAATTGATATGAATGTAATGTAGTTTACATTTTTTCTGAAATGTTCTGTGAATCAACGTAATTCTGCTGTAATTATGAGTAGTTTACTGATAAATCGCATTCAATCACACGTTAATGGTGAAATATAGAAAAAATCATGAGGATTCAAAAAGTTTTTCATTTATACGTTTTATCTACTCTTGCAAACAGTGAAATAATTTGATGAAAGTATGTATAATTCACAAATTTTTTCATCCACTTTTTACTGAGTGCCAGGTACTCTTGTAACTCTACATATTTGCTATAGAAGCTCTTCAAACTTGAGGTGGACAAAAGAATTCCCTATTCAATCAGCAAATATAGTCGTGTATACGAGAAGCTGCATTCAATTTGTCGACGAATATCGAAGTTTTTCAAATATGAACAGCCGAAAGTGTCTATTGGGAGATACGTACCTACTATACATTCGAGTTTGTAATATACTGGGTGGCCTCTTGGTATCAAGCATAACATTATCATTCTATTGTAAAAAGTCTTAACCTACACCAAAAGATCCCATCATTTTCTTATTATTTGGACGTTGGAAATAGTTCATGAAAATTCAATGCAACTCCGATTTTCAAAGGCTATATATATCAAGGATAGCAATAACAAATATGAAGTAATTAATGCACTATAAAGTAAATAATGGTTGGTGCCCCAAGTTTGAAAAAGCCATCGAACATTGCAACAATGAACACTGCCATACGAACCTGATGGTATATGAATTGTGACATTGAAAAATATCATATATCTGAAGTAAATAGAAAAAATAACTCCAAATCAATCAATTATTCGATATCGATGTACAATTATATAAAAGGAGGGATCAATAAATCAAGTCGATCTTTATTCGATGCTTGACAAAATAGATTCACTAGTATCACTAGGCAAAAAAGCACAAGCTTTTGAATGAATCTCAAATTTTCAAAAAAAAATATGTTTTATACACGGCAGAAGAGCAGTGATTTGATTAAATCTTGTGCTTTTCTGTCTATAGTGTTTGAAAAGTGTTTTTATATTTTGGTTGTATAATGAAGTCATTGTGCAACGCAAATGCGTGTTGAAATAGCCTCTATTTCGATACGCATTTTTTATTATACGGATATTGGTACAATCGAACTGTCAAATGAAAGTCACAAGAGTTAGGCCCAGTTTACTTCTGAGCGATTTGGATTTGGTGATATTAGCAGTGAAAAACTCAATGTTTTAATTGGTGAATTTCAATTCAGAGTGTAATTTGAATTGAATTGACCAATAAAAAGAATAACAACATTGAATTTTTCACCGCTGGTATTGCAATAATCAAAATCGCTCAACTGTAAACTGGGCTTTACGCTTGTGCGTCAGATTTAAATTATTTCAATGTCATCATTGTTACCAATCGAAGATGTTTTTGTTATTTATCGATATTAAATCAATTTTTCTCTTCAAATCAATTCTAAATAGAAAAAATTGCATATGATACACGTTTTATAAGACACGTTGTCGCACTTGTTCACTTGGAGCACTCATCGCTTCGCTCGTCGTACTCCAAACAACGTGTGCGACAAAATAGCGTATTATACAACTTGTATTATAATATACTATTTTGACCGGCAACTTAGTTGCGAAGCAACCCTCGAAGTCTCATTGAAACTTGTATGAAGTGAAACAAATAACTATTTTTCCCGTAATTCCCGTAATTCCAATTTCACGCATGATCGTGAACATTTCGTTATTATGTCTACTGCTGATGACGTCTATTGAGTTGTTTGTGTTTACTTCAATTCCATTCCATTCCATTAGCAATTTAAAAATAATCAGGTAACTGTTGAAAATGTAATTGAAATTGAGGATGATTAACACGACTTGAGATACGGACCGATGCGAAATGTGGAATGAAACTAAGCTTATCAAGTGTCTTTAGAAAGCCACTTTCAATGTCGCTTGAAGAAGTTATTTGTACTATGTTAGAAATCATCACATTCATTTGGTGACACCCTGTTCGGCCAAGGACGAGGACTTCAAATAGAGGATCGACATCGAAGTCGCAGTGGCAACTGATTTCCCCTGGGATAGGATCCGTGTGCCGTCCTCCTATTCCACCTGACGTGTCAATTACGAAGACTTATCAATACCATGCGGCCCAAGCAAATGCTGATACCCTATTCTGCAATGCAGGAATATTTACAGGAAATTTGCCATACCTCAATATCTCAGACTACTGAGAACTTCTTCCTACATATTGATCGGATTCCATTATAACTTGTAGGTCCCATTCTTCTTCACACCGCTGATATTTCGACTATTGGGGAGTTGGTTCCCAACTTCAAACTAGCAATGTACACCTTTTATTATTTCACCTTCTGATCCAAGTAAAGAATGATTTTGATTCACCCATTAACTCTTTTGTCATTGCTTCTCATTTCATCATTTCTGTCTATGACTTCATATTATTCGAGGATTCATGATTTTATATATACATATCTATTGAAGATTCAACGACATAAATGTCGCGTGAAGAAAATGATTTCTATTCATGCATTTCATCCGACATCGAATGTCGACATCTATTTCACATCTGAATGATTATAAATGAATTCAAGTCAAAGGGTTTTGTGATCTTCCAGTTGGAATCCTGAAGGGTTCGATAATGGAGACATAATCATTTAAAAAAGCTCAACATCAGCACCGTATCGTGACATTCAAAACTAATTCAAAAAATCCAATTTTGTATTAAGTGCAAAAATTCAACATGTGATATTCGTTAAAATTTGAATTTTAGCGGTTTGTCCTAATGTTGGGAAAGCCTTATTTTAATTTTTTTCTTTTTAATGTGAAATCAATGTTAATGTACAATGTCTTTTTATGTAAAATCTTGTAATACCTGACGAGTACGCACTGATGATGACTTGACAGTCGAAAGCGCTCTGCTACAACTTTTGAAAATAAAAAAAAAATTGCACCTAATACAAAATTGGATTTTTTGAATTATTGATACGTACACACAGCCCATTGAATCTTTCAATTCGAAACTAAGACCTTTAAAGTTAATTGGCTTTCCCATCCACAAGCTCTAGATCTAGAAGGATTTCTATATCAGCACTCTCAATTATCTAAATAAAACATACATTTAACTATATCGGATTTTGTCGAATTTCGTTCAATATCAAAGTTAAGGTGACGAAATATGGTTATGCTATACTTCCAGAAATTTTTATATAGGCAATAGTTACCTATTGCTTTCGAAATATAATTATCATCATCCAAAATCTGGATTATTCAATACAAAAACCTTGATGAAATGAAATTATGAATAATCGCAGTGTGACCTGATGCATTCCCTGCAATAAATAGCCTTCCGTTATGAATGTACAGTCTGCTACATATCCTGGTGCATTCTAGTCTCTGGCAATGCGTCAAAGTCCGTATCATTGTCCAGGACAGTACGCATATTCCCGAAATGGGTCAATGTAGTTTGCATAATGCGCAGGATTGGGGATTGAAACACAACCCTCCACATTTATTCCATTGACGATTGACAAACGCTTATTCGTTCATTGTCACCTATGAGAGGTTTACCCAACCGTGGAAATTTCATGAAATCAATGATTATATATGACATACCAGTTAGTGGAATGGTTTTCCTTCGGATAAATATCTATATACCCTTTTCTCAATATCTAGATTCTAAACCCCTATGGAAATATCAGTAATATCTGAGAATATATTCATTCGTTCCATATAATGCAAAATAATGTATCTATGTATATACTAGAAGGTACTTGTAACATAAGTATCTGGAGTTTTTTCATGATGTTGAACTACTGCTTTTCAAGTTTTATGAAATTATTCAGTTGTAAAATGTCGTGAAGAGTGGGGTGGGTGCTATAGTTATTGGAAATGATCGGAAGTGGTCTAAGTATGAATATATTAGTGAAATTCAGAGGAAAATATTTTGAGATACTATCAGAACATGACATATTATAATAATAACAACTTCATCATAGTAACTCAATACAGAGTAGAATCATATGTTGACGATGTCTTATTCATATATCTATTTCTACTTCACATCTACGATTTGTTGGAAGCAACTTCATGTCCTATACACAGCTTCGCGGATGATAGTACCCTCCATACCGCTTTCTCTTCCAGGGCTCCTATATCGGCCCGTCAAACCAGAAATGAACGAGGAACGAATGTTAACAAAATAAATATGGACTTAGCAACAATTCTCGAGTGGGGATCTAATAACCTGGTAGAATTCAATGCAAACAAAACACAAGCATGTATTATCTCTAGATCAGGACTCTCTAGACTCTCTCTAGACAAGGAATTCCAAGGAATTCAAGGGAATTCCAAATGTTCGTACATCAGAAATCCAGAATTAGAATCCAAGGAATTTCAAAGAATTCCAAGGAATACCAAGAAAATCCAGGGAATTCCAAAGAATTCCAAGAAATTCCAAGAATTTCCAAGAAATTCCAAGAAATTCCAAGAAATTCCAAGAAATTCCAAGAAATTCCAAAGAATTCCAAGGAATTCCAGAGAATTCCAGGGAATTCCGAATGTTCTTACATCAGAATTCCAAAATTGGAATCCAAGGTATTCCAAGGAATTTCAAAGAATTCCAAGAAATTCCAAGAAATTCCAAGAAATTCCAAGAAATTCCAAGAAATTCCAAGAAATTCCAAGAAATTCCAAGAAATTCCAAGAAATTCCAAGAAATTTCAAGAAATTTCAAGAAATTCCAAGAAATTCCAAAGAATTCCAAGGAATTCCAAAGAATTCCAAGGAATTCCAAGGAATTCCAGAGAATTCCAGGGAATTCCGAATGTTCTTACATCAGAATTCCAGAATTAGAATCCGAGGAATTCCAAAGAATTCCAGGGAATTCTAGGGAAATCCATATGTTTGTACACCAGAATTCCACCGCGGTTTACCCATCGGTTTTTTACATTCTGAGTTGCAACCACCTATTCAGTAGTAACTGCCAACTAATTTTTCATTAAAACATAACTACTGATAATTCGAACAGATGAATTGTCTCAATTATGGGGATCACAAAAGTTTAACTCAATATTTGTTCAGAATTATTTGGATTGTACACTGATTTTTGGAGTCTCACCAAATTCCTCAGGCTAAGTCAACCCCCCTGGTAAATACCTTTTCTGCTGTAGGAAATTTTCATCGAAAAATAGACGATATATTATTCATTACTTTGCTCAGCGTAGCAGCTTCCTTGCAGCTTTCATTTCCACTTTAAGGCAGCCATTTTTCTTTAATCCCGAAATATGAGCTTTGAGCTCATGAAAGGGAATTTGTAAACATTTTGATGGCCGCAGCTATTACTCATCATTCTCGCATGTACATTTTCCTCTGAACCTTCGCGCAATATCTAATTTACTCTGTTTAACTTTTTAGCTAGCATCGTGAAAATCCCCTGTTGAAAATTTATTTACAGAGGAGATATTCAAATCACCTGGCAAGTCGACGCTCGTGAATGGTATACCTAGCTAATAAAAAGGAGATAAATCATGAATTTAATAATGTATTCAAGAAAAAAGTGTTCCCTATTCAGTGCATTCGCATGAAATATTCATGATTTTCCCAAAAGGATGCTTCAGTGATTTCCTCTGATGGAATCACATTTTCCATACGACAGGTTAAATTGTATTGCATTTGATTACAATGGCAAAAAGATGGCTCACTTTTTATACTCAAAATTGATGAAACCATTCAGAATTCTCATCTTGCAACTTATTTTTCCTTCAAAACTGGTTAGTCTGAATATTTGTTGGGCATATCTAAAAAGAATATCTTGAAAACATTTTTTTATGGATGCATGAGTTCTATAATTCCAGTAGGAATTATTCGTTCTTCGAATTCACATTGGCCGGTATCGAGAATATACAATATATATAATTTGAAAAAATTAATACGTCGATAATTTTCGACAATTTTATTTGAAAATCGCCTGTGCTAAAATGGTAAACTGAACAAAATTGTTAAAATATTATTACTACCTGTCATAAGTTTTGCTTCACTTTTCCTCTTAACTCGTAACTAACGACATGAATGTTGAACTTCTAAACTTAAGACTTACGCAGCGCAGATTAGGTATTTCCACTGAAAAAATTTGTTGTTTCAGTTCTCACAGTTTCAGTTCATCTACTTTTCACATCAATCTCGAAGGAAGAAAAGGAATAATTTATTATTTACCGCTACCACCAAAGTAAAACTGCTGAAAGCAGAACACGAACGAACAAACTTTTAATTTCCCACCCATTTTCCGCCGTTCCGACCGATAAAATCCAAGACATCTGGCCTTTCTCCCTAAGTAGTCCTAAATCACCTTTTCCATTCGTTTGCGCTTGGGAGACACAATGTCCACACCCACATACTAATCAACTGTTCTTTCTTCGCCATGCCAAATGAATTCCTTTCTACTCAACTAAACACAACCGGCTCGGTTCTATTCAGGGTTGTTTTCCATTTTCATTACACCCTGGAAACTACAATATACATGGTGTATCATGGATATCTATTGTTAAAAAATCAAGGGTAGATTCCTTGATGAAAAATAAGATAATAGTTCCTATAAATTCATACGATATGATATTTTTCAAATAGTGGACAATAAATATTCCAGTAATCCAACAGTCAGCTCACCTCATGCAAAGTTGTGGAAAATCAGCTGTATTCAGTGATGAAAACGTTGACATTGAGATTAGCTTTCAATTGTATAAACTACATTATAATCGAAGTCTGCAAACTAGATTCCTTCGTGTTGTTAATAACGAATAATCAACCCATAATATTAATAATAATTATGACCATACTAATTCATTAAAATTCTGCAGCGTTTTAGTTGTGTTGTTTTTTTATGTCACTAAATTTCTTGTTATAAGATGTATATATCTTGGAAAACTATAAATAATTGAATTGCGTTTACCAAAAATGTATTATATAATTGCAGAAATGGAGGCAGTCCAAGTAGGCTGTAAGGCTATCAATTTTCGTGAATATTTGAGCTACATTGTCCACTTTATTAGTTATCAATTTTATCATCTGAAGAAGATACATTCAGTTGGATACATGAAGAATATATTAGTCATAGATTACACAACAAAAGTAGTCCCAGGTTTGAGCCTTGGGGAACTCTTTACTCGAGCCTTAGTACCAGAGAGACAGTTGTCGATGTGACTGTCTCCTTTCAGTGCAGTTTCTCGTACACCATAAAATTGTGATTCGTCGGCATGAACTGAATCTGAATGATAAAATTGAATATTCAATTGATGGCATCATGTAATGTGAGAGCCTTACCGGATTTTTTTCAGTAACCTGTCTGAGTCAGCGTATATAGCTTTCTGTCATTAACATATTCAGAATAGCTGTCTACGTCAAGCATATTTCTCCCTGAATTCCATCTAGATATTGCATATTATTCATGAACGTGTCAGCTATATTCATCGTTCAGATAGGGGCGTTTAGTAAATCGTCGTTGATGCGCATTAAAAAAGTTGGATTCACCTCTGATCCGACCGAATATTCTTCAGTGATTCGCTGGAATACGTCTGGAGAATTTAATTAAACGTGATGCAAGATAGGTATACGCACGCAACAACATTTTCATCCATCAAGATTTACGCATAGATTAAGCTTGTGAGGGGACGAAATGGGTGTTTGTTATGAAAAGGTTATGATAGTTCATTCAATGATTAGTCACCTACTGGCAACAATTTTTGGGCCCAAAGATGTATGGGTCCACGGTGAGTCTTCTGAAATTGAATCTTCTTCATCTCACAAAAAATATGATGGCGAAAATAGTTGCACACAATGTGACAAACTCAACTCAAACGTTTGATCATTGAACGTATTCAATATTCATCGATATGTTATGTTTCCTCGATCTATCTTACTGGCAGTTGAAGTTCCGTCGAATACTTCTATCCTTTTTCCCACTAATTCCCATGCAATGGAGTTGAAATATTCAGACTCTGCATGCTTGAAAAGATTCCAACTTATTATTCTGATTTCTTCATTTTCAACAATAAGGTTCCTCAAAAGTGTGGTGATGAAGTAGAAACACCATAGATCAAGAATGATTCGTTGATGGTTAATACTATGATAGATAGATAGATAGATAGATTTATTTCTCATAACAATGACAGAAAATACATACATATTTACACGTCAAATGTCAGTTCCTAAGAACATCTGAGATAACAGTAAAGGAAATTAATAATTTGTATTATTTACACATTAATTTACAATAATTGGTATTGTTAACACACTGAGAAAAAAAAAACAAAAAAATATATACTTCTCTTAGATCTAGCATAACATTTTTTGGTACTTTTCGGCAAATATAGGACTGGTAATCTTGTAAGGAAGGTAGTATCGCGGTGATATTTGTCTATGTACATATGTGATTAGTTTGAAAGGGTTAATCTTCATGAGACGAAAAAAAAATTTTTTTTGAAAATAGATTATTTTTATTTGTTATAAACGTGAAGAGTGTTATGGATTGGTGGAGAAAAATTCTTCCAAGGTATAATAAACATTAGAGAGTAGATAGTGTCTAAGTGATATTTTGAAATGATTGAATGAAGAGTTTTCTAATAGTGACTGTGGAAGTTTATTTAGAATGTTTATACCCATGTAAGACGGACCTCTCTTATTTACTTCATAATTAAACATCGGTTCAATATATAATCTGTTGTTACGAGTATAATGGCTGTGGATATCTGGGAGTTTTTCAAAATTATTTTTTCTTTTGAATGCGTCAATCGCTACTCTGTAAATGTACAGGTTGGTTAGTGTGAAAAGCTTCAGCTTAGAGAAGTCCTCACGACATGAGTCACGACACTTCAATCCAACCAGAGCTCGAATTGCTTTTTTCTGAAGAATAAATGTATGAGTTCACAGAATTTCCCCAGAATTCCACCCCGTAGTTTAGAATGCTGTAAAAGTAAGCAAAATAAACGGTTTTGGCAGCAGCAGGACCGATGTTTTTTCTTATTGAGGTTATTGCATAAATTGCACTAGCCAATTTATTGTTGATGTAAGATATGTGGGATTTCCAGTTTAGCTTATCATCAATTACAAAGCCTAGGAATTTAGTATGAGAGACTGACTGTATGTTTCCATTAATAGTTGGGAATTTTTTCGGAGCGATTTGTTTATTTGGTTGGATAATCATATTTAGTGTTTTTTCCAGGTTGATCATGAGCCTGTTTGCTTTAAACCAGTCAATCATGTTATTAAGGTTATCTTGTGTAGCTACTTTGAGATTTATTAAATTTGAACTACTATTCAGGATGCTCTGGTATCATCGGCGAATAGGTAAAATTTTGGGACGGGAAAGTTTTCTACCAGATCATTTGCAATATTTCTCAGCTCAATCTTACTTTTTCCAAATTCCAGGAAAATTATAGTGCTTAGAGTAGCTTAGACTGTTCGACAACCGAAGGAATTCTGCAAAGAACTATTCCAAAATGATCGTCTCGGAGTTTTCCCAAGCGATTATCAATCACCCCTTTGGAGACCAGCACCTCAGTCGGGAGCAAACGAAGTTATCGGAGTTTCCACATTATCTAACTGTTGCTTCGCCATGTTTTTGAGTTATTCCCACTCTATCTTCGCTCTTCTTGTGGCTTCCTGAATGGTTTTTATGTAAACGAAAGTAGCACATCTATCATTTTCCACAGCGCAAATAAAAAGGATATTCTTTTGGTGAGATCGATGTGACCTTTATTCAAGAATAATAATCCTTTCTGGTAATCGTTATTATCGCATGATTACTATCATATCAATATTTCAGTGACTTCCCAAAATGTCGATATAGTAGATATAATTTGCTGGACACCTTGTGAAGGAATTATACTAACCCATCTAGTTTACTGAAAAGTGATACTTCTAAATGCTCATTTCTTCGATCAGGCTTGTTTTGCTATCTGAAGATATATAATTATAACATTTTTCCTCATCTCCATGATATTCTCCAGAAAAAAAGTGACAGTCAAATGAAAAAAGAAATCGATAATCATTACTTGGTAAATATAATAACATGTAAATTATTCAAGGTATTCATTTCTTCTCAAATATATTCCACTCTATGGAAAAATCTTGGATCATATGGAGCTGAATCATACATTTGTAATTATCGCCCTATTGCTATTATTGATAATTTTGTATGAGTTTTCAATATTCTTTCCAAATCACATGAGCTTGTTCAATAATTATTTTAAATGTAGAATATTTTCCTGTTCCAGTTTAAATGACATGCGAGGCTATGCCTATATTTCTAAGAAAACAAATTCCGTTATTCAACATAAAATCAATCATTTTGATTCGATTTTGAATTAACAAGTATGTGACAATAATGGCATTCCAACTTCCGAACAAAGCATTGCACGTATTTCAACATCCCTTTTATCAAACGAGTGTGTTATCAGCCCACGTTAGGTGTGCCTTTGACTGGCGTTTCTGTAGCTATAACTTTTTGCAAGATAAAGTGTATGCCATGGAACAGAACAACTTTTACACAATGGAGGCGGCGTTCTAGCAACATTTTATTCAGCAGTATAAACTAAATGAAACTATTCTGTTATGCAGAGCACGAATATTCCAGCCTTTAACGATCTGCTCAAAATTGTGACAAGTTTTATGCGACACTCCAGCAATTTTTTATTGTTATCGTCTCTCAACATATGATGCTTCAAGGTTTATTTTATTGACAGGTATTTCGGTGACCACCTAGATAGAAATCATCCCTCCCTTGGGGTCCAATTTGTAAGGGTTTCGGACAAAATAGCTGGAAATAACAATATCCACGTGCGATTGGTTTGAGTAATGATGCTCCAGATGGAACAGAATTGCTCAATTAACTCCGATCGTGTATTCAATATTAACAACCGAATTTGCATGCTTGTTTGTCTCATTTCGGCGGATTTTTTTTAATGATACCGACATGGGACATTCCAATTACACACTGTACCCGCAAAAGTTGTCACTGAAATGGATATTGAGTTTGATTTTGTGATGCAATCCAAATTATTATCGCAACTTTGCTGTTCGATAGAAGAAATAATTTTGATATAGGGAAGTTCGGCAGATCTCGATTGACAATCAAGAGATGGTCAATCTGAGCCAATGCAGCATCATTAACCGCCCGAACATCTTATTATTATTCAGTGATATTCCATAATAATACTTCATTTGCTCAGAGAAGAATTTGAATTGTTCGAGCATTGTTCAAAATATATAAAAAAAAATTGACAAATAATCACATATTGTAGGAGATATTGAGATGTGGAAATTTTAATCATATTCATGAAATTGAATTCCTACAAAAATCTTAAATTGCTCGCGTGAGCTATCAAACTCAATATGTTTAGCAACTCGTGCAAAAAGAATATCAAATTACCCACGATAATTTAGTCGATTTACATAAAATTCATTGAGATAGAAATACTGACGGTCTGGAGCACTTGTTCCACATCTAAAAGCTTTGAAAGTCCAAACGGTGTAAAGCAACTTATTATCACAATGGAATATTCAATGTTTAAACTTTCTTTTCTGTATAAAAAGTAAGAAAACACCAGGATCTTGCGAGAAGGATACTGTTGATGACCTAGTTTTAATTAATTGACTGAATATAATTTGATGCCATTTTCAATTATTGTAGTTTTGCATACCATACTGATGAATAATCTGTTTAGATATTATAACTCAATATTCCGCACATCAAGAAAAGCTTTTGCAGAACTATTTCCAAACGAGATATATGAGATTTATGAGTCTACTTGGTTTGATTCGAGTTGGGTATATCGTGCGATGGTGTGAAAATGAAGAATGCCAACACAACGTCCAGTTGCCAACTCTGATTAAATGTCTCATTCGTTTCCACCTCTTTCGTTTCAACACCTCCTTGGTTTGTTACGTTCCGAGGATCTTCTTTGTGTTTGTTGGATTTCGAATCTTCCAAATCTTCCATGTTGGAGCATTTTGTGTGCTATACTGCATTTTATTTTCACTTTGACAAGCAACGAATTGGAAAGGCGCAGTTGGAATCTCATATGACCCAATCGATTCCTGCTGAAATCTTATGACTGAACACAGAAATACTTTGAAGGTATAGGTATAGGGTGCTCTCTATATTTTTCTATTTACGATTGGCTTTTCTCAACATTCTGGATGGATTTTCCAGTGTATCCTTATTTTTCCGGAAATTTACAATTTCAACCCAGTAGAGTGTATTTTCATTATTTTATATACTCGCGTTAATCCGAATAAACATGTTTGATCTAGACAACTGGTTATTTTCGCTATATTCGACATTTGGATCAAAACTTGATGGATGAGTTGTTGGAATTGTTCGATTACTGCGGAAATCAGAACGTTCTGCATCAATAACACATTGATTGATGTTTAATTTCGAGCTGTTCACACGAATCGGATCAGTATTATGGTACACTGAACGCACTTTATGATTTGTCATTTACTGAAGAAGGCGTGATCCTGTTAGAGATTGTTGAAAAAATTTCGATATTGTCGTTTCTGTTGAAATTTTCCTTTGAATTTTCGAACGATTCTGATTTCTACCTTCTGCTTGTCGTATTCAAATCATCAGCAATGATGACTTTTTTTGTAGTAGAACATATGTTGTAGTGTACGATTTTTGAAACGGCACATTCAATATGATGAATAGAGTAACTCGCTAGTGATACAAATGTTTTTTCAATATAACATCGCCTAGGCACCTGAAACTCTACAAAATATCTGTAGGTATCGCTATAATGAAATATTTGGAACTACTTTCAACAGTAGGGAGGTGTTTGAGCATTGTCGATCTGAATGAACACCTAGTGGACGGTATAATATTGTCTGGCAGAGACATCTTCTCATAATACCCGTGAACTATTTTGAACTTGAAATGTCAAACTGGGAATAACCTAACGTTTTTATTTACATTTTGAATTACGCGCACCTTTTAGCACAGCGAATCTCCTATTTCAAGCACAGAATTGTTTGATATCACTGATCAGGGAATCAGGAAGCAGAAAAAACATCGTGAGAAACTCAAATGCGAGGCAAGTGAATGTATTGGCATATCGAATGTATACAAGTTGATATAATTTTAATCACTTACGTTGAGTTGTATATTTGCTCCACGCATAATTCATACCCACTGAAGAAAGCACACAAAAATTAATCCTTCTTTGAACTTAAACACCACACACACTTACATTCACTTATTTTCAACATATTTCAGCAGAATAAACTAGTATATTTGGAAAAATTCTAAAAATTTCACCAAACCCATCGAGAACCGAGCATGACGGGAGCTGAACTTTATGACAGTGTCAAGTTGACAGATCAAAGTCTTGTGTTTCCGAAGAACGGTAAATTTTTTGAAAAATATTGAATTCTTTCGCTGAAAAATGTTGAAGATAAGTAAATGTGAGCGTGTGTGGTGTTTTAATTAAAAGAAGGACGAATTTTATGTTTTTAGTAGAAGAATTTCAAGATGTCAAACAAGCGTTTCGGATTCTTGTTCTGGGAGGCCACAATACGTGAGTACCTCCAAAAATTTTCCTTGGAATATGCCTTATTGTTGTTTCTGAAAACTGTTATTGGACCTTTTCGAGTAGAAATTTGTATAGAAAGTAAAATTATGTCAGATTATGATAGTTACATACAATATGTGCTATAAGTAAAAAAAAGACCATAACTTCAACCTAAAATTGGGTCGCTGACAGAGAAAAAACTGAAACAAATGAGCATCGAACGACTTCTATAAAGTAGCGACCTCAACTTGGCTGACGTTTGGGGCTTGAGTGAACAGACAATATTATACCGTCTACTAGGTGTTCATTTAGATCGACAATGGTACAACTGATGATGGAAATATTCAGATTTCGAGATAGAATGCCTTATATAATCAAACATGTCGCTAAATACAAACGGTCCAATCACAGCGTCCACATTGACCCAATTCCTCTCCAGATCTATTGATTAATTAGTCCCCGTTAAGCTGGGACACAAAGGACATCGAAACGTGATATTTATCTGATGGAGTAGCTGTTAGCACTGATATCGAGTTTTTTCTTCTGGAATTCGAACTAGAAATCAATCTACTGGTGCAACGCGAAATCGGAAGCACAGAGAGACAGGGACTACCTACTACTCCAACGGTTTATTTCTTTGATTCATTCTAGAAGCTGAAAATCCCGAGTTAAACACAATGGGTGCAGAAAAACGCGAAGCTATAATTTATACGTACTTCTTAAATAATACAATTTGTATTGATGGCTTAGGTTAAAGAAATAATGACTTGAAAAGGGTAACTGTGCCAAAGAACGTATTCTGCAATACCCCTTTCCCATATCTACTGATGAAGAAGAATAATTACCTCACAGAGAATTAGTTGAAGCATTGACTTAGCTGTAGTATCAGTTTTTTTGGACAATTCAACTACAGTTTCTTACAAATCCACTGAAATCGTCAGTAAAACGAGTACTTCGTGTTTTATGACATGAAAACTCTTCAAATCAATGTTCTGCGTGGTAATAGCCAGAAAAGTAGTTATTTTTTATCCGTTGCCTAATAACAAAATACAATTACTATGTTGTATTATGAATTGGTTAACACGTAAAATGTATTCTTTCATTTATCGAGTACTTCGATATTTGGTCTTGTATATGAACGAGAAAACAGGTAATCAAGATTACTTTGATGCTGATTGGGTGAATTGAATTGACAACAGAAAGTAATACATTCATTCATTCATTTTATCTGATATCCAGAGGGACTTCCAGAATCGAGCAATTCATCTCCATAAGAAAGTCTCCTATGCATGAAGGAGTATTTTAGATCCATCAGAGGAAGTAATCTTGGAGGAGGAGAGTAGAAAATAATCATTAAGATAAAAAAACACCAAAGTATTTTTTCTACGACCACGTATCAAAACGTCATAATGCACACTGCTTCGTGGTTGAATAAAAAAAATTGCACGATCGGATGGATAGTTTGGCATTTCAGTTGATATCAAATCTCACCATAAGCGCTTTCGTTACACCACATGTATAGATATTGGATTATCTGCTTCTTTTCTGATTACAAGGATATTTCGTAACCAATTTCAATGTGTCAATGAATCAACCTCCACATTTACTTTCATAAAAATTAGTTTGGAACTATTTCTACTACATGCCTGATGATGTTGATTGCAGCTAATGACACCATCCAAAACTTGCTACTAAAAAGTACGGTTTGAATCACAGAAGTTTCCACATTTTACATTTGAAATGAGACGCACTGCTGATGTATTTCGGGTGCGTGATTCTTTTATATTCGTGACACCCGTGTAAGCATGTGATTTGGAATATCAATGAAGTTGTTTGTGCAAACGAAGAAAATCCAGTAATTCACATCTGCAAAAATCTAATGAGTTTTCAATTATTAGATACCTATAATATGGAAATAGTGAGTGAAATATATCGAATCGACACCACCTGAAATTATATACATAGAGACCGCTAAAGTTGCATCTTTGAAATTATTTCATGTGAAATGAAGAAAAAATATATTTGGTCGAAGGAAAAATAGTGTGCAAAGCTCGTTGGAAAGTGAATTTGCTGCACTCGTTACGTTTCCCCAGTATTCGAGAGAAATATGTCACTTCCCACACTGTCTCTGCAAAAGAAACGTCCAAATAACCTCCATCAGACGCCATAAACCTTCATATTTGAGCTGAGACCGCCGTCACTGATGAGTTCTTCTGTGCTGTACACCTCACTAGTTGATGAGATGTTGTATTATTTTTGAATAGGCCGAGCGGATTTGTCCTATATGTGAGGTGGTAAGCTACAGTTGTTGTTAGGGTAAGGTTTCACAGGCGGATGAATAACAACGGCATTGATTAACTTAATATAAACATGAAGTATTTATTCAAAAAATAACTATGGTGGTCTACTGACATACAGGAATATTATAAAGATTTATAATTACTCCTGAAAGGACCATATCAATTTACATAAAAAAATACAAAATCGGGTTGACGATCATACAGGTAATTATCAAGTTCAATACAAGAAGCTATTTTATTAGTCACCTTTGTAATCAGAAAATCCTACGTCAAATACTTCAATATATTCAAATACAACCCTGGGTATACTATCCGACAAACAACACCCTCTGATATGAATGGTATAATTCCCTAACATGTGCCTTTTGAACTTTTGGATCAATGATCTGAAATATTTCCCTACGGGCATTTATAGACTGGTTGGGGCAACTAACATATTTTGTATCTGCTTCAATTTTCACTTATGCAATATTTGAAATTCGCGACACTTGCAAACTGACTTATTTAAACTGAGAAAACTGTCAAATGTACAAGTTACTTTTACAAACACTGTTGAGCTTCACCATCAGTCTGAAAACTAACTTTTTGCACGATTGATCATTTTTGACTGTTTACCGTGACAGATTTCACGTCAGCAGGTGACATTTACTAGCAACTCCGACGGTAAGTAATCCAACTCGACAGTAAGTAATTCACTTGCCGTCGAGTTAAAGAATCTCTTAATTTTAATTTATTTTTATAATTTATAATGGTATCAATCGTGCAAAAAACGTTATAAGCATGTCGAACGATAAGGGTAACCGATCTCAGACAATAATTGGAGTCGTCGCTCCGCTCCTCCTCCGAACAATTGTCTTCGATCGGTATAAAACCCTTACCGTTCTCCATACTTGATATACTATTTGCAATGTCTAACGACAATAACTTACAAAATGGACAAAGTATGATTCTGTCTGTCAACAAAGAATCCGCTTCTTAAAAGTCCGTTAGCTTCAAGCAAGCCGTGGTGACCATGGTATTAAGGAACTTAACTCTCTGGAGACATGTTTGTGTCTGCTTTCGAATCTTTCGATTGACTTTTGGTCATTATCTTTATATCAAAATCAATATTGTGTCACCGAGCATCAAATTAATGGCTTTGTTTTTCTCATTGATATCAGTGATATGCCGGCCCTTTTTGGTTCAGTTGTTTATGAATTCTTAGCTTTATCATCCTAGTTGATAAACGAAGTTGACCAGTAACTTATATTTTCGGCACTTTTGAGATTCATCTGTTGATGACTTCATATAGTCCACCTGCAGTAATTCTTCTTTGGACGTGATTAGTTTATCTGTATTTGACATTTGACCTTTGATTATTTTTTATAATCATGATATATTATTTCCGTGCTCAGCACACTTCCTTGAACTCCTCTCTCAACTTCGAACAAGAAAATGCAAATGATGGACGAGTTCGACGTCGAATGCGATCTGTAACTCACGAGTTCCATGAAATATTCTATCAATCACGGCCAGCGACAGACGAAGGGCGGGTATCCAGCGATTACCGCCCCATCCCCCCATCAATTTTGCCTTTGTCCGAGCTGACGGAGTTTCGTATCTGCGAGTGAAATACTCAACGATTATGCAGATTCTGTTCCCTGCTCAGTGACAGACAGATGTCGGTTGTAAGCAAGGATGGTAAACTAGAGAAGGATGGTTCATTCAAGCGATTTTTTCGGCCAAAAGGCGTGGCTTCCGAAGGCGCGCGATGACGTAGTCAACGGCCCTGAATTCAAAATTATTATTGCTGAATATCACTAAATGGGCATTAAAAGTAATTTTACTGTGATGCACCTTTCTATAATCGATACATATTGATTATTGATGGTTATTGGTATCATATGGCTTCAAATATTAGTAATATTTGTGAACAAAAACTCCTTGATTCACAAAAATTCCTGTATGTCCACCCAGAAAATAATACATGAGATAATTTAACGTTTACAAAACAGGGAATATACCTATTCCATAAATAGGTAAGTACCTAATACCGACCTTGAAAACAATTTCATATTGAAAATAGAGAAATTTCAATGAAGAATTCATAGGTACTGATGAATGATGCATGTAATGTATGTGTGCATATATATTATTTAATGCACAGGTTATTGAAAGTTCATATTTTGAATTGAAATTGATATACCTACCTATTTTATCAAGTTCAACAATTATCAGTGAATGGTGAAAATAAAATACATTCTTTAATTTGAATTATGGGTACCTTACATTATACATAATAGGTATATAAATATATTGACATCAATTTCAATTTTCTCATTAGCTGACTATTCTCTTCATTTATACATTGGACTCTACTATAGATGCAATCCAGGTTGTTTCTTTATTTGCAGGTTTTTATATCCTCATTATAGCTCGAATAAGTATACAAAATTCCTGAATCTGATTACATGGAACATCATAAAATAATGAGAATAGGTACTCCTTTTTCATAACACATTTTCATCCACCCATTTTGTAGATCTCTTTCTTAAATTTGGTTGGACAAATCACAGCTCTGATGCCTTTTGGAAATGTGTGGTAAATAATACTGGAATCCTCTTGGTTTTTGTCCAAAAATAGCAAATCTGCTAACTGGCATACTGGTTATCAGATGGTTTATGAAATTGAAATGATTTCATAAACACTACACACTTTTCAATGGAGGTGATGTAATAATTTATTAATATTTATCCACACCACTAAATCTTCTTACTGAGTAATTTGATTATACCCACAATTATTGAAGAACTCTATTAAAAAAAAACAATTTGTAGCCACAATCCACAGTATGAATATCGAAACATAAACGTAAACAAAGCTTGAGGGCCGCCAGTGACGTCACGATCGCGTCGTTCGATGTGCCAACATTGCGTCTTATGGCAATGAACCATCCTTCTCTAGTTTACCATCCTTGGGTTGTAAGGTCTAGGCTGGGATCCTCTCCGATGTGAAAATCGTCAAATGCGGTGTCTCCCAATGCGTCCCAAACATTGTCGATTCAGATGAAAGATTATATTACAATTTCCAATTTTGATTGAAAGGAAATTTGGCTGGGGGGGGGGGAGAATAAGTAAATGTTTTCATTTTCAAATTTTACAATTCAACAAGCAAAGATGTATGTTAACGAATTGATCAGCCTCAGGAGTTTGATATGAAAAAATAGAATTCCGAATTTTCAGTTTCAAATTAGGAAATTAAATTTTCCAGTTTGAAATCCAAAATGCAAATTTCAAACGTATGAATCATGAATTCTGGATATATCGAGTTTGAAGTTGGGTTATGGATTTATTAAATATTTCCTAATCATTTTGTTTTAAATTTTTATAACATTAACATACAGTGTGACCCATTTTTAATGGAAACACCCCCCTAAAATTTGAAGTTGTTAACAGATTTTGATATTTTTTTTTTAATGTCAAGTACTAAAAGGTCTACCTTGGGACGAAATTTGAAATGTTTATTCCAATTTTCAGGGCATACTACGATATTTTTTCTTAGTAGAAAATCGAGATTTTTTATTAGCGATTTTTTTATTGAAAAAATCACTACGCCACTTAATTCAGAGTACCTCTAAACAGGTGTTCATTATTAGTTGAATTATGTGAATGTGATTCTGTTATTTTCATGAACAAAATTTACGCCATTTGTTTTTTTCTCATCTGGCAGCACTTTATTGTAGAAATCATAAAAAAATATTCTCATGAATATATCTGATATATATATGATATAGGCTGTTAGCTGTGTGAGTTTTCGGAGTTTTGAGTTGTCATAACTTTGTTATTAATGAATATTTTTTCATTAAATTTTGGTCACACCTGTTTAGAGGCACTTTGAATCCAGTGGCGTAGTGATTTTTTCAATAAAAAAATCGCTAATAAAAAGTCATGATTTTCGACTAAGAAAAAATATCGTAGTATGCCCTGAAAATTGGAATGAACATTTCAAATTTTGTCCCAAGGTAGACCTTTTAGTACTTGACATATATGTTTATAACTTCAAATTTTAGAGGGGTGTTTCCATTAAAAATGGGTCATAGTGTATAACTTTTTTTTATCATGTCACTATTTTATTCTGAGCAAGAGATACAAATGAGAAAAATATGATTGACTATTTTAGAGATAATATGCTAGTTCTGGTTTTTCTGCATAGGATTTTTTGAAAGAGAAAAGGGATAGTCTATCCAATTAAAATATCAAACATAGTTTGAAATGAATGTCTGGTAGACTACGAGCAGAAAACAACTACTTTCCTGATAAATACCACGCAGACACTGTGAGTGCAGATTGCGAATGTTTCTTTCTTCCTAAGAATTGACAAATTCACATTATTCACCAGGAAAGTATAGTCTACCAGACATTCATTTCAAAGTCTGCTTGATATTTTAATTGGATAAGTAGACTATTTTTTCTTTCAAATTTTTTGTCCAATTTATGGCTTTTTAATTTTTCATGGGATTTTATTATAAAAAATATCAAAAAGTTTGAGAAACAAATATTATGGTATTTAAATTTTGCTATGAAATTGCAATAATGAATCTTCGATAAAACGTTTCGAGTCTTACCCAACAAATTCGATTAACAAATCAGTGAAATGAAAAAAAATATTTATGATATTTGTATTTGCAATAATCTCTGAAATGTATGACGTTTCTTACAGTATTATTTAAAAAGAAGATGTGAGCCAAACAGGTTAGTTTATTGATTGCTGAGGAATTAGGAAGGGAAACCAAAAATTGTATCACCAAATTTGGAAGTATAAAAGTAATACAAGAAACCTAAATCATTGGGTGTACAAAATAAAATCAGAAAAATTAGAAACAAAAATGTTATACTGAAAATGTGCTTATTTTTTATTGAAGAAGGCTGAATTTCACTATTATCTTATTGTTATTTTATACATGTACATATTGTGTTCGAAAGATATACGAACAAACTGCGACATTTTCGTTATTGGAATAATTCCATCCCCAATGCCTAGCCGCCTTTGATGTGATATATTTGTGGCCCTAATACACGGAAACCAATTTTTCGCAGTTCTTTTCAGCCTCCCACGATTAATACACGCCGTCTATTCAGCAGTTTCACCGCTTTAATCTTCCTGGAAACTAATCAGGGAGCTAGAAAAAGAACTCCATTCCTTCGCGCCGAATACGATTGACTGTTTCCATCTTTCTCATATTTTTCGAGGCTCTCGAAATGTCGATAATAAACTAATGCAGTAGTAGAAAATATAATATATTTTTGTAGGAGTTTTTGTAACTGTATTGATATAAATTTATCTCTAATCTTTAGAGGTGACTGATTTATTAACACTGATAAACAATTTTCAAAATTTTTCAAATTTCCAAATTCCCAAATTTCCAAAAAATTTCAAATTATATTCAGGGGCTTATCAAACAAGTTTTCAGAAATCTGATCTCAGAATATTGAAAATCAAAGCTTGTTGAGAGAAGGTGTTGTTTTTCCATTCCAATTATGCACCCTTTTTCCGAATTGATTCGATTTGAAATTTTCATATCATGATTGTTTCTCGTATTATTTATAATATTAATTCATTGAATAACTATGAGATTAGTTTATTTCTTTCAATTTATCATACACCTAATTCCAACGACAGTTTTTATGAACTCAATCGAAATTTACGCTTTCAGGAAAAATCAGAACCTTCAAAGAGCAGTATCATTTATATCAGCCATTTCTTCGTTAGTAAAAGCTACTGATGACATATTGCACGCTACTTTCGAGACACCTTATATATTCTAGGTAAAAACAGATACTTACATAGAATCTTGAACCGAGTAATATCTTCCATTGGCTTTGGAAGCAACAGCCTGATCAACTTGGTGTTTTCCATGTACAGATTCCGAATTGGTAGCATCAAATGAAGTCATCATGAATTATAATCGCTTATTGCCTCTAGAACAAATCTATCGTTTGTAACGAACAAGATTTGTATCTTGTTGTTCGACTTCCAAACTTGAAAGTACGCAAAGCACTATATTTTGTCACGTCCAACTTCACAAATCAGATCAGAAAACTCAATCTAGAAGTGCACGATTGCTCTTTCAGCAACATTCACAAATCTCTAGAGTTCTGGAAACTGTTAACTTGCCATTTCAGCAGCCGAACTCCTATTAACTTCCTGGGACGCAACATTTGTCTGGGCAATGTGTGTGATAAATCAAACAGATTGTCTGGTTATTGTGGAAAAGATCCTGCAGACATGGTAATTGATATCAGATAGAAAATAAAGACATGTTGATACAGTAAAAATGTCATTGAATCAGATAAGTTCATAGCTGTTTAGTAGGTATGTTATTCATGGTTTCTAGAATGGCAATTGGAATCTATCCGATCCATTCTATTGCCAAAATACACCAATTTTTTTTGTGGAAACTATGACGTTATCATGGTGAATCTAGAGTGTTTGATCCATGTCCTGAAGGGGCTTTGTCTGAAGATACCAATTTTGATTCGAATGTGTATGGACAACCTTGGTTTAGTCGTGAATAAGCTGAAAAATCAACTAATAAGAGTTTCGTGCATGATTGATAACCGGTGCAATATAGACTGTTTCGCACTAGGCTGGTTGTCATTCGATACACGATGCGTCTCGCAGTATATACCCAAATATTGACGTGTCCAGTGATAGGATGAAGACTCAAATTTCGGGTAATGGATGTTGATATATCCTACTTCATACACCTTCAAACTTTTGCCGCCAGTTGGCGCTGATTCCATCCTACAACCTTATTTTGTTGCAATTTCTTGAGCCCAGGCATTTCGTGGTGATGGTCAAAATCTCAGATAACCTCGACGTTTCCAGAACTAACATGTTAGGTTGAAATGATGGTACTTCATTGGGATGGCCATTAACTTCTCCTGCGTTTCCGGAAATGTTGGCATCTTCTCGTTTTATTGGGTCAATATATTTTGTCGGTGGTAGAAGTTGCGTCTGTGATGTTCCGCTCTCTTGATTAATATTTCGTTTTACTTGTTGAATTACATGTTACGGAATCGATAAAGTTGTTCTCGATGCCCGACCAAGTGGATGGAATGACTCTTTTCTGATGCACTTTGCTTCTCAGTGGCTAGGCGAGTCTTTAGACTTGAGGAAAATAACGATTTCTCACTCCTGTTGGCGATTTGAACGAATAATTCGTGATTGGTTTTTAAGGCTTTTTTTTTCATCTTTCGATTACACGAAAAGCAAACCTTCAATATTGTTACGAAATTTCTACTATGGTTCGTTAATTTAAACACTCAGTACAAGACTGAACAATTTATTCCACTAAACATTTAGTTATATAATTTCGATATTCGTTATCTCTATATTCACATCATCATCTTTCTAGTGTCCACTGCTGTCCTTAAGGTACAAATCGTTCATTCTAGTAAAATCACCAATTGTCCCTCAGCAGAAGATGTTTAATCTTTCTTTGGAAGATGTATATATCCATTATAATACAGACCTCTTTGATACAGGGATGTTATCGCGAGGCCCTAAATCACTGCCTGTCACGCGACGCAAAGATAATGATTTCCGGTATTCTCGGAACACAGCACAGTCCGTAACAATATTGATCTTTCATTTCTACTATTCATAAACTCTACGGACATCATTAATTGATAAAAATATAATGTGTTATACGACAGTTCCTAAGAACAGGTCACAATACACTATCTCTGAATTTGAAAAAAGAAAAACAAATAACATAACGTTTTCTTCAACAGATGCGAATAAATCAACTTCTTATATATTTCAAATTCCAGACACGCTGACTCTAACATTGAAGAAGTGCATGACCTTGAATATCTATGGATTATAATAGATAAACGAACCATTTTACTTCAACTCAATTCATCGGGTTCTCGTGCAAATCTAGGAACGATGAAACTCTCAGAAAAATCTGCAAATTCTTTCCTTTCCTTGAAAATTACGGAAGTGCTTCCATGAAAAGTGAGACCAATTTGGATTTTCCAGTACTTATACCATCGTAAGGATAATAAGAATAGCAAACAAAGATTTGTCAAAAATTGACATGACTTTTCCACGACGTTCTAGAATCTAGAGAAATCATCGAGACAGAACCTAGGAGAAGCATAGATACCTCAAATCTTTCAATGATTTCCAATTGGGACTTTTATCCAACTCTTTTTCACGGCAGTTTTCGTTGTTCTTGGATATCCTCACAACTGGAATCCGATCCATTCAACTCATTTCCGTTCGCTTTTCAAAGAGGATTCGAGATTAATGAAAGACATCTTCCATGAAATCCATTAGAATTATGTTTTCGAGCATGGTGTCTCAGTCCAGCAACGGGCGTAATGAACGAGAAAAGCATTGTTTATTAATTCCCCGCACAATTTCGCTGCAAATTGTGCTATCATACACAATGGTACATTAATTTCTGAGGGCTCATAATTTGTTTCCGGTACACACGGTTGAGAAACCCTGGAGTGAAGCTGCATGTTCTATTACTACCGAATTTAACTCAATATTGTGCGGGTTACATGAAAAGTAAGTGTAGATTGCCAATAATAAACAATTCCGTTATTATACTTTAATCTGGTCGAAGATATCTGGTTGTAAACTCTCAACAATAATATAAAATACCGTATTGTTATAAAACTAACTGTCAACATTGCCTTGTCAGCTGGCTTCTAGGAACGCACAGAACAGTTGGTATTTAACATTATATTTGCCATTGACATTGTAGTCACAAGCTGGGATTGAAGATCCTCTATTATTATTTTTATACAATTAGAGTGGAAGTGTATGTGACTCCTACAGTAATGTGTCCTATGAGAAATTTGAAGAAACTGAAATAATTCAACTGATGAATTCAAGACAGAGAATTCCTATATTAAACAGAAGATCCCTACTTGTAGTTGATTTTATAGCCCTTTTTTTCATCGCGAATCGATAAAAGAACTTTTACTTCGAGAAATACCAATGATTCCTTTTTGGTGAAATCAAGATACTCATTCAAGAAGTAATTCAATAACTCGAATAATTCTGGTTAGGCTTTAGATTTTATAGTGATAGTGGGAAACAGGGAAACTTGCCTCTGGAACGCACTAGGCACTAGGCAGGTACACCTTTTTCACGTAACCTGAGTTTTCCAACTCGAATATTAAATCGTACATTGAAACTTCCGATTTAGCTTATAAAAGCGCCGTGAAATTCGCACAAATTCTCTAATTAGCAGAGGTTGCGTTGAGTTCAGTTTAGAGCAACTCACGGCTTTATCAAGTTTCGTCAAGGTTAATTAGTTATAATGTGATGTTAAAATGTATTCAGAGCAGTTTAATCAACGTAATTGTTCGGATAACATTCCATATTCGACGTTTCTAGTGCTTAATATTCAAGAATATTCTTGGTATCGTTGGAAATGATTCAATTGAGTTAGTTTTGATATGATATACATACCTATTGAACAGGATTTTTCGATAGATGATGAACAACAAACCCTCTCAATGTGAAATGTAAAAATATAATTATCAAACGATTCATGCCCCTATAACACCCTAGTTCTATTGATTTACTAGGGATTGTGGGTCGGCTATCAGGCTTCAACAGCAATCACCCTATCGCATCATAATTGACCCTCTATAACTCATCAGCAGATAGCGTATTGGGTAATAGCGATGCCAATAAAGATGACTATCATCCGAATATAAATTAAATGCGATTTGACCCCGATAACAGTTCAGCGAGGCATCCCATAATTTTTTAGATGCTATAAAATAGTATCCATGAGAATCAAGTTCCAATATTCCCAAATTGAATTGGTGAAGTTCCTGAAAAGTCGTCTATAACAGCAGAGGAGAAACTATTCAATTTGAAGATTTCTCATTGAGATCGAGCATGGAGCCGATTTTTTTTTCTATACATGGAGGAAATATGTTATGAGATCTGATAGCGTCATTGATCCAACATCAAAACTACTCGAATGAATAAGGAATGGTTCCTTCATGGAATCAAAACTTGTTACTGAAAGTTGCTCACGAAATCTGATCGAAAGTTATACAGAATACTAGTAACATAGTGAAACTAAAATCTCCTGATCTATTGAAGACAGGAAATAAACGTGTCTATTCATTATAGCCTACAACGGTGGTGATATCGTAGTACTAACACGATTCAACTATTTGAAGAATAATAGGAACATATTTTTATATCAAATTCTTATCACTTTGGTGGGATGAAATTCAAATAATGATATTTCGCCCCTCTTGGTCTTTTTTTTTGTTGTTGAAATTCGATGCCAGTTAAAGAGTTAATAGCAAAGCGAAATAAATTTGAGAAAGTATGTCTTAGAGCAATCATTTTGGTTTTCGAACATTTTCCTCTATCCCCATCCCCAGGAAACCCTTAAATCGTTCGATAATATGCCGCTAACGAGCCACAAACAACACATTAGCGGCAATTTTTCAAATGATTTTCCGCCGTGCAGCTGGTTAAAATTTGTTCAGTGTCTAACATTGCAAATAGTATGAGTATCAACTTTTAAGCAAATTGAACCACAATTACAAAATTCAACCGCAATCTTGGAGCCGCCATTTTGAATCTTTGAATCAAATTGACTAGAATCGAATCATAATCACAAAATGCGTCCGCAGTCTTGAAGCGTTCATTTTAATATTTCTCTAACAAAATTATTTCATGAAACGGACCATAATCACTCTTCAGCTATTTTGAATTTGTGAGTTTTGACAAGAAATTCATAATCTCCGATTCCAGAATCCCCCACATACCAAATTCGATTAGAATCGGATCATAACCAACGAAATTATGTTTCGGTTAACCGTCCGCGCTCCTCGGAGCCCTCTAACCGACTGCGCTCCGATTTCAGACGCGGCGGTAGCCTTCGACTCCCACCTGCGCGGCCCCTCCTTCGTCATGGAGCCCCCACCCCGCCTCGAATTCTCCAACTCGAGCGGCGGTTGGCTGGACTGCTCGGCGTCTGGCAGCCCGCAGCCCACCATCGACTGGCTGGCCGTCGACGGCAGCGGCGTCGGCGACGTCTCGGGCATCCGGCGCGTCCTCAGGAACGGCACGCTGCTACTGCTGCCGTTTGCCGCGCAGGCGTACCGGCAGGACGTGCACAGCACGGTGTACAAGTGCGTGGCTAGCAACACCGTGGGTCGGATCATCAGCAGGGACGTACAAGTCAGAGCAGGTGGGTGGGTTTTTGAGGGATTGATTTGTCGAGATTTTACTCGAAAACTTTGGCATTCGTGGTAGATTTTTGATGAAATTTTAATTACAAAATAACTTGATCCATGATTTTTAATTTCTCAGCTATCTTTGAAATCCCTTCGAATTTCTCGTAATTTTCTCAAATTCAGGTTGTATGTACGAGTTCTTCTCATTATATTAGATGCATACAATACATTTCATAATGACAGTAATCTTTAAAAAAGCCTATTAGTGATATACATACATATCAAAACTCATATAGATTTAAAAATAAGTACATACAGTGACCGGAAGAAAGTAGGTAGCCATCATATGTGAAATGTTTTTATTGATATATCGATATGTGAAATCGATTCTGCATTGAAAGTAAACCGAAAAAACGTTGTACAGTGCCGTTAAACTTTTCATGCATGGCGAAATATCGGGAAAAAAAATTAAACTGGCACAAAACACACTTATTAGAGAGAATATCGAAAAACGGTAGATATTCGTTGAAGTTTTATGAGTGTGTAGAAGTTCTAAAAAAATCTTGGATGAAAAAATAAAAATCACTCTTTCGCCATGAAGAATTCTATTTAACATAAATACATTTCTGATAGAAAAACTTGTTAGTTGAGGCAAAGTCAGCTAAATGAAAAAAAATCTAGTATTCCGAGCACTATAATGTCTGTTCAATGGCCAAGTTCAGTGTATGATTGTTTGAGGGCGCTGCTTGAGTGGTATAACAAGTGAATAACGCATTTTATGCCATTTTTGATATTTCACATATTTTGTAGGTTGGGGTGCACATGTCAGTCATGTAAATGTCACATTCCTTCAAAATATTTCTTGTTTCTTTTATACTTTTTCATTTCCGCGAAAATGCATCCACGCCACGACTAAGACTAAAACTAAACAATAAAAAGTGAAAGGATTTCATGAATTCGCCAGTGACTTCAATTTTGGAAAGCATGATGGGCAAGAAAATATACTTATAGGTACCTATAGTTTGCATGAAGAATCTTTGTGGTAGGTAATATAAATTTATTCATTCTAGCTTTAGAATGTCTCTAGAGATTTCTGAATATTGTGGCCTTACCATTTTGATACTGAAATTACTCAAATAGAGCTGTGTGCCTACAACTTTTCGAGGTAAGTCCAAAATTTTAGTGTACCTATTTGATAGTGAACTGAATTCTCGAGTGTTCTCTCTAACATTTTTGTTATTCTTCTATGATATAAATAGATATTGACCACTTCACATATTATTTCATCCAACATTCACTATATCAGAATATCACCCAATATCTTTGCCAATATCCTAGGTTAGGTCCAAAACAGATATAGAAATACGAAAATAGTGTTTAGGAAGCGGCGCTGCTTGAGTGGTATTAATTTTTATTGGAAGATCACTGTAGGTGATTTTCGCTGATTGGGCAGACATTATAGTGCACGGAAGACTAGATTTTTTCCATTTAGCTGACTTTGGTTGAGGCAACAGTCATATTTGAAATAACATTTTGTGAAAATTCGCTAGCTCCCAATAAAATAGAACTTGTCTAAGAATATCATTCGAAATATTACTGTTGGCTTCAATAATGAGTTTTTTCATCGAAAATGTATTGTTGCGAACTGAAATTTTTTCATGGCAGAAAAACAAACTTGAAAAGTATAATTTTCTTGATCAAATAACTATACAATTGCTCCCAAAAATTATTCGAGACTCCAAAAAGTATAATTTTTCGATAAAAAAGATATTAAGATAAATTTTTAATAATTTTATAATCAAAATATTTAAGATTTTTGGTACTGGTCTGAAATTGAATTTGGAATTTGAAACAACTTTTCCAAATACCTTTATTCGCTATCCTTGAAGATAACCCCACTTTTTGCCAATTCGTTATACATTTTTCAAATTTTGCGGTCATATCAGTGGGCACATGCAGAAACGGTCCCCTGAAAAGATATTTTTAACTCTGATAATAAAACTTTCCATATGTTGCAAACATTATTGCGCACACAGTAATTGTATATGGAATATAAGCAGTAGTGAAACTTGAATTGACAAACATCGACATCAATTTAGAGAAATGACGCGTGAAGAACTACTTGGAATTCCTATGAACTCAGATCAGTTTATCACATAAATTTGTGCATGGACCTACTATTTCAATATTTGAATCTTTGCTACTCTTCTTCTGGCACCCCATGCATCCACAACCCCCTGTATGTTCTCTTAATTTATCCGTGTCATGTACGTCTCCATCACGAGAGGTACCTACACAGAATATGTTTGGAGATAGTAGAAATGATGCAGTTGTTATCATGCATAATTACCCTGAATACGACCCAACTTGAGCACTCAGATAACCCTGTAATGGGATAATTTAAGCCAGTATAGAACTGAGTAGATAGCGTGGGATTGGCCTCCCTTGCATAACTCAGCAATATGTGGACCTCAACAGAAATGAGTATTCCTAGGCGACTCAGAAACGTCAATAAACGATTCAAATAGCATGGAATTATCAGGAATATTCTCGAACACATCATTAATATAAATCAAGAATGCAATCTTGCAATTCAATTGCAAATCAAGCAATTATTGTTACAAGAATATGAGAACATACACATATAAATATGAAGCACAGCACGATGACTAAAGAATAAACTTACCAGGTAGGCGAAAAATCGGAACTGAGGAATACATTCTGATTTTTTTTTGTTCTGGTTCTCACGAAAAGGGATATCCTGTAATGTTCAGAGAACATCGTGAGAACCAAGGGAAAGAAAGTAGGAGTTGGTGTTCTTCTTGAATTTCTGCAGATCGTTTGCCTCGGAGAACACCTCCCTAGGCAATGAGTTCCAAAGTCTCGATGTTCGTTGGATGAACGAGTCTTTGGAAAGGGACGTTCTGCATGTCTCTAAAGTGACTACGAAGGGGTGTAAAGACTGAACTTGACGAGTTAATCTCAAAGAGCATCGCCCATGAAAATATTTATGAAATAGAGATAACTCGCCAACTTTTCTACAGTGTTCTAGAGAAGTGAGCTAGTTTGTAAGCGAGGCATCACCGACGAGACGAATTGCCCTTTTCGAATGAAATCATTCGAAGACATTTATTTTGTACCTTGTAATAATTATATTTATGGCAACACCAACGATTCTTTCTCCTGCTTACATATTCACGAACCCAGTAAAAGAAGAAATGGTGATACACCCCTGCATAGGCCAACTAGAATGAAGCAGGGTTGCATAACAAATGAATGATACCCTGAATATGAGATGATGAGATAATTTGTTCGGTTTGGGACTGTGATAAGACATCAGTCTCCAACTATCAGTTATCCCATGGTTCATAATCCGATCAATCATAATCTTCAATGATAATATCAACATTATCAACACGGAGGATGTGGCCACGGCCTGAATTTTCTTAGACTCCGCCCACTGGTGGAATCTAGATCGCGGTACGCTGGCTGGCTAAGAGCCAATATTAGGCTATGTTTTGAAGAGTGTCCAATCCACTGAACTCAAACAAGAAATGGAACGACAATATAGCAGGATGCGCGAGGATTATTTACGGCCAACAGGCGAATCATAAACCTTGAATCGAGCACATGCGCTATATGTTCCAGGGTTAGATGGGCACGTCTGAGATTACGTTTTTGATGTGTTATGTGAACGTATGTTTGAAATTACATATTTCAGCCACAGAACCAAGAGTTGGCGTCAGCCCACTCGTCAGCCTATAAGGTTTGTTTACATTGTATTTGATTGCTCTTTGTTCTCGAATCTTGTCCATTTCGATTTACAGCAAGCTGTTTTCGGCTTCATATTGTGTTTTTGTGTTCTTGTCGAATTATCTGTTGTTTAAAAAGCTGTGTTATTGAGTTTGTCATCTTTAGTAGTGCCGGTCCTGTGCAAAAGGTTTCTGCGCATGTTCCACATTCAATTTTGCTATATGATCACGTGGTATGCGCGAATTCAATTTAGCGTAAAACTGCTGAATTGCATTATCGTTCCATTTCTTGTTTGAGTTCAGTGGTCCAATCTGTGTTTTTATCACCCATTAATACAATATTCACTAACTGTTGTCGATTTTTCAGATTGAAAGAGTTAATGTTGAGGTTTTTTAGTAAACTATTCAGCTACCAATTTATATATATTCAGTATTTTTTTTATATCGGGTTCAATTCATTTTGTTGGCAGAACTACAGAAGCTTACTATGGGTACACATCAGAAACCTGAACTTCTGTTTTGTACCTTCACATCTCATTCAGTGACAAGCTCTTGTTCTGGCATGCATTGTATGTTTATTCCTGGAAAACTCTGGTGTTTTCTCTCACATCCCATTTACTCGCATCGGAAATGCAGACTTAGGATTCAGGGAATATTTTGAGGCGAATGAGAAAATACAATACGTGAAAAAGGGACTACAGGAGAACAATGCTTTGTTGTCGAACAGGGCTTGTAGTCGATTTAAGACAAATTGACGTCCGCATTTCCACTTGTGGTCGTGCTTTGTTATTCGGGAAAATTATTCTATTTGTTGTAATGGAATCAGCCGAGATATATCACTATTCTTAAGAATGTTTAACGGTCATAACAAAATGCCGATTTGCTTTACCATCATAATCACCAGTCTTGGTTATAGGATATTTTTGCCATTTTTCAAATACAAGTCAGATCTGGCCAAGACATAATTGAATATTTTTTCATCGATTTTATCATATTTCTATTGAAGTAGTGATTTGTAGGGATAAACAGAAGTATGAAGATATAATGATTGATTTGGGATGATAACTTTTAAAAAAAGTGTTCACATTGTTTGTTTGGACTCCAATTGAACCAACTCACTCGCATTTTTCCAAGCAAGAACTTTTACGAGTCTGATGAAAACAAATGAAAAACCTGTCATGTATATTTTAATTTGCCCATACTTGACGTTTTGCGCATTTTTTAATTAAATCCGCTCGCAATGGCGAATTAGGTTCGAAATTTGAAGTGACAGCGAGTAATTAAAAATTGTAATTCGGTCTCCATCCACTCAAATTTTAACGCGCGTTGACGATGTATATTTAGATGTGGTACACTTAATTTTTTCAAAGACGAAAGCTGTCAAAGATTATTTGTAACGACATGATGCTGAGATCATTCATCTTTCAGAAACAGAATAATCTGTAATGCAACACAGAGTATTCAAATGTACTTATTTATTCAAATATCAATGAGAAATTTAATAGCAAATAATTCATAGAGCTCAAAGAAATTAAACTATTGGGTGAAATTCTTCGGAACAATTTTATAGCTATTGATGTAACGAGATTATTATGCGATTTATAATAGTCGAGGACATTGCTTGGTGACAAGGCGTCAGCCGAGTCAACCGCAATGTCCGAGACGGTGTTAAATCGCTAATAATCGAGTTGCATTCAAAGCTTTATCGTATCATTGACAACGACGATGCGAAGATGAATAGAAAATAAATAAATATTATTTGGTATGAACAAGTAAAACAAGTAAATTACTAGTGTAAAGTGAGGACATTTTCAAATGAGTTTTCACGGGTTGTTTTCTAGGTTTCCATTTCTATTCATGGTTTTCACAGATGTTTAGGATATGTGATGTAATGGAGGAGATGCCAATATGTTTTATTTTTTATTTCAGTGGTGACCCAGTCCTTCAGGGTAGACATTGAAGTACTCGGTGCAGCCCGGGGTTGCACGGCAGTGCTGAAATGTGTCGTGCCAAATTTCGTTAAGGACCTAGTTAGAATCATTTCGTGGGTGCAAGAACCATCGTTTTTCATCTACCCGTCTCTACAAGGAGGTGAGTATCAAATTGATCGAAAAATCAAAAAAACACTCCAAACATGGTAATCTTCTCTTTACATCAACCTAGCATTCAACTCTGAAAGTGAACAACCGAAATTTTTTTATTATGCGCTACCATTTTTGTTATGTTTGCAAAGCGTATAATGTCATATGTCAGATTTAATTTCCTTAAGATTTTTTTCAACGTTATGAAACGTCCAAAAGACGTTCCTTCAGCGTGTTCTCTAAGACGCAGATTCATTGATAGCCGTTTTGATTCGGTGACATAAATTCCCAATATTGTGTGCTTCGGTACGGTATACTTCGTTTTCCAAATATCCCCATGAAAAAATCCAGAGGATTCAGATCTGGGGAACGTGGAGTCCAAGCCACTGGAAGCCAGCTAATTTTGAACAATGCCTTTTATGAACATCATTCCACGAAAATAATTATGACTTCTAATAGCAAAATGCAGTGGAAAAAGATTCCACAGCATTGAAAATATTCGAGGAATCTCTGGCATTCATCAACTGAAAATCCAAACACGTTAATTGAATATACCAGGCTCGCTTCCAGTAACACTTCTCGTACTTTTCTCTTTGAACAAGTAAAAAATAAATGACTCTAAACAATTTTCCAGAGATCTCATTAGGAGGATATCCGATTTTCACCACTATTTTCACGAGGGTCTCTCGAGTAAACTGGGTCGCCCCGAAATGCAAGTTTTCTATTAATGAACGTCTTCTTTAATTTCGTCCGGAAGGGTTTTCCTTTCACAGGCCCTATCAGAGCCATCTACGCCCTGGCATAGTTCACTTGTTTTAACTAGGAAAACAAAAGCTATTGCTGATAGTATCAGCATATCAGCAGAGGATGTACAGGGTGGCCGGATAAGAATGCAAAGTGCAGTATTTCGGAAACTATTCGTCTAAGAGACTTGCAGTGAATACTAAAGTTACCAAAAGAAAATCCTATCAAGGTATCGTTCCACTACATAAGTCATAAAATTGCATTTTATTTTTCAGACAATTTTGCAATTTTTCGTTATTATGTCAAAAAACGCGCTCTAGTGGCATCACTTGAAATCAGACACATTACAAATAAGATGAATTTGATGGATCAATGAATGCTCTTTCCAACGATACCAAGTTTGTTGAAATCCGTTCAGTCGTTCAGGAGTTACAGCTGTTTATTTGAAAAAACATTGAACCACCCCCCACTACTTCATTTCAATAGATACCTACGTCAAAAAGTGTCGAGCAAAAATTACTCGAATGAAGCTCAACTTTAAAATGTATATATTTCATTGATACGTTTAATATGCGTATTTCGTCAATAATTCATTTCAAAAGTTTCAGATGGCGTTTACGCCCCCAGGCGACCATCTTGGAAACATGAAAATAATTTCCAGGATTTTCTTTTGGTAACTTTGGTGATAACATTTTTCACCGCTAGTCTCTTAGACGAATAGTTTCCGAAATACTGCACTTTGCATTCTTATCTGGCCACCCTGTACACAAGGCACATTCTGGTATATTTGTCAAGGTATATAGATAAATAAGTTGAAGCTATACCAGGTGGAACAGGATCCATATAATTGAAAAACGTTACATTTTGACATACTTATAAATTAAATGTTTCCACTTACGGTTTCAAATTTCTGATGGACCACCCTATTTATTATTGAATTTCGAACAATAACATCTATTTCAATTTCATTTTCCATCTGATTGTGCGAAGACTAGGTATTTAAATTGAGGTCATCAAAATGATTTTTCGTTAGAACTTGTATTGATACTTTCCAATTCATGGATTTCAAGCTCATCAGTAGAGCCAAATAGTATATTCTGTAAACTTTGGTAGAGCTATCAGCCATTCCCATGTTTGAGTAATATTTCCACAACTGGAATGAAGATCCTATATCCACCTGGTATGGGAACTTTGTTTCTGGATATTGCATTGGGATAGACACCGCTTCGAGTGGAGATCTCAGGGTCTCTACTTGGTAACTACCGTGTACTGATGAGGGCCGATAAGCCCGAAACCGATCTGCAGGTTGTTGGGCGTGCATGTCTAGACATGAACTTTGTCACGTGTTATGAAAAAAGAAACATGTGCACTCTGCATTCACTGTGTGAATCGTTGCATGGTCTACGAATAGATTTAAATTAATATTCTGCGTGGAATTTGCCAGGATATCAGTTGTTTTCCAATCGTTTTCTACCAGTCTGTGTTGTATTATGAATATATGGATATTATTCGCATTCGTACAATCTAGCAGCGAAATATGACACATGCTAAGGCAGAAAATAGAAAGGCATTTGTCCGTAAACAGGCCTCATGAAATATGCGATCTATACTTTGGTGCAGTCGCTCTCCAGAGAAAAAGAAGATTTACGGAAATGACTGTTTTACGGTTTCGGTTTCCCCGTTTCAGACTGGATGCATTTTTCAGGCGGGCCGGTTCTTTGTTTTCTACAGACAGTTACTTCCGGAAAAACTTGTGAACGTGTTCTCTCTAACGTTTCTGTGACATTGGGTTTTTCCATCAAATAAGGTTCACCACATTATACATATCGATATGTTCGATGGATGGCACAACATTTAGTAAATCAATCAAATGAAATCAAATTTATTCATTAAAAAGACCACATTGGTATAAAAACACGTCAAAAAGTTAAGTACATAATAAAATACATCAAATACACAGAGTATACAATTAAACTCATCTCTCATCTTAGGAGTTTTGTTAGCGATTTTTTGAATTTAAAAAGGTTTTTTTGCTCCTCTGTTTCTTCAGGAATTTTATTATATATTCGTATTCCAATGCTGAGAGGACTGTTCTGAGTTGATTGATCTATTTTGTGGGGTATTCAGAAGATTGTGATTACGAGTAAAATAGTTATGAATGTCTTTGCGACAGAGAATACTATTTTTCCTTTTATAGATGTAACAGGCAACTTCCAGTATGTAAAGACGCGAGAGTGGTGATATCTGAAGTTGTTTGAATAGAGGTTTACTAGGTACGGATTGAGTTTTGCATAGCAGAGCTCTAATGCATTTTTTCTGTACGATGAAGAGTGTTTTTGCGGCTGTAGACTGTACCATAAGTCAATCTGGATTGGATCTCTGCATAATAGAAGTTTTCCAGTACTTCTAGTGTCAGTACTCTATGCATGCACCGTATTTGAAATATTTTGAAATTTACTACCTTGATCACATTATTTATGTGACTCTCCCGTATCTTAATACAAACATTCATCTGTCGGAAATGTTTTATCATTTATGATATGAATACAAAAAAATTGGGATGACCATCAGGTTCTTGTGCAAGTTGTATTTGATATTTTTTGCATGAGAAGTACGCATGGTCGTTTTTTTTGTACCTACGACAAAACTCTTTGAAAATTGCATATTCTGTGAAACCCATTCAATCGTAACATCCAATTACTAGTTGAACTGGGGCATATCGAATTTATTTGAAATACACAATTGGAGTGAAAAACTCGCCTCTCGTTTATCCATCTCGAATATCGTTATATTTTCACGGTGGAAATGCTTTTCACGAAAAGCTTATGTGTTATCCCTTTTGTAGGACAAAACATAATGAATGACAGTTATATCATCATTTCTGTTTATGTGAATTTATGTTATTCTCGATAATAACATACATTTGGAATAAAACAGTTGCATTTCCAATTAAGTATTTCTATAAATATTCAATATGCCGTTTTGGAAACTGGAAAAGTTAGTGGATTTTGAGATATTTTGAAAAGGAAACGGTTATAGTTTTGTTTACGTTGATTGATCAAGCCAAAGAAGAAATGGTCTAAATTCACTAGTTTCAGAGATAAGCCGTTTTAGCCATATTACACGATTGCTATTATTATTCGAAACAGCTCAAAAAAATGTTTCTGCTAGGTAGGTAGGTAGGCCATGAAACGGGATCTTTCAATCTCCTTGACAGTTTTGACATTCAAATCATTTCGAAATTTGCATTATTCTCCAAACAATGGTTCGTTATAATAATTATGAGAAAAATAAGGCATGCATGACATTTACATATCAGATATAATAGAAATGTTGAAAAGCAGTTCGTGAATACTTTGAACCTTGTTTGAATCTATAAAATGAATTTTCAAAATCGATCATGAGTTGAGTGACTTTTACCAGTAATGAAGTTGACTATTTGGAAAATTAAATTTCATTGTGCCCTATTCCTTTTAGTTTCATTGGTGAATTTACATATTCACGAATTCTGATTTTAATTTTCAATTATTCCATTGAAGTGAAGTGAATAAAATAAATGATTCAGACTCAAATTCGATTTCAAAGATTCTTTAAAATTCAACGAGCGTGTTCATTCGATCTTGTGGCTTGTTACATTCTTCCGATGAGGTTCCTACAGTTTTCCATGGTATGTCTTCTCAACATGAGGTTTCTTTCGATCGAAATCCACCTACTCGTTCCGACAGACCGCGCATTGTTACGTGAAATTATTTCGAAGCCTTTCTTTGGATTCGCGTCTCTTCAAACGGTTTTCACCCGACCCGGCACCGTAATTTGCAACGCTTTGTCGCTGGAAATACATTCTCTTTTTCCGGAGGTAAATATGGGTTTCGTGTTTCTCTGATACCTTAGAAATGGATACGGGAAATATTCCGGAAGGGTAGGCGTGAATATGAATATTGATATATCTGCTTCTATGGAGAGGAATATATTATTCGTTTCAAGAGAAAACATGAAAATGCGATTCATCGATTATCTAAAATAAAAATAGTATTTATTCATTCATTTCAGACTTATTTTGTGAATATATCAGGTATATCAAAATGACCCGTTTTCTTTCTGGTACTAGAATTGTGACTATTGGATCTTATATTCTTCATGCACAGGCGAATTATGAAAACCATGTTAAATATGAACTATACAGAATCTTGTCGTGGTATTTTTAAAGGTCATCAAATGCTTACTGTATATGCCATCTATATTGTATGTGTAATTTTTGCATGTGACAAAAAATTTAAATTTGAAACTGACACATACCAACATAAATACTTCACGAGAAATAAATCGGATTACCCTCGATAATCAGAGAAGACTGTTCTAGGAATAGATTTAAAAAAGTTGTTTTTGATCTATTGTGTGACATTGAACAACCGTATTCTTTAGAGGAATTTTTGTGATTGTCATCGATGTACTTTCTCATTTATCAATGTTTTGACTGCGATACTTTATCAGATTCAGCTTTTTCAGTTTATCTTAGATTTAAGACGTAATTGTTATGTTTTTCAACTGTTACAAATTGAAAGCTTTAATATATTATCTACCTCTATATCTACATATCTATCTATCATATTCAGGTTCAGTTTAGTCAATAGGTGTGTTCCTAAAAACAATTTTGGTCATCTTAAAATATCAATACATGAAAAAATTGAAAAGCCGTGAATTGGACAAAGTTTTGAAAGGAAATATAGTCTTAGGAAGAAAGAAACATTTGCGATATGCATTCACAGTGCAGAGCAGATATAATTCAATGTTCTGCGTGGTATTCGCCAGGAAAGTAGTTGTTTTCTGCTCGAAGTCTACCAGACATTCAATTTCACACTATGTTTGATATTTTTAATTGGATAGTCTATTTTTCCTATTATACATTATATAGTTATCATAAACTATTATGATTAGAAGAATACACTCAAAATTGAAAATCTGAAACTGAAAATCACCCAACTGAAAACAGTAGTAAATTATTTAGATATCAGCAACAAATTCATGGAACTTTTATGATTATAATATGATTGAAATCTAGTTATGATATGATCATAATCTTCAACGAATGAACTTTTCATCAAGCTCTCTAGCCAGTTTGGTTGAAGGCACACAGTCTTACGAACTTATCGATGAGATAATATGTAATATAAATCAGGATGCATCGGTACTCAAGTAAGTGATGATAATCATATCAAGCACTTTAGCCAGTTAAGATGTCTGACAAAGGTGAAGATACATAAAATAAAGTATTTTTCACCTGCCTCGTCTCATCAAATACGAAAACCTGGGCGTTTTAATCATTCTATACAAATCTACCTGAAAAACGGCATGATACATTCTAAATCATAAGTCAGAAGCATCAATAGTACAGGTAGCACAACGATATTTAATTTCGTATTTTCTCCATCCCACGAAATATTCCAGTAAAATATTGTGGGCGTTGTGATGATATCCCCTGGTGGAATAATATAATGTGCTGTCTGACTCAACTATTCCTACGACAAAACAATATACACGGAGAATGTCTTGCCACCTTATCCGGCGAACATTACCATGGAATCTACTGCACCGGGGATTTACTTCCGGATTGAATTAGTTTCGTATAGTAAACACGGATTTGGTGCGGAAGTTGCTTTGTTGACTTTGAGCTTGCTCCTCATATTAATAAACGCTTTCCCTTCAAACACTTTCCGGAGATGAATCAATTAAAATTTTATCACAGCTTAACATTATCCTAATTACCGTTAAATCAGGTGAATATGTAATATATACACACTCACAGTGAATTCCTAAGCACAACCTTGCGAGATCTCACTTCAAGTTTGTTAGAAAGACCACATATTATTCATAGCAGTTGTGAGGGTGATTTTTTGAAAAAAAAAATCACCTGAGATGATAGACAGGTGGAATAAGGGTGAAGCATTGTTAATGTTATTAAATTATATTATTAAAAGATGTAGAGAAATCACTGACTTAGGCATTATTTTCGATCAAAAATTGACATTCATACCACATATGGACAAAATGATTTCCTCAGCCAACAAGATGTATGGGTTCTTGGTGAGGCAAAGTAGAGATTTCAGGAATACTCAAACAATGACCACAATATATTACAGTATGATTACAGTTATGTTAGGAGTAAACTAGAATATGGTGCACTAATATGGTACCCTGTGCATGCCATTCATGTTGCCAATATTGAACGCGTCCAGAGACGATTTTTGAAATATTTAGTTTATGAAACAAGCGGAAATTACCCTGAAAGAGGAATTGGCTATTCAGTTCTTCTGGATCAATTCAATTTTGTATCATTGAGCACACGAAGATTATATGTCACTATAAAATTCCTTTACAAACTAATCAGTAACCATATAATTTGTGAGGATCTGTTGTCCAAAATTGATTTTTTAGTACCTCGCGTCAATTCTAGACATCACTGTCCTTTTTATTGTGTCAACTACCGCACCAATGTATTACGGAAGTCTCCAATTGTTATTATGTGCCAAAATTTCAATGCAATCTGCCAACATTGTGACATTTTTTCATGTAGTGTGAATGACATTTATGAGGCGGTTGTGAGAGCGGCTCCATAATGTCCCTATAGACGAGTGAATTATTACCATTGAACATAATTTAGTACGTAGCTATTCTATTATCTGTATTATTGTTTTTTTTTCTTTCCTAGCGTTTCCTGTAATTGGGTGTTTTTTTACCTGTTGGAAATAAAGAGCTATCTATAAACATTAAAGACTGGTGTTTGTATGAAGATGACCAACTTAAGATATGGGGTTTGAATGGGTATAAATCAATAGTTATTTGTATGCTTAGGCCGCGAAATACCTTTTTTCACGTACCGAAAGAACAGTTATCGCCGAGGCCGCTTGCTGCCGAGGCAAGATAATCTTGAGGTCGTTAACAAGTTTAGTGGCCATGGCATACACACTATTTTTCGTGCAATCGTTAAAATTATTAGACTAGATAATTGTAAATAAATATATAATTGCTCTAAAATCAACAGTAGTTCAATTTATTTAACAATATCACCGTGTGCTATGGAAATGATATGTTTCAATGTATACAAAATATTTTGACAGCTCTTGACAAAACGCAAAATTTCAGATACTGATAGCGATATTTCAGTACCTTCCACTCCTGAACTCAAAAACGTTGTAAATTCGGCGCTTTCCAGAAAAATCTAAACGGCAGTACGAAAAATGTTACGGTGAGTTTAAAGATTGGTGTGACAAAATAATCCTTGTATTCGTAGTATTTTATAAATTTCAAATTTGGAAGTGATATTCAAATTTGGAAGTGACGTTTGGTTTCGCGGCCGTTGCTATGGGTAATGGCCGCGAAATTGAATTTTGCGGACTATGATGAGAACGCGAAATATTGACTTCGCGTGCGATAGCACGAAAAATAGGATTTTTTGTGAATTGGATTTGTATTCGTGCTATGGCTATCATTTTACTCTAACCAGTTTCAACATAATTTCAGCCTTTACATTAATCTAATTGAAAAGAAACAACAAGACAGATAACACGAAATAAGTACTATAAATAGGCATATTCCAGTTATAATATAGAACATGGAATAATCATAAATCAGTCAATCTTTGAGTGATGAATGTTGAATGCTAAAAAGTTTCCAAAAATCCACCCTAACCACTTGACTGCTGAGAGTGCTGCGGATTCCAATAACTGTATATTCTCAACAATCTCAGAAGAAAAACTGACATACAAATAGAAAAAAAAAGGTAATTTCATGAGGACATTCTCCTTCTCTTCCTTCAGTTTTCAACAAAATGTTCTTTTGATACGACATCTACCGTGAATCACATCTGTATAGGCAGAATAGTTCGAAGTGAAGATCTTTTCTTGCTATTTTCAGATGGCAAGTTCCATCAGCTTCCTTCTGGAGAGTTGCTTATCCACAATCTGGAGTTCAGCGATCAATTCCCCACGTACCGCTGTAGAACGATGCATAGGCTCAGCAGGCAAGTTGTGCTCAGCAGTCCTGCCAACGTCAGACTGACAGGTACATCTGTTGTATATTTAGGTGTACTGTTCCCGGATATATAACAAAATATCCAAAGCTAATAGAATCGCAATGAAATCGAAAATCAAGTCTACAATGGCATCACTCAGCTTATATTTTATCATATAATGAAAGAAAACCGAAATCGTAAAATGATATTGAATTTTTTTCCAAATTTCTCAAATCTCCATACCTTATTCCGTTCGGGGATATCAAAATTTTTTCTCGTGGCTTCCAATTCTCCAGTCGAAAACACCGAAATCGTGAACAAATTTTAAAATATTCCAAAACGTCATAACTTGTAACCTACAAACCTTCTCCAGAAAAAAATCATACACTTTGTCGTGAGATAACAGCTCCATTCGCATTTTCTCTTCTCTTTTGCTCGATTCAAATTAAACTCTTGTTGGATATACATATAAAGAGCCTCGCCGAATCAATTACATTCTTCAAGATAGATATTTATTCATGGAGTATCATCTTATCTCGATTCGTTTGTATCATTCGGAAAATAAGGTGATTTAAAGTCGACCTTAAGGCACTTCTCATCCATGGGGAATAACGGCGATGAATGATGAATACTGAGTACGGGATAGTTCTTACGGTTTGAGATATCGTTCGTTTTCTTTGTGCTACTATAATATTCTCTAGTATTCTTTGAGATTCTATCATGTGGAATTGAATCAATGAAATGTGTTTCTCACATATGCAGGGTGCATGACCAAGTTCTTTGATTATTATGCATACCAGTTGATATGTTACATTAGTTAGGAAAGTAAATGGAGAATAGGTATGAACATATGAACACTTTTTTATCGCATTTTATGTATATTTTTTAATATGGATGCCATCGAAATTCAGTTTTAAAAGAAGTAAAGCCACCAAGGTTTTTGGTTTGAGCCCGGTTTCATTATTATCATCCCATGAGTATTGTTATTATTAATGGTAATTTATTCCAACACAAAGTAAAAACCGTTTCTTCCATTTATCGATGCCATTTATTTATACCCCTTTCTTTTATACATCCCAACAAAACTCAAATCTCAACACCAGTAACATCAGTATATGCAAAGCAAAATCATTACCAATCTTACACTTTTTTACCTAACCTAAAAATACATCTTCTTCCCTTTTATTTACAACATACCACAAAAGCAATGCTTTTCAAATGGTTAGGCATGCACGTTTATAATTCGCCATCTTGTTACGTTTACAAAACAAGATTGTCATCTGAGAACACAGAGTTCTTAACTATCCCTGTAAAAACGGACTTGAATCGATCAAGTATACTAACGACACAGCAGAAAATATACTTTGATACTGTTCACAACACCCCATTCGATAGGTTGCAATTTTTCCAGAACAAAACGAATGTTCTCATGAACAAAATCTCATGCACTCGACAGTGTAACGAACTCTCTCAATGAATCCATAGAAACAGTCCAATTGAATAGCATGAATAGATGTATACAAGCCAACATATATCGTTCAACAGGATGGATACCAATTCGTATCTTCTGAATAAAAAAATTGTCACGAAGAATAATCAAAATGAAATGCGATGGCTAATATTGGTAACATTCCATTAATGTTCTCAAATAGATGAACTATGTCTCAGCAGAAATAACTTGAGTATTGGATGATTTCTCAGCATTCACGATAGGATACCCCCTCACGATACCATCAGAAGGCCCTATCGCCTCTTTCTGCCTCCGCATTGACCTCACCCAATTATTTCTCCTACTTTTTCATGACTTTTCCATCGTTTGTTGTTGCAGAGCATCGAGGAATCGTGGCACCACTCATCGTAGAAAATTCGGGAGCTGTTACAGTGGCCCAAGACGAGGGGGCAGCTTTGATATGTATAGCGCAAGGGTGTCCTGCGCCCGAATATAGGTGAGACAAATCGACATAGCAGCTCGAAAATAGCACTTCTGCTCATAGTACAAGAGTTTTTGGAAGGCGACATAGGCAATAAATCATAGGTGAGACGCGACATGAGTCTGAGAACTCGAGGAACGCCCAGATATGGATCACAAATGAGTTGAGAGAGATATATGTCGGTTCCCACCAACGTTTCATTGCCTACTTTGCATGGACTTTATTCCAGGAATTGCAAAAATAATTTCCCATCAAAACAAAAACTGTTCAGGTTTTCAGTCTCTTATGTCTGCGTATCATCTGAGATTATTCGTCACCATTCGAGTTGCTTACATTTATAGTAATCATTCATCACAACTATTGCATCTATCCTAGCTTCAAAAAGAGAAGGTATAATGATTCTAGCCGATCAAGAACTGATCCAATACTGTTACCATGACGACTGTGTACCGCGTCATCGACTTCCAACCAGTAATGACCGAACTGCATCAATAACATGTTTTATACGAACTTATATGCGATACGCGCATTCATCACAAAGCTTTATGCACCAAACTCGTTACCAGGAATAGTGATTAAAATTCCTGAATCAACTAGCATGAAATCATTAAAACAGCACAGGAAAGAGTCGACTATATTCCGATGCATTCGAAGTCTGCAATTTTTGAGTTTTGTATTGAACGTGGAAAAAGAATGGATATTTTTTCGAGGAATATTCATATTAATGATTCCCAGATGAATATGTACAGGACTAGTCCCATAAATATTCTTGATCATTAAAAAATATATCCTTTCAGTCGGATTTTAGGCAGCTTCCGGATTGTTTCAGGTGGTATAACCATGCTGGCCTAGAGCCGAATTTGATTATACCTGGACCAAGAGTACGGCAATTGGGACCTGTTCTAGCTGTTGAGGCAGTGACTCCTGAAGATGGTGAGTATCACCATTGGTAAAACTTCAGCGGAATAATGACCCAGATCAACTATTCTGATTTTCACACTATTGTTTTGTATTCTCAATATATTGTTACGCTGTCACGCCTTGTTGACTTACTCTCTCAATCAGGATTATGATCGCCTCAAATTCTTTCAGGCGGCGTCTACCGCTGTTCAGCGTCGAATGCGGGAGGCGATTCAAGCGTCGAATTAAGGTTGATAGTTTCCTCGATTCTACACGTTGAAATCTCCCCTCCGCTTCTAAGCGTTCACATGGGCGGTAGTGCCGAATTCAGGTATGAAATTGACATATTATGATTGCGAAGTTTCGTTATTATAAGTTCTAGCCGTAGGTATTCCGGATTATTTGATACTAAAATTCATGGGATGTCAGATAATTTGGTCATAATGTTGTGTTTTCAAGATATTCACCACTTTAGATGGTTATATCATGGTAATAGAAAGATTGATATCTTATGAGAGAAAATTACATCAGTACCTACCTCATTCTGATGGAGTCAGTAAACATCTCATATCAACAAGATAATCTCCAATAATGTCATTTATGTAAGGAGAAACATAAATCATGTATTATGCATCTCGAATGATAAGAAAATATATTCTGCTTGACAATTAAGTGTATAGTTCAAGAATGTGGATAATATTGGATGCCGAAATGTTCAAGATCATTGTCATTTTACAGGGAAACAACAAGGTTCAGTCAATTATTCATGTAACCTCAATTTTGGTGTAGTTCATAATTACTATTAATATTGATATTTCTGATATATAAATATCACGCACATCATTGTGTTCGTTGCTGATCATTGCTAATCGATGTTTCAGCCTGTGATACAAACAGTGTTCCCACTATTTTCAGGTATACACTCGTATAACTTTATTATTGAAAGAAACATTATCATCATTATAACTGATATTGAGTGATCAATAACTGTCGAGAAAATGTTATGTTAGCGACATGAGGAATACCTACTAATTTTTATTTCGAGCAAGATATAAACAATACTTCTTGAGATGTGGAATCTAAATGGAAAGAATATATTTACGCCATTTGCTGAAAAAAATATGGAGGCAGACTAATCTGTATTGAAAAAATTTTTCCAGGTGCGTAGTCAATTCACAAAGTGGCGGTCCTCATTTGGTGACTTGGTATAAAGATGGTAGACAACTTCCCAGCACCGGAAGAGGATCTAGTGAAACCCTAGTGGTCAACAACGTCGGTAGAGAAGACAGAGGAATGTACCAGTGCGTGGTGAGGAGAGCTGAAGGAGATACTGCTCAAGCTGCTGCGGAGCTGCAGCTTGGAGGTGAGTTCATCGATTTGTAGATAATAATTGTAGTGAAATTTACTACATTTTCTAGAGCTTTATTATTACTTCCGCGATACTTTCACAAAATGCAAATTGAGTTATATGGTACATTGAGGGATTGAGAAAGATTGATGTGATTCTTCTGGACTTCAAGGAAAATATATGACTCTTCTGACGATGATTTATTGTCATTTAATTATCAGTTCAGAGTGTTGTACGCCTCTGGTGCACTTAAATCATGTATCTCAAGTGCGAGTATTATGTCGGATGGAGATGTTGAATGTGAAGCTGCCATTGAGATTACGGTGCATGTATTTGCAGCACTTTCATTACAGCTGAATCGGAATGTATCTGTCTTCGCATGCATGCAGCTGTTCGACAGAAGTGGGGCACATTCATTCAGATTCTCGCTGTTCCTGCATTCCGGGAAACGAGTGCTGATTTTTTTATTCGGGAATGAAAAAAGCGAGAACTGGAAGAATAATGATTCAGTGACAAACAAACCCGTACCGTGGAGACCACGTTGAAACGAAGTGGAAATTAGGGCATGAATATTTCAACAGGATGACCACGAAAACCAGGCCACAATCTTCGAATTTTGTCCAACTGCGTGATTTGTCCGCTATTATTTGCGCATCACAAAAAATGCAGAACTTTCGATAAACCTTGTTTCGTTCGTTGTTTTGACAAAATCGAGATGAAATTGGAAATTCATTTCGTTTCGTTTTTCATTGGAGATGAGTCAATATTCATTTGAATTACAGATGCACCTCCGATTCTTCTGTACAGCTTCATAGAACAAACTCTGCAGCCAGGGCCAGCAGTTTCACTCAAATGCAGTGCATCTGGTAATCCAACACCGCAGATTTCGTGGACTCTAGATGGATTTCCTCTGCCAAGCCATGGAAGGTGAGAAAATAAAAAAGAATGCGCTGAATAGGAGAAGTATTCAGGGAAGTTTTCACAATGATTTTCCATTCTCGTATCATAGCTTCTGGTATAATAACAACAAGAAGCATGACTAACATAAGCTCAATGTCTTCACTTTTATGCAGATATTATTTCAGCATATAAAAATAAAGAATAATAATTCAGTCCCTCCAAATCAATTACTGGAGTGCAAGAGAGGTTGCGTCCTGACCTATTCCCGATCATAGGAAATCAGATTCTGAACTCCAGAACTTCGGAGTGGAGTTGTTTCGCCAACTTCAAACTTTGCATTACTTCTATGGAAATTAAATTTCAATAGATTTCACGCCATTGAAATTCACAAAGCGAGAGCTATGAAAATTACTGTGACATGTACGACGTATGTTATTTGATTCGAATTCATTCGTATGAGTCGTTATGAATGAAGGAATTGTTCTTGTTACATTCAATATCATAATTTGAAAATTTTCGCCTTACTTCAGTGAATGATATAGTTTTATCAGAAGAGTAGCAGCAATAAGAAGACGTTATCTTATATTATTGGTTTCAGAGAACTCTGAATACCCTTGCGTTTCCATACACTATTTTTTCTATCGGCACTGAACGCCTTGTATGGATTCTTTTTATTCACCAGAAGCAATATTTTCAATTTATGAATCTGTTTATGACAAAATGACATGCTCAATTCACAAATGTGGAAAGTTTTTATGCAATAGCAATAATTTAAGAGAGAACTCACTCTGAGTCATGAAAAGAAACAGCGACTAGTGGTGAAAAGATAAAAGTTTATACAGATGTTGACAGAAAGGATAAAAATGTAGTATGATATTTGAGAATATTATAGGTAGATGTATTATTTCTTTTTCTCATTCTTTTCTTGAATATCTGACTTCTCTCGGTGCCATTTCCACCAGTTCAGGTGTGGGTGCATTCAATATTCCTTAGGGATATTGGAAAATTTCGGAATCAATTTATTATACAGTAATTTGAATGCCATGCACGCAAGTTTTTAACTCCTTTGGATGAATATTGTTTTGCCAGTGCATAATCATCTAAATTATCTATTTGGATGACAGTTCTCCATTGATTTCCACCCTAGACAAACATCTCCCGTATCTAGATTTATCCTTGAGTAGCGTATAATATTCATATTCAAGTATCATCTGCTTCCGTGGAAAACGTATGTGTCTAGTTAAGCAGATCCCTTCATATTAGATATAAGTACACATCGCACTCTCGATCCTAATGAAGAAATACTCGAGAATTCCAACTATTCTCCCAGCTACAGCATTCTCAGTCCCAGTAGACAACGTGAGCTGGAGCTGGATATGTAGAGTAATTTGGAGTCTGGCAATAACTATTAATATGTTGTCCTGATGAAGAAATACGTGTGACAGTGTTTACGGAGAATTAGAAGCGATTTTACCCGGACGTCACTTCATAAGTCTACGAGGTATTCGAGTAATTCTTTCATAATTTCACCTATATGATATCACTTTGGGATGATTGTGTAAAATGAGGACGAACGTTCCAAAGTGGTATCTATTTTAGTGGTATCCACACATTTGATGGTATATATTTGTTTTATATGAATCCCTCCTCAATTCTTGAATTATACATTCTGCATTGTAATGACGCTTGTCCAAAACAAGATACCTTCATGATTAAACATAAATATCGATAAATAAAACAGCGTAACGCCTTTTGAAAAATATATCCGCAATATAAGGCAACTGCACACGTCGTTCTTTATAGCTACAGCTAGAAAGCGAGCTGAACTCACACACTGGCGTCATAACTAATATCCCCATGTAGAGTGAAAATTTGAGCAAATTGTTCTCAGGTTGACTTGTGGGGTGGTTATCAAGTTTATGACTCTAATATTACAACGGAAATGGTTTACGATGCGCTCGCGACACGTTGATATCAAACTCCATTAAAAAAGTTCACTTGGATATTATATGATCATGTAAATCATGGTGACCTTCTGAATCGATGCATCTACATGGCATGATATAAGTTATTGTATATTGCCCAACATTGATTTACCTACATGAACTCACGATAGATTACCGTTTCTCCATTCCTATTCTTCTCGGAATCGTCATTATCCACAATTTTCCTTTTGGTATATCCTCACCTACTTGCAGTTTCCACATCATTATTGCTTCCGTGTAGAGATCATAGAGAGATAACGATATTTTCTGATAGGTTCGTGATTGGTCAATACGTTACTGTCCACGGTGACGTCATAAGTCACGTGAATATCAGTCACGTGATGGTGGAAGACGGCGGAGAATATACGTGCAACGCGGAGAACAGAGCAGGAAAGAGTACACATTCTGCAAGACTCAACATTTATGGTAAGTGATTGGAAAGTCCGTTTCTTTTTCATGAATCGATCATATGAGACTTCTTCAATATCCTGAAACTGGCTGAAAATTCAATAATATGCCGTTGAGAGGTCTCCAAATCAGAGTTTTTTCTCCCCTGAACATCGTTTGAAAATTCTGCCAACTCAGAGGAAGTTTTTGGATAAAACGTTTTCCACATGGTGCAAACTGTCTACGGAAACTGGGTACGGAGAGCCGTCTGGGCCGAACCACTTGACTTCTTCTGGGAAAGAGGACATTTCTCTGGAAGGCCAGACTGCCGATATGCGACCCGACCTCGGACGATCACTCTTGAGGTCATCACTATCATTCTCCATATCGGCTAAGGACAAATCAGTGGGGTTTGAGAACACCAAAAAACCTTTTGGGCAGCGAGACGAGTCGTCAAAAGACTTATGTCATTTATTTCTGTCATCCTACCTTGTCCTACCAAGTGTTCGGCAGCCGTAGTCCGACGACAAAACTTTTTGAAACTCACTGCAGTGAGTGACATCAAAATTTCAATACAATATTTATATTATAGCGCCATTCATCCACGGAAAATGTTTCTTGATCTCTCTCTTTGTATCTTCTCTCGTTGTTGAACAAGAAAAGGGAACCCCGACGGCTATACATCCCGTAATAAAGTTCCGATACGTCGAAATATTAGCCATTACGAGATGCGGCAGATAGAATTATGGGCTAAGGCTTCGCCCTGTCGACGTTTTATAGATACTTACGAGCGGAAAGCCCCTTTGGTGGAGCGGATACATTGTTGTAAGACCTGCTTTGTTCCATTCGTATCCACCGAAACGTGCTAATGACTCGCACGCCATCAATTTCCGTCATGGTGGAGTGAAGATGGCGCAATCTTGTGCCTCTAATTCGACCATATGCTAGATCAGTTATCAGTCAGAAACTCACTTGATCCGTTTGGAACAAGTATCTTCATAATCGGGTTCAGAAAATACAAGGTATATTAGATTTTGTAGAAACCCGAAGGATGATGTGCTTGATCTCGAAACAACAGTCCCATTAGATGGAAAAAATTGGATGATCCATTAGGTAATATGATGAAAACTCATCCAATTGCTGAAATGAATCTATTTTTCCTGAGTGCACAAACATAATTCGTTTTCGTTCGTAATGCCAGTCACGAACGTGATAACTGTCTCTACAAAAAAGCGGGCGCTGTCACAAATGTGGTCCAGGCAGATAAATAAAAGCTGTCATTTGTCATTGGGCAATATATTTTTCATTTTCGCCCGCTGCGTGTGGAACAAATGAATTGCGAGGATTCTACTACTTCGTAGGAAATAGGCTACAAATCTTATTCGGAAAGATAAATTGTTGAAACACTTTTCATTTTTAACAACACGTCTATGTTGATTGAACGCTCACTTGTGTAACGATAAAAAGAACAATAATTATATGTTCTGATGAGGACTGTAGTTTTAACAAGCGAGAGCAACAAAAAGAACTTAGAAAGATATACATTTAGAAGCAGATTTTTCCAACAAGGATAGTTTTTGTAGACTAGGTGGTTGAAATCCTTTATGGACACCCTATTCGACCTATTTTACTAGGAATCTCATAGGGTAGTGTGGCAATCCTCCTGAATATCCTCGCAGATATATCCACTAATACTCCACCTCTAGTGGTAAAGCTCATTCCTGCTGAAAAAACGACAGCCGTACCTTGCGATGACACCTTAGCCAAGAGGCCATCTGTATCATACCATACCATTGATGAAAATCGAATCCACAAAGGGCATCCGGCAGTAATTGAAAGATTGACGCTCCAACAAGGAGAGTGGTTATATATTTTGTTATGGTTCCTTCTGCAATTGATTTTACAGACATCAGGCTCGAAAGACCAATGTTGCACTGTTTGATTTTGAATCATCCAAACTCTCAAATACGAGAACCTACTTCTTGTTAATTGTTCAATAATAGATTTATACAAATACTGATAAATTTTCTCGATAGTATATAGTGTATACATTCAATATATAAAATACGGAAGCAATCATTACGATTTACGCTACGACAATCTGAATCTATGAACATACAGAGTAAATATCAAGGTAAATATTCACGATATCCGGGATAAAGTATTATTTTAATAATAAAACATGAATGTCTCGAGTATTCCTGCTTCCATTCTCGAATACTGCGTTCTTTGGTGTGTACTACTTTTCGAATATCTCTCCTACACTCAATAAATAAACAGTCCACTGGTTTCTGGAAAAAGCATAACCTCCTTGTTACAGATAATAATAGAAATACATACAATATTTTTTCTAAAAACACAGTTCCTAGACAAAAAAACTCCATACTCCATTCAATTTAGTGATAGAGAGGATTCGCAAACCAATAGGGCTTCTGGTGAGAAGAAGGAAAAAACCTGAGAGCAGATCACAAAATAAATGATTTCAATGGTAATTCAACTACTGGTATTTTACGCAGTATAACTTCTTTGAAGAAATGGAGAATAGAAAAAAATAGCTCAGGAAAACCTTGGCGGATGAAAATAGGAAAGTTCGTCTCACTGGCGGAGGCTTCCTTCCAAAAATAATACTGACGAACTTTTAATGTCGATAATCAAAAGAAATACAATGGTGGGTTTTTGAAACAAATTTGATGATGATGGATATGATAAAACTTTTCTGTGCGTAGAGACCCTGATGATGAAAATGAAGTTGAAATGTTGGAATACATAGTTGAAATGAAAGGCAGCTAAACCACATGAAAGAAGAAAATGCTCTGATAATGAGAAAATACAATTAGGAATAGAAATATTAAAGAAATTTCAAAAGTAACTCTCTGTTTACTTTTGAAACAGAAAAATTTCGTATTCATATTAAAGAGAATGCGAATATAGATATTAGTGATGGTTATTGTTATTCTACATTTGATTATTGAAAAAAAACATTAAAATACATTATATATTACATCCTTTTTTTCATATACAGTGTCACACATAAAGTTCGCGACATATGGAAGTTTTTTTTATTGATAGATATAAAGAAAATTTGACTTCGCAGTTAGTTTGTGCTTGAAAAATGAGTAAAATACAGCATGTTTACTTCTTTCATGTGCTACTCTAACCTATCAAATATGACATTTTTTTCGAAAATCCTCAAAAAATCATTTTTTTTTGAAATTTCGAATAATGCCAGAGAAAAAAGTTGCTCAGTTTCCAATTTTATACATTTGTTCCAAATTTGGACTCTCTACTGTCACTTCGACTACTACTGAGTGAAAATTTTATTTCGATTGGATCAGTACCTATACTATTTTCATCCCGAGATGTTGCGTTAGTCTTAAATTTTATATCATAGCTAGAACGAAAGTCTTTTGAATAGTTATGAAACTGTAGATCATTGTTTAATTTACAGAAAAGTATGATATTTCAGGTTTGTTTGTAACTGAATCATCGGTCATAAAAATAATCAAACTGGATAAAAATCTATTAAAAAAAGAAATACGAGTGTAATAAGAATGAAGAGAAATTCTTTTATTCGATTACTGACATATAAACATCCATACATTGAAAATCCACATCAGTTTAACAATGAAATGAAAAAACTAGATGAACTTTGCAACAACAAAGACGAATTTCTGGAGATGCATTTTTTTTTCGTTCGAATCGATAGAGCGAAAGATTCGAAAAATTAAAAAAATTGAAAAAAGTCGAACTGACAGTAGAGAGTCCAAATTGGAAACAGCCTTTTTTTTCTCTGACATTTTTCGAAATTTCCAAAAAAAAAACAAATTTGGCAGGTTCAGAGTAGCACATGAAGGAAGGAAAGATGCTGTATTTTAATCATTTTTCAAGCACAAACTAACTGCGAAGTAAAATTTTCTTCAAATATGTTATTAAAAAGAACTTCCATATGTCGTGAACTTTATATGTGTGACACTGTATGTGTTATGATTTCATTGATTCTCGGTTTGAAAACTAACTTAGTTGCAACAAGTAATTCCATATTTGTATAGACTGTGAATTCCTCCATCCTTCATCATTAAGTTTGTTCTAGCAGCGATTTCGAATAGTTTGCAATCGTCCGGAGCATGCGCATACTGATTTAATAAACGCATAAATCAGTATGCGCATGCTCCGGACGATTGCAAACTATTCGAAATTGCTGCTAGAACAAACCTAATGACTTCCATCATTGATTTTCATTCAAAAATATTGGAACATTCAGTAGAAATCAAAAAAACGGGGTTATGATGCCTACATAATCCTGGCTTAAAATATAAAGCCGCCGATTTTGACTGCTTAGAGTTGGGCGAGCTTAAATGATTTTATGGATACGGTGCATACAAATTCGTAACTTTAAGCGAGCTTAAGCCTCAAGCTTAGCTTAATCATACGGCGAATACGGCCGTAGTCGCTTATTGAGACTGAAAAATCATCACAATCCCCTCTTATGACCTTACTGAAATGCAGTAGGGATACTCTTATCAATACAATGCTTAATGTTTTGAAGTGGCAATCTGCTACCCAAAGACTGTTTTATCTGACAATGATACTCATATACAAAATATTGAACAATCTAGGACCATCATATTTCAAACAGCTCATTGTCTTTCATCATGACATCCATCACCACTTCACTAGAAATAGTAACAATTTATATATAAATAGAACAAATTACAAGAGCACCATGAACTCATTATTTTTCAAGGGTTTTGACCAGTTCAACAGATTACCAAATGCAATTAAAAATAGCCCATCTCTGAACACTTTCAAAAACGAACTTAAGAAACTTGTTTTGAATGTACAATAACTATATGTATAATGTGTTATTAAATATTGCTACAATGAATGTACAATAACTATATGTATAATGTGTTGTTAAATATTGCTACAATTCTTTTTTTGTCTTGTTATATTATTACGCTTATCTCAACTTATATTATCTAACTTGTTATTAATTCATTAATGTAGTCATCCAATGTTTGTCATATATTTTCAATTTTTAATTCATTTAAATTTTATCACATACCTTTTTTTTAATTATACTTCTTAGCTTATTTGTATATTAGGATATCCTATTTCAAATAAAGATCTATCTTTGGAGCTTATCGTACTCCAGATTAATATAAGGGTGAGTCAAGGAAACACTTTTTAACAGAACAAACAGAATGGCATTTTATTGACAACAAAGAAAGAACAGAAAAATGGCTGACCCGTCCACGGAGCGTCCGGGACGGGTGGAAGAGAAATATAAGACGAAACGAAAGAGCAGAAAGAGAGAGAATCGATGCTCGCTCCACGCTCCACCTTGCGCTCCACCCTATATGCCGTCGCTCGACTGACAGTGACAGCTCGGATGTCAGGGCGCTGCTGTCACGGCTGGTGGTTCTGTCACAGGTTCTGTGGTACGGGTGGAGACGAGTTCTGGTCGTTTCGCGCCTCGGGATGAGGACTTGCTTCCTACGGTTGTCCCGAGGTGGCGGTAGTTCTTTGTGTAGTTGTCGGCTGCTCTCGACTACCTCTCGACCACCACATATCTATCTATCTAACTTATTCCGCTCCCCCCTCCCCAGGCATGCCGTACATCCGGCTCATCCCCAAGGTGACAGCGGTGGCGGGGGAGCCCCTGCAGCTCAAGTGCCCCGTAGCCGGCTACCCCATCGATGAGGTCCACTGGGAGCGGGGGGGAAGGGAGCTGCCCGATGACCTGCGGCAGAAGGTGCTGGGGGACGGCACCCTGGTGATCAGCCCTGTGGAGAAGAAGGCCGATTCGGGGGTGTACACGTGCTGGGCGAGGAACAAGCAGGGCCACAGCGCGAGGCGGAGCGGGGAGGTTAATGTTATAGGTGGGTGGTTTTTTTTGGATGGGGGTGTTTGGAGGATGGAATGGTTCGGGGATGGATGGACCTGAACCTTGGAGGGATGTCTCCATGTATCCGGATTTGTTGTGCTAATATTGTTTCCAGTGTACAAACGTACTTCATGATATATCAACGAATTATATCAATGACTTATTGTATTCTAGTCCATTTTTGCATTCTTATAAACTACGCAACACTAATTACGTCGCACCCCCAAATTTTGCCCCTGTTAAAATTTGAATAACTTTTTTGTGCTTCGAACAATTTGAATTCTGTTTACACTGTTCGCTAGCTCAGTCCTTCAGCATTAATCTCGTACTTATTCGATACATAAGGTTATTTCCATAAAATTGCTACAGGATGTTTTATGAAACTGTACAAAATTTCGGAATTTTCAATAGGATCCCAAATGAAGAAAAACAGTTTTTTTTCAACTTTAACAGCAGAGGCATGAAGATTATTTCATTACATTTGACCATCTCCAAAATTGTTTTCTTATCTCTGTTATTTACAGAGTGATCTCAAAAAATCAATTTTTTGGTTTTGCAGTCATAACTTTTTTCCTCTTCAACCGATTTTCGAAATCTCAGACTCCTTTTGAAGCTGAAACCTTATATAAGAAGATATGAAGATCAGAATTAACCCAAGATAAACATTCGATATCGAGGGTTTCCTCAAAGGTAACCCAAATCTGAAACACCCTGTAAATCAAGACTGGGAGGAGAATTAAATGAAAATCAACTTGTTTTCGAAATAATCTTTCATTCTGGATACGTCCAGATCTTGTTTTCTTTCAGTAGTCAAAAATTGTGCGTGAGAAAACCAAACTGAAACGCCATGTTCTCGAAAAAAAATCAGCTCAAAAAAATGCATGGTCCGAAACCAACGCAACAAGAATCATAATGAGTAACTGACAAGACAGATTGAAAATTACGTTCTCGTGAAAATAAAGATCAGGACAGAAAACATTATTCGTAGGACTTTCTTTTCTGAAGATATAAGACTTCATGAAAAAATTTAAACAAAAAATCCGAATACAACAAAATTTCAGAGTAACCTTCTCACCCCCTATACAAAGTCTTCCATCATGTTTTGGATGTTTTCAAAAAATTTAATTTGTTAGACCCCCAAAAAAATGTATACGTACGCCTATGAAAAAAATTTGTTCATCTCTTTGATCAACTTTTTCCGCTGAACACAGCTATAGGTACAGCTTGTCTCGTATCTGAAAAAGAACTTTTTTTCGCCTTGTACATCAAACTATGATAATTGTTTGAGCGATTCTCAGTAGTTTAGTACGAAACTCACGAGAATAATACATGAAAATATCACAAAAATCTCCATCCCCTTCATACGTACCCAAAGTACCCCAGGGGAGAAGGGGGAGATTTTTTTTAAATCTCCGATCCCGTTGTGGGGGTCAGATGAAATATTTTTACCGATATATCTAACCGTCTGACCAGCAAAAATTTTACCCCAAAAAAAATTTTGGGGGGCAGGGGGTCCAAAATTTTTTTAGTCTTTTTTGGTGGTGATATTTTCGTTTCGATCAAACAACGTTTTGGATATTTTTCTTTTTTAATCGGGATTTCGAGAGGGATTTAGATTTGGGTCACCTTTGCAGAGACCCTTGATCTTTAAAATTTATTTTTAGTCAATTCTAATCTTCATGTCTGTCTAACGTTTCAGCTTCAAAATGATCCTGAGATTTTGAAAATCGGTTTAAGAGGCAAAAAGTTGATTTTTTGAGGTCACTCTGTAAATAAATGATATTAGAAGACAATTCTGGAGAGGGCTCAAGTTAATGAGGTCACCTTTATGCCTCTGCTGTTGAAGTTGAATAAAAACTGTTTTTCTTCATTTGGGATCCTTTTGAAAATTCCGAAATTTTGTACAGTTTCAAAAAACATCCTGTATCAATTTTATGGAAGAAACCTTATGTAACGAAAAAGTACGAGATTATAGCTGAAGGACTGAGCTAGCGAACAGCGCAAACAGAATTCGAATTGTTCAAATCAGAAAAAAGTTAATCGAATTTCAACAGGGGCAAGATTTCGGGGTGCGACGTAATTAGTGTTGCGTAGTTTACTTGTTACTTTGTATCTAGGTTTACCAATAGGAGTGTATTCGATTTCTAAAACAAGTTGCAGAAATATAAAAAGATTATTAAACTGCGAAGAAGCTCTGAAGAGTGCTGTGACATTCAAAAAGTACGCAATGAATGGAAAAAATCTTTTATTTGTGATTAATTTGTGAAGAAAATTAATCTGTCATCAACTTAGGCCCGTCTTGAAACCGATTTAGCCACTATCAGCTATTATGAATGGTTTTCAGCTTCTTCAAATAACGCATTTTTCCAAATTAACAGAATTTGAATATTTTAAAGATATATTTCTCGGAAAATGAGTACCTTACATTTGAATAGTTAGTAATCCATTGACTGAGATGGATATAAGTCATTTTAATCTGAATAAGTTATGAAAGGTATTCTGCTTATTAAAAAGTGCCTTGCAACAAAAGCCTTACGTTTTTGCACCAAATTCGCTCTTGAATGATTTCTATGAAATTGAAGGAATAATTGACAGTTCTGAGTGGTTTTGCCGAGGGTTTTGCCCTTCAATCATTACATCGCTGAGGTCATGCTGAAAAATAAACGGAGTTTTCAAATCAATTCCTGATATACAGCGTCCGCCATGAAGTTACATATCGGAAAAAAATTTCGAAATTTTTGCATATCTGACAACTGAAGAATCCGTTGCCTCAGATTTGGCGGGAATTCAAAAAAAAGTTGTATGGGGGGCCGAAAAATATAAAATTTAGCAAGGATAAATATGCATTATTAAGTTTTAATCACAAATATTAGTTGGTTTGAATCTTATTTATTTGAATAAGCTAATGTGCTATAAAATACAGGGTATGACTACACCTAGTGACAAGACTAAGTCGTGTTTTCATAATATATCTCACGCAAAATGTCTATTCCATTAAAATTGCATTAATTTTGACACAAACTTATTTAATTTCGGTTATTAGAGCTGTTTCCAGAAGAATAAAGATTGTATGATATTTCTCAGTTAGGGCAGAGGAACCAAATTATATCTTTATTTTTTTTCAATCTGCTACAATCTGGATCTCGTTGAATTCCAAACACATTTTCTCATCAGAAACTTTCGATATATTGTCAATTTGGCTCATTTTTCGACACCACAGACAACTTTTTTTAATTCTCGCCAAATCTGAGGTCACGTGATATCTATGAATCATTGAACCGCCATTGGAGTTTTAACAGCAAATTGTTTCCCATACGTAGCCAACTTTATTGCGGTCGCTGTATTTGATTTTGTAATAAATTAGAAAAATTGAATAACATATACAAGAAATCCAATTCTTACTCATCTTCACATTGTTTAATGAGCTTCAACAAAGATATCCTTGGAAATTTTCATCAAAATGTAACCTATTTTCCGAAAAATATAACTATGGATATTTTGGCTAGGTTTCAAGATGAGCCTGAGTTGATGATAATTGTATTTTTTTAATCACAAATAAAGACATTTTGGATTTGCTGCGTATTACTAGTCGCCAAACTTTTCTGCAACTTGTGAGTTTCCAGACCAGCAACAGCCGAACCCACCACCCATCAGGATCCGCCGAGTCGACCTTCTGCTGCCTGGACCACCTGCGAACCGCGTCCGAGACCTAATGATAATTTCAATTCCAGTTCCCCCAAAAGTTAGCCCCTTCTACGCTGAAGACACTCTCCACGTGGGAGATCGCGCCAGCCTCACTTGCTCGGTGACCAAGGGCGATCTACCTCTCACAATATCCTGGCACAAAGACGGCCGCACGGTGGAGTCCGCGCAGATGATGTCCATCACGCAGGTGGACCAGTTCACCAGCATCCTGGTGATCGAGAGCCTGTCCCCAGAGCACAACGGCAACTACTCCTGTGTGGTGCGGAACCTAGCTGCGGAGGTCTCCCACACGCAACAGCTGATGGTCAACGGTAATTCGCACAGTCGCGAGCCCGAGCCGCGCGTGTTTGTTTCACCTTTTGTTCGTTCCTCTTCTATCTCTGATGTTCGTTCTCTTGTTTTCTCTCAGTACCCCCTATAATCGAGCCCTTTTCCTTCCAAGACGGGTTGTCGGAAGGCATGCGCACGCGCACTGTATGCGGCGTTAGTAAAGGCGACCAGCCGTTGATGGTATCCTGGCTGAAGGACGGCCACCCATTGACGCCTAACCTCGGCGTCAACGTTTCGGCCCTTGACCCTTACTCTAGCCTCCTCAGCATTTCTAGCCTCGATTCAAGGCACTCCGGGGATTTCACCTGTGTGGCGAGCAATCCCGCCTCCGAGGTTAGGTACACGGCCAAGCTGCAGGTCAAAGGTAACCACCCGAGCCTGTCTCCCACTCACCTGCCCCTCCTCTCACCGCGTCGTCTCTCACAGCCCTCACTCACTCACCCTCAGTCGCTTTGGCACACGCCTCCACCGGACCCAGTGGTCAAGGTATTGTTGCACCCACTTTGTTAACATATGTTATATATAATCTCTCTCACTTTCACTTCTATAGGTTTTCGGATCGATGTGTTTTGCATGATGGTGTTCTTTGAGTTCGTAGGTTGATCATATGGCTTTCGTCCTGTGAGAATAACATGATATGTTCATCCAGAAGTTTATCGAGTCCACTGTGAATTCAAAATTAGACACCTGAGTGAATTTAGGCTGATTATCTGATAGCAACTAGACTTTTCAGGTGACGAGGACATATCATGTTATCCTCAAACGACTACGAAGCTAGGTATTCGAGTATCAACATAGTAATGCGTTTCTGGATATCAAAACAGCTCACCTACTTTGATGCTCAATACTGAAATTTTTGTAGATGGCGCCACATTTAAATGGGACGCCGCTTATAATGTTCACTCACCGCCAAGTTCTGGAAATATATCAAAAAGCCCTCACTTTATTGCTTCTTGCAGCGACAACCAGTAAAAGTAGATCACCCACCTTTCGTAAAAACAAAATTTGATTATTTTCGGATTTGACTGTTTCATACAATGTTGTGCGCGAAGAATATTCGACTACATCAGAGGGATTGTGGAAGGAAAAAATATTATTTCCTAGTTTTTGCGAAAGGAATCCTACTAGCCGTGTAGAGTGTTATGGTCAGTGTTCCCACCCAATGGCACCACTGCAAAATAAACTGTGAAATCGTGGTAGTCTCACGTGAATGAGATCAAATCTTCTTATGCCCAACATTTCCCTATCGACCTACCATGGAAATCATTCGGAATAATTTTTTTGTAAGCTAATAATTGTGTGGTCTAAGTCTTTCGGATCAATATCAGTGTTAACAAGATTGAGCTTCATGTCAACCACAACGTAATGAAGCCACTAGTCGATTTAGCATTCACGTGCGACTCCCCACGTTATACCTCACCTACCGATTTGTTTACTCAACAGGCGAAACGTTTTATTCCAGTACCGCCACGCTGGTTGGTCGAGCCGATTGACGTCAGCGTCGAGCGAAACCGCCACGTGGCGTTGCATTGTCAAGCCCAAGGTGTCCCCACACCTACTGTCACGTGGAAAAAAGCAACAGGTGGTGTCTTCAGTCGATCGTATAGTGCGGGCGTTTTCAGAAGGCGAAGTAGGCAATAATTAGGCGGTGAGGCCCGACATGACTCTGAGCCCCTTCCACTTTGTTTGTGATATAATCTAGGCTAGAGGGTTGTATTTGGGTGTAACTTGAGTACATTACAAACGAGTTTTGAAAGGGAAACGTATATGTCGGGTTTCACCAACGTTTTATTTCCTGAGTCGCCTTTCAAAAACGCCTGGAGCATGAGTTTCAATGCAGAGACATTCTGGATTATCTCTGTAAAAATGGTCAGAGATCATGAAATAACTGTTAATTTTTCCTAGCATTGAGGTTATTTCTTTTCACTGCTTGCTTGGGCGGTCATTTTCAATTTCGAGATCATCTTTCACTGAGGTGCTTTCTTGTGCCATCTCGCTAGACCCTACGAAGAGTACAGGTTATTTTTCTCTTCATGTTTTGATTGGTGTTTGTTCGTTTAGCTAGTAAGTCGGGCGACTATGAAGAAGTCCGCGACCATATGTATACCAAGCTGTTAGGCAACGGAACATTGCTTCTCCAACATGTCAAAGAAGACAGGGAGGGATATTATCTTTGCCAGGCTGAGAACGGAATTGGCACCGGCATTGGAAAAGTCATCCAACTGAGGGTGAACTGTAAGTAGCTTATTCCCATTTAATTGAATTTGATCCTCGTGGTTTCTCAAAATGGAGCCACTGACTCTTTCATACTGAAACGCATGCGTTAATTAAATATTTTTTCTTCTCAGCGTCCCCATATTTTTCTGCCCCGTCAAGACTTGTCACTGTAAAGAAAGGAGATACGGCCCTCTTGCACTGTGACGTCAATGGAGACAAACCAATCAGTGTCATCTGGCTCAGGGGTGGGAAAACCGAGCTCAATCCCTCGACGAATTACAGGGTGAATTTGCAACAGGACGTCACCCCGGACGGGGTAAGCTCTCGCAATAAGATCGTGTGGTCCAGATTCTGATGGCTGCTTCTCGACTTCTTGCAGGTGGCTGCCGAACTGAAAATCATCAACTCTGACGCCAAAGACAGCGGTGCTTACTTTTGCCAAGCGAGCAACATGTACGGCAGGGACCAACAGCTCGTGCAACTGCTGGTGCAAGAACCACCAGGACCTCCTACAGCTTTGGAGGCGGCGATGGTGGGAAGTCGATCTGTCAATTTGAAATGGCAGCACAAGAGCGGAGACGCCAACGAAGTGTTCAAGTTTATAGTGGAGTACAAGGAAATTGACAGTAAGTTGTGTTTCGTTGACATTTTATGCACCTAATCTTGATGTTTCACTCGTGTACCACATAAACTACGTATTTTTTGTAAACTTGTTTTTATTCTCAGTACATTTAGGATAACTGTTAGGTATCTATCTATCGTAACGTGAACAAAACCCATTATAGTAAACTTATCTGATCTCCCGAATCTTTCTGCCGACGTTGCTCGAAACTTTGGGAAGTTTGTGGATGTTTCGATGCATGATGGTCGAAAGTTAACAAAAGATTGACTGTTTACGACTTTCTTTCTCGGTGTTCATCACTTTCACGTGGGATGTGTTTACCTTAAACTCGCTGAAGAATCCGTTAGTGCCGAATTGAATTTCCAATGTGTATTATTGTTCAGGTTGGTTGGTCAGGGGAGGCTAAGACCAAAATAAACATTAACTTGTTCGAATTGATCGAAAACGAGAAGATTGAAATGAACGAGAAAATGTTCGTTGAATAATTTCAGTATCCACACCCTTTTGGTATTTGGTAACAACTAGCTAATCGATAATTTTTTATCATGCAAGGTGTCAATTCGATGCTTTCAGAAATCTATGAAATCAGTTAATATACATAAATATAAAATTTCAGTAGGATAAGAGTCCAATAAGTTTTTCGAACATAAATTGAAAAAAAACGATGAGTTTAAAAGACCCAAATGAAGATTATGATAAAAATTTTTCTTATTATTTCTAATGCAAAAAATTATACGGATCAATTAAATACATTGAGTGCTATGAAATTAATGTTCAATTATCAATATAGCTCTTCCAATCAACATCAAATCTTATTACATCATTACATCATGGTAAGTAATGAAGGAATTATTTTGAGCCCAATAGTAAAAATGATGTATTTTGAGCTCAATTTTTCAATTCATTCAGGTATATCATAGAAAATTTCACATATTCGAAAGCCGAAGATGTAAGACTTTTCAAGGAGTCAACGTCCAGCCGAATTTTTAGCTTTTTGATTGTAAAAGTTGCTTCTCAAAATAAGCATTCCACTGTTGCCTTGTGGTCTTTCTGATATGAAATCTCAACTTTTTTTTTTCTGAAAATGCGTCAATCGATATATACAGATTTAAGACTCATAAGGGGGTAAAACGGTCCCTGGAGTCATTTTACCCCAATAGAAAGGAACCGTTTTACCTCAAAAACACCTACACTTTGAAACTAACTTCAATTGGTGAAAATTTATAATTTGCGCTTGGTCCATAGCACGTAAATATGCAGAAAAATATCCTCTTTCATATTGTATAACGCCAATTTATAGGTTATGTTATTGTAGGTGATTTATGATTCGCATGTGTTCGATGATTCGAACATAAATGGCGGTAGCGATTTTGAACGTAATGGACTGGACTGAACTGAACCATGACTCTATGTGGAAAAATTTTAACCAACTCTCCCCTAATTTATCGAAATTTGGGTACATGACTTTGCAATTCAGATTCTAATAATCTAATTTACCCCCCCCTTGCAGGACCCCCACCAGGTCCGTGGCACGCCGTGGACCTCACCGCCGACGATCCGCCCCCGCCGCCCCAGGCCGCCCTCGTGGAGGACCTCCGCCCCGCCACCAGGTACGCCTTCAGGGTGGTAGCTGAGGGGGCGGCGGGGAGGGGCGCGCCCAGCGAGGAGCTGCTCGTGCGCACCGAGCCGCAGCGGCCGGCGGGCGCGCCCATCGCCGCCCACGCCCGCCCCGTGTCCTCCACCGAGGTGTTGGTCACGTGGTCGCCGCCCCTCGCTGAGCTCAGGCACGGGGATGTGCAGGTGAGAGGGGGAGGAGAGGGGGGAGGTTCGGTCGACGAAGGGGGTGTGTGGGGTGACCTCGGACCTTTAAATTTTGCGCACAGCGTTGCCAGTGCTTGTACTTTCGTACTAGATCTTGTGCTTTTCAACCTTGTCTAGAACGCTAGTACGTCCGATACAAAATTAGTACGTTTTCATGTTTTCTGACTTGAAACAAAAAATCTCAACACATAGGTCACTGAAATGAACCAAGAAACACAAGAAGTGCGTTACCTTTGTCTCATAAATACGTTTATGCTTATATTATATATGCTTCAAGTTATGTAGTTCATACGATACGTCAATACTTGTACTTTTTATCGTCGCAATACTCTCAATAGTCGTAATGACAGTTCACATCGTACAGTAATCATAAAATTATAATTTTTTCAAATAAAACTTCTGTTGTTTACATATTTATTGATAATTCTGCTCTTACCATGCAATCTATTCTTCAGTGAACATTTTTTTAACCCGTGTTTTAACCTCAGTAATCCGAATTTTGTAATGAAATCGTGAACATACCTTTACTTTTTCAGATAATACATACCAGAGTTCAAAATTTTACCTTCTTTCAATAATATCTGTCTTTCTTTTTGACATGTATTGAAGAGAGAAAACACATATCACTGAGTGGGTTTCGCTACAGCTACGTCAGCCATGACATCCACAGTATTCGCAAAAGATGCGCAGAGAGGTCTTCAAAATTACCGTTGTTTATGTATTATTATAGTTTAATCAAAGGTAAAACATGAAAGAATGCCATATCCAAGATATTTTTATTAGACAAAAAGCAAAGTAAATGCATGTTATATTATGTACAGTGATCTAAAAAGATAGAATACTTGCCAGACATAGAAGGTGAAATTTCCAAATTTGACACGGATTATCTCGAAAAGTATAGTGGTTTGTTTACGATTCAATGTTTATTTCAGGAAATCGTCTAGGTTCATTATGATACCTATGACACAGATTTCGACAAAATATCACTTTTTTTCATTGCCATCTTATAGAGTCAATTTTTTCGAATTCACCTGTGAGCGATGATTTGAACTTCAAAAAAATATTTCTACGGGATCTAGTCGATTTCAACAACCATCATTGTGAATATCATCCCAATAGGTTCAAACATTTTCCAGATATCAATAGAAAACCGATATTTTCAAGAAACTTGAACACCCTGAATATCAGAACCGAATCGTCTTCTCATAAGTATATGGTTACATGAAATTTTTTGCTGATTTTGAAACCGAAAATGTGACCTGGATTTATCGTGCAACATTAATGAAACCCCCTGTATTTTTCGGTAGGGTTTCAACATTGGCTATCGCACAGCCCTAATGGGGACCTACAATTTCACCTCGGTGAGTGGGGATGGAGAGGACGGTGGGGAGATGCTGTTAGGAGGGCTCAAAAAATACACCCGGTATACTATCGTCGTCCAGGCATTCAACGAAGTGGGCGCCGGACCGCTGTCAGAACCTGTGACGGCTCAAACAATGGAAGATGGTGAGAAATTTTGGTTTATTACATTATTGGAAGTTGAATTTTTAGCCCTCAGACTGTTCGAACCATTGTTCTAAATGAAAATCTAGTAGGCTGGAACTCCCTCAAGTCTTTAACGTCTTCCAAGATGAGGTCGCTACTGCATAGAAGTCGTTCGATGCTCAAGTTATATTCTTTTTTTTTTATAAAAAAATGTAGGTATTGCTCTTTGAAACGTTAACAAAATACGCTCCCCTTGGACTCGGTCCTCGATGGGTTTTGTAAATGTTTTGAAGGGCAAATTTTTTGAAAAATAAGTACTAGTTTTTTACGCGACAAATTGTTGAGGGATTCATTTTCGTGTATTCAAAATGTAGATAAAATAGTTAGGTTATGCCCAGGACGATACATCAAATTCGAAATAGTTCAAGGTTATTATCAAAAGACGTATCTGCCTTACAGAAAAATCGATCGACAATGTTCGAACAGACCTGATCTAATGAAATATTTGTCGTAGTGCCCAGTATGCCTCCTGAAGACGTTCGATGTGCAGCCTTGACGTCTCAGTCCCTGCAAGTCAGCTGGCAACCACCGCCTACTGAGCATTGCAATGGCCTCCTGCAGGGCTACAAACTGACGTACGAGCCGGTGCTGGATGAAAACTGGAGAGGTAGGTCTTTTATGGTCCTCCCAAAGTCAGTTGAAAATGCATACGTCAAGAAACGTTGGTGATATCAGTCAATGTAGAAATAAATCCATTGATATTTGTATATGAAAGTTATTTCAAATTTCATCCATCATCCCTTGTCGCCTGTTATCATGCAACCCAAAATACAGGAGTAAAATAATATTGGCATTAACCGAGACATATAAGTTGGTGAGTTCGTATCAAATGTAAAGTAAAAACATCATTGATGCAAGTCGTATACTATTTGGTCACAAGTTGTGGATGTTGTCACCCGCAGCCATCAAAGTCATCAGCCATCTAGTAAAAATAGTTCCAGTTACGATGAGTCCCTGATCCTCATATACCTAATTGACAAGTTCAGCCAGCATTGAGAGATAGAAAATATGTCTGCCCTAGTGTTGTCTTTGCCTTCAAGATTGCAACTCAAAATAATGAAAATGCTATGATTGGAACTATAAAAGAAGAAGAATTATCTAACCTGTGTATAATTGGTTTGTTTTTCTTACAATAATTGTTGAATAATTCTAAACAAATTATAAATGGGATATAGTCTTCTTCTCTTCTTTCACGTCCCAATCATAACATTTTCATCATTTAAAGTTGTAATCTTGATGACTACTAGGGTAGACATGTTTTTTTCTCTCAACGCTGGCTGAACTTGTCAATTAATTCTATCCATACATGAGGGCGTACATAACAAAAAACAGTGTTCTTTATGACTCAATCACTCGGTACATTACTGCTGTGAGGCTGAATTCAGTTATTTCTTGGCCAAACTCGCAAACAACCAAAGGGGTTAATGTCGTACAAACTTTTGCAGGCAACGACGAAATGGAGACGAGAAAAACTACTGCGTTGACAACGGTGATTACCGGTCTGAGAAAGTTCACCAACTACAGTTTGCAAGTATTGGCGTTTACAAAAGTTGGCGATGGAGTGCTTACTACTCCATCGTATTGCCAGACTGAAGAGGACGGTGAGTTATAAAATAATACCTGCATGAATGTCGTAAAAATATCACATATCTTCCATACATGGGAAACTCTAACATCAATAATAATCTTTTTGTTTTTTGATGACTCACAAATTACATTCCAAATTCATCAAGTGTTTTTCATTCAACTAAGAGTCATGTTGAATATCCAAAATATTCATTCATGGTGTCATGACAAAGTCAGCTAAATGAAAAAAATATAGTCTTCCGTGCACATTTAGCTGACTTTGGTCATGATGAGGAGATGAAAATAGTGACAAATGATGACAGGTCCAAAACATCGCCTACCATGACAAGTTTACCAGCCAAGTTTTATAGCATTTTTCTGAGCAAAGACTATCAGACAACCAAGAAAATATATATAGAAGAAGGTTAACCTTCACTTATGATGAAATTGAAACCAGGAAATTTCAGCTTCCTTCCGTATCCTTCTCATTTTCTCTAGTAGGTACTCAGTTTTCCATAGTTCTCCAAATACACGTTGTGATTTATTCCGAAATTCATCCTGCAATTGAATAATATGACCACGATATTCATATAATTTTATATTATTGATGGTGGCTGACAGGCCGAAAGCGCGCTGCTTTGGTTTTTGGAAATATTTTGCACGAAATACACTCGAGCTAAGCAAGAAGGTCGTATCTGACGAATTCGTCTAAATTCAGTTTGTTATTTTGGATAGGAATGAATGTCTTAATTGAAAATTGGCTGATATTATGAGCTTATGAAATATGTCATATCTGCAAATATTTTCCCAAACCTAATGAAATTTGTCGAATTTAGCATTCGCTAGGAATAAATGTCATATTCGCAGCGTCCGTCATAAAATTACATATGAGAAAAAACCGAAAAAACTTTATGGCGGTTCGTTTCGGACAACTAAATAATCCGTTGCGACTTATATCACGTGACCTCAGATTTGGCGGTAATTTAATAAAATTATATGTCGTTCCGAAGTATGGGTCAAACTGACAAGATATAAAAAAATTATAATCTTATTCCTATCTCAAAACAGCTTTAATAACCTGAATCACATAGGTTTGGGTCAAAACTAATAAAATATTTATGGAAAAGACATTTTGTGGCAGATAATTCTGATTATCCTGAATAGTTTTGTCCGTTGTGTGTTTTGTCAAGACAAAGATTACAAAAAACCTCCTTATTAATGTTTTCTTTGGTGTGGGGGTAGGATAAGATAGGAGCCTCGATCAAGTCTGTAGCTTTTGATTTTCGACGACCTATCTCTTGTCGATAGGTGAATACGCCTTAAGGAACTATTTTCGTGTTCTCCTATTGGATATTGGAACAGGCTATCGAAGGGAGCGGTTATTTTGGTTTCCTGGCATCTTGGTGAAGAGATTAGTGGACTCGTGTATGAGCCCATGTTTTTTGTGTATATTATGTTCTTGTCTCGTTGTAGTGATGTTTCGAGTCAAGTTACTCGATAAAATTTGTCTGCGAGTATGTGGATGTAGACGTTGATCGTTGGTAGGTCATGGCAACGCGTGTGCAAGTCTACCACTCGAGAGTATCAATCACTGTTGGTGATAATACGAAGAATATGCAGAATACTGGGCAAGCGTAGTCATAATAATCATTTTATATAATAGTAGTTTGTTGTCGAATGTTAGGACTGAGTTTCTGGGTATAAGAAAATAGAGATTTTTGATTGCAGCCTGAGTTTTACTTATTAGATATTTCACAACGGGAATTTCGCTCACCCTCACATCTCCGACTCTCAAAGATCCGTATAATTCGTTCGTATTTGTGATTTTCCTAGTAAAGTTTAAAACCTCAATTTTCTCCCTATTCATTTAATTTACTTTCCAGTGCCAGGCCCGCCTGCGGACATCAAGGTGGCTGTGAGCTCACCGCAGTCCCTCCGGGTGTCCTGGCTGCCCCCCAGCGAACCCAACGGCGTCATCTCCAAGTACAACCTGTACCGCAGGAGCATGGACGGCCGCACCGAGGTGGACAACTCCAGGCAGACCGTGTCCGGCCAGAACACCGTGTTCGAGGTCAAAGGCGTGCAGGCGCACATCGAGTACCAGTTCTGGGTGACGGCGTCGACGCGGATCGGGGAGGGGCAGAACTCCAAGGTGGTGTCGCAGGTGGTCACGCCCAGGGGTGAGTCGGTGAGGTCCAGGTCACACAAGAGAGTTTTGAGAGGGGAGGTAATTGGAGAGGCAATGCCGAATCCTGCGAACGATGTTTCTCATGCAAAGAAGGTCAAAATTATGGTTGTTTTCCTTTCGTTTAGTCAGAATAAGATAGATTGTAGATTGTAGGAAAGGTGGTTAAGGCTGTGAAGCCTCTCAAGCACCTCGACCTATTGGATCTTTTGTGCCTAACCCTTAATCTAGTCGAGTCTCGGTATTCCGAGACTTCGAGCAAAGTTTATCAATGTTCTTGCTCTAAAGCCTCTTCCAGGAACTTGAGCTCCTTGCAGAAGTTCTCGCAGTAGCGGCAACTATCACTCTCTGTTTTGCCCATCTTTCTGAGGTGATGAACTGTTTAGCTTTCCTTGGCGAAAGGCTCACTAACCTTTTCGATTGTCTTTGTCCTGGCACTTTATTCCAGTGAGATTTAATTTCATCCGCTTTCCAACGTCGAACCTCTTATTTCAAGTGACCTGGTTGTTTGCTGCCAGTTGTCTCAGGGATTGTTCACAGTCCCAAGTCAGCTTAGACTCGCAAGTGCTATCTGAAGAATATAATGTTTGCCCTTCGAGTGTTCTTTTCGAGGCATTCTTGAGCACATATCTCTATAGCATGTACTTCTGCTTGAAAGATGGTTAATGGGGTGTTAAAAAGGGATCTGAAAGCCCGAAATTTGATCATGTGCTTATGGGTAACGATAACCAAATTATGACTACTCGGTGATGGAATGAAATTCATATTAGATCTTTCCAGATAAAATATACCAACATTTACCTTTATTCATTACTTTCTTTTTTTGCAGTTCCATCCAGAATTATATCATTCGGAGGATTAGTAGTACGACCTTGGAGAAATTCCGTTTCCTTTAACTGTGAAGCGGTAGGGTCTCCTAGAAGGGAATGGCTAAGGGGCGACTTGGTATTGAAGGTGACAGCATTCATTCCCTCTGGTATAATTATTGTTATAATTATTCTTGACTTATCTTCACAGGGAGGTGCTACCCACAATATACAGTTACTAGACACAGGAGAATTGATTTTATCCAACCTTCAGATGTCAGATGCCGGAAACTATACCTGCCTTGTGGACAACGGTCAAGGAAGCGATAGAATTATATATAACCTCGTGGTTCAGGTTCGTTTCACATACATGAATACAGTGTCCGTCATAAAGCTAGCTACATAAAGGAAACAAATTATAATTAGTTTCTGAGACACTCTATAATGGCGGTACGTTTCTGCATGTCTGACAACTGAAAAATCTGTTGCGACTTATATCACGTGACCTCAGATTTGGCGGAAATTGGAGAAAAGTTGTATGTGTTGCTGAAGATATTGAATTTAATTTTAATGTTATTTACGGGTTGTGAATATCAAATGAACCATCCACTCATGATATTATTACTTGTGTCGATTAGATTTGACCCAAACTTGTGTGATTCAGCTTGATAAAACTGTTTCCAAATAAGACAACTTTTTTTCAAATTCATGTCAAATCTGAAATCACGTTATATAAGTCGCAAAGGAGTTTTTGGTTGTCAGACATGCAAAAGCGAGCGGCCATTAGAGTTTTCCAGAAAATTATAACACATTTTCCCCACATGTAGCTTTTTTATGACAGACGACGCTGTATATACAGGCTGTTAATTTTCTGAGTGCCACTATTTGTATCTCGCTTATCTTACGAGATACGGACTTGGTTAAATTAGGGCAAAGTTTAGTATTTTCGTACTGAAAAATAAACCGAAACAAAAATGGTTTTGAGCGATTCTCAGAGTTTGATCTCATTCTATCTTTCAAGGTTCCTCCCTCAGCTCCATTGCTATACGTAACTAGTGCGACCAGCAGCAGTCTTCTATTACACTGGAAATCTGGAAACGACGGTGGCGCCCCCATAAGTGGTTTCATTTTAAACTACAAGAAAGAACACGGAGACATCGAAGAGATCCACCTCAACAGACATGCCACAAGTTACGAATTGAAGGTTTGTGTGTTTGTCACATGGAATCTAGCCAGCTTCTTCTTGGTCTTCGTCTCTAAACAAGTCAAATCAATTTCATCTTCAAGGGCCTCTCTTGCGGCACCTCCTACCACCTCTACCTCACGGCCAACAACAAGATCGGCAGCTCCCCCTCCAGCCACCCCCTGCAGGCCCGTACCCAGGGTCATCCGCCCGGGGTGCCCTCAACGTCTTCGTTTGTGGCCCCGAACTCGACTTCGGTCGTGCTGCGGTTGCACGTGTGGCCGGACAACGGCTGTCCGGTCCTGTATTTCATATTGCAGTACAGGAAGGCGACTGAAGCACAATGGACGCTGGGTGAGTGGAAAAATCAGTGGATGACAATGAAATAGGGGAAGCCGAAGCAGAACCTTGTGGAACACTGGTCATCATATGGGCAATTAGCCCAATTTTTTCAACATCTTGAAAATGTTCGATTGTGATTGAAAATGAGCTATGCAGGATATTATACCTTAAATATTAATAATAATGTTGTTATTATAGATTATAGAAGTTTGGCGCGCAAACGAATTATTTCAAAAAAGCTTGAAAGCCCAAGAATAGTAATGACGTCGACTGTGAACTCATCTACCCAGAATGATATAATGTCTATTTAATATAGTGCCATGAAGAACACTAGGCGTAATATTACAATATCTTTTTACAATAGTGCCAAAAATAACACTAGACCGAATAGTACGAATAATATTCACTATAGTGTTATAAAGAATTAGACAGAATAGTGCGAATAGAGTTCATTAATGTAAGTATATCTTTATATCTATTTAGTACTCACTATAATTTATTTATGATCCGATACTATAGTGTATATTAACCCTAACTCATCTGAACACGAGACACAACACTAAACTCTTCGCCAAACGCTGCTCTCAATTCCCTGAGAAGAATGAGACTCCTACCTACGTATAACATTCACTATAGTGTTACATCAAACACTAGACAAAAGTGTTCGAATATAATTCATTAATGTAGGTATATCTTTATATCTATTTAGTTCTCACTGTGATTTATATATGATCCGATACTATACTGTATATCAACCCTAACTAAACTGAACACGAGACACAACACCAAACTCTTCACCAAACGCCGCTCACAATTCCCTGAGGAGAATGAGACTCCCTACTATATATTCAATACGTGAATGACCTGTCGTCTGTAAACCACTTTCTTAAAGAAACTCTCATCTCTCACCGCACCAAAAGTTAAGCTTTGTCACCAGTGGAATTAATCAACGGATTAACGTAACTATACAGTGTGATTCTTACACGATGTATCATTCATTATTACTAAACCAATACTTTCATACTTATCTGCCTTCAGCCGCGAACTTTTCCTGAGGAAAAACATTACGATTTTTTTATAAAGGCGGCAATAATGAACATAACTATACCTTTGGTAGAATGTTAGATTGTCCCTTATAGAATCTTTCTTCGGCCTTTTTTTACAATCAATTCGCCCACAAACCTCTTCGTTCAAAAAACAATCGTTTCGAAATAAAATAACTGATGACCTTTGACGTCACAACCAATGCTAAGGCGTTCGCACTCACGTGATAATATATGAATTCTAGCGCACTTTCAATCCTTCATATCTAAGACTTGGAATTCATTTTTTTGTTATTGAATATATATGTTTTATCACAATCTTCCCATCTGATTTTCAATATCATTTTCTTGTTAAATATTTTAGGCAAGTTTCCTTTTGCTTGTCAACAACAATTCTTGTTGCAGTATCGAATGTGCTGAAACCTCAACGACGAACATCAATAACTGGATTGACTCCTGCTACTCAGTATGTCATCAAAATGGAGGCACACAACGTAGCCGGGTTTTCTTCTGAAGAGTTCGTTTTCATGACATTGACTAAGGAAGGAGGTAACGTTGCAACCAAATCATATTCTTTTCAGCTGGATTTCCACTTATTGTCTGACATAACAAAATAACAAACTACTTCAGAGGCGTATAAACACGAATCTTCGGTTTCAGATGTGCCACCCCCTGATTTGATGAAACAAGGAAGCGACGATCAGCCTTTCTACTCTGACATGAAAGTCGTGATACCGCTGATTATCCTTGTGCTTGGAATCGTCGTTTCAGTAGCTGGGGCTCTGATTTGCATGAGGAGGCGTGAGTTGCTGATTTTTAGTTCTATGGTATCGGAATTATGTTTTCAAACAGGTAATGTTGCAGGACGAGATGAGGCAAACAAGGAGCAGTTGGATAACCAGCAGAATGCAGAGGCTCAGAGAGAGCGCTATTACGCCACAATACACAAGGTGGCGTTGCAAGCAGGAGAGAAGATACCAGGTGAGTGGAGATTGGTTTGATAAGGATTGGAACAATACTACTTGCCATCTTTTTACATAGTTATAGGCCTGATATAAAACTTATGGACATATTAAAAAATGTGTATATTTACACACTGCAAAATAAATTACAGAGACTTCAGAAGACATATCACCTTATGCAACGTTCCAATTAACGGAACCGAGTACTTTGCCTCAGAACACGATGCTACACAGTTTCATGTATCACGAGCATCCCATGACAGAGGGTTGTGCTTCCCCACCACCAGCTACCTCATCTGTTCAACGAAATTCACCCTATTACAATATCGTAAGTAACTGTTTTCTTTCTGAAATCGAACAATAATCACACAAGTACAATAAAATATTAAATAGTTTTCTTAATAATAATCGTTTATTGGGTTGAAAAATACAATCGATTAATATACCCTTTTCGGTTTGTTGCAGCAAAAATTCCAGAGTGCCAAAGGTCACGGAAGAAGGCGAGTCAACAGAAAAAACGATGTGGAAAGTGATGAGAGTGACTCGGATCAAGATCAGCTGACGTCTAGTCGAACAGAGTCCTCTAACCAGCTAGATATGAAGCACAAACACAGTAAGTATAGCTCCATTAATGATACTGCTGATGCATTTACATTCGTCCTTTACTGAAAGGGATATGTATTGTAACCGTTATTTTTGATCAATTTATTGCATTCTACTACGTTACTAACTTTCAAATATACTCGATAAGAAAGCTTAGAAGAAATCAGGTTGATCTACAGAAAGAATCAACTTGTCTTCATCAGGGATTTCTGAAAATTTTATAGGGAGTTGATGATTCAGAAGTCGTGATAGCTAACCAATTGATATTTCACCAAGTTATCCTTGAAGAACACTGCATACCTTTACCAACTTGATTATACTTCCTATTGGATATTAAAAAAACGTACAGCAAGGACAGTTTTAGTACCAGTTTAATTTTCGATTTATATCAATTCAATATCACCTTCAAATTAGAAGAGAATCTGGAGATATTTTCATATGATAATCAACTATAAAGGCTACAAATTTCACATCTGTTTTCTATATTTCATGAGATTCGTTTTGTTTACATTTGTCTTTCTGGTTAATATCATCAATGAACGTGAAACAAAGAGATTGAATCATTATATTATAAATGAGAGAATAATGACATTTTTTAGAAGGCGAAGACAAATATATAAGTGACCGGCAAGCCCTACCGGATTCATATTGGTTCAGCAACTAGTACCGTCCAACTCATCGACATTTCAAATGCAATAAAGCAGGTTATCGTCCCTCTTTCAGATTTTCTGTACCACGGCGCCCAATCTAGCACCTCCTCGGACATTTCACCAATGTCGGACCAGAAGTCGTTGCCGAGGAGAAATCGAAATAGGTACATGAACGCAAAAGAGTTACATAATCATTCGATACTCACCATTGACAGCCTAGCGCGCAGGTATAGTTGTTTTCAGCTTTAATTGCACTAGATGCTTTTCCCTCGAAGTTCCCATGTTAGGCACTGCTTGTGCTTATCCAAGTTTTGTCTCAGGCAGTGATGTCGATGAACCTTTGTATATATATTCTCATCGTTCTCCTTATATAGGTGCGCATACAAATGCTTGATATTATATTTATAAGAGGAAAATCATTCCTCTATTGATTGCTTCTTGCTTCTGTATATAAAACTCAGATTTCCCAAATTTGTGCTATAAATATATACCAAATGACATATGGGGGTTTCTTCACAGCAATCCATGAGGAAATCAGATGAATATGGGATTTTGCTGTATTATAGAGAAGTAATCAATTAAAGCTGAAAAACCCGCAGTAGTCAGTAGATTAGTTTTATATGTATAGGTATAGCCTAAGGTACATCCTAGGTAGGTATATCAGATACTATAATATGTGAATAGTAATGATTTTGGTGCATTTTTAGTGCCCAATCAGGTTGAGGCATTTGAATTCTGGGATATTAGGGTTATTCTTAATTTGATTGTGCATGTCATTCTATAGAAACCATAGAAACCTAAGTCATCCTTTGAGAAGTCTAGTAGGAATTTGATGTCTGTATATAGGCATCAGAAAAATCAGAGCATCCATTTCTTCAATTCATGATAATTTGCCTTGCATGTATATTATTTTTCTCGTTTTTTCTTTAGTCCTAATTCTGACATATGTGGTTAATCTATCATCGATCGAAATGAGAATCTAGTTGCCTAGGGCTGTTCACTGAAGATATTATATATGTATCCCTTTCTAGAACCGATATTCGATAATTCAGATAGTTTTCCAGAAGCGTTTGCTTCCTGATCACATTTGACATTTGAAACGTCGATATTATCCAGTAATTTCAAATTATAACATTATTAAAATTCATACAAAATATGTTCACAATTATCGTTATACGATTATAATTAATATTGAGATGTATTGTAAGGTAAATTCGGTACGTTCACTATCATTCACTTCATAATCTGAATTAATATATTTCTATCTATGTAATAATAAACGATTACTATTCAATTGTCCCAACTATTGGTATTTTCTTTTCATTAAATGTTTGTAATTACCTACATTGGCATCGTCATACAGTAATTGTCAAGAATGTCTAGTTTTTCTCCCAGCCGAACATCGAAATTGAAATTTAGTGTTTGGAGGGTTGATACATCATCAATATCTGCCGTTTTCAGAAGATGTCGTATTGAAAAGTGAAAATTCAACTATGAAGGACCATCACCCTACAGAAAAATAGGTCGCCGTGTGATTTATGGCTTCGCGATCGATAGCATCGGACGCCAACGTAATTGGCCGATGATTTATATAGACCCCTGATATTTCCTATAATTTCGCGAGTATTCGAGAAGAAGTGGTTCTGCTGGAAGCATTTTTTTTTACTTTTACAAAGAACCGCAGTGTTGCGAACAATCAATCAGAAAGTTAGTTTAATTAGATCAAAGCAAATGTCGAAGTCCCCGATAAAAGGAGCATACAATTCAAAATGTAAGTAAAGAAGCTAGGTTAAGGCAATTTTGACACTTCCAGCAGAAAATATTTCACGGCTAGTTCGACAGATGTCTCTCAGTAGGTCACCGGAAACGTCAATTTCTCAGAGTGAACAGACCCTATTGTACACCCACCGGGTGTCCATTCAGATCGACGATGGCTAGTTTGATAACCTTTTCGGTGCATAATTCTATTAACTACAATATTGATCATACGCCATAAGAGACAATGTTAGCAAAGTGAAGCCGATTTTCATATATCTGTCCTTTTTTAATTGGCAACGTTGATTGAGGGCGTATGCGCGAAATCTTGAGCGAAATTCAAATCATGAAATGTATAAAATTCGTGATCTCATATTCATAGGAAACATGTAATTCATATATAAATAAATATTTCAATTTGGAACATATCCGATGATGGTAAAATACAGGGAGTATACTTAGCTTTGACAGATAGTAATCCGAGATCTTCTAATTCAGCGAACCACACTCCTTTCAGATTTGAAAGAATATGAAGCAATCAAGATCAATAGGCATATGAATTATCCTGATCTTTGCAATATTTTATTAGACATTGATGACACAGGCACTTCTCCATTGTGTCTTGATTTCTGGAATCGTGGAAGACAACCTGGAGGCTGGACACGACCTGGACACCGACACTGGACAACAATAACGGTGAATTTATGCAGAGGTTTTAGGTCGTTAGTTTTAAGTCGTAAGGAAAAATGGACCATTTATGCAAGAAGTTTTAAGGACTGTCAATAGTGTCAATCCTGTTATTTTGTGAGCTTAGTTTTCTCATTTCCTTCTATTCAATCCAAATTTCCAGCCTTAATACTATTTTTATTTATATCTATTTGCTTTACATGCATTCAACTCCTGCTTTTTGTTGCGATACCCTTTTGCAAAATCAGACGCATGCGCAAATCGATCGAGTTTTAAGTCGTAAGTCGTAAGAGATAAATGTTGGCCAACTTTTCTTAGGACTTAAAACTTATGACAGCTGAATAAATGTTTACATTAAAAACCAATGGATGAACTTCTTATGACTTATTACTTAAAACTTGAGACTTAAAACTTACGACTTAAAACCTCTGCATAAATCCACCGTAAGAGAGTAACGCTCTTGACTGTCATCATCTACTTTTATCTTGACGCATGCGCATAAATTTATCGTTGCCATCGACACTTTTGTTTCGGCTTCACATAGGCTGTCCTTATTATCAATTTTCGTAGTTAATAGATATATGTTTCGGTCGTGCTGACGTTCACTTCTCACTCCCGCCAACAGGTGGCTGGCCCAGGGCGGCCGCAGCAGCTCGCAGCGCCAGATGCTGAGCCACCTATCGGTGGCCGAAACGCCGTTCGCCGAGCAGGCCGCCCCGGGCAGCGGCGGCGTGGGCAGCGGGGGACCGCCCGAGCTGAGCGAGGCCGAGTGCGACATCGACACGCTCAAGAAGCTCAAGCTCGGCCTGCGGTCGAGCCTGTGGTCAAGGCCGCAGGCGGGGCAGGGCCAGGGCCAGCCGTCGGACTACTCGATCGCCGTGTGAGCGCGGCAAAGCTGCGGTGCGGGGTTTTGGCGTACGCTGTGATGATAGTCGGGTATTTTTTTTTGTAGTGGGCGTTCGAGGAGGGGAGGGGTCAGATTGTTCATCATAAAAAACATAGACAAATTCAACCGATGAATTTTGTAGATCGATTCATGTCCAGCAGACTGGCTACATGTACATTGAGATTGATAATGATTCGAGTCACAGTCAATTTTTTATTCGAGGTTTCTCATTCTAACTTGTTCATCACACGATATTTCAAACTCGTGAAATATCCTCAAATATTTCAATCGACTGCAACATGAAAATATGGTGAAACGATGAGTAGGAATATTGCGGAAGGCCCGGGAAATGATCACATTCCACATTACATTGAGATTGGTCTAGTTACAGTAAATTTTTTATTCGAGTTGTCTCATTCTAGTTTGGTTTTAGCACGCTAGTTTGAACTCGTGACATAACCCTAAATATTTCAAACGACTGCAACATGAGAATATGTTGAAAGATAATTTATAATATTGCGAAAAGTCAGGGCAGGGAGATGATCACCGTACACATTACATTGAGATTGGTCCAGTTACAGTCAATTTTGTATTCAAGTTTGCTCACTCTATTTTGTTCATCGCACGCTATTTCAAACTATAGTGACATATCCCTTAATATTTCATTTGACTGCAACATGAGGATATGTTGAAAGATAATTCAGAATATTGCGGAAGGTCAGGGAAATGATCACAGTCCACATTACTCTGAAATTGTTTTAGTCACAGTCAACTTTTCATTCGAGTTTTCTCACTCTATTCTTGTTCATCACACGCTATTTCATACTCGCGACATATCTTCGAATATTTCGTTCTACTGCAACATGAGAATGTTGAGAGAATTATCGACTGAAGATCATCATGCTTATAGAAGATATCTGGAACTTCTTTAATATCCAATTTCAATATTTATAAGGCCACGCGACCAAAACTAACAAAACTTATTCAGACTGAAGGATCAAAAGTATCACACAGCGTGTGATGTGTGTGGTGTATGAATCTATTTTATTCATATTCATAATTAACCAGTGAATTTCATAGATTGATTCATATTGAACAGACTGGCCAAAAAAATATTAAGCATGAATACACAATAAAAATTAAATACATCAAACATCAAACTTACAAAAGTCCCTACGTTTCGGTAGTTAAAAAAACTCTTTTATTACTGTATAGGATTTTTGAGGATTATCCTGAAAGATACCTATTGAAACAGATAATTATCTCTTCAGATCCAATAAATATTTGATTACCAAACGAAATACTAATCTTAGTATCTTAGCTGTAATATGTAAAATATATGTATATAATATGCGATACAGCTAATGCAATCCCCACACCATTCCAATACAGGGTATTTCACGCAACCTGAACAAGAGTCTATGAATTGAGACAAGACTTGAAAATCGATGTAAACTTTTTTCAGTTATACTCAATATAAATATAAAACACCCTTTACTTTTCTACATTATAATTCAATGCATCTGAATCAACAAAATATTCATTGAATTTGTGCTAATATATCAAAGAAGCAATGACTTAGTAAATAATATGTGACATCCTCAAACTAACATACGTCATGTAAATAAGTCCACTTAGAATCTCGCTTACTCCATAACAAAATAATAATCTCGCATGATTCACCCTCATTGAATATGTCAACACCATGTCTTTAATAGCTGTCAAAGATGTCAATTACTATTTCAAAAATAAAAATATATCTGCTAATATGTTTTTATGTGGGATTCTTAGAATTTTTAATATTATAGGACTGAATTTCACAATTGTATCAAAGATACTTATCAACTTTGGCACTATCATAACAGAAGACTGCAATTATTCATGATCAAATACTAGCAGCATTTGCTGATCTTATATGTAATATTCATTAAGGAGGCCTGGATTGAAAAATTTTGGAATAAAAACTTGGTCTTGAATTCACCAAAGTATATTTTGATCTCCACCTAATGTAACTGAACCTCTTCGGAAATTCATAGTTTATGTGCAATCTTAATTGTCGAGTTCTTGTTTTATTAAATAATAACTAATTGACTGATTCATGAAAAAACTCAAGTGTTCAAAATATCGAATTACATGTTGAAAAATAACCATTGTATGCCAAAACCTCCAGTATTGTTAGATAAAATCAAAATTAAAGTTAAAAATTTTATACACAAAATTTTAGGGATATTAAGTTTGTAATAAACGTTTATTGAGAGACAATTTTGGACTATTTTATAATGAATTATTGTTTTGACTGACTTAATATAATAGGTAAATAATTCCTAGGTGGATGTACCAAAGAGCAATCACTGTCAAAAAATAAAAATCAAAAATGTTCCCTTTCAACCCTACTTCCCTATAACTGTTAACAGTATTTATTATAGTTCAAATTAAATGAAATAAATCTATGGCAATTGTATATGAGTTTTATTCCTATAAATAATATAAATAGATTTTTGATGATATAACCATATCTACATTGAAACATATTGAACAACAAATATGCATTTGGACCAAATTTTACAAAACACTTTTCCTGTTTGATGTATAGTTTATAACTATATACAATTCTCAAAAGGCTTGCTGAATCAGTATATCACAAAATATGTACATTTTTTTAATTTGGAGCTAAATTTTACATCTTTAATTCAATTTTCAAATTAATGAATATGAAATTATAACCCAACTAAGCAGGATATAATTGGTATTAGGAAGATTTTTTTAAATAATTTAGTTTTCACTAAATTGATTTATTGGAGATTTCCAACTAACCTCAACTTTGACTATGGAGCTGGGCAAATAGTATCTCCTGCTTTCTGAACTCCACACCTAAGTGCCTCACAGCTGCTACATATTTTCTTTGTAATTCGATTAATCCTTGAAGGCTATTACTCAACTGGTCCCTCTTATTCTTTTCCTCCATAACCTATGAAACAATCACACAATATTCCATGCAGTCATTTTTAATATTTTTGATGTTTTTATTTATTTTTCAATTTCATACTTGATGGTTTATTGGTACATATATGAAAATTGATCATAATTGAATACACCTATTGTTGAATATTATTTGATATACATACCTTCTGTTCTACTTTCAATTTGGACTGTCTCACACTATCAACAATACCCTGGAATTGGTTAAGGAATTCCTCTTTACTGCTTGCCGATTGCACTGCTTCAGGATAGTTCTCTGATATTGAATTCAGCAATGATAATTCTTTCTTCATATATAAACGAGTATCTTCCAAAGTGTTGAACAGGGTGTAGTATTGTTTGGTTTCCTTGTGTTTTGAGGCAACTGAAATACCACACATTTCAAGAAATTACAAATGAACAATTGATTTGAGATTGAGTAGAAATGCAATAATATGAAACAAAAAAATGAAGATATTGTTCAATTACCTTGATTATAAAGTTCTAAAAATCTCTTCTGATACTGTGCAAGTTCAGCCCTATTTGGCACATCATCAAGTTGCCTTTGCAATGCTGCTACATGTCGATTTTTTTTTGCTACCTGTAACCTCAAAACTCTAATCTTCTCTTGTTCCTCATTGATTTGTTCACTCAAATCATCAGAAATTTCTGTGGGAGTTTTGGCCTTCATGGTTTTTGTCTCCCTGTGAAATATTACCTTAAGAATACAAAATAGTTGAGAATTTTCATTTATACACACTGTATCAGGTTTTGGAGTCTTGCCAATTCAGTTTTACAATCATTTCTGAACTGAACTTCTTTAGTTTTCAAATTATCATGCAGGATTATCATTTCCTCAATCTCTTTCACAGTACTGAAATGAAAGAGTACTACCATTACATTCATTCAATAGATTAAAAAAATTAAATTCCCTTCCAAAGACATTCAAGATAAGAACACAATATTTCTACAAGTAATTAGACTTACATGGGATCTTGAGTTTCTTCAATTTCAAGCTCTTTCAATATTCTATTGGCCTCACTTTGTTTCAGTCTTGTTTCCTCAATTATAGCTTGATTGGTTTTCAATTTTTCTTGAATGGCAGATTGCATATTCCTCAACTCACTACATCTATCAGAGAGTAACTGTAGCTGCTGCTCTAGAGCTAGGGTTTGAGTTTCTTCTCTAGATTTCACTCCTCCATCCTATTAAATAAAGTAAATAGTGAAGAAATTCCCAATCATGTTCTTTTATTTCTCAAAGAAAATCAAAGGAAACTATAAGATGAAAACTCCCTCTATCTTTATGTTAGTCACACTCAAAGAATATTATATTCACCTTCAACTCTGATTGTAATAATTCATAATGTTTGAGCATATTTGTTTTATCTTCCTCATTCAATTCATCATAATTAAGAGATTCCTAGAAATAAACACCCATATAATGAATATATAAATGATTAAGACAAGTTTTATCATTGGTTGAACTGCAGGTACTTACCTCTTCAGCAATGGTTAAATTATTCAAGAGATGTTGGATCTGTTTCTACAAAAAGCAAACAAAAGCATATAATAATAGATAAAAACAAAAAATTAATAAACTTGCATGCATGCGGTGAATTCTTTAAATCATGAGAAAGGGTAGAACATATCAGGAGTTTATAAAAGTACACAGATTAAAATTAGTTTAGTAGATAAAACAACATTTTTATTCATATTGGTGGTGCTTATTCATCAAAAATAATATCAATCCATTGTATAATACAAACATTGATGAGCAAATTTGAATCAGCAATGGAAAACAAAAAAATAAATAAGTACCTCTGCCTGCTCAGTATCTAGGACACCTGTTTCACTGGTAGCAGCACTTGAAGTCCCTTGCATTTCCCTGCCATGGTGATCATACTCTAGCAATGTAATTTGCACTCTAGAACTCATATCTTGAGGAGGAGCATTCTTTCTTTTATAATATCTTTGGGGTCTGTAAATATCTTTCACAGTTTGCAAATTAGAGAGCATTTTCTTGTTGATGTCCTCTCTCTTGTCTTTCACTTCAAACTGTTTATCAAATTGACTAACTGCATAAGACCTTACTGAAGCTGACATTTCTTGGCGAAATTCCATAGACCTTTTTACTAGCCACTGAAGAGATATACATAATAAGCAAAAAGGTTAGTTACCTAAATCATGTACAAACTTGTATAACAGGAAAAATGTGAATAAAATCCAAACCCTGTATCTGATGTGGTTCAATTCCATGGGGACATTTAATCTTTGGGAGTACAGCTACAATTTTTTCTGTGAGGGCACTGCAAGGTACCAAATAATAATATTAGATGGAATTATTTTAACAATGGGTTGTTTACATTTTCTGGCCAATTGTAGAATTCTCTTGGAATAATAGATCAACATCTATATCTATATTGCATGACTCAATACACCAAACCATTCCACCAACGACTTTATCAAAGGATGAGAGACCTTTGATTCTTGCTCGAAAGTAACCTGCTGCTACCAGAATATCAATTATCTCTTGCAGTTTAACTGATTGCTCTTCATCTTCACGAACTTCAACCTGTGAGTAAAAAATAGTTTTTCGAAGACAGCATATTTTCAAAAATCTATAAGCTAATTTTCATTTGATATTACCTGTATTTCATGTCCATCACCCTCCTGTCTAGATAAAACCTTTGCATTCTTAAATTTCTTGTAAACTTCTGGATTTATTGTAGCCATTTAACACAGATTCAGACCTCAAATAATACAATAGATAAGGAACTTCGAAAACATAACTTCGGAATATCGGGAATATCAGTACCGATAGTGATTACCAAAACAAGACCAAAAACACCCACTTATAAAAAAAACAAGTAAAAATTAAAAATAATAACAAAAAGCGACAACTGACATTGACATGACAATGTTGTGAAATAGGCTGCCAAGAGCGGGGTGCAGATCACTGTGCAGATCTAATGTATTCGGGAAAAGGCAGTGGAAAAATTAATGAGATTAATTTTATTCAGCACTTAGGCTAAAAATGAGCTGTTATTCTGTTATTCACTATAAAAATCAGGTTGATGAGATTAAAGCCGTTAAAGGTGGAAGAGAAGAGAGTCTGAGGTTATGTTTAATTGTAACCTAAAAAAGGTTTTAAGTTTGGTTTAGTAATCTGTGGTTCAGATTAGAGTAAGAATATCATTTATATCAACTGAAAATGCCGCTTACAAGTTCTCAAATTGAAGAAGCCATTGTCTTCGACAGTAACTTCACACTCCCAAATGTATTGAACTTGCACCTACAAAATAATATTAGCGAACAAGTAGTGATAAGTGCTCTCAACAAACTACTCTCAGTATCAAAAACGCTTTCACAGGGACTGGAGTATTTGAACTTAATACTGAATAATTGTTCAGTAGAAGTTGTTTCCCAAAATGCCCTGAACTGGATTAATCACTGCTTGGTAAAAAATCCTAGTGATAATTTGAAGGAAGCTAAACTGATTTCTATTGGTAAAAACAGTAAAGTAATGCCATAGAGCCCATCACATTAATTCTCTGTACTTTTACTCAGGAAATATTGTTGAAAATGCACACAAGGACCATGAATTCACTAAAAAATTTGTGTCTGACTACCTCAATAAGGTTTTGGAAATGTGTTTGTCAGCCCAAAACAATTCCAATGAAACTGAAGCAGCTCTTGGAACCCTGACCATATGTATGAGATACTATGCTAGTTGGTTCACCTCCCATAAAACCAAAATAGAAACATCTCTCCTCCAATATCTTGAGAGTTCAAGGGATTCTACTGTAGAAAAAGCTGCAGGTGCATATCATTTTTTACAGCAGGTATGTTAATGCACTAAACCATATTTATTAGTTCATTCATTCAAAATGAGTTACATATTTCAGGTTGGAGGTGCAGGTGTAGATGGTTCAAACCACAAAATCAGCTTCTCATCTAATTTTCAGAAATTGTGTGCTTCAGTACAAAAACTATTTGATAAGTTTTTGGAAAATGAAACTGAGTTTGATGAGTTCAATATTATGGACTTGAAAGGGTTTGAATTCAATGATTCTGTTCATGATTCTCAAAAATTGCAGCATGTAGTAGCCAGACGTATCCATAATTGTCTACAATTTTTAATGACAATGATGATGTAAGTAATCTTGAATATACCTATGGATATCTTCAATATTACCCACCATGTTATTTCACATTATTATTTTGCATTATTCAATGTTTGTTTGAATATTGATTTATGAGAGTTTATGATTTCAGCAAAGGTTTTCCTGTTGCCAAGGAAATCAAGCCCCTGGAAGTATTGGACATAATCAGGAGGGGTACTTCCATACACCATTGTGTTTCTACTGAAAATGTTAATTCAGTGTCAGATTACCAATTCTCTGTACTACTCAACAATATCCAAGTACAGTTATTACAGTTGCTAAGAGTAACCATAATCTGGTAATTAGAGAAAAAATTGGAATGCATTTATATTTGTTTATAATTGATTTTTTTCAGGCTGCAAGCAAATAGCTTACCATTTTCATTCATTATAAGCAAAATTGTAGTTGATTGTTTGAAAAAAATTGGAAATTGTGATTGTTTTCAAACTGATTGGTGAGTTTGATTCAATTATAATTAATATCAGATTCCTGAAATATTTCCTTAGGTTGTACAAAGAAACAATTTATAAAGTACTACATCAATGGATTAGAATTTCAAAATGCTCTCTGCATCCCCATTTCCAAATTCAGCTTATCTCTTGCATTTTGATGAACATAACTCCAGTTAAGAGCAATATTTCTATCACTGTGAGTATATTTTCATTGGAGATTTAATTTTGGAATGGAATTCAATATTAGGAATAATATTTTGAAATTTCAGGATAATGCAACTCCTGGCAAAAAAATATCAAAAAATGCTCAACTGAAAGAAGTAACTGAAAAAATTATCTCTGGCAGGCAAGAAAATGTTGCCCTGTGAGTACTCAACATTGAAATGTCTTTCAGAAAATAACAAAATTCTTGAATTTCTAGATACAAAACTGAAGCACAGAAATTCGGAGATGCAAAGGTTTGTTCAGCAGCATTAGATGCATTGAGGTATTTATGGACTTCCTCATATGTGAAAATTGATAAAGCATTATTGAAAGTAAGTACAATCATTGTTTTGAACAAGAACATGAAAATTAACAAATTCCTATTACCATGACCACAAATGTATCCATAAGTTGATACCTATTCAAGAAAACCTACCTGAATCGCCATTTCTTTCATTGTTTTTATATTGAAAATTAAATTTTTTTAGAATGTACATTCATCTGTATTAGGAATTCTACAAGACATAAACACATCCAACATACCCCATCCCTATACAAACCCAGGCTGTCAGGCAAAACTATATGAAGCACTTGTCTCATTCTATGAACAAGACACTCTAGAGACTCTCCCACCTCTCCAACTCACCCTTGACCTCCTGAACAAAGGGGTGAACAGTTACAACAGACACATCTCTGATATATGTGAAAGAGGACTCAACAAACTGGAAAAACTATGCCAACCAGTGTGCCCCTCTTTGTACTCACCTGACATGTTCTCCATTAGACATACCAATGCTCAAAAGGAACAGATATTCAATGAACAAGTTGTGGAAATGTTGGCCCAGCCAGTGACAACTGAGCCAGGGAAAACACCAAATATCACAGATGATGGAGTTGCAAGGCTGGAAACTCCAATGGAAGGGTGTGACCCACTGGAAACTGAGGAAGGGGAGTTATCACACAGTGAATCTGTGTCAGTCAAGATTTTGGATGTCCAAATTGTGCAACCTTCAAATCTTGTATCTAATGGTACAGAGACAGAAAAGGCAGATCATAGAGAAGGAGAGACTGCAGAGCTTGAGAACCAGAGTGAAGATAATGAATCAATAAATGTAGAAAGCAAAGGTTAGTATCCTGGATTTTCAAAATCAGTTTATCTGAAGTCCTGAGGGAGTGGAGAATCCAGCCTATATTAACTGATTGGATTCTAAATTCTTTCTATACTGTGTTTTAGTTTGGTTCAGCTAGATAAAAAAAATTCCATTTCACTCATTATATTGTTACTCTCATGAGTTAGATAATTTTTAAACACACTATTTACTCCTATCGTGGTATTAGCCAGGAAAGTAGTAGTTTTCTTTGATTTTTGTTTGATTGTTCTTTTCATCAGTCTTAAAGGCTGAATGTCCTTCTAAATTATTCCTACCGTATATCCTCGATTGACAATATTTCCACCAATTCAATTATTAGTTATTCTAAATGTGATTATTTTTTAGTGTCCTCTCCAGAATCAACTATCAATAATGAAATCAACATACTAAAGGATGAAGTTTTGAATTACTCTACAATTGACCTAGACAACACAATATCACATCTTGAAGTGACACTCAATGAGGCCAGTATTGAAATGATCGACTCTGAGAATGAAAATGCACCAATTATAAAAGGAAGTGATGAGGGTGATGTTGAAGAAATAGAGGACCAAAATGAAGGTGGACCGCCATCGAAGAAATGCAGAAGGGAAGAAATTGATTCAGAGGAAATTGACGTTGGGCAAAACATTCAGGATGTTGAAACAACGGGATCTGAGGAGGTCGACAAAAGTGAAGAATTTCAAGATGACTCATTTGTTGATGAAATTAAAGATTATTAAACATCCCATACTGGTTCTCCTTCAGTTTATATTGGGTTGAAGAATAAGTTGACACAGTATCATATAAAACATTTATTTTTAAACCTAACCTAACCGATTAAAAAGGATGACACGAGTAAATTGTACAAAATAAATAAATAACTCTTATGCAACTACAAAACTAAAATCAAATACAAATTCTATGTACAGAAATACTTTTTGATTTGAAAATAATAAGTAACTACATATCGCTGGTCTAGAACAATACTAGGACAACTTGAAAAATGGTAAATTTGAGAAATCTGGCACATAATAATGTTGGGAAAATGGTCTTCGTGCGATTTGCGATTGATATTCTCATGATTTTAGATGAGATAGAAGAAAATTTTGAGTTGTCTCACATCTTCCCCAGATATACAATATAAAGAACTTTACAAGGACACCATAAAATGACATTGTTGTCAGTTTTAGAAATGTGAATAACACAACTTACATCAAAACTAAATTTTCTCGAAACCATGTTTTTCAAGTTGTTCTAGTATTATTCTAGCACGGCGATATACCCAATTAAAATATATCACGGCACTTGAATTTATTATTGAAGCTGCATCCTAAGGCTACTGGAAATTCGGACAGCTGGTTCCAAGCTATATGTAACCTAGAAAAAGTTTATACTAGCAGATTTTTCAGGAATATGTACGATTGGCTCTGGAGGGCCAATGCGAAAAAAAAAATAAGTCGAAATTTCGACTTAGTAACTCGAAATTTCGTCTTAGTAAGTCGAAATTTCGACTTATTATCTCGAAATTTCGACTTATCTCGAAATTTCGACTTTTTATCTCGAAATTTCGATTTTGTTATGTCGAAATTTCGACTTGATTATCTCGAAATTTCGCCTTAATTAAGTCGAAAATTCGACTTATTATGTCGAAATTTCGTCTTAGTAAGTCGAAATTTCGACTTATTATCTCGAAATTTCGTCTTAGCAAGTCGAAATTTCGTCTTAGTAAGTCGAAATTTCGACTTAATATAATATCAATATAATCTAATATTATATAGTGAACAAGATAAAATAAGGAATAAGATAAGACAATTGAACATACGTTATTCAAAAAGGTCTAAGATCTATTAGATCATTGCGTTATTTTTGCTTTCATCTCAACCTTCCGTAGAAACTCCTGATGGGACTACCAATTACCAAATTCAAATAGATATCCAATTGTGTTTCTTGTAGTGACAAATCCTTTTCGAATACATTTTCATATGCATATATCGATTTCCGTGCATCTATATAACCATCACTAACATCACTCATATGCAATACATCAATCAACGCTCATATATTTCCTGTAAGGAATAAATATAACAAAAATCATCTAATAATAGGTGTTTGACCAAAAAAGCCTATTTGATGAATTCAGATTAGTAAGTCGAAATTTCGAGATAATTAAGTTGAAATTTCGATATAATTAAATCGAAATTTCGACTTATTATGTCGAAATTTCGCGATGATTAAGTCGAAATTTCGACTTACTAAGACGAAATTTCGAGTTACTGGCCCTCCAGAGCCATCGTAAATATGAGTCAATATGAGTTTGATAAAATTTTCTTCAGCTGATGTATCTTGAGTTTTACAATTTCATGTTTCATGGTGATATAAAGTGAGAACGGTTGTAGATTCCAAATAATCAATTAAAAATTAACATAAGTCGCTACTGTAGGTTATATTACCTGATCTGTTGGGGTAGCTCAAAATCGAGTATGCTATCATACAACTCTTGTTGCTTCCTAGATGCTGAACACTGGGACTGAAAAAAAGAAATGTGAATCACTACCGGTTTTGAATAAACCGAACCTTTCAGAAACAAAAAATATCAACTGCCAGAATAAATAGATATATACCTGAGCATATGTTATGAAGAATAACGCATCATCTTCAAAATTTTCCAGCGACGGTTGATGGATATGTTCAGTATTTTCAATGCTAGATTTTAATGCCTAAAAGAGGTTTATTCAATGAAAATATAAACTAAACGTTTAACTATATCCTCACCTCTCTCGCTACGTCAATAGCCGATAAATGTATCAAAGAGTTGAGCGCCGTTTCGTTTGAACTGGAAAATAAGCTGGTCTTTTTTAATGGAGACATGAAGTTTTCCAAGCATCTCAATGCTGATTGTACATTGTTCAGAGAATCATTGACTGTCGTGTGATAAGGCGTCAAAATTTTTCTGTCGGAGGTCCAAAGGCTGTCATAAGGCAGTACTGATGCGACTATGGCTTCCGCGATTTCTATTCCTAATCTTCCATAGACTATGGAGCTGAAATGCATTTTTTATCAGCGTTGTTTTATCGAAATGAAAGTCGCTCAAATTCAAGTTCACACAAGTTGATTACAATTAAAAATATATACATATAACAAAATAAGTTGTTTCTTCCCTTTTGTGGATATGATGAAACAGAAGAACAAACATGTTTTTTTTGTTCATTTGTGAGCAGTAAAACAATATTATTTGGACTGAAAATCGTGCAAAATAATTTGAATTTATTCAGCATTGAAATTACAATTAAAAAAAAAGTTACTTTGAATTAATTGGAAAAACTGATTGAAACTTTGTGAAGATTGAATGATAACGAAATAAGGAATATAACATCAATTTTATTATTCTGTTTTATTACATATATTATCTGAATAAGTTTCTCAAAATAGATTTAAACATTTATAAAGAAAATATTTACCTAGGATAGTTTTCTTCAAAGAATGGTTCCACTAACAGACTCCTTGGTATGATCACTGCGTGATCTGAAGGGGAATATTTTACTTTTGGAATTTCGGCTAGGGCATAAGATAAAATAGTATCTTCCTTCAGAGCTTTGTTCAGCATTTTTTCTTCCAACTTTTTTTGAAAAATCATGCCATTTTTCACACTTTCGAACAGGTTCGATTTCAGAATTTTCAGTTTGAGGTAATACTGTTTCAAATAGCGTTCTTGTTTGGCATTTGTTGGCACTCCTATTTGTAATTTTATACTAGATAACTGAAAAACGAATTATCAATTATTGAATATATGTTCGGATATTTCATTATATATTTTTCAATCGATTGAAGTAAACGGAATTTCATTATCGCATAACTTTTTCATGTATAAATTTATTTGAATTATATTAGCCCGAATCCAGTGGCGTAGTCTGGATTTTGATAATTTTCCATTGGGACATGTTTTACAAATTTTATTTCCTGGTAATTTTTTTATTGATTATAACATTTCGATGAAATTCCGATCAGTAAAAAACCGAAACTTCCTAAATCATCTTGCGTGGTACTCTTTCGAAAATATCGCTAATATTCATTTCGTATTTTTAGCATTGAAGAACAATATATTATAGTTAACACTGATGAAGATAAAAACTCATTAATGAGAAATAAAATAACCATGCTAATCGCTTGAATATATATTTTTGGGTCACACTGTATATACATTCGTCAGTTTATACATGTTTCTGGCTATGCATGCATGTATATGTAAGGAGAAAAATACATCTAGAAAGAAATAAATAAGGCTTGAAACTTCGGATTTGAAAAGTCTTTCTGACATTTGAAGCTTTTCTCATAGAGACATATGAATTTCCTAATATTTTTTAAGCATATTGAAACATTCGAAATCAATTAAAATAGTTGATAAGATGTACCTCTTATATTTATCTTATCTGTCACATCAAATAAATACCTTATTTGATTTAACTAAAAAAATACCTCAAATATATCGATGTTTCGGCGTCCTCTAAGGGTTTAGAATGAAAAAATGATATTGTACTGATGCGATAAGTAAAAATAAGAACGACATTATCAATTATTATCCTTGAATGAAAGTTTGAGATTCTCGATCTCATATAATAAATATATGCTGCCTGATCAACAGAAAAAAAAATAGGTTACAAAAATACGTAAAAAATTAGAATTCTCGAAATTTCAGATAATGATCGAAAATGAAATATGAATGGTAGGTACTCAGATATCATGTAACTTTTTTGTAGTTTAGTATTTTTTTATTTCTTTATACTGTTACTCCTCACTTCAAATGTTATTATACTCACTTTGCTTTTCAGATGATTATATAGTAATTCAGAATTTCTGTATTTAGTTATTTTAGTCCTAACTATTTTCAATATAGAAGTAAATGCTTCAGTAATTACTTCAATAGTGCTGTTTGTTATGGGATTGAGTATTTCTTGTCGATCATTTATAGCCAATCCCATGAATTTGTTCACCAATCTTGCACACATTTCCCACCTCTCCAAAGGTTGCTGTGTACCTGTGTAAAAATACCAAGAAGGTTTCACATGTCATTTTGCAATATTCAAATGAAACAACATATGTGGGTAACTTCAATAATCTATACCTATAAAACCCTCAGCAATTCATAAAAAAAATGTGGCTGTAATGAATTGAGGAATATTCATATGGATCAAAGAAATTTCACCTTACCATACAATGCGGAGTTGAAAATATCCAGGGCAGCAGTGTAGCTTGATGATAAATAGGGAATATATTCCCGAACTAGAGTCCATATCAGATAGCCATTCATGGTTTTTCTGTCCGTCGTCGCTATTATCTGTGATATTTGTCCCAAATAGTCCAGTGACGTAACAATTACTTCGGTATTCAGGGTGATATTCGATTCTGGGTACATGGCTTGCAAAATATCGAAAAATTGAATCTAGGAAGAGTAAAGAAAATAAGTTATTTTTATGATCTTTTGGTAGGTAGGTATTCTTTTTTTTGTGAAATGTGTATATTACTCACTGGATTGATTTCCTTCAATTCTTGTAGAGAAATTGCATTGTATGAGGATATTGGATTCCTCAAACTGATGCTGTCTGGTGTAATTTCCGCTATTCGTTTTTCGTAGAAAAACATGTCCGTGCCAAATTTTGTAGCTTCGTTTCTGGTAGAGCTCATGTAGATCACTACATCTCTGATGTATTCTCTATAAGCTGTTTGAACCTGTGGAAAACGATTCTCGAAATGAAAGCAAATCGTTAGAGGTATATTTTCTGACTCAAATTCAAAGTTTCAGGGTATTCTTCTTTATAAATGTCAAATATTTCGACTAAAAAATAATTCGATGTTTCAAAAAATAGAACTACTAATTCAATGACATCGAACATCAAATGCAACGAAAAAGCCAAGCTACAAAATCAAAGTGGATATAGGATGGTGAAACAGCTCTTCAATTGTTTCTGCGAAAAACTTGTAGACCGTTTGAACTTGTAGACCGTTTGAGAAGGTACTAATATTTCCACGACTTGAAAGAAGATGACGGTAAGATCGATTATCGAAGAAGATTTCTGTTGCTTACGTATTTCTGTGGTTCACATCTGACAGACGTGACTTGAAACGACATTAAAACAATACATTTTCGATAAATCTTGAATGAATATTGATATTTTGACTCTTCTCAATCATTTTTCATCTAGAACAGATGAAACTGATAAAAATATTACAGATGCAGAGTGTCTGTTTTACCGACACAAGGTATGTCGCCATCTCTGATAACTTCAGAAAATATTACTACGGTATGAAATCAAGTAGGCAAAGGTCTACAGTTTATTCTAGTGCTTGTTAATGGGAAGCTGTTTCACCATCCTATATCCACCTTGTACAAAATAATGTTTCGTTATTGAATGTCAAAATTTAATTAACTGGAAAATTCTTCATGAAGGCTGTAATATATCTGTTTCAAAAATAAGAGAAAAAATAATACAGTTTTAATTATGGTATCGTAAAAATTATCTGTAGGTTCTAAAATAAGAAAGGCTGATGGTATTGCATATGTATTAGGTCTACTTACAGGGTCATCCAGGTCTCTGTAGTAGTACTCTTTGTCAGGTAGACCCAGTCCAGAGGGAGATATTCTGATGGTATTCTGACCAGGCATGTTGGGATTAGGCTGGACGGATATTTTGAAAAACGGAGAAACACCGTACTTAACGTGAAGACTTTGCAGGACCTCATTCTTTTCGAAATCGGCTTCGTTGTAGTTCCTTAGGATGTACCAACCATCTGGAAATGAAGCAAGAAGATTCATTTAGATGTGCTATCAGTGGTGAATATCCGATTATCCATTATATTGTTCAAATAAAATATTTCGAAGGAGAAAATAGTCATACTAGTCAGAATCAAAGGCACCAATTAGAGGAAGTTTTTTATATCACCCTGTGAAGTTTGAATACTCCAGACACACGTTTTGCATTGTTCAGACAATAATATAAGGATGATTTTTTTATTGAAATTCTGAAATTGGCTAATTTCATACCCAATATTACTCGAAAAGAAAATATATTGATTTAACATACATTTCACACAACTATTGTCCTGTAAACGTGGTTTGATTGAGGTTGCTGCAGTGTCATATTGCTATGGCTAATCACGTAGAAATTTATCTATCAAACTGTGAAATCAGAATGGGTTTCAATTAAAAGAGAACATTAAATACCTGTTGTTCTTCACCAAGACTTATAAATATATTTTGATACGCATATAATTATCGTTTATTTATGACATACCGAATATAGGTACGTTCATTATTAATTGCTGTATTTTTCCCCGCTTTTCGATTCCATGATTGGGCTAGCCTTTATTCTGTAGTCGGAAAACCATTGACTTATTTTCGTGGACAGACGTGATTAATTATTATATTATCAACAAGAAAGCGGATTGTGCAATATCCTGACCAAGAAAACGAAGACGCGCTTATAAGGAAACAATACAACGAAAGACAATATCTTCGCCGAGTTCTCAAGAAAGAGAAATCCGGATTTCGGCAGAGTTATTTCTGGTCACGTCGAGATGGGAACATGATTGGTTTGATCGAAGAAATTGATAACTTTTGATACCTACTGATGTTTCATGTCGGCTGTAGTATATTTTGAAAAAAATGGTTGGACAAGTCAGATTACATTTTTTCTGGGATTCTACCTGTAGAATGTAGTAGGGTTGAAAGATATAACCTTTTGTTATTTTTTCAAATTTGACATTGACATAATTGACACTTCCTCTAGCTTGTTTCCAAAAGTCGAATAATAGCTATTTATGTACCAAGTGCGTTATATAGATCCTAACGCCCGGAGGGTAACATTCACCCGAGGGCCTTTGGCCCGAGGGATGAATGTTGCCCGATGGGCGTTAGGATCTAGTAACGCTCGTGGTGCATACAAGATTTTATTTTTCACGAAAAAATTATCTTAAACGACGTTGTTTACTTCATAAATTTTTTCTCATAGTATTTACTGCGTTCTGGTCGGCAACTGAGCACAAGTGAGCTTCTATGCAATTGCCATGGAAACATTGAAGAGGTTGCTAAGGGTTGTTTATTTAATAAAACGACGCTGCATTTAGCGGGCGTTATGATTCATAATGCCCTCCATAACGCCCCGGGCGTTATGGGTCTGTTAATAGCAACCGTTGCCAAGGTATTATAAAGCAGTAACGATCAAGTGAAAAATAAAATAGTTTTTTATAAAACTAAAATACCATCCTGTACTAAACCTCTGTTTTTTCTTGATATTGATGGTTTTGTACCATCTTTCCCCCAAAAAAGATACCATTGATTATGCAGGACGGATTTTTCTTTTTGGTTATCGAAAAACTCGAGTCGAATCAAGGTATTTCCCACAATGTTAAATTTCAATAAATAATGCATTTTCATAAACTTTTCCAAAAATGTATGGTTCATCTAATTCAGTTCTACTTTATGTTCACTTCGGAATTTGAATATAACGATAATCTGAAGAATGAGAGGTCATCAGATAAAATTATTAGAATGATATCATCACCCAAACGCATCCAGACCTACACAAATATGAATAATTAATTTCTATCGACGACTGCATTCTTGTATGTTAAATATACCTTATATTTCTTATGCATTTATAATCATAAGAATTAAAGGAATCTTAGTTTTTGAAAAAATCCAACATTACCAAATCTCTAAATATGTCTTAAAAATATGAATGCCCTACATAGGATGTGTAGGTAGGTATTTGCCGAAAAGTCATACTGGTTTGTAACTTTTGATTTACAATTAGTTTTTGAGCTGCGATTGAAAAATTATTTCTCGCTAAATGAAATCCTTTTTCTAATTAATATAATCATCATTGCTGTAATTCTACATGAGAGTTTATACACAGAGTTGATGTAATTTTATAGATAATCGGAAATACATCAGAACAATTGAGTAAAGTACCAATTATTATTATTACTTCATTGTTAATAAGTGATAACTTAACTGAGTGTATAGTGCAATTATACATAATTTGTTTGTTAATTTTATTGTATTCTAAATTTTCAATTGTTGTTGACAACATAAATGTTTCAAGGAAACATTTTATTTCATATTCTGAACTTTTATTTTCACATTTGCCCAGCTTGTGGATTTTTGAAATCAGTATTAAAAATTATCAAAAACGCCGTGAAATGTGAGGTTATTGTTTAATAATTATATTCGTTCACAAAAACTAAAGCCTACATAATTTTTTCGAACATAATTTCAATTTGTATCAAAACCACGAAATATATATAGATACTCTAATAATAATAACTCTTTTACTTTTTTCATTTTCAGAAAGTTTTAATAGCAACTTTTAAATTTGACACAATTTCTAAAGTAACAGGAATAAGATTATTTATATATGAGGAAAATTCGTCAAAATAATTTAAATTACCAGGTAAGTAGAGTAGGTAATGAGATTATTAATTCAACGATATCATTCAACCACGCGATCTTTGATATTCTTGGATAAATTTGAGCCATTTACTTTTGAAAACTGTAGAATTATAATTCATAAACTTCAGATTTTCAAAAATCATGTATTTGCAAATTTCATTAGTCCCGGTGCGGGATGGTGTTGATTTATGATATCCAGCATTGTATAAACAAGATTCTCGTTTATTTGCATATATATTAGTTTCCTTAAGTTTTTTATATTTTAAATGTTTCATGATATATTGGAAATGATCTCAACCTTGAATTTGCGATATTTTAGTTTGTCAAGCAGATCTACCTATCATTTACAGCAATCCTTTGAGTGTTGCAACTTTGCTGGTGAATATTTCCATTGGCATTTCCACTAAACAGGTATAATATTATGTGGTATTTTTATTACTCTAACTTCATATTGAATTAACAGTACTCAGTAATCAGCGGTAATCAATATGGGATTCAAAAATTCCATTCATGTAAGATTATTGAAAAATGTTTTCACATAATTAAAAACTTTTCCACGAACAACCATGATTGTATTATTTAATAAAAGTGAAATGGAATAGTCAAACTATATGGGGGCCGTAGCCGCATAGTCCAAGCTAAAGCGTTCACTATTCCTAGATCAGTGAAATTTTGAGCGGAGATTGGGTTCCTCCTGAAAGTGGTTCGGATTCCACTATAAGCTTTAGGTTCCGCTCTTCTTCGACCCGCTCAAATTTCAAAATATATCCTATCCTCTATATCATATTCAACACACAATAATGGAAATACCATCACGCTAGACAAAATATACAAGGTGCGAAAGATCTGCAGCCTGCTTAATATATAATATATAAGGAAATATTCAATTAATTAGTCATTCCATATAGGATGGTACGATATGAAATATATCTTCATTTTTGATGTTTCAAAAGAGATCCTATATATTATTGCATTTTTGGAATTGTAATTACTTTCTGAATCTTTCTGTCTAATATTTTCCCATGCTCATCTCTAAAGGTGTTATATTATATTTTCCATATTTTTAGATCATCGAAGCATAGCTCTAATTCAATGCTTATTTCTTCGGTATCTAGAATCATAGGATATCGAAGTTTTGGCTGTAGCATATGTAGGTTCTGTGTGTACCTATTAGTTTTGTATGCAGAAGTTCGTTCTGCATTATACAGGGTGCATTAAATTCGTGATTTTAACGCTAGATACAAAAATGGTGAAGTGATTTTATTCAAACAAAAAATATCGAATATTCAAGTAATCCAAAAAACGATCAAAATCTTTTTCGAGTGATGTATCATGTTTATATATCTGAAAAAGGAAAATATACAACTGGATTTCAACCACATTAGTGTTTTTTCTCCATCTGTAGTCAATCAGTCGATATTGCCTGGGTTTATTCAAAATAAAACTATGCACCTCTGTTGAAAATTTATTTACAATTCATCAAATTTTAGGCCACATAACAATGTGTCACCTGTTGATTACGCAGACGTATCAACTTTCCATCATAGTCCAAATCGCAAATTCAAGAATTTCCTATCACCAACACTGGAAGCTCATTTCTTCAATCCATAAGTTGAGAAAGGCGCTGGCGTGGATGAAACTGAGACCTCGGGAGCTACCGTGCTAGACACGAAAGACGGGTCCGAAGAACCAGAGACAATGGGACTGTTGTATCCAGAAAACACACTCTTGAAACCAGACCCAATATTGACAGAAGGCGTGGAGAAGCTCTGGAACTGGATGGGTGCAGCCGTAGTGCTCGACACGAAGGATGGCTCGGAAGAGCTGGAGACAATGGGACCTCCGTATCCAGAAAATACGCTCTTGAACCCAGACCCGAGGTTGACAGACGGTGTCGAGAAGCTCTGGAACTGGATGGGTGCAGCCGTAGTGCTTGACACGAAGGATGGCTCAGAAGAGCTGGATATAATGGGACCTCCGTATCCAGAAAAGACACTCTTGAAACCAGATCCAATGTTAACTGTGGGATTTGGGTTGGAGAAACCCTGGAACTGGATGGGAGAAGCAGTGCTGTAGCTCAAGCCAGAGTTGTACTGAATGGGAGCAGGTGTCGTGTAGCTGAAGCCACGGTTGAGCTGCACAGCAGCTGGCTGATTCACAAAGTGGAACCTGCTGTCACCGACACCGTAAGAAAGAGCGCCACCGTAGTTCAAGTTGCCGAAACCCGATCCAGAGGTGGAACCGACGACAGCCTCCTGGCTGACCTCATTGGAGTAGTCGACTATCGGCTGAGCCCTGACAGACTCCTTGTTGATGCTCCCCACGAAATCATTGCTGCCTTCGTGGTTGTACGCTGAAACACGTCCTTCCACATTACCGCTTCGCGCCCTGGCCACTGCCTCCTCAGCTTCCCTCTCGTTCTTGTACTTGAGGAAATATACCTCGGGTTTTGGCGCTTCAGTGGTGGGTGCGCTCTTCACCACGATCTGCTGCTCCAGCTCCGGTTTCTTGGCCAACACGTACACCACCGTCTTCTCTTCGGCCTGTGGTGGGGCTGCAATCTCCACCCTACCAAGGGATGGGGCGGATGGGGCCTTGATGAAGATGTACCGGACGTTCTTCTTGACCGGAGTCTCTGGGGCTACCCTGATGCGGGTCTGGACCGGCTCGTAGTCTTCGGGGGCTGAGTAGAAGAACGCCTGCTTGTTGACTTCTTGGGGGCGCGTCTGGTAGTCGTACTGCCCGAAGGCTTCGTTAATGGAACCCCCGCTGGTGGCGATGGGCGTTGCCAGGTTGAAAGAGTTCGAGTTGTAGGCAGCGAGAGGTCCGTAGTTGAGGGTTTGGGGGGCGGGGGTTGAAGAGTAGTAGGTCAAGCCAGAGTCTGCGATTGGGGCTGAGTTGGAGTATCCCACGTTGCTAACGCCGACGCCGTTGACTTGGAACGAGAGACCGGCGGAGTTGAAGTCCACGTCGTTGGCTGCGCCCACGGAGTTGAGGTCCAAGCTTGGGGAAACCGTGGACGAAACGAGACCGCCGAATAGGGGCGATGGGGTGGACGAGACAAAAGCCTCGTTCACAAATGGGGCGGGGGTGGAAGATACCAAGCCTCCGTCCAAATATGGGGCGGGGGTTGAGGATACCAAGCCTCCGTCCAAGAATGGGGCGGGGGTCGAGGATACCAAGCCTCCGGCCAAAAATGGGGCGGGGGTAGAGTATCCGATTGCCCCGATGCTTCCGAATTGGGCGTTGAAGTCTTGGTGTTCCTTGAATGGTAGGCTCAGTTCAGGGGAGGCGGTGGTGGAATATGAGAGTTGGGAGTCACCGACTAACTTGTTGAGGTGGCTGACGTCAGCTGCCGCCAAAGCTGCAAGGGTGACCAACTGCAAGGAAATGGGTTCTGTAGTGCTATTTCTATTCACGTTTTTACAATGATTCATCGGTAAGTGTAACAACTTCGGAATGGAGAAAAAGTTCGATTTGTTCGTATTTCATTTTGGATGTACCTTTAAGAACGTCTAATGTTGTTGTATTTTTGCTTCGCCTATATACACAGAAATATCTCACTATGAGTTCTACATTAACAGTTTGACTCATATGAATCACAAATCGAAGGATGAATACTAGACATCATAGACACATTGACATACAAAGTCTCTGAATACAATTCATCAAATATTGATTTTCATTGCCATTTTATTACATGATGATATCATTAGGTACATTACGAAAAAATAACAAGTTTAAATGATATTCGGAATAGTACAACCATAGAAATGCAATGCAAGAATCTAGAATATAAACCCCCCAGATATAGAAGTCCACACAGGATTATTAAAAATATATCGAAAAATCAGAAATCAAAGAATCATCTATATTCCGGTTTTCCACTGAAAAAATTGCAACTTTAACTAACCCAACATTGACTTAGACAATCACGTATATTTCAAAAAGTATTTAATATATTTCAGATTCGAAATCTTTATTGTCCATTATGAAATGTTCAATATGATCGATATCCAAACTATAGGAAACTTTATAACGTACGAGATTATGTTTAAGGATACGGCCATATTTTAATTGAAATATTGTCGAGGTTCAGGTATTCCATTTGATTTTTTGATTCAACATTGAATTATTATAGTATTATTTTCTTCAAAACCTTGACACTCACGAATCCAAATGAAAATAATATCATATTTGGATCTATTGTGAAAAAATATGCCAAATTTCGTGAGTAGAAAAAAATTCTTCGAATTTCATTAGAACGACAAAGTTTCACCACAGAGAACCTCATCTCTAATCTTTGGTTTTAGTAACCAACTCCCTGTAGAGAAATATCGAACAAAAAAGGAACCATAAGACTATCAAATGATGTTTTCGAGAATTAATCACCTCCGAACTATAAAAATTTTGTTATTTGAAATACCTAAAACTGATCATTCACAAAAAAAACCTTTTCTGAAACTGATTTTACTAATCTGAAATGAAAATAACGGTTACTGAGATTGAATCAACAATTGTGGAATTCAATGGAACTTGTTCTAAGGCTATTGGAGAAAAAAATTGCATATAATTGCAGTTATGTGAAGTTGTTAGCACTTACCAACTTGAATATAAATAAATTATGACACACGTAAACACTCAATCACTATTTGTGTACTTACCAAAATGAGCTTCATCATGAGTGCGACTCCAGGTAGATACAGATAGGAATCCCTACAATATAAAACCTATTTATAGGAAATCCCCACTGATTCCGATATCAAGACATCCTCGTAGCAAGGACACTCCAACAGGTACAGGTTAACATTCAAATGAGATGATAAATTTTTGAAAACAACTAGAAGAAGTCAGTAGCCTTGCCGCACATCCAAATACCAATTCGAACATCTAGATGCTTCAGATTACATCATCGGTTTTGAGGAAAAATGTCACCCATGACCTTGTCCTGTTACAGGGTTCACAATATTAAGCAGTCTATCGGGTATATGTCGGCAGAAGATCATTGCGAGCAAAGCTTATGAATAAAATATACACGTGATTTTATGAATATTAAGAATAAGAATTGGTAAGTAGCCAGGGAGATAGAAATGGCATTTGTGGGAAAATTCGTCCTCGAACTTGGTCCGTTGGAAGTCGATGAACTTTTGAACACTTTATTTTTGTCTTAAGATCCGGCAATTATTGCAACATTCGTTCATTAATGGTGGCAATGAGATCTGGTGGTCATAATTCAGTAATAATTCATCAAGCTGATGAAGAAAATGGTTTCCAGCAATAGTTATTAGGTTGTAAACCTTGTGTTTCTTATAATTATCAGGAAGCACAGCTTGGAGAACCATATCTCTAATATGTGTCGGAAGTTTTTGGAACAGACATACAAAATATGACTCGGTAAGAAACATTTGGCTTGCATCCCTAGGTGATTGAAAGTTCTCGATTTTTGCCCACTAGACTAGATTATCCCAACTTTGAAATCGTATATTCGTAGTATATTTTTTTCTATTTTGGTTCTATAAAATGAAGTTATTATGAAAGCAAATGCGTATCGAAACATATTACTATTTCGATACGCATTTTTTATTATTCGGTTTGGTACAATCGAACTGTCAAATGAAAGTCAGAAGAGTTAGGACCATCAGCTTACTTCTAATCGATTTTGGATTTGGTGATACTAGCAGTAAAAAACTCAATGTTTTTAATATACTATATCCACTACCAGTACTGAATGAAATTATTCTAAATCATTTTTGATAATAGGATGTGAACATTTCAGTATTGAGTGATAAAACCACTCGCTCCTTAAGTGTTTTGCATGTATTTCCATTTTATAACAAGGTTCAAAGTTAAATTCCATAATGGAACTAAACAACGTGGATTGCCATGATCGACTTCGAAGCTGCCAGTGTTAGATGAAAATGTCATGATGCGGTAGTGCCGGAATAACCGACCGTACGTAAATCGATGTGGGACGTTTTAGAAAATTGTGAAATTCAAACTAACTGGCCTAAGCTTACAAGAAGAAAGGAATTTCTATTGATACGAAATATCGGCGCCTTCATAAACAGTCAAATTCATGTACAGGGTGTTCTGTTATATTTTCACCCCTATCTACAGCTTTAACTATACGTGGTGGTAAAAAACATCAAACATAAAAGTTGTAGGGTTTCACCGGTACTATCTCTTGGTACTTCCAGAACAAACAAATGCGAAGCGTAAAATTGAAAAACGACAAATAATCTTTTTTGTGATGAAACAACCCAGATATTTTCACCTATAGTGAAAGACTTTTTTGTTCTGTTTCCAAATATATACATATTAAGATTTTAATATCGAATGAAGATGCTATGATAGCATAATTGAAAATCAGATATTTTTATACATCAGAACAATGTAATATTCCAAGTATTGAAGAATATCGAGTTGATAAATGATGTTCATTGATATTATGAACAACATTTTTTTGAGTGTAAGCAATATTTAGATTAAGAATATCGTTTTTTTTTAATCTGATGTATCGTTTTATCTTCTTCTTATTTTGAGTGTCAGAAGTTCACTTGTTTGTTTTATCGTCTAGTTTCCATGGTATTTTATTGTATCCAAGGAAATCTAAATTTTATTGATAATTTTCATTCAATATTGAAATTGATGTAAATGAAAAACGGCTTGAGAAAACATTACCAAACTATATATATTTGAAAACAGAAGAAGAAAGTCTTTCATTATAGTTTCCGTTTGAATTTTTTTTTATTTTCTCAATTTTGCGATTCGTATTTTTTTTTTGAATTGCCATAAGATAGTACCCGGGAAACCATAAACTTTAATATTCAATTTTTTTTCAATACGTATAGTTGAAGATGCAGGTTGGGGTCAAAATATCTTGTAAATGCGTAATGATGATAAAATGTTATTGTCGAAAACGGACGAATTTTTATGAAATACTATGAGAAATTTAAATTTGTCAGTAGAAATGCAACATTTTGAAAATTCGATCTATTTTTCAATTAATTCTATTTTACCAGGTGTTTTCCATAAAATGAGCAGTCGGGCAGATGAGCTATTTTATCAATTCATTCACAGCCCATAATGTTACCAATTTTATTTAAAAAGAATTATCCAATGCAGAAATGGGTACTAAGAGGGTTCCGAACTAACTATGTATAAAAGAAGAAGATATACTAAAAAAGAATTAGTTCCTGTTTGATGACACCTCAATATTTTAACTAAGCAACTGGATAGTGATTTCAATTGGCGTCGACTATAGAATTTTACCCGAGAGTGTGATGGAAATCTGTGGGTGGTGATAATGGCTTATGATATTCGTAGACTGTTTGTTTTTACAAAAAATGCAAAAATAAACCATTATCCTTGATTATGTTCAGAACGTTTTTTTTTTTGGCCATTCCATGTATAAATGTCAATGATATATTTCCGTCCGAAGGTGAAAAAACCTCTTAATTCGAAAAAGAACTTGATTTGAATGTTATTGAATCGGAAAGTTATATGTTGAGATGAGTTTCTTAATGCGACATATCGATCAAATTTGTCGACTTGAGTATAATTATAAAAGTGGATAGATCAACAGCTTGGAAATATTTTTGCATAAAATTTGAATAGTTGATGATCAAATATCTTCAAAACCCATTTTATATTACTACAGTTCGTATAATAATTATTTTTTTAATCCAAAGTAAATTAAAAGTGTCCAGATCATTCTTATCTTGGCCACCCTGTATATAGTTGAATGAAACATAAACTGTTGCCTAGTTTTCAGAAGTTCTTTTATTTTCATTACTATTATTGGCAAAGTATAGTTATTTATTGTGGGTTGTGAATTTATGCAGCAGTTTAAAGTCATAAGTTTTTATAATGAGTCATCAGAAGACTTACGATGATGTGCATAAATACTCTAATTGAATGTAAACACCTAAACATTCAAGACTTAAGTTTTAATACTAAGAACTGTCAGATCAAATAAAAAAATATGTTTCCATTTTTCTCGATTGGAAAAATAATCTAAATTTTTGCTTATAACGATTTTGATTGGACGAGGCCCATACATGATGAAAATCCACAATCAAAGTAGCCAAAGTATAGGTTCTCAAGGAAAACGAAATTAAATACCTAACTTCTTGTAAAAAAATAGAACATTTAATTTGTCACCGTTTTTGCATATTACATATCTGAAAATATCCATTCAAAACACTATAAACGAACAAAAACAAAAAGTATGTACAAGATGTGGTAACTAGAAAAACTCAGTGGGACATTACCAAAAATCCATGACTAATATGGTAACTATAGTCATCAACCCATGAACCAAATGATAATTACGTATTAATCAACGGGTCATTTGATGCAAACAGTCAAACACTCAGTTCACGAGCTGAAGGCTATGCACCTCAAACAAAATTATAACAATCAATTAGCCAAGTCTTGGAATGCCCATCGATCACAAGAAGAAGCATTTTTCTCAGCACATTCCTCCTAGTAAGGTCCGCTATGTCCTGGTGGACCGTAGGACTGGGCAGGTTTTCCCACTGAGATAGAAGAAGACCCACTGCCGGTGGTCAAGCCGATTCCGCTACCCCCGCTGATGATACCTCCTCCAATGCTACCTCCTCCAATGCTACCTCCTCCAATGCTACCACCTCCAATGCTACCGCCTCCAATGCTACCACCTCCGATGATGCCTCCTCCAATGCTACCTCCTCCAATGCCACTTCCTCCAATAACACCTCCTCCAATGCCACCTCCTCCAATGATACCTCCTCCAATGCCAGCGCCTTCGCTCTTGGCCTTGTACCTGATGAAGTAAACCTCAGGCTTGGAGGGTTGGATGGGTGCGATGGATGGCAAATTGATGTCTGCAGCTTCCTCAGGCTTCTTCACCAACACGTAGACCAAGGTCTTCTCTTGATTCTGAGCAGCGAGGGCGATAGCTTGGGCAGATGGAGTAGGAGGTGATGGGGCCTTGATGAAGATGATCTTGTAGTGTTTGGTCGCCTGGCCTAGTGCGATCGGTCGTTGTGGTCTGAATTCTTCAGGCTCTGGGGGAGCAACATGCACGTAGATGTGTTTCTGGACTTGGACACCGCCGCCTCCGATGAAACCGCCGCTACTGCCACCTCCGATGAAGCCTCCAGAGCTACCACCTCCGAAACCACCTCCTCCAATGAATCCGCCTCCAGAGCTTCCACCATCGAAACCACCTCCTCCAATGCTTCCTCCAGAGATGCTGCCTCCTCCAAAGCTTCCGCCTCCTCCAATGCTTCCTCCAGAGATGCTGCCTCCTCCAAAGCTTCCGCCTCCTCCGAAGCTTCCGCCTCCTCCAAGGCTTCCTCCAGAGATACTGCCTCCTCCAAAGCTTCCGACTCCGAAGCCTCCACCTCCTACCCCGTTGTAGCTACCACTTGGTGCTGGGTAGTTGTATTGAGGTCGACCCTTTGCTAGGGCGACGAGGGTGGTGGCTACCTGTAGACGAATGAATTGGGTTTGTTATACAGGGTGTTTTGAATTGGATTATTCCTTGGCGACACCGATAATGAGTTAGTAACTAGAGTAGTTACTAATCAATCTAAGTTGTGTTTTGTTTATATTAATCTATTCTTTGTCAAAAACCCGATTCGAAAAAAGAAACTGAGGGAAGCGGAAAAAATGAAGAAATTTACAATAATCATCTAGGAAATTCTCAATTAACTGAGGAAAAATAGGTAATTAATTAGATTGGGTTAGTCTCGGGGTTAGTATTATTTATTTGCAGTGATGTTTTTTTTTCACTGTACTTTTGATCAAGTTATTCTTCTATATAAACGTATTTAGGATTATGAATCCTAAATTATGTGATATCGCAATTATTTCCAGATGTAATGACGAAAAGGTGTGTAGTGAGGTGTGTGAACAAGAATTATTATAATCGTCATAAAATCATAATTGTTATAATAAAAATCATTGACATATGTTGTGAGATTGGTGAAAGTAAATAATCGAGTACAGAGAATTCTAATCATGTTTAGGATTCATATTGATTATTCTTATACAATTCAAATAGTTAGTTTCACATTGACTTCATTCAACTAAAATCATGGAATGGACGTTAATCGATGATGTCCAACATGTGATCCTTTGCACGTTGCATTAGTCTGGTAATAATTGTTTACAAAAACAAAACAAAATAATTAACCTAACTTTACATCACGAGCTTCAAGGGTCAGGTCCAATACCATAACCTTTTCTTTTGATAGAAACAAGAATTGACATTATTTTAGCTGTTAATGTAACGAGATTATCATGCGATTTAAAATAGTCTAGGACATTGCCAGGTTACGAGGCGTCAGCCGAGTCAATTGCAATGTCCGGTGTTAAATCGCTAATAATCGAGTTGCAATTAAAGCTTTATCGTATATCATTGACAAAGGCGATGCGAAAATAAATAGAAAATAAATCAATATTATTTGGTTTCAAACATGGAGTTTCTAACGTATTATGCTTTAGTAACTGACGTAAAATATGGTATAACTAATGTAATATGAGTAACTAAGGTTTTGGTACGTTTATGATGTTAATAATTATTGATAAAGATTTCATATAATAATGTCTTGATCTTCGATGATTCGATGAAGAATATTTTCATAGATATTCGAAATCATGACAAATCATGAAAAAAGGTAATGATGCTTAATTGATAACACTTATTATGATTTCAAAATCGACTGAGGTTTGATATGGAAAACCCTACATGCGATTTTATTATATTTAATACACATGGACATTCTAGGTCGTATTGTTCGATGATTCATTTTATGATATACCACCATTAAACGCAATTTAAAATTGAAAGAATAAGATTTGAGTATTCAGACAATGCAACAAAAATTCAAAATTTATAATACTAGATCTCTTATAACTCAGAATCATTTTCTGACTCGACTAGGTACTGATTTTTAAGAATAATTTTTATTTATTTTTTTAGTTTTGGACAATACTAGATTTTTGCTCTGTTTCGATACATCACTAAACACTTTTTTGAATCACAAATCCAATGGTGCTATCACACAGTACGCGTACACGGTCCACCCCTGAATTATTTCTATTTGCGACACAGTTCACTTATCACATCCTATTTCGTCGGTATCATGAATGAAAAAAAAAGCAGCAGGTACTCACCGCCAAAACGAAGAACTTCATTTCGAACAAGGTGGAAGGCGTGTGATACCTCAAGATGACACCGCAGCATCTTTTATACCATCTTAGTGGTTGACTATGTAATGTACCCCTCCAAAAACACATCTCGGCATCATCCTCTGTGTATAGGTAACATTTAGATAAGTGAAATTAGGGTCACAACCTCTTGGATATTCTTCTTATTATTGTACACACGTTGGGCCAAGAGCAAAGAAAGAGAGAGAGAGAGATAAGCGAAGATGTAACTCTTGCTTTTGCCTGAGGGCATTGGTGTGACTATTTTTTTATTCTATTGACACACACCTGAGTATTGTCATTCATCACGTAGATATTGTGTTTGTTCCAGTGACTAGTTGAAGCAATAATTTTCCGAATGTATTTGTGATTTATGAAATGTGGTGAGCGATATTTTAAAAAAATTCACCAGAACGCATCAATTTCGGATTTTTTGGTTGATATTAAATAGTGTTGGGGTGTTCATTTTGTGGTTTGCATTTTTAAATAAATCTACTAGAAATGTTTCTTATGCAGACTGTGTTCATATATTTTGTGTCTGTTGATTAATTCTAGAAATAATTTGATATATCCAAAAGAATTTTCGAAAAACCTACACATGGTGGTTGCATTCAAGCTTATAAAGTGGGGATTATAGGACAGAGAGGGTGAGAGTATATATTTTTTTTAATTTCTGAGATAATTTACTCCCAACTTGAATTCAACAAACTCTACGACTCTAGACTGTTGAAAAGGTAACAGGGGTTTTGATATAAATACGCTCGATGATTTTCAAATAGTAAAAAATCAAATTTGAGAATGGAATAAAGGACATCACCACTTGTTATTTACATTTTGATGGATCCAAAGAGGTTGGATATACTCAAACATCTCGAATCTTCAATTACATACTTGTATCGTGACGAAGACTCGGTGCCGGAATTCTCCACGAACCAGTACAAATATATTTTTGTAGTGGTCTTACTGTTTTTGAATTGAAATGTTCGAGAAAACATTCCCAATATTTATATGACATTTATTAGAATACCATATGATTTTCTGAATTGATATATTGAGACCAGCTTCTATTACAAAATACAAAAATTTGAAACATAAATATGTTAAGAAATGTGACAAACTCTCATTTATCGAGTTTCGAATGTATTACAGTGCCCCCACAAGCTTCTATTTTGAATTTTCAAATAGGTATAAGCGAGTATGGGTAATTGGTTTGTGTTATTTTGATCACCAAAATTGGAAATTTGCAATGGGACATAGTAATAAATTTTTTGAAGAGATTATTTTTATTCCTAAAAAATGTGACGAATTGTTTTTATCAAGTTTTGAATTTGAGTGCCCCACAATTTGAAAATTTCATTTGAAATAATGACAATTAATCTGAAGTTATTACCTGACTGCTAGGTGGATTAACTATGAGAATAAACTTTTGTAGTTTCATCTGTGTGAAGTGAGATGATCCCTGCTCGGATCCCTGCGATGAACTTTATTTATGTTATGATTTTGATTTTTCGTGTTCTCTCCAGAATAAACTTCACAGGTATATTCTCTTACTAACTTAATTTTATGTTTTCAGGTTATTGACATTTGGGTATTTCATTTCGATAATCTAGTTCTCTTTTCAACCATTTTGAATATTTTTCATTATTTACATAGTTTTCAGCTCGGTTTTCAGTATAACTCTTTTTTTCTAAGAATTCAAATCTTCATACCTATTTAGACATTAGAAGTACAAAACTCTACTTCAAGACTCCACAAGATTATTTTAAATGTTTTGTCTGGAATGTTAGATTCGGATTCAAATATATTTTCGAATTTTTTCAAACCTTATCACGGTGACCATATGCACTGAATTCTAGGAATTCGAAACTATCATTTTGTTTGCTATTTACAACACATAGAATTGTAGCAATAAATCGAGTCGAGTGCGAATATTACGAAAAATTCCCGTAATAGAGAATAATTCATGAATTAGTGATTAGTCGCATTCGATATCTCATGAAAACAAGTCGATTCTGGTCCATTTCCGTCGATTCTTGTCCAATCCTTGTCCATTATGTCCAATCATTGTCAATTCTGTCCAATAATTGTCCATTATGTCCAATCCGTCCAATCCCGTCCAATCCGTCCAATCCCGCCAATCCCGTCCAATCCAGTCCAATTATGTGAAATATCGTCCAATCTTGTCCAATCTGGTCCATTCCGTCCAATCCTGTCCAATCTCATCAAATGCAATCTCAGGATACGTTTTTTGGTCGAGTGAACTACCCCTCGTAAATAACATGCCGCGTTTACATGTAGTAAAGGTATGGATATAGATATGGTGAAACGACTCTTCAATTGTTTTACGTCAAAACCTGTAGACTGGTTTAGCAGAGATCATAAAACCGGTAATATTTCAATAATCGTTCGGAGGTGGCGTTAATATCGCATTTTATATCAATATCGATAATTCAGTTCTCTATTAATATCCGTATTCTATGGTTTCGTGTTCAAGTGACAGTGACAGATCATTCATAATTGTGGTTTTGGCTTGAAATATGAATATTGTTTGATTGTTCAATCATGATATTGATTGAACAAATCACACAAAATCAAAATGACTGAGAAATTGTGAAAATTAATACTCATTATGCGGAATCAGCAGACGTGGCGCCATCCATATGAAGTCGTGGAAGTATTACTAGTGTTTGAAACTATGATTGAAATTCAACAAAATCAAGTAGGCAGAAGTCTACAAATATTGCTAATGCCTTTTAATGGGACTCGTTCCACCATATCTACTCTGATATTATATCCACCATGCATGTAGTACAAATATTTCCAAGAGGGCTGGTGAATTCGTCGAAAACGCGGAGAAACATGTGATAGCGATATTTGTTGTTCCAAAATTGTTGAAATTCAACAGAAGGCAAAGTTGTGTGAACGTTGCTGAAAGATGTCAAAGACATTCCAGAATGATGTCTCAGAATTCAAATTATTTGAACAAAACCTTCTCTGATCTACTTGATCAATCCGTTGCACTGAAGGCAATAACTTAATAACTTATTGAAATAAATAATGAAGAAATGAAATCGAGAGCACTGACGGGTCAAATTCCATACTGGAAAGTATTCTAGAAATGCTTTACAGCAGATTTTTTCAAATCAAGCTTGCTTTTTCATCCCGAATTTTGTCACTGGTGAAAATGACATATAGGTATGTACATAAAAGGACATTCTTAATTAAATCATGGAGATCAAACGGATAAAAGAACACCAATGAATTAGGGATATTCGTTCTTACATACCTCTTCCATAAACTGCTGTTACCAGATATTGTATTTTCATATAAATTTGCGGATTTTCGCTGAATCAAGTATCATCTAACAGCTCCGAAATTTGAAAGTTCTAACCGAAAATCCATGAATCTCTTCACATATCCAAATATGTGAATATTCATAATTATTTTATGATAAAGAAGTTTCTAAATGTAGAAAACACGTTGCTTCACTTTCAACTGACGTCATCCCAGCCATTATGATGAATCAAATTTTAGGCTACATATACATTTTATCATACAAAATTTAATCTTTCCCATATTTTTTATTCAACCTCTGCATTGGCCTGACACATAACACAATATATTATCTCTCATCAAAGGTAAAGGATTTCTCGGATTCTTGTAGGTTACAACATAATATACATTTCCCTAACAAAACATAAAATATGTTGGGTCTTTATGAATCAAGAATTCAAAAAGGAAGAAAAAAATATATATTTTTTTATATTTCAACTTGACTTGGGCAATTTAATACCAATAAATCAATTTTGTTATTCAAAGGGAAAGTTGGATGTTGACAATGTAATTGTAGATAATGATATCTACTTATAATATATACAATGAAATTAATGTGTGAATAAGTTATACACCTATAAAAAGGACAATTTCATGTCATTATTAAAATGAGTGTTGCGATATTTACTATAAGAAGACACGTATGTTATTTGTCAGTCTTATTTGAGAAGTAACTGTGTGCCAAATATATTATGATAATCAAGACTGTTATTGAATAGATCCATGTGAATTTTCATTTTGTTTTATTCTAAAGTTTTTTCCATAGGCAACTATCATTCCATATGTTTATTTTAATTTTTAATACAGATCTGTGATTTAAAGCAATTCAAAATCAATATAGAAAAACGTTATTGTACATTTTCTTGATTATTGTAATGAATTGTTCCCATTCAGGCTAGTTTAATATTTGAAGTCTGAGAGAATATTCAGAGATATTGTAATTTAAATATTCTGATATTTCTGATACTACCAATAATATATATTACCACATACCGTATTTTCTATGACGAATATCATAATAATGGATAATGAAGTAGGCAGTCAATCATCGCGAGAAAATAATATTCTAATTAGCGCATTATTTGTGACATTATCTGTATTCTTCAGAATTATACTCTGATAGCTTGTTATGTCATCAGTGATGTGTGAGATCTATAATGTCGAATAATTTCAACAATTAAAACAATTCAAATCAGTTCCATTATCATCGAAATCACTGGGAAATTTGATGAAACGTTCCCATCCTACATGCTAATATTCAAGGAGGATATTCTATATCCATTTTTAACTAATGGATGTTGAAGTTTTTAGATTTTTTTATGATAACTGATATGATTCTATACAGGGTGGGTCACGACTAGCGCGACGGAAATTTATAGCAAAACGACGAATCTTCTTAAGTTTTTGTCACCTCAGTAGTTTGTATATTGATTAAAGCCACATTTTGAAATTATTTTGAAATATACAGGATGTTCCAAAAAGTTGTGGCACATCAAAGTTATGTTTTTTCTTATGGAACACCCTATATTTTATTGCATTTTCAGATCCTCTCTGGAGAGCTGATTTTATTGATCTCTCACACTTTCGAGGAAAAATAAGGGTGTGAAAAATCAAGATTTTTCAACTCAGGAATTTTTTTGTGAAAACTATTCATTATTGGTCGAAACGGATTACATGTCCCTAACTTTTAATTAACTATCTGATGACATATATTGGAATCACATACCGGGTGTTTGAAAATTCTGAAATCTGAGCCACCCTGTATGTGATTAAAAAAAAGTCATTATATAGGTAATCAAAAGTTAAGATAGGGACATGTAAGCCGTTTCGACCAATAATGAATAGTTTCAACACAAAAAAAAGAAGTTGAAAAATCTCCATTTTTCACACCCTTTACTTTCCTCGAAACCCCAAGTGTGATAGATCGATGAAATCAGCTATTCAGGAAGAATCTGAAAATGCAATAAAATATAGGGAGTTCCATAAGAAAAAACATAATTTTTATATGCGACAACTTTTTCAAAATAATTTTAAAATGTGGCCTTAATCGATAAACAAACTACTGAGGTGACAAAAACTTAAGAAGTTTCACCGTTTTGCTATAAATCTCCGTCGCGATAGTCGTGACACACCCTGTATATTTTTGTAATGAACGCATCTTCTATGCATTTTCTGCTGTACAACATGATTTTTTATTCTAGACAGCGGCGTTCCAGAAGGATTTGCACTGAATCATTCCAAAGGGAAAAGTGATACGACACATAATTCACAACATAATATACAAGGTGATTCACCACCATCCCCAAGTAGGCCGAAAAAAATAGATTGGATAAAATAAATAAACGGGAATAAAAAATGTGCCGGCATACGAGCCGCGATGGTTACAAAATATGACTCACTCCACAGGTAAATATCTTAGTGAAAAAAGTTGATGAAGTCTGCAAATATGAAAACTTCTGAAATCATCAGATAATCTGAATTTCGCTAGGCCATGTAACATTCTCATATATGATAAAAATACTACCTACCAATTCAGGTAAAATTACGAAGCATTTGAAATGCATGAAAACTGAATCTGCCAGTGTCAAACGTCAGACGATACAATATGGTAGGTACTTCAGAAAATGATTAATTTGGCAACGCCGCGCCGTATCCGAACTAGTCCAAATTTGTACATGAGCATATGGCACTAGGTAGAAATTCCTATGAATTATTCATACCGATGTGAAATCTTTCAAGTTCAGCAATAATTAGAGACAATAAACTGATAATGAATCAATTAGGCAGATGTGTAATCTTCCAGAATTCAGCATATACGTATGGGTGATAAACGAATAAATAATGGAATCATGACTTGAATTTTCAATGGAACATTTCAAAAATTATGTGACAAGTGAAAGGTGCGGAGAAAGTCGAAAGATAACATGACTTTTGGACAGCAATTATCGAATTGGGTATCAACAAGGTATATATGTATATATATATCAACCAACGATCGAGTGAAAGTTCTTGACAGAGTCAAGAGATGAAATAAACCCCACCCAGTTGAATCTCATATTCAGCAGGGGACACCAAATTTTCTTTAAATTCCGAATCAGTAATTTATTTTATTCAAATGGAAATAAATCACCTATTGAGGCTGACACGCATATTCATTCAGCAAATCATAAACATAAATTGGAAAGCGGTCACATGTGCAGATGATTTCATTTTTCATGATCAGCAATTTGGCACGACTGCCAAATTTCTATTTGCAAGAAGATAAATAGAAATCTCGCAGAAGCAGATTAAAAAATGCAAATATTTGTTTGGAAATCTTATTGTTTAGTAAAATCCATAATGGAGCAGAAAACTAATAAAACAATATAAAAGGGGCGAAATACTACTGTCAAAGTACACGATGAATTGGAAGAAGAAGAAAGCAAAATGAAGTTTCTATAAAATAAAACTCAACCGAATAAAAAATACATTTATTTGTCACCGTACAAACTAGAACTGTACATTACAAAAATAACAATAACCTTAATCCTAATGGGCTATGTACAATGAAACGTTTCCAAGAGATAGAACATCTGAAAGTCTTCAGCGCAACCAGGAGGCCCTACTAGATAATGCTAGAGGCCCCAAGTAGTACCCGTATGCATGGCCATCTGGACACCTTAGTACGGTCCACCACTGACATGTCCAGGAGGTCCATAGCTGGTAGAGATACTCGAAGAGCCGGAGTGAGAGCTGGAGCTTCCAGAGCTGAAGGACGAAGACACTGAGGAACCAGACAGGTGACCACCGGAAAGAGAGCTTGACAGGTGATCACCGGAGAGAGAGCCGGAGTCAAGAGATCCGCTGTCTAGAGATCCTCCGAGTGATAGTCCACCTAGAGACCCGCTGCTGAGGGAGCCACCACCGAAAGATCCAGACAAAGAACCACCTCCAATGGAACCACCCAGAGAACCACCTCCGATAGCCCCACCGGTGGAGAACCCGCCACCTGACTCCTTCTGGGTCTTGTAGCGGATGAAGTAAACTTCTGGTTTGGACGGCTGGGTGGGAATGGCAGTGGGAATGTTGATCTCCGGTTGGTCTTCCGGCTTCTTCACCAGCACGTACACGAGGGTCTTCTCCTCATTCTGAGCCTGCAGAGGGATGGTGGGAGCGGTGGGGGTGGGTGGGGAAGGAGCCTTGATGAAGATGATCTTGTAGTGCTTCTGGGGAGCTGCCACAGAGATCTGCCTCTGGGGCTGGAACTCTTCTGGCTCTGGTGGAGGAACGTGGACGTAGATGTGCTTCTGGACAACCTGGCCACCGCTGGAGGAGCCGGAACTGAAGCTTCCACCGGAGCCGAAACCGCCGGAGCTGAAGCTACCGCCAGAGCCGAAGCCTCCACCGGAGCCGAAGCCTCCACCGGAGCTGAAGCCTCCACTGGAGCCACTGAAGCCTCCGCTGGAGCCGCTGAAGCCTCCACTGGAGCCGCTGAAGCCTCCACTTGAGCCGATCAAGCCTCCCGAGCTGTGACCGCTGGAGCCGATGAAGCCTCCCGAGCTGTGGCTACTGGATCCGATGCCAGATGAGAACGACGAAGAGCCAGAGGAGCCTGAGGAATATCCTCCGAGGCCCAGGCTACCGGATCCGCCTCCCAGGGAGTAGCCGTGGCCTCCATGGCTGCCGGAGTCTAGGCTGATGCCGTGGCTGGAGCTGCTGTAGCTGAGGCCTCCTCCGAGGCTACTGCCTCCGAAGCTTAGTGAAGGAGCGGGGTAGCTATAGCCACTTGGTGGCTCGGGTCGGGCCTGGGTTAAGGCTACCAAAGTAGCGATGATCTGGAACAGATGATATGTTGAATGAGGTTTCAAGTCTTAGTGGTTTATTTCCGAGGTTTTATAGAGTAGAAAAAATAATCATTAGACACAATTTTTTTTTCAGAACTTCTACTCTATGTTATGTAAAATGTATACTTACGTTTTTTTAAGACAAAAAAAATAAGGCGAAATTTGTTCAATATTTTTGAATCGAATCTATTCAATATTAAATAAATAATGTTTATCTAGACACAATCACGATTTGGGAGGATGATATTTTTGAATCTATTCAATCTTGAATGATTTTTTTCTATACCCTTTCCAATCAATATTACTACCTTACTAAGCTGTGCCGAAAAAAATGTTTTAGATTCTTTGATTAATTTCCTCAAGGAAATCAAATTAGATATATAACTAAGATAACAAAATTTCCAAGAATTTCTGTGGCAAACGGGTCTCCCAATGCCAAATCCCTCGCAAAAAAAAATAATCATCATTAAAACGCAACAATATACTCATCAAAGTTGAATGAAGATTCGTATGTAACGGTTTATTTATTGCTCGAGAAATATTCCGGTTTCAATTAATTTTTTTGACATAAATACTAAACAAATGATGATTGACTCTTCTGAATGAGATGTGATTATTGGTTTAATTTATATTATATATTCTAATGACAATTTTACATGTATGATCTTCTGAAAGAATTCGAGTATCCTCACAGTTTTATTGTGCAAAAAAATTATTAGAATTTGAGTATTTCGAACTAGAAATGGTGCACACCTAGTGTATACAAGGTGTTTCATTAATGTTGCACGATACTTTGACATCATATTTTTTGGGTCAAAATAAAAAAGATTCGTTGATTTTTTCTTAATTTCTAATAAATGTTTGTTGAAACCTCAATCAGGTACGTAATTTTTGGACCTATTATTGCAGTTGATAAGGTATTACCAAGGGCTTGCTTGCAACTAGTACTGTAATTTTTTTGGTCGAACCAACTCGAAATACTTATTTTTGTCGTATTCGACTACGTTTAAGATGAAAAAAAAAAGAAAAACGAAATTATATATTTCTCTGAATCCGATGAGAAAAAAACTGGGATCTAGTTATCCTAGGCAAACTAATCTTGAATTTATGCTAAACGCACAGTTACTAGTGGAATCCGAACCACACAAACTCATGAAATCGGTTTCGCGCCCCTATTATCGGGGGTGGCCATGGCGAAAAGGCCCAAGATAAACTACACTTTTCGCGATCTCGGAAAAAATCTACTCACCACTATAGGCCTCATGTCGGTGTCTCGAGCAACCCGGTGCGTTACCCAAGGGAAGAAGACGTCGAGGAATGTTTGACGTTGGTTTCAAGTTCACCGGCGGTTTTATACCCTCCTTCTTCGTTCCCCCCCAAGGTGCACCGTCTGCACGGAGATATCGCTCAAAATTCGGCCGGCCGAAAAATCGGGTCACCTTCTCTCACCTCCAACGGAAAACAAGCGGCGATCGCGGATCTGTATCAGCGGCGCACGGCCGCCCCGAGAATTCGTTAATCCCGGTGGCTAAGGCCCAGTTTTTTTGTAGGTAAGCGATTTTGGCTTCAGCGTGAGAAATGCAATGTTGTTATTGGTCAATTTTGAATAAGATTGTGATCTGATTGAAATTGACCAATAACAACACTGCATTTTTCACCGCCATTATTGCCAATGCCGAAATCGCCTAGCAACAAACTGGGCTTAAAGTAGCCGAAAGATGGGGTTTGATGCATTAAGAGTATTCGCACCAAAAATATACTTTTTTTTATTTTGGTTCTATAATGAAGTCATTATGAAAATTAAAGTAAAAATATATGAAATGCGTATCGAAATAGCCTCTGTTTCGATACGCGTTTTTTATTATTCGGAGGTTGGTACAACCGAACTGTCAAATGAAAGTCAGAAGAGTTAGGCCCAGCCAAGGTGGATACAGGATGGTGAAACAGCTTCCTATTAACAAGCACTAGAATAAACTGTAGACCTTTGCCTACTTGATTTCATACCGTAGTAATATTTCCTGAAATTAACAGAGATGGCGACATACCTTGTGTCGGTAAAACAGAAACTGTGCTTCTGTCATCTTTTTATCAGTTTCATCTGTTCTAGATGAAAAATGACTGAGAAGAGTCAAAATATCAATATTCATTCCAGATTTATCGAAAATATATTGTTTTACTGTCGTTTCAAGTCACGTATGTCAGATGTGAACCACAGAAATACGTAAGCAACAGAAATCTTCTTCGATAATCGATCTTACCGCCATCTTCATTCAAGTCGTGGAAATATTAGTACCTTCTCAAACGATCTACAAGTTTTTCGCAGAAACAATTGAAGAGCTGTTTCACCATCCTATATCCACCTTGGGCCCAGCTTACTTCTGATCGATTTTGGATTTGATGATACTAGCAGTGAAAAACTCAATGTTTTTATTTTTATGGTTAAATTTCAATTCAGGGTGTGATTTGATTTGAATTCACCAATAAAAACAATAACAACATTGTATTTTCACCGCTGGTATCGCAAAAATCACAATCACTAAACAGTAAACTCGGGCTTTACGCTTGTACGTCAGATTTAGAATATTTCAATGTCATCATTGTTGAAGCACTCCTCGCTATCGATCGTCGAACTCCAAACAACGAGTGTGACAAAATAGCGTCTTATAAAACTTGTATCATACCTACTATTTTAGTAGGTATGAAATTCTCTGTATGACCAATTATTCCTTGAGAAAATTCACCGCAATGTTTAGCAGTTATGGTTTTTGCGGCTAAAGCTCACCCTTTGTTGTGTATAATCTCCGAATGGCAAGACTTATTTTTTTTATTCGGCTAATTCAGGAGTAATATGAATGAACAGAAATAATTCTGATCATTCTGTGGTATAAGATAATATTGCATAATTTTTATTCGGTTGGATATTCTGATATCGAATAAAGCTTGTAGTTGATTTTGGTTGATCAATAGTATTCACTCACGAAAACGTAACCGCGTGTGAAAATATCATGAAGTGCACTGAAATAATTAATAAATTTCCTTATATAAGAAATTTTTGCAAGGAATTTCATAGCTTATATATTTTAATTTCTGTAGATGATTCATATTATTCAGTATAATAAGTAGTGATCATCAGTGCAGCACTAGGATGTGAAAAAGCATTATGCGAGCAGAGATTCTGGAAGTCATCATATTATCATTCTGTAATCGAGTTTATTCAGAAGATGATGGGAAGAGTCCGAACCATTCGAATAAAAAAACTAGTGAGTTACTCAATTCATCCAGAATCCACAGTCATCAAGTTTTTCACCCTGATCACGGTTAAGTGGAGTTTCCTACTTTGGTTGTTGTCGAACATAGAGTGGTAATATTTTTTGTGATAATCAAAACATGTTTCTTGAATGAAACACGCTATAGATCTACATATGTTTTATTACAGACGAGTTTTACGATACATAACGAGTTTATTAGCCCCACTTTAGACTTATTCAAGATCTTCCTGAATAAATCAATCTAACTTCAGCGCTCTCTGAATAATCTTTTATGTAATTTACTTATGAAAGTGCGAGTTTTTGGCGAAAAATATATATATTAGATCGGCTTTCTAATAATTGAAAATCTATTGGGAATTCACAATGTTCGCAATATTTTTAACTAGAACTCCCTCTAGTGAAAATGCAGGTAGAAAAATACATCCACCCTGATGGTGAGACGTCTGTTATCGAATTCAATGCATTGACAATAACAAGTGGCGATAACAAAAACAATAGACGAAATTCATCAAGTTCACCATCCTCTCGGCAATATTCTTGAAGATCATATCGAGCGTCCTAGATTATCGCCGAGCCAAGGATGGTCACTGTCAGCCCCAGAAGAAAGTGATGTCCAGCCGGTAGGAAGTACCGGCGTTAGTCCAGGCAATTACATTTCGAACTTTGGCTTCACTGAATCATACGACATAAAAGTTTTCACTCTCTTTAACGCACACTTTCCGTGTGAAGGAATACATTAATACTTTATCGGAAGAACGAATGTATTTGTCTTGTATTCGTATATGTTTCACTTCGAATTTCATTGAAATGAGTCACGTCTGGTTGAGAGTGTTGAGTGAATATGGACTGTATAGGTTTGTTGGCTACGTGACAATGTAAATTGTTTTAAAAAAATGGTCACCTGGAAACAATATTTCAGACAATAAGTAGTGGTTTCACGAGTGAAAATTTCCCAAAATGAGGTTCATTGGTCTGGTGTTCAAAAATGTTTCCTAAAAGGGTGTTACAGCCATTTGAAGTTCGGTCCTTGAATGCAATTATATTCTATTCAAATATAAGAACGAACATTTTCCAGCTTCTAGTATATACCTATAAATATTAGTGAAAATAATTTGAAGGGAACTTCAGATAAGATCACTACAAAATGTTGACTAATTGAGGGTCGTTGAGGGTTGAAAACCATAGTGAAAATAATTTGAAGGGAACTTTATATAAGATCAATACAAAATGTTGACTAATTGAGGGTCGATGAGGGTTGAAAACCATAATATTATAGCTTCATCAGGTGGAATGAAGCTATATTATAGCGAAACACGTGTGTGGTCTGTGACCCTCAATTATTAGTGATAATCTTGCAGTGTTATGCATTCGTTTATCGCTCAATCATGGATTTTCATCAAGTATTGGCCTCATCTATTCAAAAAATAAGATGATTTTTTATTTTCATATAATTATAATATAATTTAAATTTAAATAAACAAGTCAATAAATATAAAAATTTTAATAAAATAACATATGAATCATATTTACATGAACTGCTTCAAATAAATATATAATAATAATTGAAAGTACCTATGTCGATATGGATTTTAGAACAAGGTAGTAAGATTTAATTGGAAATCATAAAGTTACATAAATCTATATTGCTAGAGAACTCATATCACAGTGCATGAATTCTTCAGTGTTAGAGAAAGCGTTTTTTATCAAATGATGAATTATCCTCGACATGAATATATCATCTTCAATATTTTTATGAAAACCTTCGAAATTTCAACTGCTCAGATTGTCTTAGTGAGTAAGTGGAATATACGACATAGGTAATTGATTACGTCATTATGCTTAATTCCAGTAATAAAAAACAGATTCCAACCAGATAGATATGAATCGAGTTGATGAATATTTATTTGTACAACAATTTAGGAACCAAGGTAATTAAAACATGCATTTCAAAATGATATCACAGTTGACCTACTTCTCAAGTAAATGACGCAAAATGCATTTTTCCGTGTAGACGGTTCACTGGACTATAAGTAGTCAGCATAAATGAAAGTGATAGTTACAATCCCAAAATGAATTACCAGAATCTTATGGTAACATTTTCGGAAAAAAATAGAATATTGCGGTTGATCGCACATCTCGTGCACAAATCGAGATTTGTTACGAATTATTATGAAATAGAGGTATTATAAAAATGTACACAATGAAAGACTGAATATTTGCGATAATGAACTAGGAATACTTTCTCTCAAGGTCAATGCTAAGCAACGATGTGAATTGTGAATTTATCGATACCGTTTAGTTGTTGTACAATAATACTCTTTTAACACAATCGATAGTAAGTTATGAAAATAATCTACCGTTTGTTGAAGTTCGTTGTTCGAGATCTTTTATGAATTCTCTGATTTTGAATATTGTTTGGCATTTAGGCATACTACCTATCTTTTAGATCACGAAATTATTATTTTCCCTACATACACTGTACCTACGCCATAGTGAAATATGTTTTGTTTGTATTTCTTTGTTGGTGGGTGGAGATAATATTTTTTTCCGACGACCTACCTAAAATACGTATTATTTCGCACTGAAAACTAGTACCCAAAATAAGATATTTCCGAGATATTTCGCACTAGTGCGATTACCTAATATAGTTAACTATACTCTGATTTTTATACTCATAGGTAGCTGTGACAATGACATATCTACAAACGATTTCATAACATTATAGTACAAATGTGATTTACCAAGTAGATAGGTACCGAATCGTATATAATTTGTTCAGTTTTCTTTGCTGCAATGTCATCCGACGATGAAATGATAGATTCTACTCCCCCAGAAGGCCCAGAAGTATGCAATTTAGGTTTGATAAAAGTAAATAATAGTATTCCGTTAGTACTGAACAATTGTTCAAATATTACCATCAATAATTATGTTTCCATTAATATTTCATAAATACAGACCAAAATGTACCCAAATATTTTTGTTAAATGTTCAATAAAATTCGTTCTCTTGGTGTGATAGATCTTTCTTATATGCTTCTTCAGGCAATCGAATTGGTTTCCTGTAAAAATGAGTTGTAAGGAGGTAATACAGTCATGCGAAATTAAAATCCGACATACCTATGTTTTCCATGTAGGTCGTCGAAAAAGTATAGTGTACAACTAGTGCGGAAATTGGATATTTCATACTCGTTTGACAATATACTATATGAAGATACCCGAGCAGTCTTCGTAGAATAATGTTGACCTTCTATGTGGAATAAAGGTTGATGAATGGTAATGGTGTTACCTTACTAGTTAAATCGAAAGTTTCAATCACACACAAACTTGCTGGAAAGATATATCAGAGAGATAATTCAATCGAAATGACTTCATCATTCGAAAGCATGGTTTGTTAAAGCTCTAGTGAGAATTGAACTCATCCAAGTTGAATATTTCAGGGAAAATATTTCATTCGGTTGAATGCACTGGAGTTTATAGTGGGTGATGCTTGACCAACATTCTTTTGTTTATAATTTATAATAATTTTATCATGACGGACAGACATAATGAGATTGAGGAGGTATAAAAAATGCTGCAAAAGTATGGGGAATGTGGACTACAAGCAAGGTTTTTGCCAGGAAAGTAGTTGTTTTCTGCTCGTAGTCTACCATTTCAAACATCTCAGATGTTTTTTATGTGAATTGTTGACGTTCGAAATTTTAAATCTCATTTTGATTATTCCGTTGCTTAGTGAAGTTGGTGGATATTTCCTTCGTACCATGCAAGGTGGATATAGGATGGTGAAACAGCTCTTCAATTGTTCCTGCGAAAAACTTGTAGACCGTTTGAGAAGAGAGTAATATTTCAGCTACTTGAATGTAGATGGCGGTAAGATCGATTATTGAAGAAGATTTCTGTTGCTTACGTATTTCTGTGGTTCGCATCTGACAGACGGGACTTGAAACGACATTAAACAATATATTTTCTATAAATTTGAAATGAATATTGATATATTGACTATTCTCAATCATTTTTCATCTAGAACAGATGGAACTAATGAAAAGATGACAGATGCACAGTTTCTGTTTTACCGATACAAGGTATGTCGCCATCTCTGTTAATTTCAGGAGATATTACTACAGTATGAAATCAATAAGGCAAAGGTCTACAGTTCATTTTAGTGCTTGTTATCTTGTTAATAGGAAGCTGTTTCACCATTCTATATCCACATTGGTACCATGCTATATGTGTAATGCAGGAATTACTAGACTGCTGCAAGAAAACATTAAAATCATAAAATACGACGGTAATATCCCTGCCCAATTAATATATAAGTGTTCCTAATACACTACATCTGCATACCTTAATGTAGAATGCCATCTTATACAGGCCATAGCATAAGAAATCTCGCTTATAAACCACTTTCCCTGTCAATTCGGAATAACACTTTGTAGTCGTCATCCTAACAAATGGCTAATAATGTGCAACTCAAATATTTGTTTTCGATAGCAAAGAGATATATCGACCTATTTTTTCCTCGACTACATACATACATTTGAAACCCACGCATCAACTGAGAAGTTGTTGCTCGCTTCTTTATGCTGATGAGAGTGAAACTCAAAGTTACAGGGCGATCCACACAAAATCGAGTAATAGCAATGATGGTTTTAATGATAATGCACAGGGTGTCCCGAAACTATGATGCCATATCAAAAAACCTTGGATACTGCCAATTCGTGAGATCTGTATTTGGTCGTACATCAGCATGTCCACAACGCGTTGTGGCTTATTATTTTTTTTGCTCACTGAGCGTTTTCGCTTTTTGGGCGTAACAAGAGTATAATTAATGAAAAACTCTTGACCTCTGGTTCTTCAGCATCAGTATGGAATTTATTCGGTTAATATTTCCTTTCTCTTTGTGTGAACCCATCTCATACTTTTCGAGATTGGCGAATTTTTATAGTCATTTTGATTTGTAGTTGTTTGTAACCTCCCACGAAATTAACATTATATTTTAATGTTCATTACATCTATTCACAATCGATGAACCTGAGTGGGAAGACTTTGCTTTATGGAATTTCCGTATTATCGAGATATAGAGGAATCCTTTTACATTTTATTTATGAAGATCGCCGATACATGATTTGAAAGTAACTTTAGCATGTGAGACCAAAGCATGTTACCGATATTATGTGCTAATTAAACACTTTTTGAGGTATTTTTATGGGATTATTTGAACATAGGATTATATTTTCTCTTTCAAACATTACATAACAAGCTTTTTGTTTCAGCTGGTACTCTGAATTGAGGATGAATAAAATTATTGAAAAAGTATAAGAAAAAATAAATAGTTGCCGAATCCGTTTAAGATTATTCTCAAATATGCAGGTTCTTCCGATATGAGGCAGGTTGAAGTATGTATAATGATTTTTTCGAATAGATAAGGCCGATACTTGATGATAATCCATATTTGACACTTAACTAATGTATAGCACTACAAGATTTTCACTAATGGAGGGTTATTATGCTCATTTGAATAGAATGAAAGCTATTAAGAAGCCCAAGTGTTGAATTCAAAAAACAACTTCACAGAAAAATGTACGCACAGGCAAAAAACATGAATTTTTCAAGGTAAGATGATCTAATCTGCCACAATTCAAGTTCTCTTATGACGATATGATATTTGCATTGATGTGGATTTGGTAAAAGTTATATCAAACGATGCTCAATTATGTATATTTGTTTTCCTGAGTTTGTGATTTTATACTCCTTCTCATCATTTTGTTAGCACCAAACAATATATATCTACCTATCTTCCAAAATGATACTTTTCTTCTTCAAAAACACAGTCACAGAATAATGTCTTCGAATTGATTCGAATATCGAATCAAAGGTAATTTGTGAAAATCATCAATATATTTGTTTTATTCTGAAGGACGCAAAGATTTTGTGAGTTAGTACCTACCTCTAATCACGGTTCAAACACAGCGGCGTATCCGGTAAAATCCGGAGGAATATCACAAAAAACATCGATAACCAAATGGTAGTACTATAGCATTTACACAATGGTACTAGTTGATAATTAAAACGAATGACAGTCTACGAGTTCTGAATTTATTCTCACCAGACAGCTGTGGCGTTCGTTCAATAAAATTTGACCCATCTTTTAAATATTCACAATCATAATTTATACCTACTATGGATGAAGTTTCAGATGGAAATAATTCAAATGGTTTTATTGACAAATCATTCATTTGTGGTGTGAATAATATAATATATATTACATGCAATACTAAAATGTAGTTTTGGTTGTATTCATCATTATATTGAACCTATATAGTGTTCATTGAAATGACTTCAAACCTAATTTAAATTAACTTATAAATATTCGATATTGGTAGTTTAGACACATTACTATAGAACACGTGCTAGATATTTACAGTTCTCCATTATTTACCAAGATATTTTCTCACTATCTTCATTTGCCATGATTAGAAACGTGTTACTTGTAAGACAATTTTTATACCTTTGTTGTGGTACCTGTACTATTGATGATTCTGACAAATGATTCAGAATGTATAGCCACTTTTTTAAGTCATAACGAAAACGGTCGATGCATATGGCATCAATAAGGATGATAAAAACATTCAGACAGGTTTTCTGTGTGGGATGAGTTTATCTAAAACGATTCATAAAAAACGGTATATGTAAGTACGTATATGGGCCTTCCCATACAATTTCACCCTTATACCCCCCTTGGGCCCGTTAATGTTTTCATTTGAACACGGTTACGTTCCTTATATCAACAAATTTGTAATTCGATTATCGTGCATTATATGAACATTATGCATCCTTCAATTTTCACCTAGGTGGGATTTCATCAGATAAAATTCAGAAGTGACACTTCGGTAGTTGTTACATTCTGAACAGTGGGTAATGGTGTCAAAATAAACAATGAAAGTACTACTGGTAAGAGATTATTATTAATAAGATAAGAAATAGATTGATAAACATCCATTAATAATTATGAGACGATATATATTATTAACTCAATCACTCTGAGTGGAAGATTTGTATCTATTTGATCGAATCAATTAAATGAGCTAGAAAGTATACTCAATGTGAATATTCGAATATATTGCCTTCTTATGATGTACAATTCGAATATGGTCAATTTCTAAAGTTTCATAGCTATTATGTTATCATTTCATTTCACGAAAGGAAAATCTATTATGTACACAGTATAGAATGTTGTGGACATGGAAATTGTTTTAATCTATATTTACTTTCTAGTATTCGCCAATGTTTTGATGATGATTCCTTAACGGCACACTTTGTAGAAACATCCTGTGGAGTAATTATTTTATATTCGATTAGAAATAGATTCGTATGAAAAACAGGATCCTTACTACGACGATATCAAATTAATAACACAATGTTTTGATTGCAGATTATTTCGGGACTCTTCCTCATCGTGCATGGAGAAGATCCTGGCTACTTTTATTCACCACCCCCAATACACCAAACACTTCCCGAGTCACCAACAAAAAACATCGACATCAACAAATACGTTTACTTCTTCAAGGCACCACCCGCCGAAAAAAAACCACCCAAAAAAACGACCATAAACACACCACCGCCCAAGAAAAACTACAAGATCATCTTCATCCAAGCACCCGAACCACCAGCACCAGAGTTACCGGTCATCCCCCAGACCGAAGAGAAAACCATCGTGTACGTGTTGAACAAGAAGCCCGAGGAGCAGCCAGCAGTGTTCTTGCCAACCCCCAAGCCGTCTTCCCCGGAGGTTTATTTCATCAACTACGGCCTCCAGAAGAAAAATGCTACACTGGAACAACCCAGCTCAGAAGAGGTCCCCACAAAATCTGAAGAGGCAACTACGAGAGGCTCGTTCAAAATCCCCAGCCAGTACTTGCCCCCAGCCACTCAGTATGGCAGCCTGGACATCCCTATGGGGGTGTTGCCGAAAGCTTCAGCCTCAACTCAGTATTTACCCCCGAGAACTTCTTATGGGGTGCCGATAGAGGCGGAAGCTGAAGAGGTCACTGCTTCGCCTCCTGGAAATTCGGTTGCTGTGGAGGCTGCTTTGGAGAATTCAGTGCCCATCAGTACGTATTTGCCCCCCAAAACTTCCTATGGGGTGCCAGTGGAGGCAGGAGCGTCCCCAAATGGGGATATCGGGACTGCCAAAAGGGAAGTGGATGGGGAAGATGAGTCTTACAGGGGTCAGGTGAGGAATAGCAGATCAGCGTTGGAAAGAGTGGCTGATTTTGAAGGATTCCAACCGTATTTGTATTTTCAAAGGCGATCGGCAGTAGAATGAATGGCGATTCTGGATTGGTTGAAGGATAAATGTAAAATATATTGAGTACCTACCTATGAAGAACGGTCTGTCAAAATTTTCTTCAACCAGTAAACCTTTCTGTTCGGGATCATTGTACCATTTTTTGTATGAAAGATATATGTATGAAAAGATTGTATACATCTATCATTTCCTATAATTAATGGTTGAAATTAAATTTATCAACAAGGTGTGAAAAATCGTAACCCCGATTTTATTTATAGTTGAATTATTTTAATCTGTCATGCAGTTGTCTAAAACAAGTATTTTACTGATGATGTTATGCATTTAATTTTTTCACTTTAAGATTATTTTCTGACAACGCAAGTATGAGAAAATTTACATCAACGTCATCAAAAATTTGTTTACAATGCTGGTTGTCATGCTTTCAGAAGTTGGGGCAAACTTTTTTCGCTGTCATAATGACAAAAAACCTGACATATAGCATTTCTAGTGCATGACTTAAATTGTCAATGTGAATCATTGATTGTATCGGTATAAAAAGTACCTTAATTACAGTGTTTGATTTATAAAAACATCATACGAACAACCTAAACGTATAGGTAATAGTATTCAGTTCCCAAAAATTGAATCTCATCTGTTATTCATAACCGACGATTTTTACAAGTTTTTTATGCAGATTCGTAGACACGCTTCAAATTTGTATGAGCCTTAATTCGTCTAATCAAACCTCCTGAATATCGAACACTACATGAATTTCTCCAAAAATATTTCATACTTACTATATGTTGTGTTTTCGTATTCACGTCTGGTTTAGATGACTTACCTGCAAAAAATAAATATATTTGAAAATTTGATATGGAAGCATGGATTGGAAATTATGATACATGACCGAATTCTCAATAAACTGATTGAACAATGAATATGTCAATAATCCAATAAAAATGAACTGACTTTCATCGATTTATTTTCGATTATATGACGTGGACTTCTTGAAGAAATAGTTGTAGATAAAGTATAGTATTCAGTTCTTCAAATGGTTTTGTTACCCACTCAGATGAATATCCATCTTAGTATAATAACCATCAATACGTCATGAATTATTTATTATATAGGATACTCAACGTGTAAATTCCACAAATCTGCAGATGATTCATATTCATTTCGCAGGGTTGTCAAATTGAAAACAAAATGAGTGTTTCATTGTACACCAATTTAGTTCAAGTGATTTTGCTATTATGATACACTATGTGGAGTTGATAATTTTTAAAAATACGCACTGAATACGAAGTTTCAGAAGGGCCATATTTAGAAATATTATTCACTGACTTCAATGTCGAAATTCAATGAAATTCAGACTTTCAACTTCAAATTCACTAAAATTCCGACTTTGATCTCAGAATTTTAATTTTACTGAGTTCAACTTCTATGTCGTCATACATCTTTATGATTTTTTTCTTGTGTAAATAATAAGTAGGTACCTAGGTTTATTTTTGAATTCAAAATTGAAATTATGCTTCATCCTTTCATTTTGTTGATGTTTCATAAAAATGTAGTTGAATATCATGTGATTATCATTAGCCTGTCAGTACAGGACTAGGTCATTACGTAATTCAATCCAAATAATAACGATGACTGATTTACAGACTACTCTACTCCGTTCACTTTTACTTTCACTCAAGATTCTCATTCGAGTCACATAACCTACAAAAAAATTACGAGCCCATCAATGTCCAATCTCAATCGATTTCGAAATTCTCATCGAAATTATTGGAAATTTCATCGACACCGTAAAAATAATTGGCCAATTATAAAAAATTCGATTACCGGAATATAGGCAATAACCCCATTCTACGGAAAAGATGCATTGATTCATTAATTGTAAATTGAATGGATGTTTCACGAGGGAGATTTCTTTCCAATCGTACTGTACTTGAAGAATATTTTTTCGGGGATATTGAAAAAAATTAAACCATCCAGTAAAAAAATATTTGATTTATTTGTCACCGTATTACTAGAGCTATAATATAGAAAAACATACAAAATCCTACTTATGTTGGTCATATTTACAATTGCGTGAAGAACAAATAATATATCACATCTCCAACGGATCACGAAAAGCATCCAACAATCATCCAACCACTAACTTCAATTCCTCCAACCCGCACAAGAAGAAAAACCAGTTGGACTTGACTTAGTGTTGGTAGCCGGGAGGACCGTATTTGGAGGAAACCCCAGCAGAAGAACCGCCGATTCCACCACCGATCGACCCAGAACCGTGGGAACCAAGAGTAGCGTCACTGATGGAACCCCCACCAAGGGAACCGCCTCCAATCAAACCCCCTTCAATGCCACCACCTCCAATTTGACCACCTCCAATTTGACCGCCTCCAATGATACCACCATCAACGCCACCAATAGCACCACCACCAGACACGCCCTCCTTCTTGGTGTTGTACTTGATGAAGTAAACCTCCGGCTTGGAGGGCTGCGTGGGCTGCGCCTGGGGCACTACGATCTCTGGCTGCTCCTCTGGCTTCTTCACCAACACGTAGACCAAGGTCTTCTCCTCGTTCTGGGGCTGCACAGGGATCACAGGGGCGACTGGCGCAGGTGGAGCTGGGGCCTTGATGAAGATGATCTTGTAGTGCTTCTGGGGGGCACCCACCACCACAGGGCGCTGTGGGCGGGCCTCTTCCGGCTCCTCGGGGGCTACGTGGACGTAGACGTGCTTGTGGACGGTCGCAGGTCCCGACTGGATGACGGCGGGGCCTTGCGAGAAGCCTCCCTGGCTGGCTCCGGAGGAGAAGCCTCCCTGGCTGGCTCCGGAGAAGCCTCCCTGGCTGATTCCGGAGAAGCCTCCTTGGCTGGCGCCGGAGAAACCGTCCTGGCCGATTCCGGAGAAGCCTCCTTGGCTGATTCCGGAGAAGCCTCCCTGGCTGATTCCGGAAAAGCCTCCTTGGCTGATTCTGGAGAAGCCTTCCTGGCTGATTCCGGAGAAGCCTCCCTGGCTGATTCCTCCATGACCTAACTCGATTCCGCTACCAGATGAACCGAATCCTTGGATTCCTCCAAGGGAGAGGCCTGAGGAGGGGGTTCCGTATTGTTGGGAGGGGATGGATGCTGGGGAGGGGTAGTTGTAGCCCACTGGGGGTTCTGGACGGGCGCAGACTACTGCCACTAGGGCTGAAATGAACTAGAAAAAACAAAAATGGAAATGAGGTATGTGAGAGTCTATCAGCATATCGATCAAGGTGGATATAGGATGGTGAAACAGCTCTTCAATTGTTTCTGCGAAAAACTTGTAGATCGTTTGAGAAGGTACTAATATTTCCACGACTTGAAAGAAGATGGCGGTAAGATCGATTATCGAAGAAGATTTCTGTTGCTCATGTATTTCTGTGGTTCTCATCTGACAGACGTGACTTGAAACGACAATATATTTTCTATAAATCTGGAATGAATATTGATATTTTGACTCTTCTCAATCATTTTTCATCTAGAACAGATGAAACTGATAAAAGTATGACAGATGCACAGTTTCTGTTTTACCGACACAAGGTATGTCGCCATCTCTGTTAATTTCAGGAAATATTACTACGGTATGAAAGCAAATAGGCAAAGGTCTACAGTTTATTCTAGTGCTTGTTAATAGGAAGCTGTTTCACCATCCTATATCCACCTTGATATCGGTTATTGATGCAGTTTTCATGGCAGTACAAGATACAGATGAATATATATATATTTATAGTTTTCATTCATAGAGCGAAAATACCGAAAAAGTTAAATCAATTGAAATTAGATGAAACGAGGCAATATCTTTTACTCCATTTATTCATTCAAATGACTGATGGGCATTCCAATGAATAATGGATATATAGTGAGTGTTATTAAAGTGCCGATCATAAACTTTGATACGCTTATCCAATCACAGAGCAATTCAAAATTCCATCATAAAATATATTGTGTATTCAGAAATGCATGACGGGTTTTACTTCAATAACTCGAATTTGTTACGATATTGAATTTATCGAATGATATGGTACCACACACGTAGAATTATCAATGACAATTGGTTACATCTAAGGAATTAATGAAAATATAATTATCATAATATTCCTGCCTGCTTTGTACCAGGTGTAATATAGCACCCGCTACATAACAGAGATGCAAATTCAAGATTTAATTGACACTAGTCGCTTATTCTTATGTCGGCTATGGCATGGTCATGAATAATAAATTTTATTATGAATGAATCAAGTGAGATATTGAAGAAAAATCGAACGTATCACTCAGTGCTGTATACAGTGGACTATTTTGAATACTGAAGTGTTTTATTACCAATGAAGTTTTTCAAATATTATCTACTCAGTAGGGGCTCACTTGATCTTCAGTATTGGTGATTAGCCAACTGTTTAATGAAAAGAAAGGTAGTTAGAAACTGCAAAAAATTTGAAAAGAGCTGTGCTGTGAAAAATTGCGCTGTTTAAAAATTTTAGTGGTAAAAATCAGTGGTATTTATTTGGAAAATCGAACCAAATGGTAACTGTAACTAAGAAAATTTTGAGGAATTATATGAAAATATAACATATGGTAATGACTAGTTGAATTGGCAACATCATACATAACCTCATCACGTAAACTCCAAGTATTGAGATCGAAACTTGTAGAGTGGTATTCAATGTATTAGCTAAAAAAATAGTAGATATAGTTTGGAAAAACAATGCTGCCGAATTATTGAGGATTTTGACAAAAATGTATTCATGAGCTCGTTTCACGAAGTCCGGCTGTATATATATAGACAAAAACGATGTGCACTTTTTTTTTCAGAACGTATATAAGAAAATCATTAATTTTTTGTGAAGTTGAGGTCAAAAAAATAATTTTGTTCCGCTAGCTTCAAGAAGATCCGAAGATCGACCGCGTTTACCCATCTGCATCAAGCACTGCACACCAACGAAATGATTGTGAAAGGCCGAAAGAAGACCACTCAACGTTTCCGCACTTCTTTGCACTCAATTAACGTCCGAATGACCACTGCTAAGAACATCTTTCGACGGTCTACTTACCAAAAACGGTCTCATCTTGACTCGTGTTGGACTATGTGGTGATTGACGATATACCTAAAAGTCGAGTACTTTTTATAGGCGATCCGCTTCACCCCTCCAAGAATCAGAAGAGAATCACACTCTGTACTATCACTCTATTCGGGGTTTTAATGAATTTTCAGGATGACGCAAACTCGACCAATGAGCCAGGCAATAGGAATTGGGTACGTGAACAATGCGGCCGTGGCTCCGGATAGTGATTCGTGAAAAAAATCCATTATTTGGGCTAATAAGTTCCCGAACAATGTTATTAATAAATACCTTCAAGTTCACATTATAACTTCGGATTTTTTTTATTTCGCGACTGCCTGAAAAGATAACCTATTAATGTTGTGGAACATGTTGCAAACCAGAGGAAGGATATTGGGAGAGGATAAAGGTATTGGATTTTTTTAAAGTTTGGAAGTTCTATATAGACAAGATATACCAATAAAGTTAGAGTATTTCAGATGGTATTCGATCTATATTAACTCTTTGAAAAATGATTAATTGATTACATTTTTTTCACTCAAACTGTTGATGCTGAAAGGTGACCAAATTATCGTGAGAAGATAGGTTTGATTTGTGGTAATGGCACGAAGGGAATAAATATCAAAACAGGGCTAAAATTATCTGAGCCGGCTCTGTTCATCGCGTCTATGAATACCTAAAACATTAAGTGTTCAATTTTCGTTAGATCAGCACAAAAACTTCATTTTGAACCGTTATTGATCAGTTATAAGTAATAATTTTCAAAAGTAGAAGAACCCACTTCACTGAAATTTTTTGGTGAATTTACAAAAATGCAAGTTCTGAAAAAACAAATGTTTTAGTATATTCTGTGTGGTATTTACCAGTAAAGTACTGCTTTCTCCTATAATATTCCGAATATTTCAATAATTTTTTTCCCGAATTTCTCAATATCCAACTCGAATGATGAAAAATCTCAACAGCAGATCTATCGATCACATATCAATAATAATCCATCAGGTTCAGACTATTTCCACTCCGTTGTGAAAAAAATTTAATTAACTCTCATATTTTCATTTATGCAACTTCTGCGTCTCGTTTTTTTTTTTCCTGTCTCCAATAATGAACTATGCCAATGCTGAATTACGCAATGTGCAAGAATATCAACTTCTGATTAACAGCGTCAATAAAGATTTTTTCTTCATATCTTCACTCAAATTTATTTAAATTATTTATCATGACATTTCCCTATACAGGATGTCCCAATATTATAGACGCCAATATCACAACACGAAGTCTAGGACAATCCTGAAAAAATTTTATGTGAAATTAAAAAAATCCCACTTTGCTATATCAGAAGCTTCATATTTTAGTGCATGCTTCTTTACTTGAATTAGATTTCTCAACTGTTTTTAGGTCAATTAAATATCTACTGCGAGATCTACTGTCATTGTGAAAAATATCTTGTGAACATACTTTCACTCACTTTCGATTTTTTACATTATGTTTCGAAATTCAACAAAATGTAAAAAAAATGTTTTACTGTACACCTACCTATCAAATAAATTAGACGGTACTTCAGTCCTAGGTATCCAATTCAATAAAATACTGATAATTACACAGACTACATCCAACTATGGTGAAAAATCGAGCAAATTACATGGTCTCGTCAATAATACCAATCAAATTTCTTTCACCTTGTCTGATCGATTGATTCTGCTTTCAACCTTGACCAGTTTAGCAGGTCTCCAATAATGTAAGGATGGTATCCCAGATGAATTTTTGTCTTGTTTAAATTGATTTTCATCATATATATCTACAAACACGTATAAAAAAATCAGTTTAATGAGACCTGTCACACTTTTCCACCATTTTTTTAGATCGCCGGAAGTGAGATTGCTTGTTGAGATTCGAGCAGAAATATTTATGTAGGTAGAGCCAAATACAGAAAACAGCCTCACAGCGAATCTCATCAATTTTTCAGCAAAGATTTTTGAATCGAGCCAATATTTAGCAGTGATGCGATCAAATTTTCGTCAAGTCCTGAAATATTCCTGCGACCTCGTATTTCAAACTTTACAGACGATCTGTAATCTTAGCAGAAACCCTTCGGTCAGTAACAAAAGATCATTATTCCAACTGTCGGCATGAATAGACGCCAACGGAGCATTATGCGACATGAATAACATGCTGTACATTAGTATCTTTGTCGAGGATCTTATGAGATATCCATAATGAATTGGATGACTTCAGTTTCAGAAATCGAAGTTAGAAAGTGAATCGCCAGACAGATGATTTAATAGAAACATTCATTAGACCTCAGGAGTTACTTATATATACGTTCTAGAAATACATCAGCGAACAATTTCATGTATCATTCAAATTATGTAACCGTGAAGAATGTTTCACGGATCTTCTATGGTATTTATTGCTCAAAATTTTAGTCTAAATTATTGCCCAATGGATGATTATCATCACTATGGAAGGTTTCAAAATAGTCGAGACAAGATGATGAAAATATACTTGATCTCGATAGAACTCAATTTTTCAACTGTCTCTCTGTCCAGCTCCGAGAGAAAAAATGTTGCATAGTGTGACTGAAAAAATAAAATCGTTTCAAAGAAAATCAATTTTAAACAAGAAGACATCTTATGGTTTGGCAGGATATTTTTTTAACAATAGAAAATTTACGTATATCAACAGGAAATATCTAGGTAAATGTATTCGTATTCCACATCACATCTTTCTGTTTTCAAAAGAATAACAACTTATTTCAAAGTGACTTTTTTTAGCGAGGGATTTGGCATTGGGAAACCCGTTTGCCACATTTTTCAAAGTGACGTCTTTTTGAAATGAAAGTTTTGTTTCTGTAATTCACCAGAAAAAAAATTCTCATGAAAACATAATTATTACAAAGTGAACAAGTAGCCAACGTACATTTCTGTTCAACGATATATCCTGTATAAATTCTTCTAGTTCGTTGCAGTATCACCAGAGGTTTATAATCAACTTTGAGTATACACACTTGTCCAAAATTTGAATCGATATCGATATTGATGCCTGGTCAGTAATCTCTTGGTCACTCGGTATGTGCAGTTTACATATAAAAAGTTTCAATCGTCTAAAAGATTTACTTAATTTTCATATGTAAAAAAAATATTGTGTTTCACCACATATTTTCTTATATACTCTAACTAGTCTGACTCAATAGCAATACTATCTTTGGATAATGAGAAAGATAGTAACTAGTGAACCAGAACAGGAAGATCTGAGTATTTACTTATGTTATAGCCACACAATTATATATAATGTTGAGAATCGATTGGTACGATCTTATGCGTGCATATTCATTTCCTCTAAATTTATGTTTCTTCTTCAAGAGTATTCCATTTTAAACTAGGTTGATGATTGCGAAATAAATAATCTACATGAATTCCAGTCTATTTATTGCATTATTTAAATATGAAATTTCCTGATGAAATTTTTTATGGACTCATTCGACAACAGTATAGTTGTGTTTTAATGGTTATAAATGTTATATTTGGAATACTATCAACATCAACCTACTTATAAAAAAACGCAACGCTACTGTGGAATGATTCTAGAAAAATTTCATGTATAACCATGCAAAGGGAACGCAGATTATATTCTTTTTATAGCCAAAGATGTTGAATAGTAATTCATTCTTGATTTACCTTGCTAGATATGATTTAGAATATGCAAAATATGTTCTTTGTCCATTTTGCCAATTTTGTCATAGGCGAGGAAGAATAATTTATAACCACACACGAATATTTGGCAGATTAGCCAAACATCGAAATTTTATTTTTAATTTCATTTCATGGCCTTCTTTCATCAACTTCTACTGAACAAAGAAAATACCTCTGTGATTATGTTTGTATTCAGTTCATTTGGAATTTAGATGGTCCCCATTGAAACGAATTATTTGAAAAGTTGAAAAACATTGTGATGTATTTTTTCGTGTGTATTTCAAATAACTGGAAATATCAAAATTGGATAATTATACGAGATTCATGGCTCCCTAGATCAAATAGCGTTCGCGGGCAAAACTATAGAGGCTAAATTGATATACACTGAATCTGTAACTTTGAATGTCGATTGAAATATGTCAAAATAAAGGAAGTCTCGTATAATCACACTAATTTATTATGCATTCAACGAAAGCAGAATTTCTCATGGATGCAAAAATGAAAGTTAATTAATTGATCAAGATCAACCGGCAGTAGCACTAGATTATTGAAATTTCACTAAAAATTCGATCAGACTAATATGGCTTTTCGACACGACGAGCAGATGCTGCATAATATTGAAATTAATATGTTTTCAACTCAGTTTCGAAGCTTTGTATGTGATCACTTTTAGAAAACAGTCTAGTTCTATAATTCAACATTTGAAAATAAATGTAGTTTCATATCAAATGAAACGCGTGACCCCCATTTGAATATGGAAAATTTTGAATTCCTTTCGCTCAAAAATGATTGTATAAACTCGATAAGTCAATATCGGTTGTGTTTGGAAAATAATCCAATAACAAGATAGAGTTTCGTGAGAAGTATAACATCTTATTTTTATCTGAATAGAGGTGCTCAAATTTCATGATATCAGCAGCTCATGATAAGAAATCGAGATAGATATATAGAAAAACATACATACATTCATACATGCTTGGCAAAAATTGAATTTGAATATGAAACCGATAACGTGAAGAAATACGAGGTGTTCGCAACTTCAATTTTGTCTGTCATTAGTGTCATTGACAGATTGTCTAAGGGTGAGTTCCCAATGCAGCATTTTTGCTTCTCGCGTCGCGCGTCATGCACTCTGATTGGTGAATTTTGAATTCAGCTTCACCAATCAGAGTGCATGACGCGCGACGCGAGAAGCAAAAACGCTGCATTGGGAACTCACCTTAATGTCTAGCATGGAAGCTACAATTATCTTTTATAAGACTAAATGTGATGTTTCAGCAACCAAGCAGCCAAATTCAGAAATCAAAAAAACAGTTGTGTAGGAATTTGGATACTGCACCCCAATATGCGCTATATATAGGGTTTTCAATTTCCATAGGTACTACCCTTTAAAAATTTAAATAATTATGAGTGAAATATTTCTGATGAAATCATTTACTTAACTGTTGCATTCAAAATTATTTTATATATACCCTATGGTTAGAACAAAATCAAAAAACACATTATTGACTCACCTTTTACAAGTGCAAAATTACCCGTTTTAATAATCATTTCGGTTGCGAAACATATCAATTGTACAGGGTGATTCAGAATTCAATGTAGACATTTGAATAAAGTATTGCTTGGATCAAAATTAAACCTTTTTTTATAAACATATCTGTACTAAATTGCACCCCTTCGGGCTACAGTTACTGTAAACATTTTCCATTTTTAGTGTAAACAAATCTCTTGGTTGTGATAACTGACCAACAATAAGTGTCAACAATGATACAAACTTCGATATAGATATCGAAGCCCTCTAAGTTTTGTTAGTCTCATATTGTGATGAAAATAAATTATTTATTATAATACCTCAAATTTTAAATCACCCTGTAAGTACCTACTCGTCTTTCTACAAATACCTATGCCAAAATACTTTACAATATAATATCTAGGTTCTATGTTAGGTACCTTTTATTATTGGTGATGTACACAACGATTTTGAAACCAAATATTTTCCCTGCCTCGACCAGTGGCGTGCCGTCGGGGGGAGGGGGGTTGGGATTCAAACATCCCCAGAGATCCATCACTAAATCTAATGTTGTTGAAATGTTTGAGTTCAATTCACACAAAATAAGAGTTTTTAGTTAGGTTACCGCCAAATCCCCCCCCCCCATGAAAATTTTTACGGCACGCCACTGGCAGCGATTATACAATCCTCTTTTATTAAGAAAAGAGATGGATTTCGGGCCGAAATATTTAATCTGATGATTACCTACCGACTAATTACCCCGAAGAATTTTAAGAGTTTGGTGAAACTATTGTTTATTGTATAGGAGGAATGCGAGATGAAATTATTCAGAATCGTTATACTCAGTTGAAGAAATGCAAATTTAGTATTATTTTGATCTAACTGCCCGTTGGAACGTGATCGAAAGTGGTTGGGCAACGATTTAATCTATTCCAATCAAATTCGAATAAGTAAAATATCTATTTGAAATTCAAGATGTTCTACTATTCCAAAAGTGGATGAAGAATTCATTATTCCATTTCCAACACAATAATCATCATTATGCGGAGTATGCGGATAACTATCTTGATGATATCATACAAAATCAACACAAATATTCGTGATTAGGTACATTGATTGCAAAATCAAATATGAATAAATACATTTAACACATTTAGTAGACGAAATTTGATTTTTGCGTAATGAAATTTCATAAAACAACACTTTATGTTCAGGGTTGAAATCCAACATTTTGATCTTCAGACAACTGAAATGTGGATTCATGTAAGCATAAATTTGAACTCGAAAGAGTTTTAAACAAAAACCAATAATTTGAAATCAAGCAATGAGCATGGTCCAAAATAGGAGATTTTTTGAATATCAACTGTCAATTTACAATTTTTTTTTTATTTTTTTTAATTAATTTTGCTATGTCATCTCTTCTGTTCAGGTTTGATAAAAAACACTGTGGTATCATAATATAAGCAAAAATCTGTTTCGGAAGAAAGTGAATCATTATATATAGGTATATAGGCTATTAAATAGACAATTTCAGCATATTTTTCACTATGTCACTATATTTATATGCATAATAATAATGAAGAAAGTCTAAATGAAAGCGTCAGATCTCTTGTGGTTTCGTAACAAAGGGCACTAAATTTTGAAGTAGTGCGATAACATTAAAAATAAAGTGCTGTACAAATTTGGCAATAGAGGAAGTGAATTTCACATCATACATCGATAACGAAGGTAAGATATACCTCGTGATGAGAATTTGTCATCTCTTTTAGAAGGGAATGGTCGAGTGGGATCAAATCTGCAAATAACCTTGGCCACACTAATTTACGCCGTATTCAAATTCCATTATGCGGTTAATTGGGTAAACAGAAATCAGTCATGTTATTATGAAACCATTGAGTAAACCCGCACTTTAAGCATCGTATTTGAAAGTAAAAATCGAGATGAACGATATATTATAAGAAGTGAAGGGACGAATTTATTAAAGCGAGAAAGCGATCAATCTTTCACTTTAAGTCCATCAAATGTCTTTCCAGCGTTTACTTTGAATCATCGAGCTCATAATGCAATTACTGCGATCCTAATCTGAAGAGGAAATCACCTGATTTATTGAACAAAATATGGGAATTTAAAGAAACCTCATAATACGTTGTACATTACTGTTGAACTTAAAAAAATTAAAATTACCTGTCTCATGTCTCAAAACAAAATCATTAAAAAAATATCGAGAAATGTTATCCGGAAAAGTTGTTCAGAAAAAAATATTTCAATCATGCATAAGTTTTGAAAATAATCTGCGATAAGAAATAAAGATGATTTTTATGCCATAAAAAAACTATTTGAAAAAGTACAATTCTGACTATATTGTTGAAATTCGCAAGCAATTTCCATTTTATTCGGAGAAAATTTAAAATCAGTGAATTTTCCGTGTGTCCACAATTTCTCGATATGTCAAATATGTCAAATATCAATGTGATTCTCCAAATTGAAATGTTGTGGCTAAAAATAGATTGTTTTTTTCTACTTGAAATTTTTCTCGAAACTTATATAAATAGCCATAAAATGTCGTTCTGAACAGCCATTCCGATCAACATTTATCGATATATTTTTTTAAAATTTCCCTCCAAACATGCATATCGATAATTGTCAAAATATTGATATAAAAAAATATGATCCAACCGAATATAACCTTCTGGTGTCCATCAGAAAAACTTTAGCAATTTACAGACAGCGCAGGTCCCCACTCCCCAACAAGTCTTCTGTTGAGTCATCTTGTATATTATAAAAGCAAACATCGACCTCACAGTGTGAATATTATTCTTTTAGGTATTCTTCAGCACACTTGAGGCTGAATACACAACATCAAGAGAGAATACCTACTACATCTATTGTTTGCATAGTTGCGTGTGTGTGATCGTCTATAAAGTAAAATGACATGACCGAACATTCAATCAGTGTTATTACACTTCAAAGTTAGCTAAAGGTACACAACCAGGTCACTTTGATGTGGGTTCCAGGTCACAAGGGAGTTGAAGGCAACGAGGAAGCAGACTGCCTTGCCAAAAAAGGGTCGAATACACAATTTCTCGGCCCAGAACACTTCTGTGGACTCTCCAAGGCCCACTTGAGATAAGAGGTTCGACGTTGGGAAGCGGATGAAATGAAATCTCACTGGAATAAAGTGCCAGGACAAAGACAAGCGAAAAGGATAGTGAGCCTTTCACTAAGGAAAGCTAAACAGCTTCTCGAGTTGGACATAAAGACTTGAAACTGGTAACAGGACTTCTCACTGGACACTGCCCTCTGAGGTATCACCTCAAAAAGATGGGCAAAACAGAGAGTGATAGTTGCCGCTACTGCGAGAACTTCGCTGAAACTGCAGAACATTTGCTTTGCGAATGCCCAGCGCTCTTCTGCAAGAGGCTCAAGTTCCTGGAAGGGGCCTTATTTTTAAAACCCTCCGATATCAGGAACCTAGCTCCCAGGAAACTGATAAACTTTGCACGAAGTCTCGGAAACCCGGGCTTCGAATAGATTAAGGGTTATGCACAAAAGATCTTATAGGTCGAGGTGCTTGAGAGGCTGCACAGCCTTAACGACCCCCCCTACAATCTACAATCTAGCTAAAGGTATGGAACAGTCTCGGATACAGCAAGTACAGCATCTCCACACACATCCCAATACACCTAGCAGGGCAATTAGCAAATTTAAAATTATAAATTTGTGGATTTATTACCCTACCAACGGCTTTGATAGCGCCTAGCTTTATATACATACTCTATATTGGTCATAATCTGTTACTCTCTTATTACCAACTCATTACCATATTTCCGAATGTTTTACAGCAGATTATAAACAAAATTCCAAGCTTTATTCGTGTATAAAAATTTCATTCGGTCCATCGTTTATTACTTATTTGTTACCCATACATTGGCAAATTTATTACCCTTAAAACGAAAAAACCATATGAACCTAACAGATCGAGCCACACCTTGAAAAATATTTGGTTCTTGTCATTCGATGGTAAAATCAAAAAATATACCACTTTGTGACAACTCGTTTGAAAGGCATTTTATAATTCTGTTTTCAACAGCATACCCTCAGGCAATATCAACCCTTCCTGAAGATAATATTGATATTTGGTTTTTTCGTTTTAATGAAAGGTAATAAATTCGCCAATAAATTAGTAATAAACCATAATTTTCATCACGAATATTTGGAGATTTGGAAATTTGCGTTTATTGAGGTGTAGATATTCAAAATGCTCGTCTTTCTTTCTTTTTTTTTTGTTTTTATTTGCATAAACTTGAATACAATAAAATTTCCCGATAAAGCATAAACAGACCTTTCAAACGATGAATCACAAATATCTACTTCTCGTTAAAAAAATTGCTGTTGCAACAGTCACTGGAAGGGACTCAAAATCAAGAATCGACTTGTCTCGGGATCTTTTGAATACCTACCTATGCCCTATGCTCCATTGAGGCACTGAATTTTTCCCGTTGACTGTTCCACACTGTATAATACGTGTAATAAAATATATCTAATACAATACCTGTAATATAATAAATGGCGCGGTTCACTGAATTTGTCAAAGAGGGGTTCAGAATTCTGAGATAAAATCGCCTATCCCAAATTCAACCTTTTGCTTTATGGATTTAGTTTAGAGGCTGATGGGATCAGTACGATTTCATAAATAATAATTATTATAACTGGAGCAATTGAACATTTCGAAACATCTAACACATTATAAGGTAAGTGTTTCAAACTCCATATCAGCATCCATATTGTAGATTTTATGTTACCTTTTCGACAACTGGAATACTAACAGTGCGGCAATTATTTATTTCAAACGAATTGGAATAAGAATATTGGGGCCGACTTTTGGCCAAATCCTATATTTTCTTTGATATTTATCAGCGAATACCGAAGTGATAATCATTCCATTCATTTTATTGATGAGTAGGTATTATACCCGCAACGAGGTTGGTTTATTTCGAAATTTTGAGTTGGCTAATAATTTAATAACATCTGGACATCCATATTTGTCTGTATGATTGCGATATGAGATGGAATAGATGGACGTTGTTTATGTAAATTCTGAGGATTAAATTGTGATGGTCCATTCACTTTTAACCTTGGAATTGTGTCAAGTATCTGATATCCGCCTATTGCCTCATACGATCAGTGAATTTTGTTCATGTGTACTCATCAATAAAAATCTGAGATAAATAGTCGATCAAAAAGTTTTGTCACTCGAATGAAACATAAAACACACAGATAAAACAACAATGTGATTTTAGTTGTATACTGTATCCAAAGGATGTATCTGAGTACCCTGAGGTTCAAAATGTTGTAACGTGTTAGCATTAATATTGATAGGTGCCGTAGAAAAAGTATAGTGTACAACTCGCACGGAAATCAGAATTTCTGCAATTCCAAAATTGAAATTGCAAACTACGCGTTGTTTGAGTTTGAAGATGGTTTGAATATTCATTTGATTTCGTTTTATATTCTTAAAATCCAAATCAAAAACTGTTGTTGTACATTTTATGTCTTGAACTCGGTCTTGAACAACAATTTATACGTTCAATGGTGTGTCACAGAAAATTGGATCTGCCTGTATAGGCGATAGTATATGAAAGAGAAAGTTCGAGTGACTGTGAATAACTTTTTTGCATGTAATCCAGTTTCCTAAATGAGGGGGATGACTCAAGTTGTCTTCTTTCAGTTCACATTCATTTACGTTCAATGCCTCAATAATTATCGAGAAGTGTCTTATTACATTGCAAACTCAAGATGAATATGGAATGAATGTAGGTACTCCACGAAAAAACACCTGATACTTTATATAATCACTTCCATGCACCATATCGGGCGCATAAAAGCAAAATAAAAAACAGGCACCCATACAAGTGCCATGCGAAAACACTTTTGGCAATCATTTTCTCACGTTGTTAACAGTCGAAAGAAAAATAATGAAGATTTAGCCCAGCCCCCGAAATTTTTCATTCTGACCAGTTGTTATTTTTGTCAGTTTTCATCGACTTCCGATTGAATGGAATCAATAATAATTATATGAAATCAATCGTATTTTCTTATAAACGTACGGTCATTATTTTCTTTTCCAATCAACACTGTAATGAATTGGGTTGGTTTGGTTGATGGAATAACCATAAAAAATAAATCAACGCTTTAGGTATATTAGTGCATATAAAGTTGTTCTAAAAATATGATACACTCGAACCACTTTGGAAAGTGTTGGGTAATCAGTCTACAAGCTGACTACTTAATACGCGAGGTATAAATAGAACAATACACAGTTGGTTATCATCTTTTCAATAATGGATGTAATTTCAATGGAAGGTTTCAAGATCAACTAGAAACTTACAGGGCATGTCAGTAAGAGACTATCAATATATGGACGAAAATGTACTCAGAGAATCGTATCATGTATCAAGTGCTTGGCAGGGAGTGTAAAATAAAAATAAACAGTTTTGATCACCATTAATTACTAAAATTCTCATGTTGATTATTATTATTTATTAAATTGAATAGAAACCTGGTTGGCTGAGGCTATAGGGAAAACTCACGTAACGCCAGATGGCGTTGTAAATGACAAAATGTCGGATCGAGAGGTGAACAACAAATAATCTGTCATTTGATCACTTGTAAAACCAAAGTTTTTATCGAAGAGAATTTCAGTTATTTCAGAGATTTAAGTAGATTTTCGTACTAGACTATTGGATTGATTTGTACCTATTCAGGGTTTGTTGTCGACCTTTCAGTTTTATTGTCACTGGATTCTTGTTAAATCCCACCAAATTCCAGGTGTGTCCAGGTATCAATTTCGGTTTTTCAGTTCTTTCTAACTGAAATTCTTGTTAAAATGCCTGTGTGAAAATCGAGATATCAATTTCGGACATTTTGGATATTATGTGGGGTGAACGTGTTTCAGCAATCACACCAATTGTGGAACTGTGAACTGATGACCTCAATGAAAAAATCATAAAAAGTTTTGTGTATGAGATCCTCCACAATTCTCACATAAAATTACCATGAAACTAGATGAGATATGGGTTTATTTTAATGTTCCTGTAAAGCAAATTCATTGATATTATGTTGTTTAATTCAATTTTGAAAAGGTTTATTGGCCATTTCGACTGGAGCCAGTGGAAGCATATAAGCTCCAATTTTTGACTTATTAGTTTCCTTTTCTGTGTTCCTTTGTTTTCATTTTCAGGAACCTAGATCATATGGAAATGTATTCAAATAAAAATATTAGAATAAAGTAAAGTTGTGCAAAAACTACCTGGAAGTGACAGTTGATATTGATTCATCATTTTGTGGAGATTTGATAAAAAATATCACCAAAAATATTTTGAAGAAATGATATAATTAGTGGGTAAATGAATTATTTTAAAAAGTCATGTTTTTATTGGGTAAACAAGAGTAAATGGCTTTCTCTAGCATGCCAAATGTTTTTCTTAAAAGAATAATTTGGGAAATGTAATACCATATTAACAAATTTAGTTTTAAAATCTTTTAATGATTGGTAAATGATATAAAATTGTGGAATACACTCCCTTCAGACTGAATAAAGACTACAAGTCATAAAAATTGCAATAATAAAACATTCTAGAACATGTTAAATAACTAAAAATCCAAATAACACTGCCAAGCAAGAAAATGATAAATTGGTCTTCCATTTACACAGATTCACCCAAAACTTCATATCATTATCAGGATCCATCACATAATCATGTTAATCATCATCCAAGTGATATTTTATCATATTTTCTTTATAAATCTTCCCCTACTTGTTCATTTCCATGTTGCTCCAACTACATATCATTATTTGATATTTGCCTGAGCCTGTAATAAATTACAAAATGTAAACAAACGAAGATTTTCACGATAAATATATTTATATTTTTTTTTCTTTTTTTTTCACAACATGTTTCGCTAACACTGTAGCTTCATCAGGTACACTGAACTAACTACTACGATAACAAACATATTTAAACCTACTTACACAGTTATAACAATATTTGTAGGTACCTGTAGGGATTAAAGAATGTTTATCCTCTATATGGCGGTAAATAACAAAAATAAAATGAATATCTAGTTAAGCTATTTTTAGGAAAACAAATTCAACAAAGAGATAATAATAATTTAAATCTAATTGATCATTGTTTTAACTGTGTAATTAGGTATAAATATTGTTGTTATCGTAGTAGTTAGTTCAGTGTACTTATACCTGATGAAGCTACAGTGTTAGCGAAACATGTTGTGAAAAAAAATATATATAAATATATTTATCGTGAAAATCTTATCGTTTTTCGATTGTTTACAATAACTATGGATTTTCATCAAGTAACGGCCAAGTCAATAGAAAAAAAATTACAAGATGATTAAAATGAACCAAATGAGGTGGAGAAGATGTGGTAGCATAGTGACAACAATATTGAAAAATCGAACTTACCACTGAATGAGGCATCAAGAGACTGCTTGCTGCAAGCAAACATAAACTCCGAGATAGCTTTACTCATACAAGTCTCAATGAGACTTCGAGGGTTGCTTTGCAACTAAGTTGGCGGTTAAACAACACTTTTTTCAAACAATGTGAATCGTTGCATGGACTACGAGCAAATATAATTCAATGTTCTGCGTGGTATTTACCAGGAAAGTAGTTGTTTTCTGCTCGTGGTCTACCAGAGATTCAAATTCAAACTGTATTAGATATTCTCAATTGGATACGACTTTTTTTTAATTAGTCGACTGTTAGAACTGTCAAAAATGAAAAAACTCACCGAGATCGTTGATTATGTCCAACAGGGGTCTAGCCTCATCGACGTTGACATTGTCAACATCCATGCAGGCATCGTACAAGTTCTTGAGCTTCCATTCCACCGTACCGGTATGTATCGGCAACTTCAAAGTGGCTACGAGGTCGCGAACGCGTTCGGCTTCTGGAAATTGAAAGAAAAAAAAATGTCGCTGGTAATTTGCCACCCCAAACTTATGGAAAATCTGACAATACTGACAATAATGTAGGTTCTAAAACTTTCTTGTTAAAGCAACATCCACATACAATTTTTATCTTTGAGGAATTAATATTTTTCTTGTTGACTTTGTAATTCTGTGAAATTTTCAAAATTTGGCAGCGTTGCTCTCTTTATTTCATGAGTGACAATTGACATAGCAAATCATTTGATACTTCAAATATGAGATAAGGCCTAGTTCATGTTAGAACGATTGCGATTATTTTTATGCGATTCCGCAAATTTGATTGGATTGTCGAAAAACCTAGTTCACGTTGAAGCGGACAATCGCTAACAGAAAAGTTTCTCCATCTCTCAAAGTCGTAAGTGGAAACAAAGGATAGAGACAGTTTGTTTCGTTCAAGATATTTCCTGTGAAGTGAACACCTCTTATTTTTAAACGCATTTTCTCAATATAACCCTATTTCATTTGGAATGACAAATTCTGCGGAAATCGCAATAAAGTTCAATTTTTTCAACTTTCTTCCGACAAAAGCGACGCCATTTTTAATCGCATTTTATTTGCGGAATTCGTTCCAACATGAACTAAGCTTAACACTTTTTTTGCCTTTCCTGATGAAATTTTGTGTGTTGAAGTTGAACTTTTATCGAATTTCACGAACTCTTCATAAACATTTTGAAGTTTTTCCGTGGAATTTTTTTGCTGGGTGCTTACATTGATGTTTTGAAGCTTTTGAGAAAATTTTATTGAATTCGGTTCGAGTTCTCTCTGCTGCAGATTTTCATCTGTATATCAATAATAAGTAGGTATATACCGGGTGTTTCACAGTGGATGGAACATTAGAAGTATCTGGAGAACAGAAAGACAGATCATTTCGGAAATTCGTGGACATGGATAATCAACCTTGGTCTATTCGTCTAAAATATTTTCATCAATACAGTGTTGCCGCTTGTATCAGAAAGTAGTAGCTACTTTGTTATTTCAAATGGAACACCCTGTATTTTGTTAGATTTTTGAATTCTCCCTGAAGAGCTGATTTCGTCAATGCCTCATACTTGTGGTCTAGGGTGAATGATAACAGAGATATAGGATGTGAAAAATCGAGATTTTTCAACTATAGGAATTTTTTGTGTCGAAACTATTCATTTCAGCTCAAAACGGCTTTCATGTCCCTATCTTAACTTTTCATTTACTATCTACTGACATTTAACAGAAACAAATAGAGGGTGATGCAAAACTCAAAATTCTGAACCATCCTGTATTCGTTCCAATTAAATATCAATCGATAGTAAATAGAGAGTAAAGATAGGGACATGCAAGCCGTTTTGAGCAGAAACGAATAATTTCGACACAAAAAATTCCTAAAGTTGAAAAATCTCGATTTTTCACACCCTATATCTCTGTAATCTTACTCGCTATCCCAAAGTATGATATATCGACGAAATCAGCTCTTCAGGGGAAATTCAAAAATCTAACAAAATATAGGGTGTTCCATTTGAAATAACAAAGTAGCTACTACTTTCTGATACAAGCGGCAACACTGTATTGATGAAAATATTTTAGACGGATAGAGCAAGTTTTATTATCCACGCCCACAAATTTTCGAAATGATCTGTCTTTCTGTTCTCCACATACTTCTACTGTTCCATCCACTATGAAACACCCTGTATATTTACCTCGTCGTACCAACTGCTGCTTCATGTTCCAAACGCTTTTGTCTTTCGGTAAAGGGTATTTTCTCAACCATCCCCCGCACGTTGAATTCCAAAGGTTATCACAGGGAGAAATGGTGCTGTCTAGGGCTTCTCGAACCTGAAATAAATGAAATATATATACGGGTGTGAAGTTTGTAGATACTTGTATACTCAAGAGAAACATTATTGCACAGGATTTTCTATGCAAATTCGTAGGTTACTCAAACTCAAACAAGGTGTATCTGGAAATTACCCATTTAAAGTTATATTATTGGGTTGAATTATACCTATGATATGAATTGAAAAAAGTACCAAGAGAGATAGAGGTAACAAATTCTGCAACGAAACTTTTATATTCTTCCGTTTCGGCTGTTATTAAAAAATTATATATAATTTTTATCCAGGAGAAATTTAGCAAATAATTAAATTGTTAAAGTAGGTAAACTTGTTTCTGATAATTGACCTATTATATTTGTTTGAAATTATGAAAATAGACCGATTGATAAAATTATGACTCCATATGACAATAGACTGTATGACACAGGTTCTGAAACTATTAGCTAAATAAGGTTTCATCAAGAGCGAGCCAGTGTCATTACTTTAAAAATCAAAAACGTCACATTCTTACACGTGGAAAAAACAATATGCCGAAAATCAATTCGCAGATAAAAATTGCCGTCTGACGATGTTTTCCTCACGTCTAAAACATAAAAATCTCGTCAATCTCTCATAAATCTTGAGTAGACATGAAGTCGGCATTTCAATAAAAAAACGAGAAAAACTACTTTGTTTGATGAATGCTTTGATGAGCACTCTTATTTTATAGTGTCTGCTCACATCTGGCAATGATACCGGTCGCCATTTGTAGTTCTTTCTTATTTGAAGAAATATGATACTCTTTAATTGAGTAGAATCATTTCGAGTACATACAGGGTGACACTCGATGGGGGCTGATCAGATGAATGATTTATAAAAAAACATTGTTGGCTTTTAATTATAGGCTGATTCCTGATTCAAGGCATTATTTTTCTGTTATTTGTAAACAATATCTGGAATATCATAATTTTTGAAGGGATGACTTATAGTTAATGAATTGTATTATTTTGTTTCTTATTTTCCACACGTACGACGAACAACCGAACAACTGTCTATAGCAACTGAAAGCTACCATCCGCTACTCAGATGGAAGTGCTGCCATCTAGATAATCCAAAAGTGACTAGCAAGTTCACACGATCGCAGCATTCAAGTTATCAAAGTAAGATTGTTATGTTGACAACATTTGTCATACGTTCATTTATCGCCAATGAGTAAGCAAAAATTCTGTGGAAACATGTCATTGAAGATTAAGTAGGTGATATGAAAAAACCTAGATAAAGACTATTATATTTATCACTTTTACTAGAATAACTAGGAAGTAACTCTGGAAGTACTTTTCTCAAAAATTCCTATCACAGTTAGCAAAATTCAACTGAAATAACCCTATAGGCCGAATAACCCAATAGACAGGTGGACAAACGTCTTATTTCAGAACAACTATTTGCTGGCTTAAGTTCCAGACTAATATTAACTCAAAGAAAATCAATCCCCTATATCCCAAAATAATCATCATGAACCATTCTTAAGTTCTCATTCATCTGTTTACTGTTCCAGAATATTTATGACAGGGGTCACACGTTTAACAATATGGTAATTTTCAAACAAAGCGTTCGAGCGCAGCTATTTTCGTTCAGCTCTACTCAACAATAGGTTTATTGACATTTCTTCTGTTCGATTGGTGCTTCTTTGCTCCCACAGTATCAGATTAGAATTATCTCTGGGATATGCAACGTTTGCCAGATTCGGATTTTTGCCGATTCGATGTTTCTATGATGATACACGTCTCGGGTTATCTTATTTGATTTATCATTCTTATCAACGAATTGATATCCCGAAAACATTCAAAACATTAAACAAATTAGTTCCCTACGCTTAGAACTTGTTTTGTTTTCGAAAAAATATCAAATGTATACATGGAACATGTCGAAATTAAAAGATTTTAATTCAACAAACACCTCGCAGTCTTTGTTTCTTTGGTACATGATGGTACAAATTTACGAAAATCTGAACCTTTATAGCGAGATATTTTAGTTTGCAACATGTGTGAAAGGAAGAAAATATTGGTGAAATACTAATTCAAATAAAGAAGTAGAAATAATATGATATCACGTTCTCAAAACGAATTAAAGGATATGAAATAATTAATCTTTTCAACATATATATTACTGTAACTTCTTCGTGATATTATGCATTTCGTGAATAAATATTGATATTACTAAATGAATGGGATAATGAGTCTGTACAGGGTTTACAATGAATAGGTATTATTTTATAGTTCTCAGAGTTCAGGCTGTTTTTCCTGAAGGAACTGAATAGATATAGGTAATGCATTTGTATTATTGTATTTCGGGGGATTAGACGAGATAATATTATCACATCGGTTCTAGTAGAAATAGGGTAAAAATTGCGTAAATAATTATTGTCAGGAAATATGAAATACTTTGCCCTCGACTTTGCCTCAAATTTTATCTGCTTCCGGAAATATTAAAAGAAAATAATGATCTACTATTTTGGTTTTATTATTTTCTTAACCCTATGACATAAGACCAACACAAAGTTCAACAATTCACTTCATTTTTTCCTCGATTTTTTCCTTTATAAGACGCATATCAGATTTCGAATTAGAAATTTCTCCTTTCTCGAAAACCTCGTCGATAACAGATTTCTGAAATGAAATTAATTTGAGATGCCTTCACAGCCGCATTTTGGATAGTTTCCTGGATATACCTATAGAAAAAAGGGCAAATAAACTAATTTTCAAACTACCTACGAACTTTTTATATTTTCATAAATCATTACTGTACGTGACAATACTGCAGATGTAGAAAGCAATATCAAATGAAGTTTCCAAAAGGCATAGTATTCAAGAGAACACTTTGCTCGAAACTGTGTATATAAGTATAAATATGAAACTCAATTCTGGGAGCTTTAGAAAATTTCAGTCTAATGTTCAATACACTGAAATTATGAAATTGTTTCTGCATGAGTTCTTCTTCATTTGGCGTCACGTTTTTCCAATTAAAATGGAGCCTTCAGTCGTTTACTTTCGTTTGCAAGTCTGAAAGACAACATCAATCAGGTGATCAAAAACGTTTTCAAATTGAGATCAAGTTATATAAAATCGAGATTTTATGGTATATCTCTAGTCACTATACCTTTGGGAAAGGAGCCCAGGCAAGATTGGTATCCATTTGGACTCAACTGGCTGTGAAGTGATTTCGACACCTTCTTCGGGATGTACTTTCTGAACCAGCACTGGCTTCGTTAGCCTCATATCATCGAAATTTATCTTATTGCACATCCATTTCAAACAGTAATTTTCTGGAACTGGAATAGGTGCTCTGTGGTACTACTTTTTATATTGAGACACTCGAGACACTCATCAGAGCTAATTTATTTATATGTCAACTCACCATTTGCTCTCGATAATAGCGGTTGAATTGTTGTTACCGTATTGATCTTGATGTTTTCTACAGCCCGTTTATATTCCTCGCAATGGCAAGCTTCCATATTTTCGCACTTTCAAATCTGACACAGCAGTCAGTTCTTGCAAAGTCGGTGCACGGAAGACTAGATTTTTTTTTCATTTCATATATAGCTAGCTGACTTTGGTTCTTATATGTATGGAGGTTGAACCGGGTCGCAGAATATTTTTCGAAAACATCGTTTTCGAAAACAATTTTCTTGGATTTTTTTTTTTCGAAAAACAATTATCATTCTTCGAAAACCATTTTTCTTTCGATAAATTTTTTTTTCGAAATTCAATATATTCGAAAGGTATTTTTTATAAAAGGTTTATTTTTCGAAAACATTCGCCTATTTCGAAAAGCTGTTTTCTCGAAAACATTTAGTTCGGAAAGGTGTGTCTACCTACTTACCTAACCATCTAACCAACAGAATATCAACTTTATTCATTGGGCTATCCAAAAGTAACAAAAAATTCAATAGAAAATCCAGGTCCGTATTAAAAAAAAATAAGTTGAAGATGGTGTTTGATATCGGATTTCAAATTTGATGTATTACTCAAATCGATTAATTTCTTCAAATAATGTCAGAAAAAAATGGTTTTATGAAATTTCGAAGTAAGTATTCAGAATTTTCCAAGTTTCAGAACTGGTTTCATTAGTATTGAGGGTATTGAGTTTTCTATACCTAGTTTCAAAACAATACATTTTATTTTCCACGATCACATGTAAGTTTACAATCAAATTTTCTCGCCAAACTTTACCTCAATAATTCAACAATGAAATGAAGATAAATTCCTGTCGAAATTGTCCACAAATTTTATATCCATCAATTACCTCCAGAATAATTTCATTTTGATTATAGCATGTTGAAAAAGGTTCATGGAATCTTTTTCAACATAAATAAATCCCGAGAAATTTACGTAGTACTTAGACCCATTAGGAAAAGCCTGGAGAATTCAGAGTGGGATCCACAGATAGACCCATTAGAAAAAACATAGAGAATTCAGAAGTGGGATCCTGGATAATTCAGAAGTGGGATCCACAGATAGACCGACGAGTAGACAATTCAGAAGTGGGATCCACAGATAGACCCATTAGGAAAAGCATGAAGAATTCAGAAGTGGGATTCACAGATAGACCCATTAGGAAAAGCATAGAAGATTCAGAAGTGTGATCCACAGATAGACCCATCAGAAGAAGCATAGATAATTCAGAAGTGGGATCCATTAGAAAAAGCATGAAGAATTCAGAAGTGGGATCCACAGATACACCCATTAGAAAAAGCATGGAGAATTCAGAAGTGGGATCCTAGAGAATTCAGAAGTGGGACCAACAGATAGACCCATTAGGAAAAGCAAGGAGAAATCAGAAGTGGGATCCACAGATAGATCCGTTAGGAAAAGCATGGATAATTCAGAAGTGGGATCAACAGATAGACCCATCAGAAAAAGCATGGATAATTCACAAGTGGGATCCACAGATAGACCCATTGGAAAAATTATGGAAAAATCAGAAGTGGGATCCACAGATAGATCCATTAGGAAAAGCATGGAGAATTCAGAAGTGGGATCCATTGGAAAAAGCATGGAGAATTCAGAAGTGGGATCGACAGACGGCTCGAAACCCAAAACCCCCTCCCAACCTCACCAACACGAAAAACTCACCTGCGCGGCCGCCCTCAAGCACTCCGCCTTCGCGCACACCGGAAACCGCTGCCGGTGCGGCACCGTCGGCCAAGCGCACGCCAGCGCCACCACCACCACCACGGCGACGACGGCGAACACCACGAGGCCCTCCACGAAGTAGACGCCCCTGCGCGTCAGCCCAGTCCTGGCGGCCACGCGATCGCGGCACCGGCGCACTAGGCCGGCCCTTGGTCCACCCTTGCCCTTCGGGCGAGCCACGCACGGCTCGCTCTCGGCTGTTTCCGCGTCCGAGCCGTTGCTGCCCTTCACCAGGTGGCGCTCGTTGCCGCCGTTCTCTGACATATTCGTTCACGGAAAACGTTAGCCGCGCACGCGCATTGTTCGCGGGCCGCGCGGTCGGGACTTGTGACGTCAGCGGTTGAGGGTCACCTTGAGCACGCGTACAGGTGGTTGACGGGATGTCGATTTCTTGACGAGTGGGACAACAGGTGGTTTCACGTCTCGGCTACCTGGAAAATTACGGATGCACGCCATAAAACTTGTCACTTGTCTGCTGCATCGCAAAAGGTTCGTCGTGAATCTCGTCTGTTCAGATCGGTTTTCAAATTAGCTAAGATTCCATGCTGGGTTTATAGATTCAACTAAACTAACAACTAAGAATCAACAATTCAAAATTAGGAATTATCAATTAGGAAGGTGTTTATATACAATTCAATTAATAATTGAGAATCATATGTTAAATGTTTCATGATTGAGAGCTCAATGACATTTAAAAGTGTTCAATTAAATAATATTATCAATCACATAAGCAAAAAACCCGAAAAAACCCAAAAATTCCTGGACCTAAAACCCACACTAGAAGAAACATGAAACAATTGATATTAATATTACCATGCCCGCCAAAAGTTTAATCGTTTTATTCTTAATTGTTAAGTTGAAAGTTAACCAACTTCGTAAAAGATTCTTAATTCAAGTGACAGACCCTAATAGACGTTCTTATTGTGTATTCAACATTTTTAATTCTAGTTGTTTATTCAATTTTTAGTTTAGTTGAATCTATAAACCCAGCATTAAGAGGGCCGTGGCTAGGTTAGGTAGTACAAAGGCGGCTCCGGAACATTTGCGGCCCGCTCTAAATTTTTGGAATTTTGAAATTTGAATTAGACAGTTGCGGCCCCGTAGGTCTGGGATGAAAATCGATATATCGATAAATTTATTGATATAGCAAGTGGCGATATACAGTGTAACACATAAAGTTGGCGACGTATGGAAAAATAATCAAACTGGATAAAAATCTATTGAAAAAAGAAATACGAGTGTAATAAGAATGAAGAGAAATTATTCGTTTATTCGATTACTGACATATTAACGTCCATACATTGAAAATCCACATCAGTTTAACAATGAAATGAAAAAACTAGATGAACTTTGCAACAACAAAGACAAATTTCTGGAGATGCATTTTTTTTTAATTTCCGGTAACAGGCCAATGTGGGTATTTCCTGGGCAAGATATTTTATTTATTTATTTATTTCATTTCAACAAGGGCAGAGGCATAGCCTATTTTGCCCAAAAAAAAAGGAATATTCTATATCGCAAAAGTGCACAAAAAAAATAATAACGGGTACATTAACTGCATACAATTGTTATCTTAATTATGAGGAAATAATGGTTTTCACTTTTCACTGACGCATAAAGGAATCATAACGGTTCTTGAAACTATTCACACTAGGAGCCAGCACCACATCACTAGGTAGGGAATTCCACTTCGGAAATACCCTGTTTGGAAAAAACTTTTGTCGTGTAGTGGTCCGGAAGTTTTCCTGTTTAAGCTTTAAGGAGTGTCCTCTCAATCTGTCATCATTGCTTAGTTGAAAAAGGCTACAGAGGTCAACAGAGAAGGCATCGTGCAGAATTCTGTAGGTCAATATGGCATCTCCCCTGGCACGCCTGTCACTGAGATAAGGTAGGTTTAAATGGGATAGCCGTTGGTCATAGGAAAGGTTATTGAAACCTCTCACCATACGGGTAGCATTACGCTGGGCTCTCTCCAGTAGTTGGATATCTTTTGCCGGATGAGGTGACCAAACTTGCACAGCATACTCCAGATGTGGGCGGACGTACAACTTATACAGTTGATTGAAGAGTTTTGGCTCCGGGTGATCGAAGCATTTGTTGAGGAGGTAAGTTCGAGTATTGGCCTTGCGGGAAACAGCTGCCACTTGGTTCGATACAGTCAGCTTATTATTGAAAATAACCCCTAGATCATTGTGGTTATCTACTGCGGGTATCGCCTTGTTACCCAAGAAATAATTTAATGTTGGATTATTGGAGCCGATATGTAGTATGGAACACTTGTCTATATTGAGGGGAATTTCCCATGTGTCGCACCATTTCTGTACTGAAGATCAGGTCAGACTGTAGTTCGTCGTAGCTGGTTTATGGATTACCGAAAAACTTACTATCATCAGCGAAACATGCATGGTCGGATTTCAGGATTGAATATAAGTCTGATGCGTAGGCAAGTCTCATATTCATCAAAATTATGAAATTTGAATCATGTTTCGTTCGAATCGATAAAGCGAAAGAAATATTAAAAAAATGGAAAAAAGTCGAAGTGACAGTGGAGAGTTCAAATTTGGAACAAATGTATAAAATTGGAACACGAGCAACTTTCTTCCCTGGCATTTTTCGAAATAAAAAAAAAACTGATTTTTTGAAGATTTTTGAAAAAAAATTTCAAATTTGACAGGTTTAGAGTAGCACATGAAAAAAAGAAAGATACTGTATTTTACTCATTTTTCAAGTACAAACTAACTGCGAAGTCAAATTTCCTTTATATCTATTAATAAAAAAAAATTCCATATGTCGCGAACTTTATGTGTGACACTGTATAACTCGCTGTATAATATACCAAGAATGTTCGGTTGGTCACCTATCCTCCCGCTAAACGATTCTATAGGAATAAATAAATATTTCCAATATCCGCCGCGGGATTTGAACCCGGGCCCTCTGAAAAATTCCATCTTCAATAAGTATCAATAAACCCTCGAATAAACTATAAAATCTACATACAAATCTATATACGTCTGTTTAAAGGAGTGATAGTGAGCCACAAATTTTTCGGACCCGCAAATGTATATCGGATCGCAAATACAGGATGACCAAGCTTCTCAGCTTTCTTTCTGCATTCTGCATCAATTATTAGCAATTTGAAAATATACTGGAGGAAATCTTCTTGAAACCCAACTTTACGATACATCTCAAAGGTCGTTAGGAAAAGAGGAAAGAGAAGATGCAGGTGTATTCTTGTTCCTACCCATAAAAAATCGAAGTTATGATGATGAGGTTGAAATGTTGGATTTGAAATTCGTAAACGCCAGTTTTTAAATGAGAAAATCTCGGAGAAAGTACACACATTGAATTTCGATATCTATGAGATTTTTTTCAAACATCTAAAAAATAATAATTATAAAAAAATAATTTTTTTCACATACTAGGCTCTACTGCTAGTACGCAACTGAAGTGATAATTATCCGTTGGCTATTGAGTATTAATCAACTACTAAATATTCTATATAAAATTCCTCGTATCAGAACATCGAGGGAACTGATAATGATAACAAAATTTCGTCATGGTATATCAATTATATACTCGAGATTACGCAATTCTTAGAGATATTTGTAATGTACATCTAATTTTTGATCCAATGTTATATATGCTCAAAAACAACAGAACCTCGAACAGAACACAAGCTAATTAATTGTTTAATGCAAATATAGACATACCTATAAGTTCTCTCGAACACACTTTATTTCTAAGGGTAATAGCACTTTCAACACAATATGAAGTGATGTGATTAATCATCAGTGTTGATAAAAAAATTGACAACTATTTCGAAAATGTCACGTAGAAACCGACTATCTTTCGATTATATTTTTGAAACGAAGACTGTCCAGTTCGAATAATGTATTAAAATTGCTTGATATTTTTTGAATATGCTGAAGAATCATAAAATCTATTGAGAATTGCATTAGTGAGCAACGCTTTGAGACATCCGGTGTATACCATAATGAATCTGTATATTCCATTTGATAATGAAAACTTGAAAAGTCATTGTCACAAGCCATTATCCATTGTTGAGGGCTCCTCAGTCCTCAGGTCAAGGGGATTGGGGTTGCCAATTTACAGCATTTTTTCTGTTGCTTAGGCAGTCTCAATACAGGGGGGTCATCGATGGATGAAAGACATTCGAATTATGAGAAAAATAGGTACCTTTGTAGTTTAGGGACATAATATCGCAAATCGGTTGTGTCTGAGTGTATCGTTTTATCATGAAACCTGCTAAACAGGAAAAGAATTATTACCTCAATAAAAGCATGTGGTGTTTATTTTCGTTCGAGTGTATGAGGTTTCATAAATCTTTTATCATCAACACTTAAAATAAAAGGCAAGTTGCGTTTTAAAACTGTTAGAAATAATGTTACACTCGTGAAAATAAAACATTGTTTGAGAGTTTTAGCGATACGTAAATGCATAATAATAAATGCGTCATTAACATTTTTCCGCATTTTTCTTCCTGTGATTAGGTTGCTATACTTGCTGGTCCCTCGTATAGAAACTCGTGTGGAAATTTCTGTTCAAAGCCAATTTTGGATGAGTTGTGATTATTCAAGAGGTTTTTAGGAGATTATTAGTTGTGTTACGTGTATGTCACATATACTTATTGTATTGTGACATTGGACCCTCATAGATATCTTCAATATATAACCGTTTCATTTTAAAAGTTCATTGAACGTTTTAAGAGTTCACAGTCCACATAGTTCTAAATTCTCATCTGACCAGTTTGATGGAAGTGTTCAAACAGCTACAAATATTCCTAAATATCAACTAACTGTTCTCACTCTAGTTTACCATCCTTGGTTCTCACCTACTACATTATTTTATTGTGGTGTTCTGAATAGAAACCACCATACCAAAGATTTCAGAGTTGCATAAAATTTTGTAATATAGAATTTACTTACTGAAAGATAGAAATTATATTTGCTTAGACATATAAAAATGTTTATAAATGTCTGTTTTGATAATTTTTATGATTCGTGAAACTTTTTTGATTTCTCGCAAAATTGCCTATAATGACCTAACTAAAAGAGTTCATGCATGACTGGGCGTAAAATAACACTTTATCGCCCGATTATGCGGGCGTAAAGTAGCACTTTACCGCCCGCCGGGCGTTAAATGGCACTTTACCGCCCGCCGGACAATGAATTATTATTTATTCGCATCCTCAGCTGCTTTACTGATTTCTGGTGGAGTACAATTCACACTTTCTTCGTCACTGGCATGCATTTCGTAATGACAATTGCCAGTATTTACAGCAAATATGGCTACTAGCCGATTTATTCACCCACCAGTCTGTAACATGTGCAAATTGTAAACCCTTAATAACTCCCTCATTATAAGAGATAAAGAAAAAGTAAAAACACTCTCATGTAATGCTTTTTCGAGAGTAATATCATGGGCGTAGCAAAAATTATTTTAAAGGGGTTAAAAAGATATTTAAGAACCGTTTAATTCCTATCATGCTTGAGAGGTGAAGAGGTATAGTGCATAAAATGTATTTCGGGCGTAACTTGCTTTTATGGACCTAGGCGTGTTAATAGCCTTACACGCTGGCACGCTGCGTTCCATAAAATCCTATTTTACGCCCTTGATACATAAATAACTATTATTTCCGAATGAACACCCTGAGATCCTCTTGGCCCAATAGAAACCAAATGTTTCTGAACTGCTTGATTTAGACAATTTAGAGCATGATAGAAAATATCGTATAAAATATACCTAATTATATAAGGACCGATATTTTCTTCAATCAGATTATATACGTGCTCTCAATTGTCCTCGCAAATGTCCTTATCATCAATTATCTTTAGGTCTTTTCCGAGGTCTTTTCAGAAATAAAAGAAGAATGATACCAGCTCAATAATCAATTCATCAATAAATATGCATCATATACCTATCACATTGGAATATTAATGCTTTTTGTTTAGTTTTGAATGAGCAAAACTTTCCTGACCCTGAAAAACGACGCTTCTGTGTATCGCTCAACGGTGTTGCTATAAAAGTTAACCCTGAATATGTGAATTTAGTCCCCCCAAATAACATTCTGAAGTAAGGTCAATTTTCTTGTATAAGTAGTCAGTAAAATCAAATTATATCGGGTTATGCAAACCCTTTAAAATGTCCCTGATTTTGATCACTTTTCCATTTCTTTCTGGCAACTAGTAGCCTTGGTAATAGCAGAAGTAGTGGTAACTATCGGTGGTAAACTTGTATACCTATATATAATTTCATGCCTAAAGGTGGATTTATGAAGCACACTCGGAAGCACAATTAACAATCAACATCAAACTTCAACTAGAACCGAGACTAGAACCGAGGGGCAAACATATGGTGTACACCTTGAATTTTTGAGTACTTAAATACTTTTAATTATTTCAAATACCTGTCAATTATTTTTTCAGTCTCTTGAGTACGTCTTCATTTTCTCAATTACCTTTCAAATACTTTCTAAATCCTTTAAGTACTTTTTCATTATTTTAAATATTTTTTAAGTGATTAAATTATATCTTCAGTACATTAAATACATTTTTGAATCCTTTAAATATATCAGATGCACGTTGAAATATCATATATCGGCTCCGATGTTGGTTAGGATTTTTACCGGTCCGCGTCCCGACGGCTTGTGATGATTCTTCCATGACTGATATTTTTTTTATACTTCTCAGTTCACGCGAGAAAAAACGTGCTTTTTGTACTTTAGTTGTTTACTTCTGAAGAATAATCATAAAAATCATTATATTATCACACCAGTATTATTGCTGATTGTTAATACTTTCTGTCATTTTAAATTTTGAAAGGCATAGGAAAGCCTCTGAAAATATGTTTACTGCTATCCTGTTGCCAGATCTAGTGTTACTAAACCAACTTTGAAATTTTGAAAACAAACACCATATTATTACATTATAATATTGGATTTTCGGATTATACAAAATATTCTGAATATATTTGCCTCGGCTATAGTATATCTCTCTCTGTTATCGACATAAATTAATTTTCAATTTTCGACAGCAAATACAACATCATTAAAAAATGTAAAACTTTTCCTCGAATTTTTCTGGTCAGTAGATACCTACTGAAATCCTATAAATTTTGACGCATATTGGATTATTAAATAAACTTGAAGAAGTCGATTATTTTAAACGGAACACTATGATATGCTATACCAAATATTCTCAGAATCTTGAATTATTCAGCTACTTATTCATAATAAGGAAAAATCAATATTGATTTATATTCCAGGAGGTCTTTTGATTCCTTAATAAATATCATTAACTAGTTCTGAAGTTGTTGAAATAGATTTGAATACTTGTTAATTCCTCTATTTATTATCAAATACTGCTGTATTACCACTATTACCCTTAAATGTTTCGAAAATCTACTCATGACTTCTAAATATTTTCAATTCTTTCAAGTATATTAAATACTTCTAAATACTTGCTAATTATTTTAAGTAATCACAAATAGCTTTTAAATACCTTAATTACAAGTATTTTAAATATGGTGTACGCTTTTTTGAGGAGTTGTTTGCCCCTCGACTAGAACTATGTAACTTTAATCGAGAATTAATTTTTGGAGTTGATGGTATTTTATAAAAAAAAAGTTAACGAAAACTAGGCATGTGTTATGTGGTGAAACATCTAAGGCTAAAACCGAGGCGAAAACCTAACACTAAGGGCCACTTTATAAAAAACTTTAAGACCTAAGATTTATCACCTAACATTTAAGACTTATGATTTTACACCTAAGACTTAAGAAGATGACCAACTTCCAACTTAAGAAATGGATGATAAATGATCATAAATGAAAATAGGAGATGCGCATGTTCGAGCAACGAAAAGTGACATACTTTTTCCCGCGATATTTGAATTTTGGTTATATTTTCGAATATTATTTGTTGGTGTGGATAGTCTGTAATTATTTGGTTGCATTTATCAATTTTTTTATAAAAGTGACATAGTTTTCTATTTTGAAATCGATGTCATCAATAATAACTCCAAATGATAGCTATTTGTCAGATCAGAGGGATGCTCTTATGCAGCAAATTGCTTATGTTGGACTGACTACTATGTACACATGTCATCATATAGAGGAAAACAGCAATGTACTGTGGAAAATTTACTGAAAAAATCGATTGGCATGGAATCTCCATGGAATTTTATGAAAAATGGAATATGCCAAACTGCATTGGTGCCCTTGATGGAAAGCATATTCAGATACAAAATACAAAACATGCTGGAAGAGGATACTTCTCCTACAAGAAGACTTTCAAGCATAGTATTGATCTGGCTATGGTGATGCATCTCATAAATTCATCTTCATTGATGTAGGCTGTCCAGGATCAAATCATTATGGAAATGTATTCCGTAATTTAATTTTCCATTTCCACCTTCAGTTTTCTGAGATATATTTGGCCAATTGTTTTCCATGCAGTTTTCCAGGCGAGTTTATTTTAGAATAACTACTTTATCATAAATATGTCTGAATTCTTCAACTTGTTGAATTAATAGAGCATATCGTCCATGACACAAATAATATTTGAATAAAATTAAAGAAAATTCTAACAAAAACAATAATAATAGATATAGGTTAGAACTTGCCAACGTCAAAATTATTTGTTCCATGTCAAATATTCCTAAATCTTAAGTTTTTTTATAACAGAATGAACTTATCAGCTCTTAAGTCTTAAATGTCAGGTGATAAATCTTAAATGTTAAAAGTTTTTATAAAGTCACCCTAAAACCTACACATTTTCTGTTTGTTAACTGGAATTCTGTTTGGTATACCTACTTCAATTGTAACAATTTGATAAAATTGTCTCTTTCTGTATATGAAATCAGCAACCTTAAGTACCTATCTAACTCTAAAAAACAAGTTTTAAGACAAAATTTCTACATTAGGTAGGTAATAATTTGGTACCTAACAGATAGGTTCCAAATGACGTGATTATAGATTAGAAAATTTCGTAAAAAACAAGTAAAACCGAAAACAGCCAAAGAGCCAAACAAAACAAGCCAACTTCGCGAGCCATATGAGGCCGAACCTGTTGATTGTTGACCACTGAATTTTAAATAAATCCGCAGAAACCAAAATGGAAAGATTGTAATAAATCAATAATAAATAAAGCCAATAAAGGTCCCATAGGATCTGAATCTTAAATAAACACGCGATGGCACATTGGTATGCAAAGCATGGTATAGGTAGAGAGAACAAATTACAAAACAAAGCCTTCAAAACCACTAAAACCATCTGGAGGGGACATCAACGGACTAACCTACCTGACGCAAACTTTCTAATTTGCACTTCTCGCTTCTCTTTTCACGTAACCCGCGAAACTTCGAAAAGATAATTCAGTACCGTCCCGACACAACACTAGAGAGTGTCTTCCTTATTGGATGCCACTGATCGTCATATTTGTAAAATGTTTTTAATTCATCGATATTACGGAGACAAGACGTACCGTTACGATTTGAGAGCCCGCTTGAAAACAAACGAGACAGAGCCGGCCGACCCGCACGCCTACTTTGCCTTTGCCTCGCTACTAGTTCGGCCGTTGGAACGAGTTCTTGAAAGTACTGTTTACGCTGCACAACCGCTGATTTGCATAAATTGCGTTCGCCGGGTACCTACCTGAATGCAATTGTTCGAAGTATTTGGTAAATCTTTGTATTTGGTACCATATGCGGGTTTGGTATTCGATGATATTTGATATTCTTATTAGGGTTCGCCAAGTAGGTATGTAATTCATAAATTCACGGTGAATCGTTTGTCGAGCAACGGCGGGTAAAATAATACGAAATGTTGGAAAAATAAATGGTAGGTACAATAATAATATGAAAAGATTTGTATTGATCAATAAAAATTGATGGGTATATATAGTGAATACTGATTTTTTTACTAGCGTGTGCAAAGTAGTACCTTTCTGCATACATTTGCGGGCGCAAAGTTAAACTTTTCCGCACGCCCCCAGAAAAGTTAAATAGACAAAAATCCTGCTCTGGTATGGAAAATTTATATTTATTTTAGTTGCTGTAGACTATTTTATGCAATATGAAAAGCCATTGCAATCAATTTCCAAACGTAGATTATTATTTATTATTCTTTCATTGTGAATATTACGAACAAATAGTTTAATTTTCTGTTATGATTTTTTTCGTTATGTGATTGTTTGTTGTATAGTTCTTTCTATCAAGTTCAACAAAAAAATATTCAATAAGTTAATTTTTTTTATTTTCGTTGTTATCTGATATGAAGCTCTTTGGGAAAATTTTGTTCCTGCACGTGCGCAAAAAATTATACGAACTCCGCTTTGAGTCGTTCGCCTAACTGTATTTGCGTGCGGAAAAGTAACACATTGCGCACTTGTTGAAAATAACTATTTTCTACGACCGCGTATTGGTGATACGTGACAAGTGACGGCATCAAGATGTTTGAGGGGATGACAGTGTCACGAAGGTCATGAAACGGCAATGTTGATATCATCATGGACGTGATGGACAAGCAGTGAAGGAAGCAAAAATAAATATTTCTGCGCATGAGCATAAATACCTTTTATTGAATATCACAAACCTCTGATATGATAACTATAATGTATTATGAGAGTCACTAAGGTTTTGGTACGTTTATTATGTAGATAATTATTAATAGAGATTTCATATAATAATGTTTTAATCTTCAATTATACAATACATTTTTTACATTCGAGATATCGCACAAACATTATTATTAACATTTCGGTGAATGTAAGACGCACTGATGATGTTTTCCTGGTTGCGTGATTCTTTCTTATTAGTGACATTCTTGTAGGTACTTAGGCGTGTGGTTTTAGATAGAATGGAATTGTTACTGCAAACCTCTGCTGCACACGAAGAAATATCCGTAATTCACATCTGAATCTAAAATATCTTTGAAATTACTAATTGTTGCAGAACGAACAAAACAAACTATATAGTTTTTGTGTCATTTTGTAAATTGTCGAAATCGCTTGCGCATATCTTCTGTCAGCACTGAGGGGCAATTGCGTCTGAGAAGCGTGCCAATATAGCCGGTGTGAAAGTGCTGCGATATATACTGTTTACGCTTAATTTTTGCTTTGTTGCATAAGTACAATTAGTGAAATACCGCCCTCAACATTCATGTGACTAACCACACAATTGCATAAGTGTGTGCGGTTACTACCCCAAGTTAGATCCAGACCTTGATCCAGACAGTTCCTAGTAGAGTGAAAGGGCCCTTTCCAGAAGCTCGATCGGGAACCAGGACTCCAACGAAATCGGTGAGTCCCTTTAGTGCTGATCGTTGTCGGAACCTTCTATAAGCTTTATCTTATTTCTTTGTTTTTACGCAATTCGCATCCTGAAAAGACCGGGATAAAAGGTCGATTTTTTCTCTTAGATAATCGAGCTTTTCGATCTGCAACACTAATGACTCCGCGAATTGAAAAAAATATGTCTGATCGTAGCAAATCGTAGTAAAAATAGTGCACAAAACTCATTAGATTGCGGTTCGTGCGAAATATGTCACTTTCCACAATTATTATATGTAATATACGATTATGGAATATGTAGTACTTGTTGAAATATTTCAACTTTGAAATCTTTGACGCTGCTCACTTCTAGGTTCAACAGCATGTTTCAATTAATTCATCATATTTATTTTTTACGAATGAGTTTTCGATCGTGGGCACATTTTCAAAATTCAATGATACATCGATAAATTTCAATTCAATCGGACTGAGGAGTCAAATTTGACTTGCACGATGTCTTTTCCATCCGTTTTTATTTTCATTTTGGTATAGTTTAAAAAATTCAATTCAATAGTTGGTGTTTTTAGTTATGGAACTTGCCAACATGGGAATATTGAAATAGTTCGTATTTCTCATGTCAGAAAACCTAAAACTACAAAATTTTATGTTAGTGTTTGAACAACCTGTATACTCCTGAACCAACAAATTTTTTATAATGCATGTTGAGCAAATCCAAATTCTTCATCTTTTGGTGTTTACTATCTGCAGTTCTGATTTTGTCCATTCGTGAATAATCTCTCTGTTAATTTCGTGCTATTCATATTCTATTTATAAGTTCCTTAGAGTTCGCAAATAATGAGCCTCGAATTTCCAGGTTGGAAAATTTAAAGGTGGTTAGTTTTCTTTTTAAATCGATATATCCGTGATTTTTTATTGACATCAATGGTATTTTCTGCTAAATAAGGCTTTTCTAGACCCTATTATAACCTGACGATCGTAAGGATTCAGCAATGGGGATATCATTGAATCGAATTTCAATTCAAGAATTTATTATAGTATCATAGGACACATTTTCAATAATTTCAGAATTGCAAAAATATCGATTCTCGGGAAGGAACTCCTAGAAATAATCAAACACACCCATCAGTCACTTTCGTAACTCATCTGAATATAATAAATCAATCATATTACTGTCGAATAATCGCCAGTAAATTACATCTCCTTAATCTAAAAAAATATACACAAGTCTTCCTTGAATCGTCGCTATTGAAATCATTACCTACACTAAATAACTTAATCAACATCCAATGATAAAAATATTCCAAAACCCGCCGATCGGCAAACGCTCCCCCGAACGTTCCAAACAATGTGCAACCATATTTCTAATAACAACTATATGGATAACGCCTATTTTTCTCCTCACGAGAAAGTGATGCCAGTTTTGGAAAAACAAAAAACAGTCTAGCTAAATAATGATGGATTATGCGCATGCGCAGCTTTTGACGAGTTGATATCCATTGACGTTTTAGAGGTTAGGGATATTTGATAACCCAAAATAATATAAAAGAGCGTTGGTATAATTATTAATGTAGTAACTGAAGGCGGATTTATGTACACCGCTTTTTCATTATTCTGTAATTTCTCGATAACTATCGTTTTCACTTTAGATATTGGAACTCATCTTTCATCAACATTAATTCTTATTTGAAAGATAACCAACTCTCATCTTTTAACGACAAATACAGTAAAGATGTGATATGCGCAGGCGCAATTCCGTCAACGGATTGTCTTCTCGTTTTTTAGTAAAAACTTGTGGAAAATTTTTGTCAATATTAAAAGAGGAACACATATTATGAAAAAACGTTGTGCAAAAATCCGCCTTGTGCGTTTACAAATCGCAAGTAACGTTTTGTAGATCACATCCATCTCTGTATCTATCAACTATTATCCAACATCGTCCAACAATCCATCAATAATGAATGAATATTTAAAAAATATATGTCACGATGAAATAAAAACGTTCGTTCGTTCTTCTTTATATGGCCTTTGCTGCTTGTGCAATTGCCCGGCACATTCCCTTTGTCCTATTCAGGGCCACCTTTTGGGTGAGTCTGAGTTTGCCTCATACCCTTATTTGGTACTCTTGTTCTTTACTTCTATTCGCTTTTGCTGAAACCCTTTGTGTTGTTTGTATAATATATGTGTATATATTTTTGTAACGAGATCGAATTGGAGGTTATCTTCTTCTTCTCGTTGGTTATGGCATGTTCCTATGTGGAAATTAGCCAGCTCATTATTTTGGTAGTTCTCCAAGGATCACAATTAAGTGAGTCTGAGTCTAAATGCTCATACCCTTGTTCTCATATAACAACTGATAATGGCAGAGTTATCTCCAACAAACAAAAAACTAAAAAAAAAAAACGACAAAAAACCAACTTCCACTACAACTATATCCACTGTTAATCTTTGTTTGTGCTACCTGTCTTTACTAACTCAAACTTCTCGTTACTTCACATAGAATAAATTGAATTGTTAAACTTGGAGTGCATCTCCAGCGTCACGAGTAGTAAGACGTAGCAATGAAGGATCTGAGGTAATGTGACGCATCATATGCCTGTCGCTCACTAGAAAGCTACTTGCGCATGCGCATATCAGCGCCTCGACTCGCAGACTGTCATTTGTCCCATTTACCGGCTTCAGCAGTGGGATCCTTGTTACCAATGAAGTTGTTATTAGATAAATGCGTGCAACCCGGAACACTAAAAAAGTCGACCGGGGGCGGCGTTTCCGCCGACCGGCGATCCCTTCGACGCTCTAGTTCTTGGCGGTGGTGTCGGTGATGTGGTCGGGCTCTAGGCCGTTGGCGAAGCGCTCCCACATCTTGCCGTACAGCAGCTCCAGGCCCTGCGCGTACTGTCTGCAGTCGAACAGGGGGGATTCGGAGCGGGCCGTCCACACCTTGTGGCGCATTGCCTTCAAGCTGAAACGAAGACGAACCGACAGTTATTTATGGTGAATGAGGAAATTCGACAGTGTTTCTTCGATTCGGATTGAGGAAAAAAAAGGACGCGGAAGATGCTATATTCGATGTTACAGAATGCTTTTTCATTCATTTGTTACTTTTTTCCCTGTCATGAGTACATATTTTCCTTCAAGGATTAGTACAACCTTCATTTACGTCAAGCTCTTCTGCGATTTGTCATACGAAAATAAATATTCCTTTTCTAAATCAACCCCTATTTCATATCAACACTATCTTGTATTTTTGACAAGATTTTTATATTTCACATTCTTATTTTTTCATTTTGTCCATGACATTGATTTTCTATATATCTCACTTTCAGAGACTCGCTCCTGAAGATGACATTAAGCCGAAAACGTCTCAGTTGATATTAATAAATTATTTCTACAAACGCTTAACAAAGTAGGCTTTGACGCTTTTAAATCTCAACACAAAATTGACGTTTTTCCAGGAATGTCATCAAGTGACAGCATTTGCGCTTGTAAGCGGAAATATTGAAAAACGTTCGCCTTTACCATAAGTATATCATTGAAAACGAACTCATATTCTCTTGTATGATTGTAAATAGTGACTGTGAATTATCTGAGGCACCTTCTCATGTAGCAGAAAACGAAAAGATTGAAAATTTGAACCTCCTACCATAGAAATCGATGAAAAGTATCCGCTCCGATAACTGTCTTTTTTAAGCGCCAATCTATCACTTTGCGCTTTGAATACACAAATAGCTATTGTACGGTGTACTTGATAGATTAAATTACTTCACAGATGAAACAGTCAGACAGAGCGAATAAAATAAGAGAGAGATGTCGAAAACGCGAAATTTAAATGTCCAGTCGTAGATATACGCAGGCGCTGAAATATAAATCGAGTTTTGTTTACATCGTTGTCATCATTTTGTTGGTTATGTTACAAATGTTATTGTTTTACAAGATTCACGATCCAGTATTTCGGATGGGTTTACGTACCCACAACGTATAACACATTTTCCATAAACTATAATTCAAAAGGAGAAGCAATAAAGGTTTCGAGGATTATAACAGCACAAATTAAACATCATAGGTATATACCTTCATTGTCTGGAATGTGAATCAGGTACAATAATATGTTTATCCGCGATTATTACTGTGTATATAAAGATTGCAAATCAATTTCAAATAAATCGGAAAATATCAGCGCTGAGGCGATGGGCTATGGCTCAGAGGGTCAGCGGTTCGAATCCCGGCGGCTATTGGAAGTATTTTTTTATTTCTGTAGTATCGTTTAGCGGGAGGAGATTTTTGGTATCTAGATTTTAATCCTTTGGACTCTCCACGGTAACCAGCCGGGTAGTGCATCGGATGTCACTTAAAAAGCTAAGGTCCCCGTCTTCTTTTCTCATGCAAGTCTCAATGAGACTTCGAGGGTTGCCTTGCAACTAAGTTGGCGATCAAAAACGCTTTTTAAACACACAAATGACGAAAAACTGTAAGTAATTATATTGAGTGATTATATTGACTTCAGTCAAACTTTTCCATTTGATGAGAATATCTTCATTGTTCTGATCATTCATTAGTTAATTGAATCGTGTTTTATTTTTCCTAATGACAACGAATGGGCTACATTCGAAATATTCGATAAATTCATTCAGAATCCATCTTATTCCTAAAATACACTAATTTCTTATGATAACTTGTACAATTATTACAGTCTAATTACAATCTAATTACAACCTTCCCTCATCCCATGAAGGTGAAATATCTACACTGTGTTTCAACTCTCTGCACACTGCCAATTCAATTTGAACTCTACAGTGTATGTTATTTTATTATTATTTGTAAGTATCAGTGTTTGTATATTATTCTACTAATTTGATATGCTATCTTTGCATTCTATTTTACTTATACTTATTCATAGCTGTAAACCACATTGTAGTTGTCTTGTAATTGGGATTACTCCAGTTAGGCAATAAATCTTTCTTTCAAACTGCGATGTGCAAAATTCAAAGGTCCGTGGTCAATGAAAACGAATGCCGGCACATCAAACAAAATGGGCAAAGTGTACCATCTGCAAGGTTTCCTAATCTGTGTCGGTAGCATATCCCATTTACTTCCCTCCCCAAAACTCACAATTCCTTGTCGGTGCCGAGCCTAACGGCGATCTCCTGGTACTCCTGCCGGGTGCGCGCCACCAGCTCGGGGCAGCCGAGCGTGTGCAGCTGGCTGGCGGCGACGCGCGACGCCAGCGTCTCGGCGGGCAGCGTCACCACGGGCGTGCCCGTCCACAGGACGTCCATGCTGGTCGTGTGGCCGTTGCAGAGCGGAGTGTCGAGGCAGACGTCGGCCAGCTGGCCACGACGCACGTGCTCCTCCTTGGCCGCCACGTTGCTGAAGATTATGCGGTCGGCCGGCAGGCCTGCACATCGAGTGAGGGGTTTCAATGTTGGGGTGGATGTATAGTAACTTTGTGGGTACTTATATGAGTCATATGAGTGTATCAATAGCTCTTTGTATTACTAGGGAGGAAAGTGCCACTTTTCCTCCCGCAGGATGTAGTTTAAACATCCAAGGGAGGAAAAGGCACTTTACTCCCATGTAATACATATGATTTTTCCTCCTACCCACTAAATAAACCTTTTAAAAATGATGGACACTTCATTCAAATAGGCACATATATTATATTGTGCATATTGTTTTTCATACCTGTCTTTAGATTTTTGTGGTAGTGGACGCTATGTTGGCTTGTTCCTTAATATTAGGTGGTGTATTTGGAAATTCAAAATCACTTGAATCGCTCTATTTTTCAAAAATTCCACTAAGTTTAATTAATGTAGCGACTTTGCACCTCAAAAGTCAATCGCCGTGTTTACTGTCAGTGAGCCATAGCATACTATGCTTTTCTTATTCTGAACTTAAAAAACGTATATCTAAGATTCCTGAAGTTGAAATTTGTATTGAAGAACTACGTTGAAGTAACATTAATGTTTGATTTTTACCAAAAAACAGGATATACAGGATGTTCTAGAAATTATTGAAACAATATGAATATAATGAATTCACAAGTTTCATCGTTTGCAACTTACTTGAAATGAGGGGGAGGAAAGTACTTTTCCTCCCAAGGGAGGAAAAGTATGAGTTTCCTCCCTGATTTGAGGGAGGAAAGTGTGTACTTTCTATAGGGGTAGGAGGAAAAAGCTATTTATTCAATGTTCGTCATATAATAACAGTGCCTCATTTATATATAAGTGGTTTATATATAGCACGCCTTTCTGGTGATTGCGGCATTTTTGGTGAATGCGCTTATTCAGTTCAATCGATAATCGACCGAACTCAGTGACAGCGCGAATCGTCTAGTTTTCAAATCATTTTTCTTTTCATGCTTCATTAAACGGCATATTTCCAGTTTTGTGTGAAATAGGATTTACTTAAAACCCTTTGTTCAAATCGAATTCAAAGGATGGTGAAACGCTGTTAAATATGTAAGACGATTCAAAATTGGTGACCAGAACACAACATTCCACATGGTGAGTTACTCAGTGTCGTATCATTCGTTGTATAAACATTATCCACCCACCCTATGCAAAACGATTTCTGGTAATTTTAAAACATTCTCGGGTTTCCCCGAGATGAAAGTTAGTGGATATATGTGAATATATGATCGGGAGAGAGAATATTTCAAGAGTCGTTATTGAAAAGTAATAACAACATGTTTGTTATATTTATAAAGTTCGACACTTTGAAACTTTATATTGCCAGAAAATAAACAATATACTTGTGGCAGTGAATTAAATCTATTATAATTCGGGTAATAAATCAAAGATGTATATTTTCAGAACACTTTGATATTACATTGTTTTCATTCAGTCTTAGGAAGGGTGGATACGATATTTTTTTCAGTAAGTCAACTTATTCAAATTCATGCCCTTTCAAGACAGCAAGACATTGGTGCTGGGGAAATCTGTTGTTGCTATCCTTGTTTTAAAATGAGGTAACCCTAGTAACTGATAAAGACGTTGACAAAGTTTACAGAATATACTATAAGTTGCGTCACTCCGCCTCGACTCTCGAAGCGACCGGCCGCTTACCCCGCCTATCTAGGGTACTGAATTCAGTACCTCGCCGAGAACCGTGAGATACACGACGTCCCAGTCTACGGCTTGCCGCGGCGCGCAGCAATTCAGAGCCAAATATACAGATTGTCCCAAAAGTTGTGGGTTGATAAATTATAAAGGCGGGTCATATTTGGGCAGTGGATGGATCTGAAAGCTTTTATGGCTACCGAAAAACAAATATTAAAATATCTTTCAAATTTGAGAGATTTGTCAGGCGAGACGTAACAAAAAAGTCGAATTCATTTTTTGATGTAGAATTGCAATAAAATAAATATTTCTTCTGTGGGAAACACTACGAAATGAAGATTACAAATATTTATTTACTCGAATTATCAATCAAAACTATATCGCTTGAATAAAACTCTTATGAAAATTCCAGAAACCCTACTATACAATTTCGTAGATCTTTCAATAAAATATTCAGATTACGGTATTTTGATTGTGCTGAAGGTAAAAACTGTATGAAATGAAGTCTTGATGAATTTAACTCCAGAATTTAAAAAACTCACTAGAATGTTTCTCCATATATTCCACTTGAAGTTTTTTCGAATGATTATCCCAATATAAGAAATCTAGATCGTTGATATCACCCGAGTATATTTCAAAATAATTTTGGTGCAATAGTCCAGTTACACAGGACGTTTGCATCAATTTTTCTTTCTACATGAAAGAAACTCTTAGTTGTGAAGGAATTATATTTTTCAAATTGAAAGTACACAATAACAACACCAAAAAACCTTTCGGTGGTATTACAATACAGAACCTGGTGGACAAGCTGTTGGGAAACGTTTGAAAGACGAATTCATCGACACTGTTTTTATTCACTTATGTAGAAACCTTACCTAGGTATATTAGTTCTCAAGTTTATATACACGGGTAGAATTATATTTCACAGTGAAATTCATTAACATAGAAATGAAAACAATGAAATCCAATAAAAGTTTCATTGAACTAAGTCAATTCTAGTTTATCTATATGAAATGGAAAAACAGAATAAGATGTTATAGATCTATGCGTCTTCGACGTACCCGGTATATAGCAAAAGGTCTTTAATTTGCAATTGATCCTCGTATATCGCTCGACTTCTACTTGCGGTTGCCTGCGGCTAATTAGCGGGCTCAGTTCTCGGAATTGCAAAAAATGCTATCCCAAACCGTTCCGACAAACGATTCGGCGAGAGTGACCAAACTTATAGTATATTCTGTAAACTCTGACGTTGGCTTCAAACAACTCCTGTGGCAAGGATTGAGAGTTATTCATCTAGTCTGTTACTCTGTTATATGATCGAAGGTCAGACCGAAACGAATATTCACCTAGGTGCTGTGCAGTGGCCAGCAGATTAGGCTCCCCGACTGCGGGAAAGCGAAGCAACCAAAGAACTGCGTTCGGCACGGCCTTGAGGATGTTCACCCACATGTGCAGGGTGATGGGGTCGATCTTGTACAGCTGGTTGAAGTTGCAGTAGACTACGGCGTCGTCTGGCAGGCCGTACTGCTGTCTGGTGGTGATGACGATGTTCTGGGGCACCTGGAACATCATCATTTTCAGTTCTTGCTCGGGAAATTTGCACCATGTCGGCAGAGATGGTGTGATGATTGGGTTTTCGCACATCGAACGATGAGAAATATAGTGAAAACGGGACAATTTATCTCAAATGCGGCAGCAAAAAAACAATGGTTTCTGATTCACGTGATTGTAGATTGTAGGGCACCTTGACCCATCAAATATTTTGTACATAATTTCAAAATCTATTAGAGGCCCAGAATTCCGAGACTTCGTGCAAAGTTCATCAGTTTCCTGACATCGGAGGGAAGACAAAAAAAAAGTATGATAATAAATATCGCTCATGATGTAACCTAAAAAAATTGGACAATAATTAAAAAAGTTACAGGGAGATCAAAAATGTTTTTATTGCCGGTTCACTATCCCAATAATCGTAACATACCTCTTCACCGGTAGCAGCTTTATTGTTCGTCTGCGTTGTGGCCAACCCGTTTTGCACTACCACTCCGTTCAATGACGTTTGCACCTGCCCTGAAGCGATCATATTCTCGATGAGAGTGGTGGTTGGCAGCTCTGCCACCTTCATGCTGATCTCCACTGGTTTGATCGCCTTCACAATCTCCTTGACCTGCAACAAACAACCTTATAATCAAACAATTGCCGTTCTAAATAAACACCTAGTAGTCGAAACAATAATGGCTCTACACTACACCAGAGATAAGTAACCCTAACAAGATGTGCACGTCAATGTTGTAAATTGGCAATACATTTTTCATGGTTCTGGAATCAGCCACTAGATGGAACTAGTGCCGTTGATTCCAAAAGAGTGAACATAGCTTTTCCAGCTGCCATATCTGGCTGCCATGTCCCAAGGGCTATGTTCACAGTTCAAGGTCAAAATTTCCTTTATTTTTCGTCATCCGTTTGTCTTTGTCTTTTCTATGAATTGTATGCTAATATGCAAGTGTTAAGAAGCCACACTTCCTATACTTGCTGTATTAGCAAATAAATTTCATCAGAATTTCATCTATCTTTATCAAATAGACGGATACGAAGATGGAACAGATTTTGTGTGAAAGCTTATAAATTTTGTAAGAACAATCAATCAAGGTAACTATTGAAACAGGAGATATCTACTTGGAAATGCAAATTATTCAGAATGATATCTTCATTCATCAAGAATCATATGTAAAACAAATCATCCAAAAATATCACATGGATAATTCCTTTCCTGTATCATATCCAGAGACTAAAACTGATTAAGCTGAGGAAAGCAGTGATCTTGAAGAGAACATTCATTCCATATCAGCAGTAGGAAATTTGATTTATTTGGCAGTTTTGACCAGACCTTATATTGCATATGCTGTCAAAACTGTTTCCCGAGCAGTTTTCTATCCCAAAATGTTTTGTTGGCAGCAGGTTGAAGATTTTTGAATATAATATTTACCAGGTACAATCGATTATGGTATACTATAGCCTTTTGAGCATTTTTTATATTTTATATATAAGTTCAATAAAGCAATTTCATCATCATAATTGAGCAGATAATTGAGAAATGTAGTATTTAGAATTTCATTAATCAAATCTTGATAATATAATATTTCGATGAGCCATTTCAAACCAAAGAATAAAAAATAAAACCCATTTATTCATATCACAACAATTTCAAAGGCAAACAGCTTCTTCATAATAAAGGCAATACCTGAAGTTGATGTCAGGATTTTTTTAGTAGCATTTGAATATGCTTCACGGCGAATTTTCCATGCATAGCTCATGTTGATACACTTTTTTCCAATCTTCAAGTTATTATCTACACCTCCCTTCTGTGGTAATTTTGTTTAGTCCAGGATAAATAGTTGATGGTGATTCATATTTTCTCACCATATTCAAACAAAAATTTTCGAAAAATAAACATGTAAAACCAAAACGTGAAGGTTAAGGTTATTATCTCTGACGTGAAAAGTTCGTGATAGTTCGTAATTTGTTTAGCTGCGAAACGCTAACTTCTCATGAAAGAAAATGAAGATTCATGCATTAAACGCCATCTGTGATAATATGTTGAAACGAAAATCAATCACGTGACTATATTTCCAAACCTCCGATAAGACGTGCACATCTTGTTAGGGTTACTTATCTCTGACTACACTAAGAAAATGACGTGATTTGTTCTGTGAGCAAGATGCATATTTTCAACCAAACATGATTAATCTTGAAGTTTCATCGCTGGCAATAACCTAGCTAATTATTTTCGTTTTGAATTATGCGCTCCTTTAATCACAGCGAAATTCGTGGTCGAAGCAAGAACTTGATCGATATCATTAATAACCAATTATTATCGAAAAATCAGGAAATAGCAAAATGCATCGACAGTCCGTGTCAATGATGTCACTGTGAAAGTAAAAAAAACGTGTTCAAACAATTTGAATCACTTACGTTGAGTTATATATTTGCTTCACGCATATTTCATACCCACTGAAAAAAACTGCGTTAATCATCGTTAACCTCACACCAACGGATTGGAAAGAATTTTTGGTGGTTCTAAGGTATTTTGACCTTCTGTACACGAATCTTGAAGTCAAAAACGCGACACTCTCGAGCACTTTCGGAGGTATGGGCTCAATTTGTTTCGGAAATGCATCATTCAACACGATTTGACATCTCAAAATACTGCCATCTAGAGCACACAAATATTTTACCTTTTTTCAACCAAAACACTACACACATTCACTTGTTCTCAACAATTTTTAGCAGAAAAACTAGTACTTTTTAAAAAAATACTCGGCTTCCCCAAAACATCAACAAAACCCAACGAGAACCGAGCCCGAAGGGAGCTGAACAATCACATTATGACAGTGTCGCGTTGAAGGATCAAAGTCTCGTGTCTTGTTGACGTTTCAAAGAACGATGAATTTTCTGAAAACATTTTTTTTTTGCTAAAGTGTTGAAAACAAGCGAATGTAAGCGTTTGTGGTGCTTCAGTCACAAAAAGGAAGAAATTTGTATATTTGATAGCGTTTCGACTTCGGATTCTTATTCAGAGGCCAAAATACGTGAGTAGGTACCTCCAAATTTTTTTTCAACTCATTGGAATGCGATTAACGAAGATTATTTTTCTTAAGAATTGGTATTGTACCTTTTTTAGTACAAATATGTGAAAATAAAAATATTTCAGATTAATATAATACCTTCTTCTTGTTTCTACCCGCTGCCGGCTACACTTAATATGATATATGTGCTGAAGTTATAAAAAAGCATCCAAAAGAATACCAAACCAATCGATCAACCGACCTCTTTGATGTCCGTGCTCTCAACCAAGGGCGACAAATCGGTGGCGTTGATGATGGCCACATTGTCGGCCAGGTTCTGGCCGTTCTTGTCGCTGACGATGAGCCGCTCCCTGAGGTGGGGGAACATCTGCTTGTGGTCGCCCACGAAGTAGGTGTACGGCATGTAGGCCAGCTTCTCGCTGTACTGCGAGGCGACCTCCAGGGGCGAGGTGACCGCGTCGGTGATGAGGTAGTCCATGAAGCTGGCGCCGCTGGTGCCCGGGTAGCCCAGCCACATCACCTGGAATCGAGGGGGTTCAGGATTTGGGTGCCGGCGCTTTCGGAGGGCGGAATAGGCAATAAATCGTTGGTGACACGAATCTTTCGAACTCTTCCCCTTTCATCTACTGTTTTTTTTTTGCAAATGATCTTATAAAATACTTCTTGTAGATTTTATATACAAGCTGCCCGTTTTTCGAGCTCCACCATCGGGATCTCAATTATTACAAGATATACGAGGAGGTCGGTTAAATTGGGACAAAGTTGCGCTTTTTTATGCTGAACAATTATCTGAAAGAAAATTTGAGGTTTCATTTTAAGTTCATGAAAATGGAAGTTTGTAATTTTTGTTTTTATTTTTTCAAGCAAAAATGAAGAGAACTAGACGTTTTCAACTAGGACGTTCTCGTGGCACTTTTTCGCAAGGAATCTAGATCTGTCATCGTATTTTCCAAAACGTTCGTGATATCAGAGGTACAACAGTCCACTTTGGGTTTTATTATTTCCATATATTGCATTTTCACATTCTTCAAAAATCTGTTATTTTCTGAATAAGATATGTTTGAATTTTACATGCTAGCAGAATTGAGAAAAAATCGTTTTTGCGAACAGAAATACAGTTGAAGATCTGAAAAATCATATCACAAAATATGTTCGAATTTTACATGCTTGCAAAATTGAAAGGAAATCGTACAGAAAAACAGTTGAAGATCTAAAACGTGTTACGGCCACCAAATACATTGTTTTTAAATGGAAGTTCCTATATATTTTGTTACTATTAAGTATATTTTTTGACGATATGATTTCAAATATATATATATATATATATACAGTTTCTGCCATAAAGTTGGCTATATATGGGTGAAAATGTGTTGAAATTTCTGAAAAACTCACACAGAAAGTTTTTTTTCCAAATTCCCGCCAAATATGAGATCACGTGATATAAGTCGCGACGGATTTTTTAGTTCTCAAACGTATAGAAATAAATTACAATTAGAATTCTTCAGAAATTTCAATAACAAACTTTTTCCACATGTACCCAATTTTATGACGGAGGCTGTATAGAATAATTTGTTTTTCTCGAAAACTGTTCGACAGATAATTTCATCTGCATGCCCGAGACTGACTTTCTCAGAATATTTGAATTTGTGTCGGTTATTCTCTCATGGGTGTACTTATATGAACCTTAAGCCCTTTAGCCCTTTTCACCAACATTGTATTGCCTATTTCGCCTTCCGAAAACACTCACGACCACAAGGATCCCAGATAATAAATTCAAGCATTCAAGTTTAATTCAGCTTTAAATTTCGGTATCGGGTGTTTGAATCGAATCTATCCGTTGATTTCCCAATTCATGGCGTTCCGAGTGAATATCAATGATGGAACCTTTGAACAGCACTCACCTGAACAGCAGCCGGCCTCAGCGCGAAAATCTCATTACGCGCCCCCTTGGTGTACCCGTTCATGTTCACCAAAATATTGATATTATCAGCATAAATCCTATCGGCCGCCTTCCCATTGCACGGCACGGTCGACAGATCGACAAAGTGCTCGGCCTCGCGCGAAATCTTGCTGCGGAACGTGGTGCCGTCATCGGGACTCAACGCGTAGCAGAACACCTCCACTCGGCTGCGGTCGTGCATGCCCGGCACCGATTGCATCAGGTGCGACGTGGGGTGGTTGCCAAAGTCGCTGCTCACGTAGCCGATGCGCAGGCGGCCCTTCACCTCCGGCGAGAACTTGAACGGCGGCTTGTGCAGCACGTTGATCTTCTCCAGGCAGAGGTTCGCGTGGCGCGTGGCTGCAACAGAAGGCAACCTTAGAACCGGTTCGCTGGAGGGTGGGAGTTATGCGGGTGTTGCGAATCGGTCAACGAGAAACATGACCGCTGTACGACAAGTACACGGCATAAGGAAAAAACACGGGCTCATATACGAGTCCACAGACCACAGTCTGAAATGTTTACCGCATCCTAATTCTACCTTCACACAACCAGCTCACCGCAACTTACTCAAACTTACTCATTTTTTGTTCCAATTTCTATTTTCCCCTGTAACCTTGCCGACACACCTACACACAGATAAAAACACATATCAAATCTTTGACAGCCGTCAATGACTTACCAAAACCAGCTGAAATGGCTTGCTCCCTATGAAGCTGGTGTTGATCTCTATTTTGTATACGTTCGCAGAGTGTATCACTTCAGAGGCCAAGAATCTATCACCGTAGTCCGAATCGGGCTAATTAACCAATCCCACGGAAAAAAGTTTGGTGAAAAGTAAAATGGCGGGTTTTGTCAGCTGTCATTCTTGTGTTTTCTGCCCCGTGATGTACTTTCTAAATGGCGGACAACTGTCATCAGCTGTCATTCTATTGCGGGAATTAGAATATATAAGGATTGGATGTTTCTCGACTAACTCGAGAAATTGCTTAGCTTTCCTTAGTGAGGAAATTGTATGTCTGCCACAACCACAAGTGACTTCATCAAATACCATTTTCGTAGCGAGTTGACAATTACAATATTGATTAGATGAACCTTCATGCGATGATTCAATTATTGCAGCAAGATTGCCAAAGGCCTGGAACTCTCTGGCGATAATTCATTTATAAAACCATTGCTTTCGATTACGGGATCCAACTTTATAGCTAGAGTAATCTACTACAGAAGATGAATTTCTACCTAAATAGAATTCTCTGCAGTAGTATCAAAAGCTAACAAAAACTATCTGAGCGGAATCTCTGATGACATCGTTTATTTCAGTGTACGTTTCGTATGAAGACTGACGTATCCGATGGAGAATGAAGATTTAGAACAAAAGTTGTAGTAGACATCGCAGGAAACAATGGAAACAAAATTCGTGAGATGACGATTCTGATGATAAAATTCCTCATCAAGCAACGTCAACATCGCGTGATTAGTCATCGCATTCATCAGATAATAAAAATGAATTTGCTAGAAGACGAAAAATTGCCAGAAAACGAAAAATTGTCACAAAAAATAAAATTCCAGATTAGGACACATACACATGATTCGATTTATTGAGCAATAATGAGTCGCCAGAAGAAAAGGATTATATTAAATTTGATAGAAGAAACCATATAATGGACAAACGGAATAATAAACGCCGATGTCGGTTTATCCTATGTAAAGAAACACCATGTATTTTTTGGAGAAAATGTAATGTATTTACAAATTTTATGACAAATCCTTATCTGCCGAATGATGTTTATTCAATTTCAAATGATATCATATTTGTAATTTCTCAGTTTTTGGTGACGTTTTCCGAAAAAGATAATCTTTCGAGAGCTGCAAGACACACGCTCGAAATACACACAATATTCGTCTACAAACACAGTTCCTAGACAAGAATTGTCCTATCCAGGGATCGAACCCGGGCTAGCGGCTTGAGATGTCACGCTTTGATCCCGTTGGCTATTGAGGCTACTTGAAAACTAATATCTATGTCACAGTTATAATATGCCATGAACAAATAAAATATAGTGACTCATTTTGAAAGGACTGTTTTTTTTTTGAGAAATATGACAAGTTAAGGATACTTGGCATTCAAGCATTTCATTGCACCATGTCATGAATCTATCATATCATAATTCATACTTTTCTTCGATTTCTCTGGTAGGAAGTTCAAATTCAAAATTTTCGCACTTGCTGCTACATCAGATGTGTTAGATAATTCACTGTCACTATTATTTTCCATCATGCAACAAAATGATGAGTTCGTTTTCAAGAATGATGGATGCGAGCGCAAATATGCTGTCACTTAATGACATAATTTCCTCGTACGAGCGTCAATGCTGTCACTTAACGACATTCCTCGGAAAACGTCAACTTTGTGTTGGAATTTTAAAGTGTCAAAGTCTACTTTTGTGTTAGTATGACTCGACTGTGTTATTGTTATTTGTGTGTTTGTGTTGTTATTCTTAATGTATATACAATATTTCTCTTTGAAAAAGTAATTTCATGTACCTATTTATTTTCTCGATGAATCTACACTGTTGATTGTTAGTAGTGTTGTCATTGTTATTCTAACCTCAGCTTTGTCGATAAGTTTCTACTTCTGACGAAAGAGCATATTTTGATTTGAAAAACTTTCTATTCAACAATACATTACAGTAACCGCTGTGAATAATTGTAAATTTTGATAAAAAAATATAAACCGTGCGTCGACTCACCGATAGCCTTGCGAAACTCGTGCGACAACGGATACAACATCGAGTGGTGCGGGTGCACCGACGGCAGCCGGTGCTTCTCCAGCTGGTCGGCGACGATGGCCACCAGCTTGCGCATGCGCGACTCGTAGTCCGTCCAGTCGCAGACGATCTGCAGGCAGTGCGCCAGGTTGCAGTACGCGTCCGGGAAGTCGGGCTTCAGCTTCAGCGCCGTGCGGTACGACTGGATGGCCTCGGGGATGTTGCCCGAGTCCTTGTGGATGCTGGCTAGGTTGCTGTGCGCGTCGGCGAACGCCGGGTTGATCTGGATGGCGCGCGTGTAGCACTGCAGGGCGCCGGAGACGTCTTGCATTTCCTTGAGGGTGTTGCCTGAGGGCGAAAGACGACGATGAGGGGGTGACCGATTAAGACCTCATTATTTACACTTGAAAAATTATAGTAAATTGAAATATTTTGACATTTCAGAGAAGTTGGTGATATAATCATTATTCCTTGAAAACCAAGGATGTGAATCCATCAAAATGAGGTAAAATGTTCGTTGTTGCCTAATCAGTGTGCACTTACCCATATTGGAATATGCATCAGCGAAGGTAGGCTGAATTCTGATCGCCTCCTTGTAATGCATGAGGGCTTCATTTAGTTTACCCTGTTGCTGCAAGACTGAAGCCAAATTGCTGTGAGCAGCGGCGAATTCAGGGAACACTTCCAGGGCCTTCAGATACAATCTACAGACGAGAAAACCCAATTCAATATTACAGAAACCAGTTTTCGATAAACGAAAAACGATAGTGCTGGTAATTTCATCGACAAATAATTTATTCAATACTGAAAAATGAGTTTGAAACGAAATAGAATCTTGGACAACGAAGCCAGAGTTTCTCGAGAAAAATTATCGATAGGGGATGGGTTGAGTTTAAATAACATTAATATTTTGAGATCTATATCATCAGAATTTATCGCATATCTGTCAATGACCAATCACTGAGAAAATTTCCATAAAACAATGGTGTGTGCCCTAAACTTTAGTTAATACGAATCAATATTGGCTTCGAGAGTAAAGAGCCTTCAGTTTGAAATGAATACTCTTGATGAAATCAAAGTAATGGTTGATTGTTTTTCATTAGTATTCAGTTTTCATACTTTCAGAACAATAAATTGAATTTTTTTTGATCTCATTATGTTTATAATCGAATTTCCCGCCAAACTTTGCCTCCATCAGTCAATGATGAATTGAAGTTAAGGCAAATTCCCATAGAATTTTTCTACGAATTTTATATTTATCAATTATGTTCGAAATATACAGGTTCATAGTAAATTTTGGTTGGCATGTTCAGAAAAGTTCATGGAATTTATTTCAACAGAAATCAATCTTTAGGAATTTGCCAAAGCATCTGAATTTGTTAATATATGTGTTTTATTTTTGTTTCCATGTAGGTTATAGATAATTTATATCATCAGGTTAATGTATTGGAGAATATTTCGAGCTTTTTTTTTTTCATGCTTGCCGATATTTCGACCAGTAACTATTTCTGCAAGTGAAAAATGCACAATGGATGATGATCAAAATGATGAAAAATTACCATTCTCGATCAGCAATTCGTTATAATAATTTGAAAGACTTGAAATACCACTTTTTATTACTTTCAGAGGCGCCCCTAAAGAAACAAACACATATGACTCAAAATCCTCATAACATATTTCAGGTTGCATCGAGGATGTATTCATGAATACATAATATTATCCTAGCCCAAACTCTATATGATAATGCTTCATCACTACCGTAATCTACATATATTAATAGAGATACTCACACAATTATCACATTAAACTGAGCATTCTAACTATTATTTTATGAGCAATTATTGTAGATATGTGGCAAACACGCGTACTGGTCGAATATCCAACCACTTGAGATGGATTTCTATAGTTACTCACATATTGTGGTCTACTTGCAGAGCAATAATGGTTGAATAATCGACTAGTAACCTATTGAGGGTCAATAGTCGGTGCCACAGATGGATCGTGATTCAAAATTCCCGCCCAACCTCACTAATACGGTCAATAGATCGACAACTTCTTGTTCGTACCGACTGCGCCATGTATTTTCAAGGAACATCAATATTTCGAGATACGATCAATCAACCACAAAATCACTACAAACCCTGTTGAATTAATTGCTGTTGGCAGATTTTTGAATTCGCCCTATATATGGCTATTATGTTTTTGATGTTCGATCTGATATGTACTGGATATGTGATGTTATGTTTTTGTTTAATAAATATATAACAACGGTGTTTTGTTCCAAAAAGTAACTCTCCAATATAATTGCTGGATATCTGAATCATTGTGTGCCTTCTACTACTGAATTTTCATCAGGTTATGGGCCCAGGACTTCGCATCATAAAGGGTTGAGATTTCCAGTAATATTTCGGACGAAAATTGGAGTTTATTCTGAAATTAAGTAATTGAGATAATGTCTGTCATATTGGATCAGAACAGCACAAAATGTGCAATTAAGCTGTTGGACGAAGGAAATTATTTCAATTGGAGCTTCAGAATGGAGACGTTGTTAAAGCATGAAGGTTTGTGGAATGCAGTGACTTCACATCGACCGAGTGATGCATCTCAAGCAACCGATTGGGATATAAAGGATCAGGAAGCTTTGACATTAATGCGGCTGTCTGTCAGTGATAATCAAATCAAACACATTCGTGGTATCAATACTGCAGAAGCTGCATGGAAAGCTTTGAAGGAAGCTCACGAGCGAGATACTCCAGGAAACAAGATCAGATTGCTGCGCGACATAGTCGGAAAGGTAGCAAATGAAGGTGACAACATCCAGACCCATGTTGATACCATGACGGAGATGTTTCAACGTCTTACAGCACTTGGTGAACTCAAGCAAGAGTTTCTATTGAGTGCTTTGTTATTGAATTCATTGCCACCGAGCTATGATGGATTGGTTTTAGCACTTGAAACCAGACGTGAAAGTGAAATCAACATTGGTGTTGTGAACAACATCATCTGTGAGGAGTATCGTCGGCGGTCAGCTCGTGACGGTGAATCAAGTTCTGCTGCTTTGAAGGTAGTCACCAGTCATCAAGGAAAAAGTCAAAAGAATAAAATGACATGTTTTTTCTGCAAGAAGTCAGGTCATTTGAAGGCTGAATGCAAAAAGTATCAGAAGTGGAAATCCGCGGAGGAGAATAAACATGGTGCGAACGTCATAAAGCAATCCAGTGAAAACAGTGAACTGCTGTTTCTTGTTGGTGGCAACGATGGATGGATTCTTGATTCAGGCGCAACGTGTCACATCGCAAGTAATCGAAAATTGTTTCTCGATCTAGATGAAACTCAAAAGGAGACGATCACGGTGGCGAATGGAGCTGAAGTCAAATCATTTGGAAAGGGCAATATTCGGATGAATTTTGTTAATGATACCGGCGAGTGTATACCAGTGTCTATACAGGATGTTCTGTTAGTGCCATCGATCGGTACGAATCTGCTTTCAGTCAATAAACTGACCAAAAGAGGACTGCATGTGAAGTTTTTCGGAAACAAATGCGAGATACGATCCCAGGACAATCAGCGGCAGATAGCAGTGGGCGATCTAAGCGGACGTCTGTACAGGATGCGCACTATAGAGAATCAGGTGAATGCAATGGTGGAAATCAAAAGAAAATGCATTCACGAGTGGCATCGAGTTCTTGGACATCGAGACATCGAGATTGTTAAGAAGATACCGTCGATGGAAATTGTTGATGGAATGCAAGTAGGACCCTGTGATGCAGCATGTGGAAATGATTGCAAGACTTGCATTGTTGGAAAGATGTCGAGACCAAAATTTCCAAAGCAGTCATCAACGAGGTCGAAGGAGGTACTGGATCTCATACATAGTGATATTTGTGGTCCAATGCAGACAGCAACACCTCAGTGCAAGCGTTATATTTTAACATTCATCGATGATAGATCAAGATATACCACAATATACCTGCTACGGAACAAATCAGAAGCGTTGAATAGATTCAAAGATTTTCAACAGCTGATGAAGAATAATTTTGGTCGTGGCGTGAAGACTTTCCGCAGTGATCGTGGTGGCGAGTTCATTGATGCTGAATTTGTGAAGTTTTTGAACTCAGAAGGTATCCAGGTCCAACGCACTGCTCCATATTCACCCCAACAAAATGGAGTTGCCGAACGAAAGAATCGATCACTGATGGAAATGGCCAGGTGCATGCTAGCTGATGCACACCTGGAGAAACACTTCTGGGGAGAGGCGGTGGTGACGGCAAATTTCATACAAAACCGTTTGCCGAGTCGAAGTATTGACAAAACTCCCTACGAACATTGGTATGGAAGAAAGCCCCTGTATATGAACCTGAGGAGATTCGGAGCGGCATGTTTCATTAAAGTACCTGATGAGAAGCGGCGCAAACTTGATGACAAGGCGGTAGAGGCAATATTCATGAGTCATGATGCGGAAGCAAAGGCATATCGAGTCTATGTGCCATCCAGGAAGATTGTTGTTGTATCAAGGGACGTCAAATTCATAAATGATTCCATGTTCATAGAGCCATCAAGTAAACAGCGGACCGAAGGACCTGAAACATCATCTCATCAGATAGGGGAGTTGAAGATACAGGATGGCGGACAAGCTGCACAGGAGGTACAATCTGATGCTGAAATTGATGGAATCATGTCGAATACATCATTCGAAGACTGTTCTGACAACTTCGAGGAATTTACACCAGAACCTCCAGCTGATGGTTTTGCCATCAATCAACCAGAAGAGCTACGTCGATCTAATCGGACGAACATCGGCGTACCACCAGCACGATTTCACGATATTTACATCGCACTTCACAACGAGCCGACGTCATACGGTGAAGCCATAGCATCAAAGGACCGAGACAAATGGATCAGTGCTATGCGTGAGGAAATCGACTCGCTGCGAGAAAATAGGACGTGGGAGCTAGTGAATCTACCAGAAGGAAGAAATCTCGTAGGCTGCAAATGGGTGTTCAAGATCAAAATAAACACCGAAGGAAAGCCAGTGCGGTACAAGGCCAGGCTGGTAGCACAGGGATTTAGTCAGAAGTTTGGAACTGACTATGAAGAAGTATTTGCACCAGTAGCTTATCATACTACTTTTCGCACGGTATTGGCAATGGCATCGGCACGTGGTATGACAGTTCACCATTTCGACGCAAAAACGGCATTTCTAAATGGCAATCTTGAGGAGGAGATCTACATGAAACAGCCACCGGGTTTTGCTGACGAAGGAAAGGAGAATTTGGTATGCCACCTAAGGAAAAGCATTTATGGATTGAAACAATCGGCACGGGTGTGGAACAATACACTTCACCGAGTGTTAAGGTGCACAAAGCTCGTGCAAAGTTCCAGCGACACCTGCTTGTATACCTACGAAGGAATGAAAGGAGCGATCTACGTCCTAGTTTACGTAGACGATATTCTGGTAGCCAGCAATAACACTGAATTCATTCCATTCCTGCTGAATGAAATAAAGAAACATTTCATCATTGAGGACCTTGGACAAGTGCACAATTATCTGGGCATTCGAGTTACCCGAGATGAAGGAACTTTTGCACTGGACCAACAGAAGTACATTGAATGCGTTGTGGAGAAATTTGGACTGGCAAACGCAAAGGGCCAGGAGACACCTCTCAGCTCCACATATCGCACGGACCCGTGCGACGATGTACTGCTCACCAACGAGCAGTATCGAGCAGCAATCGGATGTTTGCTATACATTTCAACGAACACCAGACCCGATATCGCAGCAGCAGTTGCAATTTTGTCGCAGAAAGTATCGAAACCAACGACCAGGGACTGGAAAGAAGTCAAGCGCACAATTCAGTATTTGAAACAAACATCATCAATGCGTTTGATTGTCGGATGCAAGAATGATCAAGAAAAGCTGATTGGATATGTTGATGCTGATTGGGCTGAGTGTCGAGAGACAAGAAAATCAAACTCTGGATTTATCATAATGTTGGGCGGACCAATCAGCTGGGCTTGCCGAAGACAAGATTGTGTGGCACTCTCATCGTCGGAGGCAGAATATTTGGCGTTGATGGAGGCGTGCAAAGAGGTAATTTGGCTTCGACGACTGCTCGACGATCTCAAATGGAAAGGAAACAGATGCGTGCAGATGTTCGAAGACAACCAAAATGTCCTGTCGCAAATCAAGCGAGGGGGTACAACACCTCGAACAAAACACATCGATACAAAACGACGATTCATAGAAGATTGTGTCGAAAAAGGCATACTGAAATGCCAATATTGTCCTACAGAGGAGATGTTAGCTGATATGTTCACAAAGGGACTGCAAAAGGAGAAATTCTTGAAGCTGAGAGCCAGATGTGGACTATCAGAAATCAAAGAACCTGCCTAGCAGAATTAAGGAGGAGTGTTGAATTAATTGCTGTTGGCAGATTTTTGAATTCGCCCTATATATGGCTATTATGTTTTTGATGTTCGATCTGATATGTACTGGATATGTGATGTTATGTTTTTGTTTAATAAATATATAACAACGGTGTTTTGTTCCAAAAAGTAACTCTCCAATATAATTGCTGGATATCTGAATCATTGTGTGCCTTCTACTACTGAATTTTCATCAAACCCCACCCGAATTACCTCGTTGCCTCCTCGATGTACCCCTGTTCGCGCTTAATATTCGCCAGATTATTCAGCGAATCGGCGTGCGAGGGGCACAGCCGGAGGGCCGTGTTGTAGCACTCCTCGGCCTCCGACACCTGGCCCTTCTCCTTGAGCGCGTTCGCCAGGTTGCAGTAGGCGTCGGGGAAGTTGGGCTGCAGCTCGATCGCTCTGCGGTAGGTGTCGATCGCGAGGTCGATGAGGCCCTGCTCGTAGTAGACGCACGCCAGGTTGCCGTGCACCACGGCATTGTTGGGCGATAGGTTGAGGGCGCGCAGGTAGGCTGCCACCGCTCTGGAACATGGGGGGAAACAGGGGGTGATGGTGGTGGGATTTTTTCGTTTGGCAAAATTTTTTTGGACAACTGAAAATGTTCGATCAATTGAATAATAATAATAATAACAAATCGTCTTTATTCATCCGTAAAACAAATATACAGGAAAAGAAATAGCCAGATGAAATGGCGAAGTATCACTTAAAGATGCTTTTCAACTTAACCAAGTGGTGGGTGGACTCACAATTCAGAAAACAATAAAAACGGAAAATTCTGGCTATTCAATTCGGACGATTACAATAATAATTTATTCAGTCAATTATCACAAAGAATCATCGATAAAACTTTTTCAGAACGGTTCGAAACACAAATTCTATTATTTTTTAATGAAACAGATAGAGGGATGATTCAGTTTTGTATCACTGAATTATTTTATAGCGGAATTCAAAGTTATTCAGCAACTGTATATTCGAATTATAATAATGCAATATTTTCAATTATATTTCTTTCCGTTATTAGTACCTACTATGGATATTATACTCATGTATTATATTTTGAAGTGTAGTAAATTGTATTTCAAAATATTTTTTAAATTGATATTTTATACTCAACGCTTCTATATTTTTTATTTTCAACTTATTTTCTCTCGAAAACAGTTATTTTTAGAGCTTGTGACCAAGAGCACCTTTTTTGTGTAGAAAACATTGGCGGTTCAAATGGGCGGATCAAAACTGTACTTTTTCCAGTGGCGTAGAAGTCGTGGAGAAACACACTCACTACCCCTTCAAAATCTTCACCAATTATGATTTGAAAAAAAAAATCCGCACGAAACAGCCAATTATGAGAATAAAATGCCCACGAAAGCGCGATAAACGGTTCCAGAGATATTCGCAAAAACGTTTTTTTTAACTCCCTTTACCTATCTTGAAAATGGTTCATTTTAGAGCGTTAGTTAAAAGAAACTTTTTTTTCATATTTTTGGAGGAGCCATCAAATCCTGGAGTCCTGCGCATATATTATGAAACAACAACAAAGTAAAAATCATCTCCACGTATGTGAATAATATGTTGAAACTCAGGTCATTTATTTGGAATGAATGAGCTATTCCTTCTTTCTTTCGTTTTTTTTTTATCTGATCTCTGCTTTTTTATATACCTACTTACTTCATTTGGTGAAAAACATAACATAAAAATGTCTTACTTTTTTTTTTCATTTTATTTTCACTCCTGCTCATCATTGTATGATTAAGCATAACTATAGGCTAGTAAACCATCATAAGATTTAGTTTAGTTGGATTGATAATTTCATTTTTTCATTATTATATTAATAATACCTGTATATTGCTGCAAGCCAAACCCTTGCTATATGTATGTATTTACATTGAAGCAATAAATTATTCTATTCTATTCTATTCTATATTATGAAACACCCTGTATTTTGAAATGTTGTGTCGTTGGACGTTCGTAATATTATTTATATTGTCCTAAATTGCAGTGACAAGCTGTGACTACCACAACTTCAGCGATTATTCATTGGTAAAATAGGTATTGCTAAAATATTATTGTTATTTCTTTCTGTGCAAAACAAGTTTGGTTAAATAAACAAGCATCAACATATTATATTCAAAATGTGAATGAAATAAAATAAATATTAACATATAAAAATTTTTTTATTTATATATTTTGCAAAATCAGGCCATTAATTTGCCAGTATCATGAATGAAAAAAATACATTCTACGTCTCATCCCACTCAATATACAAACACAGTTTGAAGGACTGGTTGAAAACATTGAATAATACCTACTGGCACTCTATGCAATGATTCTCACAGTGAAAGTAGAATGTACAAGTTTATTTCTTCCTAACGCAATCGCAAATATCGAGTCACAATCAGATCCCGATATTGTAGGACAATTTGATTCGCTCTGTCTGACAAAATATCCGGGAGTTAGTTATTCTATTTTTATTTGGAATGAGTTCACGAAAGAAGTTTCAATGTATGTTTATTCTGTTTAATCTCGAGTAGATACAATCAATACTGTTTTTAGATGAGTATAAGCGGTTGGTTAGCATTTATTAGAAGATTACAGATGTTTTTTCAGCTGTACAAAAAATTTTAATGAGAAACAGAAACGATGGAATATATCATGAAGAATTTCTCTATCTATCGTCTCTGATTACTTTTTTGCACCCTAATTGTTATATCAGGAGAAATGGGTAAATTGTGAAAGAACTATAATGTCAAAGGAATCTGCTGATTACAATTCTTAGGAAGAGTTTGCAAGGATTTTTCGAATTGCAAAAGAGTGAATAATGGGGATAATTGTATCCCATTCTAAAAGTTTCATAAGCTCAATAGGTACGTTTCTTAAATACCACCCAGATGGTGAAGTGCGTTTTAATAATTATTTATAACTTTTTGATAATAGTCATGAGAGCAGGTGCAAATCCGCCTTCAGATACAACTAATACATAAAAATGAAAAAATTAACAAACTGTATATTTAATATGGTGTACCAAAAACTTAAATAATAAATTTCTAAATGCCAGTGATAGTTCGTGCCAGCTTTTAATTTATACAATAGCGATGATGCTTTATTTCGCTTTATTATATCGACATGATATAGTGTGTTCAATACTGAACAATGTGTGAATGAGGAATACTGTTATCTTTAGTTTCAATATGTGAACAAATATTTTGATATGATTAATGTACGCGCCCAGAAAAATCATACCAGTTATTCACTCCGGCATTTAATTACAATATTGAAAACGTGATTGTTTCAATAAGGATTCCGAAAAGCAAACAAATGGGTAGAAATGAAGGCAAGCTGGAGTAAGAAACACTTGATTATTTTAATTGCAGAGTTGCAAATTGAGCGTTCAAATGAAGTGTTCTGGCATCGGTGCTCTGAAATTTTCTGTTTTAATGTTTTAACGAACTTATATTCTCCTCTTTCCCATTCCTTTAGGCTATTTCTGGAAACAAGTAGGTCACATTATTATTGAATGCATGACACCCATTCCAAGTGGTGTGTCAGATGCATACAATTATTGTAGATTATTTAGATAGAGATAATTTGGACATTATTGGCAACTCAACACGTACCTTTGGCATCGAAATATTAAAATTCATATTTCCTGGGATTTCCGATTCTATATGACTTTTAAGTTGGCATGGATCCTCACATTTGGAAAAATACCAATTTTTTTCTCAGTTCGCTAGTTGATGTAGAAAGACAAGCACATCAGCAAATGTTTATTTTGAAGCCCGATTAAATTGCCTGGCATGAGAATCAGATGCCAAAACATTTACATAATCTCAATTTTTATGGCGATTCGCTTGAATAAGAAAACACAAACGTTCAATGAATTCGAACTAATGAGAGCTCAAGTCTCAAACATTTATGAGACACTCAATTCTCAAATAAAATAATAATCGATCTTTCCGAGGCACATCACAGAATGTTAACAACTTTTCAAATTCCAATCACCAGAAAAATGAAACTGATTCCATGGCGATTTGTAAATTCATTTAAAAATAGAACCCTCTGGCATAAAAGTGAAATCTCGATGATAATGAAATGGCTGCATAAATATTGATTAACTTTGGGGTTGGTTAAAAAATATACCAAGACACTAGTTTCTTGTGTGTCCACAATCTCAGAATAATCACGTTTCACGTTGGAGAAATTTCAAGACACCCTATTTTTTGTCATTATTTTAATAATCAAATTTCGAAACAATTAAAAAATAAGAAAATTTTAATTCATAGCCTGATTCACGTCAAACAATCTATAAAATAACAAGACCATCATCCATTTCAAGCTTTGACAACATCTGAATTATAATATTATTAGAAAAAAATAAAAAAAGTATTTTGGTGCGCTTTTAGAAAAAAAAATCCGCAGCAGTCGCGTGCTGAGAAGTAACTTTCAGCTCTTGTTAGAATAACAATCATTTCAGCAGTAGTAACCATAAAAAGGAAGTAAAGATGCGAACTCGATATACCTTCCAAACTAAGATGAGGCGGTTATAAAGAAATAAACTGGGAACCCCTGGTAAGCAATAATAAAAACTGTATTTTTTATCTTTTGACTACACGCGAGATTAAAACCTATAATGTATACACGTGTTTGTATGTTATGTATAACAAATTACTTGAAAGATTTATGAAACGATCATAGTTACATATCTCATTAAATTATGGTCCAGATATAAATATTTTTTAAATAAAATTAGAACTTCAGCGAATTCTTGTGTAGCTAAAAAAATGTGAAACGTTTCAAGACATAAATAACTACCAAGTATACGGAATTTGCGTCATGAAAATCACACAGGGTGTTCAACTGAAATGGTTTTTGAACATTTCGAAGAATTTGTTTACAAATGATGGGGTTTATATTGTGTATTTATTTGAACGACTCGACCCTGGTTCCCAATTTTTTTAAATGTGCTCCGAGTTGAAAAAACAAATTGAGATGGGTTCATAAAATACGTAAGTTTATTTTCTCATTCAACATTGTAGTTGAATCAGCAGTCAAAATAATGTATTTGTTATCAAATAAAATAAATTGAATTGATGTGAATGAATATTTATTTATTCACTCCCTTTCACTATCGAACGCAATGAAAACACTATTGCTGCACAAAGGATATTTTTCTTGTCTTTGACGCTTGCTCAAATTGAAATCGCTTGATGATTAACGAACTGGAAACTCATGTGTCATATACAGGGTGTTCCATTTAAAACAAGACTTATTTTCCTGCAAACTCTCAACTTCAATATTTTCGTGTAATTCATATACTGATAGAAAAATGCTGGGATTTAGATTATAATTTCCAAAAATACAATTTGTGAGCCGCATTATAGTAGCGAGTGCAGGAAATGCACTCTCCCAACGAGTTTTGTACACTATTTTCTACTACTTACTACTTACTAAGATGTAACTTGAGCGGTCTTTATAATTTCAGGTGGTGTCGACTCGATATTACTGTCTATTTCCATATTTCAGGTAATAATTAGAAACTTTTTCGACAATTATAGATGTGAATTACTGAATTTTCATCGTTTGCACAAAAAATTTAATTGATATTCCAAACCACATGCTTACGAGTGTCACGAATATAAAACAATCACGCAACCAGGAATACATCAGCGTATTGATATTGACCGAAAAATATGAGTTGGTGCGTTATAACAAATGTAAAAAGTGGAATTTTTTGTTATGCAAGCCTTACTCTTCAGTAACAAGTTGTGTCTTTCAAAACAGGCTCTTTACTGCAAGAATCAGAACTGGATGATGACAATGTACGTTTGGCTTTATTATTCTTTTGTTTTGGAATCGGTTTTTTCATTTTCTTATCCATCTTACCAATATCTTTTTTTACTCCTTTAGCTTTATTTTGTCTTGCTTCCTTTTTCTTTATACTTTCTAACAGCTCTTCTTTATAGGGAGTTGTTGTTATAACTGCAGCTTTTCCAGAATTTTTCTTTGTTGAGTTTTTTTTATGTACTGGAATGGGACAGATTTCCATAGGAGATACCAAAACGTTTCCAACATTTTCTTGACTTGTAGATGGCAAGGAAATATCTCCTTCGCACTGCAGTAAACTCAGTGGTCTTAGTGGTCTTTATTTCGCTCTCGGAGGTGATAGGGTTCTTTTATCTTCACGTTGTTCTTCTGTTCCCAAGAAAGAGGAACATGATGGAAGATTCTCGATATTTTCCTGTTCCTCTTGGTTTTGCGCTAACATTCATGTAATGACAAATACCCAGCTGAATATTAAACATATTTCATACAGTACTTCGTATCGAGGTTCCCAATTTGAGATAGTCTCAAATTAAGATACCCGTACTGTCTCAACTTAGGAAAATTGAAAAAAAAATTGAGACAGCTATATTTCGGTTATAACTACTACAAAATGAGTTTGTGCATGACAGAATAGTAGCATTAAAACTCTTTGTTCATAAAATCATACCATAGTGGACTGATGACCTCACCTTAAAAAGATATTTTCAGATTCAACAGGCACTCACAAAATTTTTTAGCACCCGAAGTTGAATTGATGTACATTACTCGGGATAAAGGTGGTAACTGACGAAAAAAACGTGCTTGCGAACTCGGTTTGGCCTAAAAGACTCAACTTTTGCACATTATACGTAGATGGCACCTGCCATTCTGCCAGAAGGCTACTGTCTCAGATTAGGCTCCTATCTCAAATTTGGTTCCTTTCCTCTATAATAGTTTATATCCATACATGTGTGCATGCGGTTTTTCTTTCATTTCAATAGATGTCCTTTTTTTCTCTCGAATAACAATGTCATGGCGATATGAGCTATTAATTTATTATTCTGGGGAAAAATATATGATAAAAATGTGCAAAAAACGACAAAAAATTGCCCAGCGAAAGTCCAAAACATGTATTTTATGGTTATTGATAGGTTTTTACTAGAATATACAGAGACACCCTCTATAATACGAATAACGGAGGTCTTATAACCCTACCCTGAGGAACTCCATTATAACTTTCAGTTTCGAACAGCGATACGACAAAAAAAATATACATCGAAACATCAACGCATTTCGTTGTTTGTCACAATAAATATCATGTGCGCGTCTTGTAGTAGATATTCAAGGTCAAATGGCGCAAAACTCAGTCTCCTTTCGCGAACATCACGCTCCCTATGCTCTCAATCGTATTTAAATTCATCAAAAAAAAACACCTAAACACCAACGCATCTCGTTTTTGTCACAATAAATATCATGTGCACGTCTTGTGGTAGATATGCAAGGTCAAATGGCGCAAAACTCAGTCTCCTTTCGCGAACATCGAAGGAAAAAAAAAAGCCGAAACACCCAAACCTTTTGATCTGCCCCTGTATCCATCCGAGACACCCCTGGTGGCGGCGGCCGCCCCCCCGCACCCCCCAACCACCCCTAGGCGGCCTCAGGGGTATGCGGATGACGGTGTACACGACCACGCACTGGTAGTCCATGGCGGCGAGCCTGAAGATGAGCGCGGTGCCGCGGACGAAACGCGGTCATCCGCATCGCGGCGGGAGGGGAAGCGCGAGACAGGGGGCGGCAGGGGAGGGCGACGCGAGCCGTGCGACGCTCGGCGTCGTCGTCGTCGACAGACTGTTGAACATCGGATTGCGGCGTCGGATTTATGAGGGTTCGCCGGGATTTTTGGCGGGCAGTCTTTTGATTTCGCAAATATAAGTCTGATGGTCACTTCAGGGGTTGGACTTCGGAATGAAGATGGGCTGAGGATTTGTACAGGGTGGGCAAATTTTAATGTTTGTATAGGGTGACTCGGTGACTGTGGGAGGTACAAAAAAATGGAGGTTGCAATCTCGATCTCATTTTTCGAGACAAATTCACTGGCGAAAACGAAAATTTGTTTGAAGTTTGAACAAAATTTTCTCGACTTTTATATGAATACCATGGTTGCTTGTAAAGTTACGACATAATAACTTTTATATTCTTGTGGCACTTTTTTCGGTGAACTCCAGTAGCGTCGAGAAAATCTGAAAAAGAAGGTGCACACCCAAAGTTATAGTTTTTCAAATGGGAATCATAGTTGGCTATGTTTTGTTCAAATTTTTTTCCTTTTCTAACAATCTATCAAATGTCGGGTCGATTTTGATGTGTGTGTTTTTAATAGTGAAACTTTTCGTACGACATCTTCATTTTTAAGGATTAATGAGTTAATTGATATTATGACGAAAAAAAACGGACAAACCGCCAGATGACACATGCCTACTTGGAATAAATATAAAAAACGCAAAAAGTAATCAAGTAAAATATTATTTTCGCTATTGACGACTTACGACTTGCCCCAAGAATGTAAAAGTACTCATCTCGTAACTTCCCAAACAATCATGATATTCATATGTGTCTAATAGTCGAAAAATCGAACCCTTGTTCATAACTCGAAAACAAAAAGAGATCGCAAATGTTTGTTTGAGCCAGTGAATTTGTGTCGAAAAAAGAAATCGAGGATGCCACCACCATTTTTTTATCTCCTATAGTTACCGGGTAAGTCGGTGACTGGACTTACTATACGGTTGCAAGAAGGATGAGAAATTTTATGAAAAATCGTCGAATTGGAATAAGACATTTTCTTCAGATTATGAGAAATTTCATAATCAATATTATTTATTAACACTCGATAATATGATGTATTTTCGGCATCGTCCTTATTAAAAAAAATGTGTCACATGGAAAGTGTAAAGCAATCGGAATAAATATTCCAAACAGTTTTCCAAATTCCCTCAGGGTATAAACTAACCGATCCAGCCAAAATCGCAGGTAAAGTGAATTCGAATAAAATGTTTCTTTCGTCTGGCGCCTGGGGCAAAGCAACTGCAATACTCAATCTAGATGATTGAAGCCGACAGACAGTGGCAGTCCAAAAAATCTCAACAGGGTTCAACAAATCAGAGGAATTGAAGTTCAAGTGATCATATCCAGGGGGTGTCATTTTTCACCCTCACACTGTCATACTCTTCAGATGCACCGATCCTCGCTTACTGATCAAAATTTTCGACTGTGAAGTGTCAGTAAATCCAACGAAGAGCTTCAAAACCACAAGCTATATTTTCTAACGGATGTAGCAGTTTGAGAGCAAATGTTATCTATATCTTTCGAGTATTCAAGGTTGGCTCAATGGTAATTCATCATTTTCGCCCAATCTATTCAATGACTCCAAAACAAAAACGGTCAAGGAAAATAAACTTCCCCACCCTCGTAAACAACGTCACCCAGTTTTCAAACACTAACGACAAAATGTGTCTATGGGTTTTTGCTAATAAACTATCTCATTAGTATACAAAATGCAAACTATGTAACACTTGGTTATTCTGATGATTCAATGGACCACGCCAAAATATGGAGCAAAACTAAACCGATTAGTTTTGCATATTACATAAAATTAGCACATTCTCCGGAATTTACGACCACATTTGTTCACTCAGCTCACATCGTAATCATTTTGTTCGCTGATTTGCAAGATTATGAACTAAGCAGACAAGATTGAGCCATGCCTCAATGCTTATTTTATTATTGAAAATACTGAAATATTCGGATGATCTCATATCGTTTACTACATAAGGAAATATATTCATTCGGAATACGAAGTGAATGATAGTTAACCTACTGAAAATACCTCAATCTACCTCAATATGATTTATTATATTTGTGAACGTCAAAATGAGAACAACTACACAAGGGAATATTCCAGGACCTTGACAAATATCCGACATTATTTTCACTTGTAATCTCCCTAGCAGCAGAATTATTACCGATAATTTTTTTCAAGGTCACGAATGTTTTTGTTGTTGATAGAAAATTATCCCGAGTCGAAGATGACGGAAATTTTTCAATCGTTTTTCGAAAACCCACGGAGCTCTGAGGAGACAAAAAAATGAAAGCTGTAATACAGTCGCCAAGTAAAAGAGAGTGCGCAGAACCATGAATTATCACGATCAAATTCATTTATTTAACGATAATATTCAAAGTGAGTAACCAAAAAAATTAGATACGTTTATTTTCCTTCATAAGTGCTAATAATAACATCAAGAGCATCAAAACCAGTATCATTACTATTTCCACTTTTGTATTATTACATCTTTTGACGATACAAATTGAACTCAAGTCACGATCGGGCCAAATGTTCTTTTTGTCCTTGCCGATTTTCGCAAACCGAACCGTTACGAGGAATAACTTGTTAATCATCTTTCCTTTGATGTATATTCGAACTGAAATCGTGGCAGATCCTGTTTGTATCAAGAACGCAACGAGAACGTAAATAGGATCTGAAGTGTCTCAAATTTGATCCCTAACATCTGGGCACAGATATCTGGGGAACAATAACAACGAGAAGGTTTTTAAAATTGAGATTTTTATTTCTCTGTATTGTACGAAACATTTTTATCATCCGTATCATTATTTCGTACCTACCATCGAATTCGACTTCAGATAAAATAATGTTGGCTTCTCCGTTTGCTGATGACGAACGTAATGAAAAACCGTTTCCACAATCAATATTTGTGGAATTTTATAAATCAATATAATAAATATCACACTGAAGGGAACAATCATTAATCTTCTGAAGCAGTATATTATTGACCTTGATTTCAGGTTGGAAACTCACAAAGAGATCAATAAGTACTATTATTGATATTATTAATGAAAGTTGGTCAAAGAATGGGGAAATTATCCGTGAAAATCATCTATGAATTGTTGGAGCCCTTCATCTTGGCCTGATATTGAATGTACCAGAAGTCCGGACCTTTATCAAACATCGGGCAAAGTTTTCGGCAAGCATGGCGGTGAGTAAACACCACCATTCTCGTCCTCGCTTGTCTCATTACAGCCTCCGTATAGAAATAATTGAAGTCAACTCCTGAGATAAATCCCGTTCTTGGCACAGCAGTGGGGAAAATAAAAGGCTTTATCTGAGAGTGTTTGCGCTGAGATATACAGTTGTGTTGCTGAGTTATTGCTCTGAAACTCCATTGCCTCTCCATCTATGAGTAGTTTACAGTCCACCGTGTTATTTTCCACATTTTCGGCAAAACTGCCAACTCTACAAGATTGCACTGTGCAAAATTGGAGTGATAAATTTGCTCGGTCTATGCATTGTGTCAAAGTTCCATACTTCGACAGTTTGGTCCCTTTTTGGTCCGTTTGAATAAAAAGTGGTGATAAATTATCGGTATTGGTAATGTGAATGAGGGGTTTACACCCCAATGCTGAAAATGGGAACTGGTCATGCATAACTTAACCACAGGGGCAGAGTAATAATTATTATGAACAGGCGTGGATTTGACGATTAATTAGAAATGAATATTTTTTATAAGGGCATGAATACAATTATTAATGAATGCTATTATATTTTTGTATACTGGAATTGGACAAATAAGATAAAGATGTCATCATGTTATTGACGAAATTATATTAGAAAGCAGTTTTGTATGGAGAACATAATATACGAGATGTTATACTATATGTGTTCGGATGTTGACAAATATAAGTAGTATAGCGAATAAAACTTTATAGATTTTTTATGGCCACCTAGCTATAAAGATGTTGTTGCGAAAAATTGCTGATGGCATAGCCAGTGTAAATAAAACGAAAATGAGAGAAATATAATTAGAAATCGGAGATCCAGTATAAAACATAAAACGAAAGAAAATTACATTAAATTTATACTACTGAGGATTTTTTACCTTCGCGAAACAACACAAGTATTTTCAATATATTGGAGATTATATAGGAAGCAGCAGCGTGTTAAAGAAGGTAAAATTTCTGACTTTAGCATAGATTATCTGTAAATGTAGTGGTTTGTTCACGATTTCATTATTAGTTACTTTTCAATATTCTATATGAAAAATATTCAATACCTACTATTTTATTTCAATTTCTTGTGCCCCCTTTATTTTCGGCGCCTATGGGTCCATCCAGAAATATTGAACTGGTCCACCACTAAAACTGATGCCAAATTTTTCATTTGGGTTTTAGGCGGTGTTTGGTAGAGAATGGCGATCTTTGTGATAACTTAATTTTTCGTTCAGAAAAAAAATCATGGTGGATCATACCCTTCGATACACACAATCCCTTGCCAACCATGCCATCTGCAATCAATTATTACGCAACCATAATCGTATGGCTCACCCAAGGTGGATATAGGATGGTGAAACAGCTCTTCAATTGTTTCTGCGAAAAACTTGTAGACCGTTTGAGAAGGTAGTAATATTTCAGCTACTTGAATGAAGATGGCGGTAAGATCGATTATCGAAGAAGATTTCTGTTGCCTACGTATTTCTGTGGTTCACATCTGACAGACGTGACTTGAAACGACATTAAAACAATATATTTTCGATAAATCTGGATTGAATATTGATATTTTGACTCTTCTCAATCATTTTTCATCTAGAACAGATGAAACTGATAAAATTATGACAGATGCAGAGTTTCTGTTTTACCGACACAAGGTATGTCGCCATCTCTGATAACTTCAGGAAATATTACTACGGTATAAAATCAAGTAGGCAAAGGTCTACAGTTTATTCTAGTGCTTGTTGATAGGAAGCTGTTTCACCATTCCATATCCACCTTGGGCTCACCATAATGGAACCTCCCACTCCTATAATTTGGAACGGAATATTTCCATAGGGTCAGAGAGGCAGATGCAAATATGAATATCGATTCTACAGAATATATTTGTTTGTCTCCATGCCCTACTAGACATTACTTCTGAAAAATTTATAGACATCTAGATGGTTTCGTGTGAAAAACATTGGGAGATGCCATTACCTAATTTATTTCTGTTTACTTCTCCCGTAGAGGCCGAATTTTCCAGCAGTAATAAATTTCCAGTAGCATAAAAGTGTGAGTGTGTCGAATTTAGAAGGTGTCAGTGGAATGACCTGGATATGAAAAATTTTGATATGTGAAAATGTCTGACCCTCTCAAAGCTATATTATTGTTAAAATTGTTGTAGCAAAGTTGTATTTAGTTCCTCTTTGAAATATAAATTAGGCGTAATTAACACATTCATCTAGCATAATTCCCCCGAAGCTCTTTATTATTCAGCATAAAGCAACCTAGTCCTAGGTTAATGATATCAGATGGTTCCTTTTATACATACCAGGAAGGGTGAATATGTAACTATAATGAGAATATATTCGCCATTAATTATTATATATTTTAGTAGTAGAGTTTTATCTTATCGTTTATTTATTTATTCCCAAATTAATTTTTGAATCAATTATTCATTTATATTGTCATCGTTTGTATTGCATTTCTCTATTCTGATGATGAATAAAGTTGATATATGTATGTGTTATTAAATAACTTCAAGTTTCACATTAATTTCAAATCCAGTAAAATATGACTTTTAATATCATGGCGTTTTTCGATAAAAAAGGCTGAAAATTTACGGGTGTAATTAATCATTCAGTGAATTCTTGAGTCACATATTAATATTCAGCACAGCAGGGAATCTATCAATCAAAATAATGATGCATATCAATGTCTAGGTCTACTTTATACAAAAGCAAAGATACTGTCAGAATATAGTGGTTGTTTTTAAATGGACGTGAAATACATTCATCACCGTTAAGGGACAGAACATTGACACGGAGCCAAGTATTTCAACAAAAATATTCGAGTTACCAAATAGGGTTACAAAGAGATACATTTTTGGGAAATCCCTGCTTTAGCCCCACTGCTGCACCAGATAAACATTTGCATGAGTGATAGGAGGGACAGTGAAAAATAGTAATAATCTACATTTTTTCTTGGCTCAATTCAAAAAATGTTTCTACTTTGCATGATATGTCTAAATCAGTTTCGACATTTCGCTACAAAGGCTTCAACATGGTCATTTTTTTTAAAACCGTTAATTTATTTTTCTATGGGGACGTGCATTTTTATATTCGTCATACATCCTTCAAAACATCACGAACCAATAATTGAAGTCTATTTTTTTTGTTGAATTCAAAAGATTCTTCTCAATATCAGCTCATTTGAATCTCCCAAATTCTCAATTTTGCTCCTATATCAACCAATTCAGTATACAGCGTGTCTCACTTTAAACGGCCCCTCTCTATATCTCAGTTCTTCTGAAAATTTTGCTAAAACGAGTATTCACGCTTGCAAAAATGCAGTTTCGATGTGCCCGCTTTTTCAAAACTCTCTTTAGAAAAAAGGTGAAAATTTACTCATGGCGGTTTCGAACCATGAATAACAATAGTATGAGGCTAGATTTCCTGTAAAAAAAAATGCCTAATATGATTTTATGAAAAGTCGACCCCTTTTTATATCAATAAAAACGCACGGCACTGTCCAAAATAATGTTAATCTCTGTAAAACTGATCATATTGATGGTTATTCATACCACACCAAATTTGGTTGCAATCACATAATAACTGAGATATAGAGGAGTGGCCGTTTAAAGTGAGACACGCTGTATACACGATTAACAAGATCGAAATGAAGTGAAACTGTATATTCACATTCAACATTTATTCATTTAACTAGGCAGTAAAAATGTTACAACCAAAAATTTACAGCAGAGGCACTGGAATTGATACGTCACGTTAGCAATATCATTTATTTTCTTTGAAAATCAAATATTGGCGTTGAAAAAGCCACCATCTAGCTTCGCATTTATTGATGTTGATGATTTCCAGCAATTTCTATTGACTTGTTTGAGAAATGATTTACAGTTTTTAATTGACGTAGTGGTATTCGGTGAGAAAATTTCACACCAAAATATTATTGAAGTTTTTGCGTTGGGTTAGGTTCGACCTCGTTTCTCATTGGTCTAGACGCCAGGCAAGCATACAAGTGGTTAGTTGACCGTACGGCTGTGTATAAACAGTAAAATAAAATACAACTTTGACGAGATTGACTATTTAAGTCTTATTTCTATTGTATTTACCGTGAGTTCTGTTAATCAAGATAATGTACGATTTCAATAATCGTACGACACGAATTTGATTCTCATTAACACTTGACAGTTTTCATAGTCAGCCGCTACCGGTCAACTAGCCACCAGATCCGTATCGGCTATTTTGAAATATTATGGTAAATTGTGAATCAACAATTTAGTTCATCATTATTTACCGATAACGCCTGGATACATTGAATAATCATGAACTCCCGAGTCACTGAATCTTGAATTTTTACCCATCAAACAGCGCCTAGATTTGGTTTTACAAACCTTACCAAAAATTCCAAAATATCAAGTAAAACTTTTTTTATTAAAAATATGCCGCTATTTTTATTGTCGAATACATTGTAGGCGTATTTTCGTGCTCAGTCGTGAAAATTGACGAATAAACCCTGTTTAATTTCATATTTTTCTACGGCGATCAAAAGTGAGAGCATCGAATGCCATCGAGAACCAAGAAAGACCACGTGACGCCACGCACCGAAACTAAATCTACGGTACCGGGACGTCGAGACGACCGCCGGCGCGCGACTGGCATCCACCCCCTCGACCGACGCCGACGTCGCGACGTCGCTCCGCCCCGGGACTCCGGTAGCGCCCGTTGCTCGGGAAACGAGACGCTGCGCTTCGAGTCTACGCGGGGACTCCTGTTGTAGACGTCGCGTGGGACGGGACGTTCCCATTGGAAAGTGAAAATCATTTCAATAGTTTTTCGTTTGATTAAAGAGAATCAGCAAAACGGGAACACACTGTATTTGTATGTTATGCAGTCCATACAGACAAGCTCGCGTAGTCGTTCGGAGGAAGAACCAATCAGCGCGCCTGAATTTAAAACCCTCGGTGGGCGGAGCCTAACAAAATTCTAGCCGACCGCGTTTCATGCAAAACAGGATCATCTACAGGGACCTCAGCATTGAAGACAATCACATAAATAATCTCGTAAGACAAAACGCAGAGAATATATTTGCAAAGACAGAAATCCACTTGAACCTACTTCTGCAAGACATAACAAAACCGACAGGTGAAACAAGACCCAAGATTCGGAATAATGAAATACATACGCCATTGAAAATGAAAATCATTTTCATAGTTTTGTCGTTTAATTATCAAGAATCAGCAAAACGGGAACACACTGTATTTGTATGTTATACAGTCCATACAGACAAGCTCGCGTAGTCGTTCGGAGGAAGAACCAATCAGCGCGCCTGAATTTAAAACCCTCGGTGGGCGGAGCCTAACAAAATTCTAGCCGACCGCGTTTCATGCAAAATAGGATCATCTACAGGGACCTCAGCATTGAAGACAATCACATAAATAATCTCGTAAGACAACACGCAGAGAATATATTTGCGAAGACAGATATCCACTTGAACCTACTTCTGCAAGACATAACAAAACCGACAGGTGAAACAAGACCCAAGATTCGGAATAATGAAATACATACGCCATTGGGAATGAAAATCATTTTCATAGTTTCGTCGTTTAATTATCAAGAATCAGCAAAACGGGTACACACTGTATTTGTTTGTTATACAGTCCATAAAGACGAGCTCGCGTAGTCGTTCAGGGGAAGAACCAATCCACGCACAGGAATTTCAAAGCCTCGGTGGGCGGAGCCTAACAGAACATTATTCAACTAAAGTTTGTAATTTATTTTCTTACAAGAATCTCGAAGTGGTATCTGAAGCTAAATGTGAATATCATTTTACCTATAATAAACGTCCAAATATATTTCCAGTGTAATTTCATGCACCTGGTCCCAAGGAAGAGAATAATTTCCTGAAATTCTTGTAATTTCTATGGTAAAAATACAAAATATAGGCTTTTAGTTGATCAAAAATGTTAGGTGTCAAATTTCAAATGAACTCACGCAAGAAAACACCATGGGAAAACAGGATAAAACGCGAAATTATCAGAAACAGGGATTTTAAGGTCAACAGACTCAAATCAAACTTTACTGAAGGGTTATATTGCCAAACTGCGAATACTAAACGCTGAATTCCACGTTGAATTCCACTCGTTAGTGAGTGGGGGTGAATAGACAAGGGAATGGGAAGATATCATGTATCGTTATGTGATACATGGCGTCATCCGATTCTGGGCATTCAACCTTCAGGGGAAATAGTGGGGGTAATTTGAGCAATCGTAGCTACCGTTGTATAGCGATTAAATAAGATCTAAAGCACAGCCTGTTGCTGCTTTGTGAACTGTGGTGTAAACCAAAAGGCTCCGGATAGAAACTAGTTAATTTATTCGTTGTTTCCATAGCGAAAATTCAGGATAGAAGGAGGAAGGGATTCGGGAAGTAGTTCAAGTTCCAAGACTAAGGACTTCCACAGCTGAGCCTGGCCTGACCGTAGCCCCACTATTCTAAAAAGGAATTCACGGTCTTTATGAAGACACTGTTTATAATTTTCTCCGCACTGTATCAGAGCCCTGAGAGGCTAGCCGTGTTATTTTCCTCAATTAAACTCGAGTGAACGAGGACACAAATACAGCCTACTATTTTCTTCATTATTTGAGAAGTATGAAATTTCAGCTTCATGAAGTTCTTATAGTTATTTATGTATTAAGGGAATTATGAGGGCCTTAATTACCAATGGCAAAGTTTGCGTCTCTATAATTCCCGTGGTACATAGATAATTTTATTTTTGACCGATTTTCATAACAATATGTCCATATTTAGAACGCAATAAATGTTTAAATTCATAACATTTCTGGTATATTTGAATTAGGTAGCGTTGATTGTAGCATTGTTGGTTGTTGCTAGGTTGTCGCTATGTTACATGTTTATACAAACTTTCTTTATCAATCAATGTTTTTCCGTTAAAAACGTGTTTATTTTTTACCACAAATCGACGATATTTTTCTGATATCATGGAGGATATTATAAAAAAAGCGGAAAAAGCAAGACAATCATTACTTCCATCGAAAAGTGAAGCCCTATATCAAAAAGAATACAACTTATATCTGAAGTGGCTGACACAGAGAAATGTTATGTCAAAAGATGCCAACGAAACTGTCTTTCTGGCATATTTTCAAGAACTGGTAAAGTTTTTTCAGTATTTTCTGGTAGATTTGGTAATAATTGTATTTATTCGTTGCAGTCAGAAACGTTTAGCCCAAATTCGTTATGGTCTAAATGGTCAATGCTCAAATCGATGGTGACCATATATGAGAAAAGAGATATCACCAAGTTCAACGAACTAGAGGCTTTTTTGAAACGGAAAAGTAAGGGGTATAAGCCGAAAAAGTCTGCTGTCTTATCTCCTAAAGATGTCATCAAATTTCTAAAGGACGCCCCTAATGAAATTCATTTATTGCATAAGGTAATTTTTTTCTCATAATTTTCTTTTTCGTTTGTTTATTTCGTTTTATTTGTTATAGGTTGTTCTAATTATGGGTTATTTTGGAGGAGGCAGAACTCAGGAACTTCTAAATATAAGTATAGCAGATATAGAGGACCGGGATACTGTTATGGTAGTGAACGTACCGGAAAGTAAAACTGGTGTATCGAAGAAATTTACAGTTGTGGATGAAAAAGAGTTCTCTGCTTTGCCTTTATTGAGACTTTATATGTCGTTGCGTCCTGAAGGTACAAAACGATTTTTTTTGAGCTTCCGACAAAATAAATGTACAACTCAGCCAATTGGAAAGAATATGTTTGGCAAAATTCCCAGCAAAATCGCAACGTATTTAGGATTGCCAAACCCACTAACCTATACGGGACATTGCCTTCGTCGCACTTCTGCTACTGCCCTAGCCAATGCAGGAGCAACTATGACAAACTTAAAAAGACATGGAGGTTGGAGAAGTTCCACGGTGGCAGAGGGGTTTCTGGAGGACAGTATTGAATTGAGAAATAAAACGGCGCGTATGCTGTCTACTTTGCCATCAGAAGAGGCACACACCGCGACTGTAGTGAACAGCAACAGCACCACCCATAAAAAAGAAGAAATTGTTTCCAGCGGCGGAAGTAATTTTCAGGAAACATTTGAAAATTGTATATTTATTATTCGTAATGACGTGAATAAGGAAAATATGTCTTAGTTTTCATTCCATATAAACGTTTATAAGCATTTCTTGTATCATTTTCACCTGTAAAAGGTAAGAGGGAGTTTTTGAACTTTAATATCCCAAGGGAGTTATGACCCTCATAGATATCGTAACTATGACGATATAAGCTTATAATGTCACTGTCAGAAATAAAAGATTTTATACTGATGTATAATTGACGTATAACCTCTCTTCAATACTGCATGGTAATAATCTTTCAAATTCTTTCCTGATTATAACTTTTCGACATATTGTATATGAAAACTGACTCGTCATTTCTCACTCACAGTTGTCCCAATTTCTCAAGAACGATTCGGTTTCCTACTTTATAAATCTCTCTCATTACAGGATTTATGGAACTGTTGCAGGTGGATGAATAAAATGAAACGTTTATTGGGGCTTTATACAATCTGGTAGCGAGATTATCGAAGTTATCACAGAAACAGTCGACACATTACAACTTTCTAGTTTCATGGCCGTATAAAAACTTTAGTTGGAAAATGTGGTATCCTGCATAAAATTTCATTTTCCACGATTTTTCATAAAAAAGTACTAAAAGTATTCTTTGAATCATTTTTCAGACTCGCACAATTGTCCTTTGAAACCAAATACACACCATTTCTATGCCAACTTTGAGATATACAACTATCAGAAACCACATTTTTCCTTATGAAATGAGATTTCCAAGCGAGAGGACGGTAGCTGCTGACACACATACGAAAACTTTCCATCAGGCAGGTCATCCATAATAGCACCTATTTATGTGTCATGGAAATTGAACAGCAAGCAATGTAGCCATAAGCCCCGAGGTCGAGAGGATTTAATAAACGTTTGAATGAGTTAGTTGTCATCGCTAGATTAAATGTACGAACATGCAATGGGATATTGCAGAGGATGCATCAATGCTCTACAGTGAGGAAATGCCCGAAACAAAATAATACTATATACAGGGTGATGCAAATCTGAGTCATGAAGTTTTCATATGGATCCTATATATTATTCAATTTCATGAATCCGTTAAAAATTCAAAGAATAACTTGGAGAATAGCTCGAAGTCGTAGAATTTCATTTTAATTTAGACATTCCTCCAAATTAAATAAAAACATACAGGGTGATACACGTAGGAGGAATGTCGTTATTGCATTTTTGAAGGGAACCCAAATATTTATTATCGAATGATTTATCTTCTCAGGATAAATCGTTGTGTAGTAAAACTGTGACTATCTGACAGTAGCCAAGAAAATGAATTAGTTCTTCAATAGCTTCAGGAGGTATACGTTGAGGGTTCCTGTTTCAATTAATCTAAATTATTCAGTCTGTTAACTCAGTTTTACTATTCAGTGACCTAATATTTTAATGTTTTTCATAGCACATTTCATATCCTCTGGTTCAAACATTTTTCTATACTCGAATTTAGCCGTATTCGAATTATTTCAACTTTTGAATTCAGAAATCAACCTGTCGGTTCTGAATATTTTCCTAAACAGTAGAACAATATGTTTTACTGATTCCATTATATTGTTTACAGTTTTACACTCTATTCGAATGAGATTGAGATTCCGAGAAACTAACGTATAAAATAATAAAACTAACTAATAATCTTTCAAATACTTTCCTAATTATAACTTCCCAACATATGGCATATGAGAACTGACTGTCATTTCTCACTCACAATTTTCTCAATTTCTCAGGTATGATTCGGTTTTAATTAATCTAAATTATTCAGTCTGTTAACTCAGTTTTACTTTTCAGTTACCTAATATTTTAATGTTTTACATAGCACATTTCATTTCCTCTGGTTCAAACATTTTTCTATACTCGAATTTAGCGGTATTCGAATTATTTCAACTTTTGAATTCAGAAATCAACCTGTCGGTTCTGAATATTTCCCTAAACTGTAGAACAATATGTTTTACTGATTCCATTACATTGTTTACAGTTTTACACTCTATTCGAATGAGCTTGAGATTCCGAGAAACGTTCAAATGGATATCATCGGAACACCCTATATGTCTGACGATAAATGCGCAACAACAAAATTATGAAATATGGCATCATTATTTCCACGATATGATCGTGACCTTGCAAACAATATCGTAAACATATACCGAGAGCTCACGAGAAATTTTCCATCTGTCCGCGTTTTCCCAACCTGAAATATCATCCTCGAGGATTTTCGCTCGCCATTTAGCAATGACGAGGTTTTAGCCTAAAAGTTTCCACACAAATTTGAGGAGATAACTGCCCGGAACAACCTCAACAGTCACAGCAGTATAAACCCGAAGTGGTGATTACTTCGAAAGCAGGCAATGCAAACTAATGGATATGACCCCATTTTCTAACGCATTGGTCAACAAATTGATGATTTGTAAACAGAGAACATTCGTTGAATTGAATATTCCAATGACAACAATTTCCCGATAGTTTTTCATTTATATATGAGGAAAGAACTATCGTAGATTTCTATGAGCATATGCCGTGATCTTTTCAACACCCTGTATAGGATTCAAAATAATAAGGAGTATTCAAATTAGCTGAAAATACTCAGAATGCATTGAAAGTATTTGAATACTTTGAAAATATCTTGATACTACGAAAATATTGAAGTATTGATAGAGGGTTGAACCAATAAAGAATAAAAATCTACTAGAGTATATACAAACAAAATAGTGCTTCCATAAGAATGTAAAATATTTCTGTAGATTATTTTTTTTAATTGCATGAATAGGTATACAGGTAACATTACTTTAATAAGAGTGTTGGTAAATTATTGTAATAAGTGTTTGAGATATACTAAAAAAACCTAAAAAAAAAACCATCTTTATTCCAATTATCATATTGGACATTTGATATATAATTTTTTGTATTCTCCACAAACAAGTATGTATAATACTTCAGTGGGTGTAATCCATGTTTAATCATATGAATTTTCATAGTACCTACTTGGGTACTGTATCCTTTTGTTACGAATAAACAGTTATTATTATTATTATATTATTATTATTTGAATATTATCGAAACATAAGAAGAATCAAAGATTACCTGAATACTCACAGTGAACTATTCAGATACTTCAGCATTTGATAGTTGAATAGTTCTTTTAAATTCGCAATAATCCAATTTTGCAACGTGAAAAAATTTGGTGAATAAACAATTAATCATTTGGTGAAAAAAAAAACTGCTTTTCACTGTGTCGAATATAACATATCATGAGGATCTCGGAAACCATAAGAGATACGAAGATGGTAAAATTAGAGAAAAGTTGTGCATTTCCAAGCACAACAATATGCCGTTTGAAAAGTTTCCGGAGATATGCCTAAAAAACCGATATTTGCCGATTTCGTTTTTATTATTCTCTGAACTCATTTAAAGATATATATGTAAACGAAATACACTTTCCCATTGCCACTTTTTAAGCTCTACAAAACAGCGTTGAGATATTTTCCGTACGACGTTTCGTTCCGGAGAAACCATCATCAGAGTTTCACTTATGTTGGACACAGTGAATACTCTAATGTTCTGCATTATTTAGTTTTAATGATCTTAGGGGCTTGAAAAAACGTTTGATATGCACCTACCTCTTGACGCGTATATACAATTTGCACATAACACTGCGACTATATTTAATGCGTCACCTTTTTCAGGGCGTTACGGGAAAATCATGGCATCACGGCGTATTTTATACAATATCACCTCTATTCACAACATAGAAACATCCTGACTTACGCCGTTAATCAAGATCATATGGGACAATTATTCCATTGGTTTGAAAAGGAAATAGTTTTCGGTCGCTAATTAGTATCAACCAATTATGACATGTACAGAGCGTTCTGAATCTAGAGCGAATATCATAGTACTGAAGCATATTTGCACAGACCTCGAAACCGTTTCTTCATCAAATAGATCGTTATAATATTGCAGTTCTATATCTACAAAAACATTCCATTGTTAGACCATCCACTTCATTCACCTAACCTGACACCATTTGACTTCGCGTGGAGCAGTGGATAATAAATATGGAGCTACACTTCGTACAAATGGACTGTATATATGTCATTGAAGGAAAATATTCCTGTTCAGAAACAACTCTTTCCATTCCAGTATCTCAGATTCAAATAGTAGATATAATCTTGGAAATATTTTCAATTAGTGTGCTGATAATAATAGTTCACAGTTATGTATATACGTAATGATGGAATAATTGTGTAAACGTCATGTGACCTCGCAAATTTTCATCATAGTGTTTACATACTTTTATTGGTCACTGAGGCCATGTTTTTCATATTTCGGCTAATCACCTAACGTTTGGGAAAATGTGGAACTTTACTGCAATTAAGCTGTTCAAACAGTGATAACGATATTTAATTACATTATGTACTAAAACCACTGTATGATAATTGATATTTCAACTCTAAAAAAGTTTTTTAGAACCCAAGATAGTCATTTGCAATCCTCTTTTATTTGTCATGTAGAAAATTTTTGCTGATCTGCACCATTTTTCATAGATTTCTCGGGTAGGAGAACTGAAACAGCACTTTATGGTAGATTATCTCCACTTGGAGACATTTTGCATTTCCACTCTTCAGATTCCAATATTACAAAAAGTTTTGCATAGGTTAGAGTACTCAAATCTGTTTAGATTTATCTAGGATTCGCGAAGCTTCCTCCGTCATATTTAAATGGCCACGGCAGATGAATCATAACCTCAATTCTTGAAAAATGTATGTCTTGTTGACATAAAATCCATCACTAGAGAGCGCCTCAAAAATATAATACATCGTTGCACTGAAATTTTCTTTCCTATTACAGTTAATGTTTACATGACGAGTATGTTTAAGTGAGATCGAACTTCGAGGTATATTTTTCTGTAGAATCTAAAATTCGTACTGTGAACAATCGATCAAATACAGATGGAATTGTTCGTAAAACCGAGAAATGAAATCAATTTGACCTACAGCGTTCGTGCTTCAACATTTTACGAGGCCAATTCATGTGACGATAGCAATATGAACTGGCTCTACTTTGTTTTCCCCATTTATTTTTCATTCTGATAGCGATAAGCGATCCTGTCTAAAAAAATACTGACGAACCGATTTTCCCATTTTCCGAATATTCCCAAGTATAGACCTATTATTTTATACGGGGGTGAAATGAGACTTAAACCTATTTGGATTTGATTCGGATCAATTTTGAATGGTTTATAAGACTAGTGATACACAATAGTAATATGAAACAGTGAATAAAACATAAATAATATTCAAAGAGACATTCGGATTCACCAAAATTCAGAGATGAACCGCTATAATCCAGCGTTAATCATCTTAATTTTTTCGCATATAACTTGTTGGGAAGTGAGTCATAGTCATAGAAGTGTTATATATTATAGTATGCAATTGTATGTATACTTCAGGATATTCTTGATCGCTAATAAATGTCTGATTTCATCAACATAGTACTACAAATAATTGTAGGTATACTTCATTTCACTCTAACACAGAAAATTCGCAAAAAATCACTAGATTTATTTTTTAATTATCGCAATATCTGTTAGATAGTTACCTTGATGATTCATGCACAATTTTTGAATATAATCGGTGGATTTTTCCAGTGCACTCATTTGAAATAACCAGTTAAATAATATTCTATTTATGGAAAGTAACCTAGTGTAACAAATTATAATATACAAATGATATCGTATTTGGTGAAATTGTAATTATTGTATATTCATAAATGTAATTAATGCCATCAATGACAATATACTCGAATGATAGATATTACCAACACAACGTTAATCAATGAAATTCTTCAACATTGAAATGAGTATTTTTTCTCAGCAGAAAGATCCTTATGTTCTTCGAGGAAAAGCTGTAACTATTTACTTCGGTAAACGTCTTCCTTTTTCGTCCGAAAAACCTCATTTTCTCTGCAAAGCTTGGGGGCAAAATAGATTAAGAAGAATTCGGTTGTAGGGGAACGCCTCAGAGTTCGAAACCGACCTAGTTTTCGAGAAACAAATTCGATATGCTCGAGTAGGAGAGCAATAAAAACGGGCACAGATGGACGACATCGAAAGAGGAATGTTTAAAAACAATTATGGACAACAAAATGAGATCGATGAAACATCGAGGCAACACGGGGAATGATAATAAAAAGGCCAATCAAATTTACATCGGGTAAAATTCATTGTACATAGTATAATTATATTTCCAAGCTAATGCATACGATATTACAATAGAACATGTGAAAAAATACGAGGGTACTTATGAAAGTAGCTGCACATTTCATTTTGCGTTGCAGGATGTCCAGCGAAAAAAAAAATGAAAACTTGAAATATTGTTATGTCGAAATTAATTCCTTGGTGATTCTGGATCATTTTCTGGAGAATAGAAAAAAGCTTGTAACTCCAATTTCTGACATAGCAAAATATATAGTATTGGAAGTGGAATAAAAATTATATTTCAATTATTCCACAAATTCCTGAAACCTAGCACTCAATTTCAATTAGAAAAAAACGTCAGGAGTCAGCTTTCTAGCAAGATAATTCAGCTATTTGATTAATTACATTCAATAAAGTTGAAATTCGTGAATGAAAAGTTTCAAACAAAAGAAAATTAACACAAAGCCACGAAAACTCCCGACGAGAATATGGGGCCAAGATCTCTTGAGGAAAACTTTTAAGAAAATGATATTAAAAAGAAAGACGGGAAATCAAATTCCGCAGGAAAATAAGTTGAATGGAATCGCGTACCTCATGATTGATATTGTTCAGCAGCATAGTTGAATTTCCAGTTCAATTTCAATATCTGAAAATTGTCTTTTGGAATACGATGGAAGCGTTTTAAAAAAAATTGGCACATATTCGTTTTCTGAAAATCAAATTGGCACCTCACCAAAATGCTAGCTTTTGATGACGTAATAATAGCCATAATGCAATCAGCGCATATATTTATTATACTATTAGTTTACTAGGTTGTTAATTTGCATTAGAACGCAATTGTACCAAAAAGCAATACATTTTCCGGCACTCTTTCAACGTTAACTGTTCTTATCTTTGCACCGAAGTTACTCGCTCCTTCCTACGTAATGATGACGCCTCATTCCAACGATGATTCAGGTGATTCATCATCTCGTTACATCTCAATACGGGGTGTTTTTAGAATAGTATCGCTAACAATACATATATTTCACTAATCAAATCACAGCCACTCGATGAATTTATGCACTGAAGTCGCGAAATCATCCGCACTCAAGTCTTATTTGACTCATACAAATATTTACACAAAGCAGACAAAATAATGAAGTGTCCTTTTTGACGGCAATTTAATGAATAATTCTTAATTTTTTATTCATATGAACTTGATTAAAATGAAACAAATATATGAAATAATCATGAAAATATATCTAGAAGAATTATGGGACTTGAAATTGCTCTTACAAGAATCGGTGTGTAGTCACTCGATTAAGAAATACGCCTACAAATATTGTATTGTCCCCATGTGTCAAAACACGATAGTTGAATACCCAAAAAAAAATTCTTGGCCAAAATGTAGGACGAGTTTTGTGGTGAGTTTTCTGATTATGACCAGGAAGGGTTTTTATTGTAAGTGCTCTTGAAATAAGAAAATAAACATTGTAGTAAATCAAACCCACCACTAGAGGTGGGCGATAACGATTTGGAAATATCGATTATCGATAATTTATTAATTGACAAGTTCAGCTATCGTTGAGAGAGACAAAATATGTCTGCCCTAGTGTCGTCTTTGTCGACAAGATTGCATCTTAAAATGATGAAAATGTTATGATTTAGACGTAAAAAGAGAGAAGAAGACTAATATCACAATTATAATGTGTTTGGAATTATTCAACAATTATTGTACGCTTACAATTCTCACAAAATATTCAAAATTTTCGGAATAACGAAAATACTACAAGAAAAACAAACCAATTATATACAGGTTATATAAGTCTTCTTCTTTTTTAGTCCCAATTATAACATTTTCGTTATTTCAAGTTGCAATCTTGATGACAAAGACAACACTAGGGCAGACATATTTTTCTCTCTCAAAGCTGACTGAACTTGTCAACTGTATTACTGGTGTTATTGGATGATTTTTCAATCGTTTACACGCTGTCGAAACCTAAAATTTGAATAAATTCCTGTATTTTGCACGTGAAAATGGAAAAACTATTGCAACAGGATTCTTAAAATCAGGGGTGAGCGATTAAAATTTGGAAATATCGATTCAGAATTTATCGATATTATCGGTATATCGATAATTATCAAAACATCGCTACATCGATAAATTGACATTGTTACTTAAACAATTTTATATGATATAAAAGATTGACGCGAGAAAATTCCAACCAGAAATTCATGTATTACAAGGTTCCGTGGATGTATTTTGTGATCCACAAAACAAATCAGCCCCTAACGCAAAACCATGCGAGACTCACCTATCGAAGATCCTCGCCTCCTTCAGCACATTCCCCAGGTTGATGTACGCGTCGAGGAAGTTGGGGTCCAGGCCCACCGCCTTCTCGAAGTGGTGTATGGCCAGCCAGATCTCGCCCTGCGCGTTAAAGACGCACCCCAGGTTGCTCCAAGCCACGGCAAAGTCCGGCCGGGTCTCGATGGCCTTGAGATAGCACGCCTGGTGGGGAAGGAAGAGAAAGGGGGGGTGAGTAGGCGAACGGGGGCTTTTGGGGGTCGCTGCGCGCTCCCCTTGCTTGGGGCGCCTCTCGTATTTATTGCATCGCCGGACGCTCAAAAGGGACGCTGCTGAGACTGCGCTACGGCTTGACGGTCGAAATTTGAGTTAGTTATTTGCCCATCGAATGGAAAATTAGGATGAGGAAGCTCGCGAATTGTTTCGAAATGTTTGCTACAGCACCTGGAGACAGGCATGAGGAAAGGACCCCGCTCAAACTTCATGCAAAAGTGGGAGTTGCTCGGATTTTTCATATCGACTAGAGGAAGTTTTTCCGATCGACTGTCACAATAGAGGAAGTGGCAAAATTGTCACAATTGCGACCTTCGAGGCCCGGGATTACGAGACTTCATACGAAGTTCATCAGCAAAATTCCTGACATTGGAGGAAGTTAAGAAAGCCCCTTCCAGGAACTTGAGCCTCTTGCTCAGCTTTCGCAAGCAAATGTTTTGCAGTTTCAGAGAAGTTCTCGCAGTAACGACAACTGTCACTCTCTGATCTGTCAATCTTTTTGAGGTGATATCTCAGAAAGCGGTGTCCAGAGAGGATTCCCGTTACCAGTTTAACTCGAGAATATGTTCAACTTTCTTTGGCAATACTTTTTAGCTCTTCTTGCTGGGCACTTTCTTCCAAAGAAATTTTATTTCATCTGTTTTCTAGCGTCGAAACTTTTCTTTCAAGTGGACTTAGCAGAGTCACAAGAAAAAGAATTACGCCAAAGCCCAAAAACAAATAGCTCCGGATAATTTATCCGGCCAATAGTGCTTAATACTTCATTGGTGTTGGGTAGTGTCATATTTTTTATCTTGATGGATAAAATGGGCTACTGTACGATAAGTATTCTTATAATAACCCGTTTTAGTAATATTTTAATTCAATTTGAAATATTTTTTGATGTTGGTGGGGAAAGTATTTCGTCAATTTTGAGCAATATAAAAAAATATTTCTAGAAACAGTTTCAAGAAGAAAAAACAAGTTTTAAAATGATTCAAAAAGTAAATCAGATGTAATTATAGTGCATTTAGCATCAATGGTATCGGGAGGTTATCCTAGTCTCATTGTACTACCACCAGCATCCAGCATCATTGGCCGATATCTCCGAAACTATTGATTATTGGAAAAATTCAAGGAAACCTCACATATACCACTTTTCCATAAAGTTTCAGTGGGGTCCTTTGAACAATAAATTACATTTTCGAAGAACTCGGGAACATTGCAACATTGATATCGCATTATGATAAAAGTGAGATCATTACTCAAATTTCGATATGTCCAGAATAATCAATGTACTCTTGATTGATCTATTTTGAAACTGATGGTTCATGATTAGAATGATCCCAAACAATTCGGGAAATAAATAAACTTCTAAAAATTCATCAACAATTTCCTACTGAGAAAATGTTGAACGATTGACATTAGTTTTACTTGAAATTTGCATCTTCTTCATTTGTGAGACAATCAATTCTTGTTGAATCATTAGAAAATGTATAGTTAGTAGTTTCAATAGAAATCTGGTTGACTATTGCATATATATGTTTTTGAATCAATTAAAGTCTATCTCAGTTATTCAAATATTAGTGAACCTCAGGTATATCAACTCAGCATGATTCACACTATCTTCTTCAAATATCAGTGACTGTAAAGTAAATTTATTCATATGTGAAGTACCAACCTTTAAACAGAAAATATATGATTTTCCATTATTATTATAATGATATAGAATAAGGTCGAAATGACAAATACTTTTATTCCTTATCAACAAAATGGCAATATTAAGCGCGCTCTCAATCACGCAAATAACTATCTATCATTCAGACACACGAACTTTTCCCAAAATATGTATCTGATCAGTCTAATCGTTACCAGCACTCTCTTATTTAGATTTGTAAACAGCGATATGCTAATTACAAAACTGACACAATTCAAGCCGTACAAAAAATTACGCAATGCAAACATGTTTTACTACACACAAATCGAGAATATCCAATTCTTTGACAAATATTTACGCCAACCAGAGTCACTACGCCACAATATGAAGCCATATTTTCACAGAAATAATTTCGGTGGATCGGTAATTTTTCTTGTCTATGTCAATAATTTTTTTCACTTGGATGGAATAATTAGGTTATTTACGCTATATTTTAGGTTATATTTTTTGCATTCAGGATTAGATTGAACATTACAATTCCCGGAATGTAAATGATTCGAATTATTTTCAAATTCAATATTTATCAATTACATTTGTGATATAGAACTAAATAAATTTTTACTTCAACACGAGCCCATAATCTTTAGTTTCTGGATGCATTCAAGTTATTTGATGCAAGAATATGGCTTCATATAAAAAAACACAAACTATATCGCCACACTATCTCAACCTGAAAGAGAAGCACACGTGAAAAAAGCTACGCCGCGAAGCATGAATTACGCCAAGAGACACCCGGTCGCTGCCCACATAACCTAAAAACAAAGATCTTCTCTCACATTAATCCATTTCGCTTGATTTGTACTTTACCTGACACTAGGGCCAACGGTATTATATGGGTAGAACTGCCATGGGACCAATACCAACACTGCCACACGCCTGTATTATCGTACACCAACATAGTAATGCCATTAGTGAATGGTTTCAGAAATATCTTCGTATATCAAGAGCGAGATATGTCAGCCACAAAATCAGATGTCACCAGCATTTTGGAATAAAGAGGAAGATATTTAGTGTCACAGCATAATTGACAGTTCAAACCTTGAACAGGATAATGCTTGGAAATCAGTATATCAACTCATACATAATATGACATCTATTAAAATTAACACAACTCGAGGGTTTTTAGATTATTACCTATTTAACTATAAATATCTAGTCATTATTGAATAATATGTTATTACATTTGATAATAAATGATTAAATAACATTATATACATCAAAAAGGTGTATAAATGATTCATTCAAATAAAGAGAAATATCCTACATTAGTGTCTTTATTGAATTACATATCCTGACTATATAAGAAATTAGGCAAAATATTCAACTTTATAATTAAGCTTACTTATTAATCAAGGACTAACCTATCATTGAGAACTAAAATCAAGGGTCAGGGTCAATCTCAATTTGGAAATTTGTTATTTGAAATTGGCAACATTACTGGTAAAAAACCTCGTCAAATTCAAATTTCCTAATCATTTTACAAAAGAAAATTTTCATTGAATTCCATTCCAGTTGCTAATTGGTGAAATCCTTTTTGGGTATATAATTTGGGGATAAACTGACATGAGGGATGAAATAAGTAATAATGGGACCCAAACCACTTTAGTTAATAATAATCTTAAAAATAATTGTACAAATTATGTTTGAAATGAAAGCACTCAGCAGATACATTACTCACATCTTATCTGTAACCATAAAATGAGTTAATGTTTATATTATTAATTACCCGTTTGCATTACATAAGATATGTTTATTTGATTATATTAATGGCAAACAAATTTCAAACTGCTATGATGTGGGCCTCATGATATAAACATTTTCAGAACATTTGACCAGATATAATTTTATGTACAAGATTTATTTTGTTTCTATTTGGCAGACGTTTTCAATTCAATTAGTCAATACTGAATGCTACTTTAAAGAAATCTACGCCAATTGTGCTTCAAAGGTGTAGCCAATAATCACATGGTATCAATTTGAATACAAGAGATGGAAATGAAATTAAAACATGAAACAAGTGATTATTAGATACTATACCCTAAAAATGCATATCAGTTGCATGTCAATTTGCCTGACTCAAGAAATATATACTTGAAATATATGGAATTAAAAAACATAATATGCGACTCATAAATTGATATGGAACTGATATAAGAAAGTAAAGATAATCAACGCCAAAAGCTACTCAATTCAAACATGGAAACATACTAGTACAGGAAGGAATTTACGCATTAGGAAGCAATCCTGCATCTGAAAATGTACGCCAATTTTTTACGCAGAACAAAGAAAACAGTTTGCCAAATAAACTGAACTTATAATGATACCCTTATGAACCAATAGAAAACATATCTTGCACGGAAAAATGAGAAGTTGCCTTCAGAGAAAATCACTTTGAAAGCAACTATAAGATGGTAAGGATTGGGACTAATGGTTTGGAGATATACATAATTCAAGGCTTACCTTAGCTTCATCTAAACGACCTAGAGCTTTAAGAAGATTACCCAAATCACTACGAACACAGTAGAGATCCTGGAAAAAAAACAAACATAAAATTACAATATCTGTTAATATCCCATTAACCTACTGGTTTATATTGTAAAGCAGTAATATAAGCCTGAACAGCTTGTTCCATATCACCTGCAGCCACTAAGGCAGCTGCTAGATTGATGTATCCATCAATGAAATCTGGTTTCAACCTCACAGCATGTCTATAATTCTCCAAAGCTTCTTGAAGTTGTCCTCTTTCTTTATATACATTTCCTAGATTGCTGTAAAAGAAATTTGAAGACTCAGATAGGAATATAAAATAGAAAATGTCAATAAATCATACAAAAACCAACATGCATATAAGTATTATGTATTAGTGTGTATGGTAATCAAATTCCATGGAAAAATATTCTTCTATGCTAATACCATTGAATTATTTTTAAAGCACTAAATTATCTTCACAAAAAAGTGGTATAGGTGTTTAATATGTTGTATACTCTAGGCAACTCTAATAGCACTCACTCCAATATGGCAAGACTAATTATTCAAAATTTAAACCACCTTTGAAGACATGCACTTCTTGATTCTTTCAGTCTCAAACAACCTAATTCAGTAACAAATTGTGATCAATAACAAAATCTCACCTGTAGGCTTCTGCTAACAATGGGTTTTGCTTTATAGCCATGGTACTAAATTGTGCTGATTTATCTAGTCGACGACATTGAAAATGTATGCTGGATAAAAGGAGAAGTACTCCAGTATTTGTCTGATCTTGTCTCCAAAGTTGCATACAGTGTCTCTCAGCATTTTCATAATCACCAGCTTGATACTCACGGTGAGCAAGTTCTAGTAATCCTAAATAAAAACATTGTTTTCGAATCAAGTGCAATAAGGAAAATCGGTCATCTTACCAACAATGGAATCGTTCATTTTCAGTCCAATTGATGTTAATAGGTTGTTTGATGAATTTATTTGGTTTTGATCCTTGACAGTGACCTGCATTTCATAAATATTCGATTGTCAATCACTCTCATCCATTAGGCTAAGCAAATTTCGCCATAAACCTCTCACGGCTCTCACAATCACAACAGTCACATCTACAAATGTGGACCAGACCAGAAATGCCGGACACAACGATCACTTTTTTTATGAGAAAATCGATAGGAGACCTCTGCACTCTGCATTGAGCATACAGAACTGCGCCATGAGCGTTGCCGTTGCAGTGTTGCAAACATAGAAATCATATTATATATATGTTGCAAATGAGAAATGAGTAAAATAATGACAACTGACAAAGATAAAACAACGATTTGAACACAAAAGAAGAGAGGAGAATGATGGAAAAGTGAAAGGAAATAAATAATTCTGGCCAATCCTCATCTTGCTGTTGGAGGATTGGTCAATTCACTCGAAGCGTCATGTGACGACATATTCTAATGGAATTTTCCATAAAAATGTCTATCCAATTTTCATTTTTCATTTACATATCTGTACTTTTATCGATGCGACGATGTGGTTATATTGTTCTGCAGTTTTGCATGTTTGCAACGACAAGAAAATGGAAGAAAACTCATTTCCTTACCCACCCTGATGTTTCATACAGGGTGCCCCATAATTAGCCTGTAGGCCTGCAGCCTGCCAAACTTTGCCAGCGGCTTCTTCGACCAAAAATAATAGGTGAAAAGTTCGAATGAACATAGGTTGAAAAATGACTCTAAAGGGATTGCGAAAGGTTTTTGTCACCAAATATCAAAGAAACTATCGCTCAATTTTTTTCCATAGCTACTATGACACACAATAATTGCGATATGCATAACTTGTGAGAACAAAACTTTCTACTTTCAGATCGATTTTAATTGAAAATAGCACATCTGATATAATAATAATATAATAATAATAATAATAATGTTTATTTACCAATACAATAAAAAAAATCACAAAAATATATAATCGATGATACGATACATCAATCATTTTTTGTGAATCGGATGACCAACATTCAACATGTATTATATGCGTTCTTGAACGAAATTTCGAAACCGTTTTTTATTCACTTCATTGGAAAAGTTCAGTTCTCATGCGTTTCGGAAATATTCAGGTAATGTAATACCATCCTCAGTCGCTTCCTTCAGGAAGGCCGTAGCTTCCTCTAGGCTAGGAGTCTAGGAGTAGGAGTAGTAGGAGAGTCATTTTCGACCGATCGATCTTCATTCGAATTTTTCCATATTTTTGATCATAGAACTAGAAGTTGCTGGTGAAGTTTGGCAGGCTGATATGGGACACCCTGTATATATAATGTCAAAATCAAAAAAGTCGCAGACACAGAACATACCACTGAACTCAAACACAGTGGAACATACATCTTCTTTCTTCTGTCACAAAGTAGAAGGATGTTCAACTATAGAGGAATAGGATGTCTCAATCCCAAAGCTGCAATGTGATCCCGTCAAATGACGTCTCTGCGTGGCCTTCTCAGGGTTTATGCATTGGATGAAAGAGGATAATTCTTTGTCTTTGTTTATCACATGAACCAATGAATCCAAGAACACGCGTAGACGACAAGTTAGGGATAACAGAATAGTCGAATTCAACCATCCTTTACTAAGGGTATGGGGAAATGGAAGTATTATCGAACACGTCAAACTAACCAAACCGCGAAGTGGGAACCTTCTTTTTTGTGTGGTAGGCGGTGGTTGTATGATCTTAACATTTTTGTCGATTTTCTCTTACTTTTCCAACGCAATGGCTGCTACACGTGAAAGAACTTTTATCATGATCAAGCCCGATGGTGTTCAAAGGGGTCTTGTTGGTAAAATAATCAAAAGGTTCGAACAAAAGGGTTTCAAACTTGTAGCTCTAAAATTCATGTGGGTAAGTGTATTCTCTCACGTGTAGGAAGAAAAATCAGATCAATGAAATGCACAGATGGCCGGCGTGGCAGAGCCAACATTTCAGGATGTCTACTAATTTAAATTTTGCCGGATCCAACGGGTATCCGATTTTAAGAAATAATAATTAACTTAATAATTATCTCAATTGTTTTGTGCAATTTTTTGTTCTTTGTAGTAGTAAGTTTGTTCCAAGTTTTCATCATCTACCAAAATTTGCATTTCAATATGAAATCTATTCTTTCAGCCTTCTGAAGATCTCTTGAAACAACACTATGCTGATTTGGCCGGTAAACCATTTTTCAATGGACTAGTCAAGTATATGAGCTCTGGACCAGTTGTGCCCATGGTCTGGGAGGGTCAAGGGGTTGTCAAGACTGGTCGAGTGCTGCTTGGTGCCACCAATCCAGCTGATAGTGCCCCTGGAACCATTCGTGGTGACCTTTGCATTCAAGTTGGCCGCAACATCTGCCATGGCTCTGATGCTGTGGAGTCTGCACAGAAAGAGATTGGTCTTTGGTTCACTGAAAAAGAAGTAGTTGGCTGGACCCCTGCTTCTGAAGGTTGGGTGTATGAAGATTGAGATACCTAAGTGATATTTTTGGTTTAATGTATTTTACAGAATAAGAACTCTTGTTCTTTCAATTGTGTATTTTATTCAATCAAATAATCAAATAAATCATGCATCCTTGTCACCTCCTGAGTTAATAACAACCCTATGAGCGTTATGAGCACTACTAAACAACTAAAGAATTACTGATGAAATGAAAATTTGTTCCTGGTAGGTTCTTCTATCAAAATACCAGAAAATTTACTTAATTATATTGGATTGAAACCATTTCTACATTAAAGGGTGAGGAAATCTCAATGTTTCAATAAGCAGAGATAAATTGAAGTTGCATTGAATTCTCTTTTTTTTTGTTAAACAAATTCACTGGCAAAAACAAAATTTTGCCCACCCTGTACATTGATCAAATTATGACCAAATAAATAAGGTCTGAGTCGGCATGATGATATATTATTTATATTAGGATTAAGGTACCTATAGACACCTTAATTAGGATACAGTACACTTCAGCACTTCACATCCATGTATGACTGAATAAAATGTTAGGTTATGCAGACAAATCAGTTTTGAATGTATTTTTCAAAGCAGAACTATCATGTACAGAAGATATTTACATACTATTCTAAATAATATAAATTGTTAGATTAAATTGGAGATATCAAAAAAAATTTGTTGCTTGCTCCAGAATAAGCTTTCCTTCATCATATTTATCACCATGATCTAAATAAGGTGGAGTAAATTCCCTGTAAGCCAAACACACTCTTCTAGTATGTATATCTTCCCTCAGCACTTGATGTTCCCAATCATACCTTGCTGCTCCATACATTACCAACAGGGACTTTCTGGGCATAGGAATCCTCACTACAGGGTACTCATCAGTCTTTTCAAGTTGATTCACAATATAACTGTTATTGGTGGTATTCATTTCTCCATCCTCTGTCAACACAGAAGGGTATGTCTGAACTAAATCAAGATTATACTTAGCAAGTTTTTTGTTACATGTCATTGTTAATACAGAGTCTGACAACAAATTAACTGTTATGATTCGTTCACCCCAAATCCAACAATCATCTATATGGGGATCAATAGAAGCCCCACGTTCAGGATTGTATTCCAAGGAACATTGCTCTATTGTTTGAAAGCTTTTCATGATTGGTATATCTGAAAACTTATCTTGGACAAATTTGGTTGAAGTTGGAAATCCACAAAAGTCACCGAGTCTCAATTTCCGCTTCTTGAAGTTGCATTTTGGACCAAAGTTTTGTTTTCGTCTACCACTCTGTGATAAATCCCATGGGATATCATCAAGACTGTTGATTAATTTCAATTCTTCAGAATCAGAAAGGAAATTAAGATCAATATGGATACCAGGAAAATCTAAAGGCTCTCCTGTATGATTTGGATGCTCGTTTTGATCCAAATTCCATCCTTTCCAAGCTGTCTTGCATATTGGGCAGTAGGTGTATGAACCAGTAGTTTTACAAAGAGTATTACTATTACTATCAATTACGATGTTGAAGTGCTCTTCACAAATTAGACATGTTCTCCGGCCTTTGCAACCGCAAGGACGTGGTGTATCCATGACTTATCATTTGTTGAACTCTTTTTGAAATTTGAATTTTTGGAAGTCTGGATTCTGGAAGACGAAGATAACCTCGAACTGACTGGCTACTTCAATTTCCGAATATTCCCGATTGGCCAGTGGCGCGCGACTCTACAATTTGCGGGTTACAAAATGGCAAATGCACCTATTTGTTAATCCAAGGGCGTACTCAGGATTTCAGCTAGGTGGGGGCAGGGGGCTGCTTAGTGCTTATACCTGTTTCGAAAAGATCGTCGGTCGGGTATATTGAAACAAAAAATCATGAAAATTAACTTTTGAAATATTCTCGCTCCCGAAATATGTAGAAAATACTCGACTCTATTTCCATCCTTGTCTTATAATACTTGCTATCACTGTCTTTTCTTTCCGGAATAGTCCATGCTAGAACGTTCTTCGTGGTATTGCTATTCAATACAAGATGTCGCTATTGACCGTATAAATTGATCCTATTTCTTTTTACTGGAAAAATAACTGCTACTGCCGTCCGAAACTAGATGGCGCTAGATGTTGTTTTCTCCCAACGACCCAACACGACCGACACGACTCACTATACAGACTCTATATCGAATGTTGTAGAATATTTAACTATAGAAAAAAACAAATCTGGTCGAAAAGATATTTTGTTTCCAACACTTCGTTTTGGTAACACGTTTTTAATTTCTATTTGCCAAAAAAATTTACATTTATTTAATCTTCTAGGGGGGGGGGGAAGCTGCCCCCCCTGCCCCTACCTGGGTACGCCCTTGTGTTAATCCAATCAGCTGAATGGAAAAAAATGCACTCGATATCTCAGAAACTATAAAGAATATTGAGAAAATAAAGCTGCTGTACCCTTTTATCCGAACACGATTATGAGTTTTTATCAAAACACCTTCACGGATCCTAATGCATGAAAATAATGAAAAATTGAGTCAATATATAATTAAAGTACCTAGAATTTTTTGCAAAGATTACGAATAGTTCATTTAAATAATTTCAACAATTAGCGTTATGCAACACTTTATGACGCAAACGATACCTATCCGAATATGATCCTATTCCAACGGCACCTCTCCTCTGTCCTAAACTCAATGAAACCGAAAGCTAAAGCCAGCTAAAGCTATAAAGCTAAGGCAAAGTGAAGATGTATAAGTTTCAGTCCTGAAGGACTGACGCAAATAATTAAACACCTACGTGTTAAATATTAATTGAAGATGTAAAAATATAATTTCAAATAAGTCGAAATTCTGCATCGAGGATTTTTTCTATTTTGATGAATAATATATGAAGAGTCGAACAACATTCGTCTTAGTAAATGATTTTATTACATTTACAAAGATATTTATAATATGTTCAAGTATATTTCGTATAGATAGTATATATACAAATATAATAGTTATATAATAATATTTGTTTCTAGTTTTCATTGGATCCTTATTTGCTTTCTTCAGAGTGACAACCACTATCTGATAGGAGTCCTTTCTGGAGTAAGGTTGTTATCCGATTGATATCCAAATTTGCATCTCTGGCGCTGATTTTTCTGAGTGCGCTGTTCACGATGCACAAATCTCCACGCAATTCGGATACGACATCTGTGATTTTTTTCTCGTTACTCAAAACCTCCACGCTCTGTGTGTAAGGGTTGTACCGGAGTCCGAACGGACGTTTTATATTGTCGGCGAAGGCCCTGTGAAAAAAAAAATTATCGTGTGAGGCGAAGCCAAACATGGGAAGTCATGCAAGCTCGGAAAAATCATTTCTGGACGTGTAATGATGAACGATATTTTTTATTATACTTCGTTGAAAATGAAAACATAACACACAAAAGAAACTTGGAACATTTTTATTTTGACAGTTGTTGAAAAAACTTGGAACTATAAGAATATAAGAATATTGAAAATCGAAAGAAAGCGCTCATTATCTACCAAATCGTCTGTCTAAATTTATTATATTAAATAATCTCTTCGGCACGAACCACAGATCTTAAACACTAAAATTGCTTTTAATAATAATAATAATAATTGGTAGTAGATATTGTTTATCTGGAGCTTCATATAAAAATTTTGTTACTTGTTCTTCTATAAAAACTTTAAACTTTTTTGGAATATATCCTATACAGCTTGACGCTTCAGCAAAGCAATACTAGTTTTTGGACGGGGTGGAAACAACTCTGATTTTCATGTGATGTCAAAAGATGAGATGAATAAATTGATAGACCGTGCCTCATTTTTTCCTTTGCTTCCTCGAAAGAGTCGGTATACCAGTAGCCAAGCTGGTAATCTGTGATTATGCACTCTTGTTGACAAGTCAGCTCAGGATCGAATCTTTTCACTTTTTCTGGTGCCGTAATTGCATGTTTGAGCTCAGCAACTGAGCTCAGCAATCCTGCTCCGTAGACCTTGAGGTTTTCTTCTTCTTTGGCGAGGCCGAATTCTACAGTGAAGAAATATAGCTGGAAAAAGGAAAAAGGGTATAACGAAAACAGTATTTTTGGATAATTCTTTCGATTGTCACCAATCCAAAGTCATGATATCTAATATTTCAAATCAAGTCGTTTCATAAATGATTACGAATTATAATTGTTTTCTAGATTCATAAATTGAATTATTTCGTTGATCAATGCACTGCTACGTTTTTTCACGTCTATCCCTATATATACAGGGTCACTCAATTATACGTATACAACAAAAGGATTGTGTATGTTACCGCTTTCAACAAACTTGAGAAAATTATACCTATTACTGTTGCTACTTACTGTTGCTAACTTATCTACATCCTCTTGACATGCTCCTAAGGATGCTAAACCAAGCTCCTGTGAAAATTGTGCGAAGCTAGGATTGGCTAGAAGTGGCATGTGTCCAAGGAGTTCATGACAGCAATCCCTTGAAAGCATAAATATATTCTATCGTATTTGAAATCCAATTTCATCATTAAATCGGAGTGAAACAATTTTTTTAGAAGTAGGACTATGATTGCCCGCTTTTCAAGAAATATATATGAATTTTAATTTCGTTGAAAAATCTAGTAACTGCGTCCACCTAGTGTGAAAATTCATTGTAAATAAAAATATTACCAGTGGAATTGCCTATATAAACTTACGGTTCTGGCGTGTAGAAAGGATCAGTCGAATGTCTGATATACTGGGTGCAATGGAAAACCCTGAAGGCTAGGCCTGCGAGAAAATCTCTGGAAGTCAAATACCCACCCACAGGCCTCAGCTGAAAACCGGTTTTTCTCTTGAGGAACACACTGACGTCCTGCAGCTGGGGTATGTTGTCTTCCCTGTAGCCGCAGTACTTCACCAGTTGCGGCCAATTTTCCAGGTACTCTTTGCACGCGTACTGCTGGTATAGTTTCTGCAGCTCACTGAACACTGTTCCCCTGATTTTATAATGAAAATTTTGTGAAAAACAAAATTAAAACTGAGTACAGCAAAGGATAATTGCAATAAACAGTTGATGCTTAAGTATCATATAGTTTCCTCAATATACATGTGAGCGTTGCCAATTAACCTCCTTTATATTACAGAAGGAAAAATGCTGCTTGATGTTTCAATCGATACTAATCTAATAAAATTTGAAGCGGTCGGTAAACTAGCAGTAATTGATTGAATCAGAAGTGTTAATGAAGACAGGCAATTGCGTTGCTTTGTGAAAGAGAAAAGATCAAATCCGATCGAATAGTTTTTAGAAAAAGTGGTTTTTATACCTTCATATAATTCGGTAACTGTTCTGAAATGAAATTGGAATGAAAGTACCTATGTCTAGGAACTATAGAAATATATAATATATTTTATGCACGACCGGGCGTGAAATGGCACTTTATCGCCCGGTTGTGCGGGTGTAAAATATCACTTTACCGCCCGCCGGGCGTAAAATGGAACTTTACCGCCCGCCTGACAATAAAGTATTAATTATTCGCATCCTAAGCTGCTTTACAGATTTCTGGTGGAATACAATTCACACTTATTTCTTCGTCACTGAAATACATTTCGTAATGACAATTGTCTGTATTGACAGCAAATATGGCTACTAGCCTAGTTATATTCACCCACCAGTCTGGAATATGAGCAAATTGTAAACCCTTAATAACCCCCATATTATAAGAGATAGAGAAAAAGTTAAAATACTCATACTCAAGAAAAATTATAAATATTATCATGATATCATGATAACATAAAAAAATCCGCAAAAAAGTTCAAATATTTATTGGGATATTTCTTTTCAGCGACCATTTTATTCGAATACATTTTCCGATATTCGTATATAAGCATGAACCAGGCCGACCGGCTTTATGCTTCTTCGAGAGGAACATCATGGGCGTAGCAAAAATTATTTTAAAGGGGTTTGAAAGGTATTTAAGAACCGTTTTATTCCTATCATGTTTGAGAGGTGAAGAGGTATTTACAATAAAATATACTGGTCGTGCATAAAATATTGTATGTATTTTGGGCGTAACTTGCTTTTATGGACCTAGGCGTGTTAATCAATAGCTCTTGCTATCGCTCAGACTATTACTTACACGCTGCGGTCCATAAAAGCCTATTTTACGCCCTTGATACATAAATAACTATTACTTCTACTCACCAAGTTTTGATTTCTTCAGGAGTATATTTGACTTTTGGAATCGGCTGACCACTATACGAAAAAAAAAGTAAATTCTTTGTTGGACAGAAAAACCATCAATGATCAACGTACTGTTTGTAGTTCATTGCTATGCGGTAGAAGTGTACTCTCCTCTTCCGGTATACGGGATCTTTGAATCCAGGGTGGTCGGCGTCTAATTCACTTCCATACATCAGAACGTTCTGAGCCAGATCGATGTCGGATATCTTTTTGGGAAACCATGGCATATCATCGAAATCTGAAGAAACATATATAGGGTGGATACTGATGCACTTTTCCGCGAGAAACACTCGAATTTTTTGCTTTTGGATACATTTTTTCACTAACTCGAAATGTTTTCATTTCCATCAATAATTTCATTGGAGGAAGCCAGGGAGAAACCGATATTAGACAATATATTGAATATCTTTATGTCAGTTTTTGTCGTGAAATTACAGATTGGCGAAAAAAAATTCGTTCAGTAACAGATTTTTTTTTTGTTGTGTTCCCACAAAAAAAACTTCACCCTTTACTCCCATTATTGAATGAATATACACCACTCTTAGCTTGTAGCTTCTGTTTGGAAGTTATAAAAACGAATTATTATCATTATTATTATTATTCATCCGCGATATATGGTCTCGCAATATCTTCAAGTCAGTTTTTCTCGTGCAATTTCAGATAGGCAATTTTTTTCGTTCACTTAGAGATAAAAAAGCTTTTTATGTGTTCTTTGAAGTTGATATAAAACCGAGAGTTCCTACCCTACCTATAGGAATATTTATGATGTGGGAGAAAATTAGGGAAAACGAGATTGGACGAGACGAAAAGATGTACCTTTTCCAGTCGTATTTCAGAAAGCGTCAATCAATTTTAGAATAATATAGTAACTTGTATTAGAGGAAACAAAGGTTCATTCATCATTTATTTTAATCGAGATTTTCATGCATAGAGGTCAAGAGACGTAAATATTATCAAATTTTTGACAAATAAAAGTTTCCGATATTTTCATGAATAAATTTACTTTACTGTTGAACAAACTTATATTTCTTGACAAACCTCGTTTACGATGGAAAAAATTGATATCTGGTGATTTATTTCAAGTTCAAGAACAAATTCTTATAAAGAATAACGTTTTTTAGTAAAATTAACAGAAAAGTATGTTTTCCATATAATTCAAACTTCAGCAAACTCAAGTATGTACATACAGGGCCACTCACTGTCGATGGTACCTTAGACGTTTCTGGAGAACGAGACGTAGGATTATTCTGAAAATTTGGTTTATTGGGTAACCAGTTTTGTTCTATCGATCTAAAATATTTTCAGCGTTGCGGCGTTGCCGCTTCTATCAAAAAGTAGCAACAACTTTGTTATTTCAAATGGAACACCCTGTATTTTATTTCATTTTTAGATTCTTCCTGAAGAGCTGATTTCGTCGATACATCATATTTGGGGTGTAGCGCGAAAGATTACAGAGATATAGGGTATTTAGGAATTTTTTGTGCCGAAACTATCCATTCTTGCTCAAAACGGCTTACATTTCCCTATCTCTACTTTTCATTTGCTATCGATTGATTTCTATTTGAAACAAATACGGGTGGTTCAAAATTTTGAGTTTTGCATCACCCTCTATTTGTTTCTATTAAATGTCAGTAGATAGTAAATGAATAGTTAAGATAGGGACATATAAGCCGTTTTGAGCAAGAATGGAAAGTTTCGGCACAAAAAATTCCTAAACTTGCAAGATTTCGATTATTCACACCCAATATCTGTAATCTTTCGCGCTATACCCCAAGTATAATGTATCGACGAAATCAGCTATTCAGGAAGAATCTAAAAATGAAATAAAATACAGGGTGTTCCTTTCAAAATAACAAAGTTGTTGCTACTTTTTGATAGAAGCGGCAACGCCGCAACGCTGAAAGTATTTTAGATCGATAGAACAAAACTGATTACCCAAGAAACCAAATTTTCAGAATAATCCTACGTCCCGTTCTCCCCAGCAAACACATCTGTTATATTCACGTGAATATTACATAAAATCAATGGAATATTCTTTTGTAAAATAGTTATGTAAATATTACATCTCATTTATAAGATACGTAAACTTCGTTTTTATGTAAATAGTTGACATAAATATGACATAGCTGATATGTACCATGTAAAAATGTGAACTTCATTTTTATGTAAATAGTTAACATAATTATGACATGGTTGATACATAAAAAATTGCTGTCAGATTGTTAAGCACATTATCAAGTAACTACCATGTAAAAATGTGAACTTCATCTTTATGTAAATGGTTTACATTAATATGACATGGTTGGAACATAAAAACTTGCTGTCAATATCAGAAGCACAGTTATTAAGTAAATACTATGTAAAAATTCGAACTTCATGTTTATGTAAATATTCAACATGAATAGGACATATTCAATATATAAAAACTTGCTGTCAATATTATAAACAAAGTATTAAGTAACTACTATGTAAAAATGTGAACTTCATCTTTATGTGAATATTTGACATAAAAATAATATATTTTATACATAAAAACTTGCTATATTAATGTAACATTATTAATGTAACTCCTATGTGAAGGTGTTACTTATATGCTCTCTTAGCTTCTCATTCGTTCGATTATATACATTATTATAAGATGTACGATGAGTCGATGAGGTGATAGTACATTTATTTGCTAAAAATGCGAAATAAATATATATGTCTGTATCATAAAAAACTTGTAAAGAGAGAAGCGTCAGATTTTTAACCGCAGGGACCGAGGTTCGAAACCCGTCGAGAGCAGAGAATTTTTCAAGGTAAGAAGTGATCTCGGATACTTATATAATAATATGTAAGGTTCTCGTTATAATTACTATCGTTCAAGTTCAGCTAGGCAATTTCTAGGATAGTGGTAAGAAACAAAAAAGTGATATCTGCGTGATATATAATAAATTATATTTTATATAAGTGTGACGTAGCTTTTACGTAAAAATTTTGTTTCAGTAGTTATCTAAATGCTATGTAACGAAGAGGTGTTTTTTTGAGGCGGACATTTCTACGTAACACTGATGTAAATTTTATGTAACCTATCTACATGTATTATGTTGTGGCGGACATATAAAATTAATATAATATATATATGAAGTAGTTACATCAATGTTATGTAAAAACTAGGTGGTCTCTGAGGCGGACATTTCGCCATATAAGTAATGTAAATTTTACGCAACATTGTTACATAACATGTATCATCAGTTATTTAACATTTATGTAAATTGTACGTATTTGTTTTTGATGGGTCCGTAATCGTCTAAGGTACCATCGACCGTGAGTGACCCTGTATATGATATTTTATGATATCTGAAATACAATTCTGAAATCTGAAATTCATTTGAACCTTTCTGATAGGATATTCTGAAATAAAATTGATAATGTCCGAAGTGACTAATCTGGAATTTAATCGACGCTCTCTGAAATTGACTTGACGCGTTCTGAAGATACCCCGACTCACCGAAACTGGCCGTAGCCGAGAGCGGCGTGGGCGGCGGAAAATCGCCCTCGTCGCCGCCCCCGAACTTGCCCACCACCATGGTGACCACCTCGCGCCTCAGCAGCCGCCCCACCTGGTCGAGCAGCCGCGGCTCGCACTCGACGTCCACCAGGAAGTCCGCAAGACCCTCACCGTCGGGGGACGGGCGCGACTCGATGCGCTGCACGCTGACCCCCAGGTCCTGGAAGGCCTGCAGGGCGCGCACCAGCCCACCCACGCGGTCCTTCAGGGTGAAGATGATCGACAGACGCTCCTTGGGATCCTCGGCTGGCGGTGGCGGCGGCTGCTTTTTGGGGTCCTCGCCCGCCGGCTAAGAACACCCCGTAGATGCGGAATGTGATTAGAGGCATTATAACCTCTTCGGTTCATACACCAAATCAATAGTAGATTACGTAACAAGAGTTACATATTTTCAAATAACGTCATCTTTTATTCGATGGTTGTCACCAGTAGGTAATCACGCAACCAGGAATACATCAGTAGTGCGTTATGACATTAATCGAGAAATATAAGTTGGTACTATATCCCAAATGTAAAAAGTGGAAATTTCTGTGATGCTGCTATATCATCAGAAATGAAGTAGAAATAGTTCCAGACTGATTTCCATCAAATTGAAGTAAAGGTTATTTCTCATTGACACATTGAAATAGTAACTACCCAGTCAGCACGATGTGATTCTGAGAATGTCCTCAGAATATACCAGTAGAACATTTAGAATATTCTCAGAATGTTCTCACAAGGTACACTGAATGTTCTGGGGACATTCTCAGAACATGAAAATGGGACGAAAATTAATGTTCCAAGAACGTTCTCAGGATATGTCAAGGAATATTCTGAGAATATCCATGGTTATTTTCAGAATATTCTTAGAATCATCCTCAAAATATCCTAGAATCTTCCCAAAATATTCTATGAACATTATCAGAATCTTCTCAAGTATATTTTGCGCACATGCTTAAGATATTCTCAATATCATCAGTATATTCTGAGAACATCCTCACAATCTTCTCGAGAATATTCTGAGAAAGTCCTCATTATCTTTCAGAGAATATTCTATGAACGTCCTCATTATCTTCTACAGAATATTCTGAGAATGTCAAGTGAATGATCTATGAATATTCTCAGTATACAGGGTGTCTGGAAACGTATCGGAAATACAGGGTGTTTCATAATTATAATTCTCCGTACAATCCGAAAAGAGGCAGAAATATACGTTTGTATGATTTAACAATAGCTATTTCTATATTTAGAGCGCAAAGTAATATAAATTTCTAGAGCGGCAAGACACTTCTCGAACTTCCAAATAGAATATGAAGTATAATTGAAATTCATCTTTTTCGGTAAATATATTTTTGGATTTGGTTTATATATTCAACGGACCGATATTTTTTGGGAAATGCGACAAATTCAGTATACCTACCTACTCACTTTAATATTCTTAATATTCAAGCATCTCATAATTATCATAATTCATACTTTTCCTCGATTTCTCTGGTAGGGAGGTTAAAATTCACAATTTTTAGCCTTTCTGCTACGTGAGGAGGTGCCTTAGATAATTGATAGTCACTATTTTCAATAATGCAAGAGAATATAAGTTCGATTTCAATAATATACCTATGGTAGAGGCGATCGTATTTTCAATATTTCCGCTCACGATCGCAAATGCTGTAACTTTAATGACATTCCTTACAAAACGTCAATTTTGAGTTGAGTTTTGAAAGCGTCAAAGGCTATAATGTGTTTCGTCAAATGTTCAAACTAACCAAATTTCATCATCACATTTCCATGCATAAAATTGAAATACAATCAAATTGCGGTCTTTTTCGTGCAATCGCACGCGAAGTCAGTATTTCGGGTTCTCAGCACAGTCCGCGAAATTCAATTTCGCGGCCGTTACCTATAGCAACAGCCGCGAAACCAAACGTCACTTCCAAATTTTGATATCACTTCCAAATTTGACATTTCTAAAATACTACAAAGACAAGGATTATTTTGGAAAGCGCCGAATTTACAACGCTTTTGAGTTCAGGAGGAGTAGAAGGTACTGAAATATCGCTATCAGTATCAGACATTTTGCGTCTTGTCAAGAACTGTCAAAATATTTTGTATATATTGAAACATATCATTTCCATAGCACACGGTGATATTGTTAAATAAATTGAACTCCTGTTGATTTTAGAGCAATTATATATTTATTTACAATTATCTAGTCTAATAATTTAAACGATTGCACGAAAAATAGTGTGTATACCATGGCCGCGAAATTTTTAACGACCTCAAGATTGTCTTGCCTCGGCGGCAAGCGGCCTCGGCGACAACTGCTCTTTCGGTACGTTAAAAAGGTATTTCGTGGCCTAAGCATACAGCATACAAATAACTATTATGATTATTATAATCAACTCACCATCGGCTTCAGCGCGATTGGGGCACCCTCCTTGCAGTCCCACTCTTCGCCACTCCGGTAGAGCCAGAGGCCGAGCAGCGGTTTGCCGGAGCCGCTCATCTCTCGCGGCGTGCAGAATCTAAACGGGGGCGGCAGCCTGCCGCCCGCGGATTTATAGGTGGGGGCGGCAGGTGGCGGGGGGCGATTGGCGGAATCAGCGAACCGTCGCGAACTTCTTACTTAAACAGCGCGGATCTTTGGCAGAACGAGCCCAATTGCGAGGAAACTCGTTTCAGACGTCTCATTAGGCGATTTTGCAATGTGTGCATGCGAAAAAATAGTCGTTGGTATTGTTGATGAAGTAGGCAACTTTTGTCTGATTTGAACAAGTTCATTGGAAATGTTTCAACTGTGGGCTCAAAATATTAATATTTAACCAAAATCACTTAGTGCCGGTTGCTTAAAAGTCCATCAAGCCTTGAGATTGACTCCGATAATTGCATTTATTACCAAAATAAAACTAGAGAAAATCTAACCTACATGTTACGAGCTCGATTTTTGTGAGAAATCAGATGCCAAAAACTGCACATCGATATCTTGATGAAAAGATGCAAAGTAGTTTTGAATTTCGTGCATTTTCAAACCACTCCTGTACCTAACTTATTCATTATGATTATTATTTTTATAAGAAACCATCAGTGGTGTACCTATCAATTTTTTTTTGAGCAACTGGATTCGAAGTTATGACATAAACTTGTTGTTTTTGCATATTATTTTTGGAAATTAAATTCTTTTCAAATTATATGAAATAGGTACTTCTTCATTTGAAGTTCTGCTTTATTGATGTTTTAAAATTATTCAAGATGGACATTGAACCTGCTTGGAAGACGAAACAAAATACCTAACTTAAAAAAAATCTTTCGAGAGAGGCAAGACACTATGCGCGCTCGAAATACACAAAATATTTTTTTCTACAAACACAGTTCTTAGACAAGAAAACTCGATACTTCATTCAATTAACTTATATTTTATATATTCATCTAAATCATTAATTTCATTAATTATTCACTATTATAACAGAAAAGAAGGGAAAATGACTCATAAATTGAAAAAGAATTGCCCTGCCCAAGGATTGAACCTGGTCTGCGCATCTTGAGAAGTCACGCCTTGAACCCATTGGCTATTGAGGCTACTCGAAAACTTATGTCTATTCCACCTTATGAACCAAAAATATATAGTCAAACTTATTTTTGAGAAAAAAAATATGACAAGTTAAGGATACTTATATATTTTAGAAGTCTTTCAATGAGACAGAAGACGTTTCATCTATGTGGTTGATAAAACACTTCATAGTGACAAAAACTTGGGCAGCAAAAAATACTCTTGACAGTCTTGAAATGATCGCTAATATTTTTACATGCACTGCAAGATGTTTTTGCTCTTTGTTCAGAATTCTTCATACTCGCTAACAAGAAATATTGGTCATTCAAGCATATCAGCGAAGGGTCCAGATTAATTTTATTTATACAGGATGTTTGTAATTTCGAATTGTGCTACATAGTATCCCTCAAATGTTCATAAAATTCACAGGCCCTTGAGCTTTTGAATGCACTACTCATTTCTTGCTCCAAAAATAAGGTATCTCTAATCCAAAGAGGTGACTGGGATTGTCAATATATTGAAGATGAATTTAAGGATACATTTTTTGGAGAAAAAGTCTTATTTCGACTCCAGGACTATACGCACTTGAAATATACAATGTATATTAAATTTTGTTGCAATCTTTATATTTCACTCAAAAATTACAAAAACAGCATTTCAACCAATTCTTTCATTATTAGGTGTGTTTTGATTTTCAATACGATTATTTCATTATTCGAAGGCACTCTCAACTTTTGTCGTATAATTTGAGCAACCGTATATCATTTTACGTTCTAGAGATGCCAATAATGATAAAAGTACGACATAAATTTAATAACACTATGTATATACTGTGCTGTGCCTGGCAAAAGTATCGAATAAATTCGATTTATCGAAAAAATATCCCGAATACATCAATCATATTTTTCAATACACATTTTATAAACTATTCCAAAAATATGCAGGAAAAGGAATTATACTACCGATAAAAATATTCATCAATTTGAAGCAAGTACCTAAATAGATTAGTTCATCAGCTTAGGAAAAAGTTCTTTGCGGCATATCACTATGTAAGTCTTCAAGATATAGGAGAAACAAAGCCCCCCAAAAAGAACCAAACTCATAAATGCGACATTTTTTCCATCAAATTGTGCAGACACCGCAAATAAATATCTTTTTTTGTTTCATGAAAGTATTCCAGGTGGATTCTTTTGAATAGGCTTTCCTTCACCGTTTTATATACCTACTGATGGCCACAGAACAATAGTCATTCATCATTCCATTTCATCTGAAGTCGAAGAGATGTGAACAACAGGTCCGTAATATTTAGATTTGAGTTTCAAAAGTATTTATATCAAAATTTTTGAATAGATGAGGCCGATACTTAATGAAAATCAATAATTGAACAGTTAATCCAATTTTTCGTATTGTCATATGGATATATGAACATAAAATTTGAAAACTACAATTCAGACCAAAAAAATCAACTTTATTTCTGAGTAACTCATGCTATGAAGAATAATAAGAGATTCATGATAATTCCTCCTGAATATAGTAGCATATGAGAGTATATTGTAAATAAATTATTGTTTGTTGAAAATGAAAAATAATGAATATTTAATATGAATGAATATGTGAATATTTAATATATATGAATATGTGAATGACTTACCCTCACATATTGAACATGGACGCGTATTCATCTATGCAGATGACACCACTATTGTAGTCACTGCTGATAGCCTAGCTGAGCTGAATAATAAAGCACAAGCAGTCATGAGTAGCTTTGCGCATTGGTGCCAAAGCAACCACCTTATTATCAATGAGAACAAAACTGTTATTATCGAATTTACTGCACCACTTAAGATAGAAAATAATATAACTCTAACAACAAGCAACAAAACTATAATTTCTAATTCCAAAAGTACCAAATTCCTTGGAATAGAGCTGGACTCCAAGCTGACCTTTAACGAACAAATAGAATGCTTGTGCAAAAAACTTAACAAACTGTACTATGCCTTCAATAGCTTACAATCTAACCTCTATGAGAGTCACCTAATCAACTTATATTATGCACTAGTTCACTCCGCGATCAGCTGTAACATAATTGTGTGGGGCAGATCGACAGAAATTTCGAGGGTATTCATTTTGCAGAAGCGATTTATACGTCTGATATTCAACTTAGACTATATAGGGAGTCCTGCAGAGATACCTTCAGAAAAAATGACATATTGACTTGTACAAGTATTTACCTTCACAAGCTATTGACTTATACTCACAAGAACAAGAATGAATTTCAAAAAAATAGTGACTTTCATGAATATAACACCCGAACTAAGAATTACGTCCACCTATGCAAATTCAACCGAATGCAATTGAAAAAGTCCCCACTATATTCATGAGGATACTTCTATAACATGCTACCATACAAAATTAAAAAAATCTGAGAAAATTAATGAATTCAAGTCCGTTTTGAAATCATTCCTGATAGAAAATTGTTTTTACTCCTTGGATGAATTTATAGACCGATGCTCACAATGTCCACAAGACTAGTTTAATCCACAAGAATAGTTATGTAATCTTATTATTCAATTAACCATATACTTTGTTGTTCGTGCACATGTACCTTTATGTTTTGATTTGTATCATATTCCACTGCATTTTATTTATATCTATGTTTAATCTACTATTGTATGACTTGTCTCATGTCATGTATATGATTCGAAGAGATGAATAAAAATCTAATCTAATCTAATACCGCAATTGTGACTATAACTCGTTTAGTACTAAGAAGTGACATATGTACTAAATATTGAAAAACAAAATATATTAGCCGAAACACCAAGAATATTGGTAATTTGCTCTCGATAAATGTGCAATTTTCTACAGCAGCAAAAACTTGGTAGGATGACAAATTTGCTCTCTATTGGTAGTAATTCTTTTGTTGCGAGTATCTACATTTTTGTTAGTCTGTTAGTTATGAATCTCTTTGTAGACAGTTTTTTTTTCAAAAATTACTGAAGCCGTACCCTGATATACAATCATACCTCAGGGCAGATAGTCCGTCTCTGTATTCCAGTTTGAGGGTAGGTAGATAGAGGCTTCCTCGTTTTATCAACCTCCAATGTTGGCACAATCCGAAGTAAAGTAATTGAAACCCATATTAATTCCCGCTGAATAAACCATAGCCTTTCTATCTCAGCACGTTCACGATGGACCGCCATCAGAGAGTCCTTTTGTTCTTCAACTGAAATGCAACTCTTTCTAGGGCCCTCGTCGTATAATATAACGCTTAAACCACTCAGAGTTCACTATTTTTAGAAGGTTCGATTTCTACGCGGATATCTACTTCTTGCTCTCATGAGGTTTCAGTTTCACATTGAGAACGGTGAGTTTTCACTTGGAATTTTCATACATTATATTATGTTCACACGAAGTTTTAGAGAATTTATAATGGTTCATGAAACAATATTGATATGCGATTCCATAGATCTCACATCTAAACTTTCTCAAGAAAACGAGAAACTTTCAATAAATTCGCGACTTGAAAAATTTTTCGGAAATTATTCAAGCTCTAGGGAGATATGTGATAATTCAAAGTCATCGTTAAACAAGCCAATTTTCCCATTTCGTATTGACAACAGTGGCAGCCTTCTTTTTTTATGTTCTGGTTCTTACGAGAAGGGATATCCTGTAATGTTCAGAGAATATCGTGAGAACCAAGGGAAAGAAGGTAGAAGTTGGTGTACTTCTTAAATTTCTGGAGATCGTATGCCTCGGGGAACACCCCCCTAGGCGATGAGTTCCAAAGTCTCGATCTTCGTTGGATGAACGAGTCTTTGGAAAAGGGACGATCTGCAGGTCTCTGAAGTGACCACTCAGGGGTGTGAAGACTGAACTTGACGGGTTAATCTCGAAGAGACTGCTAGTGGAGGAACGATTGTTGATATTTCAGAAGAGCATCGCCCATGAAAATATCTATAAAATAGAGATAAATCGCGCCAACTTTTCTACGGTGTTCCAAAGAGCGATTTTGTAACCGAGGCAATACCGACGAGACGAATTGCCCTTTTCTGGACAGAATCCAATAGTTTCAGGATATGTTTAGATGGCGCACTCCAAATATGGGAACAGTATTCCAGGACAGGTCGGATCTGTGCCTTATAGATCACAAGTAGCTGACTGAGTGTGAAATAGCTCTTGGCTCGAAACAGAAAACCAAGTTTTTGGGATGCACTTCTGGCAATGGACCTCACGTGATTTTCCCAACAAAGGTTATTGCTGATAGTAACGCCAAGCATCGAAATGGATGACTACAATGGTATGGTTACTCCTGACTGAATTATGTTAGGCACAGAGAGATCGGCTATTCTAGAGAAAATACATGCTTGTGTTTTGTTTGCATTGAATTCTACCATTAGGTTATTAGATCCCCACTCGTTCATTTCTGGTGTGACGGGCCGATATAGGAGCCTTGGAAGAGAAAGCGGTATGAAGGGTACTATCATCCGCGAAGCTGTGTATAGGACATGAAGTTGCTTCCAACAAATCGTTGATGTGAAGTAGAAATAGTGTTGGTGCTAAAATTGATCCCTGCGGAACACCAGCATTTATAAGTAGAGTATCAGATGAATCTCCATCGATCACTACGTGGAGATACCTGTTTGAGAGAAAACTAGCAAGCAGAGAACACAGCTGAGGGGGCAAACCATAAGATGGAAGCTTGGCGAGTCCCTGGTGCCAAACGCGATCAAATGCCTAGGAAATATCTAATGCCACGGCTAAAGTTCCTCCATATTTTTCAATAGATAGCAATAAATGTGAGACGTAAGCGAGCAGGTCACCAGTTGATCTCTGATGGCCATTTCCATGACCTTTGAAATAATTGATAGCAGTGCGATAGCTCTGTAGTTGCTAGCTAAGGTCTCTTTGCCTTTTTTGGGGACTGTTTGTTCTCTTGCAATTTTCCAATTCTGATACAACATCCACCGGATAAAACGATGCATCTTTTGGAGATTTTCAATAACAAATCGAAATAATCGCTACCCAAACTACGTGTGCGTCAAAATGAATGATTCCTTCAGCTTCGCTCTCAACATCCCCGCTATCATAACTCACTTAAGCGAAAAATCCGAGCAGATTTCCCTCGCAGAGAAGATACGAGACAAGATTTCCTATATTAGATTATCCGCTATTCAAAGTGTATTATAATTTGGCCCATTGTTTGTAGACAAAGGAACTGTTGCTCGGTTAAACTATGCTAGCTAGTTGACCTAATTCAATTGCGTTTGCCATAGGAAAGTTCTTGACGAATCATGAAACGCTCAGTTAGTCACAGAAAGGGTGAACGCCATTATTGGAAGTTTCAAGCTTTGGATGATACAGTATATTATGGTTTATAGGTTCCTTGAATGATTAATGAAATTTGAATGGTCTATTCACACATCTCTTGAGTTCTTTCTCTAAAACTTTCGCTTCCAACTGCATAATGTTCAGTTTTCGCTATATGTGTAATTGTATAATTTCCTCTAATGAAATACTATGACTTACTACCCAGATAGCACATGACGTCCCCAGTACGTCCATTTTAGGTCCCCCTTTGGTCCGAACGTCCTGACTATTGATAGGACGTCCTCAGGGCGTTCATGAGTGGACGTCCCCATGACGTCCATTTGTATTCGTCCTCAGGACATCTTTTCAAGGTTTCAAGAGATGTTTTTATACTTATAGATGTTTTGGGTCATTCAGTGCCTCCGAAAGTAAGAACCTGTATTATATATACCTATATATTTTATGTGCATGAGAACTTTCTGAAAATCAACTCGGTATACGTTATAATTTTTGGAGGTTTGACAAATATTTTCGGCAACAGTATTCGCATTATATTTTCTTACTTCTTTATGTTATTGTGAAATATGAATATAAACTATAGAGATTATATCTACCTTTTCAAAATATGATGCATTTATGCATTAATGCATTGGATAGAAGTGGATCATAATTATTGACATCTAGTCTACTGATTTTAATTCAATTTAGAGGACTAAAAATATGCCGAATCGACAGCCAGGAACACTAATGGCCTATTGAGTAATATAAATAGTTAAAAATAATTGTTGTTCGACTCACACTGGAGTAATCCAAGTAATAACAAGTCGGAAAAGCGAGCATACAATCACAGAAGTCAAGCAACCAAATTCGCGGTTAGGGTTTGGATGGATGACTTCGTAATAGCGTTTTTTTTTATTTTTTTTTATTTCATATTAGTTTTCAAGTATTCTCACAACATTCGGAGAATAACAATAACTCTGTGAAAAAGTCACAGAAGGTTTTTATGTTGAATTGTCCTGTTCAGACCTAATGAGGCCCTATTTCGTACGTCCTGGGGACCTCCGATTTTGTAACATCGTATGTCCCCGAAACGTCCTGAGGACGTACGCCGTATATAAATAGGACATCCTCGGGACGTCGTTGAGGTCTGACGTGTATGGTTTGAGGACGCGTCTTTGGGACGTACTTGTGTTATCTATATATGAACGCTGTAACAAAATCTGTGAATATGGCATCCAATACAGGGTCGCTGATATGTATGGAAACGGTCGATTATTTCCTAAAGTAAGATAGCTAGCGAAAAATGTTAGGATACAAAAGTTGTAGGGTTTTTCAAAATCCATTAAACTGATGAACAATTAAGTATACAGGATGAGTCAAAAAGTCAGGACGAAACCAAGTTGCTTTTTCTCTAATGGGACGCCCTGTATATTATTCCACATTTCAATTCTGCTCGAAATTCTGAACAAAACTGATATAGCACATCATTTCCTAAATTCAACTGTTTTCGAGATATCGAATTTTGAAAATAACTTATAATAAATTATCCAAAAATGTTAGTCCATTAAGTTCATAGTCCATCAAGTTACCTTTGAAAGTTTCCAGCTCCATAACAACGCCGCGTCGTTCTTTTGTCTAACAGTGATGATCTTGACAACACATGTCAAAAATACATTTAGTGTAAATAAGTTTCGCGCAAAAATGGCACGTTTAACTAATACTGAGCGTATTGAAATTTTAATGATCATAGGATTCGGTGATAGAAGACGAAGTTGTGACCAAGTAGTGAATATTTTTAATGAATTGCATCCAAATCGGAAACCAATTTCTAAATCAACAGTTACAAAAACATTGCAGCGTTTTCATGAAACTGGAGATGTCAAAGATCGACCAAAAAGTGGAAGACCAGTAAGCGTTACAAATGAAGAAAATGCTTTGAATGTCATGTTAGATGTGGTGGAAAATCCAATAAATTCGGCACAACAGAGGTCTTTGAATCATAACATGAGTCGATATTCCAATCAAAAAATTTGCAAACTGCAAAAATTCCATCCATATAAAATTCATTTGGTACAAGAATTGAGTGAAGACGATTTTGATCGTAGAATCGAGTTCTGTGAAGTTATTATGGATAAATTAAACGAAAATGTCAACTTTGTCAACCACATATTGTTTTCTGACGAATCACATTTTGTTTAAACGGGCACGTGAATCGACACAACTGTAGGTATTGGTCAGACCAAAATCCACATTGGATGGAGGAAGTTCACACTCAACGGCCACAAAAAGTAAATGTCTGGTGTGGCATTATTGGTGGACACGTCATAGGACCCTATTTTATAAACGGAAATTTGAACTCTGAACGATATTTATCACTTTTACAACAGCATATTATTCCAGAGCTTAGACGATTATTCCCGAATAATAGCAATCCCAATTTGCCGGCAGAACAAATATGGTTTCAACAAGATGGGGCTCCTCCACATTTTGGACGTATGGTACGGGCATATCTAGATGAAACTTTTCCTAATAAATGGATTGGACGCAGGGGAGCAATTGAATGGCCAGCTAGGTCTCCCGATATAACCCCACTTGACTTTTTTCTATGGTTTCACATAAAAAATGTAGTCTACAAAAATAGGCCGCCAAATATCGAAGAGTTGCAAGAAAGAATAAGGCATGAAATTTCTACCATTCCTCCTCACATGATTTTAGATTCACTACAAAATTTTGTTCAGCGAGTTCATTACTGTCAGGAGGTAAATGGTAAACACTTTGAGCACCTTATTAAATAGAATTTCAAAGAAAAATTTGTTGTTTATTAAAACTTGTTTTCTCTCTTTTCCTCCTGTCTTAACTATTGTTTTCATAAAATTTTAAATATCCTGGACATTCATTAAAAAATACATTTTATTGTTTTAATTGCATTTTAATCATAAAAATTATAATTAAATTGTAATCATAATATCCACATACTCCACCTTTTGTGACTTTCATAATAAATATGCATCATTTCGTGCTTTTTCTTTAATAAATTTGAGAGTAGTAAAAAGTTATTCTCAAAATTCGATATCTCGAAATCGGTTGAATTTAGGAAATGAAGCGCTTCATCAAGTTTGTTCAGAATTTCGAGCAGAATTGAAATGTGGAATAATATACAGGGCGTCCCATTAGAGAAAAAGCAACTTTGTTTCGTCCTGACTTTTTGACTCATCCTGTATACTTAATTTTTCATTAGTTTAATGGATTTTGAAAAACCCTACAACTTTTGTATCCTAACATTTTTCGCTAGCTATCTTACTTTAGGAAATAATCGACCGTTTCCATACATATCAGCGACCCTGTATATTCGATCCAACGGCACTTCCAAATATAAAAACTATAGTGTGCTATCCAGAAGAATATCAATACCGAGTGTAATGTGAAAAACAAACATCAAACGACCATTAAAAACCCCGCAAATAGATTTGATCGTTAATAATTGTATATAACAATAACATATCAATCAACCTAAAAGCGAATTTTACGACTGGAATCCGTATTCCATCAATTTTCCATTTCCCAGCGAACGGCCCTTTAAGGCGATCAAACTCATTGATGAGCCGTGTCAATTTAGGAGTTGAACCTCGGAATGAAAGATAGGAAGCTGAAAAAATTCACGAACCTTCAGTTTGACATTCTGAATGTTACCTCAAAGTCGCAATGAATATCATGTGCGCGTCCTAAGATATTCAAGGTCATAGCAAAAGCTACATAATTATGACATAGATGGTTTATTTCATATATCTCACAGGTAGAGTCAAATTGTTAAGTCTAATGAAACAACTTAATCACCAGCTGACAAACAGCGGAGTACCACAGGGATCAGTATACTTGGCACGGTAGGTACTATTCTTTAGGCCGTTTTACAATGTTCGCGTATGATACCACGATACTATAGACTTATAAAGGTTCTGGGCAAATCTCCACGGGTATTATTAAAATCAAAAACTGGTTTAATTGCGACAAAAAATGCTTACTACGCGCTTATAAAATCAGACAGGGCTTTATTTGCCATAAACAAGATTTCAATAGTTTATGCTATCTTTATCTTAGAATGAGTTTGGCTATTACTCAAACATAAATAAATGTTTCCTCTGCCACCTATACCTATACCAACAACCCTCAACAAGGATTTGATAGTTTCTAATAGCCCCAAGATGTATAAACTTTGATCTTCCACTTCACTTTGGATAACATTCGTTTCAAAAAAACAATAAAATACCTCCTCAGTGTAAGACCCCATTGTAGTCTGCAAGAGTATTACAGTTTAAAAAAAAATACATTTACACTTACATCTTTTATCATATCATTTTATATTTATTTGGCATTACTATATTATAACTTGTAGTGCAAACACTTTGTCAATAAGATTAATATTTTTTGGACAATAAAGCATAATCTTCATCTTCTTAGTCTTCGCAATAAATCTCAAAAACTGTTAATCCTATGAAAATTTATTCGATTAATTTTTTTTTGTAATGGATACTACTACAATTCAAAGCATGGTGGGAATTGGGAAGTGCAATATTAACTGATTTTTGACTATGAATATTTAGTGCAACTGTTGAGGTAACATTAGGAATGTCAAAAAAGGTACCTATGTATAAATTTCCAGCTTCTTAACTATCAATGCGAGGATGACCCCCTCTTATAGCCTATAAGGTGACTGGACAAGTGGGGTGGTTTTTCGTGTCTGCGTCGCTAGAAGCGTCGCGACGCGCCGAATCGACGCCTGTCGGAGCAGTCGATAGTTCGGGGGCGAAAACAAACATGGCCGATTCGGAGTTCGAGCAATTTAGGCACGGTTTTGGATTTTTGACGTCGCACACCAAAACAACTGCACCCTTTTATTCGTAAGTACGAAACGTCTGATAGCTGTGTATTTTTTTAGAAAATTCCACCTTCAGGGGGATGATTTGTCGGGAAGGGTGCATTTTTATTTATCGACTCTCGTTCAGCTCGTGGACTTGCGTGGGTGCTTGTCGAATTATGATTGAATTGAAAACGGTTATTGACTTTGAAATTGTTTAATTTTATAATTTGACAATGCATTTTTTCGAATTTCGAAATGTCAGAAGCTTTAGAACGTCTTTCACTTCTCATAATCAGTATACCTGACTGAAGAAAAACCCCAATTCAACATTGTAATTCACTATATCATTCTGTTCTACCAAACCATTATGACTGATTATTATCCAGTTGGTCAGTCAGAAAATATTCCCGAAAATAACAGCCCAAAACAACTAGCTGTACCTACAACTCCAATGAATCTACTACTCTTGAGTCTTGACATCTAGTTTTTTTCTAGATTGGCATCGTCAGCATCTGTTGTGATCGGATATTCAGATTCTATTACATTATAGAGTAACATAAAATATACGTTTTTATTATATCTCTATATTTGAAGTAATATATCTGACATTGAATTATCAACTGACATCATAAGTCAACATTAAAATACACAGAGCAATCCCCCACACTATTCATCACTCTTATTTGTGATCGATTGAAGATTCGGCTTCGGTTTGATTATTAAAATTAGTACTCGAATTTGTGTTCAAATATGTTTGAAAATTCTCCAAACGATTTTCGAACTCTCGAAGTTTTATGTGTTTCTCACATATTATTTCCAATTTGGTTACTTTTTCCAATATCTCTTTATCACGATGTTGCTGGCAATCTTTTTTGATCTTCTCAGCTTCTTCTAATATAGCAGACCAATGAAAGTCAGTTGCATTGTTGATTGAAGGATATTTTTGTAAGATTGCACTTTCCAGTTTTAGCAGTCTGGTTCCTTGTGGAGAAATATGATATTGATAGAGTATTAATAAATACAGGGTGTCCCCTCTCAATTGGAAAAAACTTCTGGGGCATATTGAGGAACCATAGACAAGCAGTTTGAGATAAGAGACTGATGTCCGGAAGTGCATGGTTTTCAAAATACAGGGTGTCAAAGTTTTTTTCAAAAAACTTTTTTTTATCAATATTTCATAGACACGTTAATCGATTAATTATGACTTCTAGTGGCGCCCCGGGGGACAGTGTCACGAATAAAAATGACAAAAAATGTACGCTGCTGACTTTTTTTGAAAATTTCATATATTTTTTAGAAAGCTCAGTTAAAAATACAACTTTTTTGTCACTTGATATTTTTTCGTATCTCTCTCCGTTTTCGAGAAAAAATTTTTATTAAAAACTTTATTGAAAGGTTCATTATTATTAGAAAGAAAAACAAGGAGGCTTTGTCGAGCCAGGATTCGCGCACCCGAGCAAACACGCCTGGATTGTTCGCGATAAATTCCGCTGCCACCACAACTCTAGCAACTAGGTCCTCCATGGTCGGCACAGGAGTCGCATAGATCAACCGTTCCATTTCGCCCCAAAGAAAAAAGTCCAGGGGGGCCAAGTCCGGCGACCTTGCTGGCCAAGGGACGGGACCACCTCTACCAATCCACCTGTTGTTGTAGGTTTGGTCGAGGTAACCTCTCACGGTGCGCGCAAAATGCGCTGGACAACCATCGTGTTGGAACCAGGCCTCTCTACGCAACTGGAGGGGTACATCTTCCAGGGCAGAATATCTCGCAAAAAAACTAGATAGTTATTCCCGTTGAGGTGATCAGGTAGAACGTACGGCCCAATCAAATGGTCGCCAAGAATACCTGCCCAAACATTAACACCAAACTTCTGCTGATATCCTCTGATGTGCGTAGCATGGGGATTTTGTTCGCTCCACTCGTGGTTATTACGAGGATTGAATGTCCCCTCGCGCGAAAATCCTTTTTTATCGCTCGTGAAGATTATACTTAAAAAATCAGCGTTTTCATCCGCTTGACGGAGCAACCACTCGCAGAACTCGAGCCGCCGAGGAGCGTCGTCAGGCAGTAGATGCTGCACCTTTTGCAGTTTAAATGGATAGAGATCGTGGATTTTCAATACTCGATGGACAGTATTTTTGCTGCAATCAAGTTGCCACGCAATCAGACGAGTGCTAGTGTTGGGCTCATTCTGAATGCGTGCCATGACTTCATTCTCAACGGCATCTCTGATCGGAAACTGCCTTGCAAATTCTCGAATAGGCTGCAAAGATAACAAAGCCTCTTAGATTGGCTGTAAAACACAAACGCGCAAGAAAAAAAACACAGAAAGTTGCCATTTCTGCAATACTTACCACGAATGAGCCGGTTTCCCGTAGATTTTGATGAATTTTGATAAAAATCTTGTTTGGCAATTCACGATTTGGGAACCGCTGCCCGTACAACCGTTGTGCTAACAAAGAATTACCCCGCGCTTCCCCATACAAGAGATGCATATCTGCAAGCTCGGCTAATTCAAACCGATTCATTTTTGCAATTAGTGTAACGTTTGAAGATAATTAAGTACTTAGAAACTGACACTTTTACTAAAGTTTGACATGTTTATGTGTTACCATGACAACATTGTTTTGTTTTAGATTTTCAGATAATGAACCTTTCAATAAAGTTTTTATTAAAAATTTTTTCTCGAAAACGGAGAGAGATACGAAAAAATATCAAGTGACAAAAAAGTGACACTGTCCCCCGGGGCGCCACTGGAAGTCATAATTAACATTTAATTAGTGCTAACTGAGCGTCTTATTAAAGCTTACATCACTAGCAAATTTCAAGAAAATCGGTTAACGTGTCTTTGAAATATTAATAAAAAAAAGTTTTTTGAAAAAAACTTTGACACCCTGTATTTTGAAAACCATGCACTTCCGGACATCAGTCTCTTATCTCAAACTGCTTGTCTATGGTTCCTCAATATGCCCCAGAAGTTTTTTCCAATTGAGAGGGTACACCCTGTATATGTTTTTATTATATCTCTATTTTAAGTTATATACCTCACATTGAATTATCAACTGAAATCATAATTCAACATTAAAATATACAGGGCAATCCCCCACAACTTTTTCACAAACCACATGACGGATGAGATGATTGAACTTGAGCTCTTCCCTTGCAGTTTAGTTCACAATGTTGAAGTCGACGAAGACTCTCCCACTTCTTCCAAGAGCGACCTAGAAAATGACTGTGATATCAACGGGGATGTTCCGGAAAATCAAAGTGGACCCTCTTCGTTGGGTGGTAAAAAATCCGACCCCCCCTCATCTGCCACCCCCACTCAGTGGACGGGGGAGAGGAGGAGAAGGAGGTTACCAGAAATACCCAAAAACAAGAAAAGTAAGTGCGAATCAGAGAAAACAATGAAAGTTTTTCGAGAAAAATTACATATCCTCCATAGTTGTCGATCGACATGCGCGATTTTCGCGGTTTCAGGGGAAAATGGGAGGTAATTTCGTTATCGCCTAATTCAAATTTGCTTACCCTCTTCTTATTACTTGTGATTGGCTGATGGCCATATTGACTACTGGGGGTAACTGGAGCGAAACTGATTTAGATTGAAGTGAAAAGTAGGGTGGTTCATTAATGATGACTCGAAATCTGAGTCTCGACACAGCATATGAAGCAGGGTCGTTGAAAAGTGCAGATAACCAGTATTTTCGTAGGTTGGTATTCGTTGCTGATCTCACGTACAAAAATATAACATATAACAAGTTTCATAAAGTATCCAATTATTTATTGTATCTTTAGGTCGACACTTGGGTCTCTAGTTTTTTCAAGAAACATTTTTCATTTTGACATTTTTGACTTTATGACATATTTCAATAATGATATATATTTTTTTAATTTTCACATTCCAGCTGCTGTAGTGACGATGTACAATGCGCAACATCAATCATCTAGAGATCTATCACTGGCCGATGAAATGGGCAGTGTAAGCAGTGGACCGAGCTCAATTCTAGTATTAAAATGCGGATATCTCTGGGACGAGTCTCCAGAATCGGACAGGTAAGTTTTTGAAGAAAAAGTGGAAAACCTGCAGCAATGAAATTTTCACAGAAGCTTCCTAACATGAATATAAAACCATACAAATGAAAATTTTTCCGCGGAAACACTACAAACTATTTCTTTTTTGGAAAAGTTTAGAAAATGTTATCACTTTTCAGTCCTAAGAATGTGCTTGAAATTTCAGGTACATTGTCAGTGGGGAATATGTAAGTTATACCAAAACATTAATATTGAGTCCCGAAATGGATTTTACAGGAAATTTCATGATGAAAAACTGTTATTTTGGAATTTTTATTCAAGCATAAATATGCAAAAATATCAATTCGCAATATCAATTGTCAAGTCACAAATGGAGAAAGCAACGTTGCCACGTTTAAAAAAAACTTATGCGCTCTTTTCCTGATGAGTGCAACTCGTGTTTATGAGACTACTAACCTGAACGTACTAACCTATCAGTGACGGCCTAGATCACTATTTTCAGTAAATTTTTGAAGAAGGAAAATTTGTTAAAAAAAAAAGTAAGCTGAACGGAAAATTTCAACGCGTTGTATTTATTTATTGAGACTACTAACCTGAACGTACCAACCTATTAGTGACGGCCTGGATCACTTTTTTCAGTAAATTTCTGAAGAAGGAAAATTTGTTGAGGAAAAAGGAAGGTCTGCTGAGGGGGTAATTTGAAGGCGCAATAATCACGCTATATTAATTAAATTAAACCTTACCTTACCTGCCTCAACATACTAACCTATCAATTGAGGGCAGATAACTATTTCCATTGTTTTTTTAATTGCCAGATAGAACTGGCAATTATCTATAAATGCCAGTTCTATCTGGCAATTATTATTATTATAATTGCCAGATATATCTGGCAATTATGTATAATTGTCAGTTATATCTGTCAATTATCTATAAATGCCAGTTCTATCTGGCAATTATGTATAATTGTCAGTTCTATCTGGCAATTATGTATAAATGTCAGTTCAACTGGCATTTAAAGATAATTGTTAGTTTGAACTGACAATTATACATAATTGCCAGATAGAACTGGCAATTATCTATAAATGCCAGTTCTATCTGGCAATTATGTATAATTGTCAGTTCACACTGGCAATTATGTATAATTGTCAGTTCTAACTGGCAATTATGTATAAATGTCAGTTCAAACTGGCAATTATAATTTTATTTTGCTGATGTTCTTTCAGCGCTTTCGTACTTAGTTGATATGTCGTGATAAATCTCAAGTGTTGATTTTTTTTTTAGATTCCTGACGGACGCCGACAGCGGCCACAGCACGGCCCACTCGCCGACATCAGGGACGGACGGGCCCAAATCGATGTCGCCGCTGATGGGCGGTTCGCCGTCGGCGGTGGTGGGCGTGGGCGGCGGTGGCGCCGTCTACGGCGACGTCGAGATGCTCGAGGCGACGCACCGCGGGCTGCACAAGTTCGTACCTAGGCACGAGGACGAGATCGACGTCGAGATCGGCGATCCGATCTACGTGCAGAAGGAGGAGGATGATTTGTGGTGTGAAGGTGAGAGAACGGTTGAATTTTTTTTTTCATCGGATTTGGTTGATAGTATACTAATATAATATTGATGTGAAAAGCATTTTGTAACAGATGTACTTTTATGATTTAATGGAATTCTTGTAATACCTGACAAGTCAGTATTGTTTTACCTCCATACAAAAAATGTTATTTTTATTTTTTTTCCTACAACCCGTATGAAAAGTCAAGTAGCACACTGTTTTGTTAATTGGAAACTAGCTCATATCACCATATCACACGCTCGCCTGAATTGATAGAAATAATTAGGTATATTAGTTGGTACTCACAAAGCGTTCTCGAATCAAATTCATATTATTCATCGAAATATCTGTCTCGTTTCGAATTATACCGAGAATTCTGTAGGTATCTATTAATTTCAATGTTTCAATGATACATAACCTGATAAAAATTAGAGACAGTGACTGAAACTATTTCTATACACGTCTGATGATGTTGATGACAGCGGGTGAGATCATTCATCAAAAGAGTACGGCTACAGTTTTATGCGCGGCTTGCATCAGTTGCATGTTGCATCATATCACAGAGTATCACAGATGTTTGCACTATTTACATTTGACGAGGAGTCAAGGATGCACTAACTCGTACGCGCTTGCTCAATACGTACTTCTGTGGTTCTGTATTCCTGGTTGCGTGATTACTGGCGCTATAGCTGGCGTATGGTGTCAAATATCAATAAAATTGTTTGTCCTAGCAAAACTAAATCAATAAATCAATTGAATATGGAAATAAACAGTACTTGATACCAAATCAAAACCACCTGAAATTATATGAGACCGCTCAAGTTAAATTTTTGACAAGACCTCCCGCGAAATGAAAATATTTAGAGTCGTAGGAAAAATAGTGTACAAAACTCGTTGGAAAGTGCATTTCATTCACTCGTTACGTTTCCGCACTCACCGCTACGAAGCTCGTGCTAAAAACGGCTATTCGTGTGAAATATGTCACTTTCTACACTTGTTGTGTAATATGCTAGTTATCTCTACAATAACATTAATAGGAATGTTTTCTACTTACACAAAATCATATACTTACTTTCAGTTATGTACTGATGATGACATTACAGTCGAAATAAGCGCTTTCCTACGATTTAAAAAAATATATTAGCATGAAATACAAATCTGAGTTGTTTGAATAACATTGCTAAATGCACACAGCCGAATAAATTTTTCACTTTCATTTCAATATTATATTATGTTACAAGTTTTACATAGGATAGGACGCTATTTTGTCGCATGTACGCGTTGTTTGGAGTACGACGAGCGAAGCTGTTTTTCATATCAAAACTCAACTGAGTTACTTGAAGAAGCAGATCAGTTTCGTATATGGAATGAATCAATCAAATTTAGCCGGATATTTTGTGTGGTTGTTGCAAATATTTACATTTATTGGCAATTTGACGAGAGCTTGAGCTACGCTCTGGTGATTTTGTCAGAACAGATCGAGACATGGAATCGGAATAAACGCTTTCAGCCTTATAAACAAAATTGAAATTCATATTTGCACCTTCTCTACCTTCATTTCTATCAGCTAAGAAAAATGAATCGGAAAATATACCTAATCACAAATTTGATGCCCTCATATGATGATGTTCTGATTCTAAAGAACGATATAACGAACCAAACTGAATCATATTATCATTATTTTGTAGGTGTCAATCTAAGAACTGGAAGAATGGGAATTTTTCCATCAGCATATGCGGTAGACTGTGATTATACTGACTGGGATTCTTCTTGTGAACATGGTCGAAGAGAGCGTTATATTTTAGGTAGGAAGAACATGTATTAATTTTCCCCTATCTGACAGATTAGCGTAATTTTCATTTTTCGAACAAGATTGAGCGAGAATTAATACTGTCATCTGTAAAATCATACACGTATGCGTCCTGGGCAGTCCTAGGATATATTTGGATTTCATGTATTTTTGAATATTCAAAAGATAAAGTAGGTATTCGAAAGCTGCAAACAACTGAGGATAAAATCGCTCAATTTTCTATATCTGTTTCTTCATCAGAGGAATACAGCAAATTGAAAAAATATATAGATCATCTCTCAATGTAATACGCGCGTGTATATACCTATATCTACGACTTTAAATGTATCTATATTTTGGATGAAGTATATATAGAATATATAACTTCCGTTAGTAATGAATATCTTCAAATGTGATATAACATAGCTGAGACCATTTTTGTTTTTAGGATACATAGGGTCAGTGGAGACGCTGGCTCATAAGGGCACATCAGTGGTATGTCAGGCGGTGAGGAGAGTTATAGGAACTACAGGCAACTTACCCGACTTGCAACCCTGCACCCTCGAAGTATCGGATCAAGGCCTGAGGATGGTGGACAGGAGAAAGAGAAACGTAAGATTGAAATATCCAGATATGAGTCACATAACCAAGATAATAACGAGAATGATGAAAAACTATATATAGAGTGTGTTACTGAATTATTGTTTCAGCAAAATGAGCCCTGCATTGACTACTTCTATTCCTTGAAAAACGTGTCATTCTGTGCTTTCCACCCTCGAGATCATCGCTACTTAGGATTCATCACCAAACACCCAACGTTGCAAAGGTTTGCTTGCCACGTTTTTCGAGGAGAGGATTCCACTAGACCCGTTGCTGAAGCAGTTGGGTGAGTTGTCAAACTAATAATACCTATATGGTTGAACTCATCATGTGAGGGAACATAAACTATATAACTGATTTGATATTATTGATGTATTTGTACTGGAATTCAAAAATATACATTTTCAACTCTCCACAAGGTCATATTGAAACCATCAAATCTCATCGTCGAATGACGAATGATTAGATTCTGGAAACTGTCTGTGCCAATGGAACTGCCTATGATGGTTACCCACTAAATGTACCAATGATTACAGAATTGAAATATTTCAACTATATAGGTACTTTGCTTATAAGCGACCTTCACACCATTTCTTCCACAAGATTGAAAACATATAAGTATATGATGGCGTTGTTATAGAAATGAAAACCAACTGGTTTTCGGAAAAATTTGATTCATCAATCATCGATGAGATGAAAAGCGCCCTCTCTATTTTTGATTGATTCAGGAATAAAATAATATCATTTTTCAGACGTGCCTTCCAAAGGTTCTACCAGAAGTTCATCGAGACTGCTTATCCAGTTGAAGATATTTACATAGAATAGTAATACATGTTAAGTGCAATAAATATCGACTTATAATGTATATACATTATAATGCTGTGTCATCAATAAACAGAAAAACTATAAATTTCATTTGTAAAATTGGTTTTTTATTTTTCCAGTAGAGTTCCCAGATAAATCTTAATCAATCTATAGCCGACAATAGTACAAAAATTAAGACTTGTTTCTATGATGGTTTCTCGGAAATTGTGGGGAATCTCTCGGATTCAGGATTCAGGCAGAACCTGAAAAATTGAGGTCACCATCAAATCTAAGAGGAAGGGTTTCGTTAGATATGTTTCCGATCTCGAAAAATCTATCTACGACACGCTACGACGAAGTTGATTTTACGGTCCGATCGTGTTTTCGACGTGCTGTATACAAATCCGAACTCGGTTCTTCATTATATCCAATAGTTTTATAAATATTAGCATTCGCAAAAATAATATGCAATACGATAATGTGATTAATGTGTTATCAAATCAAAATTCAACTGATTTAAGAGCAGCTGTGAGCTGGGCCACAGATCTAACCCGAAAAAATGTGGAAGTGCGCGCCACTGCACAATCGTGATTCGTGACTGTTCGGAAACTCCGGCAGCCAGCTGTGACATCACAGAGCTTTCATGTTGATTATGATTTTGTACTCTGAGGCTGAGTAGAATGAAATCTGAGGTTATTTATTACAGACCACTGAGAAAGTGAAAAGCTTGTGAAAAACCTGGTAAAGGTGAGAAAACAGTAATGAAATGGGAAAATTCAAAGTTATCAAGTTCAATTCTACAACACTTAATGCTTTAAAAGAAACACCAAATTCAGGAGTTGAAGCAGTGAGAACTAAAAAACATCTAGCTCTGCACCCCATACATTTGAATGACTTCGAAAAATCTGTTAAAGATTTATTGAATGAAGATGTGGCACGATATAGCAAAGAGTAAGTATTGATCAATTATCCAATAGTAGTATATATTATTTATGTTTATTTATGTATTTTTCAGTTTGGATGGAATTCTTCTAGGATATGAAAATATCAAACTTCTGAGCACTGGTGGTACTATACATTCTGACAGCTATTACATCCATATTGATATTGAAGCTGATTTTTTTGTCTTCAGACCAAAGATAGGTGAAGAGATGAAAGGGGTTGTCACAAGAAAAAGCAAAGACCATGTTGGTGTGCTTGTGTACAATACTTTCAATGTTTCCATACCTGCTGATGAAGAGCAAGACCATTGGATGGGAATGGATGTTAAAGTTGGATTTGAAGTAACATTCAGAATAGTTTATTTTTCAATAACTTCATACATGCCCTATATGAGAGGGCAATTGATGTGAGTCTAATAAACAAATAATTATTGAATGACTTGTTTCATATTGATGCTATCAATTTTGAATGGGTATTCAAAGCTGGTTGGAAATGTATCTAAATCCATGAGAACACATTTACTCAAGATTTGTTTTCAATAACTCAAATAACTTGATAAAAGCAATCAATTTCTGCAACTTGGAATGAATATATATTTTTTGTACCTTTGAGTATCCAATTCACAGATTCTTGGGATGCAGTCTGACAGTCATGGTACAAAACAATCTGTTGTTTTTATATTGTTCGTCTATATTATATTCCTATTGTGTCTTCAATATTTCATCATTCTGCCCTATTGAATATGTATTTCTATTTCAGATCAATAGATTCTAAATGTGCTAGAGATTTTTCCAAAAAAGGCAAGCAGATATTAAACAAGAAAACAATATTTGCTGAAGATCCTGAACAAGTCATAGAGGTGCCCACATCTCCTGAAAAGAATAAAAAATCAAATAAAAAAAGTCGGAAATCCAAAGGGGGAAATGATGATTCCCTTCATCAAATAGATTCAATAAATGAAGATCATGATTTTTCCTATACAGTAACTGAAAAGAAACATAAAAATAAGAAAAGAAAGAATGAGACAACATCACAAGAAGAATCAGGAAGTGAAATGAAAGAACTTGAATTATTGTTAAATCATAACCATGAAGATATTGAATTGGATGCAAAAACACGAAAAAGGAAGAGATCACTCAGTACATCTGAGGCTATGTGTGATGAAATTGAAGTGAAGATAAAACGAAAGAGGAAATAATCACTATTTATATCAAAATGAGAGAACATTTTTAATTATCATTGTTAATTGGTCCTAGGATAGGAATAATTTATCATAAGCATACCTATTCCTGTAGGTATCTTTCAAGGTATTTTCATTGAGATATTTCAAAAATACCTGAATTTGTGATTTTTAACATTAAGCTATTGTATTAGTCATCTATGAATTCAATGTTGTATCTCTTTCTTTATTGATATTCTATGAACATATTTGAATAATTACTGATTTCAAATTTATTTGAGTATTGTCTTATTGTTGTATAATTTAATGAAGGGTCATTAAAACTGGTCCTACGTTTTCTATATGTATATTTGTATTATAATATAACTGAGAATGCCCTTTATTTCTTTCCTTAATTTTTTCAAATATTTTCCCTCTGCCTATTATGGTAATGACCAATTTCTTTTAATAGAATATTTTGATCTTGTGTTTTTACTGTTAATGTATATCATATTGAGGTACATATTATGTAATTTGTCAGATTACAAGTAAACCTTTTTAAAATGATTTCTGACTACATGGATGACCTTCCAAAACGTCTTTGGAGCATAGGTCTACTATATGCATAAACAATTCGAAGTATATTGCATTCACAGGAGTTCGATCATATCCTTTATTCAATCTTACTGATGGGTGAATGAAACGGTGGGTAATAATTCATATTTGATTTATTTGCATAAAAATATATTATCTATACATCACAGCACTATTCAATATATACTAATATAAGTACCTAAATAAATTGAAACCTACAATGTTTAGGAATTATTCAACTTATTTTGAATAATTGCAATATGATAACTCAATTTCAATGACTCACTAATGTATATCAGGAATTGAACAAAACAAATATATTTAAGTTTTTGTGGTATTTTGGATAATTTTTTATCAATATTGGAAGATAAGGATAGGGGATGACATGAGTACCTAATCTAGGTGTTGAAAACATCATCTGTTTTCACCACTTCCAATTTTCAATAATTGTGACTGATCACTATGTTTTAGTCAAGATGCAAAAAATCTGGTAAAGCTACTTTTCCTACCAGTAGAATGATGAGATCAATTTCTCTAGATGACTAGCTGAGTTATTTGTGTAGAAATTGTTCAAATATACATTCATGATATTATGGTGTCAAAAATTTATATTATGAAATATTTTCAAAACACATACCATTGAATATCATTATCAATTGATATTCTCTATTGTTTATGTCATTAAACTTAGGTTATATACATATATCAGGTAATTTATACTTCCAAATGATTCAGACTTTAGTTTTTAGTAAGAATGAAATTTTGAATATCTGAAACAAGTATGTGTTGCTTTTTTCATTTTAAATCTCTTTTCGTGTAGCGCCATCTACTAGTGGAGTCATGATTTTTTGGTCACCTTTGTAGAGATCGAAGTTATACCACTGGTTATACACGAGTACAGCAGAAGTGTGTTAATTACAAAGTACATATTCTCATAGATTGCGCTGAAACGAAAAAAAAAAAAAAGGTCTTGTGATGAACTTTTAAAATCTAAGCCAGATTTTCCCTAGTCTACGAGATTGACATCCATGCATCTAATAACAAAAATAAGAACTCAGATTCTTCTTAAAAAAAAAGAACCCAGCAACTGTACATATCAACAGTGCGGTACACAACTAAGAAGTCGACCAATCCTTGTCGATATTCACCCAGTAAACGGCAGTGGCGCCAACTCTGCCACCGTGTGACTATTTTTTCCTGCAACAAAATATCTTCATAAAATTTTCACGTTTATACCAATGTATAGTATATTCTTCAACGAGTGTAAAATAGCTATTATTCTCGAGAATGAATTTTTCGAAGGCGAGATTCGGAAACATCCGAATTTGGGTTTTATTCGTTGGCAACACTGATTTGACCATATCGCAGCTTTTTGAGCATTATTAAGTTGGCAGGAATCTGTCATCAACGTCAATAGCCCTAAATGTTGTGCAGATGAATTCGAATAAGCATGGTCTAAGGAATAAGCACACCAACCAAATCATCAATATTTTCCAATTTATACAAAAATCCAATATGGCGCCAATGAGAAGAACCAAAGTTGAATGGTGTATATCTGACATCAAGGATGCCTTGAAAAATACGATGACAGATTTAGATTTCTTCTAGAAAAGTACTTACCTCAAGAACGTCTTTGTTAAAAACGTCTAGTTCTCTTCGTTTTTGCATAAATGACTGTTTACATAATTGACAGTTGACATAAATGTCAGTTGACATAATTGACAGTTGACGACAGTTGACATAAATGACAGTTGACATTTATGACAGATTGGTACCAACCCTAGAACTCTCAAGAAGCTGCCACCGAATTTGACGGTCAAGTCAACACAATACCATAGAGTATATGTTAAACCACTAATCTTTGACAATACCTTCGTATCGGGGGTGTTGGCAATATCCCTGATGGGTGTCGGTCAGTAGGGCGGTCAAGGCAGCGGCCAGGGCAGGCCCGAGAAGTCGACCGGCCCGCCGAGGCCAGCGTCCGCCTCCAGCAGGCTCATGATTACCGCCATCGCTGCCTCGTCGTTGCCATCCATGGCGGGGGCGGCGGTGGAGGGGGGCGGCGGATGCGCCCTCTCTCGGTGGCGGTCCTCCATCAGCTCCAGGATGCCCTCGTCCGAGGTGCCCCCTGAAACTTGCCGATATATCGATAATTATCGATAATATATCGATCATTTTTGAAAAAATAAATTATCGATTTATCGATAATATCGATAATTTTTGAAAAAATAAATTTTCGACTAATCGGTAATATCGATAAAATTTATAATATTGATAATATGGAAAATATCGATAAAATTGATAATATGGAAAATATCGATAATATCGATAATTCCGATATGATATTATCGATAAACCGATATTATCAATAATTTCTAATTATAGATAATCGATATTTCCAAATCGTTATCGCCCACCCCTGATTTTCTGAATCCTGTATCAATAGTTTTTACATTTTCACGTACACAATACAACAAATTATTCGAATTCTTGGTCTCACTAGCTTGTAAAAAGGATTGAAAAACTTGGATCTATCAACTACAGGTAGGTCAGTTATGTTATCGATAATCAATATTTCCAAATCATTATCGCCCACCCCTAGTCACAGACTAATAGACCAGGATCGATAATTTTTAAAACTAAGAAAAATAATTGTAGGATGGAGCCCATTGGAGAAGGAAGAGAATACGACAAAAATGAAGGGAAAAATAATTTACGAGCGATCTGTGGAAGGGGCAAGTTTTTAAGGGTAAAAATCGGTTTCCTCTCGATTTCCGGCAAAACTACAAGTCTTATGAAAAAAATTTGAATGGCAAAGTTGTAGGCAATAAAAAGATCCACAACTTTGCTACCAACACTTTTCTCACATAAACTCAAAATTTCTGTGAAAAATTCAAAGAACCACGTTTTCGATTTTTTATTTTTATCGTTCACGAAATAATTTTCTCCCACGAAATTTGGTGAAAACTTCCCTTTTGTTTATGTCTCAAAACCGCTGTAATTTCTTCGATTCAAAATATTTATTTTTTCACCTTATAATTACGAAAAAGCACCCTAATTTCCAATCGATAATTCTCACGTCAAAATATCTGCCTATTTTAAAAATTCGGTTGGTTAATTCTTTCTGATGGTTTAAAAAATACATCACTATGGTAAATTTACTGAGAAAATGCAAAAAAGTAAACTAAACAATAGGTAATAAAGCCCAGACAGATAACTTATCCTGAGTGACCTAAGTAACATTTTAACCCATCAAAAGGTATTTTATAGAGAAGTGAGGAAGGGGCTAGGAGAGTCTGGGCCTTACTGTTATTTCGTTTTCGTTCAGAAAGTAGAAATTTCAACGAACAAAAACCCACCGACTTTTTTAAAAAAGCAGATACTTTGACGTGAGAATTTTCGATTGAAAATTAGGATGATTTTTCGATATTTAGTCAAGATAAGGTGAAAAAAACAAAATTACGGTGTGTTTGGGACATAAAATGGCAAGTTTTCACCAAATTTCATGAAAAAAAATGTGAAAGATAAGAATAAAAAACCAAAAACTTGTTTATTTGAATTTTTCACATAAATTTCGAGGTTATGTGAAAAGAAGTGATCACAAAAGTTGTAGATCTTTTTATTACCTTTAACTTTTCCTTTTACTTGTAGTTTTGCCGGAAATCGAGATAAACCGTTTTTTACCCTCAAAAACGTGCAAATTAACTAATTTACCTGGGTCTGTGGCTACACTTGATAAGGATAGATGGTTTCTTATCTCACGAAAATTGGACTGAGAGGCGTAATCCCCTAGGATTTGGTTTTGTGCTGAACCCTCAACTGATTGAATGGTTGTTGAGATATGCGACTGAAACAAGAATTAATTGAAATCAAATCATGAGATATAATTTAAATTGTTACTTTTTGCTCTCGGCGAACATTTCAAACCAATAAGGTTATATCATGACATGAATAAAACATAGTAATGAAAACACACCTCTTCGCTTGCTAAAGGTAAAGACAGAGAAGACTCTGGATCTGGACTACTCCCAGAAGATGAATCGCCGTCTCTCCTCTGGGAATCCATCACTTGTTCTGCAATCTGTCTACCAATTTTGCTAGCTTCCACATTCATCATTATCTGCATATCCTTATCATTTGCTGAAAAAAAAATCTTCAGATACTTTTTTCGCAGGTCTGGAGTTGATTCTTACAGTTTGAGAAAAAATCCAGATTTTCTGGCAGAGTCTCTGGTCTGCCAGCGCTGCTCTCAACAATGCCAAAATCAGTTCTGAAAGATCAAATCAGTGTTCGTTCGTATCGAGGGGATATTTTCCAACAAAACCGGTATGATTTTTGAGATTTTTTCGAAAAAAATACCGTTTATAAAAAGAGTTTTTACTGTTTATTGATAAAGTTGATAACAATACAAAGCTAAAACAAATTACCATTAGCTCCAATAAATTTTCAAGTGGCCATAAGACCTTCGTTTTCGTGAAAATGGAAATCACTTCGAAAATTTATCGTATATAGCTAATGGTAATTTTTTTTTATTGTTGTGTTGCTATCAAGTCTGAATTTCCTCAAAAATTTCATCATCTACCTGTAATGAAATCGGTGAATGATGCTATCGAAACTAAAAAAGATTATATTTTCTGATCAAACTTCCGAAAAATACATGAAAAAAAAAGTTGGGGAAAAATTACCTGCAAAAAATTTGGTTATTTTATCTCAAAAGGTTTCGAAAATAAACTACGCACAACTAATTTCGTCGCACCCCAAAATTTTGGCCCTGTTAAAATCTTAATAACTTTTGCTAGCCCAGTTCTTCAGCTATAATTTCGAACTTCTTCAAAACATAAGGTTCTTCACATAAATTCGCTACAGGGTGTTACCTGTGCAAAATTTCGAAATTTTCAAAAGGATCCCAAATAAAGAAATACAGTTTTTTCTCCAACTTTGACATAAGAGGCATGAAGATGATCTCATTACCTTGAGATATTTCATGAATCGTCTTTCTATCGCTTTCATTTACGTTTTGCAGTCCTAACTTTTCTCCTCGTCAACCGATTTTTAAAATCCCAGGCTCTGTTTGAAGCTGAAACGTTAAATGAAGAGTTATAAAGAACACCCTGTACTCTGTAGCGAGTATATGTGAAGAACCATACTTTTCGAAGAAGTACGAGGTCATAGCTGAAGGACTAGGCTAGAGAACAGTGTAAACAGAATTCATATTGTTCAAAGCAGAAAAAAAAAAGTTATTCAGATTTTAACTGGGGCAAAATTTCGGGTTGCGACGAAATTAGAGTTGCGTAGTTGATTAAAAAAAATTTCATCTAGGACTTTCATAACTGTAACTCCTCAGGGAGGCATTTATGGACTCATGTTTCTATAAACTTTTCCTACTTTTTTTCATCCTAGAATCTGCAGCTAAAATATTTCTATGTTATTTCGGGAGACTCGAAATCTACCCATGATCACTACTCACAGGACCAAATCGTTCTTGGATATCAGATTCTCGATCTCCTTGGTCCAGGGATTCTTGAACGCCCGCCACTCGCTCTGCAGCCGCACGAAGCTACCGCCCTTGGTGCGGAACTTATAGACGGCTGTGGTGACTGGTTCGGTGCTCTGGAGGGCAACCTTGTGGCAGTCAGCCATCGCCTGGATGTCGTCGTGGTGAAAGTACTCGTACATGCTGGTGCCCAGAAGCTCTTGCGGAAGGAAGCCCAGGACTAGGGTGGACCTGATGGGGACAATAATTATTGCAGATGTTGCTTCCAGATGATTTATTTTTAGCTGTTTAGTATGTTTATTCATTATTTATTCATTTATTCATTTATTCATTTATTCATTTATTCATTTATTCATTTATTCATTTATTCATTTATTCATTTATTCATTTATTCATTTATTCATTTATTCATTTATTCATTTATTCATTTATTCATTTATTCATTTATTCATTTATTCATTTATTCATTTATTCATTTATTCATTTATTCATTTATTCATTTATTCATTTATTCATTTATTCATTTATTCATTTATTCATTTATTCATTTATTCATTTATTCATTTATTCATTTATTCATTTATTCATTTATTCATTTATTCATTTATTCATTTATTCATTTATTCATTTATTCATTTATTCATTTATTCATTTATTCATTTATTCATTTATTCATTTATTCATTTATTCATTTATTCATTTATTCATTTATTCATTTATTCATTTATTCATTTATTCATTTATTCATTTATTCATTTATTCATTTATTCATTTATTCATTTATTCATTTATTCATTTATTCATTTATTCATTTATTCATTTATTCATTTATTCATTTATTCATTTATTCATTTATTCATTTATTCATTTATTCATTTATTCATTTATTCATTTATTCATTTATTCATTTATTCATTTATTCATTTATTCATTTATTCATTTATTCATTTATTCATTTATTCATTTATTCATTTATTCATTTATTCATTTATTCATTTATTCATTTATTCATTTATTCATTTATTCATTTATTCATTTATTCATTTATTCATTTATTCATTTATTCATTTATTCATTTATTCATTTATTCATTTATTCATTTATTCATTTATTCATTTATTCATTTATTCATTTATTCATTTATTCATTTATTCATTTATTCATTTATTCATTTATTCATTTATTCATTTATTCATTTATTCATTTATTCATTTATTCATTTATTCATTTATTCATTTATTCATTTATTCATTTATTCATTTATTCATTTATTCATTTATTCATTTATTCATTTATTCATTTATTCATTTATTCATTTATTCATTTATTCATTTATTCATTTATTCATTTATTCATTTATTCATTTATTCATTTATTCATTTATTCATTTATTCATTTATTCATTTATTCATTTATTCATTCAATTTAATGAGAGATTCTTTATTAGAAACTTATGTGTATTATTGTATCTCACCTTTGATCGATGAATAAAAACTTTCCATCCACGGCATGCCTCGACACAAACTGAATGGGCTTGACATTCGGCCTGCCCTGATAATGCGCAGCCACAGTGGAGATGTGCGGCAGGATCCTCCCCACAGCCACCAAGCAGGACAGATTGCAGGAATCCACATCTCCTTCCTCCTGCTCTTCCAGTCCCATTTTTGCAGGGGCCCACGATTTCAGGTAGCCCGTGCACTGGATGACGTTGAATTTCTTATCTGCAATTCACGATTATTGCTGCGTGGAAACTTATGGAAAATAAATACAAACAAAACAAAGTGGATGTTCATTCATCTGGTTTTCCGATATTGCTAGTATTACATACCATTTTAGGAGTAGTACCGGGCAGTACCAGTGGCACAAATGAAAACCGAACAAAAACATGTAATAGTTATTTATGTATCAAGGGCGTGAAATAGGCTTTTATGGACCGCAGCGTGTAAGTAATAGCCTGAGCGATAGCGAGGGCTATTAACACGCCTAGGTCCATAAAAGCATGTTACGCCCGAAATACATACAACATTTTACGCATGACCAGTATATTTTTTGTAAATACCTCTTCACCTCTCAAGCGTGATAACAATAAAACGGTTCTTAAATACCTTTTAAACCCCTTAAAAATATGTTTTGCTACGCCCTTGATGTTCCTCTGGAATAACCATTACAAGAGAGTGTTTTTACTTTTTCTCTATCTCTAATAATAAGGGAGTTATTAAGGGATTACAATTTGCTCATGTTCCAGACTGGTTCGGAGCACCCGAACAACAAACCCCCGAATTGCCTGAAGCCAACATGAAATTATTCATATTCATATGTTTTGTTAATCATCCCAAGACCACATTTTCTTAAGGTTCCCAAATATACATATATCCTTCTGTTGGTACTTATATGAGTCATATGAGTGTATCAAAAGCTATGTATTCAATGTTCGTCATATAACACAGTGCCTCTTTTATATATAAGTGGTTTATATATAGCACGTCTTTCTGGTGATTGTGGCCTTTTTGGTGAATGCGCCAACGCCGCTAATTTCGTTAAACCGATAACAGCCGATGACAGCGCGAAACATCTCGTTTTCAAATCAAATTTTGTTTGATGGTTCATTAAAACGGCATATTTCTAGTTTTGTGTGAAAATTTTAATAGGATTTCACTTACAAACCATGTTTATTCTGTTCAAATCGAATTTAAAGGATGGTGAAACGCTGTTGAATGTGTAAGACCAGAACACAACATTACATTGATGAGTTACTCAGTGTCGTATCATTCGTTGAATTAACATTATTCACCCACTCTCTTATGCAAAACAAGTTTTGGTAATTTGAAAACATTCTCGGGTGTACCCGAGATGAAAAATTATTGGATATATGTGATAATAAGATCGGGAAAGAGAATATTTCAGGAGACGCTGGAGTTTGCTCACATCATATGCAACTACAAGTGATAAAATGATTGTCACAAGTGGTAAGAAAGTGCTCAGAGTAGTAGATGAGGCCATATTTAGTGGAATTGATAAGTAATAATAACAGGTTTTATGTTACTTTTCTCAAGTTCGACACTTTGAAACTATATTGCCAGAAAATAAACAATATAGTTGGCTAATAAATCAAAAACAGTATAGTCGGCTAATAAATCAAAGATGTATATTTTCAGAAAACTTTGATATTACATTGTTTTCATTCGTTCTTAGGAAGAATGGATACGATAATTTCGTTAGTAGGTCAATTTATTCAAATTCAGACTCTTCCAAGATAGCAAGACACTGGTGCTGGGGATTAAATAGTTGATCAAAAGTTTAGATAGGGACATGTGAGCCGTTTCGACCAATAATGAATAGTTTTCACACAAAAAATTCCTTGAAAAAAAGTGTGATAAATCGATGAAATCAGCTCTTCAGGGAGAATCTGAAAATGCAATAAAATATAGGGTGTTCCATGAGAAAAATCATAACTTTGAAATGCCACAACTTTTTGGGACTTCCTATATATTTCAAAATAATTTTAAAAGGTGGCCTTAATCGATATACAAACTACTGAGATGACAAAAACCTCAACAGTTTTGCCGTTTTGCTATAAATCTCCTTCGCGCTAGTCGTGAGCCACCCTGTATATAAATAATGAGGAGGTTCTCATCAGAGCGGTTCCGGTATTCCCCGGAATAGCAGACGTACCGGAATTGTGCTTTTTTCGCCTGTGATAGCCCGTCGTGGTGTCGGCCTCTTCTTTGATCTGCGAGGCGAGTTTGCACTTCATCCTGCAGAAGAACGATCTCCTGGCACCGGGGCATAGCCTTGAGGCACCTTGAGGAACGTCTGTTTTCACTGGCAACATTGCTGGAAATGCGTTCGTGGAATGTTTGTAATGGACAGTTACAGTGCGCTTGATATTTCATTACAATTATACAATTTGCCTACTGCCTACTCGATTTTCAACAGTTGATGATAGTCATTACTGTGATAGGAATAGAGAGGAATCTAGCCAAGTAGCCATCTCTGTGAAATCCACGCAAATTCAACAGTTTTCGAATTCTCAGTTGTTTAAATATTTATATAGTTGTAGATAAAGTATAGTATTCTACTTGCGCATAATGGCTATTACCCACTCGCCTTATCGGCTCATACAACTGCAATTTTCATCTTGGTGGGTAATAGGCAGCATTATATGTGCTCGTTGAGTGTTGAGTAAAACTGTATAGGTACCTATAACATTGAAGGAAATTAGTGAAAATTAAAATTACGCGCACTGACGTCACATGAGTTACTTTCAAACTTTTTGAATTTGCTTTCATATTTACTGCTTCGAAATATTCATAATTTTTTAATTCCATATAAACTACGCAACACTAATTACGTCGCACCCCGAAATTTTGCCCCTGTTTACATTTGAATAACTTTTTTCTTCTTTGAACAATTTGAATTCTGTTTGCACTGTTCGCTAGCTCAGTCCTTCAGCATTGATCTTGCACTTCTTTGATACATAAGGTTATTTCCATAAAATTGCTACAGGATGTTTTTTGGAACTGTGCAAAATTTCGAAATTTTCAAAAGGATCCCAAATGAAGAAAAACAGTTTTTTTTCCAACTTTAACAGCATAGGCATGAAGATTATGTCATTACCTTTGGCCATTTCCAAAATTGTCTTCTTATCACTTTTCTTTACAGAGTGATCTCAAAAAATCAATTTTTTGGTTTTGCAGTCATAACTTTTTTCCTCTTCAACCGATTTTCAAAATCTCAGGCTCATTTTGAAGCTGAAACCTCATATGAGAGGATTTGAAGATCAGAATTACCTCAAGATGAACATTCAGAATCGAGGGTTTCTCAAAGGTGACCCAAATCTGAAACACTCTGTAAATCCCGACTGGAAGGAGAATTAAATGAAAATCAACTTGTTTTCGGAAGGATCTTCCATTCTGGACACATCCAGTTTTTTTTTTCTTTGGTTGAAAATTCTTTGGTTGAAAATTACGTTCTCGTTTAAATAAAGACCAGGACAGAAAAAACTATTCGTAGGTCTTTCTTTTCTGAAGATATGAAATTCAAAATAAAAAAAAATCTGAATACAACAAAATTTCAGGGTGACCTTCTCACCCCCTATACAAATTCTTCCATAATGTTTTGGATTTTTTTCAAAGAAAATGTTATGCATACGCCTATGAAACAAATTTTTGTATCTCTTTGATCAACTTTTTCCGCTGAACACAGCTATGGGTACCGCTTGTCTCGATTCTGAAAAATAACTTTTTTTCGCCCTGTACATCAAACTATGATAATTGGAGTACCCGAGTTTGGGCGATTCTTAGTAGTTTTGTACGAAACTCACGAAAATTATATGTAAAATAATCACAAAAATCTCCTTCCCCTTCATTCGTACCCAAAGTACCCCAAGGGGGCAAGGGGGGCGAAATATGTTTACCGATATATCTATCCGTTTGACCAGCAAAAATTTTACCCGCAAAAAAAATTTCGGGGGGGAGGAGGTAAAAATTTTTTTATCAGCATTTTTGGTGGTGATATTTTCGTTTCGATCAAACAACGTTTTGGATATTTTTCGTTTTTAATCGGGATTTCGAGGGGGATTTAGATTTGGGTCACCTTTGCAGAAACCCTTGATCTTTTATATTTATTTTTAGTCAATTCTAATCTTCATGTCTGTTCATCTAACGTTTCAGCTTCAAAATGATCCTGAGATTTTGAAAATCGGTTAAAGAGGAAAAAAGTTATGACTGCAAAACCAAAATATTGATTTTTTGAGATCACTCTGTAAAGAAAAGTGATAAGAAGACAATTTTGGAAATGGCCATAGGTAATGAGATAATCTTCATGCCTCTGCTGTTAAAGTTGAAAAAAAACTGTTTTTCTCCATTTGGGATCCTTTTGAAAATTTCGAAATTTTGCACAGTTCCAAAAAACATCCTGTAGCAATTTTATGGAAATAACCTTATGTATCGAAGAAGTACGAGATTATAGCTGAAGGACTGACCTAGCGAATAGTGCAAACAGAATTCAAATTGTTCAAAGAAGAAAAAAGTTATTCAAATTTAAACAGGGGCAAAATTTCGGGGTGCGACGTAATTAGTGTTGCGTAGTTTATAATACGATGAAAAAAAAAAATACTGATGTTATCTAGAGGATTAAAAAAAGTACCACAACAAGGATTGCTTAGTGGTGTGATATTTAAATTGTTGAATGACAGTATGAGTTCAGTTATGTACTATATTATTATCTCTTTTATCGTGATATGTTGGATGTTGAGTAATGATGTAATTCAAATACCTCACCTATTATCTTAAGAATAACTGTTAATTCTGAGGTTGAATGCATAATTTTTATACGTTTGAGATCAAATCAAGTTTTATCGACTGAGACATTGAAAAACGAGAAAAGAATAAAAATTAAGTGAAAGTTCATTTAGTTCTCATGTGCATCGCCATTATAACGGTAAATAGTCGTTCTATGACTTTTTCTTCATTATTGTTACGAGTAAGATACTTTGCAAGCTATAACATACATTTCAAAGCCATAATGGACAACTTTCAGAAAGGAAATTATCATTCAGCGATTTCATTTAATAATGAAAAATTTAGACAAAATAAAACCATATAAGTTACCTACTATTAAATAATATTCGCCATTACGATATTCAAATCTTGTGCCAATAACTTGACAGTTGTAAACAAAATTATGTTTTAAGAAAGAAAACGAAGTATGCTATAGTACGCCATATAATAAAATCAACTCGAACTCGATCATCAGGAGCGAGTCTTTGTCACAGATCCTTACGAAACTTTTCAAACAATTCAATTCATTTCGGGATGTTTAGAGATTAATTATTAAAATTACCCATCCACTTATTAAACATAAAAAAATAGAGAAATGACATGGAATATGGAATGTTAATCTCTGAACATCCCGAAATGAATTGAATTGTTTGAAAAGTTTTTCCAAATTTTCTTGTTTAGCTTTTTAAAGGATCTGTGACAAAGACTCGCTCCTGAGGATGGCGATTTTATTATATGGTGTACTATAGCATACTTCGTTTTCTTTCCTAAAATTCTCAAGTACACATTACCAATTTTACTCTCAACAAAATTGTGTTTTATGATTATGTTTTCGTAATCATAACCATGATTTTCTTACTTTTGGCATCAATCAGTCTTTCTCTGGGGTTGAGATCAGAAGAGGAAAGTTGCTCCTTGACTTTAGCGACGTCTTTGGGATGCAAAATGTCGAATAAACTCTGCCCCAACAAATCGCCCTGTACATACAGACTATTCATCATTACGATAATACGAAATACCCGAATTTCGCAAATACCTGTGAGAAATTTAGAACTTTCGATACTGATTCGGAAACGTACAGGATTCTTCCACGATCGCAACCAACAACAAACAAAAATCCATCAGCAGCCTTGAAAAGAAAATAAGAATAATATCAATATCATAATAAAGTTCTACGTTTATGTTTATTTGTGAAAAACCCTGGAATAAGTCGAATTCAGTTTCAAATGCACATTTCTTGTAGATTTTTAATATCTGTTTAGGGTGCTAATAACATGGAAAATGTATATATCCGTTAGGTACGATTTTGTGAAATCATTGGGTGGTAAATACTTTCATAAAAATTGGGTAGTGAACCCTATAATAAAAATTGGGTGGTGAACACTTTTGAAAAACTGCTTGGTGATATTTTTATGCAGAATGACAATAATGATCCTAATACCAAACCTGTAATATAAGATGTTTCAATTCCTGGTCAGACAAGAAACTTGGCTTGTAATGTCCTTCAGTGTACGAAGGCACAGCTCCCCGTATCGACTTCAGATGTTGTACGGCCATTCTGAGCACGGTCAATTTGTCCAATTTTCTGGACATCGCGTGGCACATCGGCACCATTGCGGACAGTTCCGTTATGTAGGTGTTCATTTTGTCCCTTCGTCGTTTTTCAACTTCACTGTGGTTTTGCCTACGATCGGAATACGAACCATTTCAAAATGACAGAAAGGAACCTTTTATTGATATATCTGTGTTTATATCTGACATGATTTTAGAGGTCTATGAGAGACATTATTGACCTTCATATGACCTCGGTAATCGACATTTTTCATATAGCTCCAGAGATCAGATTCAATCTACGTTATTGAAAAACCCACTGATTATAATCATATCTACCCTGGATGGAAATCTGCTGAGGTGACTTCTCAGACATTTAAAAAAACCTTTTTCTCTATGTATTTCATTTACCTACCTCGCGTATTCTGTTTGAATTCCATCGCAACACGTTACTTCGATTTCCATATACAGTCTCGTGAATATAGGCATAAATCTTAAAAGTCTGAAGATAATATCCATATGAGTGTTTCAAATAAAAACATCGCATTACCTCAGGTCTATACGTTTGATTTCATAATGATTGTTATTGAATAATAACGGTAACAAATTCTCGTTAACATTACAAGACTTTAACCTTCTCTACTGACAATTCCTGATTTTTAAGAAAAATTCTGTTGGGGCATATAAATGCCGCTAATAAGTTAGATCTCCATCCTTGCTATTATAGTACTTTCACTCAGTCATTGTCTCTGAAACTGATTAGACAGTTTTGATACGTACTAGGGATGGAAAAAATGATCTTTTAACCAGAATGAGCATATTCGAAATATATGAAAATATGTATATGAATTCGAATGCAATCATTGGTATTCCATAAATATTCTAATCAACATAAAAAACAAAACTTTTAGGAGATACCATAATGAATCCTAAATCCATATCTTTCAAATCGCTACTTTCCTTCTTGACTCTTTATTTTTTTTTAGAATTGGTCAATAACCTCTAAGGTGCGTGCATTCAAAGATAACCTGCATAATTTTCAACGATGTATTCATATGATTGGACTAATTTTTCATCTGAAATTACTATTTTTCGATGTTTTTCATGCTTTCATTCGCCAACTTCAATTAATTATGATTAAGAACAATATGACCAGCAATTGATTGCCCAATTTATGAGACTATTGAGATTTCTTCATCATAACAATTTATCCATATCTCATTCTTAGTCTGATGTAAACTCAAAGTTTATAGTTAACATCTATCTTCAAATTCTCGATCTATAATATGGTATACAGAGTGGCCACTTTTTTAATGGGATTGTATTGGTAACTTTTAAACCATAAGAGTTAGAAGGTCGGTCAAATGGAGAAAAAGTTGCATTCATAGAATCATTGTCAAGCAGTTCAAACAAATCGAGATTATCAGGGCCGGTTATTGAGATATCATAAGAAAAGTAAATTCTGTCATTCTGATTTTTCTTTTTTTCCCACTTTATTTCGAATATTATCAAAAAATGTCATAGGAGTTTTTCATTCGACAGTAAATTATCCTCATTTTGACATAATCAGATTTTGTATCCAACGTTTCGTATGCTCTGGGCCACCCTCAACCTCATTTTTTTCAATACGGACCTGCATATTTTATGGACACTTTTCGTAATAACTTTTAACGCTGAATTTAATGACATATCATACAATGTCATTTAAAGTTGAATTTCAGGTGATTTTGACCCTTATCCAAATTATCAAAATCACCTGAAAATCAACTTTGAATTACATTTTATGATATGTCGATGAATTCAGCGTTGAAAGTTATTCAGAAAAGTGTCATAAAATATGCAGAGCCGTATTGAAAAAAATGAGGTTGAGGGCGGCCCAGAGCGTACGAAACGTTGGATACGAAATCTGAATACGTCAAATTGAGGATAATTTACTGTCGAATAAAAAACTCCTGTGACATTTTTTGATAATATTCGAAATAAAGTGGGAAAAAAAGAAAAATCAAAATGACAGAATTTACTTTTCTTATGATATCTCAATAACCGGCCCTGATAATCTCGATTTGTTTGAACTGCTTGACAATGCTTCTATGAATGCAACTTTTTCTCCATTTGACCGACCTTCTAACTCTTATGGTTTAAAAGTTACCAATACAATCCCATTAAAAAAGTGGCCACTCTGTATATATATATATATAGCTTTGACAACTGAAGTGGATGCTAATGATAATTTGTTGAAGGTCAACAAGGAGGTTGTTATGTTAGACTGTACTAGTCCCAATGAAAGCATACATATTATCATTCGTACTAATAAAATAGATGCTTTCGCCATTTGTTGTTATGCGGAGTGTAATGTGCCCGCCATTTTTTATAAATCATTTTTCCGCTGGCGGCTGTTTTGTAGGTGTGCTACGGTAAAAATGCATTCATGACATTTCATTTTCATAACGGCCTAGAAATCGAAACTTTTACGGCAATAAATAAACGCCTGCCACCTTGAACTCCCGCAATGTTTAAGGCTTCCTTCCTTACGTAACCTTCGATAAATGCGGTAATCCTTACTGAACTACACGTAATATCATTATAGCTATACGCAGTGTGCATTCTTAAATTCATTCACAAAAAAAGTGAGAAGTGAAATCGAGATTTTTTTAGCGAAATATTCCAAATTGCAAATATTGCAATACAAAATATGCAGGGACGCGCCGTCCATATGTGCAAAGTCGTGCGGCGCACGACGGCGCCAAGACCAAAAAGGCGCCTACGGTCGTTTTGAATTTTCTACACAAATCAACATTATCAAACCAGTGGTGAAAATGTACTATCCACCAACACAGTTCGCCGATCGGCAACCGGTTGATTCTTCATTATTGTCGCAATAAGCGCAATAAGCGCCTAAGTCGTATAGAGTGCCTTATTTGCTATTATGTATCTGAGGCAATTTTGAAAAATAATTGAGCAAGTAAGATTTCAGTAGGGCGAAATTTACGATGTTCTTTATGAAATTTTTTCCGGAAATGATTTCGACAATGCTACAAAACATATAGCTACTTCCTTAGGTAAAAAAATTAAAAACTATGAGTTTGTGTGTATGGTAGTCTTGTGGTACAAGATTATGAATTAAGTGGATGTTGTTACTAAGATTCTGCAATCAAAAAAATTAAATATTTCCCAGGCTTCCGAAAGTTTGAATAGCCTTAATGAATTTCTCAAACAATATCGATCTGACAAAGGCTTTATTGACTTATTAGTAGATGCCAAAAATAGCTTCTTGCTTAGAAGTTGATGCAAAATTTAGATCTACAAAAGTGTTAAAGCAAACGAAGGTGACGACCAGCCGATTGAAAATCAAGAAATGAAATTCAAAGTAAATTGCTTTTTCGGAATGCTAGAGACATCACTCTTTCATCCGTAAATTAAAATTTTCAACTATTATCGTGTCATTCTGATGTTTTTATTTTTTCGTGGAATGTTGAGGATTTATTTGGCAAATATTCCGATCAAAATCAATTTGATTTTTGTAAGAAACTGGAGGAGACCTTAACCGACAAAGATCGCAACGAGAAAGATATAGATGGAACAGATATTTCACACGAATTACAATTTATGCACAATGGCGACAAGGACGCGATGTCTGTAACAAATAACCTAACCCGCACTCATTTCCAAACATTACGATTGTATTGCGCATATTATTAACCATTCCAGTTTCTGTAGCTACAGCCGGGAAGTCATTCTCTAAATTGAAGTTGATACAAAATTATTTAAGATCTAGAATGGTCAAAGAGCGGTTAGATTATAAAATCTTGCAATTATTTCTATAGAGTCTGACTTTTTAAAGCAACTCGAAATGTAAAGTATTATTGATGAATTTGCAAAAAGTAGAGCTAGAAAAGTCCAATTACTGAAATATCTCTCCATCATTATCTGTTCCAAAACAAAATTGCTATTATATTTTTGTTTTCTCAAATACTGTTGTTTCATATTCTATTGATATTTCTCGTGTATTTTTTTGTCACAAATAAAGAGATTTGACAGAAAAGTATAGTATTATTGAAAAAATTCAACAAACTACTAGAAGAGAGGGGTGGTAATTTTACCTCAATATTATAACATTGGTTATTAGAGGCGCTTATCATTATTTCGCACGACGGCGCCGAAAATACTTGGCGCGTCCCTGAAAATATGGATAATGATACACGACCAGTACTGAATGTAATAATCCCCAAATCATTTTTTTTAACAGAATGCAAATATTCTCACTCTTGAGTCAGAAAAACACCTGCTCCCCATGTGTACAGTGGCGTGCCGTCGGGGGGGAGTTCGGGCGTTAAACCCTTCCAGATATTCATCAATAAGTCTAATGTTGTCAAAATTTTGAAATGCAATAACCACAGAATAAGATTTTTCCGGATTTTTCGGTAAGGTTACCACCAAAACCCCCCTCAGGGAATTTACGTATTCTCATTCTATAACAATAAGGTAAATAAAGTGAATCTTTTATAATCGATGTATAACTAAACGACGTGGATTGTCGTATACTTCAAAATTGTCAGTGTTAGATATGAATGTCAAGATGCGGTAGTGTCGCAATAACACGACCAAATGTAAAGCGATGAAAAGATATACTCACTTTTTATTCTCGTCATTCGATTTGACTGATTTATTATCTTCTCCTGTATCATCTCTTGTATCATCGTCACTGAAATGAAAACGATAATGTATCAAATAATAATATAGTAGGTACGTATTTTAAAACCTCAATGTTCTATACATGTACGTATGGTTTGAATATGTGTACTCCTCACGATTACTATTTTCGATATAAATGAGATAATGAACACCTAGTAGATGGTATACCTATAATATTGCCTGTTCACTGGAAAAAATGGTGTAACTTTTTCTGTAAGGCAGAGACATCTTCTGATAATAATCTTGAACAATTTTGAACTTGAAGTTGATGTTCCAAGCATAGTAACTGTTGGATATAGATATATGATTCATTGATCAGAAAATCAGTCAATGCCAGTGGTGTGGCTGTCAAAAATGTGAAATGTCACAAAGTAGAAAAATTGTGTTCAAAATTGAGAAACTGAAATGCGAGGCAAGTGGAAGGAATTATTTTCGGAGATTTTGTCTCAAAAATGCACCATTTGACATGTCAAATTTCTGCTATTAGGAATACAAATTCACCCTTCTTTGAGCCAAAACACTATACACGCATATATTTACTTGTTTCCAACACTTCTCAGCAGAAAAAACGATTATTTTTCAAAAAATTCACCCTTCTTTGAAATGTAAACAAAACAACATTTTTACACTGATTTTCTGGTAATTTGTATTTATAATGTTGGCAACGTGATTGTTTGGCTCATGGTAAGACGTTGCCAACATCTCAAATAAAAATAACCAGAAAATCAGTGAAAAAAATGTTTTTTTACGTTTTGAAGAAGGGCGAATTTTTGTGAAAATAACAGTTTTTAATGCAAAAAAGTGTTGGAAGCAAGTGAATGTGAGCATGTGTGATGTTTTGGCTCAAAGAAGGATCAATTTTGTGTGTTTTTATTAGCAGAAATTTGAGATGTCAAATGGTACATTTTTGAGACAAAATGGGGCCGTATCTCCGAAAATACTTGAGACCGCCGCGTTTTGACTTCAGATTCGTGATCAGGAGGTCAAAATACGTGAGTAGTAAGAGAGCTAGATATAGGTGATGAACTAAAACACTACACACACTTACATTGACTCGTTTTCAATGAATCGCCCTTCAAAATGTTAACAAAACCCATCGAGAACTCAGCCCGACGGGCTTTGTGTCGAGTTGACAGATCAAAGTTTCGAAAAACGATGAATTTTTCAAAATAGTATATTATGATACAAGTTTTATAAGACGCTATTTTGTCGCACGCGTTTTTTGGAGTACGACGAGCGAAGCGAGGAGTGCTCCAAGTGAACAAGTGCGACAACGTATCTCATAAAACGTGTGTCATATACAATTTTTTCCATTTTGAATTGATTTGAAGAACAAAATGGATTTATTATCGAAGAATAACAGAAACATCTTCGATTTGTGACATTGATGACATTGAAATAATTAAAATCTGACGCACAACCAAGGTGGATATAGGATGGTGAAACAGCTCTTCAATTGTTTCTACGAAAAACTTGTAGACCGTTTGAGAAGGTACTAATATTTCCACGACTTGAATGAAGATGGCGGTGAGATCGATTATCGAAGAAGATTTATGTTGCTCATGTATTTCTGTGGTTCGCATCTGACAGACATGAGTTGAAATGACATCAAAACACAATAATTTCAGTGAATCTGGAATAACTATCGATATTTTGACTCTTCTCAATCATTTTTTATCTAGAACAGATGATGAAACTGATAAAAAGATGACAGATGCAGAGTGTCTGTTTTACCGACACAAGGTATGTCGCCATCTCTGTTAATTTCAGGAAATATTACTACGGTATGAAATCAAGTAGGCAAAGGTCTACAGTTTATTCTAGTGCTTGTTAATAGGAAGCTGTTTCACCATCCTATATCCACCTTGCGCACAACCGTAAAGCCCAGTTTACAGTTGAGCGATTTTGTTTATATTGCAATACCAGCGGTGAAAAATTCAATGTTTTTATTATTTTTTTCGGCAACCGTCCGGAAAGTACGTACTTTCCAGACGATTTTTTTTTGAGAAAGTGGCATTTTTCCGGCCTAGTCCGGGAAGTACGTACTTCCCGGACTAGGCCGGGAAGAATCACATCGTTGTTGTCATTGTAAATATGAAAATCTTGGTAGTATGGTTTTGATAAATGCAGTTGATCATTACCATAGCAGCAAAATAACGACTGACAGCTATCTGACATAAAATTAGCTAACATATCAATTTTTGAAAGAAATGTGTTTTTTTTATTTGTTATTCTACACGGTTGCCGAAAAAATTGTGTACGCAACACGCCCGAAAACAGTTTTTTTGGACTCGCAGACTTCCAGGACTCGCTACGCTCGTCCTAGAATTTTGTCCACTCATCCAAAAAAACAGTATTTTCCGGACTTGTTACGTAAATTACTATTATTGGTCAATTTAAATCAAATTACAATCTGAATTGAAATTTACCAATTAAAACATTGAGTTTTTCACTGCTAATATCACCAAATCCAAATCGCTCAGAAGTAAACTGGACCTAACTCTTCCGACTTTAATTTGACAATTTGATTGTACCAATCTCCTAATAATAAAAAATGCGTTTCGAAATAGAGGCTATTTCGACACGCATTTGCGTTGCACAATGACTTCATTAATGTTTACTGTTAAAAAGTGTTGAAAACAAGTATAAGTAAGTAAGCGCGTGTGATGTGGTGTTTGAATCAATAAAGAAATGCCGAATTTCATGTTTTTAGTAGCAGAAATATGAGATGTCTCAGATGTCAAATGGTGCATTTATATACGAAACACGCGTGTTTCGACCATATATATAATAACAACTATATGGATAACACCTATTCTTCTCTTCACGGGAAAATGAAGCCAGTTTTGGAAAAACAAAAGACTGTCTGGCTTGCTAATGATGAATTGTGGGCATGCGCGGGTTTTGACGAGTTGAAAGTCTACTGACGTTTTCAGAATTTCATAGGTTAGATATGTTTGTTGACTCAAATTATGTAAAAGAGCGTTAATATAGTTATTAATGTACTTACTGATTGTTTACAGAAGTGATTAGTGAGTGATAACAGTGATTGATCAAAAATTAGCCCACGAATCTTGTTCCGATGACTTTATCGTGACAGGTTTCTCAGCAAATCGCAAGTATCGCTTTGTTGATCACATCCATTTCTGCATTTATCATCAACTATTATTCAATATCGTCCAACAATCCATCAATGAATGAATATTTGAAAAATATATGTCATGATGAAATAAAAACATCGAATTGAAGGTTACGTGACACATTTGATTGATTTTTAATAATTATCATACGTTTGTCGCTCACTAGAAAGCTATTCTCCTCCATGATGAAAACGCATGTCGATTCTTAATTCAAAATTGCGCATGCGCATATTCGCGATTGGTCCCGCAGACTGTCATTTGTTTTATTTTTTAGCTTCAGCTCTGGTATCCATGTTACCTATATAGTTATTATTATATATATGGTTTCGACATCGGATTCATGTTTATCAGGGAGCATTCAACCTAAGATTTTTTTTAATTCATAGGAGTGCGAGTGGAAACTAAGATTTACTGAAATTGAGTGTCATTCAACAAGTTGCGAAAGTATCGCATAACGAGCCAAACAAATAAATCCTAAAACGAATACTTCGACTTTTTCTAAAGGTAAACAAACTATTGTTGGAACGGATTCTCTTTGACCCGCATGCATTCACAACATCGCAATGCGAACTGTGACCCCCTTGCATAAGTAACTTCGATGCCGCATAAGAAACAAACCTTTTCGAAGAAATCTGAAGTGAAACCAAATCGGTGGCGAAAAGCTTTGTGACTTTGAATTCGTACAAGTGACCTCCGAAGTTTGCCACTTAATTAACCGCAGTTAATCGAAAGGGTAGCGCCAGGGGTGGCGGGGGATTGTCGACAGAGGAACGTCTTAGATGTTTGTGAGAAGTGAGTAGCGTAATTGCCTATTAGAAGGTTTGACATATAGGGTGTATATAGCACGCGAGCACTCTTGGGGATTCCCCAATTTGAGATCTACAATGAGTTTGCTGCATGCGCGCAAGGTATTGCGTAACTTGTTATGTAAACAACTCTCAAGACTCAACTCATAATAATGATGAGAATAAGAAGTCAAAAGATAATAATTCACATTGGAACTTTGATGCCTTTACCTCAATTACTCCAATATAAAAATGAATAATATCGATAGGGTTTTATTCAAATTTGGCACAAATCACTGGGACATAAGTTGTACCTATACGTAATTTCATTATTATGATATTTTCTGAATTGCCTTTTCATGACCATATTCAACTTTTTTTTCAAATAAGGATATATATGCATCTTTAAAAAATAATACGAATAGTGCTCTAAAATACAATGAGAGAGTCTTCACTTCAAAGTTTAGTCTCCGAAACATTATATTTCTATGATAATTATATATACAGGGCTATTCAAATTCGAGTCTATGCATGTGGGGATTTCGATAACGGTAAGAGATAGAGGGTTGGTTGAATGGGGGCAAAGTAGCGTATTTCAGAGGTTAATTATATGGATGAAAAAATCTGACCTAGCTTCTTCAGTTCTGGAGTTATACAGGAAAAATCGAAAATTTAGAAATTCTTCTTTTGCCTATATCTTTTTATTTTACGAAGATTTTTTTTAAATTTCGCCAATTTGCCATAGCAACTTTTTGTAGCCTTTCCAAATATCTGAATAAAAATTATATACAGGGTATCGTATACATTGGGCCACCTTAAACTTTCGATTTTCAAATATAGACCTGTATTTTTTATTGCATTATTTCGAATGGCAAGAGTCATGTTTCATATTGACGTAGTATTTAAATCTGAATTACAGGGTGTTTTGGAAATATTGAACTATTACCAGTACAATTTCATTTTTTTTTTTAATTCCAGCTGTAATTAAAAAATATATATCATAGAATGAGGTATAGAATGCATAGGATTCGAAAGAAAATCAACATTATTCGACGAAGATTGTCTTCTTCAAGAATTCATCCACATATCAGTTCACGCAACCCATGATCAAAACACTCTGTAATTCAGATGAAAATACTATACGTCAATATGAAACATGACTCTTGCCATTCAAAAAAATGCAATGAAAAATACAGGTCTGTATTTGAAAATTAAAAGTTGAGGGTGGCCCGATTTATACGGTATCCTGTATATAATTTTTATTCAGTGGCAAAATTTAAAAAAAATCTTCGTAAAATAAAAAGATATAGGCAAAAGAAGAATTTCGAAATTTTCGATTTTTCCTGTATAACTCCAGAACTGAAGAAGCTAGGTCAGATTTTTTTCATCCATATAATTAACCTCTGAAATACGCTACTTTGGCCCCATTTAACCAACCCTCTATCTCTTGTCGTTATCGAAATCCCCATGCATAGACTCGAATTTGAATATAGCCCTGTATATAAATAGGTATATGGTACAGAGATCGTATATTTTTTATCTCGAAAACGGTAAATGACGCACGAATTTGATAAAATTAGAAAAAAGTTAGTTATTTTAGTGAACAACGAAACGATGATTCAAAATCGGAACCGTTTTCGAAATATACGGTGAAAACTGAAATGGCCCGTTCTAGCGCTGGCTAGGAATATGAAAATGTGTTGAAGAAACTTCCTTCTCTGTTTTAAATTTGCTATGATTTGTTGTGCTTCAATTTTCAATATACGACGTTTCGTTCTTCGAAGGCCATCTTCAACTTCATTCTTTCAAATACGGACCTGTACCTATACTTTTTTTCATTAATGTGAGTATAGCCTCATCTAACCGAGTTCAGTACAATTTCCTATATAGATGTATAGATCTTATGGATTACAAGAGATGCTTGAAAATGTCACTTTTCTCAAAAGCTGAATCAATGCGCTCAACAATGCAAGATAATTATTCTTTTATGTAAATTGTAGAATATCGATTTCGACATGATGGTGTCCCTGTGTGGAAACTGCATCGATCAATACATAGAAAACTATAGCTGATGGGTTGAATTTGAAAATTTTTAATTCCACTATTGTTTATAAAGGCGATCATCCGGCTAAAGTATTTTTAACTTCGTTTTTTTTAATGGGACACCCTGTTTATTATATCATGATTTCGTAGATCCTCAACATTAGTATGGTATCAAATTTTCTATTTCGGCCCACTGATAGTTTTCCATATACATTGATCGATGCAGTCCCCGATAAGGGACACCCTGTATAGTGATTAACGATGAGTTTAAATTACCTTATGAAGGATAGTTATGAGGCAACTATCAATAATGTATTCCAAGGATAAATTGATGGTATGGAAAATTTATAGAGAAATTGCATCTCCGCGTATTTGAAGAAAAAATGCCACGAAAAGTCAAACCGTCGAATTCCAAAACTGAGAATGCCATTTTGTGGATCATTTAAAAAGTTGCAATGAGGAAGTGCTTCCAGGTTTGGTCTATTTACATAGTAGAGCAAGAAAAAAATCAAAATTACAACCCAATACCTACCTAATTTAGTTTTTTCAAAATATTTTAAAAACGAAAAGGATTATCGTGGATTTTCGTTCACTATTTTCGAGATCCCAATTATGGGAGTTCAAACTTGGCAGGGGTCTCAGATTCAAGAATTTAAAACCTTTCCAGTATTTTATACTTTCCCATCATCACTTCCGCGGTTTTACCGAAAACGATCCCGACTTAGGAATTGCACCCTGTAGGTATATTTTTACTTTTTTTAGGGATGATTCTGAGTTCGGTTACATATAGTTGGTATATTCGATTTTCCAGAAGAACTTTCATTTTTTTGGAAAAATAGTTCTAGACACTTCAGAAGGTAATTTCGAAATTTGTCAAGTGTATATACCTATATACTCACTTGAAATAGGTTTTTCTTTTTCTGTTAGACGAGCTAAGCGAACTACTATCGACTTGCTGAATTTCCATTGCAGGTCCTGAGGTTTGATTCGTTTGGTAGGAAATACTAGACGAGCGAGGGTCCCTGAAAGAAAAAATGCGCAATGTAGTGAGGCAATTTCTTTGGAATTTGAGTAGGTGTGTGCTACTATATCATGGCATGATAAAAAATATGTATATGGTTTATAGGAGCGGTTATCAGTATTTCATACGTGAAGGTGTACGACAATATTTTTCTTTTAAACTCCTTCAACTATTTATGAATCCATCATCATATAGACTGTTTAGATATTAGAATATTGCGAAGTTACTCTTCACTGGATGCTGATAAAGAATTAGAATATTGCGAAGTTACTCTTCACTGGATGCTGATAAAGAATAATAATTCTCATTTGTCTCTTCGAGATTAACCCGTCAAGTTCAGTCTTCACACTCCTTCGTGGTCACTTTAGAGACCTGCAGAACTTCCCTTTCCAAAGACTCGTCCATCCAACGAACATCGAGACTTTTGAACTCATTGTCTAATAGGGAGGTGTTCCCCGAGGCATATACGATCTCCAGAAATTTAAGAACACCAACTCATACCTTCTTTCCCTTGGGTCTCACGATATTCTCTGAACATTATAGGATATACCTTTCTGTGAGAACCAGAACATAAAAAAAATTGACATTGATTAATTTCAAAATTTCATTCAAGAACATAGAAAAGTACAATGATAATTTCAGGAGAATGAGAATATCTGAAATGAGACAGTTCTGAATGGTTGAACAAAGTTTGACTGATGTGATGAAAAAGGACCCTGTGTATTATTTGGGTCGAAATTATTTTTCATCTTGATGGGCTCTATTGAATTATTAGTACCTATACCTATGTGCCGAATTTTATCTGATTGTTCAAGTAAACTCCATAAGTTGACATGGAATTTTCGTTCCTCCTACGTTTTTTGATATATTTTTAATTGGAATTTATTGGGTTTAACCAACCCCCAGAATAGTTGGCCATTTGAACGTGTTCATATCTCTCAAAGCTTAGCGAATATAGCAATTTTAAATTTATGATTCAAATTTCAAATTTTCAATTGATCAAAACTAAAATAATTTAATTGTATTGAGAAAATAGAAAAGAAAGGCCTGTGAAATTCTACTTGTCAATTGTTTTTATAGGTATTATGTCTTGAATAAGCTATAGAGCTACTGCAGGCTGTTTCAAAGGTCTAATGCTATATACAGGGTGTTCCTTTTTCGAGCTCTACCAGGAGGCAAAGTTGCGAATCATCGTACTGAAGAATTAATTAACTGTAAGAACATTTGATGTTTGGTTTCTGAATTGGAAAAAAAGACGGAAATTTGTAATTTTGGTTTTTATTTTTTCAAGCGAAAAAGAAGAGAACTAGACTAGACATCAAATTTTGATAATCTATACCCATCATGGTGGAGCTAGAAAACGGCCACACTGTATAGTGATAGTGTATAGGTATCGCCTTTCCGGAGTATTTTTTTTAACAGAAATTCAAAGGAAGTCCTGCTTACTCGCCAATGTTGGTCAATTCATAATAAGTCGGCTGATACTGGTGCTGCTGGTGTTGCATACTCTGCTGCACGATAACCGGCTTTAGCTCTTCGAGGGTGATAAAATCTCTGTCATCTTCGGGAGTGTGCAGAAGCCGCGAATACGACACGTCCTGCAGGGAAAAACTTCGCGCCACCATGTTCAACGAAAGAAAATCGCGACCGAATGAGGTTAGGTTTCGCTTTTCCCGCAGCTAGCTATCCGGTCAAGGCGGCGGGCAACTTTCAAATGTTTCGAGTGGTTTCGAGTGCTCTGCGGCGGTTTATATTGGTCCGTTTGCGCGGGAACGCGTATGAGCAAAGGAAGTGCGCATGGCGTGTGGCTACCTGTTAGTTTCCTGGCCAATCCTACCTAGGTTGGTAATTAACATTGGCTTTTTCATTCGATGGGGCTGGATTTGCGGGGTTCTGTTAGGGATGTTGCCTTTGTCGATTTGTTTTGGGGGAGGCTTGCGATGCGGGGTGATTTAAAATCGAATTGAGGCGACTCTATGTGCCTATCCCATTAATTAGGCAAGGATTATATTCGAAAGACACATCGGTAAAGATTGAAAAACAACGTAATAATTACTTATCGATATTTCTAAAATAGTTGTGTTAGAAAAAACCGCAGTTAATTTATAGGTCATATGAAAACTGATTCAATTCAAGTGATGTGTAACCCCGAAGTTTGTCAGTTCTCACCAGAGGACGATTGTACATACCAAAAAGATTTTTTGAATAATTGGTACCAGGTGGTTCGAAAGATTGGGTGATTCAAGTCACACAATGTGTAAATTCATCATCTCAAAATTGATGATTTGGAATAAGAACATTTTTCCACCTAATATCATCTAAAATGGTGTATTTTCATTTACTATATTCACAATTATTTCCCCAAATGGCGCTTTTCCATGCAGAAGGTCAACCAAAACTCGCAGTTTTTTTTCATATGGAACCAAAAATATTTTGTCTGCTCGATATTTTCTATCTATAACTTTTGTGCTTGGCTCAAAATTGAAAATTGTGTGAACATACAATATTATTGAAATGGTTTGATTTTTATTCTGTTACCCATAAACCTACATCTTTTGTCCTGCATTGAATGAAAAACATACTGTAGACTATAAACACAAACGAATTCGTCGTGATAAAACTCGATTTGATATCGATATGTTTACTTTATTTCATTCAATGCATTTTATTTTATCTATTTCATTTCATTTCTTAGTTTTTGACCATCTCAATTCTTAATCTCAATCTCTATCGGTAAAGGTACCTATTCATCATTATTTTCAGTTCCCCTGTATCGCTTGAATATTTTGAATTTTCACACATAACTAATGGCTCATCTTATTTTTTTTCATACGTTCTTTTCAGGATTCAAATTCATCAAATTATTCAACATGATTACTTTTTCCTAAAAAAAATGTTTTGCGAAACTTTCGTTCTTACGACGATTTGGACAAAACCCAAAATTTTCGTAAAGTTATTGCCACAACTTGATGTTACCACTTCTATTGTGTGCTATTGTCTGATAATATATTATCAGGTGCGGGTTTAGGAAGTATCTATATGTGTATCGAAAGTATTAATGATATTGTATAGACTCGTCTCATCGCCCTATTGAATATCTTCCAGCCTTATATTTATTCATTTACAATAACGGTTCGCCTATATTTCATGGATGCTCAAGCAATGAGCAGTTGGTGAGGACATCAGAACGTGTGACATTGATTAGCCCGTCATCTGCAGTTCTTTTCAGTAGGTAAATAAGGGATAACAAAAGGGGATGAATGTCACAAACATGTGCTGAAATGTATCACGTTTATTGGTGAATTTGATATCAATACAGGCGCTTGCATAAATGTTATTTATCGGGTTTGGCAACAGTTAAATAGTTTGAATCAATTCGAATGATGTTATAAAATAGCGATTCTCAGACGAGGAAACTGTACTCATTTTATTGAAATACGAGTGAAAAGTCTGAGATTCCGAAATCTCAAATTTATGGAAACTGTTCCATTAGGTCTCTTTCTAGTAGGTTTTTGAATCCCTAACAGGCCCGTATTATCTTTATATCTATAAAAACTCGTGATTTTCGATATATAACAAATATTCCAAGATAACACAGACTTAATATAGCCTACTATTTAGATTCCTTCAATAGGTATCTGATTTTTTATAATCAATTCCAATCCAGTCGCTGTATATCATATATATGTAAATTTATTTTGCCATATATATATATATATATCCTTTTGAAATATTTTTCGTATGGAAAATATTCCTACTAATCCAATTGTTTTATACGATCAGTTTTTCACATAGACATCATATCCGTTTATCGAAACATATATCTAAATCAGAGCTCTTTGATGGAAAATCCCATGGAAAAATCGTTTTTGCTTCCAATCAACACGGATTAGTGAACTCTCCCTTGTTATGACACCCTGCTTTATTCAAGTTGGCCTATACAGGGTGATAACAATATTACTTCTTAAACTGGGTTCGTGAATTTTTAAGCAGGAGAAAGAATAGTGGATGTAGACATAAACACACTTATCTCAAAGTACAAATATCTATTTAGCATTTGAATCAACTAGACAGGCAAAGTCGGCAATATAAATAAGATTTCTTACATGTTTGATGGTTGATCACAATTATAGTAACTTTCGAGATGTTTCCTGAACTATAGAACTTACGTGAATTGAACTGAATACCGGCACAATAAGATGACTTTTATTTAATTGACGAAAACCGAACTGTCTGATGGTAATCCATCTTTCACTGTTCTGCAAATTCGCGTTCACTTGTAAAACACTTTACGAGGGCGGCACTGAGACTGAGATTACGAACTGAGGAACATTGTCTGGAGTTGAGAGCTTAACTGTTGGATCTTGGAACTGCTCTGACTTCTGATTCTAGTTTCAGAGAATTTATAGGAACTTTTCATGAGAAAATTATAGGAACCTCCCATCCCCGCTAATTACTCTAATTAGTGGTTCATGTCGTTTTTGCCAAATGTAAATTATTCTAAAAGTATGGTCATGTTAAGTGCATTTAATATAAACTATTTCAGACATAAATCTTATATTTTTGCGCTTTTTCCATTAATCTTCGATTAAGTTAATATAAACATAAGTTGGTTGAAGGTTACTGGGATAATTAATTTTTACGGCTGCAGATGTTATGCCCATAAATTATACACGAGCTAACTTGAAGTGTAAACAAAACTAACGTTCCTATTGGTTCCCCAATTTCCTCTTCTCGAATTATCCTCCCTTCAATGACTTCGAGTGACTCTATTCAGACTATATTCTTCAGTTCCAAAGTGTTTCACCAAGCTGGTAGGTCCATCCTATAGTCGTATATCGTATTGTGCCTCGTATTTATGAAATGTTTATATTCTATATCATACTTCAATCTCATTATAATATAACATATGATTATTCTTAATAATCTTTAAAATCCTTGTAGACGACATTGCCATTATAATAAATGCATCTAATTCGTACATTCTTTCATGAAACATAGCTTGGTACTTATAGGAAATATCGGCCGGAGACATCGAATTTGTTTATATTTCGAGCCGAGACGACCTAGAGACCCATATAAATATTAAAAACAGGTGGCCACTTAAACGAATATTTGCTGGTACCTGATATCGAACTCGTAACGATTCATTCATTAGTTTTTCTGGACGATAAAATATATTGACAAAATTTGGCATCATTACACCCTGCTGTATACCTATTACCCTTCATTACCTAAAAGAAGTCGTTTAACATGATCACCAGTCGATAAATTGAAACGTTTCAATACATAAATCTTTTCAATGCCAATTTTTTATCACTTGCAACACCCCGAGTTGCTCTATATTTATCTCGAATCGAGTGGTACCTACCTCTACCTAGTACCTATACTTACTCGAATTGTCTTCCAATCCAATCAATAATAATAATTGGTAGAAGCAAGCTTTTTCAAAATTAAAGGAATTATGGATTATCAGGGGCTCGTTTTGGACTCAAATATTGAGTTTTTTGTTTTTTCAATGAAGAAAATTGGAATATACATTTTCATGCGCTAAAATTACACACTTCCGTACACCGTGTGTGCAAACAATTTGCAAAATGTCTATCTTCCATTGTTATCTGATATGAATCTCGTAGGAAAAGTGTTGATCCTTTCACTTGCGCAAAGTGCCTTTCCCGCACGCAAAAACTTATACGAACTCCGTTGTGTTTGCGTGCGGAAAAGTTACACATCGTGCACTTATTAGGAAAATAACTATAGGTATATTAGGTATTATATCGCACTTTTAGCGCCTTTTCATCATTTACTGAAATTATTATCATTTTTTTTATCAATTTTGGACGATTTGCCCCTTATCCCGAATTTACACGCTCGGAATATTGTTAGTGCCTACTAACTTGGCTAACGATTATTATATTGTTTCCATAATTAGCATTAAAGAGGAAATTAGGTATTCAATATAATTGCATGTAGCGTTGCCCGTGGCAACCGTTCGTTATCTCGACGTTTTTCTCGGACATCTGAGGCACGACGATGAGAAAGGGCACGCGTCGAAGGCGTCGCGACGGCCTCAGGTGCGAGGCTCCGATTTCTACAATCAGCCGACCTGGACACAACACAGCTTGATTATGTAACTCGATATCAAATTGGGTTTCGTGCTGACAAATGAAAATAATCTATATCGAGATGCACCATAAAAATATCAACGGAATCATTCAATTCCCGTCCTAGCGTGGTTTGTTTTTCTTTAAACTTAATTACCTCATCGTCAAGTAAAATAAGTGAAATATTTAATCGGCTGTGTGCATGTATCAATGTAATTCAAACAACTCAGGTTTATTTTATATTAGGTAATATAATTTGCATGGAAATACAAATCTGAGTTGTTTGAACTTTGACGTCAAAATAAATCCGAAAACTTTTCCTCAAATCTAGCCAGCTGGAGGAGTCCTCCAGCTGGCTAGATTTTTCATTTAGCCGTCATTGCACGACTAATTCGTACCTTTTGATACGAATAGTTCACATAGGAAAATGTGGGCAATAAAGAATGTGGCGGTAACCTTCATTTGAACTGAACAATATTTCGGTATGTTCTAAAAAATCAGCTCTGCTGCCGATGGCCGATGTTCGAAGAAATGTCGATCTTGAAAAAAATTCGGTACCTTTCTGAAATTTTATGGTTTAGTTGTCGGACAGTCCTGGCATCAATATATACGAATTGAAATAAGAGAAGAAGACGATGCTGACATAAAGGTGGCAACCATGTGGCAACATCGCATAAATGCCAAATGGATGTGATCTTCATGACATGTTGACGTTTCACGGCTTGTTAGCTTTCAAAATATTATTCTAAAATGTGAGATTTGCTAGTTTTTCTTGCAAAACAATTTATTCATCTCGAAAATATGTGCAAAATTACAAGTGAATACTTTCAAAGCCATAGATGAAAATAAGGTGAGTAATGCCTTGATATTATTATGGATATCCAAAAATATTAAATTGGGTATATTCACAAGTGGCTGCAACCCATATTATTCTATCATTTTTCATTATTGACTTTATAAATAACCAATATTTCTGCAATAAGAAATACAAAATCTTTGCCAAATATTGACATCTACTTTCAACATGACTTTTTTTAATAGGTTCATCCAAGTAAATACTGATCACATCGAAAATGCGCTTCAATAAACAGGAATTAGTTACTCTTGCTACACAGCCATCAACAAAATTTGAAAAGGAAGGCATTCTTTATATACGGGAAAGACAAGAAGGATTTTTCAGAAAATCAGAAAGTAAGTTCTCCATCAGAAAATTGTTCAGTTGTAAAAAATGTGGATACCTTGAGATGTTTCTAAATGCATATATTATAGGTTTGGCTGATTATAAGAATAGTGCAAAATTTCAACAGTTTTAATCTGTTTAATCATACTAATTCTCACTAAATACCTACATTTTTGGGAGGTGTGGTTTGAACTGCCTATTTCCTTAAAAATGGGTGTATGAGTATGACCCACCTATATGATTGTTTAGAAATTTACATATAGTAGTTATTGAAATGAAGGTTTGGCCGCATTTCATTTCAAAATTGGCAGCTTGTCTGAAGAAAGAATGCATGTATTTGTATTCATTGACTCATTATGTTGATTAAACATTTACAGATTCATTTGCATGCAAAAATTAGATGCAACTTAATATTGGCATGTTTGTGTATAAATGTTCTTCATTGTATAATCTCATAGATATCATTCTTTACAGAATAATTCAATGAATATAAATTATTTTACCCAGAACCATCAAAAATATAATGCAGGTATATTATTTTAACAATCCTTCTCATTTACTTCAACTTATTTGTTAGGTTTTGGATATTCATCCCCTTTATAAATGTGTTCAGATGGTATTGATGGTGATTTGTTAATAATAATGCATTACAGGAAAGGAAAAGAAAAGACAAAAACATGAAAAACGACTTCGAAATCTGAGCTGTGTGGGGGTCGTAAGCAAAGGTACTTAAATCACAAGGCAAAACGAGTTAAATTGCTAGGTTATCTTGATTTTATCCCAAACAGAAATAATATGTTTAAAGATTCACTTTTTTTGAACATCAAATCTCTTCAGGGGGATGCACCTTATGATAATGTTGACTAGATTGAAAAGTACATAAAATACAGAAATTTACATAACTTACTATCATATTTTGTTGATAGAGATTTTTCATTATGAACCATGAAAATTGAATGTTCTACTTTGCTTGCTTCTAACTTGAATTCATTTCAGACATTTTTGTTGCTAAAATGTTTTTCACTTAACCATTTAACATATTCAATATTGTGTTTGTTCATTTTTCAAGATAACCTGGTATCTTATTCTCTTTAACACACTAGCTAACACATTGTTGGACACTGCTAACATAAAATAAATCACTTTGAGGCTTCTGGATTTGGCAAAAGTGGAATTGTGAATTTGTTTAATTACATGGGTGAAGGTTATACTAACACAATATTGTATATTATTCATTTCATTTGATATCTTTGGTATGGGCCTATCGCTATGAATTACAGTTATGAAAACTTTATATGAATATAAAAACCACCAAAGTTTTACAAAATACCCTTCACAAACTTTTTTTTATACCAAACTGCTTCATTGAGCCATTCTATGAGAAGTAGGTTCATCGATTATCTCTGAAACTTTGGGAGAGGCTTACCAGAAATAACGCTTTAATTTGAACATCGACTGAAAGATGGCGCCTCTGGATACAACATTCTTTAAAAGTGTTGTTAAGTAGCCTGTGTCAGCTATGCGTAATTTGCAGCACAATACAACCTGGATGATTTATTCACTTGTACTTTCACAAGGCAGAGCAAAAGCCTTGATTTGTAATATTCTTGAGATGGATAGAACTCGGGATAGAATATCCTGAGATAATCACTTTCATTTTTCACTTGTTGCATGATTTACTATTGTAATCCTGACAATAAAAGAAGAATTTTCAACCCATAGAACCTTGAGTAGGTAAATTATATTAACATTATATTAGCGTTAGCGCATCTTGGCTCCTATATTCAAGATCTAATAGTGTTATTTATATTGGATGTAATATTTGTTATAGAGGATATGCTAGCGCATTTAGTGCGTGGGTATTGACTAGGTGGTGCTTCCATAGTTTGCTTTTCAATTAGCCCATTAAATTGTGTATACTTATGTTGTTTGTTCAGAGGTTTGTTCATTGACCAAAGCAATGTATATATTTTGATTATGAAACATTCACCTCTAGTAGAATTAATCTTTTTTCATGAGAGCAAATAGATCTATGAAGTTCACAAATGTTTTACACAAATGTGAAACCTTGTAGCTGAAAGGCATTTTTTGATGGTTTTGTTTCTGGAAAAAGAAAACCAGAAGAACCAAATTCATAGCCATAATTGTATGCAGATCAATGCTTTTATATGCATGTGAGAAAAGATACCATGTATCACGATGCTTTCTGTGAGTTGTGGGTGACCCTCATTGTAGATAGTGTTTAGAAGAAGAGGCCCATGTTTTTTGGAATTTCACTTTGTGAGATGCATTTTGAGCACAAAAAACGATAGCCTTTTTTAGATAATGTTCGCCAGAAAAATGTATAGTATTCTGATATTATTTTATAGTAGCTTTGATTTGCTTTGAGTTGACTTGTTTTGATACTATTTTGTTGTATGTGTAGCAGAATTAATAACAGGGTGATTCAGATACTGAAATGATTAACGAGTTGGTTCTATTCAAAATAACAAAGTTGGCACTCGATTATTATGCAAGAAATAACACAGTATTGATGAAAATATTTTAAACGGATGGATTATGCACGATTATTAACGTCCATTTTCCATTGCTTTGCCGTTTTCCAGATACATCCAACACGCAATCTATAGTGAATCACCCTGTATATCCAACTATAAATTGCCAGTTATTCATGTTTGCGTTTTTCCAGTCAGTCTAGAACGATGGTGTCGTTTGAGAGGCAATCTATTGTTCTACTTCAAGAACAGGGACCCATGGTCAGAACCACTTGGTGTAGTTGTACTAGAACAATGTCAAGTGAGGATTGATCCCCCAATGGCGTCCCCACCACTGAGCAACGAAGGACATTATCCGTTTTATTTGGGTAGGAAACAGGTTTTGGAGATTTATTTCAATATTCAAACATGATGAGATTGAGAAAGTTTCCAGTATTGAAATTGTTATTTTTGGTAACTTTGCACTCATATGTGATCTATTTTTCCATGAGAATTTGTGTTTGTTTTATACTACTTTTCGAGATAATGTCTCGTGTTTTGTTTACATTTTAAAGGGTGAATTTTTGGAAAAATATTGTTTTTTTTTTTCGTTAAAGATTATTTGGTGTTTTTGGCCCATATTTTCGAAAGAAATTAAGACCGCCGCGTTTTGACTTCGTATTCGAGTTCAGGAGGCAAATATACGTAAACAACCAAACATTTTGACAAAAATCGACATCCGCACCTAACGAAAAAATATTCTTTCATTGCTATGCGATCAAATTCGACTCCTTCGCCATTCGTGTAAACCGAGGTGGATATAGGATGGTGAAACAGCTCTTCAATTGTTTCTGCGAAAAACTTGTAGACCGTTTGAGAAGGTAGTAATATTTCAGCTACTTGAATGAAGATGGCGAAAAAGATTTCTGTTGCTTACGTATTTCTGTGGTTCACATCTGACAGACGTAACCTGAAACGACATTAAACAATATATTTTCTATAAATCTGGAATGAATTTTGATATTTTGCCTCTTCTCAATCATTTTTCATCTAGAACAGATGAAACTGATAAAAGTATGACAGATGCACAATTTCTGTTTTACCGACACAAGGTATGTCGCCATCTCTGTTAATTTCAGGAAATATTACTACGGTATGAAATCAAGTAGGCAAAGGTCTACAGTTTATTCTAGTGCTTGTTAATAGGAAGCTGTTTCACCATTCTATATCCACCTTGGTGTAAACAGTGAAAACCGCGTTCACAAGAAACGGTTTATTAGCGTGTGGACGTACAATGTTGCCTTGCATCTAGTTTTTCCGGAGAAACAGACGCACTTTATTAACATCAAATGCAGGACATCTCTGATATAAAAATCTTCAGAATCAAATTGAGAGTTATGATGTCAAAGCAACCATCATCTCACCATTAGTTGACTTCATTTCAGTATTTGACGGTGGCCTGAGTCAAGTTTTAGCTTCCACTTCTGATATCGAACGATCAAGTTGGATGGACGCCATAAGGCAAGCTAGCTACGAGGGTGTCAGAGCTGAGCTGAATGCTCTGAGGCAGTGCATTGAGAGAAGAAGAAACCATAAACCGAATATCGATTTGCATACTTGGAGATTGCAGCAGAACCATGTTTTCGGTAAGCTTCCAATGAATACTTTGCCCTTCTTATGATCTCTTCTAGTATTCAGTTAGGTAATTTTGCACTTATCATGCGATCTATATTTTGATGAAAATTTTTGTTTGTACTCACGTATTTTGACCTGAAAAACACGAATTTCATAATATTATTGTGAACATATCTCTAGTTTTCGAGATAATCGATGCCAAAGTTCGAAATTTCACCTTCTTTCTATGGCAAGTTTTGGGAAAGTATTGTATCTTCTTGGATCCCAGGACATTATTACATGCATTTACGATGGTTAATTATGATTTTTGCCTGAGAAAAACATCATATATATGTAATTTTTCCGTAATTTTCCTATTATTTCACCAACTAGGATAAATAAACAGCGGCCATTTTGAAAACCTCTGTGCGAATCTTGAACAAATAAAGGAGGATTCATAGCTGCCTTATAGCAATACAAGTCAGTGATATGTTTTCTCTCTCTCCAGTACATGTCAAAAAGAAAGATAGATATTAGTAAAAGAAGGTGAAATTCAGAACTTTAGCATCGATTATCTCGAAAACCAGAGATATGTTCACGATAATATTATGAAATTCGTGTTTTTCAGGTCAATATACGTAAGTACAAACAAAAATTTTCATCAAAATATAGATCGCATGATAAGTGCAAAATTACCTTCAGTTACCATTCTGAAGTTCATTACCTCAATAATTAGACGTCAATACCTCAATAATTAGACGTGATACGATGTATGCAAATAAAAAAATTTCACACCCCAGCTATTTTTTTATTATTTACGTAAATGTATTTTACTCAATGATGGGATCCAGCCCGATTGTACCTTCAAATGACTCATTGAGTTTCTCCTGGTACATTCTAGTGATAGTAAGCCAATTTTCAAATGCCACATATTGATTGATTTTCGATAATTTCCAGATCCAAAACTTCATTTACGTTGACTTTTGCAGATATTACTGAGGTGCCTCTTTGCGAGATATCCCTGGCATGTGATAATTTGCTCTGTGACGGTCATGGTAGACCTCCCAATCCCACCTTGGTGGTGGACGTTTATATCCCTTCTGCCAAGCTTTGGGTCCAGTACGGAAGAACGGAAATAATAGAGGTAGGAAGCGTATTTTGCCGTTCTCGTTTGATCACTTGTATTTTTTATCCTAGAGATGCAGCAATCCCGGTTTCCTCAGCACCGTCAGCTTTCGCACCTCGGATGGGCTCATGGGTGATACCAGGGTCAGATTCACAATTTTCGATGTTAGGGAAAGGGTGTCACATACTGCCATACCATTGGGATTAGCTTGTGTCCTACTTAGTGCCATACAGGTTAGAGGGTCCTTGAATTTATCATTTCTTTTTATTTTATTTTTTTATTGTGTACTCTATATATTTATTCTATGGAAATACGACCATTCAATAAATACTAAAAGTATATTAGTTTTTGGAATACTTCCATTTTGGTGGACTGGGAGCAGTCAGCAGTTTAGAATAACTTGTCAATACACCTATTTAGTTTGTATTACCATCAGAACTTGATTAGGATTTTTCTAGATCTTAATTTCAATCCTTACCTTAGCCTGAGTAGGGTCATTTTTTTCAGGATTCGACAAGACTGAGAATCCCATTATTGTCTAGGACCCAGGCAACTGCTGGGTTTTTAACTATAAGTGCTTGGTCTTTGGAGGCCGAAGATAGAGGCAGCAGTACCGAGCATACGCCATGTAGAGTGTCATCACACAGTACATCATCACAGGTAATTTTCGCATATAGAAATGCTACTTTTGTCGAGTAATATACAGGCTGTCATTCAAAGTTGATTGTTTTGAATCAATATATTTAATTACTTTTTTCTAGCATTACCTATAAGATATGCTATAAGCAACTATAGAATAGTAATGAATATCTGAAAAAATTACATATGTATCTTAACTAAATAAAAATCTGAAGAATCACAAAGAGAAATAAGGTTAATGATATTTTATCTGACAGGGTGACAAATTAAGTTTGTCAACTCATTTTGGTGCTGCCCATTCTTTCCTCATCGAAATTCATGTATTTTTGATTTGATGTTTTGAATTTCGCATATGAAAATTATTATCGGTACCTACCTATTATTTCGAACGTTAACCAACGAATTAATTTTCAGGTTTGGTCTCACAGGAGATCGCAATCGTTACCTCCTAGGTTAGGTGTGAAAATGAGGCTTCCCAGCCAGGCGGAGTTGAAGCTATTATTTACTTCGCCCTTCCTGCAAACTTATCGGTTCCACTCAGGTCTAGGAGGGGACATTTGCGTGCATGAATACATGTCCGAGAGCCGGCTCTGCTTCTCGTTTCCACGACAAATCCTGTAAGTACATCATTTTGATGACTTTATAATATGAGCGGCAATGTCGCAGCACTGAAAGCATCTATCTATCTACGACTTGAGAAATCATCCTAGTGAATTTTTCCGATACTAAAGGATAAGTGTGTAGAGTTTTGATGAAATACTTCAAATAATAATACCAAAAATAAATCGTTATTTTATAAATTGCCAAAAAATATTTCACATACACACTCAAATAACTAAACCAAATTGCGATTGAGTTGTCGCAAATTCGTGCAAGTTAATTCCCGTCCTTTTGACCCATTTTAATTTGCGATAATGGCGTCGCTTCAAAAATGGCACTGGTTGCATCTTTTTCGTCGTGGTGAAGATTTAGGCATATCGTATCTAAAAACTATGTTTTTCATTTTTGCGACTAAACGATGGCGCGACAGAAAATCGCACGTGCGCGATAACCTTACAGATGAGACACTGCCCATTTTGTTTGATGTACCGACATCCGTTTTCATTGACCTCGGACTTTTAAATTTTGCGCATTGCAGTTGCAGGATAGTCGTTGTCACCGCTGAAACTACTGATACGCAATGTTGCCATTTTAGTAATGCATAATCAACACCATTATTCATCATCTGTGATGAAAGGTTACCTACTTCTGAGTGATTAATTGTAAACAAGTTGTCATCAAAAATTAGTGTCTATTAGGAATAAGATGGATTCTGAATGAATTTTACCATGAAATTGGAATATTTTGAATGTAGTCTATTTATTGTCATCAGGAAAAATAAAACACGATTCAATTACCTAATAAATGATCAGTCTTTAAATTCCTCAACCTGAAATGTGATATAGCAGTATTATAGGTATAAAAAAATGGTGATATTCTCATCAGATGGAAGAGTTTGATCGAAGACAGTAAGAGTACTCACAGTTTTTCGTCCTGAGATGATTTGCAATCTTTATAACACAGTAATGATTGCCAATAAGCATAAACATATTATTGTACCTGATTCACATTCCAGACAATGAAGGTATATGATCACAGGTTGTTTAATTAGTGCTGTGATAATCCTCGAAACCTTTATTACTTCTCCTTTTGAATTATAGTTTATGGAAAATATGTTATACATTGTGAGAACGTATACCCATCCGAAATATTGGATCGTGAATCGTGTTAAACGAAAACATTTGTAACATAACCCGAAAAAATGATAACGATGTATTCGATGTGAACAGAACACGCGATCAATATTTCAGCGCCTGCGCATATCTACGACTGGACCTTTAAATCCCTCTAATTTAATTCGCTCTGTCCGACTGTCTCATCTGCAAGGTTTTCCAATATGTGCTGATCGCATGGCAGCGCAAATTAACCGCGACAATCTTGCAGCGACATCTGGATCCACCAAGAGAAGGAGCTGCTGCAAGAGGTGGCCGGCATGGGCGAGCTGCGCGAGCCGTGGCACTCGCGCCAGGTGGGCCTGCTCGACCGCCACCTGCACCTGCTGCGGCTGTACGCGCAGGCGCGCGAGAACCTACACGCGCACCGCGGCGGGCAGTTCAAGGCGAGCGGCCGCAAGGGCGACCGCGGCCTCGAGTTTGCGCCCGTCAACTTGCACCTGCAGCGCATGTGGGTGCACGATGACACGCTCAACCGGTCCGGACTCTACGACTGGATCACCGTGGGGGCGTTCACGGCGCATTCGCACAAGTCCAAGAACGGCGGGTTGATCAAGTGAGTGAGGTTTCGAATATTTACGGGGAAATATCAGGCTGGATGACATTGTATTGCTACGATATCTCTACTTGGGTTTGTAAATTTAAAACACTCAGTACAAAACAGAACAATTTATTTCACAAAACACTGGAAATACAACTCAATAAACACTTAGTTGAATGACAACGATATTCGGTTTACAAATCTCAATGTTCACAATACTAGCTTTCTTTCTAAACTCAACTCTTTCCAAACTATATCTGACTGTCTGCGACACCTCGCTCCTTTTATATAGGTCCGAAATCTCCTTTCTAGTAAAAACAAATTACATAAAAATACAGCGATAAATCATCCGCTAATTATTGGTACGCCGCGCCTTGTCGGCGAGTGATGTCATCGCGCGAGCCGCCGAGTAAATGACTTCCGGTCTTCTTGGAAATGCACAGTCTGTAACAGTATTATGATAATGATGAAGTTTATTCGATACAAGTAATAACAATTGTCTCTGATATATACTCAATACAATAATTTCAAATGAATATATGCATACACATAAATATAAAAAAACATGGAATTATTAAAATAAAATTATTGAGAAAAATCTATTGAAATAATATAAAATTCACATTCATTTTCTTGAATATACAATCGTGTACACTAACTTTATATCAATGTTCTTTCAATTTCTTCCGCCGATACCACATCGGAAATGTTTCCTATTATATTTATATAAGTTCTCATAGATTTATTTTTATTGGGTATATCTTTCAAAGTTGTATTTTGTTCACATCTTGTATTATATGAATGATTTATGAAACTTATACACCTTTTTTTTTAAAATATAAATCAACAATCGATCACAAAAATTTTCATATTTTAGGTTAGTTCAGCAGCTGAAGGAATCACCTATGAAAAATAGCACAAACTATCAGATAACTACTAAGATTACCATGGCAAATGATGCAATACAGGTGAGAAGAATGTATACAATGAACTTGATATTGTGTAATGCTGCCAATTGACAAGTTCAGCCAGCGTTGAGAGAGAAAAAATATATCTGCCCTAGTGTAATCTTTGTCATAAAAAAAGAGAAGAAGATTAATATCACAATTATAATGTGTTTGGATTTATTCAACAATTATTGTATGCTCACAAAGTATTCGAAATAATCGGAATAACGAAAATACTACAAGAAAAACAAACCAATTATATACAGGTTATATAAGTCTTCTTCTTTCCCAATCAATTCATTATTTCAAGTTGCAATCTTGATGGCAAAGACAACAATAGGGCAGACATATTTTTTTTCTCTCTCTCTCTCTCTCTCTCTCAACGCTGGCTGAACTTGTCAATTGAGTTCACGAAATTAAAGTAAAGTCTAAGCCAAATTATTATCTGTCAAATTGATCCTCGACTATTTGTAGGCAATCAAGCAGCTGAGAAAAGAAGTGGTGGAAGCCATGCGCACCCTGATGCGCCTAGCCAAAGAGAAACAGACCAACGGCATGTTGCCGATCTGCGAAGACATGATCAGCAAGACGAGGATCTTGTTGAGTTTGTGGGACCCCGGCCTGGTAGAGGAAGCGCTCAACTTCATCGAAGATCACAAACTAGGTAAAATAATCTGAAGTTGTATCCTCTAAGAACATATATAACAAATCATTGTAATATTCAAAGGTGGTTTTCGGGAACGGCGATAATGAATTTTTTGTTGAAATTTATAAAGTGAATATGGCGGCTCCAAAATGGCGGATTAGGGAAAATTATGCATTTATGTGATGAAGAATATGCCGTCCAGAAAATTTCGTAATTTCTATCTAGTGTTTCTGGAAATATACGAAAAAAATAGAAATCTTGGTTTATCATTTTATTTTTTATGACACTTTCCCCTGATATACGATGGTCTTTTCAGATTCACCATCCGACGTTTTGTCCTTTGATCATCGTCATCAATTTTTCTTGTTTTCTTATGAGCGCCACATAAAATCATTACGAATTGTAGACGCACTTTGTTCGGTCTGACTCCGTCAAATAACTTCATGCAATCATCTGTCACGTTAAAACTGGAAATACTAATGGTACATTCTCAGTCACTCAAATGCACAACTTACCAATTTAACCAACTTCATATCACCTATAATAGTTTCCGATATATTAATGGTGGCTGTAAAGTGTAATGACTGTCTTTACCGTGTCTTTAATAATAAAAAATGCGTATCGAAAAGAGGCTATTTCGATGCGAATATATATATATAATAATGACTTCATTGTGTTGTATTAGCGCGCCTATGGGCTATCTTATAAAGTGAAGTTGGCAGCTAGGTATTCTGGGAGCGAACTATGTATGCGAGGTTAGGTCAAAGATGAGTGGTCAGAGACGAACATATACTCGAGGGTTAGGTTAGGACCAGGTGGTGGGACTCGGGGTTTTGTGGGTATTAAGAAAGTAATACAAAATACTCGTTGGGTAAATTGTGTTTTCATACTCCCGTTTATAACTTGATAAAACATGGTGGCAGCGGTGAAACCGAAGTAAATACAGTTTACAAAGGTGTCGCTATCGAGAAAACGAGGTTAACTTATAGCTGGGGCCGAGCTCGCTAGAGCAGCAGTAGTTGCAGATAAACAAACATCTCAAGAATCTCGAGCCAAAGTATTTGTCGAATTCAACGGAGATGCAAGGAAACAAGAGTGGCGGGTCGACAGGAAGTTATTCCTTGCAGTTAAATGTACAACCTCCAGAAAAATTCAGTTTTTCGGTACCTGCGGGATGGCCACAGTGGAAGAAGAGGTTTGAGAGATATTTGGCGGTCTCGGGTCTCAAGCATAAAACAGACACTGAGAGAATTGATATTTTGATGTATGTGATGGGTGAAGAAAGTGAACAAATCAGTTTGCAATGGGCACAGAAACCTAATACTTATGCAGAGGCGTTGAAAGCGTTCGACGATCATTTCTTCCCAAAAAGAAATATTATATTTGAAAGGTATAAATTCAACACTCGTATACAACAGCCAGGTGAGTCAGTAGACAGTTTTATAACTGCATTGCATGTCCTGTCTGAATTCTGTGAATATGGTAACTTGCGGAATGAGCTCATCAGAGATCGTATAGTCGTGGGGATGCAGGATAGAAAAACCAGTGAACGACTTCAACTTCAGTCAAATCTAAATCTTGAGGATGCTGTCACAGCTGCAAGGCAGTCTGAAATGCTTTCTCAACAAGGTGCCGTTTTACGCTGTGGGTCAGGTGCAGAAGTGATGGCCATCGGTTGCAGCAAAAACAATCAGTCCACAGGAAAACAGTTCAGAAAACATCATAAGGAGGCAACATGCTATTTTTGCGGTAAAGAGTACCATACACGGGATAAATGTCCAGCCAAGAATACAAAGTGTTCTCAGTGCACCAAGGTTGGACATTGGCAGAAGGTTTGCAGAAATAAATCAGTTAAGGCTATTGAGCAAGATAGCGGGTTTCAAGCTGACCAAGAAAAGGAGCTACCGGAACATTTTTTAGGGCTTATGATAGGTTCAAATCAAAAAATTCTAACAGATATTTCACAGTGGTTTTGCTGGTTAGATGTAGAAGGTTTCGAAAATAAAATAAAATTTTTGATCGATTCCGGAGCTGATGTCACGTGTATACCAGAGAAAATTTTACCTAAAAGTCTATCAAACAGGCTTCAACCTGCAAGTGACGTGATATCAGGACCGGATGGTAAAAGGTTGAGTGTGCAAGGTCAATTGAAATTGGAAATATCCTATAAAGCAGGAAAATGTTGTATAGATGTATTCATTTTGAAGAATTTGCAAACACCTATATTGGGAAGGTCAGGAATCGTACACTTGAATATTTTGAAATTCGCGGGAAATTTGAATGTAGAAAAAACGAAAATAGCTGCACTCACCGAGTATCCAAGCTTGTTTGGCAACATGGGGGAATTCCGGGAAGAAATTGAATTAAAAATACGGGATGGTGCTGTACCTTTTGTACAGGCTGCGCCTAGGGTAGTACCTTTACCCTTGTTAGGAAAACTTCAAGCAGAAATAAAAAGACTGGAAAGTCTAGGGATAATAGTACCGGTGGAAGAGCCAACAACTTGGGTTTCACCCATTGTAGTGGTACCTAAGGGTGATGGGATAAGGTTATGCGGTGATTACACCAAATTAAATAAAAGCGTTTTGAGGTCACATTTTCCAATTCCCAAGGTGGAGACAACCCTAAGTAAACTCAAAGGTTCTAAATACTATTCAAAATTAGACGCGAATTCCGGATTTTATCAAATCAAAATCAAAAAAGAATGTCAAAATTTAACAACTTTCATAACTCCCTTTGGGAAATATAAATTTACACGATTACCATTTGGAATTTCATGCGCACCCGAATATTTTAGCATAAAATTCTCAAAAATATTGTCAGAGATGAAAGGGGCATGTTATTTCTGGTAACGGAATAGAGATTGATCAGAGTAGAATCGAGGCTATTTCAAATTTTCCTGAGCCCAGCAACAAAAAAGAGTTGATGCAGTGGTTGGGTATGGTCAACTTTACAGCTAGGTTCATACCAAATAAATCAGAAATATTGAATCCTCTTAATGAATTACTGAAAAATAATGTAATGTTTGTATGGGGTCATTCGCAGCAAGAAGCATTCAAAAAGATTATATCTTTATTAGAGAAGGCACCTTGTCTTTCTTATTACGACCAGAATAAGAAAATTGTCGTTAGTGCGGATGCGTCATCTTATGGCCTAGGGGCTACCTTATTGCAAGAAGAGGAAAGCGGAAAGCGGGAGGTGGTGGCGTATGCGTCAAGAACTTTGACAGCAGCCGAGGTTCGTTATGCGCAAATAGAGAAAGAGTGTTTAGGTTTGACTTGGGCATGCGAAAAGTTTAAGGAATATGTTCTGGGGCTTCCGAAAATATTTTTGGAAACCGACCATAAACCATTAATTCAGATATTAAGTAGTAAACATTTAGATGAACTGACACCGAGGCTTCAACGGTTTAGAATTCGTTTGATGAGATACACATACGAGGTAATATATACTCCAGGAAAAGATTTAGTAATTGCGGATGCATTGAGCAGAAATCCTTTGAAGTTCACCGGGCCCCAGGAATTAGAAAATGAAGTTGAGGCCCATGTTTCAATGATTGTAAAACATCTTCCGATCAAAGATGCTTTTTTGTGTAAAATTTCAGAAGAACAGAACAAAGACTTAGTTTGTAGAAAGTTGATTGAATATGCTACAACACGTTGGCCTGATAAACAGAATTTATGCACTGAATTGAGTTCATATTATCAATACCGAAATGAAATATCCGTGAATGAAAATTTTTTACTCAAAGGAACTCGAATTATAATTCCTCCTACGTTGCAGAAACAAGTTTTGGATTTTTTGCATTTGGGACATCAAGGTATCTCTAAATGTAGAGAGAGAGCAAAAATGTCAGTCTGGTGGGTGGGGCTATCTACCCAACTGGAGAATATGATCCGTAATTGTCCTAATTGTATCGAGGAAAGACTTAATATAAGGGAACCATTTTTAAAAGATGAGTATGCTATACGAGCATGGCAAAAAGTAGCAATGGATTTATTCAAGTGTTACGATAGGTGGTACCTGATTATAACAGATTATTTTTCAAGATATTTTGAAGTAATTCCTTTGAATGAAATGACACAAAAAGTGATAATTTTCAAGGCCCAGGATGTCTTTGCACGGTTTGGTATACCAGATATTGTCAGAACTGATAACGGTCCGCAATTTCAGGCGGAATTTAGGAATTTTGCACGTGAGTGGAATTTTGAACATGTCACATCAAGTCCTCATTTTGCTCAGTCTAATGGGGAGGCGGAAGCCGCGGTTAAAGTTGCAAAAAGTTTAATAAAAAAAAATAGGGACCTATCTATGGCTTTACTGTCTTACAGAGCTACTCCATTGCCGAATGGGTTTAGTCCAGCAGAATTGTTGATGTCGCGAAAATTAAGAACAACTTTACCTATTTTGCCAAGTAAATTAGACGAACTGGTTAATACCCAATCTTCAATTGAGACTGAGGAAAAAAGGAAACATAGGCTTAAAAATGATTATGATAAAAGGCACAATGCGAAAGAATTGTCAGAGCTTTCGTCTGGCGATAGTGTTTGGATCACTGATCTGCGATGTTACGGGAAAGTGGTTAAAAAATTGGAAGAACCCCGATCTTATCTTGTTGAAACAACTAGGGGTAATTTTCGACGTAATCGTTGGTTTTTGGTATTAGCACCATATGCACAGTTCGATTCTATATGCAATCAGACCCAAACAATATTACCAAAACCGAGGCCCAATGTAGACAGTGTAGACTCAGATGATAAAGTTGATGATTTTTGTGAGTACTCAAATGAGTCTGGAGTAGGAAGTGCGGGTGTGAGTGAAAGTAGTCCGGTAGTCAAACAAAAACCGGAAAGTGAGCTTATCAATAGACCAGAACGAAATAGAGATAAACCTAAGTGGCTAGCTGATTATGTTGTTACATAGGTTAAGGAAAATGTAATGAAAAAAAAAACATTTATAAAAAGGGAAAGATGTTGTATTAGCGCGCCTATGGGCTATCTTATAAAGTGAAGTTGGCAGCTAGGTATTCTGGGAGCGAACTATGTATGCGAGGTTAGGTCAAAGATGAGTGGTCAGAGACGAACATATACTCGAGGGTTAGGTTAGGACCAGGTGGTGGGACTCGGGGTTTTGTGGGTATTAAGAAAGTAATACAAAATACTCGTTGGGTAAATTGTGTTTTCATACTCCCGTTTATAACTTGATAAAACACATTGTAGAACCAAAATAGAAATAGTATGTTAGGTATGGAGAACGGTAAGGGTTTTATACCGATCGAAGACAATTGTTTGGAGGAGGAGCGGAGCGACGACTCCAATTATTGTCTGAGATCGGTTACCCTTAACGTTCGACATGCTTATAACGTTTTTTGCACGATTGATACCATTATAAATTATAAAAATAAATTAAAATTAAGAGATTTTTTAACTCGACGGTAAGTGAATTACTTACCGTCGAGTTGCTAGTAAATGTCACCTACTGACGTAAAATCTCTCACGGTAAACAGTCAAAAATGATCAATCGTGCAAAAAAATAATAATGTTTTTATTATTATGTAGTACCATATCATCATTGTATTTGTTGTTTCAAAATAAATAAATAGAAATATATAAAAAATTAAGAATAATGAGTGAAATATATCTGTAAACCAATTTCCGTTCGCATACACACATTATAATCTATGAAAACATTTAGTAAGTAAGTAGGCAAAAATGCTTGCAACCGATCATGCGCCAAATCATCCATGCCCGTATCCGTGAGAAAACCCGTCTTCGCAGTGGCCAGCGAGGACTCGGGCGTGGGCGACGACGACGCCTCCCCCGACGCAGGCGGCGCCGCGACGCGTCCCAGCCTCGCCCTCTCGCCCTTCAAGCGCATCACGCAGCAGCTGACGTCGCTCGAGCTGAAGAGCCCCGATCTGGAGGACTTTGCGACGCCCTGCACGCCCGTCGACGTCGCCGGCATGTGGGCGGGGCCGGGCGTGGGCGGGGCGACCGCCCACCTGTTGAGCACCAGCGAGGGCGTGGGCAGCCTGTGCTCGGACCTGCGCAGCCCCGACGAGGCGGACTTCGTGCTGTTCCCCGACTGCGAGGACGGTCACAACGAGGTGAGAGGAAGGTCGCAGCTTCCATATTGGTTGGGTTCTCAGACCAATAAAACACATAGTGTCAATTTCCGTTCCTGGATCGAATTCAGCTCAATGGAAAAAAATCTAGTATTCCGTGCACCGTACAAAATAGGCTTGTCCTGCATAATGGAATCTCACTTCAAACACTTTTCAAGATGTCCCTTTCATGTGTAAAGGATCCCTGATGACACTATTCATTTCATAAAGTAATCACACGTTCTCAATTCTTCAAATAAAAATCGACATCTTCTGAAAGCGGCAGATATTGACGTACTGATCCGCCAAACAATAAAATATCGGTGACACGAGAGCAAGAAATTCTTGACAATTCGCGATAGAAAATAACACGTAGGTACCTGTTTTCGTATTTGTGACATTTGTGTCATTGTGACATTACTGACATTTGTGTCTTTGCCACGAAACAATAACTGAAATGACAGAAACACCTGGATTGTACCAGAAAAACTATAGAAAAACTGCTGGAAGTACATTTTTCACATCAGAACCGAATGTAAACAGAACATTAGTTAGGTTTGTCTGTGGGTTATCCCCCAGAGAGTTCTGTGATTATCCCACAGAAATATAGCTTATCCCACTCCGAGTGTTTACACCAGTCACCGCTAGGTAGCGAATCTCTAAGCACCTATCGCGAATCATTCGATGGTGCCAAATTTAACCACAAAATATTCTGAATTCGTTGAAAAAATATACTTATATTTGAGATATCTCGTACCGTTCATTAAACCATCAAATACATTCATTTATATTACGAAGTGAACTTATCACCACTAACCTATAGATGATAGTGTTTGAAAAATGAACGTTGATTCAATATATTTTTTTCACATAAACTAACACATCATATTTATTATTTTAAATAAATAGTCTTATGCTCTCATTATTTCAGAACACCGTAGAACCTTCTATCACCGACAGCCTCACAAATACCACCAATTGTTTAGAATCCGGAACCCCGGAACCAGAAACAGTCCGAAGATTTCTCGATACCACAGTGATGTGCAGTTCGCCTTCCGCCAACTACTATAAACCGACAGATGAGCCGGAACCCTGGGACATTACCCAGCTCAATATAGAAGCCAGCGTTATGTGTTTGGTCAGCAAAGTGAAATTCCTTTGTGGCAGGTGGGTCCCTGATTCAATTTGTTTTATATATATCGTTTGTACAGTCTGTTATATTAGTTTTCCAAACGTGTACAACTGCCAGAGCTCTGTCCATTCACTATAGTGTTATAACAAGCACTAGACTACAATAGTACAAATAACAGACACGGGACACAACACCAAACTCTTCACCAAACACCGCTCAAGAATACTCCCTATTCTATATTCAATTCATGACAGACTGCTCATCTGTAAACCGCTTTCTCTCTTCTCTTTCTGCACTTAAATCAACAGAAACGTGACTGAATGGTTTGATTCTTACACACGTTGCAATTTTTTGAACTAATTCTAATTATTTTCCGATTTGTGATGAAATATTTATTTTCACAACAGGTGTAACAGCCCAGCTGTCAGATTGAAGCAGAATGCTAGGAATGTGAGGAAAGCGGTCATAACAGAACAACCTACTACTGATAGCATCATCAATAAGGAGGCTGAAGCTGTGTCCAAAGCAGTAAATAAAGTCTTGAGAAATGGTAAGTACTAATATCTAAATCACTCGCTACATTCATTAAACTATGCAGATTTTATATATTTTTTATCAATTCTCTATATTGAGAAGTCTCTATATTAATATTTAGTTTTGTATTTTCGATAAGTTTGTAAAAAAAAGTAAACAAATTAGTTTCACTATTACAAGATTCCTTATCATGTCTTCAAACAATATCGAATCTGTTGTTTTTCAAATAGGTGTATGACATTGTGAAAATAAGTTTAATTTGTCAAGGTAATAAATTTACCGATGGCTTGGACTTGAACAAAATCAATGATTGGGCTGCCGAACTGAGGCCCAGTATGAGGAAGTTGAGACAGGCGATGGACGGTTTGTTGAAAACAGCCCGTCTCACGCATTCGGTATTCAGAGTACAGGAGGACCCAAAGGCAGCTCAAAGGGTGTGCAACGTGAGGTACAGGAGAGATGTTTGTTTTGCACAAGCTGTAAGTTTTTTTGATTTTAAACCGATGTATTATAGGTACAAAAAGCTATAAACATTTCTCAATTAGATGCCTCTATGAAACTATTCGTGGTGAATATTTCTTTACCGAAGTCAAAACGCGGCGGTCTCAAATTACTGCTATTGAAAACACAAAAGCAACACTTTTTTCAACTAAAACACTACACATGCCTGCATTTACTTGTTTTCAATATTTTTGAGCGAAAAAAACTAGTATTTTTCCAAAAATTCTCCCTTCGTTACAACTGATACAACATTTTGGAGAAGTTGAAATTTATGAAAATATGGTGCATAAACTTAGTTACCTCGTCGTCAATTTATTAAGTAAGTTATCTTATGATAATTATTTGTTTCCACAAATATTATGAAATGAATAATGGCTATCTTACTTGAATCCCAATGTCTAGATACTCATACTATAAAATAAGCATTGTCAAGCACTGATGCTGGATTTATGCAGCAATTTTAAGTCATAAGTTTTAAGTCGTAAGTTTTTAGTAATAAGATTTATGAAAAAAGGACCTTTTATGCAGGAATTATTCAGATCTGTCATGTCTTAAGGGTAACTCCCCTCATTGGTCAATTTCTGTGGTTGTGTCAGTGGTCACTTTACAATATCAGTCATCAATATCAATTTTTTCTTTTTATAATCTAATGATTCTGATATAAGTGTGAATAAACAACACAATCACAGTCAATAACCTATAAAAAACCGTCACAGAATTGGAAACTTCGAACGCAAGCGCAAGAATGATCAGTTTTAAGTTTTAAGCCATAAGAGATAAAAGTTGGTCAACATTCTCACGACTTAAAACTTATGACTTGCAACTTAAAACTTATGTCAAGTGTATGAATGGAAACATTGAAAACCAATGATTGAATTTATTACGACCTATGACTAAAAACTTACGACTTAAAACTTAAAATCGCTGCATAAATCCACCATGAGTAGAAATGACAAAAAGCAAAGACACAGAAACAGAAGACAGAGAAAAATCATTAGTATTCTCGAAATTGCGTACTACATTCGAATGGATGAAAATTGTTTTCTAATATTTTGCTTCTTCTTCTGGTGGATCTTGTTCCCTACTGTTGCCATTGCATGAAGCCCGCCATTTTTGATAACGTTGTCGTTCAACTTCCTCATCTTGGGATTCATTACTGAATTCTTGAGTATCATCTGCTTCATCTTCTTTCCCTCCCTCAACCTTCGTCGTAGAATGCTGTCACCAAGGCAGACATTCATGAATATGTTATCGGATTCCGCTGTAGTCATCAGAGAGATAGGATCTAGGAATCTGCAAAAAATTATATAATTAAATCGAAATTCCTTATATTATGAAAAAAGAACTCACCGAAATATTGTAGACCACATTTCTGTTGGCAGGTCCGGTAGACTCGATTGAGCAGCGCCAATATATCCCATCAGCTGATACATCTTGAAGTACAAGTTTAAACTGATTCTAATTGTCCTGAGGTCCCTTATTTATAGGTCACTTTGATACCTGGAGCAGAACCGATTCGAATCATCGAATCACGGAAATGGCGCCAATTATCCCAAATATGACATCGCCCACTAACGCGGTAAATGCGGAAAGCGGGAAGTTTTTCTCAATTCACACCTAAGCGGTAAAGTCGCGGTAACGCAACTACAAGTGGTGAAAAAGTCAATTGATATCAATATGGATTTATCATCCAAATGCTTTAGCAGAAGACGAAACACAGTAGTAATAAGTGATAAACGCTCTCGCAGGACCTCGTTGGGGTGGGGGAGGGATCCTTAAATATTGGAAAATCTAGGGTGGTTAAAAAAGTTGTTGAATGTACGGTATAATTTCAATCATCTTTGCTGAGTTGTTGCATATTTCATATCTACTGTATAAAAAGGACAAAGTCTTATCATATAAAATATAATTCATCGATACGAAAGATAGACAACATTTATTTTACATTAAATATGAAAAAGAACCTAGCTCAGATACCACTGTGTAATAAGTCCATAGGACAACGTTGCTTCGTATTTCTGTCTATGAAAAAATACAATCTTCTTCGGTACATGTACAAAATATACATAGAAAAAATAAATTCCATTGGATTGTTAAAAAAATATTCAAAAATTATTAAATTACAATAGAAAGAGATTCGTTTGATATCCTTTACAATTAAATAGTATGAATCATTATGATTATCCAACGTTTCATCTTATTCATGTATTTGAACTTGTAAGATACGATAAAAAAGAACTCATGCTCAACCTTATCAGTCCTAATGGGTTTTCTCCTGACTCGTTCATTTGACAAAAATTTCTTAGGAAACATGTATGGTATTATACTCAACGTTATGTTGTAAACATGAAAAAAAACACTATCATCATTATTATAGCATAGTCACTTAACTATGGTTATTGTTTTTCATTTTGAGAAAATTCCTCAGAAAATACAAATAATATGATTTTTATCACTATTCTCACTATTAATATTATAGGATATAGTGTGATAAACTTATACTTTTACCTCAGGTTCTCTACTATGGATATTTGAAATAAAACATCTCAGATATAAATATCTTCTATTAGATAAGGTATTCTGTAGACTGCTCCACAAATCTAAATGGTTATGATTTATATCACTATCATATAATGTTATCCTAAACAACTTATGTATAATTATTGTTGATATCAAACGATATATTTATATTTCATCAAGGTGAGCTGTCCTGGTCTACTTTTCGGTGTTCTAGTTTTATTGTTTAAAGTAACAACTTGTTATTATTTCGAACCACGAATTGCTATACCAGTACAATAGTCTACAAGGAGTATAACAGCTCAAAACTGTTATACACTTCAGTGACTTACTTATGTTTATTTACACCCACTATAAATCAATTTTTTCTCCAAATGACATTAAAAGCGGCCTTTTAATGACATTTGGCAGGCTTAGAAGTTGTACTTTTAATGCCTAGGCAGAAAAAGTCAACTTTTACTGCCTAGGCAGAAAAAGTTATTTGCTAGGCAACCTTCCAATATTTTTCTTCTGTCTATATTCCATGAATATGCTGTATGTGAGTTCATATACAGTTCTTGATTTTTCCGGTAAAAGGTTAAATTCCACATCTCGCGCCTGGTCTCTTATCTCAGGTCGTGTTAATTGCATCAATTCATCCTCACTTTGCAGTAAATCCATTTCTAACATGACAACTTTTCAAAATTGACAATGACAAAGTAAACAGTAAACAAACATATTCAACAAACGTCATCAGCGGTAAACATAGTAACGCAGGGCCCAGTTACCTTTGATAAAATAATTTAGTTATTTGGATATTGATAATGAAACGCAATTTAAATATGAAAAAGTCGATTTTGCGTGGAATTGGAACAAATTTGAAGAAAAAATTATATATTTCACACGGCAGAAAAGCAGATTTAATGCCGCGGCATTAAATCTTGTGCTTTTGTGCCTAGTAAAACAAATAACTATTATTCTGTTTTTTCACTCGAATAAACATTATTATTATCTCTCCCCCCCCTCCCCTTAGCTGACGTCGCTCGTGGCGGGCCTGATGACGCGCCTGTGGTGCCACAAACCGGACGCGGCGTTCGTCGCCCAGCTGGCCGCCCTCGGCCCTCTGGCCAGTTTCGAGGGCCTGCTCAGCCTGTACGGCGACGAGATCGACATGTGGGGCGACATGTCGGTGGCGGTCGAGGACCTGCGCACCGTGCTGTTCACGCTGGCGCGCTGCCCCGGCCCCGAGGCGGGCGGCGGGCCGCCCGAGCCGCGCGTGGGCGGCTCGCGGGGCAGTCTGGCGGTCGCGCTGCCCGTGCCCGATGCCGTGTTCAGGCTGATGCCGGGTAGAAGGGCGGTGTCGTTCCACGTCACGCCGGTGTTCTTCAACATCGGTGAGTGTATACATAGACAAAGAATAGTATGATCTTCAACGAGCTCAGAATGGCTATCGAACGCGAGTAGAAGGCTATACTTACTCCACATACTGATTTGAGAACCATAAAAATTCTTTTATATCATCAGAATGTCGAAAGACACATTTCAAGAACTTGTTTCGGCATGCAAAAACCGTGCATCGTATAGAAATGATTGAGAATTGCTGGAATAATTTTAATTTTTAGAGAAATCAGTTGTGTACCATAAAGCTCAATTTATAATCTCCGCTGCCGTAGCTACAGTTGACGCTGCAGTTACTGTTCGGTAGATGAAATGTGCTAAAAATAGATGACCGCTCCGCAGCTGACGCAGTTTCCGTCGGGTATCTCCTCAATACATTTTGGAACGACAGCGTCAACTGTAGCTACGGCAGCGGAGTTTATAAATTGAGCTTTAATGTCTACCGAATGAGCAGGTGAAATTCGGTATTAACGTCACTGGTGGAAATAGAAAATTGTGATATACTCGAAAGTGCCTCTTGGTATGTTGTACATTTATGCCAAATTTCATTGAAATAATCATGAAATTCGGTAGATAGCATCAACTTTTGATGCCGAATTAAAATTTAAGCTGAGAATTTCAAAATTTCAATCAAGGGCGTATGAAACTGGAAGGGTTAAGGATAAAAACAACCCCATTTTTATTATGGTATTTTTTGGAACTTTTTGATTTTGAAATATGATACATATAGTTTTTTACGTAAAAAAAGCGCCCTTAGTTCATATCGAAGTTGGTTGATTCACCCCGTTGAATAAGTTTTGTTTATCGTATCTAATCAACCATGTAGTCTGTTTATGATGTTTTGAAGATTTTGTCATGAAATGTTTCCTCCGAACGTTGTCACTGACCAATCACTGACTAATGAATTCTTGTCAGATTTAAAATTATTCCAATGAAATTTCAAGAGTATCGTGTCACATGACGAAAAATAAGCTGCTTTCCACAAATTAATTTTTCATTTTCTCAGACATGTGTTAGAGGAATGATGATACCGTCGAAGACAATGATAACATCGTCAACTATATTAACAATATTAGCATCCGAACAGTTCCAATATCTTTATTAGACTACTTCTAACTCATCCTCTTTTTCGTGATGAGTTGAACAATTATATAAGTTGTGTGAATCTTCACAATATGAATCATAAGTACAACGTAATTACTCTAATCCTATGAAAGTGTGAATCAACCATCCATACGTATACCAAGTGTCCTAACACATGTTATGTATAGATCATTGTTTTGATCCAAGTCTGATGGCACATCTATGGGAGTATAAGGTACTTAATTTCAATCAATCAAAGCTTTTGTTGGAGATTTATCATTATTGTTATTGAGATAGGTTATGAAAGTTAGGTAACTATATCGGATGATCATGAATTATGTTGTTAATCATACACAGATATAATTATATTTGGAGAGAGGCAGTTATATGAAAGAGGTTGAATAGATACCATCAAGAGCAATATACATGTTCTATTGTTGAGACCTTAAACCATTATGGTCTGGTTGAGACTGTAACACTTAAGGTGCATTTAGTCAGCATGGTTTTAAAATTGTGCTTATGTTTATGTTAAGGACGAAAGTTGAACCTGTTATATCAAATGGCACCAGTTATACAACAAATATTAAGTTTATGCTGAAAACATGTGACCTTGGAATTCCCAACTTCAAGAATCTTATGATTATGATAAAAAACTTTGCGTGCGCCAAAGTTTCATGTCAGCTGTCAAGAACGATACAAGTGCCATGATTACTATTTTTTGTCTTTTAATAAGTGTTCAATGGTTTTGTCACTAGAAAGTAATGAGTGCGTAATAAAGGTATCATGAAGAGCATATTCTAATTGATTTTGACCTTAAAAATGATCTATCAAAACACAGAACTGTATTCTTGACTGATTGTCATTTGTCGCTTTCAGTAACTGTCATCCATAAATTTATGCTTAGATTAAAACTTGTATAATATACATTTCATACGCTGATATTTTTACGTTTATGTTTATGATAATGCCTATGCTAAGGTTATGTTTATAAATTGTGAAAATCATCCATTGCTTCTCAAAGTGGTCCAAGAGGTTTTTAAGAAGGGAAAAAACTTAAAAGAAACTCCAAGTCGGTCGACCACACTTATAATATACCAAAATTAATGACCGGTTTCGGCTTACATAGCCATCATCAGATTAATGTTTATGTTGACTAAATGCGCCTTATTTTACGACTCTACTGCAAGTTTAACATAAAAAAGCTGGCAAGAGGGTATATCATCAGATAAGAAAAAGAACACCACCCATGTTAACCCCCGCATTGACACCCTCCGAATAATCCTCAGGCATCAACGAGATGGCGACGATCGCCGAGAGCATCGGCGCGACGAGGCCGCAGGAGCGCTCCAACTGCGACAACTTCGAGCGCCTGAACGAGTACTACCTGCGGTACCGCAAGGCGGGCCTGGCGGAGGGGCGCGTGGCGTCTGCGTCAGCTGGGCCGCCGCGACGCTCGCTGCCCGAGGCGGTCGAGGCGCTGCGGGCGGGCGTGCGCTGCCCGAGGCCGAAGAACGTCGAGGTGTTGCACCTGGCGGCGCAGATTTGCAGGCAGATGAAGGGTGGGTGTGAGTGTGTGGGCAGCTGGCCCAAGAAGGATTTATGCACGATGGTTTTATTAATCAAAATCAAATCAAAATTTATTCTTACACCCATACATATCATTTATTTTTACATAATTTCATAATTAAGTTTAAGTGATGGTTCTGCTGGGAGGATACAACCTAGGTACAAGTACCTGTATTGTTGGGATCCTTCAGCAGGACCATTTACCTTTAGTAAATTGAGCTTTATTTCAGTTGTTTCAAGAGTGAGTGGATGAATGAATGAATGAATGAATGAATGGCAGGAAAAGAAACGGAATTATTAATCGGGTACTTTTGTTCACTGCCATTAGGCACCTTTATGCACGACCTACATTTAAGCTCTTCTGCGATTTGTCATGAAAAAATATATGGCTTTTCTGACATATTGATTTTGACCAAACTACAGCAGGACTTCTATATCATTTCACCTTCGCAAATCACATTTTACTTTATTCGTCATTGAATAACGAAAGTTTGTTATATTTTAAAGAATAGTTGAAGAAAGAGAATAATTACAATAGGTCTGTTCGTTTGTGCATGCTCAACCTGCTAAAGCTGATTTCTTTCAAAAGGTATCTCTGTTCATCATACTATGTAAACAGAGACAATCATAGAGAAAAATCATGTTCAGCAGATTTAGCATGCACAAACGAACATGTTTTATATGACGTTATTTTGTCGCACTAGTACCGACGAGCCAAGCGTGGAGTTCTCCAAAGGAACATAAAACGTGTCAAATAATTTTTTTCTATTTTGCATTAATTGAAATCTTTCTTTGAAAAATGGATTCAATATCGGTAAATAACGGAAACATGATTGGTAACAATAATGAAATTGAAATATGTAAAATCTGACGCACAAGCATAAAACTCAGTTCACTGCTAAGCGATTTTGGTTTCTTTGGTACCAGCGATGAATAATGCAATGTTGTTATTGGTCAATTTAAATCAAATCCCAATCTAAATTAAAATTTACCACTAAAAACATTGCGTGTTTCACCGCTTTTCATTTGACAGTTCGATTTTACCAACTTCTGAAGAAGAAATAACGCGGAGGCTATTACAAACGCATTTGCGTTTCATAATGACTTCATTAGATAACCAAAGTAGAAATATCGAATCGACACCACTTGAAATAATATAGGCCGCTCAAGATACATCTCTGACATGACTTTCAGCGAATTGAAAGTACCTATTCATGGTCGTAGGAAAAATAGTGTAAAAAAACTCGTTGGAAAGTGCATTTTCTGCACTCGTTACGTTACCGCACTCACCGCTATGCGGTTCGTGCTACTACTACTCGTACGAATTATGTCACTTTGCACACTTGTTACATAATATACTATTTCAGTCAAATAAGTTGGTTTGTTTTATATTATATCATTTGTTATTTACTCAAATGCTTTATTTTTCAGGTATCAGGTTTACGAGTTGTAAAAGTGCTAAAGATAGAACTGGCATGTCGATTACTTTGGAAGAGTGTCAGATTTTAGCAGATGAGTACCATTTAGCTGAACACGAGTTCCAGAAGGCTTTAGATTGTCTAAGAAGGTAAACACCAAGTTTGTTGCACTTTTTTTAATGTTCAATATAATAGAATTTTAGAATTTTCTTGACTCACTTTCAAATGGTCTGATTTTTAATTTGTTTTGTATATTTATTCTTTGCAGTGAGGGTTGTCGAAGAGAAAACACTTTGAAAAATATTGGCATCAACAAATACGCATTCAACACTTTGCAACTCCTGGCGTTCCCCAAAGTTTATAGGCCGCCTCCAGGAACGTACGGTTCTGCACAAACTTAGAACAAATTATATAACAAATTCGGAACATACTTAGGATCTTCTCAAGTTGCCAATTACAATATAGTCATGTTTTATTTACTTAAGTGTTGATAATTGTTGAATGATGTTATTTTCTAGTTACATATTTAATATATTTTTATTTATATGATTTATTTATGAATTTTGTCTTACAACTAAAGAAAAATTTATAGAAATTTCAGACAATCCCATCAAGTAACTAAACAGAAACCACAATAAAACTTATTTATTGAACAAAGGATTTCATTAACAAATATATGCGACCAATGTTCCGCAAAGTGATAACAGGACAAATTAAAATTTTGTATAAAGGACAGTTACGCGAGAATCATATTAATGGTCTAAAAAAAAGGATAGAGTCGATAGAGGTCAAATATCCTTGGACAGAGAAAAACACATACCGATGTGTAAGATGTTCAAAAATAAGAAGATGTAGATTTGAGCCCATCGTAACAAGGAAGGAAGAGATGAAGAGAATAACCTAATATCTTTGTTATCGTTATCACGTTATCATTATCATGAATTAAATCGAATATAAAAAGCTTAGCTAAGATAAAAAGCAACTGTGGTATAATTTCTGTACGTACGTAGTACAGTTATAAGTTAGTGTGGGTATGAGGAGAACCATACCATAAAGAAATGAACAGTGTAGGAGAAGCATGCAATGATCTAAAGAAAGAATATGATGCATGTTTCAACACTTGGTTTTCTGAACATTTCCTGAAAGGAAATACTAATGATTCAATGTGTGCTCCACTGTTCAAAGTGTACCAACAATGTGTAAAAGTAGGCTCTCCTAGACGATATATTTTATATCTTTAGTAATAATTGTTATTTCTAGAAAGCCATGAAAGACCAAAACATTGATTTGCAGGAGGTTAATAAGGATATTTTAGACACTGACAATGAAAAGAAAGTACCATGATTCACCAGTTCATACCAAACTTAAGTATATAACTTATATATAATTGAATAGGAGCCATGCCACACCAACAACAACAAATTAAATTATACTGTCTGATGCACTTTATTTCTTATTTCATTTGAATATTGTTTCTTCAGAGTAACCAAACAGTACACACTCATCATGAAGAAATCTCACTATAATAGTTGATTTTATGTTTTCTTTTTGAAAAATTCAAACAAGTCAATGCATGATGAAAAAACAGATTGAAAAGCATTTTCAAATAGCATATATGATGAAATTTTCCTTTATTTTGTGCAACACTGAACTAGTACTACTTCACCCTATCCACTCTTTACTATATTAGTTAATTTACTCACATTTAACATGTAATTTTTATGAAGGTAGGAATGACAAGAGATAAATCATATGTTGTCACAAGTTTACTTTGTATAAAAATTACATGAATTGGAATAAATTCTTTAGCATTCCATCAACCATCTTTCAATATCCCCATCTTTAGAGGAATATCAAATACTACTGGTAAGTTGTTTGGTATATAATTGATATCACAAGTTGAAGCATTAATAAAAATGATTCTGCCATCTGATGTGACTCCATAGCCTAAAAATAGAGAAAATGTTATCATTCCTGTTTCTTATCTAGAAAAATATAATACAAATGATAAAGTGAAATAATAAGTCTGGTGGCAATGATTTTCATCCCAAGCATTATCATAAATTATTTTCACCTTCATGAATGTGTCCAAATACATGATATTTTGGCTTGATTCTCTGTTGCACAGTATTTAATAATTCAACACAACCTGCTCTTACACCAGAACATGCTAGATCTCCATGACCTAAAGGAGGTGTATGTGTTATGAGAACTTCAATATCACTTGGTATTTTATCCCATTTTGAAAGGCATTCTTTGCCCCTCTTGAGGTTGAATGCCCAATCACCAAATTCAGGCTGCCTGAAAAATTGAGCATTGAATGAAGACAATTGATGAGACTGATGGAGACTGCCAATATACCATGGTGTTCCATATAATTTGATTCCATACAGTTCTACCCCACTGTCTTCCAAATATATACAATTGGTGAGATATTGCTGAATATCTTCAGTATTAACAGCTTCAGCTATATTATCTTTGGTATTGCCATAATTTGGCACTTCATCTTCAATATACCCTGGACAACACTGCCTTGATGCAATTTTTTTCTTGAATATGTGAATGAATTTTTTGTCAAAGCTGAGTTCATGATTTCCAGCAATCACTATTTTAAATTTATGTGGTAGAGTCCCTGCAAAACATTTATCAATGAATCAAATTAAAATAGTGATACCACTCTTCTTCTATACCTAGCCAGTCATTGAACTGTATAACTTCTTCTTTTTGTCCACATTTTGTGAAATCACCAGCATGGATGAAAATATCGCCATCAGGTATATCAAAATCGATATTTCGAATAAGAGAATGAGTATCACTCATACAGACAAATCTCACTTTATTTGGTTCGACTTCCTTTGATGGTATCTTGACATTCAACTTTAATTTCTTTTGGTTTCTTGCTATTTCTTGCCAGGCTTCAGTGGGTTTCTCAGTCAAAGGGTGAATATGAATTTCTGTGGCACTCATTATTATTTTATCAATGAAATGATATATAAATTCGAAAAAAGATTCTAAAGTTCAAGTGGTAGTGGTTGTTGAAGTGAGGTGTTTGTTGTTTGAGGATTATTTTGATTTGAAATCGTGGGATTCGTGGGTTAGGTTAGGTTGACTGAAATGTCAATCTCTACATCTTCCTCTACGATTATTGATATTGACTTCAGGAACATGATTATTTAAATGGAATATGGGCCATGCGGTATATATCCAAGTTGATGCGTGAAGGGGAAGAAATTAATTCCAGCAGATGACCAAATAAGTTATTCGCGGGTTTCTGGACTTCTTCAAAAAGTTCTTTTACTAGTTCTATTCTGAAAAACAAGTAGAACTTGAGTAGAACTTAAATGAAATGCTCACAAAATATCAAATATAAAGTAGTTCAAATGAAGTTGCAACTTATCATTGATTTGATTAATATGTGGTTGATCATTGAAAGCTTCAAGAATATAAATATGTATAAATAACTCATACGAGTTCTAGACTTATGAGGGTTGCTTTGCAATTTTTGCAATAAACATTTCACTTTGCAACTAAGTTGGCGATTAAAAACACTTCATTCAATCAAAAATTTCAGCAGTAATAAAAATTAAATCATTTGAAAGGCATATGGTTCCAATATATTCTGCTATACCAATTTCTTTATACAAAAATATATATTTTCCTTCACAGTATTTTGCTACATCAAATTTCAGTTGAATCATATCAAGTAGGTATAAACTCACTTTATTTGTTCATACATAATTACCATAACTTCTCAGCTTGCTTGATATAATATGTCAAGTTATTTTTGATCTTTTTTTGTGGCTTAGGCACATTGTTATCACACATTGCAACATATACCAAGTACAACTCAGATAATTGGAATTCCCCATATAACTCCAAAACACTTTGTTCTACTATCCTTGCACACTCATCAAACAACAACTGGAAACTACTGCTGAATTTTGAGTAAAAATGTTCAAAATCCCTTTTACTGATCAAGTCTGAATTCATTTGTATGTACAACCAGTAGCATTCATAGGGGTTATAGTGAGTTTGGTAGCAGTCAGTAGGTACATCTGTTTTTTCAGCAGTCACTATTATACATTTACTAACTTTTCTCACATGTTTGGCATTTTCTTCAAATATTTTTCTCCTGCACAACTGGTATTGTTCCTGAACATATTTAGAATCAAAGTTATGTGTGGGGTTTTTCTTTTTCTGTTCAATTGATTTTTCAATATTCCTATCTGGTCCAGATTCTACTATTTCAACTGTTACAAGACTTTTATTCCTTTTACTATATTTATTGATACTCCTATAAGTTTTCATTTCTTGTATCACCCAGTTGGTATTTGCCCCACCATTTCTTTCTGTGTCATTATTCAGTGCAGCTAAGTAAGAATTAGGCCTCAGTAAAAAGTCAAGACCATCCTTGTTGAAATCCACATTGAAAACATTTCTGGCTAGTTGTGGATTGAAGGCTCTTTCTATGATTCTGGAATAATCCAGAAAAGGTGTCAAAGTTGGGGGATATTCTACATGAGTGATATTGTCATACTGCAAATGTTTGATCCTTGCTAAGATCTCTTTGTAATCTCTCATTTCTTTTGTCCTCTTTTTATCTTCCTCTAATTGAATGTTATGTGATTTTATATATTGAAGAAACAAATCACTATCAACATCAGAATTGACCATATCAGAAGAAGGAAAATGGTAATCATTCACAACCAATCTTCTGTAACCTATATACTCCATCCAGTTCCTTATATCAAACATTTTAGTGTCACTCAGATTATATTCATTAATCAGCTGAGCATATTTTGATAAGTGTTTCTCTGTTTCACCATCCAAGCCATACAGCAATTTCAAAGAAAAAATGATTAGTGACATCACTCTTCCTTCATAATTAGGTACTATTTTTCCTTCAGGTTCAAATTTCAACTTGATGGATGTTTTTGATATGAAATTTCTCACTGCCATAAGTATCTCATCTAAAAAATATATATTAATTGGAGCTTGTAATTGAGTTAAATATATTCAATGTACTGAACTAAATATAATTTCCCTATAATTTCATGTAAATAAATGATAATGTTTCATATTTACCACTTACCTGGTAAGTTCAATTCCTTGCAATACCTCTCACTTAGCTTGATCAAATTGGGCATTTTTATATATGGAATAATATTCAGAAATTTCGCTAGCTTTGCAGCAGTGACTCTGAAACGTTTATTGGTAAATAAATTATTCTTACTATTATTATTTATATTCAAATATTTGTTGGCATAACTCTCAGGGAACAAATCTGTATATTTGTTGAAACTCAAATGCCCTTCCCTTATAAATCTGAATAAATCTCCAAGTTGTATATCATCTTTGTTAATCAGGATGCCTAGATAAAGAATGCAGTATAGCTTTATTGGAGAAACATAATGCACTCCATACTTGTAAGCATTTGTGCATTCTGTTATAGAAAGTCTGTGACATTTTAGATTTCTTTTGAAGTCAGCCTTATGTTTTGTGCAATGTTTGATAGACATATGTTTACGTAATTCTCTTATGCTATAACGATTAAAACATAGGTTGGTCTCTGTTTCAACTGATTTTTCTGAACCACTTTTTAAGCTTGTCAAGGTTTCATTGTGGAGGGATGAGGATTCTTGGTTTGATTTTTGTGAAAATTCATCATATTGGGCTTGAACTAATGCTCTCTGAAAAGTACATGTAATAATAATAATGAAGTAATAATCAATAGGATAGTAATGTATTTGTAAATACCTTCTTTCTTGATCTTTCTCTTTTTATTGTTGATGAATCCATTTCAGATAATGATCCTACAGATGCTGATCTACTTCTCTTTTTCCTCTTTCTCCCAATTCCATAGAGAATTTCACTATCCCTAAATAAAGTTGTGTTGGAGTTGAATTTTATAAAATGACTTGTTACCTACTTCTTTGACTTCACAATTGATAATTTGGGTACTTCCTCATAATTCAGGTTTATTACCTCCAGTTTCTCTAAATACTTCATCCACAAGCACTTGACTATTGCCTTCAGAGATTTATCAGCACCAAGTTGGATTAATTCCATCGTTAAGGAAGACATAATGACATTATAACATTCCCAACTTGTGATCTTGCTATCAGGTTTATCTTTTTTAGGTTCTTTATTAATCTTCTTGGTGCTCTTTGTGTTAACTTCTGATATTTCTTGTTGGAAAACATGTTCTCGTATTTCTTGACTTTGTGTTTGACATTCACTGCAGTAGAAATAGCCAGATTCTTTGATAAAATCTGATCCACCGCATGTGACACATTCCATTTTGAAATTAAAAATAAAAACAGCCCCAGTACAGAATCAATTTCAAAAATAAGAATATTCGAAATTAAAAAAAAAGGTTAATTTCATATTTTTTTTTTATTTCATCTTCTTCCAATTTTTGATTTATTCTTCACCGAAGGTTACAGAATCCATAAGTATATGATCTCATCGGATTATCAGATAGCCCTTAACACAGTATAGACCCCTTACGGCCCTTAATCTGTCGTGGACCATGTCATCATCAACATGTCATATGCATATGTCAAAAGTTTGATCACTGATAAATGCTAGAGAAATTTTGAAATTTGATAATTTGAATATTCGTGAAATATTTATGTTGAAAAAGTGGTTATTATCAGCACTTTACTGCACTAATCCAAGATCGTTGTTTCTTGAACTCGTGAGACAGCCTGTTAACTCACGTACTTTCAGTTACTATAAGATGTCCGGAGAAAATATTGACTTGTTTTATAATACTGTGTTGAATTTAACAGAACGAGTTGGAAAGGTAATGCATTTAATCATTTATATATCATGAATATGAAGAAAGGTGTCCTTTTTTTGTAGATGATCAAAGAAAATATATCTTCCAGAAGTAAAAATGTTGATTTCAAGTCCTCCAATATAGATATGGTAACTGAAACTGATCAAGCAGTAGAAAAATTACTTATTGATAACCTTTCCAAAGCATTTCCTGATCATAAGTTTATTGGAGAAGAATCATCTACTGGCCAAAGGGAATTAGAAGATGATCCTACATGGATCATAGATCCCATTGATGGAACAATGAATTTTGTTCACTCCTTTCCTCATTCTTGTGTTTCAATTGCACTATTCATCAAAAAAGAACCAGCAATTGGAATTATTTTTAATCCCATGTTGAATCAACTATTCACTGCAAAAAAAGGACAGGGTGCATATCTCAATGGCCAAAAGATATCAGTATCAGATAAAACTTCACTATCAGATGCATTGATCATGATGGAGTTTGGTACTAGTAGGGATCCTGGGAAATTGAGGAACTGTCTGGAAAACCAACAAAAATTAATGCCTGTGGTTCATGGGTCAGTTTTTACTCTTGGTATTGAAGGCAGAAGCAATTCATCAAAGCCTGTGAAATATTGATTTATGTTCAGAATAAGGACTAATGAATTCAATTTGTAGATTAAGAGCACTTGGTTCTGCTGCTTTGAACATGGCAATGGTAGCTTGTGGAGCAGCAGATGCATATTTTGAATTTGGTATATACATTTGGGACATTGCAGCTGGTGAGTTGATCATCAGAGAAGCTGGTGGAGTCATAATTGATCCAGCAGGGGGAGAAATTGATAGATTTTCAAGAAGAGTTCTTGTAGCTAGTTCTTCAGAACTGGCAGAGCAGTTGTCTCAGCAATTGACACAATTATATCCCCTTGAAGTAGGTAAATGAAAACCAGGTGAGTAACTATACAAACTCAAAAACAATATTTGAAAAAAATATATATTCCAAATAAAAATATAGTTTTCTAGTTGATAATTTGAATTTGAAAGGGACCCATAGGTGTGAATAATATGAATATGAATTGTGCATCATTAATATTATTTACCTATTATAGTGACTATATCAACTTTTGTGTAACCAATCATGATGAATAAAATCTCCTATAGTTCTATATGTGAACATATGTTCAATTATATTTGTGTATAGATTATACTCCTGACATATAAATGTACTTGAAATATTGTATATTCTCTAAATCCCAGGTAATAATTTGAAACTCATTATTATTGCCCTAAATCATCCCATTTTAGCTAGGGTTTATCATAGAAGATTGTCCAAATTGTTTTGAACTATTTTCAGGACTCACAATAGTTATAAATGGTTAAAATGTTGCTTCAAAATGAGGAAACCTGATACAAATATTGATAACATCTGCTTTAATGTTAATGTTCAATGTGCAATACCAGTGATATAAATTATTTATAAAATCTATGTTATAATTTATAGCAACAGAAAGCTAGTTGATTAGTTGATTCATGTGTAAATAAAATGCAAAATATTACAGTTTTTTAATTTTCAAGGGAACTCCTTATGGTGAACCCATGTAATAATTTAGTTGATCCTAATCAAATGATCCTTATCAATCATGCATATGAGAACATTCATATTCATCTGATTTCCCATGGTGTCCAAACCAAACCAAATAGCAATTCATCAAAAAAGTGGAAGAAGAAAAGCTCCTTGTAATAGTTGCCCAAACCAAGGATATTAAACTGTATCATTGTTCAAATAAATAATGAAAGTTCTCTTTCACCTGGGTAATCTGTGACAACAGTTTATCAAAAAGTCATCATCAATATTTGGTTTCCACTTGATAACAGGAAATATTGAGGGATACCTACATTTCAGGAAGTAATATAACTGCATAAGGTAGAATATCAAAGTTCACCAGCCATGTCTGAAGCAAATATCGATTTGTATTATGATACTGTACTGATTTTGGCAAAGGAGGCTGGAAAGGTATACCTCACATATTATTTTAGTTTCATGTACAGGTTGTCTAATTCACTGATATTCTAGATGATCAATGAAAATATATCATTAAGAAATAAAGACATTGAATTTAAAACCAGCAACACGGATTTGGTGACCAAAACCGATAAGGCTGTTGAAAAGCTGCTCATTGATACCCTTTCCAAACGATTTCCGGATCATAAATTCATAGGAGAAGAATCTAATTCCGGCGATAAAATGTTGACGGACGATCCTACCTGGATAATTGATCCTATTGATGGAACAATGAATTTTGTGCACTCATTTCCACACTCCTGTGTGTCAATAGCGCTTTTTATAAATAACACCCCTGAAATCGGCATTATTTACAACCCTACGTTGGACCAACTATTCACAGCTAGGAAAGGTAGAGGTGCTTTTTTGAATGGACGACCTATTGAAGTTTCTGCCAAAAAAGAGCTGACGGAAGCGCTCATCATGATGGAGCTGGGTGGTAGAGATCCTGAGAAAATGAGGGTGCTCTATGAAAATCAGAAAATATTGATGCCCCAAATACATGGGTGAGTCAATAACTAAGTGTGGTGGATTGAAGTCATATGATATGATGCGACTTGAGTTCTCTGAATGTTTTAGCATTAGGTCATTAGGTTCAGCAGCCCTGAGTATGGCAATGGTAGCTTGTGGGGCAGCTGAGGCATACTTTGATTTTGCATTGCAAATTTGGGACATAGCTGCTGGTGAACTGATTGTAACTGAAGCTGGAGGAGTAATAATGGATCCTGCTGGTGGAGAAATCCAAAGATTTTCGAGGAGAGTTTTGGTGGCTAGTTCGAAGGAAATGGCCGAAAATCTGATTAAAAAAATTGTCCAGTTTTATCCTACACCGTCGACAAAATACTAAAACCTAAAGGGGCTGAAAATCACTGCTCATAAATACCTAAGTTATTTGATGGTGAATTCATGCACGACGTAACTTAGGTCTTAACTTAAGATTGACATAAAAATTCTTGTAAGTGTTCATGCACAACTTATCAAAATTATCAGTCAAATCATTGATTGAAAAATTTTTTGTGGTGTGTTTGTTTACTTTGACTGTTTAATTCCAGATTCCTGTCCAACATAATGATTAATTAACCCTTTGTTCCCCGGAATGAGATTTCGCTAAAATTTTAGAAAAAAAAGTTCAAATATGAAATAAAGGGTGGGCAATTAGCATAAATTAATTTTTTCAAATTTTTTGCTCAACCCCTTCTAAGGAGTGGGGAGCCGGGACGTGCAAGTCCCGTCAGGGACGAAACTGGTGAGAATTTATATTACATAATGTTACATACTAGTTTATTCAGCAATATTATGATATTTGGTAAAACAATTTTTTTTGTCATTGACACACAGATATACAGAGCAGTTTGAACATTTTGAATACGGTCGTGATTCTACTGCAACAGACGAACACTGTTCGCATCTACCTCTTTTTGCGGTAAAAATTGGCCAGTGTACTCCACGGTTGCTCAGTCTAACATCGTCAGAAACACTGTAGTTATACTTCCTACGTTTTGCACACACTAAAGAATTTTGAGGGCTGTTACGAGGGTTTGCTGAAGATGCCGATCCACGCTTTTTGTTTGTAACAGGATTATTGCTTTGATTCATGAGTCCTTGCGCAACTCCTCTTCTGAAATCAAGTAAGGTAAGATGCTCCTCGGGATTAAGTTTTTTATAAAGGATGTAACTGTTCACAAAAGCAATATCAACAATTCCAAAAAATAGGCGAGGCCACCATTTTTTAGACCGTCTATTGATACAATATGCTTGCCGAAGTCGGTCCGCTTGATCCACGCCACCCATATGTTTATTATAGTCATCGACAATTTGAGCACAATTTATGTCGATCTTGGTACCGTCTTTTTGTTGACGTTTGACTGTAGTCAATTCTGTGCCATGAAAGTTGGATAAAAAATGTACAATCCTGTTGTCACACCATTTGAAAAATGATATATCCATATTTGACACTCTATAGTCAATATCACCTTGCCGGAAGGTTTTATCTGCTTTCATATTTGATGGTAAACCCAGTCGATCACGCTGAACTGTTCCACATGCTAACGTGTTTTCCGTTTTTAATTTTTCTAGTAAAAAGACTGATGTGAAATAATTGTCGAAATATATTATCCGATTTGTGCCCCAATAATTTTCGGTCAAAGACAAAACGACTCTTCCGCCCAATCCGAAGTCCTGAAACTTTTTCTCCGCTACTTCATTTTTCCCTTGGTACACGTCGAATTTTTTTATATATCCGTTTTGGTCACCTAGGCACCATAGTTTGTACCCTCTCTTGATGGGTTTTTTAGGATTGTATTGCTTCAACGTGGAGCGGCCTTTGAAGATTATCATGGATTCGTCAACTGCAAGTTTTCTAGTTCCATTATTCAAAATGTCGAAGCGTTCATTCAAGGTTATCACAAAAGGTCTTATCTTATAAATTTTATCTTTGTTGTTAGGAGGTATTGTGGAATTGTCATTTATATGAAGGAATTGCAAAAACTGTTCAAAACGACTTCTAGGCATTACTCTTTTTACTATTGCTATCCCAAGATCTTCAGCACATGACCAGTAATGTGTATAACTTGGTACTATATGGTAGCCCATGAAAAAGTTAAGTCCTAGAAAAGCCAACAGTTCATGTTCTTTGAAGTTCATTGCCTTTCCACGTTGGGTAGCATACAAATTTGACTGGTACAAAATATCTTTTACAGTATTTGGCCCCAACACTGTAAGAAAGTAATCAGTGTAAGTTGAGCAGTGTTGAAAGTGTTCTTCAATCGGATTTTCATCCAAGCTGTATGAAGGAATGTTAGTAATAATCTCCCTCTTTTTCCACTTCCTCTTCTGTTCCTCTTCTGCCTTTCCTCCTTTTTTGCTTTTCTTTGATTCTGAAACCTGAAGAGCTTCAGTGGGAGTGTTATTTTCCACTTCAGTGTTTGCCTCCAATTCATGAGTTGCATTTTCATTATATTCATTTTCTTCATCCAAAAGCGTTGATACATTGTTTATTTCGGAATATTCATCTTCTTCATCACTTTGCTCTTCGTCCGTTATCATTTCGTTGTCCACTGGTAGATTTGCTAATTCAACTACTGCTTCTTCAGCTGCAGCCAGAAGTTCATCATCATTGAGTGGCTGTCTGAGCCGCCAGTTATTCATTTTTCTATAAGAAATAAAAAATTGTTACTTACATTTACCGCGGCACCAGGAAAGTTGATATACAGTTTGTTTGCATTTTCCTGTTCATATTTATTATAACGCCCCAAAAAAACCTCGCCCGGATTTTCATTATTTTAGGTAGATACGCTCAATGTTCAATAAATAACACATAAACAATAACATACCTGTCAAATCCCTGACGGGACTTAGGAGTCCTATCGATAAATTACGTTGGTAATGCCTCGTTGTACGGTCTTACTCAGCAATTGATATTTCTCTATGTGGTTGAAACTACAATAAGTTAAATTTTACAATAATTTGTATTCCACTGTCTGTTTTACCAGAAAACAACACTAACAAAACACACAACACAATCGCCGCAATCGTTACTGTGTCACACTAACGAATATATTCAATTAACTGACAGAACCATTCGACAAAGCGTATTCTTGGTTGCATAAGCCGTAGAAAAATATGTACTGGAGAGTCCCGTGAGGAACTAATTGATAATTGTGAAGTATTGAAGTTAACTATGCATTTTAGATTACATGGGACTTTAAAGTCCCGTTGGGGAACAAAGGGTTAAGATATCTTTGTATAAAATTAAATCAAAACAGAGTTTAAGGTTATAAAAATGCCTGATCATGTGCAGTCCCTGATTTGCACGAAGAATCGCATATAAAGTTGAAAGTTGGCCAACTTGACATTCTTCAGTCATACGTTAAGTCTAAAGTTTCGTGCATGAACGTGTTCATTCGAAAAACAAATTTCAACTTCTTAAGGTTAGGGTTAAGTCAAGTTAGGACTAAGTTACGTCGTGCATGAATTCACCATGAGTAGTTATAACATATATATATATAATAAGGATATTGAACTTGACTACAAAATTCCAAATTGTTGCATTTTTGGAAAAGTAAAAGAATAAAGAATACAAATTTGAATGATGAAGTATCTTTAGGTCATGAGGACGAGGACCACAATCCACGTGGCTATAGCTGATAAAAAACGAAGAATCAGTGACTTGTCAAAGTCATTTGTTTGAAATTTGTTAACTTATCACAGAGATAGGGAGATGTTTACAATTTTACAATATCCAATATCAGTTATCACTCATGAATTATATGAAAAATAATATAATTTCGTTGCACAGGAATATCTCGGCATATTCTTGTTTCCTCAGAAGAATGTCCTCAAACTCGAAGTGTAAAGTTGCCGTTTGCCAGTTCACTGCCTCTAACAATAAATCGGAAAACTTATCAATTGTTCAGAAACTAGTGAGGGATGCTGTATCACAAGAAGCAAAGATGATATTTTTACCAGAAGCAACGGATTATATTGCCACAAACAAACAAGAAGCAAAATCCTTAGCTGAACCACTAGATGGTCCTTTATTGAGCCAATACAAAATGATGGCTAAACAGAATAACATTTGGTTATCTTTAGGGGGATTGCATGAAAAGATTGATCAAGATTTGGTCTATAACAGTCATGTTATTATTGATGATACCGGCGAAATAAAATCGGTTTATAGAAAAATTCATTTGTTTGATGTAGCTATTCCTGAAAAGAATGTATTTCTCAGGGAATCAGATATCAACATTGGAGGATCACAGATTTTGCCTCCTGTCAACACACCTGCAGGACAAATGGGACTTGCTATATGTTATGATCTGAGGTTTCCAGAACTAAGCACCCTACAAACCAAATTAGGTGCTGAAATTCTCACTTACCCTTCTGCATTCACATCTACTACAGGTCAAGCACATTGGGAAGTACTTTTAAGAGCTAGAGCCATTGAAAACCAATGCTATGTTATTGCTGCTGCACAATATGGAAAACATAACAAGAAAAGGACTTCTTTTGGGCATGCAATGATAGTTGATCCTTGGGGTTCTATTAAAGCTGAATGTCCAAAATTCAAAGAGGGTGCTGATATGAATCAGAGCATTGCAGTAGCTGAAATAGATAGTGAGCTATTGAAGAAAATCAGACAGGAAATGCCTGTGCATCAGCACAGAAGAAATGACATCTATAGTCTTAATATGATAAGGAACCAGTGCATTACCATCAATGATGAAGAATCATATAGCTTTGCTAACAAAGTAATACCAGGGTCTACTGTGTTTTATTGTTCAAAGTATTGCTATGCTTTCACAAATATTAGGTGTGTAGTTCCTGGTCATGTACTTGTGGCTACTTTGAGAAAAACAGCTAGGTTAGTAGATTTGTCTCAAGAGGAAATTTCAGATTTATTCCAGGTAAGTAATTTACTCAGTCTAATAATACAATAGTCCTACCCTTCTTATCCCATTTCAAAAACAGCAACAAAAAGTGAGGTTGTTGAATTTGGTACTCAAATCATTTGTTACCTTGCACAGTATGTAAAATATTAATTATTACAAATATTAATTATTTCAGACAGTTGTTGCTGTTCAGAGGATAATGGAAATAGAGCACAACTCTAGCTCATCTACTGTTTGTGTCCAAGATGGACAGTTTGCAGGACAGACTGTACCACATGTTCATGTACATATTATGCCTAGAAAAAAAGGTGATTTCTCTAGGAATGATGACATTTATATGCATTTAGCAAAGCATGATAGGGATGACAATAATCAGCCAATCAGGTTACCACAGGATATGATTCAAGAAGCTAGCAAGTTGAGGAAGTATTTGGGATCTTAGATTTGGAATATGTGGATACTATTTGGGAATAATCTGTGGTAAGTACTTCTGTCTTTTGATACAAAAAGGTATACTATGCAAAAATATTTACCGGAACAGGTTCATTATAATATGCAAAATAAAAGTGGTTATGAATACTTTTATCATTACTTATTTTCATTTTTTAGATGAACTGAATATAGGAAGGAACATCAAAATGAAGTTGGAAAATACTGAAAGATGATTCAGATCAACTTTGTGAGTTGCTGTCAAACCTTTACATACTTCAATACTTGAAATTCTGTATATTTTTGATGTCTCAGACCTCTGAATTCTGAAAAAGATTTTTAATATGATATATACCTTGTCATAAATGTATCCAATTGGAATGAATTTTCGGATTTATATTGAATGTGATTAAAACAAAAAATGATTAATCTGTGAGCAAGACCTATGATTTATATCAAAAATTAATTCCAAGGTATTTCCAATATGCAGTAAATATGATGGTAGAGGCAGAATTGAGCAATTATCAAGTAAAATATATTGTAATATAGGAAGTTAAAACAATTCTCAATTTCAATGCATTCAAGTTCAAAAAATAGTATATCCTAATAAACTACAAATTACAACATAATGTATATCAACAGTCATTACATTCTGGAACTGAATTCAAACATGACTTGCATTGTCATTGAGGCCGACAACTTATTCATCTGTCTCTGGATCATGTTCTTGAGGTATTTCATCGACAATACCCACTTGCTGGGCGTAGTTCAGTCCCTCTACATAGTTGCTATGGAACTCTTGGGCAGCATTCTCACTGCTGAAGGTGGCTTTGAGTGTCCTCCAATTCAGGCCACCATACGCCCATTCTACTGCTTTCCAAATGCACTCCTTTTTGTCAATCTGTAAACAGAATTACCACTTGATTTGCTTTTCTTTCAAAAATCCCAAAAAAAAAACGTACATTCATAATGGTGTTGATGCCAATCAAGGTGTTGCTCAAGACATTTCCACTGTCATCATTCACAGCTATCCTAGCTGCATACAACTCCTGATCATAATAAACTTGAAGGTCGCCCATCGTTACCTGCTTCCATGTGCCGTTGTCCAACTCACTCAAAGTGCACCGTTTCATGAACATTACAGATCTGAAAAATAGAATTGCTTCATTTCGAATCGGACACGGAAGACATGTTTACATATTCGTCGGCTGACACTTACCTATCATCGTCGTCATCGTCTTCTTCTTCATCGTCTTCATAATCCTCATTATCATAATCTTCGGCTGGATTCAACGTGTTTGGATCTTCGCTACTGACGTCTTCTACTTCATAATTCAATACTGAAGTTGGCATAGACTTGCCGTTACTCTGGATCTCAGCTACCTAAATAATGATAATAATATTATGTTCATGGAGGGGCACTGAAGGAATTAATAATGATTTTAATCTTCCATCAAATATGATAATACATAGCAATTACACTCATCAAACAGTTGATTGATCTTGATGGAATTCGTTTGTGTCTATCTCTGAGATAAAAGTATTAGGTATACCTTTTGAATAGTCTCTGTGATGACTGCATGGAATTTTTGTGCCAGTTCGGTGTTCTTGAAACGGACGGCCAGTTTCTCCAGACAGTTGTCGTCATCTGTGTAATTGTAACCTGCCCACATCCAAGCTTTGTCCGACGTTAACATTGGTTGAATCTCCAAAGAGGGGACAATCAACTGGTTGAGGACGACTTTGTATACTTGTTCGCGGCGCATCAACAGTCTGTAGGTATCTTAAAACAGATTTGAAAATAAATTAATACATTCCGGAGGATAAAATCACGGTTTAAATTATCACTTTTCTTGAAAAAAATGAGAAAATAGAATCTGTCCCCACGAATCACCAAAACATAAGGGAAGCGCTTCTGAATATACGGCGTATGTCCGAATGAACAGTAGTAGTTCATGTAATATTATAATAAAAATAGTTAGTCATCTGTGTTTCTTCATTTCTTAACTATCTCCCTGACTATTCTGAAATTAACTTGACGTTCCTGAAATACAACTGGAAAAGGTGTAGTATCGAATTTGGTGTACAACAGACAATAGCAAGAGAAGGGTTTTATTTTGCGAATATCTGGAAAAATATCGGTTTCCGCACTATTTGGTTTTCAGATTCGAGTTAAGCGCATATGACTCACAAGCTAGACCCACTAGGATTGGCATCCTCGATTACCTTTATTTTTTATTTTTTCAATTATCAATTAATTAAGAAATTTACGAAAATAGTTATCCGGACACTTACTGATGGGTAAGTTTGTTTGGTTCAGGCAGTCATATCGAATAAATATAGTACAATATCGCGTTGATTGAGCCGGGATTTCCCTCACTGATAGATTAGTTTGTTTAGTTCAGGCAGTCTCATTGAATAATATAACGTGATAGCGCGTTGATTGAGGGTTATATTTTTCAATTATCAATGAAATGTTGTTTTTTTCCTTAAAAATACACCGAAAATAGTGATACCGATGTTTAGTCAAAGATTCTATTCGTCGGGGCAGAATATGAGCATACGTGGATCACGCGCCGATGAATAGCAATGGGGAAGTTTCCGAAATTCAGATTTTCATTCCAAGTTGAAGTTTATGAAAATTCATCGAATACGTATTTTTTATTCACCTCGTGCTATCAAATTTGACTTTGAAAAACATTCCAAAAAATGTGGTTACTGCTCCTTCACCATTCTGATGACGTACTAATTAAAAGAGCCTTGACAGAGATGGATAGATAATTACATCATTGTCTTGACGCACGTTATCACTTTTGCGCCTGTACACAGTTGCCGGAAGAATCGATATGTCTAAATAGTAGGATATTCTGCATTAACATCTTGGTATTGCTATGACATCCAATTTGTCATTTTGTTCAATAAGTCAAGTTTGAACTGAATTATTTAGAAATTTCATCCCGGTGCCCAAGGGAATGTTGATTATAGACAAGATGAATATTTAAAGAGTATTTTTTCATTTCGAAATTATGGCCAGGTAAAAAATAATTTTGATATTGACAATTTTTCTTTGAAGTTGATTATGCTAGTGACATATTTCATGTTTTGATGAATATTTCGATTCATCCAAGAAATTAGTGACTTCAATCTGGCAACAGTGCAAGCAACAGCTTTCTACTGCTTCTTTTTTCAGTCCGTAGGCTCAACCGAATTAAGTACAGGAACTTAAGATCAACAAATATCCCCAAATGTCACTAAATCTAATTAGTACGTCATAGTGTTCCACCATAAAAATTTTATATCGCTGTAATTTGAAAATTAAAATTATTAGGATGATTCCAACAGTAATTCTAGACAGCAGAAACATAATACTTGTTATTAAAGTGTGTTTTTAAAGTGTTTTTGACCGCCAACTTAGTTGCAAAGCAACCCTCGTAAGTCTAGGACTTGTATGAGTAAGGAAGACAGGGACCTTAGCTTTTTAAGTGTCATCCGAAGCACTACTCGGTTGGTTACCGTGTTGAGTCCGAAGGATTGATATCTAGGTACCAAGAATGTTCGGTTGGTCACCTATCATCTCCTTCCGCTGAACAATGCTACAGAAATAAATAAATATTTCCAATAGCCGGCGGGATTCGAACCGCGGACCCTCAGGCCCATAGACCAGCGCCTTTGCGCACTCGGCCACCAACCCAGTTATTATTCAAACAATAATTTCACGAAAATCAGTTCGAAGGAAACTTCCCCATAGACACGGCCAAAAAAAAAAAAAGAAATACCCGGCTACTCACTATTCTGCGGATGATGCAGTATCTTGATCTGTCCGACACCGCGCTCCTTCCACTCCTTGTTGGCGGCGTCGAAGCGGAACAGCTTGGCGCGCTCGTTGAACAGCGACGATTCGTTCTCCTCGCCGGTCGTGACAACGATCGCATCGGGCAGCGGCACGATCGGCTCGTAGTGCGGGTCGTACTCGCCGTCTCCTTCTCCCCCCCCGCCGCCGCCAGCGCCCTCTTCGTCGTCCGACTCCGTTCGGGACTTGTCGGCCCGCTTCGGCGGCGGCTTGCCGGCCGAGCCGAAGACGGGCGCGCCGGCGCCCAGGAACGAGAACGAGCTGTCGCCTGGACAGGAAAACGGAGAATCATCGACGGAATTGACAGGTTCAGCCCAAGGATGGTAAACTAGAGTAGGATGGTTCATTGCCATAAGACGCAATGTTGGCACATCGAGCGACGCGATCGTGACGTCACTGGCGGCCCTCAAGCTTTGTTTACATTTATGTTTCGATATTCATACTGTGGATTGTGGCTGTACAAATTGTTTTTTTTAAACAGAGTTCTTCAATAATTGTAGGTATAATCAAATTACTCAGAAGATTTAGTAGTGTGGATAAATATTAATAAATTATTACATCACCTCCATTGAAAAGTGTGTAGTGTTTATGAAATCATTTCAATTCCATATACCATCTGATAACCAGTATGCCAGGTAGCAGATTTGCTATTTTTGGGCGAAAACCAAGAGGATTCCAGTATTATTTACCACATATTTCCAAAAGGCACTGATTTTGTTTGAGATACTTATTTGAAAAGGTGGATGAGTTGTGAACATGCAGATGTTGTGAATCCTGATACAAGTCGCATACATCAGAGCTGTGATTTGTCCAACCAAATTTAAGAAAGAGATCTACAAAATGGGTAGATGAAAATGTGTTATGAAAAAGGAGTACCTATTCTCATTATTTTATGATGTTCCATGTAATCAGATTCAGGAATTTTGTATACTTCGAGCTATAATGAGGATATAAAAACCTGCAAATAAAGAAACAACCTGGATTGCATCTATAGTAGAGTCCAATGTATAAATGAAGAGAATAGTCACCTAATGAGAAAATCGAAATTGATGTCAATATATTTATATACCTATTATGTATAATGTAAGGTACCCATAATTCAAATTAAAGAATGTATTTTATTTTCACCATTCACTGATAATTGTTAAACTTGATAAAATAGGTAGGTATATCAATTTCAATTCAAACTATGAACTTTCAATAACCTGTGCATTAAATAATATATATGCACACATACATATTACATGCATCATTGATCAGTATCTATGAATTCTTCATTGAAATTTCATTGAATTTTTGTGAGTCAAGGAGTTTTTGCTCAAAAAAATTACCAATATTTAATATCATCAATAATCAATATGTATCGATTATAAAAAGGTACATCACAGTAAAATTACTTTTAATGCCCATTTAGTGATATTCAGCATTAATAATTTTGAATTCAGGGCCGTTGACTACGTCATCGCGCGCCTTCGGAAGCCACGCCTTTTGGACGAAAAAATCGCTTGAATGAACCATCCTTCTCTAGTTTACCATCCTTGGGTTCAGCCAGCTTTGAGAGAAAAAATATGTCTGCCCTACAGTGGCTTAATAGGCTACAGTGACGACAACGGAATGTCATCTTTTCTATTGGTTGTTTCAAGGTCGACGTAAATCCGCCATGTTTAGGCTAAATTTGTGATAGAAGCATTGGAAATATCATGTTTTTTGTCAAATTCTTGTATATTCGTGGCTTTTGAATGAAGAATCGCTTGGAATTCGACATTCCCAGGTAAGTCCCTCAATCCTATCCAATATCGAGTATTTCTTTTGGGTATTAAGTGAAACTGGAGACAAGTTTATAATATGAAAATAAACAACAAACAATTCTGAAAATATCCTCATTTAAGATAGTTGTATAGTTCCTATATCTGTGTTAATATATATTATAATCATCAATATTATGAATATTATGAAAGTTGTGAATTATTTCACAAAAAGTTTATCTAACCTACAATATAGTGTTTGATGTGCATATTTTCAAGTGGTATAATTTTTAGGTAGTAAAATTCAAGAATGCCTGGATGTTCAGCTTTCAACTGTACAAACTCTGCAGCTAAAGGGTTTTTGATGAAAACTTTTTCCAGAGACCCAGCTAGAATAAAACTTTGGACAGCCAAAGTTATGCGAGATAACTGGCAACCAACAAACTATTCAGTTTTTTGTGGTTTTGTGTGTTATACAATATTGTTCCATATTCTATATGTTCACTATGAGGGGGATATGTGGGAACAAACTCTTCTTGCCATGATTTAGAAAATAAAATGAAAACTCGTTTTTTGAACTTAAGGTTGAAGATAGCAAGTAAAAAAAGATTGTCAATAAAGTCAACAATTATGGCAGTAAATATATGAGAAAATGAAATGAATGTATGTGTCCAACTTATATTATTGTGTCGATTATTTTATATATGTATTTATCATTTCAAAATAAAATGAATGTATTGTCAAGTGGTATCTGTTATTTATTTCTTTTACATGTCCTTAAAATAAGGTAAGTAGAATGTAGAAGAATATTTCAAGTCATACATATAATCAATCCATCATTCTCATATTATATAATTCGTCGTTTAACTCGAATACCAGTTCAACTCTGATCAATTAAGTTAATTTGGGAATGTAACGTTGTGTGGAAGCATCGTTTGAAATTCGTATTTACCGCGAATAATTCAAAATTTTGAATTACCCGCGTTATATTCGCATTCTCGAAATTGAATATTACATCATTTATAAGGTATAAGTCATTGAAAAATTAATCACAATAAAGATAGTATAATAGTACATCATGATCAGAATTTTATCACGATAAATTATAGTCCAATTCCACAAAAATCGTGAATTTTGTGTTTTCCTCCTATAATACCCATAGAAAATTTGCCTAAACATGGCGGCCGCTAGCCCATTGGCGTCACTGTAACCTATTAAGCCACTGTAGTCTGCCCTAGTGTTGTCTTTGTCGTCAAGATTGCAACTTTGAATAATTAAAATGTTACGATTGAGACGTAAAAAAGAAGAAGACTCATATATAACCTTAATATGATTGGTTTGTTTTTCTTGTAGTTTGTTTTCGTTTTTCCGTTTATTTAGAATATTTTGTTAGCATTGTTAGCTTATTATTGTTAAATGATTTCAAACACATTATAAATGTGTTATAACATTTTCGTTATTTCAAGTTGCAATCTTGATGGAAAAGACAACACTAAGTCAGACTCTCTCAGAGCTGGCTGAACTTGTCAATTGGTGTGGTTGATTGCAAACTCGCACTTTGATTTGTCCGTTTGAGATGAGCATAGTTGAGAATCCACCCAACAATTTGGTGAATATAAAATCATTCTAATTTATATGTGTTCAACTCTCAAATGAATAAAAAACAGACTGGTATTTTCCATCCATTTCATGAGACTATCATTCGGACCAACTCGCCATTTTCGTGTTTCGAACGAGTTTCTCAGATTCATGACGTGGTCATACGTGTTGTCGTATTATCGTTGTCAAAGCGTTGATTTGTCCGTTTTTTATCGATTGATTCACTTATCCGTGAATTTAAATACAGGGTCACTCACGGTCGATGGTACCTTAGACGTTTACCTTAGACGTTCACATCATTCTGAAAATTTGGTTTCTCAAGTAGTTGCTCTTGGTCTATCGATCTAAAATATTTTCAGCAATGCAGCGTTGCCGCTTATACCAGAAAGTAGCACCATCTTTGTTATTTCAAATGGGTCACCCTGTATTTTATTTCATTTTTAGATTCTTCCTGAAGAGCTGATTTCGTCGATACATCATACTTGGGGTATAGCGCGAAAGATTGCAGAGATATAGGGTGTGAAAAATCGAGATTTTTCAAATTTAGGAATTTTTTGTGCCAAAACTATCCATTCTTGCTCAAAACGGCTTACATGTCCCTATCTCAACTTTCCATTTACTATCGATTGATATTTAATTGAAACAAATACGGGTGGTTCAAAATTTTGAGTTTTGTATCACCCTCTATTCGTTTCTATTAAATGTCAGTAGATAGTAAATGAAAAGGTAAGATAGGGACATGTGAGCCGTTTTGAGCAGAAATGATTAGTTTCGACACAAAAAATTCCTAAAGTTGAAAAATCTCGATTTTTCACACCCTATATCTTTGTAATCTTTCGCGCTATACCCCAAGAATGATGTATCGACGAAATCAGCTCTGCAGAAAGAATCTAAAAATGAAATAAAATACAGGGTGTTCCATTTGAAATAACAAAGTTATTGCTACTTTTTGATAGAAGCGGCAACGCCGCAACGCTGAAAGTATTTTAGATCGATAGAACAAAACTGAGTACCCAAGACTCCAAATTTTCAGAATAATCCTACGTCCCGTTCTCCGTAAACGTCTAAGGTACCATCGACCGTGAGCCCCTGCCTGTATATTGCTCTTCACTTGAAATATTATAAAATTGCTTTATTCGTGGTAGAAAGCAGGTTTCTGGGATCAAAGTGTCAATAGTGTCATTTCATTGGTGAGTGCCATAGTCGTAGGTTCGGGAATGGAATAATGTGGAATAATGCATGGATATTCATTCTATTCAAGATGATGAATATTTTCAGTTGATCGAAATTGTATTTTACAGATTTCCTTCTGGTAGAATATAATGCAAGTGAAAATGATGAATATAATATGTTTTGAAGAATCAATTCGTGTTATATTTCTGTGGTTTTTACCGTCTGAATATTTGCTTCCATAAATTTCATGTCGCACGACTATTAACAAGAAGTATCAACATTACCGCTCGCTCTCCTTCACTCTCCCCGATACCAAGAGAGATAGTTAGTTCTTGCTTTCAAACAATGTAATGCATTAGAGATAGGAAGGGCCAGTCTATGTATTTTATTCATCTGAGGTTCAACTCATACATCTATTAACTAGAAATATTGATAATGAGGACAGACTATCTGAAGCCCAAACAAGAGTGCCAATGGCAACGATGAATTTCTGCGCATGCACCAAAATAAAAGTAGATGATGACAGTCAAGGGCGACTCTCTTAGTGTTATTTCTCTCTTATGTCCTCGCGGCTACACAAATTGGAAATTATCGTATATCGGGCATCTCTTTTGCGCTCTTTTTCAAACAAGCAGGTTATATCTGTGTTTTGTCGATGTGAATTTCCTCGTTTCTCGTTTTTTTTTTCGATTGCGTGTTTTGTGTTTCGTTAGTTCATAGTTGTTCAGGTAATACTATTCGTAATTTAAATTCAAGACTGTCGTAAATATGTCCAGTGTCGGTATACAGATCGTGTCCAGCCTCTAGGTTATCTTCCACGATTCCAGAAATCAAGACACAATGGAAATGGAAGTGCCATCAATGATTAACAAAATATTGCAAAGTTTAGGATAATTTATATGCCTACTATTATTTCGATCTTGATTTATTCATTCTTTCAAATCTGAGAGGAGTGGTCCTGCATTAGAAGATCTCTGATTACTCTGTATACTTATGCAAGAACTCGGATATGTTTGAAATGACATTATTTATTTACATATAAGGTAAATTAGTGATAGTGAAAATAGTGATATGAGTCACTTTCCAAATAATAAAACGTATATTGAAGTTTCCATACGTGATCTTAGGAGAATATTCTTGTTACTTTCACACGAAATAAATACCTGATTTTTTGCTGAATGCCGGTGGCGCATCCTCCGAAGTATTCGCAGCCAATGAAGCGAAAGTCAGCCCGGTGTCGCACTTGAGCACCAGCTCATCATCCTCTTTCAACTCCGTGGTACTCTTGTTCACCACCTCGTCCCCACCGAGTTCCGACTTCGATCCCAAGCCACCGAAACTGGTGGATCCGAAAATGGTGGACGAGCCAGGCTTGGAGAAAATGCTGCCGCCTCCAAATGCCGCCCCAGCATTCTGACCGAATATGCTGGCAGTGGTCGTGGTGACAGAACCACCTCCAAAGACGTTTGCTGTCGTCGTGGTGGTGTTTCCAAAGAGCGGCTTACTCGCCGAACCGAAGATGCTGGTAGTACCACCGAAAAGAGGAGTAGTTGTGGTGGTGGTACCACCGAAAAGAGGAGTAGTTGTGGTGGTGGTACCACCGAAAAGAGGAGTAGTTGTGGTGGTGGTACCACCGAAAAGAGGAGTAGTTGTGGTGGTGGTACCACCGAATAGAGGAGTAGTTGTGGGGGCACCGCCGAAAAGAGGAGTAGTTGTGGTGGTACCACCGAATAGAGGAGTAGTTGTCGCAGTACCACCGAAAAGAGGAGTACTTGTAGTAGTAGTACCGCCGAAAAGAGGGGCACTTGTAGTAGTACCGATACCGAGAGATTTCGAGGATTCGGAAATGTTTGCGCCCTTTCCGAACGCAGGTTTGTTACCGGCAGTAGAGTTTCCGAATGCTGAGGTTGTGGTGGGGGTAGCACTGGTAGAATTGCTGCTGGAAGTGCTGGTTTTACCAACCGGAGTGATAGTCACAGCTCCCCCAAAGATGTTGACGTTTTTAGCCGCGGAAGAGGGACTGCTGAACAGACTGTTGGAGTTGCTGAATAATCCGCCAGAGCTGGCGTTGAACAGATTTCCGTTGGTGGTTGCGGCTGATTTCGGAAAAACGCTGGGCGAAGATTGGGCAAAAGTGGAGGTGAACGAGAACGAAGCGATAGGCGTATCTTTCGATTTATCGGTGTACATCAGAGGTTGAGAGAGCACATCCCGGACAGACCCTGAACCGGGCGCGGAATTAGCGGTCGAATTTTGGGGGGTGAAAGTGAACAAGTTACTTTTGGGTGTCCCAAACACAGATCCACCCGTGGAAGGGGTTACGTTGGTCTTGGGCGTTCCCCAATTCGAGGTGGCGGATTGGTTCACCGAAGAAGCTACCGACGATTTTTTGTCGCCAGCGAATAATTCTTTGAGGTATTCATCGTCTTTTTTGCATTGCTCGCATTGACAGTCGGGGAGTTGTTTGTAGGAAAAGAATTTTGGGGGGAGGCCGAGCCTGAGGGCTTCTTTTTCTTCTTCGGGGGTGACTGTTGTCTCCGATACTAGTTCAACTTCACCGTCGCTTTCTTGCTCAACAGAAGCGGTTGCTGAAAGAAATAACGCTTTGAATTGATATAAATCAATTGTGAAGCTAAGCAAGCAATAATTGATCACATTAACTTCAAAAACTGTTCTAGGATGAATTAGGTGTTATTTAAGGAAACCACATAACCTTTAGGAATCATTTTATTTTTATTGCTTATTAACTCGATAAATTTCAAATATCACAGAACAACAAGTATTTATTTATTCAATTGAGGAATGAGAATCATATACATGACATACATACAAAATTTACATTAAGTAAAAACAACGCCAATGGCCAGAGAAGATGAATTAACAAACATGATGAAAACTGATTATCTTGATATTTCACAGAGTTACATAATGATCTGATTTAGATAAGTTAACACATTTTATATTAAATCAGAGATTATTTCGTCCAAGATCTAACATTCGCATTTATTTATTTTTCTGTTAGCATATGGGTTCAATCAACATTTAAGGGTAGTACAATAAAATTCGTATTTGCACATTCTTTTTTCATTAAAGAAAGTTTAGCAAGACTGCTATTACAGGTGCGTTAAATGGTTGAAAATGCTGAATCATTCTATCTACAGCTTGTTTCCTCACTATTCTTTTGAAATGTCAAGAAAGTTACGAGGGGATAAAGAGATAATTGTAAACGATACCATTTTCCCTGTTGATTATTGAATGATCCTTTCGATAAAAAATCATCAGAAGATAATATAATGACATCATGCGCGTTTTTTGCCCAAAACAACACAAACACCCAAGGCCAAAACCGCCAACCCACAATACAACACCATATCGCTTGAGACCGCAAAGGACTTGTTAACGGAAAAATCGACGCTGTCAACGTGTTTACCTTCATCCCCGGCGGCTGAACCTTTCAGGGCGTCGGCGATGGCTTTCTTGAATTGCTGCGCGATCTCGGCAGTCTTGAATTTGACGCAAAACTGCGTGGGAGCGATCTCGCCCTCCGAGTAGTCCGCCGTGTGGAACATCCAGGATTTGTCATCCTTCTGGATGTATTCGACGGAGCTGTTGAGTATGTGGTTCAGGCATATTTTGAAGATATGCTCGCGACGCATGACCACCCTGAAAGGAAAGTGTGGAAACTCGAGCAGTGTTAACAACCAAATTGGTGGCCAGTTGAGTGAACTCATTGCAATCTTGACAAAAAAACACGTTTGCATGTGGAGTTGTGTCTTTCATTTTTAATGATTCCTCGGTGATATCGTATTTACATTCTTTCTTTTCATCTGTCAGTCGCACATTTCAAACAATCTTATGATTGCCTCTTGCCTAAATTACTTCTTCCAAATTATCATGAATCTTATCGAAAGTTGATCGTCTCATCTTTCAATTTCAATACCTTTGATTGCTTCAAATTCATCACATCTCGTTTGAGATACACCGGCAACAATGGCGATTTGTTTCGTAACTGAGGGGGACAAATTTGACATTTGGTCGATTCTGAAAATGTACATTTGAGACCTAACCGTATGTTGATTACATTTTATGAATATTTTGATCACTATTTTTCAGTGCCTGTGTTTCTGAGAAATATTCAAAGATAGAGACTACGGAAAAATCTTGCGCTATTTATGATAATGAACAAAATCGATCCATATGTAAGTATTTCATAGGCATAGATGAAAGAACGATTCATATTGAAGACATACTTCTTGCTATTATTGAATATTTTTCACGATTTTTATGATTATTTAACAGAAATAGCTTCAGATATGCTAGCGCAACTACATTTTCCGATTTCAAGTTGTTTCAAAATCGACCAATCAAAGTTTCACACATTCGGAGATGAATCGAAAAAGATTCTGATATTTTCATAAAAAAAAGTAAGATGTTGATAGAATCAAAACCTTCTTAGCATTCCTTAGAGTATTGAAATTCTTACCTCAATTTTCCATTATCTCTTCTCTTCAATATCTTGATATCCCCCAAACCTCTTTCCTTCCATTCACCACCAACAAATCTGAACAGTTTCGCCCTGTGACAATACAGGACGTCTTCCTCTTCCTCTCCAGTTTTGACGTCCACTTTATCGGGCAAAGGAATAACCGGTTTGAAGTAAATGTTGTCCTCTTCTTCTTCGACATAGCTCCCGTCCGATTCTTCCTCACCCTTCATAATAAAAAATTTATACAGGGTGCTTACCAAGTGGCCTATCAGGCGTTAACGGACAAATAATGATGAAAAATATCGAAATTCTCTACTCGAATTTGTAATCTTTATTGCATTATATACTTTAGCTGTAAACTTGTATCAATTGTATCAGTGCCCTCTGGCAAAAAATAACCAATATATTTCGGAATATAATACTTCCATCTTATCTAAAGGAAAATAGTTTTTTTGGATTAAAAAATGAAATTAAATGTTTGAGAATTCAAAAAATTCAGAGAACTATTTGAATATGACAATATTCGTTTTACAGTGAGTATAAAACATGCAACACAAATGGAAAAAATCTTCATTTGTGATTTGAGGAATAATAAATAGTCTTGAAACTCTATCAGATATACCGAGTGATATTCAGTTTCTTAAAAAAAATTCTCAAGATTAGCCAAATCTCAAAATACATTTTTTGAAAGATAAGTAACATTTGGAAAGTAATTTATTGCTAGAGATGGATGATTAGTTCTTACTAGTCATTTGAATCGGAATCTCAGTCATATTATATTAAAAACAAAAATAAAAAAAAATATGCATGAAGACGAATTTACTTACAACGCTTTTTCATTTATCTGTTACTTTCTTTTACTGTCAATAGAAATTATTTTCTTTCAAGGATTTTTATACCTTCATTTCCTTAAAGCTCTTCTGCGATTTGTCACACAAATCGTCTACTACATTCAAATAATGCCAATAAATTATGTACTCGTATTTTTATGTCATCGTTCAAGTTTTTGTTAGATAACAAGAAGAAATTATCCGTTGACAGAATCGCGCGTGCGCAAATAATATTTTCACTAAAATTTTCTTCGAAATATGACAGTTGGTTTCTCTCAAATAATAGTTGATGAGAGATAAAAGTGAGTTTGTGTGCATAAATGGTGAAATGTAAATACTGAGTGAAAACGATATTGATTGAAATTAGTGTAAGGATCCGCCTTGAATTTAATGAACTTCAAGGAATAATAGACAGTTATCAATGGTTTCGCCAATCATTACATCGCTGAGTTCATCCTATAAAACAAACGGAGTTTTTGAATCAATTCCTGATGTAATTGATTCAAAAAAATCAAAAACTCGATTAGGTATTGCAGAATTTCACGAACATTTCAATATTGCTTCAATCTGATTCAACGGTTTATTATTTCCCCTAATTCAATTTCGTAATCAACTCATTTCTCTTCGTTGTTTTCTTATGTGTCCTTCTACAAACACGTATGTTTTTCAATGATCAATATGTCATACTAATAAACAGCGGCACGCCATAAAAAACACCACCCACCTGCCCCGAGCTCGCCCTCCTGGGCGACCTGGCCTTGAACTCGAAGTCGTGCTTCTGCGGCGAGCCGAACACGAACTTCGAGTCGCCCGACTGCGGCTGGGGCGGCTGCACCACCACCGGCGCCGCCTTGAAGTTGAACGTGTCGCTGGTGGGCGGGCGGAAGGTAGCCGCGGGCGGCGCCGCCTCGGGGGCGGCGCCCGCCCCGAACGAGAGGTGCGCGGACGGTCGTGCGCCGAACGACGGCTGGGCAGCCGATGCAGCCGGCATGCCGAAGGTGAAGGTCTGGCCTGGCGTGCTCAGGTCTATGCCTTCAATCGGAGAGGATGGTTTTTTGAGATGAAATACGGAGAATAACGCACAATGATGAAGGTTGATTTTTATAAAACAATATGTGAGCTGGGTTTCTAGATGTAAACAGATGAGTTCATTCTAATCTGTATTCATGTTGAAATGAAAGACAATATTGCTCGTAGACAAAAGGCGAGACAAAAAACGCATAAATTTTATACAAACCTGCTCGTAGTTGAAATGTAGTGGTAAATAGCATATATTATAGTTCTTCATAGAAAATATGTAATATTCGAATAAACGCCGCTCTAAAGATGGAATCATACAACATAAACTTAAACTAAAATGAATAAAAGATTAACATAGATTTTCAAATAAGAAAATTTGGTCTTCATGCAAAATCAACTAAAATAATTCAGAATTTTAGTCGTCACTGTATATGAATGTTTCTGTCATGAATAAACGAAAATAGTTATCACAAAAATGATATACTGATATAAATATTCTCAACAAAAAACAACCAAATCATAAAATGACAAAATTAATAAAAGGTAAGAATTCAGATCCACATGACTACAAGCAACGCGATTCGAATACACCAATTTGAACTATTTCGATTTTTCGGTAGATTCGAATTGATAAAGGCGGTATTGACCAAACATACTAACCTATCAGTATTTTTTTAAAAAATTTTTTTGAATAAAGAAAAATTGAACGCGCTGTCGCAATATATTTATCCAATGAGACTTATCTAGCCTGGACGTATAACCTATCAGGGAGAGCCTAGATCACTATTTTCAGTACATTTTTGAGAAAGGAAAATATAATTGAACATAAAAAAACAAGATCAGATATTTGAAAGATTACTACTAGCAGTGCTCTCTAACTACTGGGATCCCGGTCAAATAGATAGATGAGGTTGGAATCCGGGCGTATGATAAAAAAAATCCGACTAGGAATGGGGAAGTTTCCGAAATTCAGATTTTCATTCCAAGTTGAAGTTTATGACAATTTATCGAATACGTATTTTTTATTTACCTCGTGCTATCAAATTTTACTTAGAAATAAAATGTAGTCACAGCTCCTCCACCATTCTGATGACGTACTAATTAGAAGAGCCTTGACAGAGATGGATAGATATTTTCATCATTGTCTAACGCACGCTAGCACTTTTGCGCCTGTACACAGTTGCCGGAAGTATCGATATGACTAAATAGTCGGTCGGATATTCTGCATTAACATCTTGGTATTGCAATGATATCTAATGTATCAATTGTTCAATAATTCTCTTCTTTGGAGACTTCGTGTTTGATAGCTGTTTACTCATTGATCTTGAATGACATGTATTAGTTATTTGGTTTACTCATATTGTTAAGAAATATTATGAATAACGCCCGGCAACGCTATGAAACATCATTTTCTAACGCGCTGGGTGATAGTTCAGAACTTTTTACGTCACAACTCGGCACGGTTTCTACAGTGTTCAAACAGCAACTTTTCTTTGGGAATTTATTTTGGAAAAAAATATCCACATATCGGCGCTTTCCACATCATGAGTTTTATGAGCGACCCTCGAATACCAACCTTTCTTTGCTTCTTTCTTGGGCACAGAATCGTCCTTGGGCGCATCGCACGACTGACAGTGCAGCACCTCCGCATTGTTTCTGACCAAGCACTCGCGGCACTCCCACGAACCAATCTTCGGCTTGAAAGCGTCCCCGAAACCAACAGTTGAACCTTCAGGTTTAGCGAGGGGTTTCGAGTCGATCTTGGGCGCCAGAGGTTTACTCGGAGGGGTACCGAAACTGAAACTCAGTCCCGGAGTGTCCAGGTTGACGCCTTTGGGAGCCGGCTTATTGGAGGTGTCAGCTGTACCTGAATATTTTTGAGATGCAATTGATGTTGGATATCGACTGAAGAATTTTCTATAACGTTGATGCAACAGCATGCCATTTATATAAGTAGGAACAAAGCAGAGATTAGTCATCCGAAAAAACTATAGGTATACATATTTCATAAAAATCTTCAGGTAATGATCTTGATCAAGTGATGGGTATTCTTAATTAGCACTAGCCTTCCGAAACCCTGGGTTTATCAGCCAAATATCAGTTGGTTGAAAATCCACATCCAGATTTCAAGTCACTAAAATCAATTATTTGGATCAGCAGATAGTACAATAGTATATTACACAACAAGTGTGGAAAGTGACATATTTCACACGAGTAGTCGTTTAGCACGAGCCGCGTAGCGGTGAGTGCGGAAACGTAACGAGTGAAGGAAATGCACTTTCCAACGAGTTTTGTACACTATTTTTCCTACTACTCCGAATACTTTCATTTCGCGGGAGGTCTTGTCAAAAATGTAACTTGATATTGACACCAGCGTATATAAACATCCTTGACACCATTCACCTGCTAGCGCCAGTAATCACGCAACCAGGAATACATAACTATAGAAGTATGTAGTTCGCAAGCGCGTACGAGTTACTCGAGTTAGTGCGTCCTTGACTCTTTGCAAACATCTGTGATACCAAAGAATCTTCTCGTTGGTGATACTGTGATATCAATGTGATGCAAGCAGCAAGCCGCGCATAAAACTGTAGCCATACTCTTTTGAATGATCTAACCCACTGTCATCAACATCGAAATAGTTCCAGCAAATAGTATAGGTTTCAGTTTTAAAGTGAATTCAGAGATAATGTATCAGACACATTGAAATTAATAGATAAAGAATTCTCGGTTTAATTCAAAACGAGACAGAAATTTCAATAAATAATATGAATTTGATTTGAGAACGCTTATATTGACAGTGCCTTCACAATATACCTAATTATTTCTATATCAATTCAGGCGATCGTTGTGATATTTTTCATATCAACACTAGTGCTTTTTTTCTTTCAATTAAACAATACCATGGTGATATGAGCTATTTTCTGAATAACAAAACAGTGTGATTATTGACGTTTTCATACGTGGTCGTAGGAAAAAGATTTTTCATGTCATCACTTATTCTGGTTTCTAGTGTATACCAGTGTTAGGTAGGAAAATAGTTATACTTCTTGAAAAAAAGTCAGATCAAGATTTATTCTTAACAGATATGTAAAATCATGAGTACTCAATAATAACAATGTATCAAGAAGGTTTTCGTTTTGTGTAGCTGAAGATAAATAAAAAATATACCTTCTTTTGGAGTCTCGCAGGAGGCACACTTGGCTTTTTCACTGGGGTTCCTGATGTAGCAAACCTTGCACTCCCAGCTGCCCTCTGCCGGCTTGAAGGCGTTCCCCCAAGAATCCGACGCCGGCTTTTGCCCGAAAGAGAAACCAGCGCTCGGTTTTGCCTCGGGAGTCTTCAAGCCAAACGAGAACCCGGGCCCCGATTCGCCGGTCTTGTTGCCCGATGTGCCGCTTTTTGGGGTGTCGCAAGCCACGCACTGGTTGGTTTTACCTTGGAAGAAAAAACTCAGCTGCATCAAGGGCTCGGGGATCACGACTTACACAAAAAAGTTGACGTTACAATTTGCTAAAAATGTAAGACACTTATTGAAAAAATAACCATTAAACTGTAAAAAATCTTCTAATACTCAGTAGTCGGTCTACCTCTGAAAAGAAGTATTTTGGGTCGAGAATGCAGAAACTTTAAATGGGAAAAATTTCATGATGCTATTTGACTCAATTTTGTAGAGGACAAAAATTGACGAATCCTCATGAAATTATTGTTAAAAAAAAAACTAGTATTATATGTCTGTTGTCTAGAATGACTACTGAAAATATAAAAAATTTTCAAAATACACCAATTTACAATTTTTATTGCCGTGGATTATAAATCTAAAATTTAGGAAACTGCCCAAATTCAACCTGAGTGGCACTCGAAAAATTGACAGCCTGTTGTATAAGATTTTCCCCAAACACTTTTTTTGTTAAAAACCCCTGATTCATCTCTGGTTTGCAAATTAAATGAGTTTATATGGTCTTAAGCGATTCCCATATTGCTGGAAGAAGACATTAATCATCAAGATAATACATAAAAAAAGCTAAGTCGACATATGATTACACTCTCTATCGCGTTACTATTGTTACGGACTGTGCTGTGTTCCGAGAATACCGGAAACCGTTATCTCGACGGCTGCGATTTATGGCCTCGCGATAACATCGGTCGCCGACGTACCCTATAATTAGCGGACATTAGCAGATGATTCATTGCCGGTAACTTTTAGAAGTTCCTGTAATTTCTGGAGAATGAGTGATTTCACTAAAATGAATGTTTCGTACCTATATAAAGGACCGCAGTGTCACGGACAGCAAGCAAGCAAACATGAAGTTCATAAAAAAAGCTAGTATTGTGAACATAGAGACTTATAGCGATCAATAAGTGTTTTGGAATTGTTATTCGAGGGTTCAGTGAAATAAATTGTTCAGTGTTTGAATTAACGAACCCAAGTAGAAATATCGTAACACTATAATATGAAGTTGTTTAAATTATCGTAATAATGTCATGCTCTGATGTTTTTGAGTAAAATATATTTCGAATTATTTCCCTCTGATTTTCGATAATATCTTCATTCCTAGATCACTTCCGACCATTCACACTAGTGAAGACATCACAAAACTCGTCCTTCATTCAGACAACATCGCAGAACACTCACCCTCATTGACAATGTAGCAGACCTTGCACTCCCAGCTGCCCTTGACCGGCTTGAACTTGTCCCCAAAGCTGGTCGACCTCGGCCTCTGTTCGGGCTTGTGGTGCTTGCCGCTGACCTTGTTGTCCTCACCGAGCGACGTCTGCGCCGTTTGCAGCGTCTGCAGGAACTGCTCGGCCTGCTCGACGGTCTTGAAGCGCGCGGTGAACGTCTCGGGCGTGAGCACGCCCTCCGAGAAGTCGTGGGCGTGCCAGAAGACCGCCTTCGGGTTGGATGCGTTGATCTTGAACGACATGGTCTTGAGGACGGCGTGGTTGCAGCACACCTTGTGCACCTGGTCGCGCCGCATCAGCAGGCGGATCATTTCGTCTTTGAGTACCTGGAACGATGGAAGTCAGAGAGTCTGCTACCGGCTGAGAATCTTCAGGAAAGTTCCTGATTCAATTCAATTCTTTATTGTTTTCCAAGATATATACAGTGTCCTTCATAAAGTCCGCATCATATGGGAAAAGCTTTAATTAATGATTTATTTTTAAATTCGACTTAGGCGTGCTTTGAAAAATATGAAAAATGACCTACTCGGATGTGGTCACGTGACTTTCGCTACCTGTCAAAAGTAATATTTTTTCAAAGTAATCGCTGAAAATAGGCTAGGTTAGATAAAAGTAAAGAAGTTTTATGATGTTTCGAATTTTGACGTTGGTATCATTTTAATACTGAAAAAATCCACTTAAATGAATTCTTATCCTACATGCTTGAAGATACGTCAATTTTGCATCAAAAATGACAGAAATGTTAACCAGTAATTCTCATTTTCTTGAGAAAAACATATTTTTCGGATGATTCGTGATTGAAAGTTAGTCGCATATTAGAGCTACTGGTGTGAAACAGTTTTGTCGAAGTTACAAATTTTTTAATGTTCCAGAAGTTTTGTAATTATCAAAAAAAAAATGGCAAAAAAGTGACATTTTTTGAAATTTCAATAAACAAGCCTATTTTCAGCGATTACTTTAAAAAAATATTACTTTTGACAGGTCGCGAAAGTCACGTGACCACATCCGAGTAGGTCATTTTTCATATTTTTTAAAACACAACTTAACGCCCAAGTCGAATTTCAAAATAAATCATTAATAAAAGTTTTTCCCATATGATGCGGACTTTATGAAGGACACTGTATAATATATATACAAATTTCTGGGAGAGAAAGAAAATACCTAAATTAGTATGGTCACAATTATTATTAATAGCATGGGTTAATTATTTCTTTATAAAATCAGATAGGACTTTGGTGTTAGCATGGCTTAGGTTATGCAATGAGAAGAGTTTATAATTCGTTAGAAAAGAATGACTCTAGGGCCTGACAGCAGCAAGAATGAGACAGGTATATTCTTGAGTCTTCGGTTTTCTTGATTCTAGAAATATTGTTACTAAACTACGCAACACTAATTACGTCGCACCCCGAAATTTTGCCCCTGTTTAAATTTGAATAACTTTTTTCTTCTATGAACAATTTGAATTATGTTTGCACTGTTCGCTAGCTCAGTCCTTCAGCTATAATCTCGTACTTCTTTGATACATGAGGTTATTTCCATAAAATTGCTACAGGATGTTTTTTTTATTGCGCAAAATTTCGAAATTTTCAAAAGGATCCCAAATGAAGAAAAACAGTTTTTTTTTCAACTTCAACAGCAGAGGCATGAAGATTATCTCATTACCTTTGGCCATTTCCAAAATTGTCTTCTTATCACTTTTCTTTACAGAGTGATCTCAAAAAATCAATTTTTTGGTTTTGCAGTCATAACTTTTTTCCTCTTCAACCGATTTTCAAAATCTCAGGATCATTTTGAAGCTGAAACGTTAGATGAACAGACATGAAGATTAGAATTGACTAAAAATAAATATTAGAGATCAAGGGTTTCTGCAAAGGTGACCCAAATCTTAATCCCCCTCGAAATCCCGATTAAAAGAGAAAAATTATCCAAAACGTTGTTTGATCTAAACGAAAATATCACCACCAAAATACTGATTAGCCCCTCCCCCCCCAAAATTTTTTCTGCGGGTAAAATTTTTGCTGGTCAAACGGTTAGATATATTGGTGAACATATTTCACCTAACCCGGAATCAGATATTAAAAAAAATAAAATTCTTTCGCCCCCCTCGCCCCCTTGGGGTACAAATGAAGGGGAAGGAGATTTTTGTGATTTTTTTACATATAATTTTCGTGAGTTTCGTACAAAACTACTAAGAATCGCCCAAACTCGAGTTCTCCAAGTATCATAGTTTGATGTACAGGGCGAAAAAATGTTATTTTTCAGAATCGAGACAAGCGGTACCCATAGCTGTGTTCAGCGGAAAAAGTTGATCAAAGTGATAAAAAAATTTGTTTCATAGGCGTACGTATTAAATTTTTTTTGGGGGTCTAAAAAATTAAATTCTTTGAAAAATCCAAAACATGATGGAACACTTTGTATATGGGGGTGAGGAGGTTACCCTGAAATTTTGTTGTATTCAGATTTTTGACATGGAACACTTATTTTCGCAACTGTCAAGTGTCAAGTTTTTCCCCAGATTTTTCCCTAAATCTGTCAAATGTCAAAATCCGCCATGATAACTTTCTATTCTGGGAAGGGTCAATTGATAATAACATCTCAATTCACTTTGATGGAAATTAGTCTGGAACTATTTCTACTACATGTCTGATGATATTGATATTGCACTTATTTTTCTTGGATTCTTAGAATTTTAAAAATGTTCATTAGGTGAGATCAATACACCTATGGTAGAGACGACCCCTTTTCGATATTTCCGCTCACTTTTGAGTTGAGATTCAAAAGCGTCGAAGGCTACTTTGTTGACAAAAAAAAAAAAGTACCACGCACCTTCATGACCCCCACGCCTCGCTCCTTCCACTCCTTGGCCTCGCCGGCGGTGTCGTAGCGGAACAGCTTGGCGCGCCCCTCGAACAGCACCTCCGAGTTCTCCTCGCCCGTCTTCGCTTCCACCAGGTCGGGCAGCGCGATCACCGGCTCGAACTCGGCCGTCGGCACGAACTCCTCCGCGCCGTCGGAATGTGCATCTGCGGCGTCGTCGGCGTCAGGCGGCGGCCGTGTCAGGTCCAGCGATATCACCAGCGGTGAGAAGGTCGACGGCTCGGCCGGTTTGAACAATGAGCCGCCTAATGAAATAATTTTTTTCACTTAGAAAAAAAAAATGTGGCAGTCAATAATGATGATATCAATATTGATTTCTTTCGAAATACAGCTGTATGTACAAAAACAATTATAAAACAATATATCTTAAATATAATTTTATATCCAAATAGTTCTCTAAAACTTCCAAATTCTCAATCGACCAACATATAATTACATTTTTGAAATCAAAATTACAGGATAAATAACTTTTTTGTGGTTATATCTGAAATATACCAGGTGTTACTCAGGAGTAGTTCACTCTAACTTTTTTGTACCTCCTGATGAACTCGGTGAGTTCACTTATTTCAATAGAAAATCACATTGTGAGTTCAATGATACCACATTTTTCACTTTTTGGCAATTATCATCCTTGAATTTTAAATTTAATAAAATCGTAATTTTGATGTTAAATATCAATTGTGTGGTATCAAATTATTCATAACAAGATGCAATCTTCAGAAACCTTTGTTCCATTCAACATTCGAGAAAATTTAATAAACACCATAATTACGGTTTTGTTAACTTCGAATGAACATACAAACGATAAATGAAACTCCATAGAGATTACTTTCCATGGTAAATTCATCAAAAATTAACCACGACACTCTAGAGTAGACTAAAAATTGAAAATTTAGGGATGATGAATGCATAAAAGTGAAAAATGGGGTACCATTCTACTCACAAAGTGGTTTTCAATTGAAATAAGTGAAAATATACCGGGTGTCAATTCCGGTCAAACCTGAAGTTATAGAAAACAGAACGCGCCAAAAAATGCATATTTATGTACTTTACTCACAAACACACCTAATTTTACCAGTTTATCTGCAGAAAAGTTGAAAAGATTGCCACTTCTGGAGAACACCCAGTATACAATACATACAGATAGAAAATGATGAATTTAGCTCGCCTGGTATTCAAGAGAGAGACAATACATTTTTCCTAGAAGTTAGAACTTGTTCTCGTCGATTGTTGCGGCATTGTCTATTTTTTCAAAATATTCAACAGCTTATGTACTAATAACTAGTAGCTGAAAATAAACATATTACAATGTTTTCATCATTTGTTCAAATGATTCCGATAACAAATCAAAAAGCTATAAATCTATATTCTATTCTATGTATTATTATGGTTAAGCCAATTTCAAAGAAGGAAACACTATTTACAAGTGGTTCTTGTAACATGTATATTGGGCAAACATGTCAAATCATAGAAACCAGATTTAAGGAACATTTCGCCCAGTTCTGAAATATTCATTATTAGTAGCAGAATTTCAATTTTCTAAACAATTTGGTTCTTTGATTAACTTTTTTGTATTTCAGTATTCAAATTACAGTCTCAATAAGCTTCAATCCATCAACCTGTACAATAGTAAATTTGATATCTCACCTTTTGCAGCACTAGTGAAAGTGAAGTTGGAAAACGGGCTGCTCTTAGGGCTCTCCTTGACCTCGACAACCTTGGGCTTCTCTTCTTTGGCGACTTCCGCGGGCTTGAAAGTGGGCGTGCTGGTGAAAACGAAACCGCCTAGCGTAGGCCCGGCTTGGGCGGCTGACTTGGGGGTTTCGATTTTGGGCACGCTTTTGGGAGTTTCGATTTTAGGCGCAATTTTGAGAGTTTCTATTTTGGGCGCACTTTTGGATGTTTCGATTTTGGGCGTGCTTTTCGGTGCCTCTGTTTTGGTTGCGGCCTTGTCGAGTTTTTTTGTTGTGCCGATCAATTTCTTGGCATCTTCGAACGCCTGTTGGAATTTGCCGGCTTCAACGGCAGTTTTGAAGCGCACGCAGAATGTTTCTTTCACCACCTAGAAAATGTTTTTCCTATTTAGGGATTCTCTTTTTTACACATATATTATGTAATTGTAAGTAATAAATTTAGCTCCTGAGTATCCATATAGCTCAAGCCTCAAATTTTATAAAAATATTCACATTTATAACAAAAATTATCTTCTTATACTGATAAAAAGTTCATTTCATAGTGGAAATACCTGGGAAGAAGCAGTTTCAATTGATGAATTTGATTTGTCAATAATAAAAAATGATCTGAGTCATGATTCACTAGCTATAAATTTGAAAAAAATCTAATTTCATGACATTCACATTCCACATTGAGAATTCATTTTGTTTCATACCATCCAAGTGAAAAACAAGTGTTGCTATGGAAGTGTACTGAACACTGAATTTTTACCATTTTAAGTGGAGAGCAATATATTCAATACATACAATTGATCGAGAAAAAACGCACAAATCAACGCTTTGAGAAAGCTAATAAGACAACACGAATTACCACGTCATGAAACGTAAACAATTTGAAAAACTCGTTCGAAACACGACTACAGCGAGTTGGTCCGACGAGGCCCGAACGCTTAGATTCTTATCGTGGAAACAAGAAGGTTTGACAGTCGTGTTGGCATCATGAAACGGATGGAAAATACCATAGATCTTATTGCTTACGCTAGATCCGGTATCCAGGTTATTTGTTTTGTAGGTCCGGGGGGTTGAAAGTACTAAGCCATTGATTGGTCGCTTTCATTTTTGACCATACATGTGTTGTACCACGTGATCATGTAGTACCTACTTTCTTGCAGACCCCTCTAGACCAAAAAATTACCACAGGATGCCGGATCTAGCGTAAGCAATAAGATCTATGGAAAATACCAGTCCAACGTCACAAGAAAAACGATCTTTACCTCTTCATCCGCGAAATCTGGGGCGGCCCAAATGTAGGCCCGATCGTTCTGGGCCATCGGCGTCACCGACATATCAGCGGCGATGAAGTGATTGGCGCATATCTTGTGGATCTGGTCGCGCCTCATCAGCACCCTCACCTTGCCCGTTTCGGGGTTGTGGAGGATCTTCAGGCTGCCGACGCCGCGTTCCTTCCACTCCTTCACGCCGTTCGTGTTGACGTGCCGGAACAGTTTGGCGCGCTCACAGAAGAGCACCTAAAGGAAATTTGATTTTTTTCATGCGGATAATAATAGTTATATTTGCTTTGTCAAGTTTTTCTCGCTAAAGATGTTCTTTTTGTGATAAGCTGATGATGAGGGATTAATCCCTTGAAACATGTCCTTTTGCATGACGTAAGTCTGTAGACTGTATTTATTAAAAGATTTTTGGTGGAGTTAGACTACTCACCACCACCAAGAAATGGATCACCTACGTTGGTTATCAAGTGGTCTCACGAAACGTACGTGTTTGTGAGAGGACACAGGAGAATAAACGGAGGAAAATAAATGAAATATTAAATCAAAAGATGGAAGATAACAGTAAAAAATTAAACTGACAAAATATATCCTTTCAGTTCAATCTGGAATTTAGTTACAAAATTTATGGATTTTATCTTATTTGGTGAACTATTTTCTATTTTTTGAATGGAAATACATTCATTTCAAGAATGGAGTCAATATCTAGTGAAACTATTGGTTTGTATAGTTTAGATGTTGGATCAAAAAAGAGTTTGATGGTTTAATTTCAAGTGTTTAAATATTGCAGTTTAGAGTAAATCAAATTAAAATAAAAAATTTTCAAATATTATAGTGGTATGGGAGACCTCAAAATATGTATATTATTATTGGATAGTTTTTTTGAGTAATTTAATATGATATGAACAAGATAGAGATTGATTCATGCTTAAACCTGAAAAGTTCGAATTTTCTGTGTAATTTATTAAAAATTTTCTATTAACAAAAGGTTCATTTCATTATCCAATATAATTATTTTTAAGATAAACATAAAAAATGATTTATAGAAATCAAGTGTCACTTAATGATATGCTAATCCTTCATTTGTTTTTTTATTTCTTTTATAGATTTTCCGTAATAAAAGAGTTGTTTCATAGAAAAATTTCTGCTCAAGCAAAAATCCAATGAAATTAGTTAATGTGGTCATCTGATTGAACACAACCAATCAAATTAACATTATATTGAAAACAGATCTCAAGGGCTGTTTTCACTAAATCATGTTGTTATGGATAAATACAATTTGATTTTGACATTTCAAATATTCAATATTTCGAAATGTCACGATTTGGTTATAATACTCAAGGGAATATTAATGAAATTATCAAATCAAATATACCAAAGTATACTGTTTACAGTCAAAAATTTGTATGGAGAGCGTTTCTATCCGAATAACCCTCGAATATCGATAAATTTTTCGAACAATTATCAATGTCCTTGGGTTATTACTACTGAATATTAACGTTATTATATTTTTCATTAAATTGGCATTTGATCAACTTCTTTTAGCGAGTTTCAATCAGTGTAAAATATTGTATTTTACCATTATTGAAGGATGACAATCACATTTTCTCTGATTACACATGAGACAAAAAAACCGCAGTGATATCCGAACTTACAGATAAATTTCTCTCGCACAGTCAAAAGATTAAAAAAATTTCATATTGAAATGAAATAGTAATCAATATTGTTATTAATATTGAACAAGCACACTTCCATGTTTCTATAACCAAAAAATGAAATGTTGATGAATAGAAATTTTACCGTTTCATTTTCTTCCCCTGTATTGATCGGCACTTCATCCGGCAAGGCTATAATTGGTTTGAAATCGGGACACGGATCGTACTCTTCCACGGATTCCTTGGAGACGTCGGCGGAAACGTTAGACACCTTCGAGGAGTTGAAGGTCTTCTCCAGGGTCTTCTCTATCTGCTCACCGAGACTGACGTTTTTCGATTCGCTGGTTGACAATGACAAGTTCGACGTGAACGGTGGAAATTTGGAGGCGATTGAGCTGAATGTTGGAGTTTGTGGTTTGGCTGGAACAAAATAAAGTACATTCATTCGCATGTCCAAGAAACAAAGATTGTCGCGCCAAACAATATGTTTCCACCCTAATAGCTACAATATTGAACATACTCCAAGTTACAATTCTAGCAAAGTGAAGCCATACTTCATATCTCTTTCCTTGTCTAATTGCCAAGGTTGATTGAGGGCGCAAGCGCAAAATCGAGCGCGAAATTCAAATCATATAATGTTCAATTTGTCAATCTGTTATTCATATGACTCATCTATTTTATATGTACATGAATATTGTCATTTCAAACATATCTGAGTTCTTGAATATGTGCATATTGATGAAAGAAGACATAAAGCATACTTTCTTTGACCAAGAGTAATCAGAGATCTTCTAAAATTTGAAGGATAAAGCATTCAAGATCAAAACAATGGTGGGCATATTAATTATCCTGAACTTTCCAATATTTTGTTAGACATTGTTGACACTTTCATTGTGTATTGAATAGTATTATATTTCTGCTGTCTAGAATGACTATTGGAATTATCCAAATAATTTGGGGATATTTGTTGATTGAAAGTTTCTGAACTTAATTCTGTTGGACTTACAGACCGAAAAAGAAGATTTAAAAAGCTGTTGCTTGTACTGCGTTGCCAGATTGTACTCACTATTTCTCTGGTGAATTGAAATATTTATTAAAACATGGAATATTTGAGTAGCATAATCAACATCAAAGAAAAATTGCCGTTTTCAAAATTATGTTGTACCTGGCCATAACTTCATCAAAAATCACTTCATTTCAATATTTATGTCTTGTATATAATTGAAATTTCATTGAGCACCATGATATAATTTCAAAATATAATTCAGTTCCTACTCAAACTATTTCGATTTGATGTCTATTATTTAGACATATTGATATTCCCGGCAACAGTGCATTCGAGGCTTTTCTCGGAAGTACGTCATCAGAATGGTGGAGGAGCCGAGAATACATTTTTGGAGTCAAATTTGATCGCACGAGAAAAATAAAAAATACGTATTCGATGACTTTTCAAAAACTATAAAGTGAAATAAAAATCCGAATCTCGAGAACTCTCCAATTTGAGTAGCAACGAGGACATAAGAGAAAAAACACTAAGAGAGTCGCTGTCAACTACCACCTTGCGCATTCATTTGGGCGCATGCGCAGACATTCAACCTTGTCAATGACACCCTTCTGTCTTTGCTTCAGACAGGCTGCCCTCATCACCAACATTAGTGCCCAATATTCACACTCACCAGCACTCGCCATGACAGACGTCAAAGCAGCGGCAGGCGTCGCGACGCTCGCGGCAACCTTGGCAGCGCCCCCCTTGATGTGCTGCGGCGGAATGGTGACAGACAGAACGGGCTGAGGGGTGGTGGACTTCTTCATGTTCGGCAACGGGTCCGAAGAGGTTATGACCACGTTGACGGGGGGAGGGGCGGTTTTGACGATAGAGGCGGCGGCGGCAGAAGAAGCCGCGGCGATTGCGGGGAAGCTGATTTGGTTGGTCGCCGTGGTGCTGGGGGTTGTTTTTGGTGGTACTGGTGAAGCAAAAATGAAAAATGATCAAATCATGGAAGCCATCTAGTTACCAAAGTACCTACGAATCGAAAGTCGGCAAACTAGAGTGAAATTGATTGTCGCAATGCTGTCATTCAATGGCATTTCTCGGACAAAAGTCAAATATGTGTTGAGGTTTGAAAGCGCCACGGTCCTAAGAATTTTCGGATATGTGGGCCTATTTTGTTCAAGACATACACCATTTGACATTTCAAATTTCTGCTATTGAACACACACAAAATTCGTAATGCCTTCAACTTAGTCACCACAAACGCTATATTCACCTATTTTCAACTACGTTTAGCAGAAAAAACGAATATTTTTCGAAAACTTCACTCTTCTTCAAAATATAAACCAAACCAAGATAGAACCGAAACCGACAGGAGCCTAACAATCAAGTAGGCCAACAGTGTCGAGTATAGTGATTAAGGTTAGCTGATTTTTTCATTTCTCAAAGAAGGGTAAATTTTTGGAAAACATCAGTTCTTTCGCTGAAGAGTATTGAAAACAAGTAAATGTAAGCGTGTGGTGTATTAGTTGAAAGAAGGATAAATTTTGTGTTTTTAATAGCAGAAATTTGAGATATCAGATGGTGTATTTAAGCAAAATCTTCGAAAATACAGATCGAAATATGTAAGTATCACCAAAAATTTTTCCTCAACTCATAGGATTGCGGTAAACTAAGATTTACCCACTTTTGAATGGAATACCGGATAGGTTTTAGTTTAGAAAAAAATCCCTGGTAAAAAAATATAAATTCTCCTTGATAATATCAAATTTACACCAAATTGATAAAAAAATACCATTTCCATGGTGAATTGTAAAGATGGAAAGCGTGACACTCAAACAACAACCCCTTTAATATTTTTTTTTCTGATGAACCAGAGGCACCTACTGAAAATGTTTATATTTGCTCACCTGATATGGGGGCTTGAGAAGACAAAGCCTGCCCCGTCAATAAACTGACACCCACTCCCGCGTGAGATTGTGTAAGAGGTGATTGGCCGAAATTTGACAGGGGAAAGCTGGTGGCGATCGGTGGTACTATTGGCGGGATCTGGGATTCCCCTGTGAAGGGTAGTGCTCCTAAAATTGAAACATAATTCAGCAATTTTATAATTACAAATGAAGATGACATTCATATGAACATAAATAAAATATATATCTTCACCAACAGTGTCTTTCAATATGGACCAGAAAACAACTACTTTCCTAGCTAATGCCACACAATATGAATGAAACTCAGATGAATAAATATCAGATCAAGGAGATCTCTATGTTGCTCAGAAGAAAAAAGATCAATTTTAACGATATTTTCATTGGACATTTTGGAAACTTTTCCATAATTTACCTGGTTGTGGTAGTCCAAGTGCTCCATAGGCGTACGCCAGTCCAGGGTAAAACCCAGGATACATCCCTGCTTGGCCATAGGCTGACAATGGATTGGGGTTCGGCATCCTGGGCTGGGGGTAATTGGGAAAGATATTTGGCACGTTGGCGCCATAACCACCAACATTGGCGCCGAGGTTATAATCGACGCCGTAATCCGGATCGAGAACGTACAAATCCTCATCACTCAGCTGGTTCGGTTTTGTTTGGTCTTTTTTCAAGTCGTTCAGTTCCTTTTTGAGTTCCTGGAAAAATCAAACGTGAGACAGATCAGTGGAGACAGACTCAACAAAGAAAACAGTCAAATGAAGTAGGTAATCAAAATATGGTATTTTCGAAATCGAATCAATCCAGAATGCAGGTTGGATATTAAAAAAATGTGAAGAATAATGAAATAGTACTTATATATAATGAGCAAGTGGAGCTATGCGGCCAATTTCTCTTTAGTGGTGCCACCTTGTGAGTTTTATTATGTTATCCTTTACTGAAAAAAAAAAATACATCGAGGCGTTTACAGAATTACTCACTTGTACAACGTCCACCACATTCTGAAGATCATCGACGGAATGCTTCAGCTCGTCCACGGACTTCTTGATGTCTTTGATTTCCTCGAAGCCACGCTTCATGGACTTGAGGTCCTCCACAGTGGAGGTTAGGTTGTTTACGGCGTCCTTGAAGCAATAATGTATGATTATTTGAGGTTTTCATCAAAACTACGATGGCTTCATTGTTCAACACTTTCTCATTAGTAGCATCAAAACTCAATGGTGTTGTCTTTGATTAACATTCCATTGGGCACCGGGAAAAAATGTCGAAATATTGTTCAGTCCCTTCTCAAAACTATTGAACGAATAATACATTGGATATTCTAGCAATACAATGCAATACCAAGATATATCCGAATAGTTCTTAATCTTAATGGTGGAGGAAGTCGAATTTGATCGCAAAAGACAGTTAAAAATTACGAATTTGATAAATTTTCACAAAACTGTAATGTGGACTAAAAATCTGAATTTCGGAACCTTCCCCATCAACAATCGAAATAATCGGCGAATGTCAGCTAAATCAGCTACTTCATTTTCATCGTTAGACACCCACCTTGAAACTGCGCAATTCCTCAAGGAGGCCGCGATGCGATTCGGCGATGATCTTGTTCTGCTCGAAAATGCCAGTCAGGGCAGCGTCCCTGGAGGCTGCCATCTGCCGGATCTGGGCGTCCAGCCGTTCCGGGCTCGGCCTAGCCTCTTGTCGAGGGACACCTGAGCATAAGGAAACGTATTGCTATATTTTATAATATAATTTATGGCTTCGCGATAACATCGACGCAGACAAAATTAGCGGATGATTTATTTCCGTCAAATGCCGTTGCTGACTATCGAAAACCCACGATATTTCTTGGAACTTCAAGAGTATAAAGGACTAGTGTCGCGAACAGTTGGTTAGAAAGAGAGCTAGTGTTGTGAACATAGAGACTAGTGAAGCGATCAAAGCGAATATCAAAGTGATTTTAAAGATAAGGGTTTTATTGAATTGTATTATAGGTGTTTGGTGGAATATATTGTTCAGTTTTTAATAATAATAATCGTCTTTATTATTTCCAAAATGAATCTATTCGCGATAGGTGCTAAGCGATACGCTACCTAGCGGTGACTCGTGAACCACTCGAAGTGGTATAACCACTGAACTCTCTGGGGGTTAACCCACAGACAAACTAAACCTCTGTTCTGTTTATGTTCGCTTCTGATGTGAAATATTACTTACATCAGTTTTTCCAGAGATGTTCTGTTGAAATTCATGTGAAATCTTATCGTTTTTCTCGTTTCAGTTATTGTTTTGTGACAAAGACACCAATGTCACAATGACACAAATATCAAAAATATGAAAACAAATCAAAAACAATACCACTTCGAGAAGTTCGAGTTGTTACCATGTGTTATTTTCTATCGCGAATACACATGATTATATATCATAGATTCGTTTGAGAATGAAGGCGAATTTTATTTGTAATGATTGTTTACATTAAACGAACCCACGTAGAAATATCTCAACAGTATACAAGATATTTCCTGGCGAAAATTGGTTGATGTGGAAAACATTGCTATCAATTCTGAAAGTCACTGATGTTGAAAGTGACAGCGAATTCCATTGGTTTATGATAGGAAATTCAGTCACTGTATATCTATCCTTATAATATATAATTGAATAGAAACACAATGGAATCCTGCGCTGAATAGACGCAGGGAACGTATTGTTACGGACTGTGCTATGTTCCGAGAATACGGGAGCAATTATCTTTGCTGCGGCGACGAATAGCAAAAAATGGTCGCCGTATGATTTATAGCTTCGCAATAGCATCGACGGAGACAAAATTGATATGTAATTAACGGATAATTTATTGTCGTGGCAACGATATTTCTTGTAACTTCCTGAGTAATCAAGGAAATGAGTGATTTTGCTAGAATGATTGTTTTGTACCTAAATGAAGTAGTGCAGCGTTGCGGATAATTAGTTAAAAATAAAGCTAGTATTGTAAACATATACTTGTAACGTGATCAATATTAAAAAATAAAATGAGATGATACATCTCTGATTATATTTTTTGCATGATTAATTGCAATTCGTGGCTTGTCCTTCGCATCTAAAATTGCAAAAAAAAAATACTTCACATCATAATTCACTTTTCAGAAACATCTCCTGATTATGGCAAAGTTGCCGAGAACGTTCGAGATTGGATTTTGAGGAATTACGTCTAGTGTACTAAAACTTTTGGCAGTTTGTCACACATCAAATATATACTCATTGTTACTTTTGAATAACTGATAATTATGGGCACACGTTTCCAGTAGCTAGAGCGACTTCCCACTTTTTTACAGATCGAAAATAAAAAGATCCCCGGCTCATTTCAATCGGTCCAAAATGTAGATGCGACAAAAGTATGAATTGAAATGGTTCAAATTTCCATTTCACATTGCGATATATCATCATTCATTGAGAAATTTCGCCTAAAATGAAACTCACCTAATCTAAGTGGAGTAGAATGGTTGTTATGAGCATCCATTTTAGACTGATGCCCGTTGTGGAAACTGCTGTGGTTCATGTACGTCGTCACATACTGCTCGCCGACGCTGTTCTCAGAAGAGCGATTCTCATCCGACATTCCATCACACTCGTTGCGATTGTTGCAATCGGGGTCTATCCTCGAGAGCAGCCTCTCGATCTTCTCAATCTCGCTGCCGAGCTGCGCATTCAGAGGATGGCTTCTGTCCACCGAAGGCTCCCTGAGTCTGTCCAGCGTCAGGTACAGACAATCCCTGGCTCTCGACAACAAAATGATGTTCTGGCTCCTCATCTCCGACGTCACGTTCTCCTTGTTCTGGCTGGTCTTCTGATCGGCCATCAGCTTGTACACCTGAGACTGGTAGAAGCTGGCGTACGGGTCTTTGAGCTGCTCGAACATATGCAGGGCCTTCTCGTACTCCTTCTTCTTCATCAACTGGGTCGCAGTAAAGAGCTTGCCTTTCTCGATGAATGCGATGGCCTCCGGCATCGCGATCTCTTTGCTCTTGTATTCGAACAGCCTGTTGCTCGAGTAAGTGATCATCTGGTTGTTCTTGATCTTCTCCAGCAAGGGCAGCGCTGTCTTCCAATACAGCTCCGCCCTAGCTGTGTTGAACTCTAGCTCGGATTGCTTGGTTAGATTCTTCGCGCGCTCCTCGAAGATTTCAGCCAACCGGACCAGGAGTTTGACGTCCAGGCCGTGATGACCTACGCACCTGATCACTTCAATTCCTTTGATCAGGAGGAGCCTCAAGTCCCCCATGTTGGAGTCGGGCTCGTTTTGATACATCTTGTATGCGGCCTTTATGAATTTAGACTGGTTGAGAGTGCCCAGATTCTCGGTCACGGAAGCCGGTAATACAGACGGTTTATCCTGGATGTGGTAAATCAGATGTCTGTTGTCTTCGGACTTGGATTTAGTGCAAAGTGTGGCACAGTATATGAAAGCTTGAACGTCCAGAACATTCAGAGTTTCCGCAGCACAATTGTTCAGATTTTTTATCGAGTACTGCAGGCCATCAAAAGACTGTATGTTTAAGTCGGACAGGGTGTTATTCAAACCAATCCAAATGTGATGATGCAGAGAATCGGGATATACGAGTTGCGCAATTTCATCATATTTGAGTATATCGGCGGTATCCGGTAATCGAATGAGAGGTTCTAGTGGTTGAGCGCTGGAAACAAAACAGCTGGTCGACATTTTCAACTGCTGATCTCTTTGCACAAACAGCTTTTTGAATATCTGTTCTCGCCACATACCGGTAGAAAACTGTGTGGCCTTATCAAGGACGATGGACTTCCTGTCTTTAGCGGCAGCTAAAAGAATGTGCCCCGTTTGAGAACACCGAAATGAAGCAGATTTGTGCCAGTGCTGCACCAGCCTTCTAGTTGTTTCTGACGAATGCACCAGCCACATACTTTGCAAATCCGGAGGTATAGTATGGTAGGCGGAGAAGAGAACTGGTAGAGCTATATTTGCCGCTTCCTTAAATTGGATCAAGTCCTTTTTGGCTTGCTTGAAGATCAACGTAGCGATATGGAAATATAACTGTGCATGGTAGTGACTGAGGAATGCCAAAACTAGCTGCCGATCGGAACAGCCGCTGATGTTTTGCAAAGCTTTGGAAAGCATCTGATCGAAGTTGAATATTGTTGCTACATATTCATTGGAGCTTTTGACATTATCGGAATGTTCATCTAGGCTAAGGGCAGCAAGACGATCTAGTACAGAAACAGAAAGGAACCAAAACTCCCAGTTGAGTTGGGAGCTAAAACTGAGTTCTCGCTGAAACCTGACGAGAACCTCGGCAAACGTTTCGTACCAGCTCAGGCTGTTGTGAAATATCGAGAGGTTTTTTTCCTCGATGTCTGAGGCGTGCTTGTAAGCCTCCTTTATCGAATTGTTCTGGAGGAAATGTTTTAGCAACCTAATTCGGAGGTTGACATCTGTCGGCCTGTTTTCTAGCTCTTTCATGAGTAGTTGGGACACTTCCGCTGGGTTGTCGCTGTCTGTCGTTATAAGACGCTCTCTCAGACTGAAAACTGCAGGATTATTGGGATCGAATGACTGCGCCAAGTCACAGAAATATCGGGCCCCAGATTGGTCCATGTTCACGTCGTCGGAAGATAGAAGTTCGCAAACTGGAAATTATATCGATTGATGTATCCGGCAAGTACTATTTGTCACGTCAAAATGTGTGACTTTGTCGGCATTATACAAATGAACAATAGATCAACCTTCCAAATGAGTATGTATCTAGTGCTTTTCACATCGTGAACATGAATTTTGATAGTTTGAGGCGTTCCGACATGAGAAATACGAATTTGTTACTGCTACTGGCACTGGTAAAGATTAGATCATATCTTCTTTGTCCATTGAATAATTTTTGAAAGAAGAAAAGCCTGTTCAATTTTAAATGAAGAAAATGCTCTTGATCAGTTTGTCCAATTACCGGTTATTGAGTTTATTGCTCTCAAAAAGATCTGTTTAACTTGTCAAGTTATTGAGACACTTCAAATTAAAATTTTTTCTTTGAGCAATATCTTTACCAGCCATGTTGGGTTGAATCTAAATTCCTTCTTAATGAATCACCCTGTAAATGGTTCGCAAAAAAAAAATATATTTTTTCAATCCAGGAAATCTATACAATTTTCAAGAGTACACAAGAAATATGTGGTTATGAAATTCCAAAAACATATTTTAGTTATATTTTTATATAAACGGGAAACTGGGAAAAACCCAAAATATTCACAAGTGGTTGAAATATGCATGAAATTGGCCTATTGAATCCATAAATATTGTTGTGTAAAATGAAACCCCGCAAAATCTAGTGTTATCCTTTGCTTGACTCCAAGAACTATTATTTGAAAAATAAGTAAATGAGTAACAGACGACGGTAGTATCAAGGAAAAAGATTACCCCATTACATCATTGAGAATGTCCACAAACTAAAAATATACTGAATATTTCATAAACCAAATGTTCATCTCTGATGAAACCAAGTTTTAATCACGTGATAATCTAGTCAAATCGACAATGAGAAATAAAGATGGCTATAGATCAAATAATCATTGTCACTTCAATTCAACATACTCATGCCACTATTGGATCTTACCCTTTATGACCAAATTATTTTGTTTTGAATCTATCTGTAAACTGTTTCTGTAGGCTTCCAGAGCTGCCTCCTTCTTTCCCAATTTTTCCAAACATTTTCCAAGCAACTGATGACCTTCAGCGGATTTTGGTTTCACGCTCAAGTAAGAAGAAGCATAGCGGCATGCCTGCTCATAATCACCAACATTAAAGTACAGTTTTGCAAATGAGAAACATCGCAAGTTCCTCTGAAAAAAAAAAACAATTATGTGTTTATTGATTTTAATTATTAGTCCTAGACTCACAAGGGTTGCTTTGCAAGTAAGTTAGAAAAACACAAACATTTTTTATTCATTGAATAAAATATAAAATATATACAAATAATGATTATTATTATGAATTAGTGGGGAAATACTGATGGGATTCCTAAAATTCAGTGTATTTGAACCATTTTTTTATTTCGATTTTTTCGATTGGAGAAACGGATTCTATGGAAAAAAATAAGCAGATTGGTATGAGCCAAGTTGAAAATTGGTCCATCCGTTCGAAAGCGATTTGCTACATTTTTTCCATGATGAAAAAAATTTTTTTTATTTCGATTTTTTCGATTGGAGAAACGGATTTTAAATTGGTCCATCCGTTCGAAAGCGATTTGCTACATTTTTTCCATGATGAAAAAGTTTTTTTTATTTCGATTTTTTCGATTGGAGAAACGGATTCTAAATTGGTCCATCCATTCGAAAGTGATTTGCTACATTTTTTCAGAGGCTAGGCGCTCCTGATAATCTGTGCTACAGTCGCTAATCACATTCGATCATTCGCAAATTCTGGCATGGTGCAGTGCACATATTTTGTACAGTGCTAAAACCACCCGTTCATTTTTCACACATTTCTGTTTTGGCTTGGCCTATGGGGTGATGAACAAAATTGAACTGCAATCCAGATGCCTTCAGTTTATATTCAAACAGAATCTCAATGAAAATATTCTCCTATGCATTTTCTTTCCTGACAGGGGGGTGGACGTGCACCCCCTTGCACCCCGCTGTCGGCGCTCATGGTTATATTCATTATATGTAATTATGATGAGTAAAATATTTATTCATCAAAAAATTATGTTGTAGTGGTAACAATGCATATTTTTAGCATTGATCAGCCAATGAGACATTATCTCCCTAACCATGCTCCCTATCAAACATACCTACCTACATTGTGGATGATTCATGTATTCTGAAACAATCCTTCTTTTAAATGCAGAAATATGTCAATAAAATATCAATTCACCCCAATTATGCTAATTCTGAAGGGTACAATTTCATCAAATAGTGCAATTTTTTAGATTAGGTAGTACCACAACACATAATGCAATGTGATGTAATGAGCTTTTTTCCAGAGTTGAATAGACTTCTGTTGATCTGGTTGATCATTTCATTTCACAAGATAATGTTGATTCTTCTTGATTTAATACTACTTTGGTAGATTGTTTGAATATATTCATAATATATTGTACTTGTTTCTGTTAATTTTTGTAGTTTTCTGGATGAATATGAGTTAATTATTTTTCTATATATTCATCATTTGTTCATGATGAGTAGATGAATATATTCCTCTTTATATTCTATAAATACATTCACAAAATATCTCCAGACATAACTTACTAGGAAATCAATGTATTTTCAGCAGCTTTGAACATTGCATTTTCAATTACGAAATGATGAATTGAAATAAAGATGTCGAAAAGTGGCTAAAAACTAGAAAAAAGAGAAATGCCTAGAACGATGCTCACCTCAGTCTCGTTGTTTATCTTTTTCAAACAATTATCTACGTGTCTATCCACTTCCAATTTGGTTTTAAACATTTTTGATCAATACTCACAGGAAAATCAACAAGTACAATTAAAATCGCTCTTGAAATTTGAAAACGAGCAACTTTATTATGAACAAATATTATAGTGCTTTCGCCACCATTTTGTTATTGGTTGAGGTGGGCTTTTTTGAATGTCAGAAGATTGTCAATAATGTCAGATGTCACATTCAAAATTCTACCGTTGAAAAAGCGTTGAAACAACAGTGACTCTATTTCTATTATGAAATCCTCAGACGTATAAAAAACACAAACCTTTTGTTGATACTATGACGGGAATAATCTTTTTTTTGCTTAATTTCCGTCAGCTTCATGTTGAATGAAATCTTCACCCGAAGAGAACGATAGTAGCGCATCTTCTGTATATCCTTGGAACCAAAGTCCCAAATTGTCGTCACATTTTCCTTAACGTGACCTTGGCAGGTGGAAACTGTTGGGAAGTGTGAACTTGAAGCCTCTATTCAAGTGAAAGCGAACGAAAACAAATATTAGTATCGAATACTCAAGGTCAAGGGGTCAAGGTATCTACATATAACAATTTTCGTCTTCAGTGGCGCCATCTCTTAGGCAGTAATTGAACTAAATCTTCATTAAGTTTAAGTTTAGGACCAAGGATAGGATTTGGTGTACTCTGTGATTTGAGGCAATGGCTGGAATCGTTTTGATTGGCTAGACGAACCTCTACAGATACATTCAACACGAATCTGACGAATCATAGCATAGTGTAGTGTTCATAGTGTACACTCGAGTCAGAGATAATTTACCCACTCTCGGTCTCGAGTAGACGTACTCGAAATATCGATGCTGAAAACTCGATTCTCAAATCTTCGATTCGATTGTCAGAAAGGAGAAAGTATGGTGGTTGTGGTCAATAATTATTGTGGTAATATCCGAATTAATTTGTTTGTTTGTAAACATTTTGCGGCGTGTTTAACAACAAATTTTGCATTACACTGTTTTGTGTTTACCATATGAAATAACGAAAAGACTGCAATTTGAAGACTGAATATACTTCTCCGGCCGTTTCTTGGACAATCTATTAGGTGAGATTTCATTATTAATTTTTTTCTGTTTTGGGTAATCCATGGCATTTTATTTATAATGTTCATACCTATAATCAGTCTAGATATTATGTGGTTTGTGTCCTAAATCGAGTTCCATTATTACAAATATTCTTAAAATTAAAAATCCAATAAGGATCCAATCTACCAAATAGGATACCTACTACCTACCTATTGGTTGTATGGCCGAGTAAATGGCTATTGAATTTAAATCAGTATCATCAACTTTGAAGTACATACAAGTGTTGCACCCGATATTTGTATGGCCTGTTTTGAAGTGAATATATGGGTCAATAATAATTTGGACGCCAAAGGTCATTGACCATGATGTTTAATCTACATTCTACACTGAAAAACTCATGCAGCTTGAGCCTTGAGCCCGAAATATAGTTATCTAGTGGTCCTAAACAAGTATACATTTTCGATATCGAATCGAATAGTTCTTGCGTAGAAATACGACCGGTACGGTGAATGTGCAGTAATAAATATATGTTGCCAAATCGATAAGATAGCAAGGAATCCGCGAATATGATATAAAAATTGAACTCGCGAATTAAGTAGAAGTAATTGATACCTGGACACACCTGGACTTTGGTGGCATTTAACAAGAATCCAGTGACAATAAAACTGTAACTTCGACAACAAACCCTAAATACTTACAACTTCAATCCAATAGTCGAGTACGAAAAATCGACTTAAATCTCTGAGATAACTGAAATTCCTTTCAATAAAAACTTTGGTTTAACAAGTGATCAAATGACAGATTATTTGTTGTTCACCCCTCGATCCGACATTTTGTCATTTACCTCGCCATCTGGCGTTTCTTGATTTTTCCCTATACTTCAAGTCACATAATTCAACATTCAGCTAGGTACACGATTTTTAAAAATATAAATTTCGAGGCCCTGTTTTTAGGATCATTTATATAGATATCCTATTCATAAATATTTTGCTCTCTTCTCTTTCTTCATACAAAAATCTGTGACTTTCGATACAAGCTTCTATACAAGCTCAGCAAAAGCCATAACATCAGACTATTTTCATTTACCATAGTGTTATCTTTTGCTCCACACGTTTTATGAAAAATAATATTTCAATTTTTCGAGTATAATTCTTTGATGATCTGATTTGTCACTTGATAATTCCCATTATAGGATCGATAAATTCTACTATCAACGACTCGATCAGCGATCTTCTATCAACTATTATTCTTCTATTTTCTTGAGTTATTATAGCTTCTGTCTCATACACTACTGAATATTTTGTTTTCGCCAAATAAACCGCTGGATAAAAAATATATCACAACTTCCTCATTATGATTTTCTACGATGCATCAGAAGATTCCACCTTCGATCACATCCTCTGAATAAACAGGAAATAGCACTAATAGCAGTAGCATCTATCAGATGATTTATCAATCAAACACATAAAAGAATAATAATTAATAATCAATGAATTTATTCAAGAAATAAGCATATTCACATTTGTATAAGATATAACTGCATCAGTACTCCAATACTCATTGTAAAATACCATATTCAAGTAACGGCCAAGTCAATGAAATACTCGAAGGAATTCCACATGCATTAATCCGACCAGATATTGAGTTGTGATCCTGTTCTTCCACATTCCATGTATATAAGTATACGTACGATATTCGGAGACTAGGATATTATATATTCGCTGTAAATTTTGATCTGGGCGACCTGCTAAGATCTATAAGAATACATTAATAGTTTTCAATAAAGGACAGAAACCAGTTTCGAAAATGTCACCGGTTTGAAATGATCGTTGCAAGTAGGTGAGGAAAGCTCAATTTATAAACTCCGCTGCCGTAGGTACAGTTGACGTTGCCGTTCCAAAATGTGTGTGTGTGTTTTTAAAGTGTTTTTAACCGCCAACTTAGTTGCGAAGCAGCCCTCGTAAGTCTAGGACTTAAAGCTCATGAACAGATGTTTATTTTTAGCATATTTCATCTACGAACAGTATATGCAGAAAAGTTCACACTACTACCTACATTATGGTTTGTTTCCCAGACATGAATTCAAAATATTGATGATAAATCAACTCCTCCATAGAAAACACCATTTGACGATGACGTGAGTCATTTTGACATCGATAAAAAAGGTGCATCCTTTTTTATCGCTGTAAAAATGCCTGTTCCTCGAAACCTTCTCCATCTAGTATGCGCCCGTCACTTAAATTTCTGTCGTGTCAAGTTTGATTGTTGGGTATTATTCACACGAAAAATCGCAGGATGAGCCGTTTTGGGGAAATTTCGTCTGTAGAAATCACAAATAATATAAAAAAATCAATTCCGCAAACTACAAGAAACACGAAATCGTCGATTTGGAGACAATTCATGAAGTTTTGTAAAGCCAGAAATTACGAATTGGGAGAAGAAACACCGGTACAACATATAGCAGATATATTGAAAGACTGGGCTTATAACATGAAAAAGCGAAATGGAGAAGATTACAAGGAATATGCTCTGAAAACAATCTGGAATTCGACTGCAAAGATGATTCAAGAAAAATATTTCAGTGAGTACAATATTAAAGTTGATCCTTTTGCCGATATAACTTTCAAAGAAGCTCGTGATGCGAGAAATAGTAAACGGAAAGAATTGCAAGCTATTCCGGATAAAAGAAAGTTAGGTTCTGTTGCAATAGATAAGAAAGATATTATAAAAATGGCAAAACTATGGAATATAAATGAACCAGATGGATTGCAAAGAAGATTTTTTCATATAGCTTCTTATGAATTAGCTTGGAGGGGAGGAGAAGCTGTAAACTGTAGAATATACTATTTCAAAGAAGAGAAAAATCAAGATGGAACTCCTACAGGAAGAATAGAATATAATACAATATTTTCCAAGACGGCACAAGGTGGGTCAAAAAGATTGGCAGACAGCAAATGGATAACAAAAAATTATATTGATGAAAATATATGTCCAGTGAGATTATTAAAACTACTCTTAGAAAGAAGAAATGGAAACATAACGTCTGAACGACTTTTTTTAACTCCAAACCCTTTTTGGAAGCTCGAAAATTCTAAAGGATGGTTTAAAAATGTTCCACTGGGAATTAACATGATTTCTTCTTGGACCAAAATTTCAGCAACGAAAATTGGCCTCGACACCACAAATAATAAAATAACCAATCATTCAAACCGTGCTAGTACAGTTACACAGTTAGCCAAAGCAGGAATAAGTGACCAACAGCTTATAAAAATAACTGGACATTCTTCGTCGGCATCGATCAAACCCTATCTACAAATTGACCCTGAACATCACGAAAATCTTGTTAGTAACTTGCGATCTTCGGATATAAAGAAGTGTTCGAACGAATATTCGACATGTGTCGAAACCATCAGAGAAGAAAATATCGAAATTTCGACACCGAACCAAAACATTTTCAAAAATTGTATTTTTAATAACTGCTCCTTTAAATAGTTATTTCAATAAAGTTAATTATAATTACTGTTCATTTATATATTGTCGTTGATTTATCTTGCCAAAAAACACTCGAACTTTTTTTTATTGGATAAATTTCTTTACTAACTCAAAAATTTTCCATCAGTAATTTCACTCGAAAATCTGACATTAGACCTACGGTCTCGCAATTTTTTCATGTCAGTTTTTCTCGTAAAATTACTGATTGGCAAATTTTATTCGTTAGAAAGAGAAATTTATCCGATAAAAAAAAAGCTCTTGTGTTTTTACTGTTGAAAAAATATTCATGAAATATTGATGAAAAGCCTGATTTTACAACGAGTTTTACCACGTTGCTTGTGTGTCTGCCCGGGTAGAATCTTACAAGTGAATTTCGAATTTTTTCCCACTTATTCTGAAAACATTTTACTGTGGGCTTGGAGATAATGAATTTTTTGCCAAAATTCACAAATTCGACGTGGCTACAAGATGAAGAACGATGTTTTGAATATAAACGATATATTTGTTTATATATGCATTCGAATATTAACAGAACCCCTTGATCCGTGTCTGTCTCGATTACAATAATTCACAACAATTAGGCAAATTCGAATAAAGACTGCGTAGGGTTCACTACCGCATGGATTGAAAAATCGAATATTTCCTTAGGTTTCTGGCAGATGGCACTAATAATCGTTTCCAATACCTGATACACAGGGGTTATCCTACTATCTAGTCCTTGCGTTTTGCTTTTTACGTTTCGCCTTCTGATTGGTGAAGCAGAATTAGAAATCAAACTGACGCATCACCACCACCAATCAGAAGGCGAAACGTAAAAAGCAAAACCGTTGATCAATCAACGGCAAAACGCAAAAAGCTTGGTTGTGAATCCCGCTTCATACAATGTTTTTATCCTTTGTTTCTCTTGGTAAATTTCTGAATATGCTCCCTAGATGGCATTTTCGATATATTTGGAAATTAAATTTAACTTCCGGTTTTTCTATAATAATATACAGGGTGTATCTAAATAACACCGAAAAAATTAAAGGGGTGATTCTGTGATGAAAATTAATGTGAGTGTTTGGTATAAATTTTTTTGAAAAAACCTTCCCCGGAAAAGTTACATTGTTCACTTTTGTTTTTAGTTGTAGAAGTCTCATAATCATAATTTGGTTGGCTGTTGTTTAATAAAATGCTATTTTACATGAGCTTATTTATTTGTTTCTCATAAATGCTTAAGTTTTCGAAAAAAACTTGTAGAGTTAAAAAAGTTAGTCAATGAATTGGGCTTTACAGTCATACTTTTTTAAATAATCAACCCCTTCTAAGCATACTTCAGGGTTGAAAAAATTTCAAAAAGTGTACTCTTATTGACAGATGATGTTTACCAAGTTTCGTGTCTTTAGCTTGATATACAGGGAAAATAAAAAAGAAAAACAATTTTTTTTTTAATTTTCGAAGGGGTGTAACTTTTCCGGGGAGGGTATTTTCAAAAAAATGTATATCAAACACTCACATTCATTTTCATCACAGAATCACCCCTTCAATTTTGTCGGTGTTATTTAGATACACCCTGTATAATATAATTAATATAATATAAACTTTTTGGCTGAGGATTTAAAATACCACTTTAGTCCCTAGGTGTATAATATACTATTATTACTGACCGGAATAGGAAAAACGCTCGGACACGTGCAACACCCTGTATATTTTTCAATTTTTGGATTCCTCAGAAAATTCTAGACATATTTCATGCACAATGTCCTATACCTATCATAAACTGTTTCGGAAATATTAAATGTTTTCGGATTTATTGCAATTAACATGGAAAACAGAAAATTATTTGATTGCAGAAATTCGCTGCAACACACTCAATACTTATTTCCCATTTAGGTTTTGATAATGAGAAAGTAAGCAAAAACCATTTTAGCGTCCCTTCTTACTGATATGAAATAAAAGAACTATGAAAAGTCTTGTTTACTTGCGTTGAAAACGCACGGCCTTAGCAGAGTGTTGTCTGTCTGCATGACAGTAGTGATTAGTGTCAGTGTTATAATCGCTTTAATTTCGTTAACTCCATAATATCAGAAAAATGGTTTATTTAACAGAAATGCACAAAATAACAATTCTACAGATGATTGGTTATGGAGATAACATACGGACATAAAGTGAAGTTGCTCGGTTATTTCATGAAAAATTTCCAGATTCGCCGCCTATATCCCAAGGGACAATTAGTAAAATAGAAAAGCAGTTTCGCGAGCTTGGTCATGTAAGAACGATAAAAAAAGCAGCTGCCAATAGGTACAATAAATGATGAAACCAAATTGGATATTATGCTTGAGTTTGAAGAAAACCCACATAATTCTCGTCACTGTTCAATGTTGGCCATTCATCAATTTTTCGAACATTAAAAGAAAATAAAATGCATCCCTATAAACTGATACCAACTCAGGAGCTCCTGGAAGACGATTTTGATAGGCGACTGTATTTTTGTGAACAAATGATGGCAATGCTTGGTAACAATGTGATGCAGTTAGAACATGTTCTTTTTTCTGATGAGTGCACGTTTACACTTCACGGTCATGCTAATCGTCAAAATTGCCGCTATTGGTCTGCACAAAATCCTCACTGGATGAGGGAAGAACATTCACAATATCCCGAAAAGGTTAATGTTTGGGCAGGAATTGTTGGAGATCATATCATAGGTCCCTTTTTCATTGATGGCAATTTGAATGGAGATAATTATTTAGCACTGCTCCAAAATGATGTCGTGCCGACTTTGACAAACTTATATCCTGATCCAGCAAACCCACAAGTTCCTGCGAATATGATATGGTTTCAGCAAGATGGAGCACCGCCCCATTATCAAATAAATGTCCGGCAGTACCTTAACCAAATATTTCCAAATCGGTGGATAGGGAGGCGAGGATCGATGGAATGGCCAGCACGATCCCCTGATCTGACGTCATTAGACTTCTTCTTATGGGGATATGCCAAAAGTATTGTATACCAAACTAAACCCCTCGACTTAGCTGACTTAAGACGAATAACGCATGCGATTAGATCGGTCACACCTGAGATGTTGAGTAACGTTAGAAGAAATTTCTACACAAGATTAGGATGTTGCCAAGACGTTCGCGGCGAGCATTTTGAACATCTCCTACGTTGACATTCATGTTTTTCTTTGTTTTTACAATATCAAGAAATAAACGGTATTACTTTTTAGTTTTTTGGTGTATTGCAGCGAATTTCTGTAATCAAATAATTTTCTATTTTCCATGTTAATTGTTGCAATAAATCCGAAAACACTAAACGCCAACGTTTATTTATTAACGAATTTATTCCATTTGGCTGGTACACACTGTATATTATTATATCAACGCATGCCTTAGCTCGCGAGTTAGCAGAGCTGATCCCACTTCTGATGAACTTTTATGCAACCGCGAGTGCAACCGGCAAGACAACCAGTCAAGCATTCAATCAACACTTCGGATTGAAATTTCTTTTCCTATCACCTATATAATCATTCTTAGAGTAACCCCGTGGGGGCGAATAAAAGAAGAGCCTGATGGGCGACAATAGGGAGTCGTAGGGGGTCGCTTTCCCCCGAATCGTACGCCGGGAGTAAACTGTTCTAACGAACGATGAATAAAGTCGTCAGCCCCCCCGGGGGATGAAATCCCCAATTAGCGGCGGGGGGTAGCTCGTGTTGGCGGAGCGTCTGGATTTTTTCAGCAACATTCTAAATCCAGACGCAGGGCTGTCATCGGGGGTAGCGGGGGATAATCATCCGGGCACAAGCAAGGAATCGGCTCATTCATCTCTCAATTTATCGGTGCTCGTTTTTTTGAGGATTTTTTGACTATTTTTCACATGTCAAATGATTACGTTGTTATTTTAATTAATAGTGATGCGTAATTCTAGCAAATCATTAGGTTTTATATTGAAAACAATGGCTCGTCCTCTATAAAACTTTGTTTACAAAATATTAAAGCCACTGAAAAAAGGAAACCATTTCAATCGCCATTCAATTTAACAACTTACATGTTATATTTCTTAATAAACAATCAAAGTCGCACTCAAAGCTGGTATACAACTTTTTTTCTGTCAGAAAGAAAAGAAAGACCTCATATTTCTGCAGTGCTCGAAATATTCGATTTCTTTGGTAGTGTCACTATGAGGATCTCGCTTTATGGCAAAACAATGAAAATTTCTGTTTTTTTTCCATATAAGTACTTTATTTTTCACTTGATCGTTACTGCTTTATAATACCTTGGCAACGGTTGCTATTAACAGACCCATAACGCCCGGGGCGTTATGGAGGGCGTTATGATTCATATTGTTTCATAAATGTTTTTTCTGTAGTTCAATAAATTAATTACTTAGCAACCTCTTCAATGTTTCCATGGCAATTGCATAGAAGCTCACTTGTGCTCAGTTGCCGACCAGAACGCAGTAAATACTATGAGAAAAAAATTATGAAGTAAACAACGTCGTTTAAGATAATTTTTTCGTGAAAAATAAAATCTTGTATGCACCACGAGCGTTACTAGATCCTAACGCCCATCGGGCAACATTCATCCCTCGGGCCAAAGGCCCTCGGGTGAATGTTACCCTCCGGGCGTTAGGATCTATATAACGCACTTGGTACATAAATAGCTATTATTTTTCACTTGATCGTTACTGCTTTATAATACCTTGGCAACGGTTGCTATTAACAGACCCATAACGCCCGGGGCGTTATGGAGGGCATTATGAATCATAACGCCCGCTAAATGTTTTTTTCTGTAGTTCAATAAATTAATTACTCAGAAAAGTTTTATTTATAACTGTACATGAAAAAGGGACTAATTATTATTATGAACACAACAGTTTTTAGTTTCCTCCACTAACAAGCTTGTCAATTCTTACAAAAATGCAGCGTCGTTTTATTAAATAAACAACCCTTAGCAACCTCTTCAATGTTTCCATGGCAATTGCATAGAAGCTCACTTGTGCTCAGTTGCCGACCAGAACGCAGTAAATACTATGAGAAAAAATTTATGAAGTAAACAACGTCGTTTAAGATAATTTTTTCGTGAAAAATAAAATCTTGTATGCACCACGAGCGTTACTAGATCCTAACGCCCATCGGGCAACATTCATCCCTCGGGCCAAAGGCCCTCGGGTGAATGTTACCCTCCGGGCGTTAGGATCTATATAACGCACTTGGTACATAAATAGCTAAAACGTTCCATCTAATCAATACATTAATCGAACTCTTTTTTATGGAGAATTCGAATGTGGCATCTTTTTTTTTATAATTTCGAACATAAAGAAGAAATTCAAACAAGTCAGATTTGTTTTTCATGCAAATAATATTTTTTCTAAAATCATAGCAAAGCGTTTCCGACTGTTAAGTCATCATCAGTGCATACTTGTCAGATATTACAAGGAATTCCATACAATCATAAACGTCATCATTTGCTACAAATTGATTTACATTAATAAAAAATATTTGGTTTTCCCAACATTGATTATGAAATTTAAAATTTGAAAATTTGAAAATCGTCAACGAATATCACATGTTGACTTCTCTGTGGACTTTTGAACAGTCAACATTTGATACATGCACACAGCCGATCAAATCTTTCATTTCAATAAAGAAGAAAACCCTGTCAACTTATTGAATTATAATATTTCTTATGAACGCCACTCTGGATTTTAACATTTTTAAATAACTTTTTTTTTACCTCATTCGAATTCTCTATAATAAGTATTTGCCTCAGTATTTGCTTAATGTCTTGGTCAGAAATGTCTGGTACGATTATTCTATCATAAAAAAATTTAAAACGGATATTAAGAATTCTTGTTTTTTCACGATATCTTCAAAACTGTTGAAGATATTTCAAATTTCTGTTCAGATTATTATTCAACACAAAAATGCGCAACTTTGCCGCGATTCAACCAACTTAGTATCTTTTAAAATAAGCGAGATCCTCATAGTGGCACTCGCAATGTATGAGAAAATAATTATCATAAACGATTTTTAGAAGATCTAGAATTGACAAGACGGCAACAAGATAAACCTTATTTTTTTAATATAGTTTATTGGTTAGGCCAATATTAAAAATCATATTACGAATTGCATTCGAATTCGACAAATGTTGGCCGACATTCGAAAATGGACTAATCACCGATGATTTATTGCCTACTTTACCTTCCGAAAACGCCGGCACCATAAGAATTTTAACATACGTGAATTAAATTCATTGATAGCACTATTTCTTGTTTGAATATCAAAAACGAATGAGGGTAATTAAAAATTCTAATAAATAAACTAGCATTTTATTAGTTCGTAGTTTCTACGAATATATTTCCAATTCTAACCTAAAAATTGAGATCGAATAATTTTCGTAATTTTTCGATCGAAGATGATTGAATATATATTTTGTGACATTTAGTGCCAGTTGCATAAAATTCTATTAAGCCTTTTAATAGTTACAAATAAATTAAATATTTATGTTAAATTCTTTATGCAACCGGCTTAGTTTATTTCAGAGGAAAGAATGACTCGGTTTTTTTATTATTCCTCGGATTATCTTTCCTAAAAAATATGAGAGGTTAATCAGTTGAGTATTGATTACCTGGATATTTTTTCAAAATAGTGAAGTTGATTTTTCGATATACCATGGCCGTAATGGTAACTAATTTACCTTTGAAATAGCAAAATTTCCAGGTACACGAACAAAATGATTTTCATTTATCTACTCTTGGTATATTTTAATGAAATATTGCTTTAGACTTTCGAATTCGTGTTCAGAATTTAACTGTTCAGTTGTTTACCGACCTTGGACGTACATTATACTGTAATTATTATTTGTTCACCTTGACTTTGGTTATACTCCGGCGATCATGCAATGGTTTGAACCGGGCTCTAACTCACCAAAATGATAGGACCATTCTCTTTCCGGTCAGGGTAGGTTAGTTACATTTGACTGCGACACAGTATATTATTATTATTACCAGCAAAGGTATAATATTTATACTTTTGCTGGATTTATAAGGCACATCGCGAACACTCAGTGATGCAAGATTTATGACTGTGAACAGGGCTGGGCAAATACTATGGAAAAGTAGCTGAATATTGAATGCTTTTCATGATTCGAAAATATCCATTGATAACCTATATATTATCTTCTTAGAAATAGAGACAGAACACTTGATCAAAAATGGATGCCTTAGGGCACACACGGAATGTTTTGTCTATTATTACATGTGTTTTTGTTTTTATAGTTTGAATTTCCTTTTTGAAGGTTTCAAAAGTGAATACAATGGCTTGTGATAATACATTGATTATCTGTTATCGTTAGAGACTGAAGATAAAGACATTGCATTACGGCATGAGGAAAAAATCAGAGTCATTCAAGGCATCGTTCCTTTCACTCTGATGGATCAGTTAAAGCAGCTGGTTTTCCTAAAATTTGAAACCACATTTCGCAACAAATGAAAAGTTATGTAACATCATCACGATTTCCTCGACTCCCACACTTAACAACACAACAAGTATTTGGCATGTTTTTGTAGCTCTATCTTTAATTTTATGAGAAAATTCACAAGTCACACATTGTAGTCTGAACACAGAATATTCACAAATGAATGTTTAAATTTATCAGCCACACAACTATGACACCTGTCAAAGAGACGTATATTGCTCCATTGATGTTGAAAACCACCACACAAAAGAAACATACATACTTGGCAACAAAACTTTAGAATACAATTCCTGACTCAAAAAGTTAAGCTTAGTTCATGTTGGAAAGAATTGCGCAAATAAAATGCGATTAAAAATGGCGTCGCTTTTGTCGGAAGAAAGAAAAATTGAACTTTATTGCGATTTTCGCAGAATTTGTCATTCCAAATGGAATAGGGTTATATTAAGAAAATGTGTTCAAAAATAATAGGTGTTTACTTCACAGGAAATATCTTGAACGAAACAAACTGTCTCTATCCTTTGTTTCTACTCACGACTTTGAGGGATGGAGAAACTCTTAATTTAGCGATTGTCCGCTTCAACGTGAACTAGGTTTTTCGACAATCCAATCAAATTTGCGGAATCGCATAAAAATAATAGCAATCGTTCTAACATGAACTAGGCCAAAAAACCGATTCCTAAGGAAATTCATCCTCAATAATTTAGTAATTTGATAGATCAGAGTAACCACTATTCATATCCACATCCTCTAGTGGTAGTGAAAATGTAGTAATTTGTACTTGCTTCGTATTCCTCATAATTTTTTACTTTTCTATCTTTTCTATATTTTTTATTTTGAATATATCTTCATATTATGATATATGTAATATTAGCAGCTCTAAAAGAACTGTGATGATGTGATGCTTGTTTGAATTGAAACTCACTCTTTGAATGTCTGTCTGAGTGAGTTTGTTTTAAGTGTTATGTAATATGTAGTTTTATATGTAGATATGTTACTCATCTTTTAACATTTACCTATATATACCATACCTTATGTCAGTTTATGTTATTGCTTTTTGTTAGTTGTCTCTCGAAACAAGTGTAACACACTTATCGAGTATTCATTTATCCACTTTTTACCTCATTTAAGATTATACTTTTTACATACATGTATTATATATAATATATAAGTGGTGAATGAACTTATTATTTCACTTGACAAATCATGGTCGAAATTCAGCATTATTGATTACTTGTGGAGCTTGGAGTAATATTACAAAAAATACTGATCACTGAAAAGCGTGGCCGCTAATTTTTGCAAAGCAATTCTGCTAGCTGCACCACAGACAGATTGGTTTATGTCTTGACCTCAACCTTCAATAATTTTAAGCACGTTAAAAAATGACTGATTATATATGAAGTATCACATGAAATACCTACTAGGTACCAATGAAAAAAAAACCGTATTGTTTTTTTTCGTTACAGGTTTCATGTGAAGGAATATTTACATAATTCCATGTTTTATTTCTAATCTCATTTTATAGTTGGTAGGAAATTATTATACCGCACCATACATTGATTCCAATTTTTGTTTAAAATCGTCTTTGTGAGGCCAGTCGTGGGTTTTGAATAATCCACTGATGGGTTATCGTAGAATTCAATTTACATACTGATGAGTTATATCTACAGTTGTACTATATGTTGAAATGAATATTTGTAATATACAGGGTGATTCAAAATTGTATATTTTATGGTATTGTTGGTATCAAAATACGACTTTTTTTTATATAAACAAGTGTCCTAAATTGCACTTCTTTTGAGTAACAACCACTATCAATTGGCTCGAATCTTTTGAAAATAGACACTTAGGTAAACCCAGTTTTGGGGGAGTTAGAGGGGGGTTCGCACTTTCAATGGCCCAAATGTTATGTTTGAAAAGAGAAACTTTGAATTCAAGCAGCATAATCTTGTTGGTCATAATTTTTTTGGTAAAACGCGTTTGCCAGACTTATAGTGGGTTGCGATATCTGAATTAAAGTTTGTATTATTATTGACACTATAGTTGTTATTGCGACCAAAAAATTTTATACGTCAAAAATGGAAAATGTTTACAGTAGCTGTAGCTCAAAGGGGGTTTATTTAAAAAAAATACATATATGATCCCAGAAACACGGTACTGAAATATCTACATCGAATACCGAATCACCCTCTAATCACCTGTGCTGAAAAGTATTTGAATATTCGGTATTCTACTTCCTCCTAACAAGTTGAGTTTTTCAGATAACAACCAAAAAAATTCTATTCATTATAACTTCAATGTCAAGGTGAAACATAATTGCGCTAATAACAATGGCATCTGTGGTCAACCGAGGCTCTGGAAAATTGAAAAACTGATAGAGAAAACATGTGTACTTCTATACACACCACACTCACCACACACACAATGCATGCAACGTTAGGCCAGTGGCGTTACTCAGATAGTGAGAGGTACCAAGAAGAAATACACTAAAGGGCTCATTTATCTTCCCCTTCATTTGACTTTGGATTGACAGCAAAGCTGATGGTCAATTTACTGCCATATTCTGTTTCCCAACAAGTTGAGTTTTCTATCTAGCCTAATTCACAGGAGATATGGATATACAGGGCTATTGAAATTCGTTTCTGTACATGGGGATCTCGTAAACGATAAGAGTTAGAGTGTCGGTTAAATTATGACAAAGTTGCGTATTTTAGAGACCTATTCAATGATGTGAAAAAATCGAATTTAGCTCTTTTGGTTCTGGAGATATACAGGAAAAACCAAATGTGGAAGACTTGAGATTGAGGATTTTGAATGCTTTCGCAACAATGCATCAATGAAGTGTATTAAGGGCAATAAATAATATAAAAAAACGAGTTCAAAAATGTCTCGAAATTAAAGGACTCCATTAATTTTTTTGTGTATATAAATTACTTCATTTCAATTTTCATTACAATTATAGTGTTCGTTTCGGATGTAATTATTGCTATCATTTCTTTTTCAGCTTATCAAAATACATATGTATAATATATTTTTGTTGTAGATATGTTTCAGATAATCATAAAAGGTTTTGCTATTCGAAGTTCATTGTAGAAAACGTTCAAAGAGCATTGAAAATGTGAAGAAATATGAATTGGTACCTAAAAATGAAAAAATACTCTCGAAAAACACACACATGGTACATGGGGAGACGTGAAAGTTGCTATTCTGTTTTTATTTAACTCAGTTAACCAATTTCCAGGGCCGTGATTTAATAGGGAATAATTCACCCAATTATAATAAAATATTATCGAAACATCCCGAAATATAAAATTTAATTTAATTTCTTAGTATGAAGTGAACGTCGACGATCCAAAAACTACAACAAAAAATACAGGTCCGTATTTAAAAATTCAAAGATGGAGGTTCATGAACATATTCTGATAGCCCACATTAAGTGCCAATAGCAAAATGTGGTCTACCAGTTATTCAAACTGTATTTGATATGTTTAATTGGATAAGATGTCTTTTTCTATTTTTGTTATAATGTAGTCATGAAACGCAAATGCGCATACGCATTTTTTACTATTCGGAGGTTAGTACTATCGAACTTTCAAATGAAAGTCAGAAGAGTTATAGGCCCATCTTACTTCTGAGCGATTTTGGATTTGGTGATACTATAGCAGTTTTTATTGCTAAATTTCAATTCAGAGTGTGATTTGATTCAAATTGACCAATAAAAAGAACAACAATATTGCACTTTTCACCGCTGGTATCGCAAACATCAAAATCACTCAACAGTAAACTGGGGGCTTTACGCTTGTGCGTCAGATTTCAAATATTTCAATGTCATCATTGTTACCAATCGAAGATGTTTCTGTTTTTTATCGATATTAAATCAATTTCTTTCAATAAAAGACTTCAAATTAATACAAAATAGAAAGAATTGTTTATGACACACGTTTTATAAGACACGTTGTCGCACTTGTTCCATCGAAGCACTCCCACTGAACTCAATTTCTTGTTTGAGTTCAGTGAGCACTCCTCGCTTCGCTCGTCGTACTCCAAACAACGCGTGCGATGAAATAGCGTCTTATAAAACTTGTATCTTTGTGTGAATTTGTGTGCATAAAAAAGTCGTACAAGGTTTGTATGGTGTAAACCTGCCTATTATGCCTAGATTTCATTAAAAAATAGTACACGTACACATTTGGAACATTTGTGACAAAAATAGTTTTAATTTTGACTCTACTTGTCAAAGTCGATAATAAGTTTAATTAAGATGGACAAGCCTCAAAATAGCCTATAAGTGTTGTATGACTTTTTTTATGATCGATGAGGTGTTTCTTTCATTCTTTCGAAATAATTTTTTTCACTGCCAAATTTTCAATATAATTTTGTCTTGTGTTTGAGCCCCCCAAAGGCTTGGGGCCCTTGACAAATACCCCCGAATCACTCACGATAGTTACGCCACTGCGATTATAGTATACCTACTCACGAATGGATGAACACGAAATGCGAAATTTGAAAACTAGTGAGAATGATAAAATCGAAATAAATAATGTTGGATACAACAAACAACTGACTGATATTGAAATGAAATCATCGACTATTCGAATGAAATGAGGAACATGAAGTTACCCTTGAAATAATACTGTTTTGATGTCGCTATCTAGGAATTCATAATCGAATTTGTTTGTTTTTTCTGCGTTTTTCGTAATCTACGACTGATTTTATATGCATTATGAATTCAATCAGGTAATTGAGCTATATTGTCTTAGTTATTTCTCTCAGAAAGTAAATAGGATTTCACCATATGAGGTAGGTCTCTTTATATGGAAACTACTTAGTTTTTTTGAAATTTGATGTAGGAATGGTATTTTTCTTTGCAAATTATTCTTGTGAAATGTCCTACTTTGAAACATGCTAAAATTTTAAAGGGATTTTCCGAAGAACTTGAAATATGCATTTTCGAAAATGCACCACGTTTTTTTCAATTCTGAAAATTTTCCAATTAAATCTCATCTCATACGAACTGGGCGTTTCATTCAGAAAATTAGATTCCTGTTACTTTACTAAATCATATACAAAATTTCGACTGAACGATCTAGAGTGGTATTATAATTTATTATGTTCGAAAATGCCGGTTCCAGTTTATTATATCGACATTTCCACCCATGTATAATAATTCCCATTTGTGAGATCAAAAAAATATCGTAGTTTGATATCGGCTGAATAGAAAGGAACAGAAATGCAAGTGGTTAAAAATATCTGATTAAAAACGTTACCGTAGCAACGCTAGCATTCGTTTGTTTATCAAGCGTTGCGCGTCACATCAGTTTGACATTGTAAATGTAAAAAGATACTCAATTGTTATTTTAGTTTGTAAAATGAAGTTGAATCGATTTGATTTCTTTGTTCATGGAATTTTCTTCCAAATACAACGCGAGCTCAGATTTAGCAGGTTATATTTTACGGTGGTTTTCTCATACTTGGATTGGTTCTACTCTAGCAAATTTTCCAGTTGGACGGAAATACCCCCAAATTGTAGAGTGGTCAAACAACTTGCAAAGAACAGGTGTTAGTTCGGGGGCACATTTCTTAAAAACAATCGGTGGGATTCCGTCAGATCCACAGGCTTTGTTGGTGTTGAGACCCAACGAAATCTTATCTTTCTGATGGTAGTACGTTGGTGCATATGATTGTCAATAGGTGTAATGTTCGGGGGTTGTTTTCCCGATGAATCCAGAGTGGAATTCCCAGCAAATAGGTGTGCAGAGATATTGGTTTTTTCCTGGACAGTCGTAGCTAGTGTTCCATCTTCCTTGGTTAGAGGAGGAAATGAGCTGGAAGTGGAATTTATCTCTTTGCATCTGCCTTTAGCCTCGACATATTCTGTTAGTGAATTGTCAATTAAAGGTAAGTATTCAAAAACAACCACGAAAAATATCCTGCTAAATCTGACCACACCTTCATATAGGTATTGAAAAATATTGAACAATCTGTTGTTACATCAACATAGTTTCAAAAAATGAATGATCTCTCTTTCCGGTGTTCAGATACTTCTAATACACACATGATCCACCCTGTATATTCATCCTCACTTGGGGGCATCCCGTATATAATTATGAATGAATCGAAACCAAACTCGGACCGTGTAAGAACAAAGCATAGAATTGACAAGTTCATCCAGCGTTGAGAGAGAAAAAATATGTCTGCCCTAGTGTTGTCTTTGCAGTCAAGATTGCAACTTGAGATAATGAAAATGCTATGATTGGGACTAAAAGAGAAGGAGACTGTCTAGTAGTATTTTCGTTATTTCGAATATTTTGTAAGCTTACAATAATTGTTAAATAATTCCAAAAACATTATAAATGTGATATTAGTCTTCTTTTCTTTTGTACGTCCCAATCATAAAATCATCATTTTAAATTGCAATCTTGACGACAAAGACAACACTAGGGCAGAAATATTTTTTCTCTCTCAACGCTGGCTGAACTTGTCAATTCGGTGTCACAGGAAATTCGTGAATTCTCAGTGCTTGTCCCCAGACAGATTGGGGTAGGTCATACAGAGGACGAATTTATCGACCTCGGTGTATATCCGGACCATTACTACGATTCGGTGCACCGGAGGTACGGCGTTGCCAAATCTTTATTCCGGTCAACTTGAGTTGAGGCTAGGAACGTCTGAGAAAATCACGTACCTACGTCTGTTTTTGATCAAGAAATGAAATAAACAGGAATAGTATATTTCATTACGAGCCTGGAAAAAGGGATTTTTCCGTGAGCGTGTGAAAAATTTTCAACTGATGCAAGCACGGAAAAATCATTTCTGGACGTGTAATGAACGATATTTTTTATTATACTTCGTTGAAACATTTTTATTTTCACAGTTGTAGGAATCAAAAATTTTAGTAACATTTTCAAAAGCTTGACCCATTTTGTACCCGCGGCAAGATTTTGAATAATATGTATGAAAGCTTGTTTTTGAAAATATTTTTCAGTTTTGCTTGAAAGTGGCTGACAATGTAAGGTGAGACGATTGTAGATACACACAACCGAAACGTAGTGACAAAATCGGTTTGAAATCTTTTTATTTTATCATATTTCTTCAAATTTACCTGACTTCTGTTTTTTTCAGGCAATTGACTATTTAAATTCCCATTTAGATCAATATTTTTCTTCTACTCTATATGTGTATATATACTATTACTAACTTAATTTTAATTTTTTCAGATTATTGATATTCGAATCTTCTGATTCGATAATCTAGTTATCTTTTCAACCTTTTTCGAATACTTTTCATTATTTATATCGTCACCAGCATAACTCATCTTTTCTTGTGCCAGAAATACCCATTTTCAATAGCATCGGACCATATCAGAAATCTCGTCCTCAATCTGCCATCTCGAATTTTCGAATTTTTACAAAAAAAATCATGATGTCTGACCTCGAAAACCCCTTATAGTATTAATTTTGAATAGAATCGAACCATACTCACAAATCTCGTCGGCCATCTTGGAGCCACCATCTCGAACTTGTGAATTTTGACAAAAAATTCATAACCCCCACATATCAATTTCAATCCAATCACAAATCTCGTTCGCCATCTTGGAGCCACCATCTCGAACTTGTGAATTTTGACAAAAAATTCATAACCCCCACATATCAATTTCAATCCAATCACAAATCTCGTTCGCCATCTTGGAGCCACCATCTCGAACTTGTGAATTTTGACAAAAAATTCATAACCCCCACATATCAATTTCAATCCAATCACAAATCTCGTTCGCCATCTTGGAGCCACCATCTCGAACTTGTGAATTTTGACAAAAAATTCATAACCCCCACATATCAATTTCAATCCAATCACAAATCTCGTTCGCCATCTTGGAGCCACCATCTCGAACTTGTGAATTTTGACAAAAAATTCATAACCCCCACATATCAATTTCAATCCAATCACAAATCTCGTTCGCCATCTTGGAGCCACCATCTCGAACTTGTGAATTTTGACAAAAAATTCATAACCCCCACATATCAATTTCAATCCAATCACAAATCTCGTTCGCCATCTTGGAGCCACCATCTCGAACTTGTGAATTTTGACAAAAAATTCATAACCCCCACATATCAATTTCAATCCAATCACAAATCTCGTTCGCCATCTTGGAGCCACCATCTCGAACTTGTTAATTTTGACAAAAAATTCATAACCCCCACATATCAATTTCAATCCAATCACAAATCTCGTTCGCCATCTTAGAGCCACCATTTTGTTTCGGCAAGTGCTTGAAAAATTATGCAGACTCTGAACCGGAATGAGATGCGAACGAAACGAGTGAAATAAATGCTTTTGAAGAGGTCAGTGAGTTCGTAATGCAGAATCACCAACTATAGACAAACAGGTCTCCTTTTTAAGGAATCTATAGGATAGGAGTTGCAGAGCATGTTTGGTACAATCCAACGGATGTACCAACCTATCAATGAGGGCACGATCACTATTTTCGGTGACTTTTTAAGGAATTAAAATTTCATTGAGAAAAGAAGGGAAATAATCAGATTTTTCGTTGTAACCACTTTCGGCGATCTGTCCAAATAAGGACAGTTTCAGTGTTCTGACCAAGTTTTCCACGATATATATGTTCAGACAGCTTTTGCCGCTATTGAGGTGTGAAGTAGCCCATGGCACGAAAAAAAAAACGAGTTTCTGATAAGATGTTAATCAATTGCATCAATATCTAGTATGGATATTGAAGTCTTCATGGAAACATTTACTGCATTCTTGGAGAAAATAGGAGCGAAGCAAAGCAAAGTTTAGTATTTTTTGTGTAGATTCCATTGATTATAATGCATTTGACATCCTTGACCCAATATTTTTGGTCCACTCTAGCGAGAATGACGATTGAATATTATACTGGATTAATCTTTTTTCGGTGGAATAATAAGAGAAAATGTTGAAAAATATCTCATTTTGTTCCTCTCTTATTCCATCTAGTGTCATACAGTAGGTATAGTTTAATTGTAAATAAATGGAATCGAATTGTTCAACCCTCTATAGTTTTGCCAACTAAAAAAAATCATGAACTGTGCATAGAGAGATCAATTACAAACGAGATTACAAATTTCAGTGATAATGGATCAATTAGTGATCTCGAACTCCCTGTGGCTGTTCATCAACTCCCAAGAGAGTTCGTTGAAATGGATTTTGGAACAACAAATAACAAGTGGATGCAATTATTCACGAAAAAAAGGCTTCACCGATGGAGATTTGGCATCATCGGTTTATATTCTTCTAAAACGCGTTAACATTTTTTACTTTGTGACACTTTTCATCTAGCCAGTTTCGAAGCTTAGGGCCGTGCTTTGGTTTGTCAGAAATAACTCATGAATAACTTGAAAGCCGAAATGTTCATATGAAATCCTTTAAATGACACAAATCCTAATACTAAATCACTCTAAAAGGCAACACTGGAAGCAGGACTACCACCAAAGAAAATAGTGTACGAGTCGATACGGTCAAGGTCTGATATATTTTTTCTGTCTTCGTCGCAGAGGAATGAAAAATGCATTCTTACAATATCAGAATGAAAACGTTCTTGTTGTTTTTCGGCTTGTGGCAATCTACGTCGAAGCATTTGTTTGCTGCCTTTTGTTTTGTCTGTCTTGACCGGGTGTACCAGTATACCTGTTCCAGTGGATTATCTCAGCCATTTCGAAAGATATAAATTTGAAAATTTCATGATCTTTTATTAATTCAAATATCCTACAACTGAGAAAAACAAAAATTTAAAGTCACTTCTGGTTTGACCGGAAATGACTCTAACTTTCTTATTTCAAATAGCACCCTGTATATTTTTTGCAAATTTTCGTGCCTACTCAAAATGTCCTTTCCAACGATGTATCAAACTCTGTATTTTTCATTTGATTTGGTGGAGAAAACGTCAATTGAAATTTCAAATTGAAAGATTATTTTGTGTAATCTTGATTTTGGCTTCAATAATAATTGATAATTCATAAACGATTTTGCATTCGAGATGATGAAGAGAAGCAGTTGGTCAACATCTTGAACATATGCTTCAGTTATTATAGGGTGGCTTTATAAAAACTTTTAACATTTAAGATTCATCACCTAACGTTTAAGACTTAAGAGCTGATAAGTTGATTGTGTTATAAAAAAACTTAAGATTTAGGAATATTTGACACGTGACAAATAATTTTGACGTTGGCTAGTTCTAACCTATATCTATTATTATTGTTTTTGTTAGAATTTTCTTCAATTTTCATCAAATATTATTTGTGTCATGGACGATATGCTCTACTAATTCAACAAGTTGAAGAATTCAGGCATATTTATAATAAAAAAAGTAGTTATTCTAAAATAAACTCGCCAGGAAAACTGCCTGGAAAACAATTGGCCAAATATATATTAGAAAACTGAAGGTAGAAATGGAAAATTGAATTACGGAATACATTTCCATCATGATTTGATCCTGGACAGCCTACATCAATGAAGATGAATTTATGAGATGCATCACAGATAGCCATCAATACCTCGATCAATACTATGCTTGAAAGTCTTCTTGTAGGAGAAGTATCCTGTTCCAGCATGTTTTGTATTTTGTATCTGAATATGCTTTCCATCAAGGGCACCAATGCAGTTTGGCATATTCCATTTTTCATAAAATTCCATGGAGATTCCAAGCCAATCGATTTTTTCAGTAAATTTTCCACAGTACATCGCTGGTTTCCTCTATGATGACATGTGTACATAGTAGTCAGTCCAACATAAGCAATTTGCTGCATAAGAGCATCCCTCTGATCTGACAAATAGCTATAATTTGGAGTTATTATTGATGACATCGATTTCAAAATAGAAAACTGTTCAATATCCATATTATTCATCATGTTCAAATAAAAATGGAGTTGCAATGGGTATTCTTTTTCCTATGTAAGTATGGGTTTAACTTTGTATTTCAATCCAAAAATCATGAGCAAACTACATGAAGTAAATGATGCCTATGGTCTTATCACTATTATAAAAAAATTGATAAATGTAACCAAATAATTACAGACTATCCACACCAACAAATAGTATTCGAAAATATAACCCAAAATTCAAATATCGCGGGAAACAGTATGTCACTTTTCGTTGCGCATCTCCTATTTTCATTTATGATCATTTATCATCCATTTCTTAAGTTGGAAATTGGTCATCTTCTTAAGTCTTAGGTGTAAAATCATAAGTCTTAATAGCTATTTATGTACCAAGTGCGTTAAAAGGCCCTCGGGTGAATGTTACCCTCCGGGCGTTAGGATCTAGTAACGCTCGTGGTGCATACAAGATTTTATTTTTCACGAAAAAATTATCTTAAACGACGTTGTTTACTTCATAAATTTTTTCTCATAGTATTTACTGCGTTCTGGTCGGCAACTGAGCACAAGTGAGCTACTATGCAATTGCCATGGAAACATTGAAGAGGTTGCTAAGGGTTGTTTATTTAATTGAACTATAGAAAAAACCTTTAGCGGGCGTTATGATTCATAATGCCTTCCATAACGCCCCGGGCGTTATAGGTCTGTTAGTAGCAACCGTTGCCAAGTTATTATAAAGCAGTAATGGACAAGTGAAAAATAAATGGTTTTATAACACAACCAATGATATTTCCATGATTCATCTGTCATAAGTGATAAGTATTAAATGTTAGGTGATAAATCTTAGGTCTTAAAGTTTTTTATAAAGTGGCCCATATTCTTGTATCCCCTTCCTTTGTAATTTTCAAGATTACACAAAATATCGTAGCCTACTGCAATTCTTTAATTTGAAATTTCAATTGACGTTTTCTCCATCAAATCATTAGTAAACTTCTGAAATAAGAAATTATACAGCAAAAGTCATCTCCACAACTTTAATTCAAACAAGGGTACATGTTTCGGACCTAATTAGGTCCATCTTCAGCCAATACTTATAGTTGTGTAGATGAAAAAATCATACAAAATATTGAAAAAACACAAAAATTCACATGATGCTCAAGTGTTATTGAAACCTATCATTGGAGTAGGTATTACCGATTAACATTTTATCGGAAACGATAAATAGAATTGGCTGCAAAATTCCAATCATTTCGTCGGGCTCTCTTCCAGTTCCCTTGAACATCGATAAGAAAATCATAGTGGGTGTACCTATATAGAGTAAACAACATCGTTATTATGATATAAGCAAAACACAGAAGATAAACACATGACTGCTGTTTGAAATATTCTGCAATTCGATACAATAATACAGGGCGTATCTAATGATGGGATTCTAAGGAATACTGATGAAGTGGGCGGAAGCCAAATGCTCAATCCAGCAGAAATAATTCCATCTTCTTTGAGATTCCTCGGAAATGACGTAACCTTGGATATTTCTAACTGAAGGCAATGAATTTTTCCCGTGTTTGTATTCCACTCGCAAATCATGTGTTTCTCTTTAATAATAATAATAATCGTCTTTATTATTTTCAAGATTCTATAAATACATAATTATAAATCATAGATCATTCCATTGAAAATAAAGGGCGAAGTTTATTTTTGATTGGGTACTAGACACAACCAAGAATATTCTTCCACTTAACCCGAAAAAAAGAGATATGTTTAGTCTAGATAGCTATAGAGTATAGAGTTAATTAACCTTAAAGCATGAAGTCTAAGTCATCGCGAATGCATCCTTCATGAAAGTTACAATTGGTAAATGAATAATTGAGATAAAATTTGCAAAATAAGAAAAAAAATTATGCACACAGTATAAACAGCACACACACATATATGTTTTATGTATTTCTACCTATCTACCTACCTAACTTAGTTAATGTTGATAATGCAAAAGATGTATCTTGTATTTTTCTTTAAATTTTAGAACATTTCTGAACGATACCAAAATGACCGACATGAAATATATGTATAGGGAGGTCAGAAGATAATTCTTCCAATTTAAAATACCGGGTCTAGAATCTTGAAATTTGGAGGATTCAAGTTATTTGCAAATAAATTATTTTTCCAGAACGATGGTAGGCCGTCATTTTTTAATATAAAAATAAAATTCTAAAATGGTCTAAGTATACAGGGCTTTTCACGATGAGCGTTAATTAGACATTTCTGGTTAACCAGACTACGGATCGACCAGAAAATTCAACAGTATACATAAATCAATATGATTTACACTCCTAAAATAGTTTAGACTATGCGGCGTTGCCGCTACTCCGATTTTTCATGTGGAACACCCTGTATTTTATTGCGTTTTTAGATTCTCCTTGGAAAGCTGATTTGATTGATTTCTCATACTTGGGGCCTTTATCGAACTATTCCAGAGATATAGAATGTGAAAAATCGAGAATTTTCAACTTTGGGAATTTTTTTTGTCGAATCTATCTATAATTGGTTGAAACGGCTTACATGTCCCTATCTCAACTTTTTATCCACAATCGATTGATATTTAGTTGGAACAAATACAGGGTGGTTCAAAATTTATAATTCTAAACCACTCTGTATTTGTTTCAATTAAATATCAATCGATAGTGGATAAAAAGTTGAGAGGGGAACATGTAAGCCGTTTTGAGCAATAATCGATAGTTTCGACACAAAAATTCTCAAAGTTGAAAAATCTTGATTTTTCACAAACTATATATCTGCAATCGTTCGATAAAGACCCTAAGTATGATAGATCAATGAAATCAGCTTCCCGAGGAGGATCTGAAAATGCAATAAAATACAGGGTGTTGTATATGAAAAATCGAAGTAACTGCTACTTTATAGTAGAAGCGGCAACGCCGCATCGTCTAAAATATTTTAAATGTGTAAATCATATTGATTTATGTAAGCTGTCGAATTTTCAGGTCGATCCGTTGTCTGGTTAGCCAGAAACGTCTAATTAACGCTCATCGTGAAAAACCCTGTATTCTAGGTATAAGCACAAATCGTTGAATTTACAAAGGGGCGTATATTAAAAATTGGCGTAGTTTTTTTCTCGGGTAACAACTTGAGCAGAAGCTGATTCAATTGCTCCCAAAGTGTAATAAGTACATCAATTCCTTTCAGAAAATTGTAAACCTTAAGAAAGTGTTCAAATCCATATACGCCAGTTAGTTAATTCAACGACGAAATATTTGAGATATCGCTGGCTTATTTTTCAAACTAAAGCTCATTTTTCGATATTACCCAGATGGACATTCGAGACAGTGTGGAGTAGCAAACGGAAAAATAACTTCCTCCGATTTCCACTTCAAAAACAATTTCTCAATCCCGTGTACAGGGTGATTGTTTATATTTTACTCAATAGCTATCTCAGTTAATATTGGTCCTACAAAAACGTTGAAATAGACAAATATGTAGCATTTTTTATGGGCATTCAGAATTCAGTACTAGGAAATGCAAATAAGCATCGTTAACATAAAAATTTTACAACAACTGGGTATTTTTTCACCCAATCTGTAGAACTATTTTTTCTGATTCCAAATATATATACTTTATTGAGGTTATCTTTATCGGTTTTCGGAAAATATAGATTTTTCGTACAGAAGGCAGCAGAGCTGTAAAACGCCAGATGACAATGCTGCGATTGGCTTATATCAAAGTAGCCATGGATAATAAAACAAATTTAATTGTATTGTTTGACATTGACATTTCTTTTTATTCGTAGTTTGGGAGTTGTTATAGCAAAAATGATATATTCTGAGGTAGAAGAAGTTTTTCATTTCCTTGAATAATCCTGGGTCTTCGTTTCAATGAACCAGTATTTCGTGAACGTTTATAAAAGTAAACAAATGTTTTCTCACTAGGAAATCTTCTGTTAGGGTATAGTCGTCTATATTCACGACGCGCCAAACGTTGGTTTTGATTACTTTTCAAAAACTGACACAATATCAACTTTTTCTACCTCAGAATATATCATTTTTGCTATAACAACTCCCTAACTATAAATAAAAAGAAATGTCAATGTCAAACAATAAAATTAAATTTGTTTTATTATCCGTGGCTACTTTGATTTGAATCGTAGCATTTTCGTCTGGCGTTTTGCAGCTGAACCTTAATAAAGTATATATACATGATATCAGAAAAAAGAGTTCTACCGATTGGGTAAATAAAATACATTAAAAAAATACCAGTTGTTGTAAAATTTTTAGGTTAACGATGCTTATTTGCATTTCCTAGTACTGAATTCTGAATGCCCATAAAAAATGCTGCATATTTGTCCATTTGAACGTTTTTGTAGGATCAATATTAACTGAGATAGCTATTGAGTAAAATATAAACAAGTACAAGTTCAGCAATTAGTCAAAAATTCAGAGCTGCGTATACTGCCAAACTATTTTGATTGATTCTTGTTTTTTTTTACAATTGCACACGCAATGAACCAATGTATACCGGCATAAACATATATATCCATCTTTGCGAAAGTGAAAGGTCTAGAATGAACAAATTTCAGATCGTAGGTAACAATGCCATCATGAATAGTTTGTTCTGATTATCGTCTAATTGTTACTAATATTTTATCATAAGTACATTCTAAAGGAAAATTCTCCTTCAGGATTTCGAATATGCATAGTAACCTTGACGAATTTCACTCATATTTGAAATTTCAGTAATTGTTCGGATTATTTTTGATATGGAAAATTAAAAAAATTCCATATTATCAGATATTTAAAGGAGGCGATTTCAACATTATTAGAATGAAAATCTGCGTTCATTGATATATTATTATTATTATTTGTACTGATTTATTTTGAGGAGAAAAATGAACATTATTTTTGATATGCTCATTGCAGTCTGAGTGAATCAGTTCTAATTTCTTTTTTTTTTTAATTATTCATACATCATCTCGCTATATAGACCACTTACGAGAAAAAAAATGTATTCAACTTGCCACTGGCAAGTATTCAAAATCAAGTTGTACAACAGAATTATCATTAAAAATTCAAAAAATGTAAGCAACCTGTAGTTTGAAAGTAAGACCTTGTTTTTTCTCGAAATGGACTCAAAAAGAGCCAAGAATAGTATAGCATATGTTAATACGAAACACCCTGTATATCAAGGTGCATAAGATACTTGTATATAAAATGATTTTTTTTTTCTGGTAAAGTAACGGTGCTGTATTTGAATCATTATGTAAAGAAAATGCCGATGAAAATAACAAGTGGATCCTCGAGTGGAACTATTATAAATACTTGGCAAAAGGACAACGTATAGAGTCCACATGAATATAAATGTACCTGGCCTTAAACTTCAAGCAGGTTCTAATGAGGATTAATAATAATTACTGTATACCATTCTAAAAAAGTTGTCATTGTTTTTATGAATACTAATAGACTCACTCATGTTGAATTATGAAATTAATCTATGAGTTGTGACATATTGCAAATAAGTAAGCTTACTTTGAGCTTGTCAATTTGTTAGTTGTAACTCATTATTTACAGACATAAACAACGCGATAGGTTTTCAGTTATTATTATCACTAAGAAAGCACTCACATTTGATTACAATCATAAATAATTGACAAGTTCTTCAGGCATTGACAACTTTGTTGATCACACTGCATATTATCGTAGCGAATTTGACGATAAATTTGACAGTTGAAAATATTATTAAAGGTATTTTACAAATTTTATCTATATATGCACAAATCTGAGGTCACGTGATATAAGTCACAACCTTATATCATATTGCTTATGCTAGATATGGCATCATGTACTATTTGTTTGGCATTAGAGGGGTATTGATGAGAGGGGGTGAAGGGCAAGAAAGTATTATGATACAGTGGCGTACCGTTGAGATATTTCGGTATAGCACATATTTATTTTTTTTTATTTTCTTATAAACAAATTGCTGCATATTTATTTTTTATTATCTAATAAACAAATTACTGAAAGAAACAGCAATTTATCCAAGAGGTACCCCAGATCGCCGAAGGCTCTGGATATCCAATAAATTTAAATGAATCAAATCAACGTATATTTTTATGTTCTGGTTCTCACGAAAAGGGATATCCTGTAATATTCAGAGCACATCGTGAGAACCAAGGGTAAGAAGATAGGAGTTGGTGTTCTACTTAAATTTCTGAGGATGGTATGCCTCGGGGAACACCTCCCTAGGCAATGAGTTCCAAAGTCTCGATGTTAGTTGGATGAACGAATCTTTGGAAAGGGACGTTTTGCAGGTCTCTAAAGTGACCACGAAGGGGTGTGAAGATCGAACTTGGCGGGTTAATCTCGAAGAGACTGCTAATGGAGGGACAATTTTTGATATCTCAGAAGAGCTTCGCCCATGAAAATATCTATAAAATAGAGATAAATCGCGCCAACTTTTCTACGGTGTTCCAGAGAAGTGAGCGAGTTTGTAAGCGAGGCATCTCCGACGAGACGAATTGCCCTTTTTCGGACAGAATACAATAGTTTCAGGACATGTTTGATGAGTGGTGGGGATGGGCAAGAGAGTACTATGATACAGTAGCGTTCAGTTGAGATATTTTGGTGTAGCATATATATTTTTTTTATTATGTTATAAACAAATAGCTGAAAGAAACAGCAATTCATCCAAGACTTACTTCAGATTGCCGAAGGCTCTGGATATCCAAATAATCCAAATTAATCCACTTTACCTTTGGTTCTTATTCTCATTTCTTGTGCAATCCAACATCACGCCTATAGATTATGTAATACAAGATCTGGCAGAATGTGCTTCTGCAAATCAAACAGGACTTTGGCATTTTGATTGGAGATGCTACTTTTCAAAGTAATTTCTCGAAGAAAAAGACTCGAAACTATGTAAATCAGACCCGATCGACACTTGAATTCGCTAAAGAATACAACATATGTTATTTGTCGGAATCGTCATTTGTGTCAAAACTACTTTAGAACCCCTCCGGACCTACTAAAAAAATAACCTGGATGCCGTATCTAGCGTAAACAATATGATCTAAAAGTAGGGTTGCCATATTTCGCTAGACTCTCGTCGGGACGTTCTAAGAATTCTATATGATGGGGTGTATAAAAAAATTTTGTGATGAAAATCTTCGTATTTCATATAACATATTTGTTAGTTAATTAACGTCATAATAAAAATAATTCTAATTTGCTGCAGAAGTACTAGAGTTGCCATACTGTTAAGAAGATTTAGCTTTTACAACTCTTTGTGACCTTTAACATATTTGTAGAACTCTGTGCAAAGTCATGTCTGAGATGTCATAATTGAGTTGGCACTGTGAAATAGACTCCACAGTTTCTGGGAGCAAGCGATTTAGCAGGGATTGTAAAAAAAATACTCGCATAATTTTAACAGTTGGCACTTTCTTTCATTTTTTCAGTTTCTTCATAAAAGTTAATGCATTTCTTTACCAACGAATTGATCAATTTTCATTTCTTTGAGGCAAGTACAGCTTCTAAGATACATATGTTGCTCGAAGAGATTGTCGCAGGAGACTTACAGGTATAAAATAGTATTTTTTTCATGCTGGGATTTCAGATAGTGTCTTCAGATCGATCCCTTCATATTTATCAAATGAATCAGACTATCACGTTAGGAGTATTATCATTACAATAAAATATTATTAAGTGGCTGACCGACGAAATTTGCATTGCCCAGTTTCAATCGGGACATTTTAGTCTTTTGTCGGGACGTCGGGACAGAGAGCTCAATAACGGTGACAGTCCCGATATATCGGGACGGATGGCAACCCTATCTAAAAGGTTACAACGAATTTTTCAATTGTCAGACATGCAGAAACGAATCACTATTAGAGTTTTTCAGAAATTTCAACAATACATCTTTTCCACATGTAGCCAATGGAAGCTGTAAAAAAAATGAAATTTTCAATACGACGTTAATTGATAGACTCTCATTACAATCGCGAACTATGATGTTCGAGGACGCGGCATCTTCAATCCAACGAAGGAAAGAACAATGCCACTAATGCCAGATAACCCTCAGCCAACATCAGCGTCCTGGACCTCTCCAATATCCATGCGATTGGGGTACTCCCCCACAGTTCAACCGTCACTGTTGGAGGTGGGGCGCTGCGGTGTACCGACAGGTGCCTCTTCGAGTGAGCTGTCCCCCCTCTTCCCCCCTATAGATGGTTCGTAACCGCCGAAATACGATTTACTATTACCGGCATCTGGCGACTTGCCTTTGGCTTGCGTCGGTCATAACCAAACACAAAACTTGTTGCGTACCGAATCGGTGTAGTCTTCGTACGAAGACAGCTCGTCAGTTGAGACACAAAAAAATTGGTGGAGAAACGGCGCAGTAGGTAGTAACCCAAATAAGACACATATTTGAAGAGATTTTTTGATTGCCAATACGATTTGATTTGATTTGAAATGCTTTATTCATTATCCAGTATAATCATGATTTATCTATGCTCTATAACATGTAGGCATATATTAACTACAATATTGATCATACGCCATAAGAGACAATGTTAGCAAAGTGAAGCCGATTTTCATGTATCTGTCCTTTTTTATTTGGCAACGTTGATTGAGGGCGCATGCCTAAAATTCGTGAATCTCATATTCATAGGAAAAATTTACTTTATGTAATAAATATTGTCATTTGGAACATATCCGATAATGGTAGAATACATGTCCTATAGACATACGAGAGTTGCTTCGCAACTGACTTGGCGGTTAAAAACACTTTTTTTTATGCAATACTCGTTCAGACCAGAAATTGTCCTTACCTTGGCCCTAACTTTCTGTATTTTCAATAAAGGATTATTGACAAACCTTTCAGAAAAATTTTTTTTGCACGATTGATCATTTTTGACTGTTTACCGTGACATATTTTACGTATGTAGGTGACATTTACTAGCAACTCGACGGTAAGTAATCCAACTCGACGGTAAGTACTCCAACTTGACGGTAAGTAATTCACTTACCGAGTTACCGTCGAGTTAAAGAATCTCTTAATTTTAATTTATTTTCATAATTTATAATGGTATCAATCGTGCAAAAAACGTTATAAGCATGTCGAACGTTAAGGGTAACCGATCGAAGACAATAATTGGAGTCGTCGCTCCGCTCCTCCTCCAAACAATTGTCTTCGATTGGTATAAAACCCTTACCGTTCTCCATACTTAATATACTATATTCATTGTCAAACTTTTTCAACTGTAACTGATGCACAGCTAACTCATTCATCAAATACAAAGTGTTGAAGAAAAATTATATTTAAATATAACAATCCTTGTTATTTATGTATCAAGTGCGTAAAATAGGCTTTTTTATGCACCGTAGCGTGTAAGTAATAGCCTGAGCGATAGCGAGGGCTAGGTCTATAAAAGCAAGTTAGGCCCGAAATACATACAAGATTTTATGCACGACCTGTATATTTTATTGTAAATACCTCTTCACCTCTCAAACATGATAGGTATAAAACGGTTCTTAAATACCTTTTAAACCCATTTAAAATAATGTTTGCTACGCCCATGATGTTCCTCTCGAAAAAGCATTACATGAGACTGTTTTAACTTTTTCCGTATCTCTTATAATAAGGGAGTTATTAAGGGTTTACAATTTGCTCATGTTCCAGATTGGTGGGTGAATAAATAGGCTAGTAGCCATATTTGCTTTCAATACAGACAATTGTAATTACGAAATGCATTCCAGTGACGAAGAAAGTGTGAATTGTACTCCACCAGAAATCAGTGAAGCAGCTGAGGATGCGAATAATTAATAATTTATTGTCCGACGGGCGGTAAAGTGTCATTTTACGCCCGGCGAGTGGTAAAGTAGTGCGTGGGCGGTAATGCGCTATTTTACGCTCGCACAGCCGGGTGATAAAGTGCCATTTTACGCCCGGTTGTGCATGAACAAATGTATAACAGTCATTGTTGAAACCGATAATAAAAACACTGGTTGACCCAGTAGGCTGATGGAAACCTGCGATACATTTATGAATTCTTGGCATTCGCAAAGCAAAAGTTCTGCAGTTTCAGCGAGGTTCTCGCAGTAGCGGCAACTGTCACTCTCTTTTTTAGGTGATACCGGAGAAGGCAATGTCCAGTGAAGAATTCCGTCACCAGTTTCAAGTCTTTCTTTTCCAACTCGAGAAGCTGTTTAGCTTTCCTTGGTTGGAAAGCTGACTAGTTTTTCACTTAGTCTTAGTCTTAGTCTTCATCCTGTCACTTCACTCCAGTGGGATTTTATTTCACCTGCTTCCCAGCTTCGAAACTCTTCTTTCAAGTGATGGGGTTTCAAATACCATATTCTTGAATTTATTTCATGTTGATGAATTAGCTAATGACGTCAGACAAAAGAACAATTTCGAAAAAAAAATCAGAAAACTCATCCAGTTTGTGGAGCATTTGTTAGTGGCTAGGGAACGAAAAATTGAAAATTTATTCGAAACATAAAACATGTTACATGTTGGTCATTTCAATTAGCAAAGGTTGCACAAACAAAAATTACCATTTCTGAAGGCTATTGCTATTCTAGCGTACTGCTAATTCACATAAAAGTTCTTTACAAAATGAATTGTATCCTAAAGAGTTTTCAGTTCCTATCCTCATCATTTCTAACTTCTACAAACTTCAGATTACCGGAGGTATAGATTGATGCTCACTTATAGGAGTGATCGTTTTTTTTTTCTCGTTTGAAAGTGTTTTTAACCGTCAACTCAGTTGCAAAGCAACCCTTATAAGTCAAGGATTTGTATGAGTAAGGAAGACGGGGACCTTATTTTTTCAAGTGTCATCCGAAGCACTACTTGGTTACCGTGGAGAGTCCGAAGGATTAAAATCTAGGTACCAAGAATGTTCGGTTGGTCACCTATATCTCCTTCCGCTGTACAATGCTACAGGAATAACTAAATATTTCCAATAGCCGGCGGGATTCGAACCGCGGACCGTCAGGCCCATAGACCAGCGCCTTTGCGCACTCGGCCACCAACCCAGTTTAAAATCATGCCAAAGGCTGTGTCTCAGATTAGAGAAGATTTGTGGGGCTGTGTTGTACCCTACTGCCATCGTCCATCAGAATAATCTCAAGACATCTCTTTCCTACTAGGAAAAACACATTCTCTCCTACCGATCACTCTCGCGTATGCAACAAACAGTTGTTCTTTGAGATAACAAAAGATTCACATCGGCAAATTGAGATTAATCGTTTCAAGTAGGTAGTAGATTTAGGGAATAAAAAATTCATTTACCATTCCAGCAACTCACCTCTGTATCAACTGCTCTTTGCGGCCGAATGTTTTTGGTAGTCTCTTTTTTGAATTCATTATGAGGCTTCTCACATTGTCTTTTATTGCTATTATTTGGTCGATACCCACGACTACTGACATCGTTCATGGTTGAAGAGCAAAATGGCTGAAATTGCTTTGGCGAAGGTCCAAGTGGAAACCATGTGGGCATTCGATCAACTTTTACCTTTTCTCATGCGTCGTTTGCCTCTATCTCGGCCTCTATTGATACGTCTGTTGTTTGTCATCTCCATATCTGTTACAGGTGGGAAAATGGACAGCAGCGGCGACTACGAGACAGAAGAAGATTCCGCTCCAGAGGCGTGCGTCTCTCCTGGGGATGGACAATTACCACCAAGGTAAGGAGATACTTTCATATTGCGGTGGGCGGTGCCCAATCTTGTTGAAACCAAATATTTTGGCGTACTCCACCATTTTCGCCGGAGGACAAGTTTGTCAGTGCACTATGCTCCTTCCATAACCCAAATATCAAATTTTCTGGCGCCCAACGAGGGTTCTTGAAAGGCCAATATCGCCATTTTGTCTATCGATCGACCCATAGACATTGAAATTCCATGCATTTCATCTTACATAATCGAAATTTTTACCATCGACATTCGACTCATTATCTAAGCTCAAATGTGGTTGCTCTAGGACTAAAACTAGCACATTTAGTGTTTTTCCAAGCGTAGTTTTTTTTTTCGAATATTCTTCACATTCCCAGTGAGGTCGAATCTTTTCAATGTTTTGAGTACTGTACTTCGTGATATTGGATATCGATCTGGGCAAAGTTTACAGAATATACTATTATTCTGTAAACTTTGATCTGGGTGAGTCGTATAGAAGAGATTTTTTACTTATTTGTGAGTTATTTTACTACTTCTATCTCTGAAACCAATCATTAATTAATATCTCTATATACGGTCTCTTTTCGAAAGTAACATCACTTATCATTATCAAGAAAGTAAGGTTGTTTCACATTATGGCCAATGAACACTACAAGATTTTCACTAATTCACTGGTGTGTTCAATTATTATGGATTTTTGATTAATTTTATATAAGAAACCATTTTTTTGAAAATTTACCCCCTCCATAACAATATCCTAGGGCGGATTCGTGCTCCAAGCTTTTTATTAACATGTTACTTTCATTGCCACTAACTTTCCGTCAAGGATTTTAATATTTTTATGCACAACCCTCATTTAGGTACATATACCCTTGAATCTTTCAAATGGAAATGGCCATAAATTCCAAATGGATGGATTTTGCCGTTGGGAGATGACATTTTGCTTACTTCTCATAGAATCAATTTCTTTAAGCAAAAAAAAACAAAAACGAGAAAACATCTTTCTTTATGGATAAATAGATGAAGCTAAGCTAGCCAATTTTGTGTACAGAAAATAAATATTTCTCTTCTAAATCGACTTGACTGAGTGCGTTGGGCGCTGCCCTTTGGGCCCAGACGGTCCGAGTTCGAATCTTGGTGTGGCTATTGGAATTTTTTTTATTTCTGTAGCATCGTTTAGCGGAAGGAGGTGATAGGTGACCAACCGAACATTCTTGGTACCTAAATTTCAAAGTAGTGCCTCGAATGACTCTTAAAAAGCTAAGGTCCCCGTCTTCCTTACTCATACAAGTCTCAATGAGTCTTCGAAAGTTGCTTTGCAACTAAGTTGACGGTCAAAAACACTTTTCAAAACACTTTCACTCCTACATTCTAATAATTACAGAAAAAAATCAGTTAGGTTATTATTTTCTCAACTATTTGTTGAAGAAACAAGAATACGTTGTCAGTTATTATCTTCAAAAGTTAATGAAAGAAAAAATGGTAAAACTTCGTTTATCGCACTCCTATGAGTTCGAAAAAAAAAATTGTGGTGGAACTTACGTATTTTGACCTCCTGATCACGAATCTGAAGTCAAAACGCGGCGGTCTCAAGTATTTTCGGAGTTATGGCCTCATTTTGTCTCAAAAATGCACCATTTGACATGTCAAATTTCTGCTATTAGGAATACACAAAATTCACCCTTCTTTGAACCAAAACACTATACACGCATATATTTACTTGTTTCCAACACTTCTCAGCAGAAAAAACTATTATTTTTCAAAAAATTCACCCTTCTTTGAAATGTAAACAAAACAACCTTTTTACACTGATTTTCTGGTAATTTGTATTTATGATGTTGGCAACGTGATCGTTTGGCTCATGGTAAGACGTTGCCAACATCTCAAATAAAAATAACCAGAAAATCAGTAAAAAAAAGATGTTTGAAGAAGGGCTAATTTTTGTGAAAATAACAGTTTTTTATGCAAAAAAGTGTTGGAAACAAGTGAATGTGAGCATGTGTGATGTTTTGGCTCAAAGAAGGATTAATTTTGTGTGTTTTTATTAGAAGAAAATGGTGATTTGAAATGGTACATTTTTGAGACAAAATGTGGGGCCGTATCTCCGAAAATACTTGAGACCGCCGCGTTTTGACTTCAGATTCGTGATCAGGAGGTCAAAATACGTAAGTTCCAACATATCTGATGAAAGCGATAGTGATTAAGTAATTACATTACAATGAAAAAGCGGTGTGCACAAATCCGCCTTTATTTGTGCCAAGTATAAATAAATCATCTGTGTCTATCGCCTCCTGTTGCGCCGCTGGCCGATGCAGAATGTAGTAAACAACAAAAATGTAGACAAGAAAACAACGTCAGACATCACCAATCGCGCAGCCTAGCTACGCTACCATAGGCGAGCGCCAATGCGATGCGAAACAAACCACGCAGTTGGCTTGGCTTGGCCCTCTCAGTTCGCTAGTCAGTTGTCAGCAGCCGCGTTGATAAATCGCGATAAACGTCGTTCGTCCACAGCACGCCGCGATTTTCCACTCAAGAGACTGAAAAGTTCCCGGCCGGCAACCGCAAATATCCCGCAGGATGTGATCGTTTTGTGCCCGCGTTCTCGCAGTGAACGTTGTCACTCATGCAGGGTGCGAACGTATTGGACGCGATGGCCAACCCTTGGTATCCCTCCTGCAACCGGTCATCATCGTCTTCTTACAATTTCGTTATGGAAACGCCGACTAGGTTAGTGTGCGTCCACGTTAGATGGGACATTTTGGTGTTCGTTTATCAGTTTATCGCTCGCAACGCTGACTGTTGACCTTCACTGCACTGCTCTACCATCTCCACTTGATATGGCCAAGTACATAATTCAACAACGTGATAATATGATTGGTTTGCCGGTTTGTTTGTCTAATTTTTCATTACCTTCTGCTTGCTCTCTCTCTCCTTCACACATATAATCTTGGTCAAATCAAACTCCACGCTTGTTGTTTCGGTCGGATAGAAGCGATCACTCTGATGGGATTTGCGGTGCTTTTGAGAAACTCCTTCTGATGCAGCGAGCAGCGTTGCTAGGAGGAAGTTGAATTATGCAGTACTGTGATAAATGAATTATGTAAAGTATACTCGACGTAGGTACGGGCCAGTCTCGCCAACATGGAGGTTTGTGCATTTCGATGGCAATTATTATGCACAATCGGCACGGTTTCTTTGACGCGATTCGTAGGCATGATAAAAATATTCACCGCTAAAAATATTCAGCGCAATGCTAGTTCATGGCTAAAACCTCTTCTATGTGGCTGAATCTTGAACCCCAAGGATACCGAGAACATCTCAGGATTGAGAATTGAGAATCAAACAACGCACTTGAATTGGCTTCAAACAGTTCTAAGGCATGTGCAGCTCTGTCAAGGGAGAATTATTACTTTCCTTTCAGCAGGAGCCTTCCAACAAAGAGAACTGAACTATGTCTAGGAAAAGACATCGCGGTTCTACAAAGGAATTTATTTTGTGTAGCATATAGCTGCAAGGAATTCTCGAAAATTGTGCAGCTCCACGTGATTCACCTCTTGGCCTGGTGTAAGAAACTGAGTTGCTCAGCTCTTATTGTTTGCAGCACTGTTGGAAACCTGTTAACTTAACGTGGGATCAACTCTGCTAACTGCGTTGCCGTGGTTATAAACAAATGAAATATTCAATCCTCTGTTAAATCTTTATGCAACCGGCCCGGCCCTTAGCTTTGCAAGATTCTGGAATCGATGTACTGAATCAATCTTCTCTAATGTGCATACACTGAAATATATTGATCCATCATGCCATAGGAGAATTACATCATTACAGCTGCAGTGGAAAGAACACGTGGTTTTGAGCAAATTACCAAGTAATGAAGTGTAATTTACATATTGATCGCCATTAATATTATATGCACGTCTTCGACAAACTGGTACAATCGAGGGTACAATATTCATTAAATGAAGTTAAGTGAATTAACAAGGATGGAGGGATCCATTATTTCGCAGAAATTTACAACATATAGATCGGAAATGTATAGTTTGATATATCACCAATGAGAATAGGCTAGATTCTGCTAGACTACTTATCTCGCTACTTATATCCAGAAGAAGCATTTTCAAAATGTGGATGTAATTTGTTTTCTCTTGAATAAGTACAATAAAAGGACGTTAACGAGCAGAAATAAGATTAATGAAAGGGATCTGTGAAACTAGTCACTCGGTTTTTATAAAACTATTCCCAATAATTGTACTGCTAGGATGATTTAACTTCTTCCACCTCGTCTTCCACTAACAAACTCTGATTAGTGATTAGGTACCCCATGAGATTCAGTTGGAAAAACAATTTTCTGTTCAGATCCCATCAAGATGTCGAATTAAATTCGATCTATAGAACCTGGAATCTATGCTGGCTTGCTAGTAGTATCTGTCTTCACAGTTATTCCATAGTTTCAAACTCGGCTTCAGACAAGAAGAAGAACATTGATAAATTGGGGGAACAGACGAAACGAATCATGCAAATAGAAGCCCAATAGAGTACGAGAAACTATTTGGCCCGCAATTAATCAATGTTGTCCATATGGGCGCATGTGCAAACATATAATCACTGAACTGTGAACATAATTAAACTGAATGATGTATAGAATACTTGTTTCATTTTCAATTGCCTCTCATTATTGTATGATCGAGCTTGATTACTACTAATCGAGCTACTAATCCATAGTTGAAGCGATCACATATGATCAAAATATTCAACCAGCTAAGTACAGCATTAAATTCACTAGTTGTCACAAGGCTAAAATGGAACACAGTAGTAAATATGGAAAAATCCACAGGTCTTAAATTTCATCCAAGTAAACATGCCCTCGAATATTCCATACAAAACAATATGCATAATCAGTTACATTTAGAGGTGATTCCAATTCATGTCGTGAGATTCTGTATTCGTTCACTATGGTCGAAGATGCATACATTATTTTGGAAGTCGATTGTGTATGTACGGCATTCGTGTACCTGCTACTGATGTTGAATGTAGGTACTCTTCTTTTTTCCTTTCGACACTTTGCTCAATGAAAACAACCGAGAAAATAACTGTCTATGTCGGTGGATTGAAAACAAAGTGGATGACGTAGTCGATGCATTGATCATCGCAGGAACCATATAGCGATGTTTCAAAAACAAAACAATAATTATTGTTCACAAAGCATTGTCATACTCCTTCGCCGAATCTATTGGATGTTTCAAGGAAAAAAGTTTCATACAGGCTATTGTTACTTCTTGATAGGAATCTCGATAGGAATGGTGTATTCTAATAACATTGATTGTCAATGCATATTGATCTTGCCCAATATGAAATGTTGAGCATCACAGAACGACTTGATTTTCTTTATTTTCCATCCATTGGTAACGAAATGGACCCACAAGTCCTGTTAACAGTTGTACTGTATCCACTGCTACTTTCTTTCATCACATGTTGAAAATGTTGGTGGAACGTTCAAAGAGGCTCTCAAGTATCTGGATTCCCATCAAAAATTGTATTTGAAACATTCCATTTGTCGGTGTATTTTCACCTTGTGAGAGCTAATTTTCAAAGTATGGATCATTTTTCGATCTACATTATTTCAGAAGCAACATCGGAAGAAGTCTAGGCGAAATATTATGAAGAGAATCAATTTTAGTTTCCTACATATTGAATTGGATCAAATAACTAAACAAACGCAAATAAGGATTTATCCATGATACAGGAAACGTTCAGTTTTTTGCGAGGTTAGCAATTTGTCAAGTGCATGAATTTCATATCCACGCAATATTTATAGAAATAACGAACTATTACTTGATGTTTGTTTGATGTTATGCAAGATAGTAAGTCGTTTCTACTGATGAATAACAATATCGACGTCCTTTAGCTTTAGTGCCCCGGTTGCCATTTATCTCATTAAGCTGGAAGCCGTTAACCTTGTATTTGAAAAAGCGGTTTAGTTCTTTCATAATCTAGCCTAGGAAAGGAAACATCTCTCAATGATTTTCTTCGAGTTTGAAGTTTGTATTTCACACCAAATTTGCCACAAACCATGCAAGCAGATTGAAAAGATTCTGCGAGATGACAAATCTGATCTTTCTCTGTATAAAAGATAACCTCAAAGCAAATGAATTCGAACCTGTGGAGACATCAACATTATTCTCGTTGTGTATGGGTTATGGTAATGGTTCTGTTCTTGGTACGGTATAAGGTTTCATGTATTCAGAAGAGAGTCCTTGGTCATGTTGCTTTCACCTAGACGGAAATTCATTATTCAATTATAACGGCCATGCATTACTTATAAAAGCGGCTAGAAGTTAGAATTGGCTGGGCTGTCATTGATTTATGGCAAAATTCTATAATTACTTGTATTATTACGAAATGAAGTATTTTCTATGATTCCTTTATTGGTATTGTAGCCAATGTGACATCGTCCTCTGAGGTTAAGTGGAAGAACAGTAAGTTATATGTCATCTTGTAAACTGAACTTCGCCTTTTGCTTTCATGTCCATCTCATATTAATTATGTGTATTTTTTTGCATTCCACATATCAAAGCAATTAAGTCGTTTATTATTAGTATTAAAGTAGAATTTGGTAAATTTGACAAAAGTTTTGGGCAAGTATTGTATCTCCTTAGATCCCAGGACATATTAAATGTACCATAATCAATTGAGAATTTTGTCTAACGAAAACATAATAATATGTTATTTTTCCATAATTTTCCAATTATTTCACCAACTAGGCTAAATAAACAACGGCCATTTTGAAAAACTGTACGAATCTGCAGCGAATAAAGGTGGATTAATAGCTGCATTTTATGACAAAAATACAATGATACGTGTTTTCTCTATTCAATACAGGACAACAAGAAATATATAGATATCAGTAAAAGAAGGTGGAATTTCGAACTTTGATGGCATGGATTATCTCAAAAAGTAGAAGTTTGATCATGTTTTAGTTATCAAATTCGGATTCCTGAGGTCAAATACATAGGTACCAATAAAATTTTCACTGAAAAATTGATCGCATGATAAGTGCACAATTACCGGGATTTTTTTTTTCTAATAATTTATCTGACCCGCGTATCATCATGCCAAAAATCCATCATCAATAAATTAGGTATATAAATATAGCGACGTTTTCTTGTTGACTTTGACGTTATTGGAAAATTCCGAGGAAAATTCAGTTTTCCAGTGGGAAACGTGCATTGATTGGCGACCTTGTTTTTTGAGACATTTCACTTGAAGACACTCTCTGCTAACAAGCTTGTTTGTCTCCATACGAATGGGTCCAAATTGCCGTACCATTTCGAAGAGTGCACTGAATAATAAATTAATTGAGCTCATAATTTGATCGTCATGAACATTCAACGGACCCCCTCCAAGAATCCATGAAAATGGTAGGATATTCTAGATGTAAAAAATACTGACAGTTTTGATTTTGATAATGCATCCGACTATGAAGACATACGTTTGGTCAATTTGCTATTTGGATTCTAACTTTGAACCTTTGATTTCTGCGAGGATTTCTGGTTAATTTGCATGGAAATCTTATTTCATCAAGATCCTCGTCAAGATCATATTGAAAAATGTCAATTGATAACTGACATGATGTAAGTTTGTGAATAGCAGAAGCGAGTATAAAAATCTTATACAGGGTGATTCATTGGGAAATGCGCATACCGTGAGGGTAGATGGAGGACACCGAGGTGCTTTCAAATAACCTATATTTTATGGGTCTATCGTTCTTTATAACAAAGTTACAGGATGATTTGTTAATTTTCCAATTTTTTGAATTGATCATAACTTATGAACCACCCCATACATTTTTGTGATATTTGGTATGTATATAAGTAGGTTTCGAGTCGAAACAACATTCTGTACATCAATATTTTGAAATTTCATTCACAGATTTGAAAAGAGCAGAAAAAACTGAGTGAGACCGCATGAATTTGGTGTTTCCACATACAACTTTTCCACTCATTAACTTAAGTCAAATCTAGATTTTTCGATAAAATGAGTGGCACAAATTTCAAATAATTGAATTTTCTTCCCCAAATGGTACTTTTCCAGCTTTAATCAATTAAATCATCAACTATTCCTCATTATCTTGATTTCTGGATTCAAATCTTATCAAGGAAGGAGGTCTCCTTATTCGAAACAAATTATTATTATACCAATGACTAACATCAAAACACCTTGTATACTTCAATAAAATCTATAGAAGTTTTGTTAAAATGAGGTTTCACAAAATTTAAAAAAAAACATCTCTTGCCCAAGTACCCACTTTTCCAGCTTCAATCCATTCTCCTATAATTTCTGGATTCCAATCTCATTGAAAAACGAGAAAAAATGTCAGTATTTGTTGCAACGTTATTTTGTTATAAATAATAAATGTGATAGCTATTCATATATGCATACAAGGTGTTTAAAAGTTAGTCATTGGTATAATATTAATTTTGTTTCAAATAAGGACATGTTCTCTCGTTTATCAATAATATTGGCATTATAATGAGAAATTGTTGATGATTCCATGGATTAAAGCTGAAAAAGTACCATTTTGGAGAGAAAATATATTTTTGTTAATTTTGTGCCACTTATTTCATCGAAACATCTAGATTTGTCTCAAGGTAATAAGTGGAAAAGTTGTATGCGGAAACACCAAATGCATTTGGTCTTACTCAATCTTATCTGCTCTTCCCGAATCTGTGAATGAAATTTCGAAATATTGATGTACAGGGTGTTGTTTCGACTCGAAACCTACTTTTTAATTTTTTCAAAGACGGACCTGCAATAAAAATTTCCTAATTATGTTGATCGACACCACTGTGGACACAGAATATACGTACCAAATATCACAAAAATGTATAGGGTGGTTCATAAGTTATGATCAATTGAAAAAATTGAAGAAATTAACAAATCATCCTGTATCTTGGTTATAAACGATGGACCCATGAAATATAGGTTATTTGGAAGCACCTCGGTGTCCTCCATCTACCCTTACGGTATGCGCATTTCCCAATGAATCACCCTGTATCATATATGCTTATGCTAGATCCGTCATCATGTAGTATTTGTTTGGTATCAGAGGGGTCTGCCGTAGAAAGTAATATGATATCACGTGGTATAACACATATGTATGGTCAAAAATTGAAACGACCAATCTTTAGGTGCGTTTTATTGGCAAGATTCCCCTATACTGGAAAGTCGATTCTGGTCGTTTTTTTGAACATTATTCTGAAACTGGTTGCAACTTTTCATTCCGTTTGCTCAGATGGTCTACAAGTTTTTCACAGAAACAATTGAAGTGCTGTTCAGAGAGTTTCACAATATTGTCAACTGTTAACGCTACACAGGGTGCTCCATTTCCTCTGGGCGAGTCCCAACTTTTATTATATACTTATGGTCAACAGTATAGGGTTTCTCACGATTTTCAACATTCACTTCATTTGAAATATACAAGTTATTCCAAGCTTATGCCTATGAAGTAAGGAACTTGTACGATTTGTTTCATCAATTTAGAAATTAGATTCCACCTGTGAAAAATGCGTTAGTTTTCATAGCAGTCGTAGACACCTTTTACTCGATAGCTGAAAACATAGTTTTCATTTTATGATAACAAAAATGTGACCTTCTATATCCCTGATCTATATTCACGTAAACAAGACAATCAATCTCTTAATTAATAATGTATAAGTGGCATTCGAGGTGGCATTAGTCACTGCAGTATTGAATAATAACCAACCAACTGGTTTACTTCAAACTTCTGTTTCACTCCATTTCATTTTCCACTATAATTATTCCTGGTCACATGTTACATTTCGGAAAAGAAGACGAATTGCAAGATTAAGCGTTCAGAAAATGATTCCCACATTTTCGTACACATAGAAATACAGAAGTAATGGAGAGATGAATTAAAATTTCAAATAGATTTGCTGGTTGAAAATTAATGAAATTTGTTCTGATTGAGATAATTGCTCGGATTAATGTTATGGATGAAAGGAAAAGGAATACCGCTGAATCGCTGATGAACGACATACAATGCAGAAACTATGATGTATTCGAGGTAACGAGGCGTCAGCCGAGTCAACCGCAATGTCCGAGACGGTGTTAAATCGCTAATAAACTAATTTTATTCACTATTTCTTTTCTAGACCCTTCTTCTGTTCTTCTCTCTGCTTCTTTTTATCCTTCTTTATAGAATTTTCTCTAATAATTTTTTTCTTTCTTCTTGTCGACGTTTCTCCTGTTCTTGTCGTCGTTCTTCTCATTATAGACGATACTTTCCAAACTTCGATCGTAATTGAAATATGATTTATAGAATCGCTAGTATGTATATGCAGAGTGAGTGAGGAAATGAAGTATAAAGTACTTAATGGTTTTATAATCGAAATCAAACATCAATTCATTTCGTTGATAAAAAATTCTAAGCATGACAACGTCGATAATTTATAAAATTACGAGGAACAATATGTTACATAATTATTTTTATGCACAACCGGGCGTAAAATAACAATTCAAAAGCTCTCGGAGTACTTTACTGCCCGCCGGGCGTAAAAAGGCACTTTACCGCCCGCCGGACAATAAATTACTAATTATTCGCATCCTCAGCTGCTTTACTGATTTCTGGTGGAGTACAATTCACACTTTCTTCGTCACTGGAATGCATTTCGTAATGACTATTGTCGGTATTCACAGCAAATATGGTTGCAAGCCTATTTATTCACCTACCAGTCTGGAACATGAGCAAATTGAAAACCCTTAATAACTCCCCCATTATAAGAGATATGGAAAAAGTAAAACACTCTCATGTAATGCTTTTTCCAGAGGAACATCATGGCCGTATCAAATATTATTTTAAAGGGGTTTAAAAGGTATTTTTTTTTATTTTTCAGCAAGGGATTTTGCATTAGGAAACCCGTTTGCCACAGAAATTACATTTAAAAGGTATTTAAGAACCGATTTATTCCTATCATGCTTGAGAGGTGAAGAGGTATTTACAATAAAACATTCTGGTCGTGCATAAAATGTTGTATGTATTTCGGGCGTAACTTAATTTTATGGACCTAGGCGTGTTATAATAGCCCTCGCTATCGCTCATGCTATTACACGCTGCGGTTCATAAAAGCCCATTTTACGTCCTTGTTACATAAATAACTATATTGAATCATTGCTTGAAAGTAGTCGCTCCAATAGATTTTCACTTGTTGATAGAAAGGGTCATGAAAGCAGTAAAGTTCTTTTGTCAAAATGAATGGTTTCGGTGAATAAAATATGTTCAAAAAGGTGCCAATTTCAAGCAACTCATAAAGGTTGATGATCAATTCTATTTTGACTGGATATTCGTGATCGCGAACAACAAAAATACCTTGATAAACTGAAGTTAAGATAAAATTAACCGCTGATATTTACAAATTGTGTGGAATGTTTTGAGCAGAATCACTCACAGAATCATATTTTATAATCAGGACAGTGTGTTACCAAGGATGTAGTTTATATAATCGTCCTATTCTTATATGAATAAATCATAGCATTCATGGGAATTGTATCATAATATCTATATATTTCTGTAATAATATTTCATTCATTTGATGATGAATTGTACTTACCAAAATATTTAAAAAAATCCTTGATATTCAAGATTGATTCCCGCGACCATTCGAACTACTGATCTTATGTTCAAAATTAAGGTTTAGTTCGATTTTAGCTGGAACATGAATTATGAAATATCGTTATCACAGAGTATATTTGACTCAAGTACTTTGCTCATTGTGAAACTGAAACCTGTTGTTGGATATATCAAGTTTCAGTGACTCTTTTCCAATAATTTCCCAGCTGCTTCAACCATTCAACTTTCGAATCAATAAAAAGATGCGAATTTCCGATGCCACGTGCATAACTTGAGTAATCAACTGGGAAATTTCAAAAGACTCGGAATATTTCCCAAGGGGGGGGATCATGTAATGACATATGCAGAATGGGGGAAGTTAACTGAAAAAATGCAGAAACGTGCCTTTTGGGATTTCTCGTGGGTTCAATCTGATGAACTGTCACACGTTTTGCGACGTTTTGATACTAATGTCTATTACTATACTCAATTTTTCTGGTAGCATGTTCAAATTTACAATCTTTGCTTTTTCTGCAACACTTTTTTAAAGTTCTGGTTCTCACGAAAAGGAATATCCTGTAATGTTCAGAGAACATCGTGAGAACCAAGGAAAAGAAGGTAGGAGTTGGTGTTTTTCTTAAATTTCTGGAGATCGTACGCCTCGGGAAACACCTCCCTAGGCAATGAGTTCCAAAGTCTCGATGTTCGTTGGATGAAAGAATCTTTGGAAAGGGACGTTCTGCAGGTACCTAAAGTGACCACGAAGGGGTGTGAAGACTGAACTTGACGGGTTAATCTCGAAGAGACTGCTAATGGAGGAACGATTGTTGATATTTCAGAAGAGCATCGCCCATGAAAATATCTATAAAATAGAGATAAATCGCCAACTTTTCTATGATATTGTAAGCGAGGCATCACCGACGAGACGAGTTGTCCTTTTTTGGACAGAATCCAATAGTTTCAGGACATGTTTAGGTGCCGCACTCCAAATATGGGATGCACTTTTGGCAATGAACCTCACGTATAGGACATGAAGTTGCTTACAACAAATCGTTGATGTGAAGTAGAAATAGTGTTGGGGCTAAAATTGATCCCTGCGGAACACCAGCATTTATGAGTAGAGTATCAGATAAAACTCCATCGACCACTACATGGAGAGACCTGTTTGAGAGAAAACTAGCAAGCAGAGAACACAGCTGAGGGGGCAAACCATAAGATGGAAGCTTGGCGAGGAGTCCCTGATGGTGCCAAACTCGATCAAATGCCTTGGAAATATCTAATGGCATGGCTAAAGTTTCTCCATATTTTTCAATAGATAGCTGCCATAAATGTGAGACATAAGCGAGCAGGTCACCAGTTGATCTCTGAAGCCATATTGCCTATCGTTTACATTTCCTAAGTGTTCCAAATATTTAATGAGCTCGATGTTGATTTTTTCCATGACCTTTGAAATAATTGATAGCAGTGCAATAGGTCTTTAGTTGCTTGGTAAGGTCTCTTTACCTTTTTTGGGGACTGGTTGTACTCTTGCAATTTTCCAGTTGGACGGAAATACCCCCAAATTGTAAGAGTGGTCGAACAACTTGCAAAGAGCAGGTGATAGTTTGGGGGCACATTTCTTGAGAACCATCGGTGGGATTCCGTCAGATCCACAGGCTTTGTTGGTGTTGAGACCAACAAAATCTTTCTGATAGTACGTTGGCAAAAGGTGATCTCGGGCATATGATTGTCAATCGGTGTAATGTTCGGGGGTTGTTTTCCCGATGAATCCAGAGTGGAATTCCCAGCAAATAGGTGTGCAAAGATATTGGTTTTTTCCTGGGCAGTCGTAGCTAGAGTTCCATCTTCCTTGGTTAGAGGAGGAAATGAGCTGGAAATTTCTTTCCACAGCTGTTTGGAAGCGACAGCTCTAGAACAGTTTTTGCTGAACCAGAGCCTCAGATAATTCACAAAATTCACTATTTTCAATCATGCAAGAAAATATGAGTTCGTTTTCAACAATATACTCATGGTAGAGGCGACCGTTTTATCAATATTTTCGCTCACAAGCGCAAATGATGTCACTCGATGACATTCCTCGGAATTCCTCGGAATTTTGTGTTGAGATTTGAAAGTGTCAAAGGCTACTGTGTTAAGCAGTTGTAGAAACAAGTTGTTGACCAGGTGGGCTCAGTTCTCCCCAAGACTTACCTTTTTTTTATGTTTCTGCACCGTGCTATATTTATAAATATACAAAAAATCAGTTATATCGTTGTGTATATCAGAGACATTTTCAGCTAAATGGTCGTAGATAAAGTATTGTCTTCTACTCGCGTTCGATGGCGTTTATTCTCCCGGATGCTTTCGAAACTCGCCTTTTGCTTTTTTCGAAATTTTCATCATCGATAATGATATAGCCATTATACGCTCTTTGAGGAATATTTCAAATGTACCTTACTGAATACACAATTTAATTAATCATCAGGGGTGAACGTTCAACAGGTCGACCGTGAAATCTCAATCCAGCCACTGTCAAGGTCGTCTAGATTCGAATAACGCCGAAATGAATAGCTGGGAAGGGGGGTGGGGGGCGTCGACTTTGAGCCTCGGCGTCTGCCGCTGCCTGCGTCGGAGTCGTTATTGAGGAACGTGGTTATCCAGTACCGGCTTTCCGAAAATTTTCGTGCTGAACGCGAAGAATTAGGGCGGGGTTCAGGATCGTTGGGGAAAATGAAAAACTTGCAATGAGATTTTGGAATGGGAAGTGCGCTGTTGCCAATTTCGAATATCCCGAAAAGAATTGATGGCGATTGATTTTTTTGCAAAAGTCGTCGTCTTCCCAACATTACAAGTTTAGATTCTCGAGGTTTGCTTTGCAACTGAGTTGGCGGTTGAAAACTCTACTCCAAGCTCTTTTCCAAACACACACCACACTCTCAAACTGAAGGAGTTTTTGTGTTTTTTATTGAAAAGTTCTCTATTGTACGTTGATAGTATGTAATGTGATGAAGTTCAAGGTTAATTTGAATGTCGAATAGGTCGCCTTAAGTGAAATATTTCATTTTCCAACTCTTCACATATCTCAACTAATTATTGATTATATTGATAAGGTACTCATAAGATTCAAACTATATCTAGTTCAAAAAAATTGAATTCATAATATAAACAAATTATTGGTATTCTTGTTCTTGGTGGATTATCAGTTTAACTAGATTTTTGAATAACTCGTTGATTTTCGACATCATATGACTTCTTCTGATGTATCTTTAGAAATTTGACCTAGTTATTGAATGGTTTGAAAGTTGCGAAAAAAATAAATCAAAATATCAAACAACTCTTTGGTATTTCATTTCGTATGGATAATTCAATTTGAAAATTCATGATATTTAATCTCCTCAAAATCAGCACAAGTACATCGTAGAGGTATATATTTGAATGGCTTGACATAATATAGAGTATTGATTTATGATTTAAGTTTTCATGTGACCTAGAAATATAACTTATTTCACGTGCGTTGCCTAAGGTGCTTACGAAGAAATACCAAATCATTCATTTATGATAGATAACCAACTTCCTTGTTATAAGAATAAATAGAATTCACCTTTTAAATAATATCTGTCTGATTTGAAGCTAGAGGAATTGGATAGAACGAAACCTTAATATTGCGACATAATTGAAGTTACATTTTAAAATAAATTACAACCACCAAGAGTAAACCGCGGTCAAAATTGTTTACATCAAGCACATAAGTGTATGGAAAAACTATAATTATGTGGCTTCTAACGCTCTGAAAAACTCTTGATTTATTCAGTGGAAAGAACTAAAAAACATATTTGAATTATTTTTTCGTAATTATACGACGTTACTACGATATAGAAAAATGGTTAAATCGGAGAAATAACAGGATTAATTATTTTGTTAATTTGGCAACGTCATACACAATAAAACACATGGAAGGCTTCGATATAAAAATACAAAGTCTATGCTGGTTCCATACCAACAAAAAGTCAAATCTGATCAAACAATCTTATTCTTCATGAGACATTAATTTGAGGTTGTTATTCCCACATCTAAATTAAAAAGTTAGCTCACTTCAAGAAATCGCATCCTTTTAGTTTCTAGAAACATATCGATAACTTTATCAACTATTATAGCCCATCTTAGACATCGATCCAAGGTGGATATAGGATGGTGAAACAGCTCTTCAATTGTTTCTGCGAAAAACTTGTAGACCGTTTGAGAAGGTAGTAATATTTCAGCTACTTGAATGAAGATGGCAGTAAGATCGATAATCGAAGAAGATTTCTGTTGCTTACGTATTTCTGTGGTTCGCATCTGACAGACCTGACTTGAAACGGCATTTAACAATATATTTTCTATAAATCTGGAAGGAATATTGATATTTTGACTCTTCTCAGTCATTTTTCATCTAGAACAGATGACACTGATAAAAAGATGACAGAAGTACAGTTTCTGTTTTACCGACACAAGGTATATCGCCATCTCTGTTAATTTCAGGAAATATTACTACGGTATGAAATCAAGTAGGCAAAGGTCTACAGTTCATTCAAGTGCTTGTTAATAGGAAGCTGTTTCACCATCCTATATCCACCTTGCATCGATCGTAAACAAATCATATTTTGGCGGTAAAAACCTATAGGTAACGACCGTCAAATTTGTATGTTCCTTTATGTGGTTACTCATGAGCAAGGTGGATATAGATATGGTGGAACGAGTCCCATTAAAATGCACTAGAAATATTTGTAGACTTCTGTCTATTTGATTTTGTTGAATTTCAATCATAGTTTCAAACACTAGTAATACTTTCACGACTTCGTATGGATGGCGCCACGTCTGCTGATTCCGCATAATGAATATTAATTTTCAAAATTTCTCAGTCATTTTGATTTTATGTGATTTTTTCAATCAATATCGTGATTGAACAATCACAATATTCATATTTCAAGCCAAAACACAAATATGAATGATCTGTCACTGTCACTTGAACATGAAACCATAGAATACGGATATTAACAGAGAACTGAATTATCGATATTGATATTAAATGCGATATCAACGCCATCTCCGAAGGATTAGTGAAATATTACCGGTGTTATGATCTTCGCTAAACCAGTCTACAGGTTTTGACGAAAAACAATCGAACATATATATATATATCCACCTTTCTCATGATTCAACAAAGCAAGACATGACCGAAACGTGATATAGTAAATGCTAGTAAATCGAATCTAATGTTCGAATTGTGAAAGGTCAAGTAAGTCACAATCAATATTCTATTTTTATTCGAATTTCTCGACATTTATGGTGCCACCTAATTTTATGATTGCGGTAGGTTGAGCTACTTGCCAAATCGTTTATTTATAAAGACTATCTTCGTAGTAACAGGCAGGCTCGTACGAAATACATTTGGAGGGGCTTCCGTCACCTTTAAATTATATTTCGATTTTTTTTTAGTTGTTATTGCAAAAGTGTCGTGAGAGGGTCAATATATAGAGAAATTCATGGATGGCGAATAAGAAGTATTTAAAGAACGAAAAGACATCTGGAAATTGCTACATGCTATTTTCATCACAGCAGTGTTGCCGTTCGTATCAGAAACGAGTGTCAAATTCGTAATTTTGAATGGAATCTTGTGAATTATTCTTTCTTCTGGATCTATTTCTCGAATAAATATCGAATATCTCTGAAAAACAACATTTTTGGGATTTCTCAACATCTATTTATTGTGCAACTTTATGCCTATTTGACGAACTGTGTAACTCTTACGGTACATCCTTTTTTTGGACACACTGTATATTTATCTAAAACTGTTTTCCAGATAATATTAACTGAACTCTTATTGATATTATTCCCATGTACGATCTAGGTGATATTAACTTCGAAAATACATTGAAGCTCAATTTATAAACTCCGCTGCCGTAGCTACAGTTGACGCTGCAGTTACTGTTCGTAGATGGACCATGCTTAAAATAAACATCTGTTCATAAACCTCGCAGCTGACGCAGGTGCCGTTGGATATCTTCTCAATACATTTTGGAACGGCAGCGTCAAATGTAGCTACGGCAGCGGAGTTTATGAATTGAGCTTAAAAACATATAATCTAAATTGTTTTCGATATTCCCATATTGCGGAATAATAGTCCGAGAGCTCCCAATGGTTGGCCAAATTTCGTTTCCTCACCTGATGACACACAGAAGTCATTGTGTCAATACAATGTGTCAAATTGATGACAGCTATGTCAATTCAGATTTAACAGGGTTTGAGGAGACGACAAAAAGTTCCTGGCGGAGTTTCACCGAAACTATGAAATAATTTCGCTATTTATGCTATATCGCATATAGAAAAATAGTATATAGAAAAATTATAGTGTTCTCACACGGTATGCTTATTTCGCACTAGTATATGATATACTATCGAGTATACTATAATAGATTACCCTTTATTCAAATATAAAAATGTTCTTGAATATTTATTCTGCACTTTTTGTTTGATTCTCATTTCTCAGACTATAATTTATTATTTTGAAATATACTTAATGATATTAATGAGAAAGAAAATGGAAGATAAGGAAACGTAATCATTTCGTATTCCTTCCTCTATGTAAACTCTAATCGCTATCGCAAAAAAATACTGAGACAGATAATATTTATCTTGTTTGCAATATATCTTCATTCTTTTCGAAATACATTTATATTCGATAATGGGATGACGCTTCGAATTCGTTAACTAAGTTACTCGTTATCATCGCTCAAAATCAATAAACGTTATTTTCAGAATCCAGGAAATATCACCATGATCGGTTTTTAAACCTTTCACCACCAGCGTAATCATAAGTTTATCTCATCATCAAAACAATGAAAAGTAGATTTGAACTCACATGAGTGTAATTGTGATTTTATATTTTTCGATGAAAATGAAAAGAAGAAAATCGTGAACAAAACTCGTTGGGAAATGCATATACTGCACTCGTTATATGATTCCGCCATCCCCGGTTTATGTCACTTTTCACACTAGTTATGTAATATACTGCATCATTTTCCGCAGGTGTGACTTTATTTAAGCTCAATTTATAAACTCCACTGCCGTAGCTACAGTTGACGCTGCCGTTCCAAAATGTATTGAGGAGATATCCAACGGCACCTGCGTCAGCTGCGGAATTTATGAACAGATGTTTATTTTTAGCACATTTCATCTACGAACAGTGACTGCAGCGTCAACTGTATAGCTACGGCAGCGGAGTTTATAAATTGAGCTTTCTCTGGTGATACTTTCTCAAATTAGTTTTTTCCATCCCATTTTCCATTTGACTCTACAATTCATTCGAGGTGAATCTGTTTCTATTATTTCATAAAAAAAAACTAATTTTTCAAATCGGACAATGAAACAATAACAACTAATTGGACTTCTTGAAATATTCACGGAAGTAGATAAGTTGAAATAAGGTAGATTTGCAGAAACTATTTTTTCTAACCTTGTCTAGTTTTCAAGTTCAATGTCAATATCATATATACCTTACAGGTATATAAATCGCACATATACGTATTGCAATATCGGAATATGTTATAAAATAAATAAACGAGATGTTACATTAAAAAAAACGTTATGCTACACACTTTTGATACCTCTAACGGCTCTAACCGTTTCTGATGAAATATCGGCAAAAATTTATCGAATTCGAAAAAATATTTTAATTTTTTTCATTTATATTTTCACAAACGGTGAAAACTTTTGAAACGATATACATTTGCTAAGAAAATATAACGCTTATGATAAAGCCAGCTTTATGTTATTTCAAATTCCAGTTTGACATATTTCTTAAAATTACATTTTGTCGACATTACAATATAGTTTTCATCAATCGACGTTTCACAAAACAGAAATCAGTAAAGCAACTAAAGATGCGAAATAGATATGAGAGGGAAATATAACTAAAATACTAGACGCCGATTGTTTATTTAGAAGATATTTATTTATTTGGATACTTCACGCATTCATAAACAAATCTCAATGTTTTCAGCCTAGGCCACGATTATTATGGAAATTCCACTTATTGATCACTAACCATCAATTAAAAACCATGTTTATTTATCAAGAGAGGTGTTCTAGCATTTTTGTCTGATTGAGCATACAAAATATTAGTAGTATTTAGCCTCTCCACATCCTGTACATGCTACATGAACATGTTGAGTTGAAATATTCATTTTCGTCTACCGTCATGATGAAAAGCCAATTATTTCGAAATGGATTCCACGAAATCCCGCAAGGTTGTTTTTCCCTGCCGTTGAAGGCCGTCTCTTCACTAATAATTGTTTTCCCTCCTCCAAGATGTTGTGTACGTTGGAAAATCGATATGAGAATACCACAACTTCGGAAAATGTGCAGTGCATACAGATACGACTGTTTGGATGTTTCGAGGATAATTTGGTTGAATTTCGTTTATGAATATTATAACGTGGAAATTCAATTTATTGAACTTGAATGCTCTGTTTTCATGAGAATTTCACTTATGCATGAGGTTCCAGGTTAAAATAATTGGTTCCCAACTAAACTATACGCAACACAAATTACGTCGCATCCCCGAAATTTTGCTGAAATTTGAGTAACTTTTTTTCTGATTTGAACAATTTGAATTCAGTCCTTCAGCTATAATCTGGTACTTTTTCGTCACATGTGGTTTTTTCGATAAAATTGCTACAGAATGTTTTTTGAAACTCTGCAAAATTTCGGAATTTTCGAAAGGATCCCAAATGAAGAAAAACAGTTTTTTTTTCAACTTTAACAGCAGAGGCATGAAGGTGATCTCATTACCTTGAGCTATCTCCAGAATTGTCTTCTTATCTCTTTTATTTACAGAGTGACATAAAAAAATCAATTTTCTGGTGTTGCAGTCATAACTTTTTTCATCTTCAACCGATTTTCAAAATCTCCGGATCATTTTGAAGCTGAAACCTTATATGAGAAGATATAAAGATAAGAATTAACTCAATATGAACATTCATCTGTCCCGATGTGAATTTGTCACGTCTTAGAAAGAAAGAAACATTTGCGATCTGCATTCACAGATCGTTGCATGGACTACGAGCAGATATGTTCTGCGTGGTATTTACCAGGAAAGTAGTTGTTTTCTGCTCGTAGTCTACCAGACATTCTTTTCTAACTATGTTTGATATTTCAATTGGATAGACTATTTTTCTCTTTCAAACATTTTTGTCCAATTTATGGCTTTTCCTTTTTCAGTTAACTGGACTTTACGCTTGTGCGTCAGATTTTGAATATTTCAAAGTCATCATTGTTACCAATTGGAAATGTTTCTGTTATTTATCTATATTGAATAAAATGTTTTTAATAAAATAATTCAAATCAATGCAAAATAGAAAAAAAAAATAATATGACACACGTTTCATAAGACACATTGTCGCATTTGTTGTTGTCGCAAAAAAAATCTTGAAAATCCTTTCTTAGTTTTACACCTATGCATTCCTTTTTTTTTGTACCACTTTTATTAAAAATGATTAATAATACGAAGTATGTTGCCTATTGTTGGGGTTGTATGGAAAAGCAACTATGTTGTATAAAATTTTTGTTGTTAATTTGATTCACTGAAAAATAAAGACACTATTATTATTTAAGTGAACAATGAAAATATGCTCAACCTTAATTCTCTAATGAATATAAGTATTTCAGAAATAATTTTACCAGGTTTTTTTTTCAGTCCAAAGACAAAAAACTGGTCATTTCGATTTTTCCCGTACAACCAACTTATTTGAATTAAAAAAATGAAATTGAGGAATTGTTAGTGAATAGTAAAATTGATCTGAGAGCTCTGTAAATAAATCTTTGGAACAGAGCTGACCGAGTTATATAGTATCTAGAAACTAAACGAACCAGCAAGGAAAATATTGATTGATTTGGGAAAAATCATGCATATATTATATCGTATAAAAATACAAAGTTGATGATGTTCTCTAAAAGACGAAACGTCGCAGAAAAATTCTGCTTATGTTATCGTGTAGTCCTTAAAAAGTGGCCATGGCGAAGTGCTATTTGTTATACATTTCCTTTGAAAATAAAGCTAGGAGAAAATAAAAACAAAATTCTCAAATTTCGGTTTTTCTCGGATATCTCCGAAACTACTTGGAATATTAAAACTTTCTGAATGTCATATTATTAGACACATAACTGCGCTACTTTTCTCTAATTCAATCGACCCCGTATCACTTACCGTTTCCGATATCCCCATGCTGTTCATTCTTATCATGGACACAGTGTATATACAAAGGCAAAGACCTTGATAATGACAAAGGCTTTAATTTGCTTAAGTTGAATATTCTCTTACTATTACTATATAGAGAACTTCAATTATCTATCAAATCATATAATTATCTTCTTCAATATTTCTTTTTAATTTTCAAAATATAATATGAAGAGCGACTTTCTTTCACATCTTTCGGCAAACGATTATAAAATGTTGGTCCTAGATGTAATACATCCGTTTTCAATGTAATTTTAATATATTTCGAAATGGTGAAAAATAAGTCCCATTTTCTTCCCAGCATTGCATGGAAAATGTAGCACGCGTGGCAAACGCAGCTGTACCTATACTTTTTCGTTTTTCCTCGATATTTGTTTCCGCTTTATCGATTGGTGGTGGAGAGGGTGAGAGTGAAAATTGGAAAACCGTTGCACTGAGTGAATTATACCGGAACATGTCGAGTGCATTCGGGAGTTCAAGGTGAAATTATAAAATGCAATGCATAGCGACAGACACGCGAATCAAGATATGACGTATCTTTTCAAATCACGCCCAGGGGAGGGGATGGATCTCATGCGATATCAAGTTTTCATGGAAAAAAACAAGAATATGTGCATTGCATATAATTAATGAACAAGCTTAATGAATGGACGAGAAAATTTGAAAAAAAATACATCCTGATCTGACCAGACAAAACAAAAATATGATGTGCATTGCATATTATACACCTATTTCAGTTGTATTTGAGAAAGCAACAAGTTAATTTCAGAATAGTCACTAGTATTTCAGAAAGTATCAATTGTATTTCAGAATAGTGAGTTGTATTTCAGTAAGTGTCTATTGTATTACAAAATAGTCAACTGAATTTCAGAATTCATCCTTTGAATTTCAGAAAATATAATTTGTATTTCAGAAAGTAGCTCACAACATTGTTCTTATGTTGTTCCCATGATGTACTATGTATAAGGTGAGCCGAATCAGACATTTTTGATAGTAAATCAATGTTTATGGGGGCTATTCATCTAACATACTTAATTTTCTCAAGAATGTATAGGTTGGTAGCACTTCCGATTGTACTAGAAATGGGCCGACACTTCGTTATTTTGAATGGGACCCTTTATATATGATTATATTTTTCGATTTTACGCAAAATTTCTATACATACACAAGTGTAACTGTTTTCTAAATATTTCGAATTTTAAGTTGAAAATTGCGTATGCAGGCAGATTATTTTTATTTCTACATCGCTTTCTACATACATACATTTGATATTTTCTGATATACGAATGACGAATTCTGAAATTCAATTGACCATTCTGAAATTCATTTGACACTTTCTGAAATTCAACTTACTATTCTGAAATATAAAGGACTGTTCTGAAATTCAATTGACGCTTTATGAAATACTTGATGATTTCTGAAATACAACTGGATAAGGTGCGCCCCGACCATTGTTGATCTAAATGAACACCTAGTAGAGTAGTAGACGGTATAATATTCAGCTCACTAGGTTTCCATTTAGAATGACAATGCCCCAACGAACAGTGCTGCCAACTCTCAGATAGGCTAACACTCCAGAAACAGTGATGAAACTCGCCAAAACACCGCCAGATTTCTCAACCACAGAATTTTAATCTCAACTAGGGATATTATATGTACACAGTTGTGGTTTAGACATACAAGGACCAATTATTGACCCTTCCCAGAATAGAAAGTTATCATGGCGTATTTTGACATTTGACAGATTTAGGGAAAAATCTAGGGAAAAATTCGACACTTGACAGTTGACAAAAAAAGTGTTCCATGTCAAAATTGAATTGAAATGGAAACAAATCCAAATATGGGTTGCCTATTGCCTATTCTGCGATGAAACAGGTCTAGGTTTTTTTAGTTAGTGAATTTTACTCGAAATTATAATAATATGTGCTGTACATATCTTCTACAGAGGCGAATTCTCTCAAAAGTGGCTTACCCCTATAACTTTTTAGTTTCCACAGATGAACAATTGAAATTTGGTATTAACAATTCAAGAACCCTAGTATATTTTTAATTATTAATTGAAAGTAGTGAGTGATTTATTGAGTCGCTTTTTCCAAGCAAATTGACATAATTATGCATTGTCATTATGGTCGTTATTGGTTGAATCAATTCTCATGTTATTAGATGTTATGTTATTGAACGTTTATCAAACCTATCGACTTTGTGGCATCAAATTGTTCTTGGTATATTTTATAATGGTAATGAGCCACCTTTGTTAGTTTGTTCGATTTGAAAAAATTGACTAAACACCATAATTACGGTTTAAAAAGCTTCAAGAAATGAACCTGTGAGACAAATGAAAACTAAAATTCGATCGAAACAATTTTTCCCTGACAAATTGATCCGAAATAAACCGTTTTTACTCATTCATGGTGCTTACTCTAAATTGAAAATTGAGAACTGAAAACTTCAGGATAATAAATGTCATAAAGTGATGAATGTAGTGAAGTACTTACAATGTGATATTGTATTGAAATAATTAAGAATATACCGAGTATCCCGATTAGAATAAGAAGGTAAGGGTAATTTCCGAGGTAATTACTGATCAAACCTGAAACATAGAATCATCATTTCCTATCATGTTATTCAATAACAATAAAGAAATTCTTTATCTTACGTAGGTACACCTATGATATTTTCGAGTATGATATAGACACGAAAGATAATATTAGAATAAATTGATGACGATTTTGAATTTCTATTTGATGAGATTACAACAACAAATATTATCATTAACGAATAAACATCAGTTTATTATAGATATTCTCCAGCTACTCACAACATAATCCGTTGATTTCAGTCTTAATTTCAAGCCTCAAAATGGTAGTCGCTATCACGAATGCATTGCTTATGCTTATACTATACAGGGCATATTTGGGTAAAATTAGGAATCTACCTACAAAATGAGAAATCGTTTGACTTATTTATATTTTTTCTATTTTCTGTTTCGATGCGCATTTTTTTCTCTGTTGGTAACATTAGCTGTCATAAATGCAAATATAGGGTTATCATCAGGGTTATCATGATTGTGTTCGAAATTTCAGTTATCTGCATTCGATAATACAATTACTGATATTGAACTACTAATACTGGAAAATGTACTGAAAGAAAGAGCCAACAATAAAACAACATGAAGATTACGTGTTGTACCTAGTTGTTGAAATAACTTATTTAAAACGGACTGAGCTTTTAACCATTAGATGTCGCAAGTATCGCCGGTTCATCAGAGCTATGCATAACTGATTCAAGGTTAGTTGAACTGATGATTACCTGATTGTCACCATCCTTGAATAATATCCAGAACATATTTTACTGGTAATTTTACAATGCAATTTTTATAAATTTTTTTTGTCACATTTTTTTGCCAACCACTAACCGTGCTCTGGACTTTCAGGTAAACACTCTGGACAGTTCAAATTGAACTAAATGTAAACCTTTATTTGAAATAAGTAGTTACAGCTTTACAGTTCCCTCTTTGATAGCAGTACCAGCATCAAGTGCGCATAATAATAATACTGTTTCTCTCCCATCATTTAAAGAATATAAACGCAGTTTGCTATATTCGCCATTTTTATGCGGTTTGACCTCGAAAGCAATTATTACATAAGTAAATGAATTAGAAAGGATTACTATGAATATGAGAAAAAAAAATAGTGCACTGCCTCATCATTATTGGGTTTTTGAGTCGCAACATTATTGTTTTTCAGTCCCGGCCGGCATTTCATAGTTTTAATGCATATATTTACGCGTTCTATAAATACCCTTGTTTACAGAATAATGTAGCTCCAGCAGCTATATAGCTGAACTTATTAATAAACGAGGAAAAATGCATCTCTGTATGATGGTCTGAAGTTCGAAGGTCGCTCAACTAAGTCGAGACGTATTTATTGATGAAATAAACTGCTCAACCACTGAAGTGGTCGTTAGGTGCATCATGCATTATCATCGGCGAAGTTCGATATTTAGAACACAGAAAACATTTTATATTGGATATGGATATAAAAAAATACTTATCCCATATGTACCGTTAACGAAAAAATAAAAAAAGTTTGGAATTGACGTTAAGCATTTTGGACTCCCTCGCCCGAGGGGCTGACCACTAGGAGAAAATGTGTACACTGGAATTCATATAAGCCGGAATTCCCCTGGAACTCCCCGGAATTCCCCTGGAATTCCCTGAAATTCCCCGGAATTCCCCTGGAAGAAATATGTCAATATGAACCGAGATTTAAACAAATAACGATGGAATTTTGAAACTAAATGTAGATAATACTCGGAATTCCGGGGGAATTACGGGGTAAAAAATAGGCAGATTGGTATGAGCGAAGTTGAAAATTGGTCCATCCTTTCGAAAGTTATGGCGATTTGCTACATTTTTTCTATGATGAAAAAAAAGATTTTTTTGATATCGATTTTTTCGATTGGAGAAACTGATTCTATGGAAAAAAATAAGCAGATTGGTATGAGCGAAGTTGAAAATTGGTCCATACGTTCGAAAGCGGTTTGCCACATTTTTTCTATGATGAAAAAAAAGTTTTTTTTGATATCGATTTTTTCGATTGGAGAAACGGATTCTATGGAAAAAAATAAGCAGATTGGTATGAGCGAAGTTGAAAATCGGTCCATATGTTCGAAAGTTATGGCGATTTTTCTTCTTACGGATTCAGATCTTGGAAAAAGGAGGGAATAAAATATTTCTATTTCCCCGTAATTCCCACGGAACTCCGAGTATTATCTAAATTTAGTTTCAAAATTCCATCGTTATTTGTTCAAATCTCGGTCCAAATTGATATATTCCTTCCGGGGAATTCCAGGGAATTCCGGGGAAATCCTGTGAAATATGAAATATTTAGGAACATCACTCACAAAATCATTCGGGATTCCCGAGGGGATTTCTGAATTCAAGATAAACTTCATTCCTAGCTCCAGAGTGATGTCACTAAATATTACAGAATCTGAATAATACCGAATTATATTGATATCAAAATTTCGAATTTGTCATCAGTAAGGCTATAGGCTGTATTGTATTATATCGAAATCCTCGTTGGAAACAGAATATATCATCTGATGGTATTTTTCTATTTTATTCCCTCCTTTTTCCAAGATCTGAATCCGTAAGAAGGAAAATCCAAGAAATACATTTTTATTCAGAAAAAAATCAGCAAATCTAGGTTGTAAACTGTAAATCATCATATCTATCGAACACATTATTCAATTTACATAGGAACATACAGGGTGGTTCACTACTAGAGCGACAGAGATTTAAAGCGAATCTGCAAAACTTTAAAAGTTTTTCTCATTTCAGTAGTTCGTACGTTGATAAAGGGTAAATTTTGAAAGTATTTCGAAATATACAGGATTTCCCAAAAATTGTAGCATATAAAAGTTATATTGTTTCTTATGGAAGTCCATGTATTTGGTTGCATTTTCAAATTCTCCCTGAAAAGCTTATTTCATCGATTTATATCACACTTGGGGTCTAGGGAGAAGATATATGGTTTGGAAAATCAAGATTATTCAGCTTTATAAATTTTTTGTGTCAGAACTATTCATTAATGGTCAAAACCTCGGTCAAAACGGCTTACATGTCCCTATCCTAACTCTTGACCTACTATCTAATGATATTTAACTGAATCACATATGGGGGGGTTCAGAATTATGAACCAACCTGTATTTTTTTCATTCGAATATAAATAATTGATGGCGAATAAAAAGTCAAGATAGGGACATGTTAGCCGTTTTGATCAATAATGAATAGGTCCGACACAAAATATTCCTTAAGTTGAAAAATCTCAATTTTTCACACCCTATATTTCTGTAATCGTTCCAGCTAGACTCCAAGTATGATAATAAAATCAGATTTTCAGACAGAATCTGAAAAAGCAATAAAATATAGGGTGTTCCAAAAGAAACAAGATAATTAACATTGATATGCCACAATTTTTTGGAAAATCCTTCCTGTACATTTGAAAATAATTTTAAAATATAGCCTTTATACAGGGTGTATCTAAATAACACCGAAAAAATTAAAGGGGTAATTCTGTGATGAAAATTAATGTGAGTGTTTGGTATAAATTTTTTTGAAAAACCCTCCCCGGAAAAGTTACACCCCTTCGAAAATTAAAAAAAAAATGGTTTTTCTTTTTTATTTTCCCTGTATATCAAGCTAAAGACACGAAACTTGGTAAACATTATCTGTCAATAAGAGTACACTTTTTGAAATTTTTTCAACCCTGAAGTATGCTTAGAAGGGGTTGATTATTTCAACCCCTAAGATATTTTTTCTTACAACTTTTTTTTAGATGAAAATTTTTTCTTTAAAAAAGTATGACTGAAAAGCCCAATTCATTGACTAACTTTTTTAACTCTACAAGTTTTTTTCGAAAACTTAAGCATTTATGAGGAAAAAATAAATAAGCTCATGTAAAATAGCATTTTATTAAACAACAGCCAACCAAATTATGATTATGATTATGAGACTTCTACAACTAAAAACAAAAGTGAACAAACAAACCTGTCGAATATCGACAATACAATTATAATAAATGTTGAAAATGACCGCCTCCAGCTTCAATACAAGTTTCGTGTCTTTAGCTTGATATACAGGGAAAATAAAAAAGAAAAACCATTTTTTTTTAATTTTCGAAGGGGTGTACCTTTTCCGGAGAGGGTTTTTTCAAAAAATTTTATACCAAACACTCACATTAATTTTTATCACAGAATCACCCCTTTAATTTTTTCGGTGTTATTATACAAACTACTAAAGTTACAAAATCACAGAGTCAGCAGAAATTGTTTTTGTAAAAAAAAAGACGGGAATGAACTTGATGAGAATTTATCAAGATTTTCTTGAACATTTCGCATTTTTTCTGGCGTAAAAAAGAAAGGAATTCCTCGGAATTTCCCGGAATTCCCCTGGAATTCCCCGGAATTCCTATCAATTGTACACCGGAATTCCCATGTGGTCAACCCCTCGCCGACGCCTATCGAAACAGAGGCTATTTCGATACGCATTTGCGTTTTATAATACTTCATTATACAGTGTCACACATAAAGTTCGCTACACAATTTTTTTTTATTAATAGATATAAAGAAAATTTTACTTCGCAGTTAGTTTGTGCTTGAAAAATGAGTAAAATACAGCATCTTTAATTTTTTCATGTGCTACTCTGAACCTGTCAAATTTGATTTTTTTTTCGAATATACTGAAAAAATTTTTTTTTTTAATTTTGAAAAATGCCAGGGAAAAAAGTTGCTCAGTTTCCAATTCTATACATTTGTTCCAAATTTATTCATTCATTCTCTTCACATTCTTCATTACACGTTCTTTGAATAATATACTTGAATAATGCTCTTAATTTTCTTCAATATCGGGAACCGATATATGTTGTGAACTGTTTTTGATCAATCTAGGTAGCTGGTATTTAATGAAATTGCGTTTCAACTTTTCTCTAATTAAATTGAAACTCTATTTGTAGGAAACGATCCCAGAAACTCACCGAATATTTTAAATTAACAATTGCCTGCTTCTGACATGTGACGTCCGACGTTATATTATTTATACATAATGATATGTCAAAACCAAATGTATCCGAAATAGTTCCAACCGATATTTATGCATCAAAGCAGAATAGCTGGAATATCCTTTCCATACGAAATATTAGAAAGCCATGTTGGCATAATATAAAGCTGCGAAAAAATCTGAATTTTTGAATCATCTTTTTCATTTTATTCTTGCTTTATTACTGGAGATACAAAAACAACTAAAAGAACTTTTTCGTTGCCACATTTCGCGATCTTCAAAGTGGCCATTCTTAGATATTGAGTTCGACGTTTCGTCTTCTCGCGGCCATCATCAACTTTTTATGTAAATCCTATAAGATGCATTTTTTCACATAATTATCATTCACCATTAACTGACCCCTGAAATACATTGACACTTAAAAAATTCATTTATTTCATCTATTTGTTATTGACGAGTTTCAATCGCCAAATGGTGAATAAATTGGGAAAAAATGCATCTTCGTATTTAAAAAAAAGTCGATGATGGCCGCGAAAAGACGAAACGTCGAACTGAAAATCTAATAATGCTATTTTGCATTTAGAAAACTTAAAGAGCTATCGTGGATTTTTTTTCACTAATTTAATGGCCATAAAATTCCACGAATTTGGCGCCCGATTTAAAGTTCTTTGTAACTCTTACGGTTCTCGAGATCCTAATGATGAGCGTCGAATTTGGATAATCCCTCGAATAATCCTGTATATCTAACAGGTTCTTGTATTTCTGAAAGTGAAAATAGTCTATCCAATTAGAAATATCAAACATAGTTTGAAAATGAATGTCTGGTAGACTACGAGCAGAAAACAACTACTTTCCTGGTAAATACCACGCAGAACATTGAATTATATCTGCACGTAGTCCATGATACAACGATTCACACTGTGAATGCAAATCGCAAATGTTTCTTTCTTCCTAAGACGTGACAAATTCACATCGAGACAGGCACGTTTAACAACCTACATACCGGTTTCGGGCATATTGGCCCTCATCAGTGCAGGCTAGTTTCTGCCGCATGATGTCGCCACTTCCAATAGTCTGTTGGAACGCGGCTCAGTGCGGTCAAATAGACGCGGCGAAAATGCATTGGGACAGGCATAACTACTCTGCACTGATGAAGGCCAATAAGCCCGAAACCGGTTGTTAAGCAAAGAAACATTTGCGATGTGCATTCACAGTATGAATCGTTGCATGGACTAGGAGCATACATAATTCAATGTTCTGCCAGGAAAGTAGTTGTTATCTGCTCGTAGTCTACCAAACATTCATTTTCAAACTATATTAGATATTTTTGGATAGACTATTTCCACTTTCAAAAAGTGTTGTCCAATTCATGGCTTTTCCATATCAAATGAGTTGTTCCGCTGCGCTACGTCGTTGCCTAACTTTTCTCGTGAATTGGGTGTTATTTGTGATCGATTTGAGATACATGCATCACAATCTTGTGTAGGCGTGGGAGTATCCACCATAACTATCAACAATCTCGAATCAACATAGAAAAGTAGATACCTACGTTGAATCAAATACTATTGCTTGAGCTATACAGTAAATAACATAATTGTGTCAATTTCGCTACGAGTATGAAAGAGAAATAAATTCAGGTCAGCTGATATTAGTCTGGAAACGAACAAACATTTTCATTAAGATAAAATTGTCCGTGACAGCAATTCCATCAGATAAAAAATATGCCTGAACGCTAGAGTGTGGCAAAATAACAAGAAAGAAAAAGCGCCAGACATGAAATCTGTAGACAAAACGATGATTATTGTTTGGCAGCGGATAATCATCTCAGAACAAGTTGATTTATTATGAATTTAAGAGTTGAGAACCCAACAAACCAAAAGTCAACCCCCATGGATGAGAATATACAGTTTGTCTCACTTTTGATGTAAACACCCCTCGTAAGTTTCGAGGTAGAAATTTGCTGAATTTTCATCAGTTTTCAGAGTCATCATTCTGCATAATATTTACATTAGAATTAAGATAGATTGGATACTGTTCGTTGATATCAGAAATAATTTTGATTACGATTTTCGAGTGACACCGAGGGTGATGTTTCGTTGAAAATAATCAACTACAACCCTATCAGACCAATCCACTTTCTGCGTCTAGCCGATTGACATAACCCCATCAATCCTAGTATCGTTGAATTCCTAATAATGGTCTCTAACCGATTGTGGAATAAAATACAGGTTATACCATTTGTGAAAATTACCCAATAATTCGTTTATTTCGCACACCCTGTACTTTTTTATATGTATTAAATGTCTTGAAAATAATTTTTCTTACGAACACGTATGAAAATGTCATAAAGTACACTGTTTTGTTATTTGGAAAGTAGCACATATCAACCATGACATTGTTATTTTCAAAGAAAAAAACACAAGGGTTGAAATGAAAAAAAAAAAAAACGCACGGTCGCATGTATTGGATGTATATATGGATAGAAATAATTAAGTATATTAGTTGGTATTCACTGTCACTATAAGCGCTTTTGTCACACCACATTTATGTTTATTGGATTATCTGCCACTTTTAGGATTATAAAGGAGAATTCGTAACTAATTTCATGGTGTCAATGAGAAATAACCTCTACACTCACTTTGATGATAATTAGTCTGGATGTTCGATGATGTTGCGTCACAAAAATTTGAATTTTTCACATTCGAAATAACGCACCAACTTATATTCAATACGCACTGTTGTATTACTGGTTGCGTGATTACCTACTGACGACAACCATTGAATAAAAGGTGACATTTGAGTTCAAATAACTTTATAGTAGATGCTTTATGTATGCGAAGACGGGCAGGTGCATAGGTGCAGAGGTGCTAGAATAGGCCGATGGAGACAGTGCATGTGGAGGGTTTTGGAATAGGGGGTAGGAGGCAGTGGAGGGTTTTGGAATAGGGGGTAGGAGGCAGCGGAGGGTTTTGGAATAGGGGGTAGGAGGCAGCGGAGGGTTTTGGAATAGGGGGTAGGAGGCAGCGGAGGGTTTTGGAATAGGGGGTAGGAGGCAGCGGAGGTTTTTGGAATAGGGGGTAGGAGGCAGCGGAGGGTTTTGAAATAGGCCGACGGAGACAGCGGTGGATGTGGATGTTGGGGTAGCCTGCATAGTCCTGAAATTGCCAAACCCCTCGACTTTCATCATGATGGGAATGGTTCTGAACAAACATTTTTAGGGTGATATTTTTTCGGAAGGGCCCTCGTTCTTTTTGAAATTAGATGTCGAAGTTTATCGTCCATTGTCGCGTCACCCTACTCGTGTCCATAACTTTTGAATTTAATAGATGTAATGAATTATATTCTATTTTGACCACCTGCGCGAGAATGTGGGCTTGAAAAAATTTCATACCTATGCATTCTTCGGCTCGCAGGCTACCTCAACATCCACATCCGCCGCTGTCTTCGTCGGCCTATCCCAAAACCCTCCGCTGGCTCCTACCCCCTATTCCAACACCTTCCACATCCACCGCTGTATCTACCGCTGCATTCCTTTTAGCACCTCTGCACCTATGCACCTGCACTGTCTCCGCATACATACAGCATCTACTAACTTTCATATTCGTAACATTCGTGTAGGCATGTGGTTTTGAATATTGATGAATTTGTTTGTGCAGACGAAAGAATATTTAGTAATTCGCATATGGAATTGTCGAAAGAGTTTTCAATGTTCGCCTGAAATATGGAAGTATACAGGGTGTCTCCTCTCAATTGGAAAAAAACTTCTGGGGCATATTGAGGAACCATAGACAAGCAGTTTGAAATAAGAGACTGATGTCCGGAAGTGCATGGTTTTCAAAATACAGGGTAAAGTTTTTTTCAAAAAACTTTTTTTTATTAATATTTCAAAGACACGTTAACTGATTTTCTTGAAATTTGCTAGTGGTGTAAGCTTTAATAAGACGCTCAGTTAGCACTAATTAAATGTTGATTATGACTTCCAGTGGCGCCCCGGGGGACAGTGTCACGAATAAAAATGACAAAAAATGTACGCTGCTGACTTTTTTTAAAAATTTTATATATTTTTTAGAAAGCTCAGTTGAAAATACAACTTTTTTGTCACTTGATATTTTTTCGTATCTCTCTCCGTTTTCGAGAAATTTTTTTTATTAAAAACTGTATTGAAAGGTTCATTATTATTAGAAAGAAAAACAAGGAGGCTTTTTTACAAATAATTTATTATTAATTAGTGGAGCAAATGCTCAAAGTGTCCACCATGCATTTCGATGCATTTTCTGCACCTGTCGAGCCAGGATTCGCGCACCCGAGCAAACACGCCTGGATTGTTCGCGATAAATTCCGCTGCCACCACAACTCTAGCAACTAGGTCCTCCATGGTCGGCACAGGAGTTGCATAGATCAACCGTTCCATTTCGCCCCAAAGAAAAAAGTCCGGCGACCTTGCTGGCCAAGGGACGGGACCACCTCTACCAATCCACCTGTTGTTGTAGGTTTGGTCGAGGTAACCTCTCACGGTGCGCGCAAAATGCGCTGGACAACCATCGTGTTGGAACCAGGCCTCTCTACGCAACTGGAGGGGTACATCTTCCAGCAGCTCGGGCAGAATATCTCGCAAAAAAACTAGATAGTTATTCCCGTTGAGGTGATCAGGTAGAACGTACGGCCCAATCAAATGGTCGCCAAGAATTCCTGCCCAAACATTAACACCAAACTTCTGCTGATATCCTCTGATGTGCGTAGCATGGGGATTTTGTTCGCTCCACTCGTGGTTATTACGAGGATTGAATGTCCCCTCGCGCGAAAATCCTTTTTCATCGCTCGTGAAGATTATACTTAAAAAATCAGCGTTTTCATCCGCTTGACGGAGCAACCACTCGCAGAACTCGAGCCGCCGAGGAGCGTCGTCAGGCAGTAGATGCTGCACCTTTTGCAGTTTAAATGGATAGAGATCGTGGATTTTCAATACTCGATGGACAGTATTTTTGCTGCAATCAAGTTGCGACGCAATCAGACGAGTGCTAGTGTTGAGCTCATTCTGAATGCGTGCCATGACTTCATCCTCAACGGCATCTCTGATCGGAAACTGCCTTGCAAATTCTCGAATAGGCTGCAAAGATAACAAAGCCTCTTAGATTGGCTGTAAAACAGAAACGCGCAAGAAAAAAAACACAGAAAGTTGCCATTTCTGCAATACTTACCACGAATGAGCCGGTCTCCCGTAGATTTTGTTGAATTTTGATAAAAATCTTATGGTTTGGCAATTCACGATTTGGGAACCGCTGCCCGTACAACCGTTGTGCTAACAAAGAATCACCGCGCTTCCCCATACAAGAGATGCATATCTGCAAGCTCGGCTAATTCAAACCGATTCATTTTTGCAATTAGTGTAACGTTTGAAGATAATTAAGTACTTAGAAACTGACACTTTTACTAAAGTTTGACATGTTTATGTGTTACCATGACAACATTGTTTTGTTTTAGATTTTCAGATAATGAACCTTTCAATAAAGTTTTTAATAAAAAATTTTTCTCGAAAACGGAGAGAGATACGAAAAAATATCAAGTGACAAAAAAGTTGTATTTTTAACTGAGCTTTCTAAAAAATATATAAAATTTTTAAAAAAGTCAGCAGCGTACATTTTTTGTCATTTTTATTCGTGACACTGTCCCCCGGGGCGCCACTGGAAGTCATAATTAACATTTAATTAGTGCTAACTGAGCGTCTTATTAAAGCTTACATCACTAGCAAATTTCAAGAAAATCGGTTAACGTGTCTTTGAAATATTAATAAAAAAAAGTTTTTTGAAAAAAACTTTGACACCCTGTATTTTGAAAACCATGCACTTCCGGACATCAGTCTCTTGTCTCAAACTGCTTGTCTATGGTTCCTCAATATGCCCCAGAAGTTTTTTCCAATTGAGAGGGGACACCCTGTATAATAATATCGAATTGACACCTGAAGTTATAGAAGTCGTTCAAGTTGCATCTTTGACAATTGAAATGAAACAAAATGTTTATGATAGTCGCAGGAAAAATAATGTACAAAAGTCGTTGGAAAGTGGATTTCCTGCACCCGTTACGTCTCCACACTCGCCTATATGCGGCTCGTACTTAACGACAACTCGTGCGGAATATGTCACTTTCCACACTTATTAAGTAATGTCCTTTTTCGAAATCTCGAATCAGTCCACACATAACCAAGTAAAAATAATGAGAACCGCACAGTACATAAATGATGTGTATTTTCTTCCAGCAATAGCAGGGAGCAGCGTAACAAGGCAGAAAAGCAGAGGCGAGATAAGCTGAACGCCTTCATCTCCGAGCTGGCCAGGCTGGTTCCCATGGTGGCAGGCAGCGCAAAGAGGCTGGACAAGACCAGCGTACTCCGATTGACTGCCACGTTCTTGCGGATACACCAGAGTGAGTGAGATTTTTTCGATTTTGTGTATGTTTCACGAATTTCTCAAGACAAATTATATAATTATGTAGAACATCCACTTTTTCACATTTGAGTATTAACATTTCACATTATTTTTTTTGTTCCTTAATTCAATAATTATTGTTTCCTATCACTCCAGGTTTAACCGGAAATGAGACACCAAGATTTTTCAATAGAAAACCACATTGTGAGTACAATGCCATTCCATTTGTCACTTTTTGAAATTGATTTTAAAATTTTCAATTCTTAATTTTCAATAGGGTACCATGAATTAGTTGAAACTGATGACGTTGAAACGATTAGTTTTGAATCAAGTTGCTAATGAAAAATAGTTACGATCGAGTTTCATTCGTTTACTAAATCGTAATAATGATCTAAGGCATCTTTTACGAACAATTTGACACTACACAATCGATTTTCAACATTATAAATACGATTTTTAAAAATTGATAAACGCCAATAAGTGACGGGATGTGTCATTGTACTCACAATGTGATTTTCTATTGGAATAAATAAAAATATACGGGGTTTCCCATTCAAAATAAGAAAGGAGGAGTCACTTCCGGTCAAACCTGCGGTGATAAAAAACAATTGATTACGTGAAAAATTTACATTTTTGTATTATACCCACACGCCGAATTTCACTTGTTTATCTGCAGAAACGAAAATAAAAAAGTCATAGTTCCCTCGGGGGTTTGTGATATTTAATTTGCTTACGAGTTTGATTCAATATATCAGATACCTACTTTAGATTAATCGAAAACATGTTAAAAAATGAAAAATGTACACGAAGTTGTGAGATATGATTAATTGCAAGTGAAGACCAGTTCTTTCAACTTCGCAGTAGCATTCGGAAAAAACACTGACATTTTTTATTTCATTGATTCAATAAATCCAAGATCATGACCCAAAAACAGTATTTTTCTAATAAAAAAAGATATGTTGAAAAACTTTTCAATTTCAAGTTTCGCAAACGGGTCTAAAATCGTTTCCAATATTTTTTTTGTTTTGAAAATAACCTCTGTTTATGCCCATTCGTTATGAATTTTCCAAAATTGCCGCCATATTGGTGGTAACGTGACATTTTCCAAATGATTTTGAGGTTTCCCCATGTGCAGAAACGAACTTCTTTGTAGATTTTTCCATAACCCTTGTAATAAAAATATGTTTTTCTATTTTGGTTGTATAATGAAGTCATTGTGCAACGCAAATGCGATTCGAAATAGCCTCTATTTCAATACGCATTTTTTATTATTCGGAGATTGGTACAATAGAACTGTCAAATGAAAGTCAGAAAGAGTTAGGCCCAGCTTACTTCTGAGCGTCTTGGATTTGGTGATATTAGCAGTGAAAAACTCAATGTTTTAATATGTAAATTTCAATTCATAGTGTAATTTCATTCAAATTGACCAATAAAAACAATAACAACATTGAATTTTTCACCGCTGGTATTGCAATAATCAAAATCGCTCAACTGGAAACTGGGCTTTACGCTTTTGTGCGTAAGATTTTTATTATTTCAATGTCATCATTGTTACCAATCGAAGATTTTTATGTTATTTATCGATATTGAATCCATTTTTTTCTTCAAATCTATTCAAAATAGAAAAAATTGCATATGACACACGTTTTATAAGACACATTGTCGAACTTGTTCACTTGGAGCACTCCTCGCTTCGCTCGTCGTACTCCAAACAACGCGTGCGACAAAATAGCGTCTTATAAAACTTGTATCATAATATACTATTTCTCTGTTCCAATATTTATTGCTCACACGACTGTACTGTGTATCATGATGTAAAACAATTTTCGTTAAAATTCGTTTTTTCAAAGCGTTGATGGGTCGCAGCGACTCCAACACCTCCCACATGCATTTCCCGAAGCATGTGGACCAGTTTCTTCTGGAGCAGCTGATCTGCGAACAGATGGGAGGATTCCTGCTGGTCGTTCTGCCGTCAGGAAAGATCGTTTTCGTCTCGCCCTCGATAGAGAATCTCCTCGGCCACTTGCAGGTAAACTAAAAGTACGCCTCATCAGAGGAAGGGCCATTAGTCAAGTTTGCTTGATGGTTTTCCACAGAATGTGGGCTGGTGCATTCCCAATGTGCGCTTTTCAACGGTTCCTCTGATTTCCTCAACTTCGAGTTTGATGTGATTCACTGTCGGACCGGTTTTTTTCTTCTCATTTTGTTTCTTTTCAGTTCTCCAATCGAAAAAACCGAAATTGTGAAAAATATTTTTCGTCATGAAGATGAAAAATCGAATTTTTAAAATCATCATAACTTCTGAACGGATGGATCGATTTTTTCATTCGGGGAAATCATTTTTCTCGTTTTTTCTCGTAAAATCCATTTCTCTACTAGAAAATACCGAAATAATGAAATGGTAAATTTACATAAGAAGAGTGGAAAGTGACATATTCACTACCATAAATACATTCATTTCGCGGGAAGTCCTGTCAAAGATGTAACTTGAGCGGCCTCTATAATTTCATGTGGTGTCGATTCGATATAACTCACTGTATATTTCCATATTCAAGGTAATAATTGTTTGACATCAATCTGAGGAATCAATCGAGAAAAAATATAAGTTGGTGATAAGAGATAATCCAATCAATATGAGTGGTGTAACAAAAGCGCTTATGATTTTTATATTCTTCATCTAAGTCATTAATTTCATTAATTATTCACTATTATATTGAAATTCAATCAATAATTCATATATCAAACAGAAAAGAAAGGAAAATGACTCTTGCGCTTTGAACCCGTTGGCTATTGAGGCTGCTTGAAAACTTTTGTCTATATTACATTTATAATACGTTATGAACCAAAAATATATAGTCAAACTTATTTATTCTTTATATTCAACGGACTGGTGATTTTTGACAGAAACGACAAGTTTAGGATACTTACTTTGATATCTCTAACATTCAAGTAATTCAAAACACTCTTTCATGAATCTATCGTATCATAATTCATACTTTTCCTCGATTTCTCTGATGGTAGGAGGTTCAAATTTACAATATTCGCACTTGCTGCTACATCAGGAGATGTGTCAGATAATTAAATATCACTATTATTTTCCATCATGCAACAGAATAAGGACATTATCTCTGCGCACGAGCGGCAATGCTTTCACCGAAAAACGTTAACTTTGTGTTGAGATTCGAAAGCGTCAAAGGCTACTTTGTTAACCATTTGTAGACAAATAATTTCCGTCATAGAGATTCGCGTCCGACACAATCATTCAAGTCGTACCCCGCCATACAACCGATGAGGCCGAAACAACGAAACCCCTCTGACACGTCCCAATCTCTCCACCTTCCAGACTGACCTGCTGGGCCAATCGCTGTTCAGCATCACCGCCGCCGAGGACCACGAGCGGCTGCGCACCTTCCTGCAGTGCATCGGCGAGGTGGGCCACAACTGGGCCAAGCACTTTGCCCTGCGGCTGCGCCGCGCCGGGCCGCGCTCCGAGTCGGCCGTCTTCGAGCCGACTCGGGTGATGGGCGGCCACCGGCAGGCTGGGCAGCCCGCCGAGGGCGAGCGCGGCTGCTCGCCCGCCTCCAGCTGCGCCTCCACCGGTTCCTCTTCGGGCGGCTCGTCGGGCGGCTGCTCGGGCGGCGACGTGAGTGTTGGCGGCGAATGGAATAATTATTGTGTGAATGACTAGTCACAAACATAACATTGGTCCTTCGAGCCGGATGGTGTTTCCATTATTCACCATTTAATGAGGAAGTTTCCTTGGAACGGATTCTCATGAAATTATTGTTTAAATAACTAATAACATAAAATCAATATAAGAAAATAAATCTCTACCGTCAAAAATTCTCCACCACGTATTCGATGAATTTTCACAAACTATAACGAGAAATAAAAATCTAAATTTCGGAAACTTCCCCATTCATTAGACTTGTCTGAACATCGAACAATGCGTTGACAATTTGCGAAATCGTTTCCGCAGATCATTGTACTGTTCGTGAAGCTGGACCAGCAAGGGCCCCTGATAGAGAGGCTCATGGAAGCTTCAAAAGAGGAATACGTGACCCGCCATCTGATAGACGGTAGGATCGTCGGTTGTGACCAGCGTATTTCCATCATTGCTGGTTACATGCGAGAAGAGATAACCGGCCACTCGGCCTTCAAGTACATGCACAACGATGACGTCAGATGGGTGATGGTCGCTCTCAGACAAAGTGGGTACACTTTTTTATCACTCACCGAAACTATTTTCAACCGTAACATCCTTTGTCCTTACGTCAATAAACACGATCATTTTCCATTCCATCGGAACAGAAAGAATGAAATTGGATCAAATCAATTACATTACTGAGATATAGGCATAGTATGCAGGATTTTCGCAGGTTATAATTGAACAAAAAGCTCTTACAGACTGTGGGATATGTATATTTTACTTATTATGCATCTGATACGGTTTTGATACAATTTTTTGGGAATTTTGGCAAAATCATCATTTCTACTGCCACTTCGTTAAAAATTGTCATTTTGGAACACAATTCAATATATTAAACTTGTCAAACTGGAATTTTTGTTGAGTCAAAATGTGGGCTGAGTTACCTTATAGATTATACGCAAATCTCGAAATATTACCTTCATAACAATTGGAATTACTTGTGTTTTGTTCACATAGTCATTCATATCAATATTATACTATACAGGAACTCATTATCAACACTGTTGTTTCTGTGGGTATGAAATTATTGGCAGCTCTAAAACATATATAATATGTCATTTTGCTTGTTTGAGCTTCGTTATTTTTGACAAAAACATCACAAAAGGAAGTCAACTAATTCAAAGAATATAAACTGCACAATCTTTATAGAAGAAAATGTGTGGATAAAATTGCAATTAGTAAAATAATTTGAGTATAAATATTTGATATATCATTAATAAATAAACTAATCGATGTACATATATCGATACGATATTTTTTATTATACTCCATTGAAAATGAAAATACTCCATTGAAAATGAACTACTAGAGTAAGAATATTGAAAATCAAAAGGAAGCGCTCATTATCTACCACATTATCCAAATTTAATACTTTGGACTTTTTTGGAATGTATCCTACAGCTTGACGCTTCAGGAAAGCAATAATTTTTCTGTAAAAAGTTGATATTCGTGTTCATATCTCGACCTGGATTTTACTGGTAATAAATTCGCGGTCGCCTGTGCCGCTTGCTCTAGGATATTATCGGGAATTTCGGGATTTTCTTCCGAGTTCATTTTGTTGGCGTATATTTTATTGACAGAGAATATACAATGCTGACAATACAGTGTTTGGTATCTATGATTTGTTTTAATGGTTCTCAAAGTTTTTCCGTGCGCTGTTTCCGTGCGCTAGCCTGAAAAAGCTCATCTTACAATATTACTAATATAGATGAAAATAAAGTGATTTCAAAGAAGTATAATAAAAAAATCTTTTCTTTTTTCAGTGTACGATAGAGGAGAAAGCCAAGGCATATCTTGCTACAGGTTACAGTCGAGAAATGGCAAGTTCATCTTCCTGAAGACCTGTGGATTCTTGGAGATAGATGACCAGGGCATTGTAGAAAGCTTTATTTGTGTCAATACTCTGGTCGACGAACGAGAAGGAAGGGAGTTGAATAGGGAAATGAAGGAAAAATATGCGGCTATATTAGGAGAAGTAAGACATTTTTCTACTATCTTGATAAATATCCTGCTGGGTATTCCCTGAAGGTGTAAAAAATAAATAAGGATTATAATCAAGGTGGATATTGGATGTTAAAACTATTTCTTATGTGTTTATGTGGTTCACATCTGACAGACATAAGCTGTAACGACATTAAAACACTATATTTTCAGTAAATCTGGAATAATTATCGTTATTTTTACTGTTTTAAGTATTTTTTCTCTTAGAACAGATGTCACTGACAGTTGCTCGGTTTATGTTTTACCAACAACACAAGGTATGACGCCATCTCTGGTAACTTCAGAAAATATTACTATGGTTCGAAATCAAGTAGGCAAAAGTCTATAGTTTTTTCTAGTGCTTGATAATAGGAAGATGTTTCACTATCCTATATCCACCTTGATTATGATGAATGCCTGCTATGAGATTTGAGTAGCATACGGTTTCATATTGCAAAGCAGTTGCAGTGGTTCCTTCTTATATACGATGACAACGAAATAACCGATTAGGCTCTAATTCAGACATTGTGACAAGAAGTATTTATTATTTGTTTGAGATGAAATAGAACAAAAAATATTGGTGCCTCTTCGTGGTAATCGAGAAGTCATATAATTTATTTTCTCGTTAAAATAAATACCTATATATTTGTGGTGGGACATTTTTTCAGTCTAAAATTATTAATGATCACTTTTCTCTCAAATTTACTTGAATTACTAATATTTACTTATGAATGAGAAAACTGGGTTTATAGACATTAAAGGCGGATTTGCATAAGCACAATTTGCTACATTATCACAAAGATAAAGATACATAACAAAGCATATTCTACCTACCTCGATAGAATAATCCAAAAAACCCCAAACGGAAGCAAATACACCAACTGGACTCTATTAATTAATAACGACACCCCAATTCCACACAGTTCTTTATTCTCCAACCATCTCATCAAATACCAAATCCTGACTGACTGTTTTTAACATTCTTGATGCTTAGGAATCGACATTTGTTATCGTTATGACTTAAAAACGGCGTAATACATTTTAAATCATAAGTAAGAATCATCAATAGTACAGGTAGCACAAGGAATACACAAAAATCGATTTCGGCCCGTTACATTATCGAGCTCACGCAAAAATTCTCACCACGCAGGACATCCTCAAGTCTCTGCATTCCTCGGTGGATTTGGTGGCCGATCCTGCAGAGGTGGACCGAGCGCTGATCCAAATGATGCGTAATTTGCCGTCGCCGGGATCCGACCATAGGGCCACTCCCAGCCCTCGGAACGTCAACGAAACAAAAGACTGTCTTTCAACAAACGACGAAGAGAGAAAATACGGTGAGTCGAATAGAATGCCGTCGAGGTAATGCGAGTTGTTTGGGCATTGTCGTTCTTAATGGAAACCTACTAGGCTGGAACTGAAATTGTCTGTTCACCCAAGTCCCAAACGACTGCCAAGTTGAGGTCGCTACTTTATAGAAGTCGTTCGATGCTGATTTGTTTCAGTTTTTTCTCTTTCAGCTACCCAATTCAAGGTTGAAGTTATAGACTTATTTTCACTATCATTTTCCATCATGCAACAGAATCATGAGTTCGTTTTCATCAATGATGGATGCTAGCGCAAATATGCTGTCACTTAATGACATTATTTCCGCACACGAGCGACAATGATGTCACTGTTTTGACATTCCTCGGAACACGTCAACTTTGTGTTGTTAACCGTCTGAAGAAAAATTTGTTTATGTGTGAAAATTTGAGTTCTTTGATGTTGACCTATTGAAAAATTCCAATGAACATTCTTGGAACTGATATGTTTGTCATAGACATGAATATTGTTCTTGAGTGATCAATAATATATCTCATTCAGGATATGAGCTTAATTCAGCTACAGTTTTTTCAAGATATCTTTTAGATGATATTCAGCAATAGCAGTAGATAATTCTATACCGTTTATTTTTTCGCATATAAATGGGCATTTCCACTATCTTAAAATATGCCCTTTTTTTCACATGACGTGATGGAGGGAGGCTTATAAGATAGTGTAAACAACTTATTCACTCTGAATTTGTTAATTTCGATTTATTATTCGATATTGAAAACGTGACTTCACATTCTGTAAATTCAAACGATCCTTCGCTGTGACGTCAGTGTCTTCCAGAAATATGATTGGTCGAAGTTTGTGATGGCGTTGACTGGCTCGTAAGTGAGGGCAGGTGAGGGAAAGACCCACCGCAGTTGCCATGTCTCTGTAAAATCTTTGAATCCATTTCGTGTAATGAGAAATTGTTCTGAATTGTGAGTAATCAACTATCAGACACTCCCAATTCATTGTGAAAATGGAAATATTTCAAGACCAGGGATGATCATGTTTGGTGTAAATTTTCAATCGGAGCAGATTCAGTCACATCTGTCGGACAATATCACATTCTTATTCATCATCTCTTTGAATACATTCAGATTTCGTGATATATTTGATGTAATGGGTACATATAATTTGTCAAAACATCGTGATTTGAACATAATCATCATCAGTTATTATAAAATTGTCATTATCAGAAAATGTAACTTCTGATATGGCAACCATGCATAGAAATTATCAATAAAAACTTAACCTCTTTATAAACCATTATTCCGTCCTTGTGATTTTGTGATTTTTGTTTGTTTACTTCGTTCATTGTGAATTTGGGCTGTGATTTTAAGAATAGGGACACAAAATGTCAAGTTCCGATATGTCGAAATATTTTTGTTCATGTAATAAGAAATTCAGGCTTACAAAACAACTGGAGGATGGCTTTGAAACTGCCTGAAACAGTTCATATTGGTAGAAACAATGTTGCCTGCGAAGACCACTTCAATGTAAGTATTGTCAGAATCTTTCAATAATTCAGTCCTGTTCAAAATATAATTCACAGCTAGAAGAAGATGCAGCCACTTGAATGTACTATAAAGTTATTTTTGAGATCAGGAGTGGTACCTCATAAATATATATTATAGAAAGTCCATCACCAACTATTTTGCCTAGTAATTTGAGTGAGTCAACAAGGAAAAGAAAAGTGGACTATCATCATCCACCTATGAAACATCCATGGTCAACTTCAAAGAATATCATGAAGAAACTGTTCAATGAAGAATTACCTGATTCAAAAAGGCCCAAGATAGAGTCAGAGATTCAATCCTCCATCTGGTTCATTTCAAGTGCATCAAACATATTGTGAAAAAATAACATGTTCTGTAGATGTTCAAGTAAACTTGAGAAGTAAAGTGAAAGTTCAAAGTGTCTCAAGGAATACCAAAAAAGTGTAATTCAAAGCTGAGAATATCGTTAATAAAGCAAGTTCTGCCATATTAGGGGACAAACTAGTGAAATCAAGTATTAGTTCTCCTTCATCATCAACAATTTCTTGAAGTTCAAAATCTACAGAGGAATACAAACCTATTTCCTCATCAGCTGCTACTTCTGTGAATGAAAGTGATCAAAATAGACTCCCTAACTACTGTTAAAATGTTGAAGAAATAAGAAAGAGAAAAACAAATTTATACATTCAATAATAATTATAGCATGTAAGCTCATTAATTTAGAAAAACCACTGCTGAATAGTATTGCTATAAACTCTGCAAAAAATGGAATTGTACATTTCATAGGAAGTTAAAATACTTGTTTTCGTACTTCCGGGCCTAAAGTGACAACTTCACTCCCTTGTGACAGGTACTAAAGTGTCACATTTAATCCCTCCGGGATTAAATATTGACGAAACTCCCGGAACGATTAAATCACAAACAAACGAATTTAAGGGATATTTTATTGAAAAATATAATTAATTAGAATGGTAATTAACGTTAATATTCAAATTAATATTGTGACAGTTCGTCATATTGACCAGTCTCAGAGAGTTGAAGCACAAACCGCTTTTGATTTATCATCGAAGTAGACTAACAGCGCATTTTCAGTAGGTTGTCTCACATTTTTTAAGCGGCACCACTTTTTAAATGCATCGTACTGCTGCTCGTATAGTTTTCTAGATTTCGGTGGTAACAATTCTTCACCTACTTCGGCTGCTCTTTCATCAATATCAGATACACCTCCTTCACTCATGATACCAATAATTATCAATAACAATGTTTCTTTACAATGACACTAGTAATGACAATGTTTCTAAATTATAACTGTCACAACGCAATGTTACTATGGTAACTTATTTTAAAGACAGTTTATTAAATGAGTTGAAGAGAGAAAAAACTGATTGAAATTATTGAAATAATTAATAAAATCATACCGGAAGTACGAAAAGTATCGTATATACCTTGCGACTGAAGTACATTTAATCCTGAAGGTAAAGTTTATGGCCCGACCGCAGGGAGGGCCATAATTTACCTTTCAATCCCGCGGTATATAATGTACTATTTGAGAACATATACCTATATAGAAAATAAAATATCACTTTATTATCTATTGAATATATTTCCAAAATTAATTTGTATTTAGGAATAGACCTAAATATGTTGATACTTTTGCTTGTCATCACAGTATTACCCTGAAATAAGTTCTCAATAAAAATGTTAATTCAAATAAATGATGAGCTTTATTCATGTGTGATTTGGAATAGTAGGAAGTAAATTAATATCATTTTATTTAGAATTTATTTATTTAAATTATTAAAACAAAACCATTTCAATATATTTGCAGGTAAAACTTTTTACAGCAGTTTATTGTTTCTCAATATAATAATAATCCCCAATGATAACAGCAAAAATTTGTAATATTAACATTTCAATATTTTGATTCAGAATGAATTGAAATGTAAGATATACAGAAAACAAATTGAATGTATATTTTATAGCAGCACACAGAATATATCAGATGAATAACTGAATGAACATATCAAACAAAATCTAATTAATAATTAAAATCTGATAATCATCAATAATAAGGTACTTGATAAAGAATACACAGGTATGTAAAAATCCATCCTGCTCACTTTTAATAATGAAGCACTCTTCCAATAAATGGATCCATAATAAAAAAAGGACACCATGTTTACAACCTCCTGTAAACAAAAAGTATGAAATCAAATAGGAACTATGATTTTTCAGAATGTGTAAAAATGTATAAAGTTCATGTGATTGTCTGAGTATGAATAATTTGCTGACCAAAAGATTTGTTCTCCTCTTTTTCATTCATTATCGCCATAACATTGTAGACTTTCTTGTGATTCTTGTCTTCAGGGATGATTTTTGTTCACTGTACATATATCACCATTACTTCTCAACTCAACTTATGATATTGCTTAATCACCATAAGCCTCCATGGTTGATCTGAAACGTAAAATTACCTTCAATATCACCCAGAATACTCACTGAAAATACAAAATGGAAACAGGTTTTCATTTCACCACTCTTCTGGAATGTAAACATAAACTAACCTTTGTGTTTTCACGTTGAGAACTTCAGCACTAACGAAATTTGCATTATTCGTTAAAAAATCACCCATCATGTCAATATCCACCATCGGCAAATTATCCGATGCTGCATTTTCAAACCCTTCATCTATTGTTTCCATCCTGAATTCCTGAACATGAACACACTTGAAACTTGAGAAGTAATCAAAACAATCCAGATATAGGTTAGGAGTGTTAGGACGCGACGACAGATGAAAAATATAAATACACACACACACAGTTGCCAAGTTGATAGTTTAACACACTATCACTTGCTATCACTTGCACTCTCAAGATAAAATAAAGTTCTCGAATCAGTAGCACCTTATATACCTACCACCTATTCCTAACAGGTATTAACGCAATGGAATTTTAACACGCTAATTAAGTGTAAGACGAGGAATTATATGTATTTCTGGATTACCTTCCTTCTGTCTTACTAATCTTTAATTTTTGATCTGGCAACTCTGTGTGGTGCTTAGATCATTAACGTGTAACAACGGGACAACCAATCAGAATCGGACGCGCACTGACGTCATGGCTTCCCTCTTCTTCTGGATCGTTTGAATTCAGTAGATTATTTTGGCGTTTTCAATAATTTTTAACTAGATAAATTGATGAAAAAAAAATCTCAAAAAATGGGTACGAGTTACATGAGAGTCCAATATTTCGAAATATAATTTTTCTGAAAATGACTGGAAATGCCCATTGTCAAGTTTGGTTCTATTCGCCATCTTCTTTCAGCGACTGACTCACGAAACAACAGATACCTAGTGAAACTGAAGACTGCGACTATATCCACCACCTTCAAGAGACAGTCCAGCATCGACACTCTGCCCTATGACAGCTCAAACAAGCGGCAGAGGACGGTGCCACAGTCTAGTGACAAACCAATAGCGAAACATTACTCTCAACGGGCAGCAATCAGTCCCGTCATCACCGATATCATGGTAAGCACGCACTTTGCATTCAATTAACTTACATTTCATTATATTCTTCATCTAAATCATTAGTTCCATTAATTATTCACTATTATATTGAAATTCAATCCAATGATTCAAACAATCTAACAGAAAAGAAGGGAAAATGACATATAGATTGAAAAATAATTGTCCTGCCCAAGGATCGAACCCTGGCGGCTTGGGAAGTCGCGCTTTGAACCCGTTGGCTGTTGAGGCTACTTGAAAACTCATGTCTACCTCACTGTAATATATTATGAACCAAAACTATGTAGCCAAACTTATTTTTGCTTTATATTCAATGGACTGGTGTTTTTGAGAAATACTACAAGTTTAGGATACTTACTTGGTTCAATTATTGAATATTGGTTATTACAAATGTAATAATTCTGAAATCATTCATTGAAAGACAACGCAGACATTTTCACTCTTTAGTGAGAAAACACTCGTTCCATATGTATTTTCCATCACTAGACACATCCTTATTGGGAAGGTTGATTGATATCTGTTAGGTAAGAAAATAAATTGGAAATGAAGACAAGTTTTTTTGTTTCAGAACCAGCCTGGGAAGTCAAATCATCTCAAGTCAGAAAATCTGAAAACTTAGAATTGAAAAAATTATCATGTCAAATGAAATGTGTAATATTCGAAGAGACTGACTGATTTAGGCCATACTTAAGGAATGCAACTTTTTACCACAGAAAGTTTCGATTTTTTAAATTGTATATGTGTAAGTGAGCAGTGTTAATTCAATGATATATATTTGAAAAATAATCTGAATAAGATGGCGCAAGCAAAATGGAGCTGAAGATTCGCTCAGTGGACTGTTCCAAACAAAAAGCCATGGAATTTACAAGATTTTTAGCAAATTGCTCCAATTATTTTAACATACGAATGATGAATGAATTGGACCACTAGAGAATCCGATTGAAATATAAGTTCAGGATTGGCATGCGATGATTTTACAATATTTTCGATTAAATCACTGTTGAAGATTATGGGGAACATTTGCATTTTCGTGTCACTGTTTATCTATGAACAAAAAACATTGAGCCACTTGTTTATATATTACAATTTTTATATAGGTATAAATACATTTTTTTAAATTAATTTTTGAATTCAAATAATGAAATACAATTTTGAAGCATTATCTTTCAGATAAATTGCTTGGAGAAAATTTAGAAACCCCTTCTAGCACCAGAAAGTTGAGAACAATATCCTTGCAAGAGCTTACAACCCAAAAATCACAAAATATTTGTATATATTTCATGAAACGATTTAATTCAAGAAGATTGATGATCATTTTGCAATTCCTAGAAATGGTATTTGAATTCCTCCTATGAACATTGTTCATGATATCCAAAGCATATCAAAATTTAGCAGCATTAGTAGTAATCAACTAAAATTTGGTAGTTCCACTATAAAAGTTGCTATTTTGTTGAATATGTTTCTTCCAATTTTGGAGTAATATTTCAAGAGCATTACTGTTGCTCTTATAAGTAGATGAAATATATTCAGATTCCCAAATAATTTACAGAAAAATCTAACTTTGAGAATTGGTTAGAAAGTGGGTATACTTCAGGAACAAACTTATAATACTGCATTTTGCTTGTTCCATTTGTCAACTGAATATACACAAAGAAACCTGATTAGTGTTAGGAAAACGTTTGTTTTATTTAATGATTACATTAGGATAAAAACTTGTACAGATTTTTTAATATTCTCGTAACATTTACATTCTAGTAATTATAGTGAATCTGTGATGAAACTGTATGTTATAATTTTAGTTAATGACTGTTTTATATTGAAATGGAGAAATATCACTAGTGGAAATCATATAATTTTGATGCCACTCTAAAAGTTACCCCAATAACATCCCAAGAGATGTTTATTGCATAAAACTAGTGCTTTTAGCTCATTGGACGATGTGTTAGATTTGAGGTAGAACTCAAATATCTGTCAATCTGTCATCATTGTCATGATGGAAAGTGTGAATTTTTTAATATTGTAAATAATTTCATTTTGTATTTTGAACTGTTAAATTTTTTTAGTAATTGGTTCATCAGAAGCCCTTGACTGAATCGATATAAATAATTGGACTAAAGATGACCATTTCATGTCATGTATATATAGTTTATCAACATTTTTGTTCACTGTGGTTAGTGTTTTCCCAACAAATTATAACTATTTTTTTTAAACAAAGTTTGCACGATTTCAATGAAACAGCAGTAGCTCCATTTTCAAAGAAAAATAAAAGAATTGTTTATTTAAAAACGCCGTTTCATGAAAATAGTGGAATCTTATTGAGAGATCAAAATGAATAGCCATCGATATATGTTACCACTTGGAAAGTACTTTATTTTATGTAAATGGATGAGATTTTGGACAATATTGAACCTACAAAAATTTCCCAACAGATAACAATTTTTTTTCTGGTGTTGAAAAAAAAAATGAATGCGTTGTACTAAGCCCCACAACGTTTCACGGGATGAGACTCAAAATCTATATTTTGTAAAATATAAAATTTAATGTGTGTATAATTTTCAGCAACGGGCGACTGGACAGATATTGAATTTAAATTTCTGTTGCAAAATATGTGCCAATTTTCATATGAAAAGATATTTTAGAATGTTTTCAGGATTGGTAAAAAATTGACAGTAAGAATATTTTCTTTTAACAAAAATAAAAATCATCTATTATGAAAACCATGAACATAATAAAAATTTCAAATGAGAAAAATTCTCTCAAGTCATCACAACATTTAATCCATAAAGGTCAGATCAGGGACATGTTTCCAACATATATACGTAGATGGATTGAATGTGGAGATGACTTGAGTATTTACTTCTTTAAAATTACATTACTCCACTTTAAAATTGATGTTCAAATTGTAAGGGTAGAATCATGATAGTCAGGAAAGGCTATAAGACATAAAATATTTTATTCAGTTAGAAATCAGATAAAATATTAAATAATCTTTTAAGCTTAATTTTGTTTCTATAAAAAATGAGACCAAGTATATCAGCATCACCATTAGAAAAACAAATCAGTCCACTCGCCCATTTTACAGATTGATCCAGCCACACTTGCTCATAAATGTAAATCATCATCGGGAGCAGTATGATATTAAAATATATTTATACATCTGATTGCTGTATCTGTTAGTTCACCTGAGAAAATGCCTAACATGAAATTCAATTTGAAATCAGTTTATGTGAGTGATGTTGACTTTTTTCATTCAACTTATAGAGACACAGTATATAAATATTGAAACTAGCATTAATTTTTTTCATCAAAAAAATGAAAAAATTAGTAATTGCAAATTTAATTGGTTTCTACTTTTATTTGTAAAATAGTGAGCAGCCGAATGTATAATATAGTGAAATAAAACCTTGCTGTTAGATATAAATTATATGAAAGATTATTAAATTCTTCATGAAGATCATGTGCAGAAGATATGCATAGTCAACTAGGCATGGACAATGGCCCAACATACTAAATAGCAAAATAAATCAGCAGAATTAAATAACAGTTTTATTGTCAACATAAGAAAAAACATTGAATAATGTATTGAATGACACTCAACATCAATCCAGTATGAAACGGCATATCTACTAGCATTGCAGTGCTGGTCTTTCATGTTTAGCATTCAGTTTCTCATTGGTGAATGAGTAGCCAGTTCCACCCTGAAAAAGTCAGTCAGTGTTAATTATTGCTGTGTTATGAGGTTCAAGTTCAAAATTATCTTGACCAAAAAGTGATACTCACCCTTTGCATTATAATGAGATCCTTCTTGGATATTTTCTTGCCAGTTAGGGGATGTATCCAATCTTTTTTTATAATTTTTTGTACACACTCCATTGTAACTACATCACCTCTGAAAACAAAATAAAACTTTAAGATCCCCAAATTTTGAAGGACCATTTGAAATTCCATGCATTCAAATCAAGAAGCATGTCTGTCTTAAGCAATTATAATTCACAATAATTACATAAATATGTGTTCCTTGAAGGTATGACAAAATTGAATATCCACTTACGTAGGCCTTAAAACTGCACATGGTACAGAGTTGCTCAGAATATCATGGGTAACTGCACACATATATCTATTTTCCCTTGTATGAATTGATTTCTTGTCATTTGGATCCTTCACAGGTGTGAATTTTACTTCAATCAAGTCCTTTACTTTCAGAGGTTTTTGGGATATGGGACAGTAAACCACTGGATCCTAAATTAACAAAATAATTTGAAAAATTAATATTAAGAATAGATTAGAACAATGTTATATCACATTATTAAAGTCAATCCTATCATCTGAGTATATGAATTATAAAACCACTTACTGGCTTCACTATCACAGTCTTTTCAGCATTGGGAGTCTGACTTGGGACCCAAAAGCTTGGGAGTTCTTTATCTTTACCACCGGCCATATTTGATATTGAAGTGGTGGGTTCATCTGAAAATAAGATCAATGGAATGAGAACCAAAATCATTTCTCCACCTTGCTTGGATATACAGCAATCCCTTGTTATTCTTATTGTATTAAATAAATTAGATATTTTTTAGATTTATCTGAATATTTATAGAATGTGAAGGCCAGTAATTACCTGGTTTGAAACCATCCATTGGTTTACTGACAATATTGTTTTCTGTCTTCAAAAATTTTGATACCCTTTCATTGAATTCTTCTGCCTGTTTTTGGGCTTCATTTTCTGTTTCCTTGGTTTTCATTTGTTCATATTCTTGTAGTTTTCGTTTATATTCATTCTTCTTTTTAATGACATACTCCAGAATGACTTCTTTATCAAAGAGGTAACCATCTTTTCTGAAAGGAATGAAATAGTTATCATCATCATTCTCTGTTGAAATATTGATACTCACGTTATTACTGGGTTCCTGCACGGCTGTAGAGATAAAGAACAACAATCAAAATCTTTCACTGAATCTTTTCCAAGTCTTTGGGCGTTGGTCCCATAACCAGAAGCTTGGGCATCTTTTTTCTTCTCATGATAGGTATATACGGCTCCCGCAGTACAATTTCTAGCGTGTCTGGTCATTTCGACACTATTTGTAGATTTGTATGGCGTACAGAATTCAGAAGATTGGCTGATTACTGAAAGGTTACTGCCATTACTGACTTTAGAATGAACACTTAAACCAACTAAACCAAAGAATAGAGCTTACTAAACTATATAGCTTCTTCAGGTGGAGTATGTTATTAAACTAACTACTCGAATATATATAAAAAGGTGTCAGGTAAATAATACTAATGAGTTTATAGCGGTGTGAAGTTGGCAGCCAAGGTCAGCAGCAGAAATTTCCGGAGATAACCGAACATCCAGTGGCGTCGGAAAGTTGTTCCCTTTTCGCTGCTTACTAAATAATCCAGCAGGAAACTTCAATAACAACTCTTTTTATACAAAAATATAATGAATTACGTTGAAACTCTCTAGGTCCAATCAAGCTGTGATTTATTCCAAGACTTCCTTCAATCAGGGATTCTTCAATTCAATTCAATTCTTTATTTAATCCATAAGAGCTGTGGAGCTATCGGACAAGTCAGGTACAAACAAGTTTTACATAAAGTGTAGATATAAAATATAGGTAAACAGAACATTTTATCTAAAACTATCAAAAAAATCATTTATGTTATAGGGGCAGAGGTCGATGAGAAGTTTTTTTATCTCTTTTTTGAATATGTGCACGTTTTCTATCAATTTTAGTTCCCCAGGAAGAACGTTATACAATCTTAGTCCCAGTATATATCTGCAGATTTCTGAGATACTGTTAAGCGAACATTAGGCAGGTGGAAGTCATTTCTTGATCTTGTATTATGATCATGCAGTGAGTTATTCTTGACCAAAGTTTTGCGATGCTTGTGTATATATATTAAAAGTTCTAATATATGTAAGCCATAGAGAGGAAGGATTTTAAATTGTCTGATTAGATCCCTACATGAGGTGCCATTGGGAACATTAGCAAGACATCGCATAATCCTCTTCTGCACCAGAAAAACCTCATTAACTGCGGATGAACTACCCCAGATGGTTATTCCGTATGTTAATCTGGATTGGATTTCCCCGAAGTAGAAGAGCATCGATCAGTAGTCCCTGTATGTCAATTATAGATTTGAGAGATCTCCATTGAAAACATTTAACACTCAGTGTATTGGCTAAAGTCTTACAGTGAGTATTAAAGGATACATTTCACGTAAATAATTTTTTTGATAAAGGAAATATGTTTTTTGCCCCTGTATATCTCAGATGAGTTTGTAAGGATTTTTGATGAAAGGAAGTTATGGAATAGATGCCAGGGAATGATTTGCCACTAGTTTCATCCCGAGTTTAGTGCGAGTTTTTACGTAAATAATTTTTTTGATAAAGGAAATATGTTTTTTTTGCCCCTGTATATCTCAGATGAGTTTGCAAGGATTTTTGATGAAAGGAAGTTATGGAATAGATGCCAGGGAATGATTTGCCACTAGTTTCATCCCGAGTTTAGTGCGAGTTTTCACGTAAATAATTTTTTTGATAAAGGAAATATGTTTTTTTTTGCCCCTGTATATGTCAGATGAGTTTGCAAGGATTTTTGATGAAAGGAAGTTATGGAATAGATGCCAGGAAATGATTTGCCACCAGTTTCATCCCGATTTTAGTGCGAGTTCACAAGTAAATATATATTTTTTAATTTATAGTGTATTCGCCCATGTAGTTTTCAAGAATCCCTGATTGAAGGAAGTCTTGGAATAAATTACAGCTTGATTGGACCACTGAACTCAAACAAAAATTGAGTTCAGTGGATTGGACCTAGAGAGTTTCAACGTAATTCATTATATTTTTGTATAAAAAGGGTTGTTATTGAAGTTTCCTGCTGGATTATTTAGTAAGCAGCGAAAAGGGAACAACTTTTCGACGCCACTGGATGTTCGGTTATCTCCGGAAATTTCTGCTGCTGACCTTGGCTACCAGATTCACACCGCTTGAGTTATCAACATAAAAGGAGCTGCCAGAGCTGGCTGCTGAAATTTCCGAGTAATCCCGATTGTCCAGTGGCGTGCAATCCACTCTTCGGATTACAAAAAGCCCTCAGCCCTCCACTCCACAACCACTAATCTCTGGCTTCGGCAGGCCCCATCTGCTCTTGATTTATAAAGTTTTTGTATGAAGATTCAATCAAATTCAATGTCTATTCTTTTAATCCCAAGGTGACTATGATTTTGACGACAAAGTTATTTGACGACGTTACAAGTACGTTTGGTTGTCTAACAACTAGGGGAATTAAGTAGTAGGGCATGAAATAGGTACAAATCTCAGACGAAATTAATGAAAAAATAGATTTTCGAATCGTCGAAAGTGTTGAAACCTTGTCTAGCTATATTTTTATTCATCATCATAATACGCTTACAGATTAGATGTTTCAATAAATTGTAACATCGAGTTCCAATAAACTCGTACATGCAAACTTTTGAGGATTGGTAATAAGGCAACTAGGAGGAGAAAAATATCTAACGAAACCCATCCTTATCTAACGAAACCTATCTTAATCTAACGAAACCTATCTTAATCTAACGAATTAGGCACTTATACGAATCGATCGTCTTAAGAAATTCTTGACCTTTTTTATCGTTCTTAACATCCTGCTTTAATTGCGCTTTTTCGATTTCAAATCTACTTATATTTGTGAGAGTATATCGATATATCGTACTCATTTGTAAGTATATTCTTCGCCTCTTTCCTCATTTTGATAGCGACCTATTTAAATATGATTTACAGTGCTCAGCACAAATAACCTAGCTGATAATTAATTACAATAAATGATAAAATATTGCTATCCAATATAGCGTATCCTTGTTTTGATACTTTGGTAGTGATTTTGACACATTTAATTTCTGTAATGGTTCCGTTTTATAACGAAGTATATCCGGATCGTTAAGATCTTTCAAGGCTTTTGATACCTACTATTATTCGTGCTTCAACGAATTCGCCTTTGATTTTATTGCTTCTTGTTCAATTTCGTAACAGAGATCTTGAGCTGATAACTCTTATTTTTTAATTTTGCCTCAGGTTCGTTAATGGAATATTAAATTAGATGCAACGATACCTCTTGATATTGATACAGGTTGTCCCTTATAGACTTATTGTTCAATGTATGTGATGAGTATGATGATCGTTTGCATTATCAAGTACTATTCAATGTGTCGAGAAACCTTAGACGAGAAACATTGTAGTCCCATTTCGTTGGCTCTCAGAATACTTGCAGTTAGGTTTTAGATTTGGGTCACCTTTGCAGAAATCCTTGATATTTATTGTTTATCTTGAGTCAATTCTGATCTTCATATCTCCTCATCTAGCGTTTCAACTTCATAATGAGCCTGAGATTTTAAAAATCGGTTCAAGAAGAAAAAAGTTATGACTGCAAAACAAAAAATTGATTTTTGAGGTCACTCTGTGAATAATAAAAGATATAAGAAGACAATTCTGGAGATGACTAACGGTTATCAGATCGTCTTCATGCCACTGCTGCGTTAAAGTTGAAAAAAACTGTGTACCTATCTCAATTTGGGATCCTTTTGAAAATTCCGAAATTTTGCACAGTTTCAAACAACATTCTGTAACAATTTCATGGAAAAAACCTCATGTATCGAAGAAGTAAGAGATCATAGCTGAAGGACAGAATTCAAATTGTTCAAAGCAGAAAAAAGTTATACTAATTTCAACAGGGTCAAAATTTCGGGGTGCGACGTAATTAGTGTTGCGTAGTTTATTTACTCATGAGACCGTGAATGACCGATCACCATGTATGCACATTCGCTAGATATGCTTTATACTTCGCGAAATGACAGAAATTTCATGAGGTAGCATATGGAATCTGTGCAGTCCGTGATAAATGAGTTCCCTAATGGTCTATAGAGCCACACTGAAAAAAGCACTCGCTTAATCCACTTGCCCTGACATTCGTGTCAGGTGCAGTAAAAGCCAATAGGACACGAAGAGCGATTCTACTACGCAGATATAATAATAATTACATAATTTGATCGATATTTTCATTGTTCATACTGGGTCATCTCGTGTCCGGTCCGGTGTCCATTGGAATATCTCAGCCATTTCCGTTTCAGCCGGAATTCAATCATCCAGATGGCACCCCGTATTTTTCAAACTCTACATACTTTTCAGTTGTATTTCAGAAACAGAATTCGGATTTCTTCTACGAAGAAAACGATAAATATTAGAAAATATATGATCCTGTGCAGAAATATAGAAAAATAAGCCTGTATACGCAATTTTTAACTTGAAAATCGAAAAATATAATCATATATAAAGGGTCCCATTCAAAATAACGAAGTGGCGGTCCATTTCTGGTACATCGGAAATGCTACTTATATACATTCTTGAGAATATTATGTTAGATGGATAGCCCCCATAAACATTTATTTACTAAAATTTTCTGATTTGGCTCACTTTATACATAGTACATCATGACGGGAACAATGTTGTGAGCTACTAACTCCTCTCAATATCGTTTAGCAACTACATAATTGACCACCAAAACACGGGGTGTTCACAATAAACCTCTGTTTTATGAAATACAAGTGACTATTCTGAAATTCAATTGACGCTTTCTGAAACAAATGATATTTCATAAAATTCAAATTATGAATTCTGAAATTTTGTTGACTATTCTGAAATACAATTGATACTTTCTGAAATTCAACTGACTAATCTGAAATTAACTAGACGCTGTCTGAAATACAACTGGAAGAGGTGTAGAATAAAATAAATTGTAAGAAAAAAAATAGTATATTATGTTACAAGTTTTATAATACGATATTTTGTCGCACGCGTTGTTTGAAGTACGACGAGTGCTCCAAGTGAACAAGTGCGACAACGTGTCTTATAAAACGTGTGTCATATACAATTTTTTTCTATTTTGCGAGCCTTCATTCATTATTGAAATAAATGGATTCAATTCAGAAACATCTTCGATTGGTAATAATGATGACATTGAAATAATTAAAATCTGACGCACAAGCGTGAAGCCCCGTTTACAGTTGAGCGATTTTGATTTTTGCCATACCCAGCGGTGAAAAATTCGATGTTGTTATTGTTTCAATTGGTCAATTCAAATCAAATCACACTCTGAACTGAAATTTACCAATAAAAACATTGACTTTTCCATTGCTAGTATCACCAAATCCAAAATCCCACAGAAGTAAACTGGGCCTAACTCACTTTCATTTGACAGTTCGATTGTACCAACCTCCGAGTAATAAAAAATGCGTATCGAAATAGAGGCTATTTCGACACGCATTTGCGTTTTACAATGACTTCATTATACAACCAGAATAGAAAATAGTAGGTTTTATAAGACGCGTTGTTTGGAGTACGACGAGCGAAGCGACATTTTTTTTTTCCTTCCTGACACGTGACAATTCTCATACTGAGAACGGTTACTGACCCGAATTGTGTAGATATGTATTACATATTTTTTACATTGCCCAATGATCCATTCATTACATGTTGTACACTACCCTGATGATTAGGTATTATATGGATAAATAACATTTTTATTCTCATAAAAATTGTCTTGTTCTGTCGCTCATCTATTTATTTTCGTTTTTTGGCGAAAGAGCAAAGTTTTCAAGTTGTTGAACCATTTTATTTTATCGCGATGTAAATGTCAATGTCATAAATATAAACATAAGCCATAAGGACCGAAAGCTGAACACTTTTGGATAAGATAATTTCTACTATAAAGTGGTTGGTATCACCGACATTTAAAGATACACTGTCATAAACATTTCAATTTAGGACCCAACATTGAGCACTCTTTTCCTTTGTGGAAGCGAACACAGAATTATTTTTTTGCCAATTTCGATTTTACGATTTTATTTTATATTTGATCAAACCAACACTTTTCGCACATTAGCCGACACATTTCTACTTCCAATGAATTTTCTGCATAAAGATGGAGGAATCGTCATCATAGTACTAGTACAAGTATGAAACAGATTATACACCATGCATGGTATAATCTATCCACACATAAACATTAATTAAATAGAATATATAGATTGCAACCATTCGATACATTCACATTTTACCATAATATTGAAATGCAATTTGATAAACACACCTCCTAACCGATGCATACTTAATGTTTTTTCTCAAATGAAGTCAATAATTAAACCTAATTGCAATTGTTCTATAATGAAGGGTGTGACCTTCGATGTGACGATTTTTTCCACTTGCTTTCCTAGATCACTTTGATCATAAGAGTATACCAGTTCATCAGTAAATAATATCTACATTCTAATAAATTATTATCATCTAAGCATGATACAATGAAGACTTATAAACAATGCACGCGCAACAATGTGAATGGTTATTGTAGTACAGTTAATGAGATTTCATCTCCCCAGGTGTGATGAAAACAATATTTCAATTAATCGACAATATTTTAAATGAATTTTTCAATGAATTTTTTATCACTTTCATTATTTTTCGCTTGATTATGTTGAAACTCTTGTGAATTACAAGAAATGCTCGAAAATATCGATCTTGGCCCCTTCTGAAATCTTGTGATGTTTCCCATAAAAGGTAAACGAGGGGGCGAGATCTTGCTTTCTTGCAGGCCAATCAACTATTCCATGGTTTTCAAACCATTGTTCTGGAAAATCATTTTTTGATGAGTATCTCACTGCCTTCCTGTGTTCCTTAAAGACATGCTAATATATAAGGGGGTGATAAACGTATGTCCTAAAAGTCTTTACTTTTGAGATACAGGATGATGAAATTTTGAAAAAAAAACAGTTTTTTAATAATAACTGAGATAATATTTTAGACATCTTCATAAAATTTGGTGCATATTTTTTGGATCCTCATTCATTTTAGAACAAATCCGATCTCTTAATTTGCTTTCAGTCGATGCACAAACATTTCCACGCTGCATCGGATTTTTGAGGAATAGATCCTGAAGTAAAACGATTTTTATTTTTTCAAGCGCAAACCATGCGTCGGACAAAGAAAATCCATGAGATCAAATTTGCTCAATAATGAATGAGGATCTTTAAAGTAATTTTTATTTTTAAAGTAAGCAGTGGCGTAGTATTTTTTCTCCAAAAATATTCAATGCAAAACTCGTACGGACACCACTGGTAGAGAAAATGATAAAATTCGTACATCACAAAATGCACCTTGATGCATGGAAGACATGTACAAAATTTTATAAAGATGTCTAGAATATTATCTGTTATTATAAAAAGAACTGATTTTTTTCAAAATTTCATCATCCTGTTTCTCAAAAGTTAAGACTCTTAGGACATACGTTTATAGGAAGTTTTTTTCTCAAAATGTGTCAAAGAATCACCCCCTTAAATATTAGCATGTCTTTAAGGAGCACCCTGTATAATTGTGAGGAGGCTGGAACATAGATATATTGATGAAGAGTCAACGTGGGTATTTCGAATTTGAACTTCTTCTTATCGAGATCCCAATGATGAGCGTCGAATTCGAATTCCTGCCTACAATAAGAATTTTTTTTACATGCTCGTAGACCCTACTTGTCGTCTATTATTTTCTATCCCTGCTGTATAATATCATAGTAATAATTGATACTTGTATTTTCCGCATCATGTCACGTAAACCTTGGGACCACGTTTTTTCGTAGAGCAAAATGTATACCTTAGTCGATGACTGAAAAACTGTGACTGTGAGATTATACTTAATTCAATTAAAGTAGATATTCTGGAATTTATCTCGAGCAAGGTTGTGTCTACCTCTCAAAATCGGTGCCCATGTTAATGCAGACAGAAAAAATCTCCCAGAAAAATAAACATAATAACGGCTGAAGACATGATAGTTCCTAACCTTGCGAACGCGGTAATGGCTGAAAGGTATGTTGAAACATTGTGCAATTCCAGATAATTGTTTTATATATTTTTCACAAGTATTAATCCTCGAAGATACTCCGAGAACAGAGGCAAGTTACAGGTTTATACAAGGTGGAACTTCGACTTGAAAAAACTAGCTGGAAATTTAAAAGGAATTATAATAACGACAAAGTGAATTGGTGAAAATAGTATTTTCTACATGTTGCGTAATGTAATTTTCCTACGACCACGTATGAAAACGTCAATAATCACAATGTTTTGTTATTCAGAAAGTAGCTCATTTCACCATGGTATTGTTTATTTCAAAGAAAAAAAGCACTAGTGTCTCGTTTAGAATTATACCGAGAATTCTTTATCTATTAATTTCAATGTGTCTGATACATAACCTCTGAATTCACTTTAAAACTGGAACATATACTCTTTGCTGGAACTATTTCGATGTTGATGACAGAGGGGTTAGATCATTCAAAAGAGTACGGCTACAGTTTTATGCGCGGCTTGCTGCTTGCATCAGTTTGATATCACCAACGAGAAGATTCTTTGGTATCACAGATGTTTGCAAAGAGTCAAGGACGCACTAACTCGAGTAACTCGTACGCGCTTGCGAACTACATCATACTTCTATAGTTATGTATTCCTGGTTGCGTGATTACTGGCGCTAGCAGGCGTATGGTGTCAAGGTTGTTTATGTACGCTGGTGTTAATATCAATAAAATTTTTCCAAACTAAACTAACTCAATCAATCAGTAATTCACATAATGAGGAATTGTCGGAGAAGTATTCAAATATCATCTTGAATATGGAAATAAACAGTACTTACTTGATATTGAATCAAAACCACCTGAAATTCTAGAGACCGCTCAAGTTAAATTTTTGACAAGAACTCCCGAGAAATGAAAGTATTTGGAGTCGTAGGAAAAATAGTGCACAAAACTCGTTGGAAAGTGCATTTCCTTCACTCGTTACGTTTCCGCACTCACTGCTACGCGGCTCGTGCTAAACGACTACTCGTGTGAAAAATGTCACTTTCCACACTTGTTGTGTAATACACTATTACACTCAAAGTTGCAGTTATATTGCTGTAATTATCAAATGTGGAATGATATACATTTGTTAATATATTTACTACTGCACTAGTCTTATAATGTATTATTAGGATGACCGTTGCTGCAGTCTTGCAATAAAATAATAAAAAACAATGATGTAATATATATACCTCACATTTAATGGCACATATAATATTGATTAAATGGTACCCTGTTAAGTGGGTATAGGCAATATAGGTATAGATTTTTTTACAGTGCAATTTTGATAGACGTTTGTATATTCTTATGATGAGCATTTTCCTTATGAATCATTCAAGTCCATCATCGAAGGAAAAGTCGATTATCCACAATGATGTTCGAAAAACAGAAAAATATATATATATACTGTGACGAATTTTCGTTTTTGGCAACAATAATCTAAATAATTCAAGGTTAGGTTAGGTTACGTTTGGTTTCTCATCCAATTTGTTTTTTTCTTGCCTTGGCAGCAATTTTATGCTCGGAATATTTTGAAATGGATCAACGAATGATCCGTAACAAAATAAATATAAGTCTGCAGGCATTATGTAACATAAATTTGCAACCCGGACACGTCTGAAACATCTGAATATAAGATAATAATATTGATAAAACGTTTCATTGTTTCATTATTTCATTGAAATAATGGTACATGGGATATGGAATATTATTAAAGTATTTTGAATTACAACACCGGTATAGAAGCTAAAAGCAAACGCCTTATTTTTTCACTTACAAAGTGAAGATTGTACAGTTTAACAATTTCAAATTAAATTTTTCGTAAAATTAGTTGCCAATGTTGGAATACACCTAGTTGAAGGATGCTGCATCAAGTAGTGTAATCAAAATAGTAGGTAATATATGCTAATTATTTTTCATAATCAGGACTTCGGTATTCCTTAACCTTTGGTGTTATTTTAAAAATCAGCAAATGAGAAACCGTTTTTCAACTACCTGATATATGTCCAACAGGATGCCGATTAGTAAAAATTCTGTCTCGAGTTGCCTAACTGAAATGTTACCTGCGGATATTAACCTTCACATTGATTATGTTAGAATTATTGTTCGATCTAAATGGGAACTTGTCGTTTCTGCTGATAATATAATCTTCGTGGAATAATTCATACATGTTCATTCTGGAGTGAGGATCAACCAGCATTATATTATTTCATGTTACTATTTTTTGTTATTACACATCAAAACAAAGAAATTATACGCGAATTTGAGGCGAACCACTCCGAGAGTTCGAGAGCAAGATCAATGTCAGAACAGCCAGTCGAAGAATAATATATAGCAGAGATATACCGGATATTTCACACCCCTACAATTTTTGTTGTTTGTACAGATGAATAATTGAAAATCGGAGTGTAAATATAGTATATAGTTATGCATTTTCTGATGTATTCATTTGTATTATATCACTTCCGGTTTGACCGGAAATTACTTTTACTTTATTATTTTGAATGAGAAGACCGGTATATTTTTAACTATTTCAATAGAAAATCATAATCGGTGACGTGAAAAGCTATCAAATATCTATATGTATCGAAAAGGATTAAGTTTATTATATTCATCATTTATTGCATCCTGTTGAATCTGAAAATTTGTATAAATTTGCATAGGTCTCTGAAAAAAATATTTTTTTGTTTTTATACCTACCTATAGAATAATCGCGTTTCTGATCTCCAGAAACAATACATGTGATTAAATTTTTTTTGTCATACAAAATAGTTGTTTTTGATATATGATAGGGGCTTATATAATGTGGAATCTTATTAAAAACAAGTTCAAGGTAGTTTGCCGCCCGAAGTTAATAACGGGAACATCAAAATCGTTTTTAATCTTCAACTAGTCAGGAAAGACAATTCATTAATACAACGTGTTAAAATAATCTCTCCAAGTCATAAGAATCATTTCGCGAACTCAATTTGTTCTTGAATATTCTATGTGTTGATAGTAAAAATTCAACTTGGATCTATTTTTTTCAATGCCTTCAATCAACCATGCTTCTATTTTCTGTCTTATTATATGATTAACTAGAAATCTATATATCAATCAGGATATTAAAGTCGCATCTAGCACCTACCATAATTGAAAAATAAAAAAAATAAGAAAAATATATCAAAGTTTAAAACCTTTTCTTAAATAATTTCACTGATTATCTGATGTTTATTATCGATGGTTGTGCGATAAAGACAATGACATTATTTTTTGAATTATTTTTTGAATACTGCAGATAATCTTTGACAAAAATGTATTTTTATTCTCTATTGACTGATGCGACTGATTTTCCAAGCCATATTTGTACCTTTTAGAATACCCCCTTGATTTTTTGTAATCCGTTTTTCTTCCGTCGACATGTGATCATTTTTTCCTGGAATTATGAAATTCAACCAATTATTCGTGTTTCGTTTGTCAAACTATGGTGATGCTGAAGAAGTTTGGCCTCTTGCACCGGTTGGCAATCCATAAATTGCTAGTTCAAGTCTCATCGGTAACTAGGAGAAACGCAACAATAAAAGGAGCGTGTTTATGAAATTAACTTGAAAACGATAAACAACTTTATATTCATTGAAAATATGTATTGAAAAAACCAAGGACAAGGTTGGCAAATAATATATCTACTTCGAATTATGCATCTCTTCACCGCATTTTTCATGTAACTAAGCTTTGCTACCATCAATATTCAATGCTTTCTAATATGTAGGTTCCATTGTGTATTCATCTCAAGAAACTACAACGCCATCAATTATTTCCAAGCCGAAAAAAATGCAAAATTTCAAATCCAATCACCAGCTTCAGACCTTTGGAGAAGCGACCCCCCATCAGCGATTGTCATCATGCTAATTAATGAAACAACTTTTTCGCATTTCGAATATTTGAAAAAAGCACATTAACCTTCATTTATATACGTTAAAGAGTTTTTAGGAATATATAATGAGCATTAAATCTATCAAAATAAAAATATGTATTGTCTTGAATAAAACGTTGAATCTTCATTGATTCTTTCCAAGGTGGATATAGGATGGTGAAACAGCTCTTCAATTGTTTCTGCGAAAAATTTGTAGACCGTTTGAGAAGGTAGTAATATTTCAGCTACTTGATTGAAGATGGCGGTAAGATCGATTATCGAAGAAGATTTCTGTTGCTTACGCATTTCTGTGGTTCGCATGTGACAGACGTAACTTGAAACGACATTAAACAATATATTTTCTATAAATCTGGAATAAATATTGATATTTTGACTCTTCTCAATCATTTTTCATCTGGAACAGATGACACTGATGAAAAGATGACAGAAGCACAGTTTATGTTTTACCGACACAAGGTATGTCGCCATCTCTGTTAATTTCAGGAAATATTACTACGGTTGAAATCAAGTAGGCAAAGGTCTACAGTTTATGCTAGTGCTTGTTAATAGGAAGCTGTTTCACCATCGTATATCCACCTTGATTCTTTCTTTCATTTTCTGACTACACGGGAGGAAAATCTATGATGTTCGTGAAGGAATATCGAGCAAGATAATGGGAGAGGAAATAGAAATATGAATTTTTCTTGGAAGTTTGGGGTTTATTGGTATCAGGAAAACGAGAAAATAGTTTTTTTCTGTTAATTGAATATATTATGTTACAGGATTTATGATTTATGATGAGTATTATCAAACCTTTGCAGATTAACCATCGAAAGCTGAAAAAAATGTTCATGAAAACGAAGTAACAATGGATATAGGTGATGCTGAAGGTATGGTTTTCACTGGCTGCAAATGTATTATGGAGTTATTTTTCCTCAAGCGAATGTGCCTTTTATCTCATCAGGATCGGAGAAAGTTTGAAATGTCATTCCTAACATCTGTTCATTATTGTCGTAATATAAATAAGGTCGATTGTTTTATCTAGGTACACTTCTTGCCTTTACATTTTACCTTCGATTCAACATGATTTCTGTGTTCAGTTGGTAATAGAGTGTGCATAGCTGCTGATCACCACATAGATAAAACCTTGATTCGATTGAAAATCTACTGAATGTGCATACAAATTGGATAATTATGAGAAAATAAATGTCAACGAACATCATTCAAAAAATTCAAAATGAATTTCGACATATATCACTATAGTTTATTCTAATGGAGAAATCCATGAGTGAAAAATGTCAGAACTATCTGAGAAATTATTTATTGCCCATAAATAACTATTATGTCCAAAATAAAAACACTAACATAATTATGGATGGACTATTTATCAAAATTGATTACTTATCAAAAAATCTTCAGGAGTGAACGTTCCACATTTTTTAGACAGAACATCGGTTTATGTATGATTTAAATTGATATACAGGGAAAACTCGAATTCGGCAAAACTATGGCAAAAATCAATTCAATATGCCTGCTTCTCCATAGCGAAATGCCTTACTCAAAAGTGATGTTGATCATTAATTTTGTCATAGATCTTATTGCTTACGCTAGATCCGGCATCCTGTAGTAATTTTTGGGTCTAGAGGGGTCTGCAAGAAATACTACATGATCACGTGGTACAACACATGTATGGACAAAAATGAAAACGACCAATCAATGGCCTAGTACTTTCAACCCCCCCCGACCTACAAAACAAGTAACCTGGATACCGGATCTAGCGTAAGCAATAAGATCTATGAATTCTGTTATGAAGGTCACGTGTCCCTTGTAGTTGTCCTAATTGCTTCAAAACTGTAGCAACCATCAATAGATTTTTTTAGTGAATCAATGGTAGGTTTTTTTGACGTCCCATCAGAAAAAACATTAGGTTGTATTTTGTTGATTACTTTTCAAACAGTCCTTTTACACTGAATATTTGTTAGTTTAGTAGCAACTTTCAGCGAATTTTTTTCTCGTTGTTTGATTGAATCTTCGTTTAAATGAATGCATCATGGTTGTAACGCAGTAATTTGTTGTAATACAAACATTCCAAATTCAGCACCGTCGCCATCGTCATATTCCTCTTTTGCGATTTTCTTTATATACAAAATAATCACGTCAAATTACATTCGTGCTAAAATTTTTTTTCGTAGACTTAGTCCACTCATGAGATTTCTATAGCAACGAAGATTCTTGCATCCATTTAAAATTATCAAAAAAATTTCACAACTTGTGTAATTACCATTACATGTTTCAAATTCGATACAAAATATGTTGACTTTTTGAGGATCCATACTATGTCTACTATAATCATTTTAATGATATCTGCATTGCAAATTCAATTCTGTCGAAAAACTAAATCTTAAACTATTACTAGTCGATCTTATAGTGACCTTCCTTGGTTTTTTTTAATAGATCATTAGAAATGAACTTGTAAATCCAATATCGTAGTCGCTATATTGACCTCTCTTCAGTTTAAATCAATGATTTTAATCAACACTACCCAATGATGTATATCGAAACCCACATTAACGGTTATTCAGTAAGATTTTGCAGAGATAAGCCATTGTATTGCTGCAATTTCCATTTGGAGCTCTTGAAGAGATCGACCATAGAACACTCACAAATATGTTGAATTGACAGGGCTGTAAAAAATAACCTAATTTACCTACTTATCTATCGAAGGTTTAGTTGAATATCTTTCAACTTTTTTTCGGGTGAAGATGCAATTTATGTGTTGATAAATGCATTTCTTCAACATTTATAAGTGTCAAGTTTCAAAGTGTTGCATAATAATATAAATATTTAGTCACGCGTAACTCTAATCAAGATTGTTTGAGATTTTTTTGGACAAATCAAAAATTGTGCTGGTATTGCGAAGAATATTGTTAAAGTATTTCTACTTGGGTTCGTGAAATCAAAACACTCAGTACAATACTGAACAATTTATTTCACCAAACACTCGAAATACAACTCACTTTACAAATCTCAATGTTCACAATACTAGCGTTCTTTCTGAACTAAAATCTTTCCAAACTAAACTAACTGTCCGCGACTCTGCGCGGTCCCTTATATAGGTACAAACATCATTCTAGCGAAATCACTCATTCTCAAGAAATTACAGGAACTTCTTAGAATTACTGGTAATAAATCATATGCTCTATTTGATACGTCGGTGACCGATGTTATCGCGAGGCCATAAATCACGGCCTAGACGCGATCTGCCGAGATAATGACTTCCGGTCTTCTTGGAAGCACAGCGCGTAACAATACATACCCTCAATCTCGGTTTTCAAAAGATAGATGCTTTTATATTCTTGAATTTCAGTGTTCACAATGTATGAAAAATGTAAAGATATCTTCAGAGCACTCGATAATAAAAATATACTCCATTATAAAAATCTCGGAAATCCTTCATTTCAGTCGAGTTATGCATCAGATAATCCATTCAGAATTGAATAGATCCAAAAGTGCAGTGAATGTAAAAATATTTTCACAAAAAAAATCAGTTTCAAATATCCAGTACCTATATATATTTTTACCAAAACTGATGAGAGACCCTGATGTGTATCAAATGATCACTGAAATTATTTTTTTTGTGGATATTCGATAAATGCCTCATCGCATATGTCAACAATTTGTATTTGAGTATTCAATGAACATGTGCTATTTAGTTCATGTTTTCAACCTTCAGCTGATTCTATATCTAGGGAAGTATCTGGCCGTAGGACCAGTTACATACTGCTAGAAGTTTTGCACCAGGAACTCCTCGCCAAGCTTCCATCTTATGGTTTGCCCCCTCAGCTGTGTTCGCTGCTTGCTAGTTTTCTCTCAAACAGGTCTCTCCATGTAGTGGTCGATGGAGTTTTATCTGATACTCTACTCATAAATGCTGGTGTTCCACAGGGATCAATTTTAGCACCAACACTATTTCTACTTCACATCAACGATTTGTTGGAAGCAACTTCATGTCCTATACACAGCTTCGCGGATAATAGTACCCTCCAAACCGCTTTCTCTTCCAGGGCTCCTATATCGGCCCGTCAAACCAGAAATGAACGAGGAAGAAATGTTGACAAAATAAATATGCACTTAGCAACAATTCTCGAGTGGGGATCTAATAACTTGGTAGAATTCAATGCAAACAAAACACAAGCTTGTCTTTTCTATAGAAAAGCCGATCTCACTGTGCCCAACAAAATTCAGTCAGGAGTAACCATACCATTGAAGTCATCCATTTCGATGCTTGGCGTAACTATCAGCAATAATCTTTCTTGGGAAAATCACGTGAGGTCCATTGCCAAAAGTGCATCCCAAAAACTTAGATTTCTGTTTCGAGCCAGGAGCTATTTCACTCCCAGTCAGCTGCTTATGATCTATAAAGCACAGATTCAACCTGTCCTGGAATACTGTTCCTATATTTGGAGTGCGGCACCTAAACATATCCTGAAACTATTGGATTCTGTCCAAAAAAGGACAATTCGTCTCGTCGGTGATGCCTCGCTTACAAACTCGCTCACTTTTTTAGAACACCATAGAAAAGTTGGCGATTTATCTCCATTTTATAGATATTTTCATGGGCGATGTTCTTCTGAAATATCAACAATCGTTCCTCCATTAGCAGTCTCTTCGAGATTAACCCGTCAAGTTCGGTCTTCACAGCCCTTCGTGGTCACTTTAGAGACCTGCAGAACGTCCCTTTCCAGAGACTCGTTCATCCAACGAACATAGAGACTTTGGAACTCATTGCCTAGGGAGGTGTTCCCCATCTCCAGAAATTTGAGAAGAACACCAACTCCTACCTTCTTTCCCTTGGTTCTCACGATGTTCTCTGAACATAACAGGTTATCCCTTTTCGTGGGAACGAGAACATAAAAAAAAACACTCTGTACTACTTGCTGTAATTCAAACCAAATATTTGTGACTTTTTAACTTCCGTAACAGGCGAGTATCAACGACGTATCCTGTATCAAGGATCCCTCCAATTATACATGAAGTGCTCAATAATCTCATGTAGAATGTTATATCCGTTTTAGATAAATATCGGAACAAATCAATCGAAAGTACGTTATTTGAAGGCCAAATCACAGTCGCCTGAATGCATCTCATTTGTTTCAACAATTATTCTGAGAATCGTTTCCGGATACTGAAAGTTTCTGGTAGATTCAAAAATCTTCAAACACTAATAAAATATTAGTTCAATTGATATCAATGTAAAATGAGTATTTAACACTTGATATTCCATTTTTCTTATTTGTGTCTGATAGGCTAATTATAATCAGACCAGTTCTTAATAAGGGCATATTTCCAGTAAACATTTTATATCTCGTTGCCACAGTCACCTTGTGAAAAATAATATGAAAACAGGATACTCCACTTTGAATAAGAAATGTTCTCAGGGGTACCGTGTACCTCGTACATTTGAGGTCTTGATAGGAAAGTGTAAATCACCTTTCCAGGCGTTCCGAAAATATCTATAACATCATCAAAAACAGTTTCATTTCAATCGTACCTACTGAAATTATCCATTCATGATCTGCTTCACTCACAATTTACGTTTGTAACTATGGTAACTTGAACAGTTACATTCTAATTTATGGAATGCCGGATCTAGGATCTATAGTTATTTATAAATACATATGAATTAGGTACCTACTCAATTTCTGGAGGTTTATCATTTTTATAATATGGGATATCCCCATTTTTTTAATGCAACTACTGCAAAGAGAAAATTATTATCTAGGAAACGTACAGAAGATAATACAATAGTTTTATGCTGTTTATACCTATTGTGGTTGGATAAAAAATTACTTCTATAATCAAGAGCCTGTATATACCTACATTACTAAATAGAAATATTTAATTCTCCGCTTTTAAAATAGTGACATGTTTTTGCGATATATTATGTTTTACCAGAAAATATCATTAGGAATCACCTTTATGTTATTCTTCTTTGTTTTAGTGATTCCGGAATTCTTTTAACAGCTGCGATTGGAGGCTGTATTCTATATAATTACTTGCGTAGACCAACTCAAAGTGGAAACTTTTTGATTGGCCAACGATGATTGTACTCTTCTCATGTGGTATCAAAGTCAATGAACGGTTCAAGGAGAACATCACTCTAAATGCAGATTCCATCACTCAATGGAAGAAACAGAATACATGACTACCTTTTACATTCATATGGTGGAATAAAGGCAAGGATATTCAACTGTATAGGATGGCCCAGAAGACAATCTTTCGTATCATTAAAAGATACCGCTCGAACCAGAAATGTTGTTTGAATGTCCGAAATATTCATCCCAACTACCATCTACAATTCACCAAAATTTCAAATCGATAGTAGGTTGGCTACTTGGCTAGTGATTTCTTGGGCACCCGACGTATATATTTTGGAGCAGAATTAACTCTTTCAATGTAAGGAATAGAATGATGACGTTTGATTCATCATTACTGCAATCGTATCATATTTTTCATTCCCTAAAATTAGAATGATTATGTTCACTTCCGAAACAAGCAGGGTGTGGTATGGTTGAACAATTTTTCATTGAGCATATTACTTGAGAACACTTTTAGCAATGGGTTTTCAAAATTTAGATGTTTTTTATCGACGAATAATGGGAAATCTATATCTCATGTTGACGGTGATTATATTTGAGCAAAAAACTGTCAAGGCTACTAGCACTTTTCAAGATTCATTAAACCATTGTTTGAATTGATAATCTCAAATACATGTAATACTGCCAATAAGAAATTATATTAACCTTGCATTACAAGAATGGTTTTTTAAATAATTATTCCGTTTCTTTGTGTTGCAGTGACTCACAATTAGCCAACTGCGACCAATTACAAAAGGTAATTTTTTTCACAACCAATTATCGATCATTAAAAAATGATCTTATTCAATTTTCAAAGATAAGGATGAGTTAATATTATAGAAATAGCTTCACAGCGTCAATAGATCGCTCATAATATCATTCTCTATTCGGTTCAAAAAAGTGTTTCTTGTTTTCTTCAAAATTCTGTATGTTGGTACTTGCATCACAAGAACTTTCAATCTTCTAGCTACATATTCCAAAACTTCATAACAATATTCTAATACTAGATATATGTTTTTTTATTTTAAATTTCTTGTTGTTTGTTGAAATGGTCCTATCATAATCATGAATATTGTTTGCTGGTGGATTCATATAGTCACCGCAAAATATATTTTATTTTATGCATAGAAACACTCTGTACCTGCTGTATTATTGTTCATTATATCAATAATTCCCTTCAAATCGCATAATATTTCATCATCCAGTATTGAAACTATTCAAATAAACTAACTCGTCTTCAAAATATCCACAACAGAGTAAAACATCAAAAAAACTTTGAACTTAGCACATGTTTTCAAACCTAATTTATAAATTAACACTGTAGTGGCATATATGTGGCACACACGAGTAATCTATTGCTTTGTTCTTATTACATCGGTACCTATCAAAATCATTGAAGGAATTACCTAATACATGACATAAACTAATTATAGATTAATGAAAAAGCGCGTTGTGCCTAGATCGGCCTTAACTGATTGATTTATCACATCAGATAAATGTTGGGATATCAATACGATGCAAATATATATCGGTGGTTCAGCGAAGTTATTTCATCTATTTGTAGTGTCCAGAATTTGAGGGCCATCGGCTTTAGAATACATTCCATGTCCTTAAAGAAGCCGTTCCTGTTTTATCTCTCGCTTTTTTAATTATTCAAATATTAAAATAAATTTAACGTTATTGAAATTATTTAAAGTGCTATAATTTTTGATTTAGCGATTACAAGTTTTTATACTTAATAAATACTTAGTTTGACGAAAGAGCTTGCTGATGCATTAAAATAATTATTATAGATGTCAATAATTTAAGATAGAACCACTCAAATAATTTGAAAAATGTTTGTATCGCTGCTTCAAGGTTTGTGATAAACTCATCAAAAATGGAAATTCGAGCGAGGTATAAACAAGTGGGACCTACAGTTTGAGTAAGTTTTCAGCAATTCCAGCATTATTCGGGACCCAAACACAATACAGAGATAAGTTACCCAATTAACTTATCTCTGCGCAATATAATATGTCTGCTCACTCTACCAATCTGATGCTGCGAATGTTCTTTGATAGGTTCGACTGTTGAAGATTACGACAAAATATTAATAATCGCCCAACACATTGTATTTTTATACTTTCTTTGTTATGAAAAACAGAAGATATAATGTTGATATAATTTTGAAATGTAACCAATTGACTTTTATGTCTAAATAAAAATAAAAAACTTCTGATAGAAAATATTATTTGCATCCACTGTTGATAAGTGGAAGATATAGAGGTTGAAATAGCTCTACTAGTCCACTAGTTGACTTAAAAGTATGTAATCCTCCCAACCTTTAAGTTTATTATCGAATATATTCGATTTCTCTGCTTGAATAAATAATATTTCATCATATAATCTTACTTTACGGCTTTCTTCTCGTCTTGAAGCGATTCTGTATGTAATTCCATATTTTTGGCCAGCTCCATTATAAAATGTATTATAGCTATACAGTTTACTCGAACAGTACACATACCAGAATCCTCTAGATTTATTTTTATGGGCATCAGTTCAGGTTGACAATTTTTGGATATGTTCACAGTTTATAGGAATAATTGTCAATTTATTGTAAACAAACGAAAAACGATAAGATTTTCACGATAAATATATTTATATATTTTTTTTCACAACATGTTTCGCTAACACTGTAGCTTCATCAGGTATAAGTACACTAAACTAACTACTATGATAACAACCATATTTATACCTAATTACACAGTTAAAACAATATTTGTACCTGAAGGGATTAAAGAATGTTTATCCTCAATATTGCGGTAAATAACAAAAATAAAATGAATATCTAATTAAGCTATTTTTAGGAAAACAAATTCAACAAGGAGAATTATTTAAATCGAAGAATAAAAGATTTGAATTCTTAAATCTATTCATTTCGAGTGTTTCTAAATAGTTGAGTTTCACTCCTTTGTTTTCAACATGTAATATTTTGAATTCTTCATCAAAATCGTGATTTTCTTCTAAAAGGTGGTTGGAATATGTTGAATTTGTTTTCCTATTTACATAACTCATGTGGTGTTCATGGATGCGATTTTTGAAAGTTCTCCCAGTCTGACCAATGTATACCTACCTTCGGGCAAGTTCCACAATTCAGTCTATATACTCCTGATTTTTCATATTTAGGAACTATGTCTTTATTATTTTTGATAAACTTTCCCAAAGTATTATTTGTTCCATAAGCAATCTTAGTGTCTTGTTTATGCAAAAATGAGGCTTCTTTTTCGGTTGCTTGTCCAAAATAGGTCAATGTTTTGTAATTTGGATCGGTGTTTTTGTTAAAAGGAAAAACTTGATTGATTGCTCTTGAATGGAGTTTCTTTTTGAGAATATTTTCTATGACGTTGACTTTATATCCATTATTAACTGCAATTTGTTTAATGATGTTCATTTCTTTATTAAAATTTTCTTCTGAAAGGGGAACATTAACCAATCTATGAATCATACTATGATAAGCTATAACTTTATGTTGTATAAATATATTTATCGTGAAAATCTTATCGTTTTTCGTTTGTTTACAATAACTATGGATTTTCATCAAGTAACGGCCAAGTCAATTGGAAAAATTGTCAATTTGTTTTTCTACATATGTTTTCAAGATCTATAATGATTTGAGGATGAGGTTGGCTATATGAGATGATTTTCCTGGACACAATTCAATATCTCAATTTTCTATACTTATTCTGTGTTTACACCGTATGTGAAGCAATCTGACTTTATTACCATGTAATAATGCTAGAATTGAATTGGGAATACCTACCCATAAACAGATAATTGACATATTCGTACCTTGAAAACGAGTTCATATTATGGTAGGTATTTCCCCTCAAAAGAAAAGTACTAGACATCCAGTTGCTACTTGTTTTATAGTTGTTTATATGATATTACTCACACATGATTTTAATCAGCATTTCAACTGTTTATTTAAAAACGTTTTGACCTCAGATAAACTTAAGCTTCCGATGATCCCATCACTTGTATAATTGCAGATTTCCGATCTTTTGACCTTGACATTCAAAAATCATATCGAATTCCTAGTTAGAAATTGAATATTACCTGCTAAGTACATAATTATAGCGGTAGAAAATGTAATACATATACCTATATTGTTTGGTTTGGCTTCGCACTTTATCTACATTGGATGACTGGTTACATAAAACATTTGACTAACAAGTATGGATTTTGATTGGGATCATTGGGTAAAACGAACCAACGCTATTAAAAAAGAATTGTCTCGAATGTGATGACTACATATAATTCATATTATGATGATAAACTTCACTAAGAAGAATCTAGGGACAATTCGGTTTATGAAGAACTGTTTCGGCTCATAATCCTGATCAGTGGCACTAAGGCCTAGGCCAATTTATACTGATCTGTATCAAAATCATGTAGTATAGCTAGCCCAATATTGAAATCAAGTATGCAGGACGTCAGTGTCACCTACTGGCAAAAGTTCTAAGGTTCTAAGATCGAACAGATGAGTGAATGAAATTCACACCATTCACATGCTTACATACAATTTTTTATTAATATATATACAATCTGGTGTTTTCAGGATGCGTTAACGTGAATGAGAGCATCATTCAGAATATTATATTTCAACCATTTGGTGTTTCTTATGATTTTATGTTTCGGAAACGTTTTACCTCACCGCACATACGTGTCATTTTTCACTACTAATATCGGAATTAACACCACTTAACAGTCAAATTTGAAATGTATAATAAAAAGGACACAACTTTGATATTCAGGTGTTGTATTCGTCGGAGTTTGCTCTGAAATCCATTTGATTGAAATTACACCCAAGTTTTTTTACTGTGTATAAACTATTTTTTTGGTGAAATCCGCAAGAAGTGAATAAACATTACGCTACAAACAGCTCTCAACACACCTCGAAGTCATTACGTATTGTTTTTTCTTAAGGTGCCATAATATGCAAATTATATCTCTGGGATTTTCTTTTATAATATGTTCATAATTCGTGTGGTTTACCATAATTCGTAGAAAATCAGGCCATTTTGGTTTTCCCCGTATATTCTGAGAAGGATTTTGTGATATTTCCGATTTGTAAACATCACTTTTCACTGAAATAGGCAAAACAGGTATATTTGTCTAATTTGACGAATTCATTTACCGTTTTCGAAATGCTAATTGGTACGACATGAAAAATGTTTACTGTAGAGGCAAAAGAATCATAATGGTCTAATTTTATTTCCGGTTTTGATAATATTATTCAGGTGACAATTTCAAAAAATGTATTCAACAGGAAATATGTGGAACTGAAAGGTGCTTGGTATTTTTCCTAAACGGCTATTACAATAATCACTGACGATTATTGAAAAATGTTCATCTGCATACTCATCATAAATAAAAATATATAACAATACATACACTTAATAACTATGATATTCACTATTCAGCTATTCATGAGTAATAATTGTTTTAATTTATATCACATGAAATGTCCTGGAATTTTTTTATTATTATGTTTACATTAGTTAGTTTCTTCGTCCTGATTTGAGTTGTTTTATACCTGTTTATATACATCAACGATAATTGCATATTTAACGATTTGGTAACGAAGTGTGAAATGTAAACATCATGATGATTAATTGAAATAATCGATAATTCTGCTTAATAATTCCAAGAATGAAAAAAGCATATGTTTAGTTTTATCTGCCTTTAGGTATATATCAATTTCTTGATTGAATTTTTTCAGTGATGTTCGAATGAAATTTGTTCATATTTTGTGTTCTCTATAGTCCATATCGCGAACACATGTTTAAGTTTTATGAGAAAAATGCTTATGTAGGAGGGTTTCGCTTGCTTATGAAGTATTTTCAAGAAAATATAATAAGATGATATTCGAGAGCGTAAAAAGAACGCAAATTTAGAATAATGTGTCTCTTGTCCTTGCCCCTGTATTATATTCTCTCGAATTGAAAGGAAAAGTGCTCACTTCTAGGTCAATACACATCTTAGGAACTGGCTGGGTCGACCACACATTATTGGAAGTTAGCAATTCAGATAAGTAAGGAATTAGATTGATTTCAATAATGATAGGAAGGAGCCTTGGTGCTTATTAATGAGGTCAATAAAATAACAGGTCTGAAAAACATAATTAAAGCGACTTGTATAATTACGGTGATTGCCAAAATACGTTCTACAACATGGGTCAATCTGATTTCGATTGATTATTAAAAATTACATGACTGCCAATTGCAATAAGTATTTGTTTTCTACAGTTGGTTATTTTGAAGTTATAATAAGCTTCCGATCTAGATGGAAATTAATCGGCACAATACCGAAAAAAAACTCAAAAAAATCCTCAAATCAAACACGACGCGAAAGTAGCCCGAAACGTTTGTTATCGCATCATCCGGTATAATGCTACTGAGAGACATGGTCTGATGGCAGAAAGTTCACATTTATCACATGAATTCGGCTTTCAAAGCAAAATGGAAGATAGTAATTATCAACTTTTTAAGATTCAACCAAAAAAACAGTCTTTCTTGTTCGTACCGTGCAAGGCACAATGTGTACTGAGCAGTACATTCTCAAAAAAAATGGTTTCAGTGGAGTTGGTGTTGAAGAATTTTCAAAATTCAAGAACTTCTCGATGTTTGGGAAGTCCTCCATTTTTGGTAGTGAGAACTTTCTGGTGAATATGGAGCTCAGAGCTGTTTTGGCAGAAATAAAATGTTGCTACCGGGAAAATGAATATCTGAAAAAAATCATCACTGACCAAGAGTATGTGATGAATTTACAAAAAAAAGTAGTAGATGGACTGATACGAAAAAATGACAATGTGAGTTAATTGAAAAAAAAAAATTATTATAAACCTTCTTATAGGTATATTGTATTGTGTACGGGTACTTAACAACAGTAGGTATATTTCGAGATAGAATTCACATGATGGGTATCTACTTGAATATGTTGAACAAGGATTACCCTGTTAATCGATTTACTGTTATATCGATAAATAACATGTTGATATTTTTGCAAATGAATCCTGTCTGGATCTCAAGATTCATATTTCTGAATTTCTACATTTCAAAAGAATCACTCATAATTTCGACATGAAAAGCTATCGCTGAGGTTTATTTCATCAGTGCGACCTGATGATTTCAGTTCCTTATTTTTAGGATATGACAATAAGCCAGTCCTATATCATAAGCACACACAGTGTGTACGATTTGATAGAATTTCTGAATAACTCATCACTCCTTCATCAATCCCTAGGTTGCATTAGAATGGAATCAGCATTCGATTAATTTCAATAATATATTCTACTTGAAATATAAAAATCGTGGTACTCAACTACTCACATAAAATATATATCAGTATGGATTATAATAATTATAGCCAAGCGTCTGATATTGTCATCTTCTCCTAGGAAAAGAACTAGTCATGATTAACAAGCTACATAATTTTCCATGCATTTTATAATTGATGAGGCATATTCCTGATTGATATGTTTTGTGTGTTATTCAAGTGGAAGTAACATGACAAAATTATCGGACATCTGACCCGCAAGGAAAATAAATTTTTTGCATTAGACAAGTTCTTAGTCCATTGAAGGATGGAAAATGCCGTCGTAGCGTGAACTTCCTGTACCTGAAGGTGATTCGAACACCTAAAATAGCTGATAAAATTAGAATTAACTTCGAGAAAAATGATCAAAATTAGATTTTTATGTTTCGCACCAATTGGTTGGTGAGGTATATGAGATCGACTGCTTATCTACAATAAGAATAGTAGTAGGTACTACAGAAATTAATCGACTTTTCCAGCATAACAGGGCATTTGATATTCATTTTCAGTTTCAAACTGGGGATAATTATTGGGGAATCAGGAAGCAGTTATAGAAAAAAAAATTGCATCTAATAAATGGATTACATAATTTTTCAAAATTTGCGAGTATGCGTAACTATTTTAGATGATACTGGGGGGTCAAGATATCTAGTATTGACCTGTTTTATCGTCAGCTGATGTTGATAACTGTTTCTCAGTAAGCACCAGAAATGTCGATTGTTTTATGTTTTGCTATAATAGCTTAAATATTCTGTACTCAGATATGGAGGACCAAGAATCTAAAAGGTCAAATTTAGTGAAATTATCAGTTATAATTCAAGATAAACAGAGGCCGTTAAATAATAATAATCTTCATTTAGCATCAGTGCTATATACATAAAAATACAAGTGGCATTTTTTTCTCAATAGAGAATGTAACAGTAAAAAAAACATTGATAAATATTAGGAGTTATATAGATAAAAACGAATAAAAATATGAGACACATTAAAAAATTAAATAAACATATAACATTTATTCACTACAAATTATCTCACGAGCCTTCTGAACTGGTTGAAATTATCACAATGTTTTATTATCACAGGGAGTTTATTGAACTCAATCAAACCTTTATATAATACGGAGTTCAACATTTGGGTAGTGTTACATCTTTTTTTTTAAATGAAGTCAGAACGATTTCTTGTATCGTAATTATGAATATCTTTGAACGTTTTCAATTTATCACAGATATATTCAGGAAGAAGATAATGTTTCAATTTGAATACGAATACATATACATTAAACATAATCCTTTGTTTGACAAACAACATTTTTAAAACACTCAACATGGATCTAATAGGTGTATAATAATTACACTTTAAAATGAGTCTCATTGCCCTGTTTTGTATTTTCTCAAATTGGAGTATTTTATATTGTGGTAAAGAAACTAATAATGTTGAACAAAACTGTAAGTGGGGAAGTGCAATAGCATTGTACAGTGGAATTTTGGTCTGCATAGACAAACCCATTCCAACTCTATCTATAAATCCAACTTTTTTCGAAAATTTTCTCAAGATGTAGTCTGCATGAGCATGAAAATTCAAATTTGAATCAAAAATTACTCCCAAATATTTAATTTCACTTTTATAAAAAAAATGTTCCCCATTTATATAGTAATCTTTACACGATGTTGGCTGAATTAGACCAATGTGGCCCATTTTAGTGAACAATGAAAAGATTTTTGCGATTCAGAAATATCACGATCCGTTTTAAAAATATACGGGAAAAACCGAAAAGGATTTTTATTTTTCGCCTTGGCCTCAGGGAATTAGTGCTATCCATTCATTGTTCTACTTCCAGCACAATCTATAATCTCGAGACCGAGGTTGAAACTTGAATAAAATATTCCTTCTCAATGAATAGAGAGATTTCCAATGAAATAGTTTGGAAATGTTCCACCTGCAAACCACATTAACAAAAATAATTGATGGTCGCCTGCCTAATAAATTTTCCATGGGTGATAATCGACTACGACAACAATAAGAGAACAAATTGAAAATCACGAAAGATAACACCTTACTGAATTCATTATCATTGTTTGTAATTCAATCGGTAATTTTCAGTCACTAGAATGGTGTTTGGAGGAAAAACAGAAGCTTAACCACAAATCAATTAGGTAGTACCTACTATTATATCTAAACCTATCAATCAATTCCTTATACTTTGATGTGAGGAGTTCAATGAAAATGATGATGAATCATCATCATCCATTGATTAATGAATTATATCATTTTATAATTCCGGATTGCTACATCTCAAAGTATTTGATTTATGGATGATCTCAGGAAGACGAACATTCCGAAATTATACAGACACGTTTTTAAGACTCTTAATAGGTTTCTGTATTTTGTTAACTTCCTTGTCAACATTTCACTAATTGATTTTTTCAAGGTATAGATACGACTAATTGGTTCGACTATTTCAATCAAGTCAAAATTATCACGTATTCAATCTGAGCAATCGAAAACCAAAGACAACTGGAAAACTTATCACATAACACCAGAAGATTGGTCCATCAGCGAGGTGTTTTCACCTAAGCAAAATGAGTGGATTCGGTGCAACATTAAATAAAGTATGGTAATAATGGATATGTTTTATAAATAATTCTGGTGCTTTGTGAGATAGTCTGGTGAAATATCAACCTGTTCTGAATATCCCTCTTGATTATGTATCTGTTTTATTGACTCAATTTTTTTGCTTGTGAAGAACAAATCGACATAATCATCTCGAATATTCAAAAATCAGAAGGTTTCAAGAGGGTCTGAGACAAAGGAGGATCATTGAGTCCGATTCTCTTTAACATTTTCATGGACGACATCATCAAGGAATGTGATAGGAATACCATAAAAATTTGCATTGTATACCAAAATATGCAAACAGTAGAGATAGCTGAAGGATCATTTGCCGATGACATAATACAGATAGCTGAAAATGAAGAACGATTACAATATAATCTAAAAGGATGGAATGAACACTGAAGAGAAAACAAATAAGTATAAACAAAGATAAAACCAAAGTGATGACCATATAGGAGATGAAGAAATTAATATAATGATAGATAATATAAAAATAGAACAAGTTAAATATTTCAAATATCTAGCAGTAACAGGCGAAAAGGGAAGACAAGATGCGGAAATCAACCACAGAATCGGGAAAACCATAAAACTGTATTATGCAATGAATAGAAAAATCATCAACAAAAGATAAATCTCAAGATGGACAAAACTAAAAATATTCGAAACAATGTATAGACCAGCATTGACACCACATGTTTGTGAATCTTGGATATTAACACAAAAAATCGAACCTGAGAAGATTTATAGGAGTGACAAGGAGAGATAAGATAAATACACGAATAAGAGGAGAACTGGACATATAAGACATTATTTCATTCATAGAACAAAAACAATTGGGATGGTGGGAACTCATACAGATAATGTCAAACGATAGACCTGTGAAACAAATTTATGAAGCGTAGACACAAAACAAGAAAATAAGAGGAATACCTAAAAAAACCTGGAACGACATGATAGGAAAGATTTCACAAAGAAGAATAAAAACAATGGAACGAAGCAGACACTGACAAGAGACAGAAAAGAATGAAAATGAAAATGTTTATAAAGCAACAATAAAATGATAACCCGACACCCTGAGGGTAAAAGGGTTCAAGATTATATAAATATTCAGAACATCGTGGTATTACTTAAGAAAACACCCGGTTCCAAAATTACAGATACCAAAATGCCAAATGCCCCTAAGTAAGAAATTAGTAATTGGTATCTTGCCAACGTGAGTTTGATTATTGAATGAGAACTGATAAAATACTCAATTAGGACTTTCGTGAGTCTGGACTTCCAACTACGAACGAAGCTAATACTGATAAACTGATTAAATTTTTTTAATAACCGTTGCACTAGACATGAAATATTTGTGTGAAGGGAATCAACGCCCATAACTTATAGATAATATATGACTTTCCTTTCACGTATAAGTATATAGCCATGAAAATATATTGGTCGATTGATATTTTTTCAATCACGGACCTCAATGATTCATATTCCAATAATCGCACCCACTGGCAAAATATTCGTCAAGTCTACATAGCTGATAGTAACCGTTCACATTTTTTACCTTCAAAACTATTCTGTGAGCTCAAATTTCTTTGTTAGTTAGAATACACATTTTTGAAACTGTTCTTTTTATTTCAGAAAATTCGGTAAATCGGTGCAAATTCCTATCATTTTAAACTCGAATAGTGTTCTCTTTGAAAATGACACTTTTTCTTGTTCTCTCGAACTTATATCTCAATACGAGAAAACATCAAACTGAAGCAAGATATGTGAATTTTTTCTAATTCTATATCATTGAATAAATATTTATTAGTGAGAGGAGATCAAAATATGATACTGACAATGTATATGTTTTTATGCCCAATAAGCGATAATTCCATATTTTCATGTTGTCATGTCAAAAGTTTTTGTCCTCTTATCATGTCACTATCGTTAACAGAATATTCGGCATGAATCCTATAAGACAGATGGATGAACATTATCCAATTTTATTTCAAAATTCATTAAAAATCAAAAGTATTTTCAAAATAATTACGTTATCATATAGCAGCGATCGTTTGCTGTTTTTTTATAAAAATCCATACGGATAAAAGTCTAGAAGAGTGTAACATTATAAAATCATCCAGATAACCAAAACGATGAAATCAAAACCGATTGTTTATAAAAACTTCCTCATTTAAACTTTTCCCTATTCATCAAAGTTTCTGAGACACCAGAACATTAGTCAACAATTTGAGATTCATTGTACAGTTAATAAGTCTAAGTTATCCTTGGATTTATTTATCTCATAATAGATCTCATCTCTTCTCTCCTTATGAACAACAAAATAACCACGAAGAAGTGTGAAGAGAATTAACTGTTGTTATGAGAATTCCCCTTCATATGCTTCATATGGGAATTCCAGTGTTTACCTATAATCAAATAATGACCCTCTCGAATCTTTTTTTTACTGGAACTAGTCACCTGGGTTATGGACAGTACTTACACGGCAGACGTTGCTCCCAAAACTTTAGACTCTTTTGCGAAACAGTCTCCTATTAAAGTATTTTCAATTTGGAAATTTAATGTTACCAGGTAATAATAACTTTCAAGTTAACTAATAGCCATCATTATAGTAATTTAGAATGATAATTTTTGTGAATATTGAGACACAATCAATTATATGCCAGATCTGAATCTTGAGTTGAAAATTATACCTCGCCAAATTATTTTTTGCATAAATGCGTATTTCCGAGGGATCAGGAAGTTTTTCAATAACAGATACAGGGGTCATCAGGAGTTCAGATCGCAGCTCTCCTCTTCAGTTTTTATTATTTTTTTTATTTAGATTCGCATGATGTACTTATACTTACTACGTTAATGCCCTTATTAGGATAATCGAAAGGAATCTGATCCGGTAGCTGACTTTTCTCCTTCGTGATTCTTATAAAAATCAAATCCCAACACAATATTTTCCTATGTTTCTCAATCCTGAACAATTTTGAAATAATGCTTGTTCAGTTTTATATTATATTTTGCCATGATTTTGTCTAACCAAATTGTGACTTTGTTGTAAACAATTTCAACTATGTCTCTCAAGGCGTTTTAGTCGTTTTCCATGACTTTATATTTGTATCATCAGCATAACATGAACAATGTATGGCCGAGTTCTTATTGAGGTAAACTAATCATCATTGGCCGTATTTATTGAAGATATGTTTTCATCATTGATAAAGTATGGAAGTACGGACTTATACGGACTTAAACACCAACATCTCCACATTGTAATGACGTACAACATGTTTCCTGACAGTAGTAGAACAATCATGTATTTACAATTTTTTATATAGACATCCGGCTATGTGCATAGACAATTAATCTAAAATATAGCTGACCTTAGAATAATAGAGCATTATTTTTCAAAAAGTTCTCAGTAATTTTGAGGTAGAAATAATTTTTCTCAGTTCATAAATCAAATATTTACTGATTGAATGAATACAATGAGATGCTTTTAACTCAATATCGAAAAACTTCGTTTTACAATAGCAACAAATGGTAGCGATGTTGCAGAATGTTATTTTATGGCTATAGATGAGGAAAAATACCTAATGTGTTTTTGTTACAATAATTAATAGACAGAAAAAAATAATAACATCGTGGTGACTACTATATAGGGTGTTAGTAAATAAGTGCGACAAACTTCAGAGGGTGATCCTGTATGAGAAAATAATGACAGATATATATTGAATTATGTCAAAAAATTCTCGTTTTAAGAGATACGGGGTGTTAAAGTTTTTCTTAGAAACAGACGATTTGTTTATGGCTTTGTGATGTGAATTCGTGAATTGGTGATGTGAATCACTAGTTACTTGTTGAAATCTTTATTCAAGAATAGTTTTTGTTCGGTCAATCTTATCATTTATTGAACTACAAACAAGATGAACAATAACTGAATTATTATTATTGATAAAATTGTAAATACATGGTCCTGAAGACCGCTTGAATAGACTGCATCACTGGTGCCATTCTAGCTAAATCGATCGTAATTTCGATTTGCAAAGATGATATATATATGTTGAAATCTCAGTTACTCTTGTTCGTCAAATGCTTGTTTATTTTGGTGTAATATCAACTTTGAGAGTAATGTTGAAAAACTTCTCATTCCCCAACTATAGACAAGAAAAAATATGGCCGAAACATGGTGGTTGTAATCCTAGACAGAAGAAAAGAGTTCCTCAAATTTACCCCTCCTCAAATGTAGTAATACAGGGTGTGGAATCATTGAAGATCACTACATAGTTTGATATATCAAATGGAATAGTAAGGAAATTTCACAGCAGAATATGGCTTGTATTGGACCAAGACTCAATCAGTCAAGAAAACGCTGAATAAAATTCAGAATACCGACTTCAATTACGCAAAATAATAATAATAAGGCAGCTGATGGTAGTTGAAACCATTATTCTTGAGGTATAAATATACAGGGTGCTTCAGGTTTTGAGGCACAGAATGAAATGGGTAGATCTCATAATTTCAATCAAAAAAGTTCATATAAACATAAGTCCGATCTCGATCAGTAGCGGAGATACAGAGGGTTAAAGTTTGATAATATTTTTCTATTAATCAGAATATTTCGCCGACTTTTAAAGATATCGATTTGGAATTTGATATGGGTAATACTACCTGGAGGACCATCATGTTAAACAGTTTGAAGATTCTCAAAATCTACAGGGCGATACATCTTTATTTGAAGTCTTTCAGTCACCAAATAGGGTGGATCGTTCAATTTAGAGGCATTTTTGCTCAACAATTTTCTTCGAGAAACGAACCGTTGTCGAGATAAATAAGCATATTCCTTCTGAAACATTTTAATTGTGCCTATGTTTCGCTTAAATTTCATTCTTGGACAAAATTTAAACATTTTTCGAAATGTTGGGATGTATGCATGAACCATCGAACCAACTTCAAAAACTGAAAAAAAAGCAATTTCAGTACATTGAATTCCATTTTTATTGAATTTTGTCCAAGAAAAAATTCAAGGGAAGGTAAAATTAACATGTTTTATAACGGATATGATTATTTATCTCGAAAACGGTTCGTGTCTCGATTATAATTCAGAAGCAAAAACACCTCTAAATTGAACGAACCACCTAATTTGGTGACTGAAATACTGCAGAGGCGTACTACGAAAGAGTTTGGAGGGGATAAAGAAGCCTCCATATCATCCATATCAAATTTCAAATTGATATCTTTAAGAGTCGGCGAGATATTCTGATTAATAGAAAAAAATTATTAAACTTTAACCCCCTGTATCTGCGCTACTGATCAAGATCGGGCTTATATTTATATGAACTTTTTTCATTAAAATGGTGAGATCTATAACCCATTGGATTTTGTGCCTCAAAACCTGAAGCACCCTGTATTTTCTTACAAGGAATTCGAAGTAATATCTATAAACGTCAAACAATGTCCAGTGTAATTTCATGCTCCTTACCGGAATTCCAGAAATTCTTGTAGTTGCTGTGGTAATGATACAAAATATCAAGAAAATCCAAACATTAAATGTATTAGCGAGCTCTCGGAATCGACAGATTAAAATTCGGATATCTCCGTAAATTCGGACGATCCGGCAACGCCGCATCCTCCGGGCATCCCGGAGCCGTCCCGCCGGAGTGACGCACGCGTACGGGGTTTTCACGGCGAAAACTGAAAGGGCGGCACGCGTGGGGATCGCGCCCAGAGAAGGGGCCAGAACTACATATACCCGAGCCGGGGTGTTCCAAAGCACACTACGGTTTGCTCAGCTCGCTAAACCCGCTCGTTGGTTAGCCAATCAATAGTTTTTTCGACAGACGTGGTCAATCCCCAACGTGGTCGAAATTTTTTTTGAACGGATTTTTCCGACGCGACATCAGCAGTGAAACACTCAGTGATTCAGGCTGATTGAAAATTTAGCGAGTCTCACCGCCTATTGAAGTCACCCAGTTTCGTGAAAGAAGAAGAAGAAGAAATGGCGGCAGTAGCAGCAGCGCAAAAGAACCGCGAAATGTTCGCTATCAAGAAGTCCTACAGCATCGAGGTATGTGCAGGTGTTTTTCTCGGAGGGTTTTTACCGAGAAAATCGATGTGGATTGTGATCGAAGTGGTGTGAAAAATTGAGATTTTTCTTCAGGCACCCACATCCCTTGATGCAAAATGAAATTCAAACTCGTGGGCACTGTCGCAATTATTTTGTTATTACCGAGCTGATATTATTTACTGCGACGATTATTTTCCAGAAAACTCAAAACCATCTTAAGAATTTCATGTTCATGATCAGTCAATAGGAATAATTAATTCGAACTAAATCAAGATGAGATTTTTGACATTTTATCAGGAATTCAATGATGACCCTGCGAACGATAATGTAAAACATGTATTCAAATAAAACCTAGCTGAAAGTCATTATCTCAATCATGATAAGCTTGCAAACAAACAAAAAATTCATAGCGGCTTTTTTCATGAAACATCGTAAGAATTGATATCCTGAAAAGACCCTGATCAGGGTATTGATTAGTCCGTGATGAGATTACGAGAGAAAAATGATCATTTGATTTCTTTGAAATTCTAAAAATAATATTTCTAACTACGATCAGATTTTGACAGGTAAATATCAGTTGGTTCAACCAATGTTAATTATACTTCTCACAATGTGATACCAACAAGATAATAACAATGTAATTCAATGATTTTGATTAACCTTTGTTTAATTATACCCCTATTGGGTTTTTCTACATTGATACAGATTTTATTTATTTATTTATTACCGGCATTGCCTATTTTCAAAAAATATTCATCATATGTGTACTGATATAACTAGAAAATAAAATAAATAATTAAATAAGAAATATCACAATTTTGTCACACATTTCGCAAGTTTCAAAATTCTACTTATGTACTCATTCTGGCCATAGTTGGTACGATTAAAGGGTATTTTGAATAATTGAGTATTTCTCGTTCTCTTTGAATTCACATTAAAAGTTACAAGTTCAACAAAATTCTGGGGATCAATGCTGCAATTTATTATTTTGTGGACAAGTTTTATGAAACAGACGTTTTCAAAATTACCTACTGATTGAAATATAATATGGTGGGACAACCAGATTGAATATTATTTGAACCTTCAGCAGCTTATATCAATTTAATGCAGAATTATAAAGAGATTAATGAAAATTCCAACTTTCTCTCTGACAAAGCCTGAACAATGGAATTGCATTTCTGCATTCAAAGAAACCATTTTTCTAGTCTAAATTTTGATTCCTGAGTTTTTACACCTTTACACATTCGTATAAACGCAACCTCTGTAAGAAACTATCAAACGTAATTATCGATGTTGTCGGTGAAGATTTGAATTGACAGCAAATGCGGTGGTTAAATTGAGTTGATGAAGAGTTAATCAATACTTTGGTACTTCATAATCGTGATCTGTCTCTGACAACATGAATTGGTGACCACTTTGAAAAATTGCAACATATTCATGGAAAATATACTCCCATAAATATGTTTATACAAATTCTATAATTTGGTTCGAATTATGTTAATTTGATTAAAAGGTACATGGTCGATTTCATTGTTATGGGGCGCAGATGCAAATTTGGTATCATGCATCTGCATTCCTTAGATCAAAATAGAGATGAAAAAAAAAAGTTCGAACATAAGAAATTATTGTCATTATCGGATCTTTTGTGCTTCTCATGATATATCACTATTTGATTCGGTTCACTGACAGGAACCATAGTAGGACGGACAATTTATTGTTTCATAATGTACAGCAATTAAATTGGAGGTCAATTCAAACCATCTGCATCTAAGATGTAGTATTAGATATTTATGGTCAATGATAGAGGAAAACATATTGTTATTGATTGAAGCTTATTTATAGCAGATTATTTTTCATGATTATCGTCAGATAGATTTATTGCTTTTATAAAATATGGTTCTTTATCGATTATCAGGGTTTTCTGTACATTTCTAAGAATATTTACATTTTTCTACCGGCTTCCAGAACAAAATGGTGAAATTCAGAATATTCTACGATGTATACCTTCTCCAAGAACGTCATTTTTCCGAAAAAATATTATTTTTTCACCCTCGAAATCGGAATCGTACAAAAAAATATTAAGTACATTTCAAATATCATGTCATATTATAATTTTCCATCAATTATAATAATAAATATTTGACATTAAGATCGATATTTCTTGATACAAAAATTGGTATCAATACAGTAAAAAATTCAGAAACCACAGAGGCAGCAAAAAACTGAGTTAACGAAACAACATTTCCGTTCTACCAAATTTGATTGCTAAATTCAGTTGATTAAGTCCAATTTCATCCATTCAATTCAATTTATTGTAAATCCAAACCAAATATAACAAATCAGTAGAATTTTCAGATACATTATACCAGTAAATATGTGTTTTGATGTTATATAAATTCTGGCTATCATTTCTGATGTGCTTGAAAATCACAGCAGTACGTTTGTGGTAACTGGGAATTTCTCTAATTTCAAGTTGTTGAATTGAATTTTCGCTATGGCAATGTAATATATTCTGTCGTTGTATCTGAAAGTTATTTTTATATCATAAAATCATAATGATTTTGATGGTGAATGACTTAATTATTGAAATGTGATTGTACATGATGAATATTTGCCAATTAGTCAGTTTTTATTAAAAACGTTATGATCTTGAATTTTGATTTGAATCAGGACAAGTTTAACCACCTTGAAAACCGCTAATATACATAGAATGCGGAACACAATTTTTTCAACATAATCCTGATTTCTGGTTAGAATTCATTTATGAATAAACGCCAATTTATTTCCATAAAAAATGGATAATAACTATTCCAATCGCCACTAATTATGATAATTGCCTCAAGAAATATCAGGGCCAAGCAACAAAGTGCCTGAGGTAATGTAAATGTATCATGACCTGACCTTCCTTGGGGGAGAATGAGGGGGACAAGGGGGCGCTGTGTGGGAAAAGCAAAAAGTGATTGTAAATGTAACTCGCCCCCACTGTCCAAGGATGACGAGAAATCTGGCCTCGCGGAAGTTTATCATCGTAGATTTTAATTGATCGATTCAATTATTTAGATTTTTGCATTTATACCTATCCATGGAATCTGAATTTGAACGTTAGCATACATCTTTTAAGAATAAAGGCATTTATTGCAACTATTATTAGGATATTTTCCATACGAACGCGTAGCCAGACCTTTCTGTGGAGTCATAAAGACGAGAGAAGAATAAAAAACAAGGTTTTAAAACCCATAAATTGAGCGGTTACTCAAATATAACTATTCTGAGAAATGCTTCAGTTCATGATATAAAGTGAAAAGTCTTACCGAATCCATAAAAATAACGGTCACAAAATTTGGTCCCTGACTTCTTTGAAGACCAATATTGAAAAATATACAGGGTTTGCCAAACTCGATGGCGTATATATTAGAAGTATCTAGAGAACGGAGAGAAATATATTTTTCAATGTTTGTGTGCCGATATGGGATGCTGTGGGATTTAGAATTCCAAAATATGTTCGCTTCTGCGACATAAATATTATTTAGTGTTACCACAATCAACTTCAAAATTTAAAATGAAACAACCTACATGTAATTGAATATTCGGATTCTACAATTTTCGATGACAAAAACAACATCATTATAAAATGTGATATTTTTCTGTCAGGTTCTGAGATGGTTCCAGAGATGGTTTTAGTAACACTAGATTTGGCAACAGTGCATGAGTGAAAATATATCTAAAACTACATCTCAGGATCTCGCATAAGAATACCCAAAATTTCCTGATAGTGGTAGAACGCGTTTGGTGTATCCTGTTTACATATTTGATCTCTCATTTTTTTTTAACAATGATTAGGTTTTGAATTTTCTGAACAAGATGTTTCATATGCGACTTCTCCCGCTGGATATTTCATCAAAATACCTGTCTTGTGATGCCCAATTGGAAGAATTCCATATTCAAATTCAAAATTGGCTTATTTAATCACATTTTTTTGGTCGAACACACAGAATTTCATCTGAGAATCGTCCTGACGATGTTCGATTTCACTCCTACTGAGTCTGAATGTTCTCCAAGTCGAAGTTATCTTGTTAAACCGCGCCTTCCAGGATGGCAATTTCCTGTCATTTCCCGCGTTTCCTTCTGTGCGGGACAAAAGGACAAAAAGAGAATTAAGAGGTTTTTTTACTTTCCAGAACGGCTACCCAGCAAGGCGCCGATCTCTCGTTGATGATGCCAGATTCGAAACGCTGGTGGTGAAGCAAACCAAGCAAACTGTACTGGACGAGGCTCGCCAAAGAGCAAATGGTGAGGATGATTTACAAATTTTCATCAAAAAACTAATCCGAAGAAACCAAATGAGATCTTAGATTGACAGGAAAATTCGGTATCAATTGCATGAAGTACAGATAAGAGTCTACTGGCGATTCAATTTCTTTATGATTACAAGGATAATAATATGTTGAACTGTACCACTTCTTACTCATTCCCAAGGCATGCAGTGGTTCGTCCAGATTCCCTTTCATTCTTTTTTATTCAAGTCACCATAAAATATAAGATTCATCTGCCTCACTGTGTCGTTATATTGTTCCTTTTGGACATATAACATACTTTAATTGCCTATAAAGGCTCTGAACAATTTTACTGCCTAATGCTGATATTCGAATAATGTTATGTGATATGAATGAATCTCTCATTCGCATGTTTTCATGATTATACACCTCAATAGCACCAGTGATGAGGATGAAAAATTATGCGTGAATGACGTAGAAGAAACTATAAGTTCATGCATGATTTGGTGAACTTGGTTCTTCTAATTCTTGATTTTTTATTCGATTATGCATGATTGATGTTGGTATGTTTTTTTTTGTTAAATTCAGACTCCAGTGTAGAACCGGAAATAATTGACGACAAGCCCACTCAGAAACCAGAACAACAAAATGGTAACGATGAAGGTGAGTTATCTAGTCATTGACACCACTCAGGACAATTTGAATAGATCTTCAAAATATTCCTCTAAAAAGACTAAGGAGTGGTAACTCGAATCTCTTAGAACATTTTTACACTGTCTTTTGAAAATAGAATTGAACTGACAATGTTTTATTTTTCGTTAGTTTGTTTAATCTCCCTTATACATGATTAAATTAGCACTGCATGATAAAGAAGAACAATCAGGCATAATTATTCTTGATTTCAGTTCAACCTACCAGATTCATTCACCCAAAATATAGAAATAGAAACTCAGATTCACGAATAGTTTTCTAACTAAAAAGCTAATTAAGCCTCGAAAAAAGATTATTTGAAATTGGAGCGGTGAGAATATGCACTTCAATCCATCCATCGGGTGGTTATATATTTTGACTGCAATAGCGGAATTTCTGTATTCGAGACAATTCATTTTTCTTCGCAAATGGGTTGTGAAAAAGGCCATAATTACGTCAAGAGAATAATGTAACAGCAAAGTGAGATTCGAACAAAGGCTTCTACACTTCGTCCAGCTTTTATGATGTCAAAAGTCAATTTTCACCCTCCATTTGTCGAGAAGAAGTAGATTTGAGAGTTAAGCTCGCGAAATATGGGAAAAGTGATCCGGAATACTGGAGGATTTCGTTATTATAATGGTCTACGACTCTACGCCATAAGTTTGGAGCTTTACAGGATTTCATGTGAATGATCATCATTTCTGGTTGGTTATGTGATTTCTACTGTTGGTGTAAATGAAACATTTGACACCCTCATTGAGGAAATTAATCTTGGAAAATTCAATTTTGTAGTGTTCTTTCGTATGAGTGAAACATGCCACCCCTATTACATTTTTACGATAAATTTTTAACAAAGCAAAATTTGTCAAAATTTTCAACTCTCGTGTATTTTGTAATTATTCCACTTGTTTCAACTCTTCAGCGTTTCCAAGAAGAAAACAAGTTCTTATAATTTTTGAAAGCGTCCAACGATTCAAGAAAAGAACTTAGAGCTGTTTATAAGAAATCTCTCCCTAAAACGTTCGTCCTTTTTCGGCGATACCCTGTATATATGATAACATTCCATTTATATGAAAAGTAGAATCACTATTTCTATTATTCCTCTATAACAAAACTATTTCAAGTTCAGAAATCTATGTCAAGTTTGTTCTACCAAGAGTCGTTTGAGACAAGGTCTGAATTGCCCATGCATGGGTTGTGTATGTTTCAAGAAAATAATAATAATTACTCGAGAATGGCTTATTCATGATCTCATTCGATACGCGAGAATGCATTTTTATTTTTTGTTCTTGAATGTTACCGATGAAGTGTTCAATTCAAATCCAATAACAGTTTTTTTGCTTAATGAGATCTCGAGTTCTTCAGATTATTGCCATGATCTCTAGATACAAGGTCACAGCTCAAGAAATAAAATGTTACTCAGGTATATCTTTAGATCACGATAATGATCAATTCAGTTTTACTGTAACCTAAACTTATGCATAATTAGATGCCTCCCCATAAAATGAGAACCAGCTCAGATATAGTCAGTTATATAAATTGGTGCCGTTTATCTGAAACAAAGGTATATTTATTTTTTGTTTGTTCTATAACGCCATGACATAAATTGAACTTTTGTTTGTAATTAGGAATGCCAATTAAACTGGATCATTAAGAATACGTATTATCAAGTTCATGAGATTGTATCTAGTCTCTAAGGGTTTTGAAGGTCTTCAAAGGTCGATTGAATGAAGTATCCACGATATTTCTCATCTGGATTTGTAGCATTCCATACTCCTCTCGAGGAGTTCACAAATAATGACCTCGGAAGCATTTCTAATCATATTATGAATTGTGCAACAATTTTCGATAACAGTTTTAGGATATCAATGTTTTCTTCCTCTGGCTTGTTAGCCGATTCCCAATAACCTTGGCTGATTCATTTCTTTACGTTTTTGCTCCAAATTCTTTGTGACGGTCCTGAAGCCGAAGAATCTGATTTTCAATTCGAATTTAAACTTGAAGAGACTTTGGTGCCTTGTTGTGTATAGGAATTCAATTATCGTTAGTTTAGTTGTTCCACTATACATTATCTAAAAGTCATATCATCTTTACACTTCCTCATTAACTTTTTCTTCGGTTATTTGAACTAACATCGGCGAATACGATTTTCTTTTTATGGTCTTGAATTGTCAGTTGCATAATATTTCACTAATACGTAACTTCAATATATCTTGCATAATGTTCACAAGGAGAATTGAGTCACTTTATCATCAAATAGTTTTTTCCTGTATTAGATTTGTATACAGGAAAATATAATTTATGTGTAATACAATAATTTCGCGATTTTTTCCTCAGATGCTGGGCTCACAGAAGAAGAAGTCGTCCTTGCCAACGCAATATCCGAAGATCCTGAGGCCGAAAAAACCACCCAACGCGCAGTTTTGGTACTGCGCCTGCGCGAAGGCATGAACTCCCTTTCCAGAGTTCTCAAAACAGTCGAAAAGTACCAGGGATCCGTCCTCCATCTGGAGACCCGTCCCAACAAAAAGGAAAACGGCCAGCTGGATGCTCTCGTCAAGGTCGAGCTGTCACGTGTGAACCTCCTGCAACTGCTCAAGAGTCTGCGCCAATCAGGCACTTTGGAACACGTGACTCTCGTCGGTGAGGACAACATTTCGGCCAAGAACCCATGGTTCCCTAGACACGCCAGCGAACTGGACAACTGCAACCATTTGATGACCAAGTACGAGCCGGATTTGGACATGAACCACCCTGGATTCTCCGACAAGGAGTACCGTGCCAGACGCAAACAGATAGCCGAGATCGCCTTTGCTTACAAATTGTAAGTGGAGATAACTTGAACCATCATCCCCTCTAACGATTACGCCGTTTTTTTTTCGGAGGTGGTTGAAATCCTTTATGGACACCATATGGGTCTAATCCCTCATATGATAGTGTGGGAATCCCTGATCTCAGTCAGGTTTACCCACTAAACACTCCACTCCCTACGTAGGCTCGTCTGACCGAAGTCTCCGATGACACTTAGGCCTTATGGCCCATTGTATCTTTACGATTAGGACTTCGCAAGACCAAGAGAATAGTCTTGGTCTTGTCTTGATCTTGATCAATATTATTTTGAGATTTCTTAAAAAGTATATTCTTATGGTGAAATGATAAATTCATTTCGCTTACTTTACCCGTACAAATTGAAAATTGTTGAAGACTGAGAGATACGGAATACCTATCATATGCATATTGAATAATTAAAATTTCTAGACGCATTTTGATCCAAGACCAAGACCAAGAGCCAGTCTCGTCTTGGTTTTGAAACATCAAGACCAATACCAATACCAAGGCTACATTTATTTTTCGACACCAAGACTGATCAGTCTTGGTCTTGGTTTCCTAAAGCCCTACAACGATTTCGTATCGTTCTAGTGGAGACCCAGTTCCATTCATCGAATACACCGAGACCGAGAACAAAACGTGGAACGCAGTCTTCACCATGGTGTGCGAGCTGATGCCCAAACACGCTTGCCTGGAGTACCGCAAGGTGTTCCGTACGCTCCAAGAGGAAGGCATCTTCACGCCCGCCAAGGTACCGCAGCTCGAAGACATGTCCAACTTCATGAAGAAGCACACTGGTTTCACCCTGAGACCCGCCGCCGGGCTTCTGACGGCCAGGGACTTCCTGGCTTCCCTCGCGTTCAGAATTTTCCAGAGCACGCAGTACGTGCGTCACACAAAGACTCCATTCCACACTCCTGAACCGTAAGTATTCATTCGGAGACATGTCCTTCGACTTGTACAATGTACATCCTGCGGTTTTAACAGCCCAAATGCCACAGTGCTTTAGATTCCACTTGAATAAACTGTAGATCCTCTTAGCCCTTCGTCACTTCGTCATCTTCATTAGTTTCGTGATTGTCTTCAATAGAAACAACGTGGACAAAAATTTGAACGAGTATTCAGATTGAATTGTGGTTTTTTCCCCATTGAAATTTCTTTATGACGCGGTCTTGCACGTAGCTTATTGCACTCCTCACATATATCAGCTAACTTTACCTCTCAATCGAAGTATATTTATTTGAACTTTGTTTATTTCGAATATAAAGTAATATAGTATCGGTAGTGATATCAATTTCACTGAATTCCTTAACAGTATAAGCCATCAAGCTGGGAGCAATCTGTCGTCAAAGAACCTCCATAATTTGATTAAAATGTCATTATATCAGGAGACCTAGGCTAATGGGACAGGCGTTGAACTTCATGCTTTAAATGAACTACGACACGAAGAGGCTGCTAGCATAAAAACCAATAATGAATCGAGCGCTATTCAAATACATTTTTATACCAATAAAGATCTGGTGCAATTTAATGAAATCTCCGATACGATACTCGTAGTCATGGTGCATTATAATCCCAATTCTGAGGCAATTCGTCCCAGATACTTGTCCCCTGAGATATCTGTGATCCGATGAGAGATATTGAAGCTATCGAATTGAAACGTTCTTTTTCTTTGCAGGGATTGCATCCACGAAATCTTAGGACACATGCCACTTCTTGCCGATCCAAGTTTCGCACAATTTTCACAAGAAATTGGACTAGCTTCGCTTGGAGCATCTGATCAGGAAATCGAAAAATTATCCACTGTAAGTATCTGTCGATATACAGGATGGTGAATATCTCTCGTACAGTAATATATTTGCGTTTTTTGTTTATTTGGAAAAACAAACATTCATTTAAGAAAATAGTTGAATATTACTGGATCAATTGCTTGAGTTGGAATGGAATTTCTTGAAACGAACTATAAAAGTAAAAAAAAAGATTTGAAATTCGTAGTTTTTCTGATTACCTTCTTTGATACAACTATGTCATTTATAAACGTTAGTATTAAATTTTGGAATTTGAGACATGAAAAAATAGTTTTTTCTACAACCATTAAAAATCGCACGCTCGCATGTATGGATAGAAATAATTAGATATATTAGTTAATACTTATACATTACTAGTAGAATTGAAAAAACTAATAATTAATATATCAAATTTCTGAAGTTTTTTAACGATCAGGTAAATTTCAATGACATGAATGCATAATTGGTGGAAGTTTTTCAAGAATATGATAGTCACGTAAAATTGAATGTCGTATTAGGAAATTTCCATGAAATCGGTTACATACCATTGTCCAATCAATTTTTCGTTTTCTGAATAACCAATGACAATTCAATGCGATTATATGCCCATTTACCTCATTCTGCTCAGTACATATATACATCATCAATGAAAACAATTTTTATGTTCGGCGAAGTCAATGATGTATAAAAATGCCATTATTGGTGAAAGTATAATATGCTTAATAATTTTCAAAATGGCCTTTTAGGGATATTCCGATAGCAACTACAAGTAATATTTAACTCGCATTTTCCGGTGTCAATAAAATTTGGGTTCTTTTATAACATAACTCATGCATATATGGGTATATGAGGATGGCAATGAAAGTGAAATAGTGAGTGATCCCATTTCTCTAATGGTTTTTATATTATCAACTTTCATTAAACGACTAGACGGGTTTTCCAATGGGATTTCCCATGCGTAACATCTGAAGAACCATCGGATTATTTTTAATTGTCAGGGTTTTTGGTTATCTTTTCCTATCAAGAAATGTTTCTATGTCTCTTCTAAACTATTGTATCTTTGAAGCCTTCATGCTATAATTTCCACATCAGATAGAAATGATATTAGATGAACTATTCATAAACGATAACTTCTTCGCCTATAATATGCTTTTGCTGATTAGGGTCAACTGTTTAATTTACGCTCATAGTAATTATGCAACCCGAATATTTCAAAGTACTCAAAGTTTTACTACTGAATACATTCATGTGTCTAGATCTTGGAATATTCAACTATTTTCCCATATTCCGAGACCTCGTTTAGAATCATTTCACAACGAGATGCTTGACCATGATCGTAATAGGCAAATAATGCAGTCCGGTGCACTATCAATGATCATTTACGCACGATCAATCTTGACCATGACATGGTGATCGCAATTTCCCTTTTGAAATTCATCTCCTGCTTCTTTTAAGCTGTCAAATACCATTTAATTAACGAGCATTATCGATGTTTATTGCATCCGTCTGTGCAGTAATGCAGGTGAAATAGAGCATGATATGACGATCAATCCATTGACATTATTGTCTAGCAAGTCTGCAAGTCCTTATATTGAGTAATTTTCAGTATACAAATAAGGATATTACATTTTTCGGGGTTTCTCTGATACGTTTTTTTATGAAAAAATGGATTGGCCATAAATTGGACAATAAAATTTTTTTTTTTAAGAGAAAAATAGTCTATCCAATTAAAAATATCAAACATAGTTTGAGATGAATGTCTGGTAGACTACGAGCAGAAAACAACTACTTTCCTGGTAAATACCACGCAGAACATTGAATTATATCTGCTCGTAGTCCATGCAACGATTCACACTGTGAATGCAGATCGCAAATGTTTCTTTCTTCCTAAGACGTGACAAATTTTCGATATTTCCGATAGCTCAGAGAAACTTTTGAGACGAATTAATATCTAATCAGTAAAATATAAGTGGAGTATAGTTAAACTTGATAATTGAGTACCTACGTCAGCTATCAGCTGTCAGATGATGACCTTCATCTTACCACCAACTTTGGCCAATTTTCTGACATAAAGAGGCCAATTAGACGAAGAAGAAGGAGAACTAACCTCCATTACCTCTATTTGAAAAAACGGGTTCTTTCGTGTTCAAATTGTAATGAGTTGGATAATAATTTTCCAGACCTCTCCTCACAATTGTTGCCATCAGACAATAGTCAATTTACTTTCACTCCCTTGTAACAGATAATTGTAATATGAATCCCAAAACGTTTCAAGTATAACATCAATAAATAATCTATCGAACACCACACGAGAGTCCAATGAATTAGATGATAATTTTCCAGACCTCGTATAAACTTTTTGCCATCAGGCCACTGAAATCCTTTGGTCAATTTACTCTCACTTCCTCATAACAGGTGATTTAGTGGGGCTACTAGGAGGTCTCTTCCTTCCCAAAGAAATTTGTAAAATGAATCCCAAACGTGTTGAGTGATTGTAACATAAAAAAATAACCTATCGAACACCACACGAGAGTCCAATGCATTAGAAGATAATTTTTCAGACCTATTCTCAAACGTGTTGCCATCAGGCAATGGCCACTGAAACCCTCTGGTCAATTCACTCTCACTCTCTTCTAACAGAGACTTTAGTAGAGCCACTGAGAGGTTTTCTCCTTCCCAAAGAAATTTGTAAGATGAGTCCCAAACGTTTTAGTGAATGTAAAATAATCTATCGAACACCACAGTTCAATCGATTAGATGATAATTTTCCAGACTTCTTCTCAAACTCGTTGCCATCAGGCAAGACCACTCGAGCCCTTTGATCAATTTCCCTTCCAACAGATAATTCAGTGGAGCTGCTAAAACGTTTCTTCCCTTCCAGATCTACTGGTTCACAGTCGAGTTCGGTCTCTGCAAGGAAAACGGTGACACCAAAGCCTACGGCGCCGGCCTCCTCAGCGCCTACGGAGAACTCCTCCACGCCCTTTCCGACAAGCCCGAGCACAGGCCCTTCGACCCTGCGAAGACCGCCCTTCAGCCCTACCAGGACCAGGAGTACCAGCCCGTCTACTACGTCGCAGACAGCATCGATGACATGAAGGACAAGTTCAGGCGGTGGGTGTCGCAGATGTCCAGGCCCTTCGAGGTCCGTTTCAACCCGCACACCTGCAGAGTGGAGGTTCTGGATACGGTCGACAAGCTGGAGTCGCTGGTGCACCAGCTGAACACGGAGGTGATGCACTTGGGCAACGCCATCAACAAAATGAAGACCAAGCTGTAGATGGGCGTCTGTGGGCGGTGGGGTGGCTATGTGACTGGGGTCCGCCCGCCAACGTGTGTATAAAGTCGTCGTTACGTGTAAATTAATTTAATTATTTGTTTAATTTAATGATTATTTAGTGTGTAGATGAGTGAGCAGAGATGTGATCTCTACTTCCGTGCACCAAACCTATCTGCGATAATATTGTTGTTTTCCTTTTGTTCGTGTCTAGGGTACCCTTGTATTATTTAATTAGGCGATATATTAATTTATGATGCACCCATATACTTATATCATCAAGATCATCGTGTTATAGATGTCTATGAGATAGATAAAATAAAATGTGCAATGAATCCAACACTTTGTATTTTTCTAATCCACAACCTAATCCATCTGCTTATAAGTTTGCTCATTGCGCACCCATATTGGGCCAACAACTTCACCTGCAATGGTGTGTGACAGCTCTTTTTGTTTGGAAGACAAAACTCGGTATCAGCATTAATAGTACTTAATAATGGGATGCTCATGTGGGGTCTATAGCAAAAACTGCTTCACACAAACTTGGTTTTCCATTTCGTGCTAAGAGCATCTATTGCAAAAACTGCTTCACAAAAACTCAGTTTCCCATTTCGTGCCAAAAGCACAATCAGAGAGAGTCTATTGCGAAAACGGTTTCACAAAAACTCGGTTTCCATCTTCAAGAGCATCTTATAGTTCACGAAGCAAAGATTCGTCCTATCAACAAGTTGTTTTAGGCCTTACCTAGTCAGGTTTCTCCTGATGCTTATAAACTCCAACATTTCTATTCCTCTGATGATAACCAACAACTTTCTTTATCGAAGGATTCATATCTATTGCGTTTTAGTTTTCCATTTCTCCGATATGCTAACATTAATTATAATGATTTGGAGAAGATTCTAAAATGAGGAAAGGGAAACCACGTACCACGAATAAACAAACAAAGGACCCTTGAGGAATCTTAGGATTGCCAGATACCTACTGTTAAAAATTCATATTCACATTTCTATAGTGCATATGTTTTATATTCTTTTGAATCCCAAATACTGAGCACTTCCGGATATGTAGGGTGTACCAAACTATGGTGCTGAGTTCAAACAAGATTTCCCTCTAAAAATAAATAATGTTGATGAAGTTGACGAAGATTTTTGGAAACTTCGGATTCGAAATTCATTGAAGCCATTTATTGATGCACATAAAGTTGCAACGAGTAAGTACGCATTATACAGGGTGTCCCCTCTCAATTGGAAAAAACTTCTGGGGCATATTGAGGAACCATAGACAAGCAGTTTGAGATACGAGACTGATGTCCGGAAGTGCATGGTTTTCAAAATACAGGGTGTCAAAGTTTTTTTCAAAAAACATTTTTTTATTAATATTTCAAAGACACGTTAACCGATTTTCTTGAAATTTGCTAGTGATGTAAGCTTTAATAAGACGCTCAGTTAGCACTAATTAAATGTTAATTATGACTTCCAGTGGCGCCCCGGGGGACAGTGTCACGAATAAAAATGACAAAAAATGTACGCTGCTGACTTTTTTTTTAAATTTTTATATATTTTTTAGAAAGCTCAGTTAAAAATACAACTTTTTTGTCACTTGATATTTTTTCGTATCTCTCTCCGTTTTCGAGAAAAAATTTTTATTAAAAACTTTATTGAAAGGTTCATTATTATTAGAAAGAAAAACAAGGAGGCTTTTTTACAAATAATTTATTATTAATTAGTGGAGCAAATGCTCAAAGTGTCCACCATGCATTTCGATGCATTTTCTGCACCTGTCGAGCCAGGATTCGCGCACCCGAGCAAACACGCCTGGATTGTTCGCGATAAATTCCGCTGCCACCACAACTCTAGCAACTAGGTCCTCCATGGTCGGCACAGGAGTTGCATAGATCAACCGTTCCATTTCGCCCCAAAGAAAAAAGTCCAGGGGGGCCAAGTCCGGCGACCTTGCTGGCCAAGGGACGGGACCACCTCTACCAATCCACCTGTTGTTGTAGGTTTGGTCGAGGTAACCTCTCACGGTGCGCGCAAAATGCGCTGGACAACCATCGTGTTGGAACCAGGCCTCTCTACGCAACTGGAGGGGTACATCTTCCAGCAGCTCGGGCAGAATATCTCGCAAAAAAACTAGATAGTTATTCCCGTTGAGATGATCAGGTAGAACGTACGGCCCAATCAAATGGTCGCCAAGAATACCTGCCCAAACATTAACACCAAACTTCTGCTGATATCCTCTGATGTGCGTAGCATGGGGATTTTGTTCGCTCCACTCGTGGTTATTACGAGGATTGAATGTCCCCTCGCGCGAAAATCCTTTTTCATCGCTCGTGAAGATTATACTTAAAAAATCAGCGTTTTCATCCGCTTGATGGAGCAACCACTCGCAGAACTCGAGCAGCCGAGGAGCGTCGTCAGGCAGTAGATGCTGCACCTTTTGCAGTTTAAATGGATAGAGATCGTGGATTTTCAATACTCGATGGACAGTATTTTTGCTGCAATCAAGTTGCGACGCAATCAGATGAGTGCTAGTGTTGGGCTCATTCTGAATGCGTGCCATGACTTCATCCTCAACGGCATCTCTGATCGGAAACTGCCTTGCAAATTCTCGAATAGGCTGCAAAGATAACAAAGCCTCTTAGATTGGCTGTAAAACAGAAACGCGCAAGAAAAAAAATACAGAAAGTTGCCATTTCTGCAATACTTACCACGAATGAGCCGGTCTCCCGTAGATTTTGATGAATTTTGATAAAAATTTTATGGTTTGGCAATTCACGATTTGGGAACCGCTGCCCGTACAACCGTTGTGCTAACAAAGAATTACCCCGCGCTTCCCCATGCAAGAGATGCATATCTGCAATCTCGGCTAATTCAAACCGATTCATTTTTGCAATTAGTGTAACGTTTGAAGATAATTAAGTACTTAGAAACTGACACTTTTACTAAAGTTTGACATGTTTATGTGTTACCATGACAACATTGTTTTGTTTTAGATTTTCAGATAATGAACCTTTCAATAAAGTTTTTAATAAAAAATTTTTCTCGAAAACGGAGAGAGATACGAAAAAATATCAAGTGACAAAAAAGTTGTATTTTTAACTGAGCTTTCTAAAAAATATATAAATTTTTCAAAAAAAAAGTCAGCAGCTTACATTTTTTGTCATTTTTATTCGTGACACTGTCCCCCGGGGCGCCACTGGAAGTCATAATTAACATTTAATTAGTGCTAACTGAGCGTCTTATTAAAGCTTACATCACTAGCAAATTTCAAGAAAATCGGTTAACGTGTCTTTGAAATATTAATAAAAAAAAAGTTTTTTGAAAAAAACTTTGACACCCTGTATTTTGAAAACCATGCACTTCCGGACATCAGTCTCTTATCTCAAACTGCTTGTCTATGGTTCCTCAATATGCTCCAGAAGTTTTTTCCAATTGAGAGGGGACACCCTGTATTTCGATAACTGCTGATTCTGCTGCAGAAATGAATGAAAATGAGAATTGCGAAATTCGATTTTTTCCAAATATCTAGAAACCGAATGAAAATGAGCAATTTCTGCAATATATTGCGCAACTTTCCTCTCATTTAGCTACCCGGTAGACCATGTTATTGATTTATACCATTCATATAAAATAAAATTCATAAACACAGATTATTTTGCCTTGATAGAGTTTGAGTAATATAGATGTTGAGAATTAGCTACAGCTCTTTGTTTCCCTATCGATTTGTTATAACTTCAATCGGTCTAGAGTCTAGACAATTTTAAATTTGTTCATTGCTTATACTTTCATGTACTAATGTAGTTTTTGCGAGGGAAATAAAATTGGACCAATAATTATTGCTGTAGGCCCTATTAATTGATTTTTTCACAAACGAGCTACAAAAGTCATATTACAAATACTCCATATAACCTTCACAAAACCACCATTAATTTTTTTCCTTTAATCGTTTCCATAATTATTGAAATCATCAAAAAGCATATCTATCTATCGATAAATTCAAAATGATGATGATTAACATTCAAAAGCGACAAAACTATCGCAGCTGTCTGCCATTTGATATATCGTGAGTGCCAAGAATCTCACTCCGATATAGACCATGTTGAATATCAGTCTTTGCCTCATTTTTTTGTCACTTGTGGCATTAAATGTGAACAGCGTGAGAGTCTGCAATTCTTTCATTTCCTATTTCAACGTTTTTGGATGTGACTGCTATAATAATATAGATGACAAGCTCAATGTGGTAAGAATCATGCCAAATTTGCGTCGCTTGATTTCATGACAATCTATTTTTCATTGTTTTGCTAGTTTTCCTTTATTTTCACAAATTAATCTGTGACTTTTATACTTTCTTTATTCATTATATGGAATTGTTCATTTATTTAATAAAATTTAGTTAACAGTTAACTTCCTGCCGAACATGATTATGGATACGTCAAATAGTTTTTGAGTAATAGGGAAAATCATTTTAAATCTTTGGATTCCTGCATTTTTTATGAATAAATTATTCAGTTTGTAATTATTTGTCTATCTAGCGGTGAAAGATAAAAAGTAACAATGACAAATGAATTGCAATAGCTGCTTTCTCCTGAGAATTTGAGGTCAATATAAACCCCTACCCCTATCGATGATGCTTCGTTTTGTAGCTAAAAACTTTGCGTATAGATGGCGATATAGTAAAAAATGGTGTCGTTACCTTATTTGCGACATCTTTTTGAATATCATGTGAAGAAGAACTGCCTATTGAACTATTTCACTGCCCTAAAAATCAATAGAATTACCCTGCTTCGAGCATCCATTTATAAATATCGAACACTCCGTATACCTATAAGTTTTATCGAAACAATGTTTGTAGAATATGAAATTCACTAGGTACGTTTTCAACTTAGCGAAATACTATGGGTAGAATTTTTTCACAACTTAAACCAACCATTCACATTTTACATTTGCTAAATTAACAACTTTCTATGAAATGTAACCCCATCATAATATCCTTGTTTCAGACGCAAATTGTTCAACGATGGAATTTCACAGGAGAAGAACATTTCATAACTACATCCGATGGATACAAAATTCTTCTATCCAGAGCTTATACGGCTCCTTTGAGAAGGACTTCCCAGCCTATTGTATTGGGTCATGGCATATTTTCCAATTCAATGAGTTTTGTTTACAACGGAAATAACTCTCTAGGTGATAACTGATGATTTTCGTTAAAATGAGAAGATTGGTTCTGTTTGGCTGTAATCAAGCTATTCCGGCAATTTTGCCAAATCCTGTACATGTACCTGTTGCTCAACGAGCATATAATGATGACGATGATAATTCTTATATTTGATGATTGATATATTGGGTCGGCTTGTGAAAATTATATGATTCCTTGACCCAATTTTAATATAATTGATCTTGATTTTCGGATTTTCCAGCTTACAATCTAGGGCTACTGGGTTATGACGTCTGGCTCCTGAACTTCAGAGGAACTAGATACAGTAGAAAGCATACTAATTTGACTACTTCTGATCCCAAATACTGGGACTTCAGGTGAGTTGTATGTGTTGAAATGTATGAAACAAACTTCACGAATTCGATATATATCTACTAATCTACTCACTCACTAACATTAACATATGTTGTTGAATTCCCAATGCTCAGAGAGAAATATTACAGTTTCCTTATCATAAAATTTCGTTATTGTCTTCTGTTTACCGAAAAAAGAAAATCAGAACAACTTATTTCATCAACCAATGATTACTCTTCATATCTTAACACTTGTATAGACTTTATACTTCGTATTTTAATCTTTGGTTTTGTTCCAATAATCCAAACAGCCTCACTGAAAAATAGTTATGAAGAACAATACCCTACGCAATGAACCTGAAGACTTTCCTTTAATCTCAACATGTTTGATTTCTCCTCTCCACAATTGATCTTACTGCCTACCTCATGATATATTCATCCATTGAAAATAATTATGGGTAACCACATATCTTCTTCTGCTTGTTTCCACAGCTTCCACCAACTAGGCACCCTGGATTTGGGACCAGCTCTGATGTACATTAACCGCCTCACCAACAAAAAAAGTATCTACATCGGATATTCGACAGGCACTACAGTGAGTTACGTGTATGCTAGTACCAGACCAATCGACGCAGGTACCACCTTGAAAGGAATAATATCTCTAGCTCCAATCGGTTACATCGATGGAGGAAATAAACTACTGCTACGGTGGTTCGATTCGCTGATCTCTTTCATCAAAGTGAGTATGAGAAAACCGTTGGTAGAGCTAGGATGATCAGCTCAGCTGATTTCATTTTTTATTTCAGCGCATAGTAAACCGAATTACGAGAGGCGAATTCCTGAAACCGAACTTGGTAACGTACCAAGGGATGAGGGTAATGGCTTTCACCCCAATGACCATGTTCATCTCTCAAGCTATCCTTGGAGCTATTGGAGGATTCGATTTTAGTCAGATGGATCCGGTAAGTAATGGCATGGTATAGAGCATTTTAGAACACGTGACCTTGTTGGACCAAACCTTAGATCATGAAGGCTTACGCTAGATCCGGCATCATGCAGTATTTGTTTGGTATTAGAGGGGTCTGTAAAAAAGTACAATGATATCACGTGGTACAACATATACATATATATGGTCAAAATTTTAGAACGATCAATCAATGGCAGTACGTTAAATTCCCCCGGACCTACCAAACGAATAACCTGGATACCGTATCTAGCGTAAGCATATGTGACCTAAGGACCAAACATGGCGCCAAATTATGTCAATACAAAGTAAATGTCAGTAAACAGGAAAGTTAGTTGCTGATTTACCAGACATTTTCAAGATATTCTCAAGATTATTTCGTTCATGGCTTGTTAAGGTAAAAGTAAATATTTATTGGGTTCAGAAAATTCTGGTAGTAAACCTGCAGAGTGATATAGGGATCGATAAAATAAGAGTCATGAATTCTGTTGATCCCTATGTTATTAAAAATGATGAAGTGGAAACTGACGTGGAATTGTGTCCAAAAGTTGCCTCCTTGGACATCATCAGTATTTTGACTCTTTCGGAATCAAACATGTCTCAAGAACTGATTTTAAATACTTTCAACAGAAAAAAAATCAACTCTAATGACAGCGAAAATATGTGTGGTTATGTTTTTTATGGTCCAGCAGGTCTAATTGTGTGTTAGATTTATATTTGGACTTCGAAAATTCGACCACGTAAGTCATAAATTGAAAGAACTGAATTGGTTAAATATGGTGGATCGAGGAATGTTACATCTGGCCACATATCTGTTCAAAGTCATGACTGATGGTCCGGAAGACATAAGAAATAAACTTGTTTCTCGGTCACAGGTGCACTCAGTCAACATCAGAAATTCATACCAGATAACTATGTGCCTCAACACTCCACTGCACTCTTTCAAAAAGGATTATCTTTTAACGCAATTAAACTAATCAACTCTTTAACATTAGAAATTAAAAATTACGGAAGACATGCTTTCAAATCTTGGTTTAAACGTAAACTCTTGATCGACCCCTAAGTCCATCTCTATTCAGTCTATTCAGTCATTATCTATTTTGTTCTTCTCATCATGATTATCATTGACTGTAGAATTTGTGCTGATTTTCTTTATGTTGATGAATGTAATGTAGTTGTTGATGTTGATGTAGTTTCTCAATTGATCAATGAATCAATGATATCGAACAATTCTGTGCTTGAAACAGGATGGCTTCGCTGTGCTAAAAGGAGCGCGTAATTCAAAATGTGAATAAACACATAAGGTTATGCCCAGTTTGACACTGAAAGTTCAAAATAGTTCACGGTTATTATCGGAAGATGTCTCTTTCTTACGGAGAAAGTGACGTCATGTTTTCCAGTGAACAGACAATATTGTACCGTCTACTAGGTGTTCATTTAGATCGACAATGATCTTCCCTCAGCTGCAATTCTATATGTAAACTTCTCGAATCGAAAGTACCATTCGCGATAGAAAATAACACGTAGCACTATCTCATGGTAACAACTCAAACTTCTCGAAGTGGTGTCGTTTTTGTTTTGTTTTCATATTTTTGATATTTGTGTCATTGTGACATAGGTGTCTTTTCCACCAAACAATAACTGAAACGAGAAAAATGATAAGATTTCACATGTATTTCACTAGAAAATCTCTCAAAAAACTGCTGGATTTGCTGGAAGTACACTTTTCACATCAGAAGCGAACATAAACAAAACAGAGGTTATGTTTGTCTGTGGGTTAACCCCCAGAGAGTTCAGTGGTTATCCCACTACGAGTGGTTCACGAGTCACCACTAGGTAGCGTATCGCTTAGTACCTATCGCGAATAGGGAATTATTTTCAGGTCAAGAACATTCTGACATCTGATTTTTGTCTTCAGCTAACCTATCCAGTATTCTTGACCAATGTATTCGATAGTGCCGGAATGAACTTGCTGGAGCATGCGTATCAGCTGAAAACATCAGGAAAGTTCCAGTGGTATGACTATGGTAGGGCGGGAAACCTAGAAAGGTACGGATCACCAACACCGCCACCATACAGGATGAATTTGATTCCGGTACCGGTGACGATGTATGTGGGACGAAATGATGCTGTGGCTTTGGAGAAGGTATGATAGACAGATGAATAATTGTACATTATCTATAGTGGTATATGATTTAAAGTAGCGCCCTTGAGCACTCAAGCAACATAATAATTTTACATGTTTTCAGACTGCAAGACAAACCTACGCAGAAATAGCATACAAATACCGCACTGGCTTCTACTTGTTGAATAATAGGCGATGGAACCACTTCGATTTCATAAATTCGAAGAACCTCAAAACATCCCTCTACAACCTGCTATTCGATACTGTAAGGAATGTAACTGCCCTTACATAGAAAGATCATGTTCTATGAAACTTGGATGATTATCGAGAATATTTGTTACTACTTACTATCTGTAGTTTACTCAGAATAAAACGATATTAATGTGAACGTTTCAAGTGTTTTTTTTTCAATCATCTCGAATATATTACTATCAGAAGTTCAATGGTCCATAAAAGCTTACCCCAAGAAACAATGCAAACATTTTTCCTTATGAACCATAAGATGAACCAAATTATCAGTTGTTCAACCTCAATAAGGGAAAGGTTGTGACATAGTTGTTCCTTCGCAGCCATCATGAAACACGTACCTACTTAGAGTTCCTCCACAATTAATATCAGAATGGCTACCAGGATGGAACCACAATGAATATCGAAACATAACATCTCGAACAAGTAATGGTTAGAATTGTCAGAAACATTCCACATGTTTTTGGAAGAATAAAGAACTAGTCAACTCCTACCTCAGTCATTTCCTTCCAGAGACACTTACACATGGAGAGATAATGTTTGGCCTATAGCAGAATAGAATACCAAATCTAAGCAAAGCTTGAAGCGTTATGAAAATATGTGTGCATCTTCAATAAGTTATCCATTTGATCGTATGACCTCTAGCTTTACTAAACTGCTCATGACACGAATGTTACTGTTGCGAAAGATATTTTTTCAATTTTGAAGTACATATTAGTCACATTTTGTAGTTAGATCAGTGATATGGATTGACCCTCAGTTGCTTCTGCCATCTAGCCATAGTGGAATCATTGCCGGTCTGACAGCATTCAGGCAGGTAGGACGAATCGTACCCTGAAGTACCGAACGCTGGTGGTTTGGTACCTCTTCTGACAGGCGTCGAAGTCACCACACGTCGGGCTGGCATTTGTGGTCCGCTTCTGGTGGATCCTGTGTATCTCTGTGGAGAAAGTATATAGGAGTGACAAGTGACAAACTTAATCAGCTATTTGAACGAAAATTGTTTTTTCCTGCGACCACGTATGAAAACGCATAAAGCACACGACTGTTTTATTATTTGGGAAGTAGCTCATATTACCATGGCATATTTATTTGAAAAAAAAATCGCACGCTCGTATGTATGGATATAGAAATAATTAGGTATATTAGTTGTTTCTCACTGTCATTATAAACGCTTTTGTTAAACCACATAATATTTATCGGATTTTTTGCCCCTCTTCGGGTTGCAAGGAGAATTCGTGATTAATTTCAATGTGTCGATAAGACATAACCTCTATATTCACTTTGATGGGAATAGACTGAACCAAGACGCTGTTAAATCAAATTCAAGATGGATACCTTGGGGCATACAAACCGTTTGAGTGCATTAAAACTCTAGCTATTTGAACCTTGCTATTTTAATTTGAAATAAGTTTTAACTGCAAAACGAATTCAAACATTCATTTGTGAATATTCTGTGTTTAGACTACATTGTGATTTGTAAATTTTCTCATAAAATTGAAGATAGAGCTACAAAAACATGCCACATATTTGTTGTGTTGTTAAGCGTGGGAGTCGAGGAAATCGTGATGATGTGAAGTTTTTGAATAAACCCAGTGTACTACATTTTGCACCCAAAACATAATTGAATGAACTCTCAAAAATCCGAAGAGAAAGATGGTTGAAAGCAATCAAAAAGGAAGGTCTCAAAGAAGTTAAACTGAAGTATGCTAAAGTATGTGCTAAACATTTTTTCAAAGGTAAAAAGTTACATAACTTTTCATGAAGGTATTTGTTGCGAAATGTGGTTTCAAATTTTAGGAAAACCAGCTGCTGTGAAAGGATCGATGCCTTGAATGACTCTGATTTTTTCCTTATACCGTTATGCAATGTCTTTATCTTCAGTCTCTAACGATAACAGCAGATAATCACTTTTATTATCACAAGCCATTGTATTCACTTTTGAAACCTTCAAAGAGGAAATTCAAACTATAAACACGAAAACACATGTAATAATAGACTAAACCCTCCGTGTATGCCCCAAGGCATCCATTTTTAATCACGTGTTTTGGATAGGCTTATTAGTCTAGAACTATTTCTACTACATGTCTGATGATGTTGACCATCCAAAACTTGTTTCTGAAGAGTACGGCTTGCATTACAGAAGTTTTCTTTTTTTACATTTGAGATGATGCACCAACTTATATTTCTCGGTCAATACACACTTCTGTATTGCTGGTTGCTGGTTGGTTACTGGTGACAATGGATAAAAGGTGACAAAAGTGAGGAAACGCTCACAAAGTCACACATTTCCGCGAAATAAAAAATGTTTATGGTCGTAGGAACAATAGTGTACCAAACTTGTTGGAAAGTGCATTAAAGTTATATTACCGAATAACCCGATTCGCTTTGACTGCAGTCTCCATCACAACTCTGGTCGCAGTCATAAATACTCGATTGATACGTTGCTGATTGAGGTTGTGGACTCCTTTGTGGTAGTGTGCGAACACCCTAAAAAAACAATAAGATTATTGAAATTATAAAAAAATTCTATTTTTTGTGGCTAGGTTGGCAGTCTCGTTGGCAGTAGTAAAGGTTAGATTTTGAACTTATCAGATCAAAACCGTAAGGAACATGGAAAACATCCTGATGCGAAGATAATGTACACTCTGATCATATACAGTGTGACCCATTCAAAATAGAAGTTAGCGAAATTAGATTCTTTCGTAACTTTTTCAAGAATAAAAGTATTTGAATTATAATTTGGTAAATATTATTCCGAATCCAGTGGTGTTGTCCGAATTGTGCTATATTTCCATTAATATATTTTTAAAATTTCATCCCCTTATACAGGGCTATTCAAATTCGAGTCTATGCATGGGGATTACGATAACGGTAAGAGATAGAGGGTTGGTTAAATGAGGGCAAAGTAGCGTATTTCAGAGGTTAATTATATGGATGAAAAAATTCTGACCTAGCTTCTTCAGTTCTGGAGTTATACAGGAAAAATCGAAAATTTTGAAATTCTTCTTTTGCCTATATCTTTTTATTTTACGAAGATTTCTTTAAAATATTGCCACTTTGCCATGGCAACTTTTTGTAGCCTTTCCAAATATCTGAATAGAAATTATATACAGGATATCGTATAGATTTGGCCACCCACAACTTTTAATTTTGAAATATAGACCTGTATTTTTATTTTGAATTCCAAGAGTCATGTTTCATATTGACGTAGTATTTTCATCTAAATTACAGAGTGTTTTGGAAATATTGAACTATTACCAGTAAAATTTCAAATTTTTTTAAAATTTTTCCTGTATAATTCCAGAACTGAAGGAGCTAGGTCAGATTTTTTTCATCTATATAATTAACCTCTGAAATACGCTACTTTGCCCCCAGTTAACCAACCCTCTATCTATTACCGTTATCGAAATCCCCATGCATAGACTCGAATTTGAATAGCCCTGTATAATAAAATTTTGAGGTTTCGTAGACTTTTCATTATCTTCCTAATGAAAAAACAATAATATACCAATCGATTGAAATATATTGTAGGTATGTTTTATAATGGTGGTTTTAGATGGTCCACCCTACACAACCGAAACTGGTGGACATTCTGCAAATTATACCGATTTTACCTTGAAAATTACGGATGGGAATATGTATTTCACAGTTGGAACTCACCATTCGTGGAGGTGAGAATCCTGATCCGCCACTATTCGAAGACAAGCTAGGATCGTAGTTAGATAACATTCCCCTCTTCTCTGCCTCTAATTGAGAAAGTTCCATTTCCTTCACAGCGATCCTTTGCATCAGTTCTTGCATCTTCTGTTGTCTTTCCTGCTCTGTCATCTGAACTGGAACTAAGTTTTCGGCAAGTATAAATCGTTTTTTATTAAATCACTAAACCTAATAATTATGGCATTTTTCTACAATTTTTCTATTATTTCATTATTATACATAAACAAAGACAATTTTGAACTTCGGCATAGATTATCTTCAGAAAATAGGTTTTTTTTTATGATTTCATTTTCAAATTCGAATTCGTGAGATCAAAATACCGTATGAGTGCAAGCAAAAAGTTTAATTGAAAAATAGATCACATGATAATGTCAAAATTAGTTTACTCCGCGTTTTGACTTCAGATTCGTGATCAAAAGGTGAAAATAAAAACAAAGTCTTGAATTTGTTCATTTCGACCATCATATTCTCAATAGCTCAAAGCTAGAATCTACTGATTGTATATCACTAGTTATCCCAAGAAGCTGACTATATTTCTAGCTAAAATAGCTCAATATATTTTATAAACTACGTACCATTTCTTGTTGCATCTTGGTTTTTCATCTCATTTATTATTCTAGACGATTCATGCATGAAATCGAATAAGCTTTTCAAAAAAATTTTCTCGAAATAACTGCTATTTAGAGACGATGGAATCGTACTATCAGTGAACTCGGTTGTGTTTGGTGATTTAGCTGCTGCCATATTGTACTACTGATTTTAAGTCCTACATGAATTTTGATAGATTCTGATAATTTACTCTTGACACCTTCCAAACGTCAAGAAGTTGATATAGTGCGTGTTTTAGTTCACTCTGTACCAGTTTCAATTAGGGTAAATAAGTAGTTCGGAAAAGGTAGGGAATATGGGAAACTAGCTCATATGCTATAAAACATGATGGAAATACCTAGAAAGAAAAGTATACTTTCCTTTATACAAAAAGATGATTTTTTGCTATTACTCCTTAAGGATTTACGAAAATTAGTTTGGAAAATGAACAATGGCAACAGCGTAATACTGTAGTTTTCAGAAGGATATGTTTTCAGTTTCTTTTATTTATTTTTATTCTATTTTTGATTTACGCCACTCTTACAGCTGATGCCTTAAGCAGGGTGGGAAGAATACAATGAATACAAATCACAATAAAAATATAAATAATACAATAATTCAAACATATTAATGAGACTTACCTAAATGCAATTATGCATGTGAACTGAAAAAAAAAACTTATTAAGAAAAAAAAGTTCACATGCAGAATTACAGGAAAATATATTACATAAGTGGGGATTACAAAATAACTTTCTTGATCTTAGTTACAGTTGTGTTGAATATATCAATCTCATTCTGAAACTTCAAATAGTTTTCACAAATTTGATTTATTGGAGAAAACATGCGTAGATTTAATAATAATAATAATAATAATAATTGATTTTATTGATAGTAATGCATACAATGAAATATACAGAGAGTAACATTATTTAGACAACCAAGCAAATACTATCAAAGGGCAGGATTCAGTCTCTCACCAAGTCATAGACCAGGTTTGAGCTTGCTCTTCCATCCAACCAGCAGGAGGAAAAAAATAAAAACTAACAAAATAACAAAAAAAAATCAGATTCTGAAGTGAAGAAGTGTTCAAAATATAACCAACTCAATCAGGAACAAATAAATTATGACTGGAGGAGATTAAGCAGTTTATCATCAAGCAGAAGGTGTTTCAGTTTCAGTTTAAATCCAATGACGGGAAGAGATTTCAGTGAAGAGGGTAACCTGTTGTACAGCCAAGGTATATAGAATGAAAAAGAGCCACGAAAAAGGGACGTTTTGTGAATGGGCGGTGTAAGCAAGTGTTTGAATCTCAAATTTAAGTTGTGGATGTCCGTTCTGTAGTTGATCTTCTCATGTAGATAGCTAGGTTTCTTAGACAAGATTATCTTGTGGAATAGCGTGCAGGCATGAAAAATTCTGCGAGTTTCCATATTCATCCATCCAAGAGTTTTAAGGTGGTGGGAAATATGATCACGTCTACTCGCACCAATTATCAGTCTGACACATGAATTTTGTAAAACTTGTAATCTGTGTTTGTCAGCTTGTAATAAATTCGGACCATAGACCACATCGGCGAAATTAGCGTGTGATAAAACGAGAGCATCACATAACAGTTTTTTGGATTTTTTGTTCAGCACATTTCTATTAGAGTAAATCAATTTGAGATTGCAATATCCACGTTTTATGATTTGCGACGTGTGCAGTGAGAATCTAAGAGAATGATCTAGGATCAGGCCGAGATTCTTTGTTTTATCTTCAAGAGGTAATTGGAGGTGCTCAAGCGAGATATTGATATGATCGACGCACCGTTTTCTCATAGCTGTCCTGCCAAAGAGCATAACAAAAGACTTCAGAGGGTTGACAGTGAGACAATATTTATTTGAAATATCTAACAGAGCCTTCAGATCCAAATTAATTTGTTGGCAAGCTGAAACGACAGATTCTTCGTCAAAATGTTTATAAAGTTGGGTGTCATCAGCGTAACTATGAAAATTTGTATGGAGCAGACATTCCGAAAACTGAGATGTGTAGATCACAAACAAAAGGGGACCAAGAATGGAACCCTGAGGAACACCGTTTCTCGTGGTGAGATAGTTAGATTTACAGTTATTGAAGACCACGGATTGGGATCGACCAGACAGATAATTATTCAGCAATCTCACCACATCATCAGAAAATCCGAGATGTGATAGCAGACACAAGAGTAGATAGTGGTGGATTCTATCGAAGGCCTTTGAGTAGTCTATCAAAACCAAAATAGTTAGTTTTTTGGCATCAACTGCAGCGTGTATGTCATCCACTACTTTTAACATAGCGGTAGTGCAACTGTGATCAGCACGAAAGCCTGATTGGGATGAAGGTAAAATGTTGTGCAGCTCAAGATAATTTCTTATTTGAAGGTTGACGATTTTCTCGAACAATTTAGAAAGAGCGCAAAGGATACTTATTGGGCGAAGATCATTAAGACTGACTGGGTTTGTGATTTTGGCCAAAGGAATTATGTGAGCTTTCTTCCAAATAGAGGGATACACATTCTCGCTGATACATGTATTGAAAATGTGGGTGATAAAAGGCAATATGAGAGGGCAGCAATACAATAGCATACTGACACTTATTTTATCAGGGCCAGAGGCGTTGGATTTCAAAGAGAGCAAATTTTTGAAAACTTCTTGTTCGTCCGTTACGTGAAGATGAAAATCTGAGTTGATTTTTTTATTAGTAGAGAAGAAATTCAGTAAGTCCCTATCTGGAGACGAGTCAACATTCAGTTGTGTTGGCAAATAAAACATTTTATGCAATCGGGCAGACCCTCTAGGTACATGAATATTCAGCAAAGAGAAAGAGTGGGGAGAATCAATTTTGTTATTCAAGAGTTTAAGAAGATTACTCAGATCTTCTTGAAGTTTCATGCTATTAGTTAGGTTTTCGATTTGGCCATATAGCTTACAGTCATCTGCGTATGCCGATGTCGTTTACGAATATTATAAATAACAAGGGCACTAAGACAGAGTCTTGCGGGACACCAGATGTTGCAGACACTTACACCATACATAAAAAAAATCATTTTCTGTTAATAATAACTTCGCTCAATGAGGAGCATGGCATAAAGAAACCAGGAATTTGATCAGATGGTCTTAGGAGAATACTTGAGAATCATCATTGAATGAAACGTAGAGAAATTTATGAAAGGTACCAACTCACCGTTACTTCTGTTCGATTCTTGGTGAACTCTATCAATAAGTGAAAATGCTTCATGCATGAAGACTACCAAACTGTCCACGAACTCTTTCTCAAAAAAAGACGAATTCATGATGGATTGCCAGTCAATACCATCTTGTCTGGCGCCCGAAGGGTCACTTGAAAATGAACATTTGGCTCGACAAACGTTTGCTTGTGCCATATTAACTGCAGATTTTGGATAATCTTCCGAATTGTTGATTAGAAATTATTGTGATATTGACAACTTGTTGACATTTGGTGAAATTTTGATACTTCCGAACAGTTTGACTAGTATTCGTAGATGATGCACCTGTTCCAAGTGATTTTGAACATTAAACAAGGATGCCGGAATCCACGTGGTAGTTACCTATTTATATTTTGGCACTATCTGGAAACGTTTCAATATTGTGGAAAACTCGTGATCACAGTCCAACATATGAAACATGAAATGATAGTCAGAGAGGTTTCAGACTGATTCTTCACTCGTTATACATTGAGTTACATTTTTGTTGCAGACGAAAAGTACCAACAGTAAATATATGTTTAAAGCATGTATTATATTATTTTCACAGAAGACAATTGTGCATTCTTTTGAATCTTCACCGATTTTCACATTCGTCATTTTCACAGGAATAGTCATCGCATAGTTGGTCTTCATATTGATCTTCATTCTCGTAGGCGTACCTCGGACTTTGATACACAGGAGGCTGTGCATAAGTTCTTGGGGGGGCACAGGGGCCACAAACAACTGGGAATAAAAGAGAACTGTCAGCAATTGAAATTTGAAGTGCGTCCAGATTCAGATTTTGATTTTGCAATTTAGTTACTTCGACATAATGTCTAGAGTTTTGTGATGCATAAGGCCTCAATCGCTTAGAAAGATATTCTCATTACAGTATTGAAAATATCATACATGCAGCTTGCATCATTCCCTGAAGTCCTCTCATCTGGTTTTGGTTTGCTGGATGAAACTCTGGAGCAGCTTGTGGCGATGTCCTCGAACTCCTTGTATCTTGCGTTGCATTTTTTGGTCTCCTGTAGACGCATTCCACTTCACTGTACTGTACGTGAGGTTGAACTTCAAAATAAAATGACTAAAAATCTTTTATTATCCACATTGGATGCACCAAGCTATATGCTATATTCTCATTCATTCACTCTCATACTTTATGACTTTTTTCTATGTAAATTTGATTGAACTCGGAGTCTGGCCTCCTTCAATAGTTGCAAAGTTGAACATTTTATTTTGGCTTATTTGAGTTTTCAACTATTTTGTGGTGTGTATGATGAGAGTAGGCGCTATTCCCAACTCTGAGATTTTACTAAACAATAAGATTTAAGATGCATTTATAATTGTGTTATTTCAATATAATATAGATTCACAGGTATTCTACTGATGGAAATGATAATATTGCCAATGATGCAAACATACTCACCTGATGAGGCAGCTTGTTGAAATCTGAAATGATAAATTGATTCGCAATAGTCAATTCGAGAGGTGCTTCAAATATTCAATCAAATCAATAAACTCTCAGATTTTGGATTAATGTAAGTCATTAATGACTTCGAAATATCTGGATTTCAGGATTTTGATCCCTACCATAAAATTTACTGAATTGCTGTTACCTACTATACATACTCATTTCGATATTCACACTGATATTTTTGGCGATGATGTGATTTCACCAAAGCTTTCTAATTTTTACAACAGTACCTATCAACAGTTGAATACATGATATAAAGGGTGGACGAATATTGTTCATAAATGATACTGTACATGAGATATTTGCATAGAAGAAATATATACAAAATTTTCCCAGATAGATTGAGCATATTATGTTTGCAGTTTTTCGAAAATAAACGAGATAATGGTTAAAGAATTTCAACAAACCTCGAGTCATCTTCTGGACAATAACAATCTTCTTTCCAACGCTGCGATGTTTCACTCTGTGTAGGCTCTTAAATTGTAAAAAATAATCATATTTTCATCGGGATGAACGAATCAGGTTTCAAAAAACAAGTATGCAACTGAGAGCCAATACGATACCGGCGATTTTAGGGATGTAAATTTATTGATAAGATTCCCATCATGGATGATTGGTACGGAAGGATCAATAGTCTTATTGACTTGGACCTATTTTGAATCAATGAAAAGAAATTACTCGTATGTGCTGCTCTAGAATGAAGAAGACATATTGAAACAACGTGTCATTGATTCAAATTTTTTTAAATAAATGGACATTGTGACATAGGTACTATGCCTAAAGTAGCAGCGGTGTATATTTTTAGCATATTATGAGAACTAATATGGTGATTTTCGACCATGATTAAGACTCCACCATCAAGAGAAAGATAATCATGATATAATTTCTATCGAAATTGGAATCGTTATTTTCAATGTGTTATTTATGATCATCCATAGACATTTTTACTCTTCATTTATCCATGGAATATGGACGATGTCTCACTGAAAGAAATTATTATTATTTTTGTGGGATAACCAAAGTTGATGAGAGAAAAAAATAGTCTATCCAATTAAAAATATCAAACATAGTTTGAAATGAATGTCTGGTAGACTACGAGCAGAAAACAACTACTTTCCTGGTAAATACCACGCAGAACATTGAATTATATCTGTTCGTAGTCCATGCAACGATTCACACTGTGAATGCAGATCGCAAATGTTTCTTTCTTCCTAAGACGTGACAAATTCACATCGAGACAGGCACGCCTAACAACATACAGACCGGTTTCGGGCTTATTGGCCCTCATCAGTGCAGGGTAGTTATCCGAGTGGAGACCGTAAGATCTCCACTCGAAGCGTTGCCTGTCCCAATGCATTTTTGTCGCGTCTATTTGACCGCACCGAGCCGCGTTCCAACAGATAATTGAAAGTGGCGACATCATGCGGCAGAAGAAAGAAACACTCCAGAACCGAATCTCCCAAGTTTTACAGAACTTGGAAGTGGCTGAGAGCTCGACTAAGCTCAATAAATGAAAAAATGGATTAGCCATAAATTGGAAAAAATTTTTGAGAGAAAAATAGTCTATCCAATTAAAAATATCAAACATAGTTTGAAATGAATGTCTGGTAGACTACGAGCAGAAAACAACTACTTTCCTGGTAAATACCACGCAGAACATTGAATTATATCTGTTCGTAGTCCATGCAACGATTCACACTGTGAATGCAGATCGCAAATGTTTCTTTCTTCCTAAGACGTGACAAATTCACATCGAGACAGGCACGCCTAACAACCTACAGACCGGTTTCGGGCTTATTGGCCCTCATCAGTGCAGGGTAGTTATCCGAGTGGAGACCGTAAGATCTCCACTCGAAGCGTTGCCTGTCCCAATGCATTTTTGTCGCGTCTATTTGACCGCACCGAGCCGCGTTCCAACAGATAATTGAAAGTGGCGACATCATGCGGCAGAAGAAAGAAACACTCCAGAACCGAATCTCCCAAGTTTTACAGAACTTGGAAGTGGCTGAGAGCTCGACTAAGCTCAATAAATGAAAAAATGGATTAGCCATAATTTTTTTTTTTTTTTTTTTTTTTTTTTTTTTTTTTTTTTTTTCCAATTTATGGCTAATCCATTTTTTCATTTATTGAGCTTAGTCGAGCTCTCAGCCACTTCCAAGTTCTGTAAAACTTGGGAGATTCGGTTCTGGAGTGTTTCTTTCTTCTGCCGCATGATGTCGCCACTTTCAATTATCTGTTGGAACGCGGCTCGGTGCGGTCAAATAGACGCGACAAAAATGCATTGGGACAGGCAACGCTTCGAGTGGAGATCTTACGGTCTCCACTCGGATAACTACCCTGCACTGATGAGGGCCAATAAGCCCGAAACCGGTCTGTAGGTTGTTAGGCGTGCCTGTCTCGATGTGAATTTGTCACGTCTTAGGAAGAAAGAAACATTTGCGATCTGCATTCACAGTGTGAATCGTTGCATGGACTACGAACAGATATAATTCAATGTTCTGCGTGGTATTTACCAGGAAAGTAGTTGTTTTCTGCTCGTAGTCTACCAGACATTCATTTCAAACTATGTTTGATATTTTTAATTGGATAGACTATTTTTCTCTCAAAAATTTTTTCCAATTTATGGCTAATCCATTTTTTCATTTATTGAGCTTAGTCGAGCTCTCAGCCACTTCCAAGTTCTGTAAAACTTGGGAGATTCGGTTCTGGAGTGTTTCTTTCTTCTGCCGCATGATGTCGCCACTTTCAATTATCTGTTGGAACGCGGCTCGGTGCGGTCAAATAGACGCGACAAAAATGCATTGGGACAGGCAACGCTTCGAGTGGAGATCTTACGGTCTCCACTCGGATAACTACCCTGCACTGATGAGGGCCAATAAGCCCGAAACCGGTCTGTAGGTTGTTAGGCGTGCCTGTCTCGATGTGAATTTGTCACGTCTTAGGAAGAAAGAAACATTTGCGATATCTGCATTCACAGTGTGAATCGTTGCATGGACTACGAACAGATATAATTCAATGTTCTGCGTGGTATTTACCAGGAAAGTAGTTGTTTTCTGCTCGTAGTCTACCAGACATTCATTTCAAACTATGTTTGATATTTTTAATTGGATAGACTATTTTTCTCTCAAAAATTTTTTCCAATTTATGGCTAATCCATTTTTTCAACCAAAGTTGATGCTAGTATATTCCACAACTATGTAATATGAGATCTGATTCAGACAACAATCATCCGGTATCATTTAATTAAAAACTAGCTGATTCCACCTTACTGACCATATTGGTTGCAAAATCGTTTCTGAAGATGGAAACGCCAACTATACTATCATTCCTACATACCATCAATGTAATACGATGTATTTAATGATTGAGATGTCAAATCGGTTGGTTGTCTATTTGGTATTTGTTGAGGCCACCGGGGTGCTGAAAAACAATAAAAGTATTTCCAAAATCTATTTAGAAAAATTTTGAAAAAGCGATTCCAATATTTACGCATGACCAGCAACCGGATATTCATAGCTGTTAATTTTGATATGGGTTGCATACCATTATAATGAGTTAGGGATTTTCTAATAAGAACCAAAGGGTTGACTTCAATCGAAGTAGGACAAAGTTTTGCAATTTCATGCTGAATAATAATATTGAAAAAATTGATTCTCGCCCAAACACTGAAAGGAAAATCAATCAACTCATCATTTTCTTTTGACAGTAATAGAAACAGATCAGTTGATTTCTGAATGTTTACATTGGAATTTCTTAATGAGGAATATGTTATCTATTACCTGAATTGATAGGGGTGACATCCCCAATAAACGTAGACGCGGCTAAGGGTTGCATCATAGCTGATGCTCTTTGATTGTTCTTTGGTGTCGAAGCTGCTACTGGTGGTCGTCCAAAACCTTGGAAATTTCGAGAAAATATATAACCAAATTATCTAATCACTTTCTAATCCCATGCACAAAACAGACAGAACAAGCCTGCGGAGCACTGAAATCTAACTTTCCTATTTTGTAACAACAGTTATCTTTATTCTTTGAGACAAAAACATATCGTGTCCAAACATTCATTGATAATATTCATGTTACCTGATTGTGTGTAACTCCTAGGATCTGATCTTATCGGTGGAGGTATCAATGCACTCGGAGGTCTTCGAGTTTGCGTACAGTAATACAATGGTTGAGAAGGATTTGAAACAGTTGTTGGTGCTGCAGTTCGCCTCATTGGAGTAGAGCTCCGATAAGGTGGTCCCTGGATTGTTCACAGTAAAAGAAATGACTGAATAATTCAACCAGTTTCAATATGATGGTATGTTCACTTGACCCTTCACCTTGAAGGTATCATGCAGAATAACTTCTAACTATATAGTTACCGGATCGACTGATGTTTCCTTCATTATTTCTTTGTAGAGTGCCGCTGAATTAGATTTTCTAGTGGATTCCATGAACTGCAACTTCTGAAGTTCATTCTTCAGGCCATCTATTTCTTCCTGTGCCTTCTCTAATTTTTGTACCATGGATTCAGTAAGATCAGCTGTTTCTTTCGAAGTAACCGGACAAGCACAAAGTTCTGAGGAATCAAATTAGTTATTTGGTTGAGGTTTTAGAAGAACCAGTCCAATGATATCAAAGCATTAGGACGATTCAAACTCATTATCATTCAAAATCTGCTACTTCAGAGATATGTTCAAATCATTCAACAGGATCTCAGTACTCTACTGTACTCACAGTTTTCTGGTAATAATGTGTTATTTTTCAAGTAATTTATCAAATCGTGTGAAGGTTTATCTGTACTGGACTATTTCAATAACAGTTGTGGTTGTGGTTGTGGAAATACTTACGAGGTCTTGATGATTTTTTGGTGCCACATCCACATTTTCCACCTACACCTATATGAAACGAAGTTACTTAAGTTTTGAATTATAAATCAACAAAAACTCACTCTCTTTTGCCTCATGTTTGACCTGTCGCACTTCCTTACACACACAAATGTCTCCCCCCGCATTCTTGGCTCCCTCAGCAGCTCTCGAACTTTGTTCAGGCGTTGTTGTAGTGGGAAGAACTTCACTTTTGCGTTTCTCCTCAACGATGGAACTTCTTTTTTCCTCAGGTGCCTCCACAATTATTTCATCTTCACCTGCATTTTCGACTTCCTCAACAGCTTTCGGTTCTTCTTCAGGTGTTTCTGTCGGAGGAACCTGGTTCTCTGCCTGGATCTCGGGTGACTCGGTTGGAGAACCTTCTTCGTTTTCAGCAGTAACACTTTCTTGGGGGTTGTCCGAGTCTGGGACATCTGTTGGCTCGGTAATAGTGGGAGGTAGTTCAGCATCGTTCCTTGTTGTTTCTTTCGCTACACTACTTCGTTTTTCAGTAATTGTGGGAGGTACATCAACATCGTTCTTTGTTGTTTCCTTCGCTACACTACTTCGTTTTTCAGTGATAGTGGGAGTTTCATCAGCATCTTTCCTTGTTGTTTCTTTCGCTACACTACTTCGTTTTTGAGATACGTTAGCGGAACATTGCTTCATTGCGCTTTTTTGGGCGATAGGGCATTCTGGTACACAGATAGCTGGATTTTGGTTGCTTGCTCTCTGGTTGTATGTATCCATCAGTTTCGTCGATGCGTTTATGAACTTGATCATGCTATCCAACATGGTTTTCCAAGCTTCTATCTCACTGGGATCTTTCAACTGTCGACAATCCATTTGAAAGTAGGTTTTTTTAACTGTTCTGACTGAATTTTGAATACGTGCGTGTGAGATACTGTGAATTTGGAGGTTCCAAATTGACTTTCATCATATGACAGATTGAGTCATCGCTGAGAGAGGATCTGACGTTCAAATTACTGAGTAATATAATCATAATCATCAAGTAGTAATTGCAAAAATGTTTTTTTGATTTGGTGAAATGTGTCGATTATACTTCTTATGTCTACATAGGTATACAGAATGAATATCTCCACCTCTATCTCTGAGATAGTTGCACTGAATAATAACTAGATAGTATAGACACTTCTTTATTGAGACTTGCTTATAAATGAATCGATGAGAGTTATTGGTTTATTATAAATGAGTATATATCATCTATTGAATTCGATGATATCGCTTCTTTGTAGTGGATTCATCTATCTCTATCGGAACTGTCTTTCTTTCCTGACCGAATAACTGTAATCTGTTTTGGGAACTTCTGAGTACCTCTCTTGGTGAAGAGATCTCACGTTTGGTGAATTTATTCTATATACGCCTTCTGTGAATGTGTCATTCATAACATAACCTGGAAAATATGATATAGGTACATATATACAAGATATCTGAAGTTTCCAAAAGAAAACTAGAAGATCTCGATCAAAATTCTGAATGTATAAAATATATAGTATTCATTGGGACTCAAAAAATTGAGTGTTACATGAAAATTGGTCAATGAATCTCAAAAAGCTATGTTTAACAACATTAATGAATGTTAGATATAGAATACTCGAGGAAATAGTTCTATAAAATCATGTGGGAATTAGTCAGTTTACCTTTCATTAGTGTATTCCTCGAATTGGGTGAGGTAGCCAGGGGTCTAAATCGTCTGGCAATAGTTTGTTTCGTCAAATGGTATTGTTCGTCCAAAAATTGACTTGCTGAGTGGTGCCGAGGGAATCTTGGTCCAAGCTTATTGTTCGAGTGACTCTGTATGATATTTGCATAGTTTGTCATAGGACTAGTCTTGTTGAAGGCAGAGTTGACGTGGATTTCCTTTATTGTATCATCTGAAATTTAGAAGAGTTCTGGGTAATGCTTCTTTGTATGGCAACTTTTGGGCAAGTATTGTACCTTCTCAGATCCCAAGACATATTACATGCATTTACCATGGTTAATTATGATTTTTGTGTAAGAAAAACATCATAAATATGTAATTTTTCCGTATTTTTCCTATTATTTCTTAAACTAGGCTACATAAACAACGGCCATTTTGAAAACCTCAGTGCGAATCTTGAGCGAATAAAGGTGGATGCATAGCTGCCTTATAGCAACACGAGTCGATACATGTCGAAAAGAAAGATGGTCATCAGTTGAAGAAGGTGAAATTTCGAACATTGGCGTCGATTATCTCGAAAACTAGAGATATGTTCACTATAATATTATGAAATTCTTGTTTTTCAGGTCAAAATACGTAAGTACCTACAAAAATTTTCATCAAAATATAGATCGCATGATAAGTGCAAAATTATCGAATCAAATATCAACTCAGTACTGAATATTAGATGTATGGACTGATGATAATATAATTCAACCATTCACTATATGATAACAGTTTTTCCAATAAACATTAGACCATAACGAGAAAAATTAGTGAAATTAGGTATCATAGAAGAATAGAAGAATTCAGCATAATGTGCTATCCGATAACAATAATCAATAATTTCTCACCTAGATGGGGCAGTACTTTGGAAATACCAGGAGATGAATTGGCAGCTTTTATCGTATTACCGCTTCCAACAAACCTATCATTCATTATCCTGATCATCGTTCGTGATGCGCAAATGAAATCCGCCAGGCTGTCTAACATATCTATCCAAGCCTTATTTTCCTCTCGTTCAATTTTCATTGGTTTCTCTTCGTTGGAAGACATTTTCACTGAGATTTTGAAAATGCTTGAACTTCAATGTCAACTGTACAAATCACGTCAATCTTAGAACTGAGGCTTTTCTCACATGTTCGAAAGCATGATTATTTCAATAAAGTTATCATTTTCCAATTATTCAAATGCAATAATAAACTGAGAGAATGCGTGAGAGGTATGTTTAATTTTCCAGAAATTTGTGTTTGCGGGAATAAACTTATCAAACTATTTATATCAATATTGCGTTGGTAAGGGTTTCCATTATAAGTCTCAACTATTTTCCGTTCGTCGATTTTGTTGTGAAATAAAATCGAATGCCAATATATTTCGAAATTGGTATATTTCTATTGATCAAACAATTCGTTCCAGCAGGTTTCAAGATGTGCTGGATGATTTCTCGCCATAATAGTGCCAGCACCGTGGTTTGTACACATCTTCCACTGTTGTAATGAAGCTGAAAATTATCAAGACGCCGCTACTTGCACCTCGTTCCACCAGACAAGTACTGAATGCTCTCGCGTTCAATTCTTTCAGATAATTTTAGAATCTGTACGAATTCGACTACCAGTATTCCACTCACGACATCAGTCGTTCTTGTATTAGCCATTCGTGTACATCTGAGCAGAATCAACTATCGCTCAATAAAATCCCGCGGGAAAATCTTTACAAACCCGAGTTCGCAAATAACAAGCGATTAGTTGCCAACATAACATCTCGGACAATCTGAAACCAGTAGTATAGGAATTTCAGTTTGAGCAGATTCATAAATCTATTTCGAACCATCAGTTGATATTTGGATGATATACTCACAGAACTACGAGGGCAAAATAGTTGGAATCTATGTTGAAACCATCTGGAGTGCACCAATAAATTGCTTCTCCAGATATGAACGGGAAAGGGTTGAGAAGAAAAAAGTCAGCGCTCTGTGAAGTAAAAGTAGCTGTTATAGGTGGTCCTGGTGTTGGAAAAAGTGGTATGTCTTTGTAATTATACTGAGGTATTTATCCATGGAGAAAATAGCCTTGAGGCATTGGAATAACATAAAACTATAAATTCTAACAACACTGGTGAAATTGGTTGATTGGTTATATTGAAGACACCCAAAAATTCACTTCTGTATTCAAATAATATTTACTCGCATGAAGAATTGTGTATTAACAAATAACTCCTCCAAATGGAGGCTTTGTCTATAAACACGATTCCTTAATTTTTGGTAATGCACCAATAATCGTCAAGACCTAAGTTTGACGAGAAATTTACAATAAGAAAGTTTCTCATACTTCTTGAAGATCATCTAAGATGTGGTCACTGTCACAATGAGATAATCCATAAAAAGGTATTTTTTCAATGAATAGTGGATGAACGATCATGTACGTAAGTAGTTCTTGTACCTATTTACTTTCAAGGATGTCTTTATGTCAACCAATTTTTTTTATTTTAACAAATGCTGAAAATTTTTTTAAGATTTCCAAATTGAATCAATAAATTGGTAGATGTTTTTTTTCAATGCCATAAAAATAATATCACAATAGAATAAGAGACAAATTGCTTATTTTTGATCTTCCAATAGGGTCGTTACATTTTTATATTAATACACTCAAATCCATTCTGACAGTTTTACGACATCGTGTATAAATTATTTCATTGAGATCAATGATATTTGAAATCATCACAGACGATAGAAAATGTGATGCTGAGGAATCTTTCGTATATTATCTATTTATTTTATTCGGTTATATATACTCATAGAGTAAAGAGGAACATGATACTGAATCATTGAATAATCTAATTTTGTGAACTTTTGGATAATGAAAATTGAAATTCATAACTAGGAGAAAGTATCACAGAGAAGAAAGCACACTTTATGAAAAACTATCAAGCTTGAATTATTGGTACTTACATGTGTAATAACAGCTGGTTCTTTCCTTTTAATTTTTTTTAAAGAGTGTACACAACTGCCTTTACCGGAAAATGATCTTCCCCAAAATTCAAAAATTACCAACGGGACACTTCCTAATCCACTCTCAAGGGAGTCATGAAGAAATATTCCATACACATTTATAGTTAATTTTTTGACAATGTTATACACTTTCTACGAATCTGTATTCGCTCGGTATATAAAGTTACGTTTTTGGCATGACAAACAAACAGAAGAGACGCATCAAAGTGATGTCTCAACAAAAACAACTCGTCATTTTATTTTGATTTGCCCCATTTACGAAGCTACTAACACACATTTCATTTCAGATGTACGATTTGAAATATCACATCAAGTACAGGGTGGCTGGAATTCGAGCCTCATCATTGGGATCTCGTAAACCGTAAGAGATACAGGGTCGGTTGAATTATGGAAAACTTGAAAAATTCGGAATACTTTCGGAGATATCCGAAAAAAAATCGAAATTTCTTAAAACCGTTTTCATTTTTTTCTGGCGTTATTTGAGGAAATCAATCGATATGAATAACACTTCATCATGACCACTTTTTTTTTTCTACAAGATAGCGTTATCAAATTTGAAATCTGACGTTTCGTCTTCTAGAAACCATCATCAACTTAATTTTTTTGAATGCGGACCTGGATTTTTTATTTCATTTTTTGTAACCTTTCGATAGCCCAAAAACTATTAGCGATCATAAATTCTGCTTGTCAAATGTTTCGATGACAAATATTGACAGTTTATTCATTTCTTCAAGTATCCAATCCGAAACCATTTTTAAAATATAAATATTTATTAGTAATATAACTATGGAACGCTTATCAGCACCTGAACACTGGCAATATTTTAATGAAACCCCTAACCCATCCACTGCCTAATTATTACAAAATTTAAATTCTGGAAAAATAACATACCAGTCAGTTGATGAAAACTATGCTCGAATGATCCCCCTTGCACCTATAGGCATTTTCGTAGGCGTCTTCGCAGGTTTCCCGTAAGCGCGCGATGGATCATTCTTCCTCCAGCTCGTATGGTTGTTTTTTCAAACATTAAATTTTGGTGTAAGATATTCCGTGGAATATCTTGAAATAAACGGTTCATTGTTGATATCCTAATAAAAAATAATCCAGCGGGGATAAATCGGGGCTCCTTGCAGGTCAGCGCAACACCCCCAACATCAATTGATTGGGTAATGTTTCATCTGCGAGTTTCTATTGAATATATATAAATTTAGACCATATCACGTTTTTCATAATTGAAAAACACCATTTTTGATCCCGCAAAGTTTTCTAAAAATTGAACTGTCATACATTAACGATTGGTTGTGACTTTTTATCGCTAGAATCAATTCCGTTTTTTTTAATTCCAGTAATTACATTATATACAGGGTGCGGCACCGAAAACGAAACAGATCGAATATCTTATAGACACATGTGTTGTGAAAAAAATGCAGAAACACGTCGATTTGTAAACCAAGGGGGACATCTTTCTACCATAACCTCAACTGTCATACCTCTCTCTCCTCCCCTTGGTCACTATCACCCATACAATTTAAATAGGGAAAGTACTAAGTGTGACACATCACTGAAAAGGTAATTTGAAAAGGAATTCAGCCATGTGAGTGTTCGCTTCGTAACTTTTCATTTTGGCGCCCTCTTGCGGAAAAAAATAATTTTTATTCAAAGGTATACGAATGTCGTCAAATAACTCCAGAAATGCTCCAAAACCTCAGACGTTTCGAGACTAACTTATACTCATGTATGGCAGTTAATGGAGAACACTTTGAGCAGCTATTGTGAATTATTGTAGTTTGGAATGATTGGAGTAAAATTTATGCAAGCCTTTCCAATTTTTAAGTTCATACACTGTTCATACACTGTCATTTGAGGTTATGGTAGAAAGATGTCCCCCTTGGTTTACAAATCGACGTGTTTTTGCATTTTTTTCACAACACATGTGTCTATAAGATATTCGATCTGTTTCGTTTTCGGTGCCGCACCCTGTATTTTAAAAAAATAGAGGAACCATCATAAATATTTGTCATCGAAACATTTGAAAATGTGTGATCGCTCATAGTTTTTGGGCTATCGAAAGGTAACAAAAAATGAAATAAAAAATCCAGGTCCGTATTTAAAAAAATTAAGTTGATGATGGTTTCTGAAAGACGAAACGTCGGATTTCAAACTTGATAACGCTATCTTATGGAGAAGAAAAAGTGGCCATAAAGAAGTGTTATTTATATCGATTGATTTCCTCAAATAACGAAATAAAAAAATAAAAACCGTTTTAAGAAATTTCAATTTTTTCGGATATCTCCGAAAGTAATCGGAATTTTCCAAGTTTCAGAACGGCATTTTGTTAGGCATCAAATTGCGCACCTTTGCCATAATTTAACCGACCCTGTATCTCTTACGGTTTACGAGATCCCAATGATGAGGCTCGAATTTCAGCCACCCTGTACACCCTAAATATAAATGAACCGCAGTTTTTTTCGTTTCTCTCGCTCCATTTGTGATCGGTCACAAAAATCTCTCGTTTATTTTCGTGTAGAGTTGATGATAGATGAAGGTGAGAGAAGCGATGGTCAGAACTGTTAAGTGGTGTTCGCAGTGTTTTGTTCCATCAACAAAAATTAACGGCCCTCGTGTGGGTCAAGTGTGGATCAGAAATAGATTCGCATTCAAGGACGATATATTAATTATTTTAATTTTGTTTGTTCCTGATATCGTGAAAAAAAAACAAGAATGGGATTGATATAATAGCAGATTGTCCACCCTTACTTGCAACCTCGGTATTTTTACTTCAATCTGGAGTTCAACCAATTGTTTCAGCGAAAAATCCTTGATTTGGAACAATTGAATGTTCAGCTCATTTCGTTTCAATCATGTTCGATCGCATCAAACTCACTGAAAAATGGCCTGATGGAATTGTTAGAAATAATTAGCTGTCCCTCAGAATCAAATATTCATACTTATTATGTATTGACACCTGAAGTAACCTGTGAATTTGGTTGAAAACGCAGCTGAAGTAGGTGAAATCAAGAGATTTATTGGGACCAGGCCTAAGATGGGAAGTGATTTCAGCAACCATCTCTACCAATTCCAAACAAGGGCAAGAATATTATTTCTGGTTACCATAGACCCACTGAATATTTCCACCATATAGAAAACTATTAACATCGAGATAGGTGGATAGATAGACTGGTGAAATCACTTCCTATCCTGTGACATGTCCCAAATCTCTTGATTTCGCCTACTTCGATAAAACGTTTGTAATGTGACATGGCGTGGGTGAATCTCGCTAAGTGAAGCCGCGATTTCAACCAAATTTACAGGTTACTGCAGGTGTCAACACGAAAGTATAAATATTTGATTCTGAATGACTTCTAATCGTTTCTAACAATTTCATGGAGCCATTTTCCAATGAGTTTGTTGCGAATATGTATCGAACATGATTGAAAGAAAATTCTTCAAAAATCTTTCGACAGTATCGCCATCTATTGTAGTACATGAGAACCACACGTAATGAGCTGAAATTCAATTGTTCCAAATCAAGGATTTGTCTGCTGAAACAATTGAAGAGTAGCGCCACCAGGTCTTATTTCCATCATTACATCGAGAACGACTGACAAGTGGAGACAATATGGCTTTCGTTACTAGAGTCAAGTTTATCTCTAATGTTTTCTTGGAAAACTTCCGTAATATAATTCAACGCCACAACGAGTTGTTTACTACCAAGCTTTCTTTCGGATATACTTCGTTTAGTGTTGATGAAGTTTTATCTGATATAATGGCTATCAACGCTGGTGTTTTGACACCAAGATTTTTTCTGCTACACATCATTATATTATAATTATCATTATAAAAGCATCAAGATACTGTCTTCAGACAATATTCCCAAGTTGTGTTATACTTCAAGAAAACTTCTGGTTTGAGTTGATTTCATGGCCAATGAGACCGTTAAGTCTATGATGTAAACATCAATAATTTTATATTCATAACAATTTTAATTCGTATTAAAGATCAAACACTTTACACTCTCAGGCGCCGTAGTAATAGCTTGAATGTATATCTTTTTGAATTCCGATACAAAATTCAGTAGGTATTTTATAAACCTTGAAACAAACTTGTCAGAATGGCTTTGGGAACCATATTATAATGTTTCGAAACAAAACAACGTACAAGCTCATTAAAATTGTTTTATATTTTTGATTTCATTTATATTGAATGTCAAAGAAAATTAATGATGTCATGAGACCGAACATGAAACTGAACAGTTTCCACAAGAATCTCAACGTAGTTGTAACGATAACAAAAAATAAAATCCCAAGAATTTTCAAACGTCATAACCGTCACATGAAAATAGTATATTATGATACAAGTTTTATAAGACGCTATTTTGTCGCACGCGTTGTTTGGAGTACGACGAGCGAAGCGAGAAGTGCTCCAAGTGAACAAGTGCGACAAAGTGTCTTATAAAACGTGTGTCATATGCAATTTTTTCTATTTTGAAATGATTTCAAGAAAAAAATAGATTTTATTTCTGACAGTGACATTATAAGATAATATCGTCATAGTTACGATATCTATAATGAGGGTCATAACTCCCTTGGGATATTAAGGTTCAAAAACTCCCTCTCATACAAGAAATGCTTATAAACGTTTATATGTAATGAAAACTAAGACATATTTTCCTTATTCACGTCATTACAAATAATAAATGTACAATTTTCAATATTTTGTCGGAAGATCAAAAAAAATCGTTTTGTACCTTCAGGACGCAAGGACATATAAAGTCTCAATAAAGGCAAAGCAGAGAACTCTTTTTCATCCACAACTGTAAATTTCTTCGATACACCAGTTTTACTTTCCGGTACGTTCACTACCATAACAGTATCCCGGTCCTCTATATCTGCTATACTCATATTTAGAAGTTCCTGAGTTCTGCATCCTCCAAAATAACCCATAATTAGAACAACCTATAACAAATAAAACGAAATAAACAAACGAAAAAGAAAATTATGAGAAAAAATTACCTTATGCAATAAATGAATTTCATTAGGGGCGTCCTTTAGAAATTTGATGACATCTTTAGGAGATAAGACAGCAGACTTTTTCGGCTTATACCCCTTACTTTTTCGTTTCAAAAAAGCCTCTAGTTCGTTGAACTTGGTGATATCTCTTTTCTCATATATGGTCACCATCGATTTGAGCATTGACCATTTAGTCCATAACAAATTTGGGCTAAACGTTTCTGACTGCAACGAATAAATACAATTATTACCAAATCTACCAGAAAATACTGAAAATACTTTACCAGTTCTTGAAAATATGCCAGAAAGACAGTTTCGTTGGCATCTTTTGACATAACATTTCTCTGTGTCAGCCACTTCAGATATAAGTTGTATTCTTTTTGATATAGGGCTTCATTTTTCGATGGAAGTAATGATTGTCTTGCTTTTTCCGCTTTTTTTATAATATCCTCCATTATATCAGAAAAATATCGTCGATTTGTAGTAAAAAATAAACACGTTTTTAACGGAAAAACATTGATTGATAAAGAAAGTTTGCTTATAAACATGTAACATAGCGACAACAACAACCAACCATGCTACAATCAACGCTACCTAATTCAAATATACCAGAAAGGTTATGAATTTAAACATTTATTGCGTTCTAAATATGAACATATTGTTATGAAAATCGGTCAAAAATAAAATTATCTATGTACCACGGGAATTATAGAGCCTTAATAACCTCTGGCAATTGCTGTCCCTCGGGCCAGAGGCCGTCGGGACGCAAACTTTGCCATCGGTAATTAAGGCCCTCATAATTCCCTCAATACATAAATAACTATTATATCGATAAATAACATAAACATCTTCAATTGGTAACAATGATGACATTGAAATAATTAAAATCTGACGCACAAGCGTAAAGCCCAGTTTAGAGTTGAGCGATTTTGATTATTGCAATACCAGCGGTGAAAAATTCGATGTTGTTATTGTTTTTATTGATCAATTTGAATCAAATTACACTCTGAATTGAAATTTACCAATTAAAACATTGAGTTTTTCACTGCTAATATCACTAAATCCAAAATCGCTCAGAAGTAAACTGGGCCTAACTCTTTTGACTTTCATTTGACAGTTCGATTGTACCAATCTCGGAATAATAAAAAATGCGTAGCGAAGTAGAGGCTATTTCGACACGCATTTGCGTTGCACGATGACTTCATTATACAACCAAAATAGAAAAACAGTATTTGAAGCTTTCTTTAACAAGTTTCGAAATGAAATTACATAATTGAAGAAGTAAAATTAGCTTTGAATTTCAGTCAACATCGATTCACACTAGATTTCCAGGTGTTTAACTTTGAAAAATTAAAATGTGTACGTTAGCGTATATTTTTCTGGAAATCATCTTCATTTTATTTTCATAAATTGAATGTAGACTCAATCTAAATGTCGTGACCAAACTATATATGAAATCCCAATTCGATACGATATTTATCGACAGATTTTACATTCTTACAAATTTTATTTAAACGTTTTGCGTGCCTGTCCTAGATATTACACCATTAGTAAGCCGAGTGTTTTCTCAAGAAATGTTGATTTTTTGATGGCCATCAGTCTCTGTTTTATCATTTGCATGATGTAAATCAAAACTGTTGTCAAAAATATGAGTATTCACATCTGCGATGACATATTTTACTGTAAAAGTATTAGGTACATGTAAATTCCGTAAATTCCATGTAATCTTTTAGCTTGAATAAATATCATATCGAATGAAACTGTGGTTGTTGATTCGACGTTATATTAAAAAAATGTATATAAGAAGCCAAGTTTCTCGCTATTTTCAACTGATTGTTTTCGTAAGTGGAGAATGACGTTGTGTTTTATATAGCAATCCAAATAATTGAGTAGGATCTAATGAAAGCAAAATGCTTCATTCATGTGGATTTTTGTGATGAAAACGTGAATCTATGGTTACTTGAGCGTTAAAAAATGTGGAAGAGTTTGAATGATCCGGGATATTTCATTCAGCATGGATTTTGATACTCAACAAATCATAAAGAACTTCCGCATTCAGTCTATACTAATTTTTCACTGTATAAACCCTATGATGGGACAAAGCATTTGAAATAATATTGATTTGATAAATTAAGATAAATCATAGAAACATCGCCATATCTTTATTTGTAACGAAATTTTGCCCATAAGGAGCTGGGTATTTATCGTGTTCACATTGTTTTGAGATATTTCATGTGTGAAAATTGCAGACATCCATCAATGTAAAGGATTTTTTCTTGAAATTATGGAACTACAAAATATTTCTGGTTTTGATTAATCCTATTCCAAGAAAAAATGCATTGAATACATTTAATATCATTGATTTAGGTCATTCTATAAATGAAGCACAAAAGCTGAATCACCTTCATGGAGTTTCTGAATTCAAAGTGTTCCGTAAATATTTTGATTGCATGGAAAAAGTATACATGGAAATAGCGCAACTGATACATATACAAATAAATGACGAGGAATTTTGATTGTGCACCAGAATATAGCCCAGTTACTTCTGGAGTACAGATGTATGATATAGCTGAATTACATTATTTACATGCATTTGGTATCTATATTTTATTATTGATATTTCATTGAATGGCGAATACATCACATCATACATCACATTTATCTTTCTGAAAAATGGTCTCCTAATTTCGGATAGGATGATGTCCTAATTCTAGATACCTGAAATTGGGATTTCTGGCAGTGGGTAATACGAAAAAATATTTCTTCTGATACTGGACCATTGGAGAGATTTTCTGGTTCAGTTGGAGATTGTAGTGGTTGAGGAGCATCAAGAATAGGACTTTTCGAAAGTATCCGAAATTAGGAATTTTCACATGTTGGGTTATAGTTTTTACATTTTATATTCATAATTTGTGTTCATATCTTATTCCAATATGTGGACATAATGCTATAGGTATTAGGAAAGGTGGATATAGATATGGTGAAACGACTCTTCAATTGTTTTCAGTCAAAACTTGTAGACTGGTTTAGCGAAGATCATAACACCGGTAATATTTCACTATTCGTTCAGAGATGGCGTTAATATAGCATTTAATATCAATATCGAGAATTAAGTTCTCTATTAATATCCGTATTCTTTGGTTTCGTGTTCAAATGACAGTGACAGATCATTCATAATTGTGGTTTTCGCTTGAAATATAAATGTTGTGTGATTATTCAACCATGATATTGATTGAACAAATCACACAAAATCAAAATGACTGAGAAATTGTGAAGATTAATATTCATCATGCGTAATCAGCAAACGTGGCGCCATCCATATGAAGTCGTGGAAGTATTACTAGTGTTTGAAACTATGATTGAAATTCAACAAAATCAAGTAGGCAGAAGTCTACAAATATTTCTAGTGCCTTTTAATGGGACTCATTTCACCATATCTATATCCACCTTGGTATTAGGTAGTTAACATACGTATGGTGAATTCGGTAGAGAATATTCTACTTACTTACCATTGAAATCTACAATCGAATAGTACACGCAATAAACTATGGATCACATTATACATATATATATATATTAATTGTTATGAGCATGTGGCGGAAGTTTTTCGAAAAATCGAAACATACAGAGGAGGCAATAAGCAAGAATTTCAAAGAGTTGTGGAGAAACGTCACTATCCGAAATAAGGCACTTTTCCAAAAATGGGCGACCTTCCTCTGCTTTTCCAATGTCTCGAATTTATTCTGAAATCTTCATCTCCATTGGGGCTATCGGGTACTGAAAACAAAAGAAAACATATTTTGCTGATAACTTCTTGAGATCATTCGCAGTGTTGTCTCAAAAATAACACGAATATTTCAATGTGATTGTTGTCCGTGAAATATGAAAACTAATAATAGTTTATTTATTTTCAGCGCTGTCAGTGAGATTTTTAACCAGGAGATATATCGGCGAGTATGATCACCAGTCAGGTAAGATAAACTATCGAATGAACGAACCTTGGTTGAGATTTCAAAATACACGAGGTGCATTTGTTTGACATATATCAAATTAAAAACGAACCGACAAGTCATGTTTACTATTAATTATTGCTGCAGCGCTCTCCCATTTGTTTTGAGATGTATTATTCGTATTAATCTGAGGATTGTATCATAGTATGAAACAATAGTATATTAGGGACTAAAGTGGTATTTTGAATCCTCAGACAAAAAGTATTCATCGAGGAATTCAAAAACACTTTAGTCCTGAGGTTTATATACTATTTTATGCACTTTAGGATAGATGAAACGTTAAAGAAAATATAACAAAAAAAGTTTTCGATTCCTATTGTACATATTCCAAAACATAATAAATAAGAATAACAATTAATATAATATTGATAATATTCAATGAAGAGTTGTCAAAAATATTTCAATATATTTTTAAATAGTTATCGATATTACAAACATGAATGTTGATATTCATATAAACTAAGTTATTGTTTTTAATAGTTTCTAATATTGTTCTGAACATGAACATGAACACTTTTGCTGCATTCATATATCATGTGGTATTTCTAATGAAATTATTGAAAATAAATTTCTAAATCCAGCTTTCATTGCAGGGAAATTTACTTTGAATCCCTAGGGATTTAAAGTACATTTTAAATCTCTAGGGATTTAAAGTTCAAATTTATTCCCCGAATGCATAAACATTAATTTTTCAACTACTAGGATAATTGCTTTACGAGCAGCTGTACGTTCTGCTATATGCTCTGCTATAAGCTCTGGTCATGCTCTGGTGTACGCTCTGCCATATACACTCTGCCACACGTCATGCTATTCCTTTTGCTGTAAATATATTATATATGATCTACCATATGTCCTACTGCATGTTAAATATATCAACGTTTTATTTTTTTACACATAACATAAGAACTTGGGAATGTTCGTTTTGAAAACTTACATATGTTTCGATTGGAGTGACCAATCATTGGGTAAAAGTATATAATATTGGAAAATTGAATCGATTTAAATCTTGAAAATTATTATTTTTGGCTGACGTCTTGTTGTGATGAACAATTGCTAACTCGCAATAACCCATTGTTTGTGACATTTACAACCGTCATTAATTTTCATAATCTGGTACGCCACGCAATTTATGAATATAAATTTTAACATACGATTTAATGAATATGTTATGGAGCAGATTGTGAATACTTTGATTGCCTGGCTGATTTATGTATTCATCTGAGATGATAAAATGTTTTCCTCAAGTCAGGTTTTCCACTTGCTACCTATTCAAATCAGTTTATGGTTAAATCATCATTTTTGTTGTTGTTGTCACAAAACAAACTTACAATTAACAATTGACGATGAATTCAAACCACTTTTTGGCGCGTTTTTCGAATGACATTTTTTTTTAATTAAACCTAGACTCTCTGCATCAGCATTATTCATGAATTACATTTCTTTTGTTCCAGAGACAAGGTATAAGCACGAAGTTCTGATAGATAATGAACCAGTATTATATGAAATACTAGACACATGTCCTAAGGTACGTACATATTTTAGATTGTGCCGTGATATCTTGACTCGAAATTACAGGGGCATTTTTATATGTTCAGCACTCAAAGGTTGGTATTTTTTCATGTGAAAGATCAGACATTCATCTGCCGATAGTTTTCTGTTCTCAAATGATTACTGTGAACTGTTTTGAAAGATAAATTCATAAAGTGAGGAGTGTGTATGCAAAACAACATATTCTTGAATTATTCACAAATGAGTATAATCTGCGTGTAATCATATTAATAACCATTAAAAAAGCGATGAAAACTCGTTTTGTAAATATTTTTCAGGTAGTTCAGTGTAGCATAAAAACTTTCCAAAATAAATATTTGAGAGATCACTATCCGATGTAAACAAAATTCCCGAATAAATGTCAGGTACATAGTAATATAGTACATAATTTATTATCGAGAACGTTTAGCTTGTAATATTTTTATGGTTTTGAAAACTATTAATCACGTAAGATGAACATTGCAGTATGTTAAAAAAGTGTCAATGAAGCCAACATTCAGGAGAATTTATCAAGATATCAATTTTCAAATTGTGAGCAATAGAGTACGGAAACATGCAAGCGTAAAACTTCAATTGAAGAATCATTCGAAAATTGAATATTGTGATCTGCTGTATAGATAGTTCCGTGAATCACATTATTTATGAAAACAAAAATTATTCCAGTAATCAGGAATTCGATCTTTCAGTAAATATTTTATATTTCTCATTATTAATGGTTCTGTTGTTTGTCTAGAGAACTTTTTCACCACAATCGTTCTGCAAAGTGTTCTTCATTATGCTCCAAGAATAATAATTATAGAATGAAATGTGAAATGTTATCAACAGTACCCTTTAATAAGGCGCAAAATCTTTCGAAAACAATATCTCATTTGATCGACGGCCATATTTTCATTATTTCTGCTTCATATTTTCCATTCCAATGGAAATTATGAGAATACGGGTTTTTTCCTTGAATGTATTCAAGAATACTCGGCAATGAAAACAAACGGTATCTCCTGATGAAAAATGCGATTGGTTGTTTCGGTGATATTAATGCCAGATGGAAAATAAGTGAATCTGGTATTGATGTATTTAGTATTTAGTTCGAAAGATCCACTTGATGAAAAACCATCAGTGTTTACTGGATATAGCATAAATAATAACATTATTGATTCTCACTGAATGACTTAGTGATTCAAATATGTAATAGAGTAACGATCTAGAATCCTTCTTTCAAAATCCATGATAGTTTCAATGAGAACAAATGAGCCAGCTAAAGCTAAACAAATTCGACATCATGGTAAATATTCTTTACTATAGTCAAATCAACCATTTACTTTATTCTAATATTTATTCAGTATGGATATACAGGATGTTCCGTAATTAACTCGAGTATTAGGGCAAAATATAGCTCACATCTTTTGATGATACTTATAATGGAAAAAAATCGGTATTTTCCAATTCGACAATGTATCGAGCACTATAATGTAGATGTGTTATTTATTTTTACAGAATGAAGATGATCTTCCATCTCCTGACACAATTAATTGGGCTGACGGTCTTCTTCTAGTTTATTCAATCATCGACAGACGTTCCATGTCGTACCTGAAACGTGTGGGGTCCCTAATAGCAAATTCCGACATTCCTGTCTATGTAGTTGCCAACAAAAATGATATGGTGAGTGCTCATTAAGGTGGGAATAGACAAAGCAAACATTGTTGCGCAACAGTTGCGCAACAGTTGCGCAACTGTTGCGCAACACGTACTGTGTAAACTCGTGTGTTTTTCGAGTGTTGTGCAACTGTTGCGCAACACTGTTTCCTTGGTCTATTTCCACCTTTAGATAATCATGTCAAGATACTATTTTTCTATATCTCGTAACTATTATATTTTTTGTTTATCTTATTATATTCCTGTATTTCAGTAATATATATCTATAGTGATGAGCGAGACTGCTCTTGGTCTTGCTTTTTGTGCAAGACCAAGACCAATTTCAAGACCATATGCTGCAAGACCAAGACTCTTGCAAAAGTCCCACAAGAGTCTTGCGAGACTCTTGCAAATCATTCAACAATAACGTGAAATTAGAAAAATGTATTCAATAATAATAATAATACTCGTTTATAAGTATAATAATAATGTCCCTTCTGAAAGAAGCATCAAATAAAAATTATTTTTTGTGTTTACTCTTTGAGTTTTTGTCACATAAGATAATTAACATGTTGGAATAATATGTTTTGAAAAGAAGGAGAGAACCAAACTTTACAGTATATATTATCATAACTCTGCCTCGATTCTCGAAGCGACCTGCTTTTTTTTTATTTTTCCGACTTCAAAGTCCGACTTTGAACTCGGAAATATTTTCTTGAACTCTCAACGCCGGTGTTCCACAAGGATCGGTATATAAATCCTCTAAAGATGCTAGAGGTGTAAGGCAAATACAGGTTTATAATATATACATGAAGGTTTAGTTTCAGTTTTTGAAATGGGGATCTGATAATCTAGTAGATTGGATGCTACAATTGCTACCAAACTCAAGCTTCTATTTTTTCTTCAAGAGGAGTCGGAATAAAAAAATTCCGAGTTCGGAAATTCCGAGTTTGAAGTCGGAAATTCCGAGTTTGAAGTCGGAATTTCCCAAGGATGGTAATTACCATCCTGAGTAAAAACTTCACATGAACATAAGGCCGATCTCGATCAGTAGCGGAGCTACAGGAGGACAAGGATTGATAATTTTTTTATTATAATAGTTACTTATGTATTAAGGGAATTATGAGGGCCTTAATTACCGATGGCAAAGTTTGCGTCCCGAGGGCCTCTGGCCCGAGGGACAGCAATTGCCAGAAGTTATTAAGGCTCTATAATTCCCGTGGTACATAGATAATTTTATTTTTGACCGATTTTCATAACAATATGTCCATATTTAGAACGCAATAAATGTTTAAATTCATAACCTTTCTGGTATATTTGAATTAGGTAGCGTTGATTGTAGTTGGTTGTTGCTAGGTTGTCGCTATGTTACATGTTTATAAGCAAACTTTCTTTATCAATCAATGTTTTTCCGTTAAAAACGTGTTTATTTTTTACCACAAATCGACGATCTTTTTCTGATATAATGGAGGATATTATAAAAAAAAGCGGAAAAAGCAAGACAATCATTACTTCCATCGAAAAGTGAAGCCCTATATCAAAAAGAATACAACTTATATCTGAAGTGGCTGACACAGAGAAATGTTATGTCAAAAGATGCCAACGAAACTGTCTTTCTGGCATATTTTCAAGAACTGGTAAAGTATTTTCAGTATTTTCTGGTAGATTTGGTAATAATTGTATTTATTCGTTGCAGTCAGAAACGTTTAGCCCAAATTCGTTATTGACTAAATGGTCAATGCTCAAATCGATGGTGACCATATATGAGAAAAGAGATATCACCAAGTTCAACGAACTAGAGGCTTTTTTGAAACGGAAAAGTAAATAAGCCGAAAAAGTCTGCTGTCTTATCTCCTAAAGATGTCATCAAATTTCTAAAGGACGCCCCTAATGAAATTCATTTATTGCATAAGGTAATTTTTTTCTCATAATTTTCTTTTTCGTTTGTTTATTTCGTTTTATTTGTTATTGGTTGTTCTAATTATGGGTTATTTTGGAGGATGCAGAACTCAGGAACTTCTAAATATGAGTATAGCATATATAGAGGACCGGGATACTGTTATGGTAGTGAACGTACCGGAAAGTAAAACTGGTGTATCGAAGAAATTTACAGTTGTGGATGAAAAAGAGTTCTCTGCTTTGCCTTTATTGAGACTTTATATGTCCTTGCGTCCTGAAGGTACAAAACGATTTATTTTGAGCTTCCGACAAAATAAATGTACAACTCAGCCAATTGGAAAGAATATGTTTGGCAAAATTCCCAGCAAAATCGCCATGTATTTAGGATTGCCTTCGTCGCACTTCTGCTACTGCCCTAGCCAATGCAGGAGCAACTATGACAAACTTAAAAAGACACGGAGGTTGGAGAAGTTCCACGGTGGCAGAGGGGTATCTGGAGGACAGTATTGAATTGAGAAATAAAACGGCGCGTATGCTGTCTACTTTGCCATCAGAAGAGGCAGGTACCTCGACTGTAGTGAACAGCAACAGCATCACCCATAAAAAAGAAGAAATTGTTTCCAGCGGCGGAAGTAATTTTCAGGGAACATTTGAAAATTGTACATTTATTATTTGTAATGACGTGAATAAGGAAAATATGTCTTAGTTTTCATTACATATAAACGTTTATAAGCATTTCTTGTATCATTTTCACCTGTAAAAGGTAAGAGGGAGTTTTTGAACCTTAATATCCCAAGGGAGTTATGACCCTCATTATAGATATCGTAACGATGACGATATAAGCTTATAATATCACTGTCAGAAATAAAAATTATTAAACTTCAACTCCCTGTATCTTCGCTACTGATCGAGATCGGACTTATGTTTATATGAACTTTTTTGATTGAAATGATATTTATATAACCCATTTCATTTGGTGCCTTAAAACCTGATGCACCTTGTATATAAAACATCTCGTTGGCCCTTATACGCTTTGGTACTGAAGGGCCCCATTTCCCTCTCTTTCTGCAGGTGCACCTGCGACAAGTGAGCGCCGAAGAGGGCGCCATCTTGGCGAGGCACCTGGAGTGCGGCTTCTCGGAGGTGGCGGCGGCCGAGATGGTGGCGCCCGTCGCCGTGGTGTTCCAGGAGCTCTGCAGGTCCGTACTGGCGGCACGCCGGAAGTCCAAGCACTCCCTGCTCGAGAGGATGCTCGGCGCCAGGTCATCCAATCTGCGGCTGTACGCCAGGGGGAAGAGTGACAGCTGTCTGCCGAAGGAGTGACGCGGAATGTGTGTCTGTCTTTGTTTGTGGTGTGAGAGGAAGAAGGATGGGTATATGGATGCGCGGGCTGGACGGTAGTTTAGTCGGGTGGTACGCAGTGAACTGTGGGAGAAATATTCATGGCGTGAAACGATGTTTTGAATGGGGGAATCATGATGAATATCTACTGAACATTTGGGAATGTCCAATGGTGTAAGCCGTAGAATTTTAGCTTGTTATTCCATGTTTAAAATTTATTCATTCACTGCCGTCATAGTATATTAAAGTTTGTATAATCAAATTCAAAATTTCAGATGTCTTTCTATACCCATCATTAATCTCATGGTTATTTGATTTCAATTTATTTATATTATCTGACTGATATGAATTCAAATGAATCCGAAATGCTCGCCAAAATGTATAATTGAAGTAATTTTTGTTAGTTAGTTAATCCGAATATGTATCAACATTTTATTTCTGTTCACCAAATATAAGTTTGAGTATTTGGTTTGATATTTGTATCCATATTAGTGCAAAATCGTGGAAATAAAATAAACAGTACCTAAGTATATTATTTATTCACTCATGAATATACTCCCTGAAATAAACATTCAGATATTCAGTGTCTTAAGTTATTGTTACGTATATGTATTGTTTTATCCATAACCTATACTGAAAACTTATTGCCCTGATGATGACAGAATGAACTGTCGAAACGTTGGCTTTTGAATAATAGAGTTTCTGTTACGGAAGAACTAGATCCCAAAAAACTCACCAATAATAATCTCAAATTACTGCTTACTTATACAGTGTGTATTAGCCAAATGGAATAAATTCGATATTCAATAAACGGTGGCGTATTCGAAAAAACGCTAGGACATTATATGTATATGTTCAAAAGCGCATTTTTTTCAACAAGAACTTGTACTGGTGTAACAGTGATCAATATCAACTGTCTTATTTCGAATGCAAGAGCTGATTTAGTCGATCAAGTTGCCAGGAAAAAAGTCAAGATTTACAAAATCGTCTTTCATGATGTTTACCTATCTACTTCCAAAAAAAAAACAAAGATGGATTATTACACTATCTAAAAAGGACATCTTGTAACGAACATTTTGAAAATTAAAGAATGATAAATGCTGAAAAAGTGACACAATGTAATTTTCTGTTGAAGAAATTAAAAATATTACGAGTAATGATAGAAAACAATTGAATATGTCAAAAATTGCATGTACCTATAATATTAATAATAATAATGATAATAACGTTTATTCAATAAACCATTTCACAGAAAATAAATTATAACAATGATTTGTGATAAACGGGGAGACCACAGAAACTGAAATTTTCAGCTTGTGCGTGGTATAGGTATAGGTTATGTATAGGGTTGCCATTCGTCCCGATATATCGGGACTGTCACCGTTATTGAGCTCTCTGTCCCGACGTCCCGACAATAGACTAAAATGTCCCGATTGAAACTGGGCAATGCAAATTTCGTCGGAATATATGATTGATTGTAATACTAATACTCCTAACGTAATGATCTGATTCATGATTCATTTGATAAATATGTAGTGTTCGATCTGAAGACACTATCTGAAATCCCAGCATTAAATACCATTTTACGGTGGATTTATGCAAAGGTTTTAAGTCGTAAGTTTTAAGTCTCAAGTTTTAAGTAATAAGTCATAAGAAGTTCTTCCATTGATTTTCAATGTAACCATTTATGCAGTAGTCATAAGTTTTAAGTCCTAAGAAAAGATGGCCAACATTTATCTCTTACGACTTTCGACTTAAAACTCGATCGATTTGCGCATGCGTCTGATTTTGCAAATAACAAATAGCAGAAGTTTAATGCATTTTAAACAAATAAAAATAAATGAGAATAGGATATAGATTGAAGATTTGAATTGAATCGAAGGAAATGAGGAAAATAAGCACGCAAAGTAACAGGATTGACACTATTGACAGTCCTTAAAACTTCTTGCATAAATGGTTCATTTTTCCTTACGACTCAAAGAAATGAAAATTGATCATTTTTTTGGTAAAGAAATGCATTATATTTTCTGAAGAAACAGAAAAAATTAAAGAATGTTTCAACTGTTAAAATTATGCGAGTATTTTTTTTGCAATCCCTGCTAAATCGCTTGCTCCCAGAAACTGTGGAGTCGATTTCACAGTGCCAACTCAATTATGACATGACACAGAGTTCTACAAATATGTTAAAGGTCACATAGAGTTGTAAAACCTAAATCTTCCAACTCTAGTACTTTTGCAGCAAATTAGAATTATTTTTATTATGACGTTAATTAACTAACAAATATGTTATATGAAATACGAAGATTTTCATCATAATTTTTTTATACACCCCATCATATAGAATTCTTAGAACGTCCCGACGGGAATCTAGCGAAATATGGCAACCCTAGTTATGTAATAAGAGGTAGATTACAAAATTAACACAGATTAAAATTAACATCAACTTGAGAACGAGGTACAAAACAATTAATTAAAAATACAATATTAAAAAGATACAATAAAATTTGCGAACATGGTAAGGATATATATAACAATATAATTTATAATTCATCACAATATTGAAAGCTCATTCACACATCATGTTACAATAAGAGTACAGAATTATTAAAGAACAATACAATCAAAACGATAAATATGGCAAAATATAAAAATATAAAGATAGAATTTTAACTTACGGAATCAGTAGTTATTTATTATTTTGTGAAAGAACTGGCGCTTTTCTTCTAGTATCCATTTCCTGGTTTTCGTTTTAAATTCTTTATATGTTCTACTATCTCTTATGCTGGTAGGTAACTCATTATAGAGTTTGCTACTCAAGTAAATATAACTACGTTGCCCAATGGTTTTTTTACATCGTATGGAACAATATTTTAAATTTCTTTGCCTTGTTTCATGGTATATAGAGAGGTATTTTTTTTTGAAAACACTGGTTATGATATTCAAGCTGTAAAGCTGCCTAATGTGGTATATTTGGGCTTCAATGAATAGATTATTGCTGGGATATTCCCAAGGTTTTGTTAAGATAATTTTTAAAATCCACTTTTGTAGTACATTTAAATTTTCAAGGTATACACCACTAGTTTATCTGGATATCAATAACTGGTTTTTGGTTTGCAGTTTTTTGTGTCTTTCAACATCCTAAGAGATTGCTCAGGGTTTTCTCATTTCATACTTCCCGATTTTTTCGAGGAGATTATTGAAAATTGAGAATATGTGAGGTTTTCTTAAAAATCTACCATCAGAAGTCAATTATTGCAATGTACAAAAACGTGGTTTTGAATTTATTCATGATGCAAATTGTATCTCAGTATTCTATTATTCCTCAAGATAATCTGATTTCATTGAACATGTCGACACTTCAGTATTCGGAATTTTTCCCTAAGAAATATCAGTCTGAGTGAAAAATTATATGGAGGTTTTCTTTGAGTATGCATCTCGTTCTATATGATGGTGATTTTTCATTTGCTTCAATTCAAGAACTGTCTGAGATATTGCACGTTTTATAAGGTTCATATAAATATCTGTAAATGTTTTATCAGAAAAATTTGTCATATTTGAAATCAGCGTATTAAAATCCATAAAAGTACTGACTGGTCGGAGCGAAAAATTGTCGAAAAATTCCGCAGTCAATTTATTCTCATGGAAAAATATACAGGGTGTCCCCTCTCAATTGGAAAAAACTTTTGAGGCATATTGAGGAACCATAGACAAGCAGTTTGAGATAAGAGACTAATGTCCGGAAGTGTATGGTTTTCAAAATACAGGTTGTCAAAGTTTTTTTCAAAAAACTTTTTTTTATTAATATTTCAAAGACACGTTAACCGATTTTCTTGAAATTTGCTAGTGATGTAAGCTTTAATAAGACGCTCAGTTAGCACTAATTAAATGTTAATTATGACTTCCAGTGGCGCCCCGGGGGACAGTGTTACGAATAAAAATGACAAAAAATGTACGCTGCTGACTTTTTTTAAAAATTTTATATATTTTTTAGAAAGCTCAGTTAAAAATACAACTTTTTTGTCACTTGATATTTTTTCGTATCTCTCTCCGTTTTCGAGAAAAAATTTTTATTAAAAACTTTATTGAAAGGTTCATTATCTGAAAATCTAAAACAAAAGAATGTTTTCATGGTAACATATAAACATGTCAAACTTTAGTAAAAGTGTCAGTTTCTAAGTACTTGATTATCTTCAAACGTTACACTAATTGCAAAAATGAATCGGTTTGAATTAGCCGAGCTTGCAGATATGCATCTCTTGTATGGGGAAGCGCGGGGTAATTCTTTGTTAGCACAACGGTTGTACGGGCAGCGGTTCCCAAATCGTGAATTGCCAAACCATAAGATTTTTATCAAAATTCATCAAAATCTACGGGAGACCGGCTCATTCGTGGTAAGTATTGCAGAAATGGCAACTTTCTGTGTTTTTTTTCTTGCGCGTTTCTGTTTTACAGCCAATCTAAGAGGCTTTGTTATCTTTGCAGCCTATTCGAGAATTTGCAAGGCAGTTTCCGATCAGAGATGCCGTTGAGGATGAAGTCATGGCACGCATTCAGAATGAGCCCAACACTAGCACTCGTCTGATTGCGTCGCAACTTGATTGTAGCAAAAATACTGTCCATCGAGTATTGAAAATCCACGATCTCTATCCATTTAAACTGCAAAAGGTGCAGCATCTACTGCCTGACGACGCTCCTCGGCGGCTCGAGTTCTGCGAGTGGTTGCTCCGTCAAGCGGATGAAAACGCTGATTTTTTAAGTATAATCTTCACGAGCGATGAAAAAGGATTTTCGTGCGAGGGGACATTCAATCCTCGTAATAACCACGAGTGGAGCGAACAAAATCACCATGCTACGCACATCAGAGGATATCAGCAGAAGTTTGGTGTTAATGTTTGGGCAGGTATTCTTGGCGACCATTTGATTGGGCCGTACGTTCTACCTGATCACCTCAACGGGAATAACTATCTAGTTTTTTTGCGAGATATTCTGCCCGAGCTGCTGGAAGATGTACCCCGCCAGTTGCGTAGAGAGGCCTGGTTCCAACACGATGGTTGTCCAGCGCATTTTGCGCGCACCGTGAGAGGTTACCTCGACCAAACCTACAACAACAGGTGGATTGGTAGAGGTGGTCCCGTCCCTTGGCCAGCAAGGTCGCCGGACTTGGCCCCCCTGGACTTTTTTCTTTGGGGCGAAATGGAACGGTTGATCTATGCAACTCCTGTGCCGACCATGGAGGACCTAGTTGCTAGAGTTGTGGTGGCAGCGGAATTTATCGCGAACAATCCAGGCGTGTTTGCTCGGGTGCGCGAATCCTGGCTCGACAGGTGCAGAAAATGCATCGAAATGCATGGTGGACACTTTGAGCATTTGCTCCACTAATTAATAATAAATTATTTGTAAAAAAGCCTCCTTGTTTTTCTTTCTAATAATAATGAACCTTTCAATAAAGTTTTGAATAAAAAAATTTTTCTCGAAAACGGAGAGAGATACGAAAAAATATCAAGTGACAAAAAAGTTGTATTTTTAACTAAGCTTTCTAAAAAATATATAAAATTTTAAAAAAAAATCAGCAGCGTACATTTTTTGTCATTTTTATTCGTGACACTGTCCCCCGGGGCGCCACTGGAAGTCATAATTAACATTTAATTAGTGCTAACTGAGCGTCTTATTGAAGCTTACATCACTAGCAAATTTCAAGAAAATCGGTTAACGTGTCTTTGAAATATTAATAAAAATAAGTTTTTTGAAAAAAACTTTGACACCCTGTATTTTGAAAACCATGCACTTCCGGACATCAGTCTCTTATCTCAAACTGCTTGTCTATGGTTCCTCAATATGCCCCAGAAGTTTTTTCCAATTGAGAGGGGACACCCTGTATACAGATTCTCGATATTTTCCATCGTTTTTCTAATATTGACGATTATACGATGACATGGTAAAAAAGAAGGAAATTGGAATCGGTATAACTTTGTCATTTACGAAAATAATCTGCTATTCATTAATATGATCTTAATCTCAGATCGCTATTCCTTTTAGTTTTTGACTTATTAATGAAAACGTTAAAAAAAACTCGACATTTTTTGAAAATCTCATGAGAAAATATTCGAAAACAATTCTTCACTTCAGATCGCCGACACCATTTTATCATAAAAAAACTCTCCACAATAAAAATTGAGGATAATGGATCCATTCCTGAGATCTCATCCTGGAGAATCGGATGTGGGTAACGTGAAACTGATAAGACAAGAGGTGACCGTATTACGTAAGAAAGGGCGCATGCGCAGGCCCTTCCAGCATCCCTTTGTCGGAGATTCGGTCCAGGGGCGCGAAGCTGTGTCGACGTCGCTATCCGCCATGAGCGTCCTGAAAGCAGGAATTGGTTTGGTTTTGTTGACGTGTTTCTTTTGTTCCATAAGGGCTACTGGAGAAAAAATACCTCTGGGTGAGTACGACTCGATACTGGTGGAAATTGAGTTGGTTTTTTCAAAGCAGGGCAGAACGTATTCAGTTTTTGGGGGATGTTATTTTGTTGACCTTTGACCTAGCTGATAAAGATAATAAAGTTTTCATGATGGAGATGATCATATATTTATCACATTTGAGTCGAGTTGATCATTGGTCTAGTTACATCTTCATAAGAGATCCAAAACAATTAGCACATACTTTATAGTTCACAATTATTTTGTTCTTCGAATTTATGCTAATTAGTTCTTGGGATATCGATGGGATCATCACATTTTTTACCTTGTTGAAAAATCGAGATGTCTCCTACTCAAATTCTTGTTCATGAAACAATTTCATTCAATAAAAAATCTTGAAATGCTATAATTTTCATTGATACAGTCTCAACTGATATGGTATATTCTGGGCTTTGGTATATGGTGTAAGTGATACAAGGGCAATTTTGAAAAATAATATAGAAACGAAATTTTATGAGTTCTTCTGATGATACCCCTTTATAAAAGAAGTAGAAAATTCTGTATCATTGAATTGTTTATCTTTTATGTAATTTTATATCATTTTTGCCTTCAATGGTTGAATAAGCAAATATGAGTTATCCACAACAATACATTGTGAGGATGCATTGAAATATCATGAAACAAATAGTTCCTAACCTTCATTTTGACATTTTCTCAGCGCCATCATTTCACCGCATACTTCACCAAAACGTTCGAACTTTAATTAAAAAAAATTGCAGAATCATATTGGCATCGTTGTATTCGTGATAAAATTTGCTATTCAATACATGGTATATTTATTTTACTGGCCATATAAAAAAATAAAGTTGATGTTAGTTTCTCAGAAACGAAACGTTGTACGGAAAATCTCTTGACGTTGTTTTGTAGAGCTTGAAAAGTGGCAATGAGAAAGTGTATTTTGTTTTCCTAATATATTTCTTTGAATAACGTCGGAAAAAAATGAAGAAGAAACCGGCAAATTTCGTTTTTTTAGACATATCTCCGGAACTACTCGGAATTTTGAAACTTTCTAAACGGCATATTGTTGGGCTTAGAGATGCGCAACTCTTCTGTAATTTAACCATCTCCGTATCTAATCAAATGGGGCCACTTTGAGAATGGATGATTTCCATAAGTATCTTCGTATCTCTTATGGTTTCCGACATCCCCATGATAGACATCCTTATTTTGGACACAGTGTATTGGATGCATTAATATCCTCGTAATATTTTCAGGTGCTATATTTGAACAAGGCAATGATGATGTACAAACTGCATTCAAGTTCGCAATGTTGCAGCATAATCAAAATGTGTCGACAAGGAAATTCGAATTCCAGGCATACGTTGATGTCATCAATACAGCGGACGCTTTCAAACTGTCAAGACTCAGTAAGTAGTGATTATAAAAATTGAGAAACGCTGACGTCGGTTGCTAGACTACCTGAAATAATCGATACATTGGGTCTCAAATAAAGACTATCCTATAGCATTGCATAAATGTAACTGGTTAGATTAGAAAAATTACAGCGAATTCAACTTGAATTTGAATTTTTCCTACCTTCTTCCTACATTCATGGTTAAGCAAGTTGGTTGTTCGACATTGAAGAAACATTTTTTTATTTATTCCTCGAGTAGTATTATCAGTCACCTTTAACAATGTCAAATTCCTACAACTTTACTTGGACGCCATATCGGATTTCTGATTCTAGGTACTGGAATATCATTCAATTATTCTCATAAACATAAAGAAACATATAGGATATATCATAACATGGTGTTCATCTATAAAATATTAAATAAAATGACCCCGCCATACTTGTTATCATTAATAACTTTCAATAAAGACATTCATCACCATTCAACCAGACACATCAGTCACATTCATATAAATGGAACGAATGCAAGAAGTAGTATGTGCAGTTTATTCTTCAAAGGTTTTGTCCTATTCAATAATTTGCCTGATTCAATTAAATCTACTCCATCGTTGAATGTTTTTAAGAATGAACTTTTGAAACATATCCAGGAACGATATTGAATATTTCTTTTGTCCAGTTTAAACACTATATGTATATATATATAGTAAATGTTCACACACGTGCGTTATCATGCTCATTTTAAATTATGACTAAATAATTTTAATAATTTCAAGACAAGTATTATGTATGTCACTTACCTGTAAGTTTGTTTTACACATAGTCTTCATGTTGTTTTACTCATAGTCTTCATGTTTCGTTTTTACCATACAATAACATCAATGCATACATCCTCACAAAGTTCTCCCTGAAGATGGAAATATAGGTTTCCGAAAGCTTGGACAACTTTAAAGAGTTTTTCTTCTTGCAATTGCTGCACACCCCACTAGTTTACTAGTTTCTACTCTAACTGGTCAGCAACGACTTCCCTTCCTATATATATATATATATATATAGATATTTGTATTATTAGTATAAATTTAGTTTATTGTACTATATGTAAGTTAGCTAACCTGTATATTAGGGAATCCTATTTCAAAAATAAATTCTATTCTATAACAAATCCTATATATCTCTGAATAACTCTTTTGTACTGCTATTCATCTACAATATTTCTTGTCTTGATCTATATCTAAATCTTTGAATCACGTTGTATTTAATCATGAGTTGAACAATGATATAAGTATCTACCTATATTTTTTCAAAACCAGTATTCAACCACGAATCTTAAAAAGTAGCATGATATGTGCATGAATAAGATTGAATATCAAGAATCTGTACTAACTAAAGAACTCATTCGTTTTTAGTATGCAACCAATTTTCCAGAGGAGTCTATTCCATGCTAGGAGCAGTGTCTCCAGATTCTTTCGACACTCTCCATTCCTACAGCAACACTTTCCAAATGCCCTTCGTGACACCTTGGTTCCCGGAAAAGGTTTTGGCACCTTCTTCCGGTTTTATGGACTATGCCATTTCCATGCGACCTGAGTACCACAAGGCTATAATCGACACAGTAAAGTACTATGGATGGAGGAAAATCATTTATTTATATGATTCCAATGATGGTGAGTGGATTGGAATAGAAACGGTCTATCGCATTGTTATTTCCCATCCGTTAAAATCATCCATTAAGATAAGTACTTAGTGGATGAAGGTGTCAGTTTGGTGTAGTATCCTTATTGCATCACTGCAATATATCAATTTAGTTTCTATACTGTAAGTTTAACCGAATGATTATTATTGTTTTTAGGATTGCTGCGACTTCAGCAGATATACCAAGGCTTGATTCCAGGAAGTGAAAGCTTCCAGGTCTCTACAGTGAGGAGGATCAATAATGTGAGCGAAGCCCTAACATTTTTGAGAGGCATAGAAGAACAGTCGAGATGGACAAACAAGTACGTCGTTTTGGACTGTTCCGCAGACACTGCCAAAGAAATCGTGGTCAGTCACGTGAGAGACATCTCGCTTGGCAGAAGAAACTATCATTATCTCCTCTCTGGGCTGGTAAGATAGCTTTGTACGAATTCACTGTATTGAATTTTGATTTTTTTACGATAATGCGTTTGAATTGAACCTTGAATACAATAAATGGCGATAGTCTTCTTCAAATAATGCCAGTCACACCGAGATATGCTGTACGAACTTACTAACTGGTATTTATTTCAGAATCTGCCATCCATATTACCAAATGTCTTGAAAGCGTATCTATTTGGTATGATTGGTTGCCTTCAGGTCTTTCCATTGGTACATTTTTCCAAAGTCTCCCTGTTTAACTTTCCTGTTCGAGTAGGTACATTGAATGTTGTACAGCAGATAATGCCTTTTGATGCATAGAACATGCGTACCTTCTTCTTTTCATAAAGAGATTCAAGTTCTAGTTCAAAAGTTGAGAACTTTAGGACATAAGTTATTCATTTCACCAAAAGTGGACCCAAGAATAACATCCTTCAGTTTTATTTCTGTTTGGATGAATTATTTATCGATTTCTATAAATTCTTTTGGAGCAATCGACATAAGATCGACATAAGATCATTTCGTAATGTTATGGAATCAAAAATCAAGGACCCAATCGATGATACACCGAGGTGGTTCAACTGAAAAGCAATGAAGTGACCTTGAAATCTCTTTTTTGGTTTTCCCATAGGGAATTTGCAGCGATTGTATCATTGAACTTATTTTTTTCATGTGATCATTATTTCAACCACGTATATTTCTTATATCGACGTGATCAATCAATCTAGCTCGACCCAACAATTCACCCTATGGAAATGAGGTATACACCTATATTTTCATCGTGCCAGATGTTGTTCCAGTTTCAGAGTTCTTCAAGTTCAAGTTTGTTCGATCCTATGACCTGACCCGATTTTATTTTCCGCATGTTAATTATGCAGTATTATGGTGGGTATCGAGCCAACAAAAAATGTCGTGTTGAATCAATGAAATGCTCAACAGTAAACAGAGTAATGGAATTGAAGACGTATAACATTCGCTCCAATGATCGATTGATCAGGAGATTAGGAAGAGAAACTGATGACAATCAGGATACAGAAGCGAAGATAGAAGAAAACAATAATTGCTTTTAGGGTTGTGAAGGTGGCTATGATAGCTGTACCTTGTGACCATCTCAGGGTTGGTAGGCAACTAGGATAGTGGTCAGAAGAAAATCCTTATCCATTTGATGATATATTATTGTTATGCAGTATATAAATGACTATAGCTAATTTTTGACTTTCTAAACTGCCTCCCTCGAAGTTATTATTCTTGCAACGATTAGAGTAGCCATTCCGCTTATTTCTGCAAGACACGCAATATACAAATATAATCAGGGACTATTACGAGATTACCACTGAGGAAATAATATGCAGATTTTGCCGTATCGGTTGCTAGTTAGCCATGACTACAGTGACTGCCATGACCACGGGCTCCTTGTTCTGAATCAATAACGCAGTTGGCTTGTTACAGAACAAAGGAGTAGTAGGTGTTTCACGGAAGTTGCCATTATTTCACTCTGAGCTAATTCAGTCCTATCAGATAGCTGATTCCCTATGTGTAATTCAGTTTAGGAAACTCACATATGTATTCAGTTAGATTTTCAGTTGATTCTGGAAAATGTTACTGGGCACTGTTCCTTTATGCGTAGAATAGCAATTATTTTCTAAAAGAAGTAGGTGATCCCAATTACAGAGTATAATGATAGTAGTTATGTTATAGATATATTTTAATTTCTCCCATGATAAGCATCAACACCAATGGAAAGAATACATACACTGATGAACAATACTAACAGCCACTTATACTAAGCTATATTGATGATGGCGTATAACCCTTCTAACTCATCGAAAATGGCACACAGAGCTAATAAAAGCAATAAAAGCAGATTCGAGTCCATAAAGCTCTATATCTTTATGTGGTGGATTTGGCACCATGATGAACCATAAATACCATATGTAGAACTAATAACCCTAACCATGTTAAGTCATGTATTTACAGTCTGATTCTATCCAAAAATTATCAGATAATGTCCTTTTTCTTTTTTCCCAATTCCCGAGACAGGACAAATTGATTCAAACATATCATATATTTGCTAGATATAGAGGAAATATAAAGAACTTGAGTTTATGAAAATATTGCACACATACTGTACTAACATACACTGTACTTCCTCAGAATACAAAATATCACCTTCTAGTATATTTTCTACATTGACAAAATTGAATATCTTGCTTTTACAGGTGATGGATGAAAGATGGGAAAGTGAAGTAGTGGAATATGGTGCAATGAATATAACAGGCTTCAGGATAGTCGACAGTTCGAAACAAAACGTTAGAGATTTTCTAGAAGGTACTTGAAACTTGAATGGTCACCTAGATTGGTCGGGAGAAAAAAAATCTACTCATAACCAGATGAATATAACCATCAAACTCACGTGATTGCTACGAATATTTCTAGTTGTAGTATTATTATAATCATCCATTTCAAAAGGATATACACAATTCATCAGAACTGGAGATATGAGAGATATAGATCATTGTCAACTCATAGTGAGATGATGTTCTGACTGATTTCTTTTAGGGTGGAAACGTCTAGACGCTACCCAATCGCCGGGTGCTGGAAAAGACAGCATCTCTGCTCAAGCAGCCTTGATGTACGATGCATTGTTCGTGCTGGCAGAAGCCTTCAACAAAGTGTTACGGAAAAAACCGGATCTCTTCAGGAACAACGTTAGGCGAGGGGTGAACTACAATAATGCTACCACCAAGGCGTTGGACTGTAATGTGAACGGTGGTTGGGTGACCCCTTGGGAGTATGGGGATAAGATATCCAGATTTCTGCGGAAGGTAAGTATTGGTTATTGTGTGATGGAAACGAGGTTTCAAAACTGAATCCAACATTATCTACTGAAGATAAAAAACATAAGTAGGCCTGCCAAATGGCAGCATACATGGTTGAAAACATAATTTTTATTCACAGAAACTCTTTAGGGAAAATAATACGAAGAAAGACGATTCGATATTGTTTGTGATTCATGTTCGTCAATGCGACAAGCTATGAGCGCCAAAAAGTTTTCAATAAATCTCAATCTGGTAATAAAGTTTCGAACTGAGCAAAAAAGTACTTCCCATTCTAAACTAATAGCTCATTTGCAGTCGGTCTGGCCGGAATGCGTGCTTCCTAATTGTTCCTTTCCACGAAATTATACAATCCGCGATAAGCACTCGATGGTCTTACATTACCAATTTGTACTGTTCTCTTGGGAACGGACATGAAAATCGTTGAGAAGTAAGTCTGGATAATGGAGCTTTCTCTATTCGAATTTAGGTCGATTTGAGTAGGAGAATCATCGATTAGATTTGCATCTGTGAATACGTAAATTACTAAGAGCATTTCGAATGAAATTAGTACAGGCTTCTTCCTTAATGATCTCGATTTTCTCCTTTGAACCAATCACGAATGTTCCATTTGATATAACTTAATATTCCGACCTTTTCAGTTCTATTGTGGATACTCCTTCGTCATAGAGAGTGATGATAGTACTGTAATGTCTATTTATACTAAGAGTATATGTGTACAGGGTGTCCCACTTAATGGTGTCACCCCCCTTCATTGTCATAATTCTTAACATATTTTCGTCATTCAAAGACTTTTCTGGAATAATTTTTCACGAAATTTTTGAATCTGAACTCAATTTTTCTCAGCATCAACCAAATACAGGCATGTTCTGCGGTTGTTTTCTTCTTTTTTTTCATTCGATAATAACCAATGAATATTTCTTAATTTAGATTGACGGGTTTCATCAAATTATGTATGAATGGATGAAAATAAAGAACATCACATTGGAAACATAAAAAATGTTTGAGCCACCCTTTGTTTTGTTGAAATAAGGAAAAAGTGAGCTCATCAGATTGAACAAAAATCGTGAAAAATTATTCGAGAAAAGTTTTTGAATTACCAACATATGTTGAAGGAGGGTGATACATTTAAGTGGAAAACCCTGTACAGGGTGGCCAGATAAGAATGCAAAGTGCAGTATCTCGGAAACTATTCGTCTAAGAGACTTGCGGTGAAAAATGTTATAACTAAAGTTACCAAAAGAAAATGCTGGAAATTATTTTCATATTTCCAAGATGGCCGCCAGGAGGCGTAGTAGCCATCTGAAACTTTTGAAATGAATTTTTGACGAAATACGCTTAGTAAATGTACCAATAAAATATATACCTTTCAAAGTTGAGCTTCATTCGAGTAATTTTTGCTCGAAACTTTTCGACGTATCTATTGAAATGAAGTGGTGGGGGATGGTTAAATGTTTTTTCAAATAAACAGCTGTGACTCCTGAACGACTGAACGGAGTTCAACAAATTTGGTATCGTTGGAAAGAGCATTTCATTGGTCTACCAAATTCATCTTATTTGTAATGTCTGTTTTTGACATAATAACAAAAAATTGCAAAATTGTCTGAAAAATCAAATGCAATTATATGACTTTTTTCCATGAAAATGTAGTGGAATGATACCTTAATAGGATTTTCTATTGGTAACTTTGGTTGTAACATTTTTCAACGCAAGTCTCTTAGACGAATAGTTTCCGAGATACTGCACTTTGCATTCTTATCTGGCCACCCTGTACAATTCCCTTTTACTTCTGAGGAAATGTACATGAGATTATAGGAAAAACAAAATGGTTCGAAGATGTTCCACCCTGTTGATGACACCAGAGAATCTCCTTCGTAATTAATGTTTTCAATTCTGTAGGGGCTGATACCCAAAAGCTAGGGTCAGTCTGTTTCTACTTTCCAGCCTGAAGATGCTTTTTATTTAGTCCAGGGTAGCTTACAGTCCGAACAAAGGTTTGTTCTGCATTTTCCAGGTAGAACTAGAAGGAATCACTGGGGGCATCCGATTCAGTGAGGAAGGGAGAAGACAGAACTACACCCTGCAGGTGGTTGAAATGACAGTTACCAGTGCGATGGTGCAAGTTGCCGAATGGAATGATGAGACTGGATTGACTCCTGTCGCTGCGAAATACGTGAGACCGAAAGCAAATGCCTACATAGAGAAGAACAAGACTTATATAGTAACAACGATAGTAGTGAGTATAATTCTTGATGAACATGTTAGCTTACTGATGTTTTCATCCAGTAATTCATGAAGAATAACGAGATTTCATGCGGAATTCTTCTTCCATCAACTTTGAATCTTCAATCTCTGACACGAATCATCATTTTATTCAGGAAGAGCCATACATCATGATGAAAACACCAGAACCCGGAGAAATTCTCAATGGAAATGATCGTTTCGAAGGATACTGCAAGGATCTAGCTAACTTGTTAGCTAAAAGACTTGGCATCAACTGTAAGTGAAATATGACTGAAATGAATGGGATCTTCAGTAATGGACTTATTGAATGCTTCAATTCCGATTCAATTTTCCAGTTTTTCTATAATATTTTCTAATTCCCTTGATACTTTGAAATATGATAAATCTAGTTGGTAGTATTATGCTCCTTGACGTCTAATTTGTCGAATACTCTGAAGATTCTCTTGGAAATCTGACTCATTTCATCTTATCACTATTGGCCAAAATCTGGGTCTGAAATAATACAGAGCGCGTCCAAAGTCCTTTCCCTCCAACTAATTCTTGAACCACCTGGTATATCGCAATGAAATTTGGAGGGCTCGAATAGGTGATGGAAAGCTATTTTCTCAAATAATAGTGACATCTAAAAACTTCATAATGACAGCTGAGCGAAATGTCACTTTTCAAACGTTAATATTTGAAAATCAATTAAATTCAGGAGTAAAGTGTATGAGAGAAAAATGTTGAGAATTATGAGCATATTTCGAAAATGGAATAATATACAGGGTGTTTTATTTGAAAAAGTAATCCAAGATAGTGCTCAGACGCCATTTCGAAGCTTGCAGATGTCATTATTATCTGAAAAAGTGGGTTTTCACCTTCTTTTCGAGCCCTCCAAATTTTGTTCAGATATACCATGTGGTTCAATAATTAGTAGGGGGTAACGGATTCTAGACGTGCACTGTGTATAATATTGCAGAAAAACTGATGTTTAATTGATCTATTCATTGGATATTGAAGGATGAAGGAAAAAATACGTATTTATTTACTCAATTATCAAATCAAAGATATGTATAAATTTAAGTTACTTTTGCTTAGAAAATTTCAACAAGATTATATGAACATAATCTGTATCGATTTTCATGCAATGCCCAATTCCTGATAATCTTTTCATTAAATTCTAGTTGAATTACGAATCGTGAAAGATGGTCAATATGGTGCAGAAAACCACGAAGTGAAAGGTGGATGGGATGGTATGGTTGGAGAGCTAGTTCGGCAGGTAAAATTCATTTATCAAACTTCAAGAAGGAATTTTTTAATTGATAAATAATATTATCCTTTCCATTTTCACCAGCAAAATTTTTTCATCATCATTAATCCCTGTTCATATCACGAAATTCAGTCCATAATTGGTGATAATCAAAATGATTGAATTCTCAAATTACTAATGCGTGTGATATAAATCTGAATCAGTAAAGGGGATGGTCAACGTAATTCATGCTCATCAATACTAGGTTAGATTTGGGCTTTCGATTAACACCACCGTTGACATCCTCATTTATAATTTATCAATTGCGTGTGGATAATGAGTGTGGTAACTTTGATGAATTCTTCCTTGATCATTAACACCGCGAAGGGTCGATTACCAAACGTACCTATTTTATTAGGAATTATATGTCGATGTCGGGTGGGTCATTATTGTATGACCACTAACAATCTTGTTGGTTTATACAGCCCCGTTAAGCCAACCATGTGGTTTTAATTCACATAATATGAGTATTATTATTATAGTAGGGACTATCAGAAAGAGCCTTTTTGTAATTTTTTGAAATCGGTTGAGCTCTAGCTGTCTTAAAGATTGAAGAAATCACAAGTCTGCAGGAAAGTGTATTGTTACGATATTTCTACTTGGGTTCGTGAATTCAAAACACTCATTACAAAACTGAACAATTTATTTCACTGAACACTCAAAATACAACTCAATAAACATTCGCTTTAGAAATCTCAATGTTCACAATGCTAGCTTTCTTTCTAATCTAACTGTCCGTTCCGATCCGTTCCTTTTATATAGCCACAAGTTATTCATTCTCGTAAAATCACCCAATATCCAGATATAACAGGAAATAACTAGAACTACAGCGATGAATCATCCGATAATTATTGGTACGCCGCACCGTGTCGGCGAGTGATTTTATCGCGAGGCCATAAATCACGGCCTAGAGGCGAGCTGCCGAGATAATGACTTGCTCGTAACACAAGAAAATGTATACAGGGTCACTCACGGTCGATGGTACCTTAGACGTTTACGGAGAACGGGACGTAGGATTATTCTGAAAATTTGGTTTATTGGGTAATCAGTTTTGTTCTATCGATCTAAAATACTTTCAGCGTTGCGGCGTTGCCGCTTCTATCAGAAAGTAGCAACAACTTTGTTATTTCAAATGGAACACCCTATATTTTATTTAATTTTTAGATTCTTCCTGAAGAGCTGATTTCGTCGATACATTATACTTGGGGTACCTATAGCGCGAAAGATTACAGAGATATTGGGTGTGAAAAATCGAGATTTTTCAAGTTTAGGAATTTTTTGTGTCGAAACTAATCATTTCTGATCAAAACGGCTTACATGTCCCTATCTCAACTTTCCATTTACCATCGATTGATATCTAATTGAAACAAATACGGGTGGTTCAAAATTTTGAGTTTTGCATCACCCTCTATTTGTTTCTATTAAATGTCAGTAGATAGTGAATGAAAAGTTAAGATAGGGACATCTAAGCCGTTTTGAGCAGAAATGATTAGTTTCGACACAAAAAATTCCTGAATTTGAAAAATCTCGATTTTTCACACCCTATATCTCTGTAATCTTTCGCGCTATAGGTACCCCAAGTATAATGTATCGACGAAATCAGCTCTTCAGGAAGAATCTAAAAATTAAATTAAATACAGGGTGTTCCAACGCCGCAATGCTGAAAGTATTTTAGATCGATAGAACAAAACTGATTACCCAATAAACCAAATTTTCAGAATAATCCTACGTCCCGTTCTCCGTAAACGTCTAAGTTACCATCGACCGTATATCCACCGTATATCCACGAGAATAACAATTTTTTTCGGCAACCGTCCGGAAAGTACGTACTTTCCAGACGATTTTTTTTTGAGAAAGTGGCATTTTTCCGGCCTAGTCCGGGAAGTACGTACTTCCCGGACTAGGCCGGGAAGAATCACATCGTTGTGTTGTCATTGTAAATGAATGATGTTGTGAATGAAAATCTTGGTAGTATGGTTTTGATAAATGTAGTTGATCATTACCATAGCAGCAAAATAACGACTGACAGCTATCTGACATAAAATTAGCTAACATTTCAATTTTTGAAAGAAATGTGTTTCTTTGATTTGCTATTCTACACGGTTGCCGAAAAAATTGTGTACGCAACACGCCCGAAAACAGTTTTTTTGGACTCGCAGATTTCCAGGACTCGCTACGCTCGTCCTAGAATTTTGTCCACTCATCCAAAAAAACAGTATTTTCCGGACTTGTTACGTAAATTACTATTATGCATATATCTGTTATCAATTTAATCCGGTTCCATCAGCCTCCTGAACCAATTCTCGCGATAATTAATTCGAGCTAGCAGCCCATGAAAATTGATTGGACTATCGGGTTAACACACAGTTTGACGTGCCGTAATCAGTGGATCCGGGATCCGGAGTATTTATGAAATCAATATCAGTTTGACATGAGATAAACTACCTACAATTACATCAGAGAGTTATGATTTATTTATTAGTCTAGGAAATCAGGAATATACGGAACATTAATAACCTGACACAAATGATGCCTGATTATGTTTATCTTCATCTAGCAGTGTATTCAGATAATTTCCATATAATTGCGAAGTACAACGTTATCTAGACCAACATTCCAAGTACATGTTCTTCTCTATAGGAAGCTGATATGGCTATAGCTCCGATGACCATTACCTCGGAGAGAGAACGAGTCATCGATTTCAGTAAACCATTCATGTCTCTCGGTATATCCATAATGATAAAGAAACCGATGAAACAAAAACCGGGAGTCTTCAGTTTCCTCAATCCACTATCGAAGGAAATTTGGGTCAGCGTTCTCTTCGCGTATGTCGGAGTCAGCATCGTTCTGTTCGTAGTATCCAGGTTTTCTCCATACGAGTGGAGGTTGCTGCATCTTACTGGTGATCCTAGGTGAGGTATTGGTACCACCCAAAGTCAGCTAAATGGAAAAAATCTAGTCTTCCGTGCACTATACTATCTGCCCAATCAGCGAAAATCGCCTACAGTGATCTTCCAATCAAAATTAATAACACTTAAGCAGCGCCGCTTCCTATGAACTATTTTAGTATTTCTATCTCTGTTTTGGACCTAACCTAGGATATTGGATGATATTCTGATATAGTGAATTTTGAATGAAATGGACGCGCAAAAGTCATGCAAAAGTCATCGTGAAGTCGTGAATTTATATTAATCATTTTTGTAAAAGCATCTGGCCTGGCCAAATGAACATACCTAATTTGGGTATTCTGTGATATAGTGATGAATAATGAATACAATGTTAACCCCTAGTCGAAACTTACGAATTACATGAGACGATTTCAATCGCACAATTTAAACTGGAAGCACTGGGACATCTAGAGCAACACTCGAGAATTCAGTTCACTACCAAATACACTAAAATTTTGGACTTACCTCGAAAAGTTGTAGGCACACAGCTCTTTTTGAGGAATTTCAGTATCAAAATGGTTAGCACTATTCAGAAATCTCTAGACATTCTGAAGCTAGAATGAATCAATTTATATTACCTACCACAAAGCTTCTTCATGCAAACTATAGGTACCTATTAGTATATTTTCTTGCCCATCATATGCTTTCCAAAATTGAAGTCACTGGCGAATTCATGAAATCCTATCACTTTTTATTGTTCAGTTTTAATTTTAGCGCAAAGTCGTGGCGTGGATGCATTTTCGCGGAAATGAAAAAGTATTTGAAGGAATGTGACATTTACATGACTGACATGTGCACCCAAACCTACAAAATATGTGAAAAATCAAAAAATGGCATAAAATGCGTTATTCACTTGTTATACCACTCAAGCAGCGCCCTCAAACAATCATACACTGAACTTGGCCATTGAACAGACATTATAGTGCACGGAAGACTAGATTTTTTCCATTTAGCTGACTTTGGTACCACCAACGATCTGATAATATACTAGTAGATGCGCTCTTCCCTCAACGTGCTTGCAGAGCATTGACTCCAACATTTAAGGGAGAAAGGGTATATGAGTTATACGTCATGAGCAACTGAAGAGGGCATGAGTTTTATCACGTGATGTAGGGTAAAAAGCATTGATTTTAAGATTACGTTATACGAGAGAGATTGTTTTCTCAAAATTTCAAATTATTATGAGATTCTTATTGAAAATAACTTTGACTACTATGTGCTATCCAGTTTGTAAGATATAAGTTTTAGTTGTCACTTTTGTGATAAATTTTTTCCATGATAGCGAAATTCGAGGATGAAACTTTCAAATGATATCAATTTTGCCTCAATTCATGAATCTCCAGCTGTGAGAGACCATCTGAAAGCAGGTAAGATAGTTTTTGGAGCATATTCTTCGAAAATTTGAAAAAAGTTCAGATTATCAAACGTATCTTTTATACAAAGCTATTCAAATTCTTTTCTATACATGGGGATCTCGTAAACGATAAGAGATAGAGTATCGGTTAAATTGTGGCAAAGTTGCGTATTTTAGAGACCTATTCATGATGTGAACAAATCGAATTTAGAAAAATACAGGTCCCTATTTAAAAATTCGAAGATCGTTTACGAGATCCCCATGTACAGAAACGAATTTGAATAGCCCGGTATATACCAAAATAAAGTTCGAACTTAATTTATCTTTGTTCTGAAATAAGATTATAGGTACAGTTTCAAGTATATATATCTCAGTGAACCAAAATAATGATATACACTACATCTCTCATAATACCTTCAAAGACAACCAATTATTGTCAGTTCAGTTCAATTGAAAAACCTTCAAAATTTCAGGAAAGTATCACAAATGGACGAGAAGTAGCAATGTAAAATGAAATGAGAAATCGAAAAACCAGCAGATAATATATTTTTGTACAGTTAATTCTGGATGATAATTCAATCATTCATTCTGAAGTGGTTTGTCACATCAACGTGAGTGTTCATGGCTTTCCTTATATCAACAAGTTCAATTTCACTTATTTGAGTAAGTAAATATCATTACCAGAGAAGATGTATCATAATTAATTATTGATCATTTTTCATCTAAATTATGTATTGAAAGTGTAAACCTTCTACCAAGTGATATTTTGGCTTGGGATAATGTACTTTCCATAAAAATATTATGATTGTTTGAGGCAATTTCGTGGAAAATATTTATACTATATCAATAATGTCTTATTTCTGTCATATCTTGACTGATATTCAATATACTCCACTACTTGTAGAAGGGCCACAGAGAGAAAACAATTTTTCGAAAATATTTTTTTTCGAAAACAATTTTTCGAAAGTTTTTTTTTTCGAAAACATTTATTTCGAGAAACTGTTTTTTCGAAGACAACCAATCTACCTACTTACCTATCCATCTAACCAATAGACTACCAACATTATTTACGTGCGTCAATATGTGCTCCAAATTTGGAATGAGAAACCCTGTCGTATATATAGGCTCAGATTATGGGTGTATGAAAAATTATTTTTCGAAAAAATGTTTTTGGAAAATGAGTAAATTCGAAAAATTGTTTTTCGAAACGAATTCCGCGACCCATAATAACACTACAGCACAGAATGTTTCGCCCTACATCAGCTGATCCCGATCATTGGTGTCTCACTCTCGTGTTGGAGTCAATTCCTCTCTCTCTCTCTTGACGCTATCTAGTATAAAACCAGATCATAAAGCCCAGTTTATTCCTAGGCGATTTCGCGTTGGCGATGCTGTGACCTTGAAATTAAACAATAGCGATTGGCTGCGATTGTTCTTCCTATTCAAACTGACCAATAACAACAGCGCATTTTTCACCGCTAGTATCGCCAAAGCCAAAATCGCTTAGCAATAAACTGTGCCTAAACCCACCTGTTCTTTGCGACTATCACGACAACACCCTATTTCTCCTCCCTCCTAGAGATCATCAGCCGGTCCACAACACCAACCACAGCGGCACCATGGCCAACGACTTCACCATGATGAACTCGCTGTGGTTCGCTCTGGGCGCCTTCATGCAGCAGGGCGGAGAGCTGTCCCCCAGGTCGGTTTCCGGGCGCATCGTCGGTGCTTGCTGGTGGTTCTTCACGCTCATCCTCATCTCCAGCTACACAGCCAACCTGGCAGCCTTCTTGACCGTCGAGAGGATGGTGGCACCCATCAACTCACCGGAAGACCTGGCCTCGCAGACAGAGGTCGAGTACGGGACGCTGTACCATGGAGCCACGTGGGATTTCTTCCGGGTGAGTTCCGGGATAATTAAGTTCCTGGAACCCCCTCGTGAGCATTTTTGTTTCTAGAGGTCCCAAATCACGCTGTACTCCAAGATGTGGGAGTTCATGAATTCGAGGAAGCACGTGTTTGTTAAGACTTACGACGAGGGGATCAAGAAAGTCAGGACGTCCAAAGGCAAGTTTGCTCTTCTGATAGAATCACCTAAGAATGACTACATCAATGAGCGAGAACCTTGCGACACCATGAAGGTTGGACAGAACTTGGACGCCAAGGGATTTGGAATAGCCACTCCACTAGGATCCCCTTTGAGGTAGGTATTGTTTTATCAAGTTATAAACGGGAGTATGAAAACACAATTTACCCAACGAGTATTTTGTATTACTTTCTTAATACCCACAAAACCCCGAGTCCCACCACCTGGTCCTAACCTAACCCCTAGAGTATCTGTTAGTCTCTGACCACTAATCTTTGACCTAACCTCGCATACATAGTTCGCTCCCAGAATACCTAGCTGCCAACTTCACTTTATAAGATAGCCCATAGGCGCGCTAATACAACATCTTTCCTTTTTTATAAATGTTTTTTTTTTCATTACATTTTCCTTAACCTATGTAACAACATAATCAGCTAGCCACTTAGGTTTATCTCTATTTCGTTCTGGTCTATTGATAAGCTCACTTTCCGGTTTTTGTTTGACTACCGGACTACTTTCACTCACACCCGCACTTCCTACTCCAGACTCATTTGAGTACTCACAAAAATCATCAACTTTATCATCTGAGTCTATACTGTCTACATTGGGCCTCGGTTTTGGTAATATTGTTTGGGTCTGATTGCATATAGAATCGAACTGTGCATATGGTGCTAATACCAAAAACCAACGATTACGTCGAAAATTACCCCTAGTTGTTTCAACAAGATAAGATCGGGGTTCTTCCAATTTTTTAACCACTTTCCCGTAACATCGCAGATCAGTGATCCAAACACTATCGCCAGACGAAAGCTCTGACAATTCTTTAGCATTGTGCCTTTTATCATAATCATTTTTAAGCCTATGTTTCCTTTTTTCCTCAGTCTCAATTGAAGATTGGGTATTAACCAGTTCGTCTAATTTACTTGGCAAAATAGGTAAAGTTGTTCTTAATTTTCGCGACATCAACAATTCTGCTGGACTAAACCCATTCGGCAATGGAGTAGCTCTGTAAGACAGTAAAGCCATAGATAGGTCCCTATTTTTTTTTATTAAACTTTTTGCAACTTTAACCGCGGCTTCCGCCTCCCCATTAGACTGAGCAAAATGAGGACTTGATGTGACATGTTCAAAATTCCACTCACGTGCAAAATTCCTAAATTCCGCCTGAAATTGCGGACCGTTATCAGTTCTGACAATATCTGGTATACCAAACCGTGCAAAGACGTCCTGGGCCTTGAAAATTATCACTTTTTGTGTCATTTCATTCAAAGGAATTACTTCAAAATATCTTGAAAAATAATCGGTTATAATCAGGTACCACCTATCGTAACACTTAAATAAATCCATTGCTACTTTTTGCCATGCTCGTATAGCAGACTCATCTTTTAAAAATGGTTCCCTTATATTAAGTCTTTCCTCGATACAATTAGGACAATTACGGATCATATTCTCCAGTTGGGTAGATAGCCCCACCCACCAGACTGACATTTTTGCTCTCTCTCTACATTTAGAGATACCTTGATGTCCCAAATGCAAAAAATCCAAAACTTGTTTCTGCAACGTAGGAGGAATTATAATTCGAGTTCCTTTGAGTAAAAAATTTTCATTCACGGATATTTCATTTCGGTATTGATAATATGAACTCAATTCAGTGCATAAATTCTGTTTATCAGGCCAACGTGTTGTAGCATATTCAATCAACTTTCTACAAACTAAGTCTTTGTTCTGTTCTTCTGAAATTTTACACAAAAAAGCATCTTTGATCGGAAGATGTTTTACAATCATTGAAACATGGGCCTCAACTTCATTTTCTAATTCCTGGGGCCCGGTGAACTTCAAAGGATTTCTGCTCAATGCATCCGCAATTACTAAATCTTTTCCTGGAGTATATATTACCTCGTATGTGTATCTCATCAAACGAATTCTAAACCGTTGAAGCCTCGGTGTCAGTTCATCTAAATGTTTACTACTTAATATCTGAATTAATGGTTTATGGTCGGTTTCCAAAAATATTTTCGGAAGCCCCAGAACATATTCCTTAAACTTTTCGCATGCCCAAGTCAAACCTAAACACTCTTTCTCTATTTGCGCATAACGAACCTCGGCTGCTGTCAAAGTTCTTGACGCATACGCCACCACCTCTCGCTTTCCGCTTTCCTCCTCTTGCAATAAGGTAGCCCCTAGGCCATAAGATGACGCATCCGCACTAACGACAATTTTCTTATTCTGGTCGTAATAAGAAAGACAAGGTGCCTTCTCTAATAAAGATATAATCTTTTTGAATGCTTCTTGCTGCGAATGACCCCATACAAACATTACATTATTTTTCAGTAATTCATTAAGAGGATTCAATATTTCTGATTTATTTGGTATGAACCTAGCTGTAAAGTTGACCATACCCAACCACTGCATCAACTCTTTTTTGTTGCTGGGCTCAGGAAAATTTGAAATAGCCTCGATTCTACTCTGATCAATCTCTATTCCGTTACCAGAAATAACATGCCCCAAGAAATGTATTTTCGTAATCCCAAATTGACATTTGTTCTTGTTAAGTGTGAGTCCCTCACCTTCTAACCTACGTAAAACCTCTCGCAATATTTTATCGTGTTCTTCCATGGTCGGGGCATGAACCAAAATATCGTCAATATGCATAACTACCCCTTTCATCTCTGACAATATTTTTGAGAATTTTATGCTAAAATATTCGGGTGCGCATGAAATTCCAAATGGTAATCGTGTAAATTTATATTTCCCAAAGGGAGTTATGAAAGTTGTTAAATTTTGACATTCTTTTTTGATTTTGATTTGATAAAATCCGGAATTCGCGTCTAATTTTGAATAGTATTTAGAACCTTTGAGTTTACTTAGGGTTGTCTCCACCTTGGGAATTGGAAAATGTGACCTCAAAACGCTTTTATTTAATTTGGTGTAATCACCGCATAACCTTATCCCATCACCCTTAGGTACCACTACAATGGGTGAAACCCAAGTTGTTGGCTCTTCCACCGGTACTATTATCCCTAGACTTTCCAGTCTTTTTATTTCTGCTTGAAGTTTTCCTAACAAGGGTAAAGGTACTACCCTAGGCGCAGCCTGTACAAAAGGTACAGCACCATCCCGTATTTTTAATTCAATTTCTTCCCGGAATTCCCCCATGTTGCCAAACAAGCTTGGATACTCGGTGAGTGCAGCTATTTTCGTTTTTTCTACATTCAAATTTCCCGCGAATTTCAAAATATTCAAGTGTACGATTCCTGACCTTCCCAATATAGGTGTTTGCAAATTCTTCAAAATGAATACATCTATAAAACATTTTCCTGCTTTATAGGATATTTCCAATTTCAATTGACCTTGCACACTCAACCTTTTACCATCCGGTCCTGATATCACGTCACTTGCAGGTTGAAGCCTGTTTGATAGACTTTTAGGTAAAATTTTCTCTGGTATACACGTGACATCAGCTCCGGAATCGATCAAAAATTTTATTTTATTTTCGAAACCTTCTACATCTAACCAGCAAAACCACTGTGAAATATCTGTTAGAATTTTTTGATTTGAACCTATCATAAGCCCTAAAAAATGTTCCGGTAGCTCCTTTTCTTGGTCAGCTTGAAACCCGCTATCTTGCTCAATAGCCTTAACTGATTTATTTCTGCAAACCTTCTGCCAATGTCCAACCTTGGTGCACTGAGAACACTTTGTATTCTTGGCTGGACATTTATCCCGTGTATGGTACTCTTTACCGCAAAAATAGCATGTTGCCTCCTTATGATGTTTTCTGAACTGTTTTCCTGTGGACTGATTGTTTTTGCTGCAACCGATGGCCATCACTTCTGCACCTGACCCACAGCGTAAAACGGCACCTTGTTGAGAAAGCATTTCAGACTGCCTTGCAGCTGTGACAGCATCCTCAAGATTTAGATTTGACTGAAGTTGAAGTCGTTCACTGGTTTTTCTATCCTGCATCCCCACGACTATACGATCTCTGATGAGCTCATTCCGCAAGTTACCATATTCACAGAATTCAGACAGGACATGCAATGCAGTTATAAAACTGTCTACTGACTCACCTGGCTGTTGTATACGAGTGTTGAATTTATACCTTTCAAATATAATATTTCTTTTTGGGAAGAAATGATCGTCGAACGCTTTCAACGCCTCTGCATAAGTATTAGGTTTCTGTGCCCATTGCAAACTGATTTGTTCACTTTCTTCACCCATCACATACATCAAAATATCAATTCTCTCAGTGTCTGTTTTATGCTTGAGACCCGAGACCGCCAAATATCTCTCAAACCTCTTCTTCCACTGTGGCCATCCCGCAGGTACCGAAAAACTGAATTTTTCTGGAGGTTGTACATTTAACTGCAAGGAATAACTTCCTGTCGACCCGCCACTCTTGTTTCCTTGCATCTCCGTTGAATTCGACAAATACTTTGGCTCGAGATTCTTGAGATGTTTGTTTATCTGCAACTACTGCTGCTCTAGCGAGCTCGGCCCCCGCTATAAGTTAACCTCGATTTCTCGATAGCGACACCTTTGTAAACTGTATTTACTTCGGTTTCACCGCTGCCACCATGTTTTATCAAGTTATAAACGGGAGTATGAAAACACAATTTACCCAACGAGTATTTTGTATTACTTTCTTAATACCCACAAAACCCCGAGTCCCACCACCTGGTCCTAACCTAACCCCTAGAGTATCTGTTAGTCTCTGACCACTAATCTTTGACCTAACCTCGCATACATAGTTCGCTCCCAGAATACCTAGCTGCCAACTTCACTTTATAAGATAGCCCATAGGCGCGCTAATACAACAGGTATCAGAAGCTCATGCAGTCTTAGTTTATCCTCTCTTAGTAACCGTGACCTCCTAGTCAATCTGAAGCAATTCCTCAAATGTCTGTCTGTTGAACATAACATCACTTAACAATTCTTCTATTCTGAGGATCACAAAGGTCTGTAGTTGAATTTTGGTCCTAGGGCATCCGTATCTGCCCCTGCTTCCGGTCTATGTCTGATTCATACTTTATGTTTCGCTCTTTTTACATCCGTCCATGTTCTCTATGTTTGAGTCCATTTTTTTTTCAGAGACACCATCAATCTGGCTGTTCTCAGCCTGAAAGAAAATGGCGACCTCACCAAACTGAAGAATAAATGGTGGTATGATCGGACAGAATGTCTAAGAGACAAGCAGGTGAGTTGAGATGATAATACTATTTTATTAATTCTATAGGAGTATATAAGTATACTAATGATAAAAATAAGCATAGATCTATTATGCTTACGCTAGAACCGGCATCATGTACTATTTGTTTGGTATTACGGCGCGTTCACATGCTGGCTTTTCGCGTTTTGGCTTATGGAGTATTGTGATTCTATTGGCCGATCTTTGTGAGCGCGCATCAAGGTCATCCGACAAAAAGTCGATTAGGTTCCGACTTTTGCTCAAAAGAAGCTCCGATTTTCATGGTTTTCACTTTTCAGCTCAAAATCACCGTCTTTATTATAAATTAATGCGCATCAATGTTTCATTCAAGTTTTCCGCGATAGGCGAAAGCTATCATCTAAACGCGCCGTTAGGGGATGGTTAGATGGTTAGAGGGGTCAGAAAGAAAGTAAATTCAAATATGAAATGGCGTATTTCAATGGTGTCAGAAAGACATTGGGTTGAATATGTTGAAAATGTCAAAGTTATCATGAATTAATGAATTAAAAGCTCACATAAAAACGATAAATTTTATAATGAGTAGACGATATCGGGTAGAAGAAGAAAAGGCTAAGCAACTAACACAAGATCTCCAAGAAGAAGACGACAAATTGAAATTACAAAAAGAACGCATTTTCGGACCTCTCATATGGAGAAGGCTGACCAGTGGTATCAAAATACAGGACCTCAAATCCAACTATCATAATGATGTCATCGACATGATAATGGAAGAATATATTCACGAAGACGTTGTGTTCAAAAATACCAAATTCCTGGATGACCCAGATTCCGTTCTATCATTTCGTGAAAAGCTATTGTGTAGTATGAAGGATAACTCTTCCATCATCGCCATAGATGAGTCCAACGAAGAAATAGCAGGAGTGCTGATATTGAAGGCGATGAAGAAGTGTGACTATGGAAGAATATTCAGTAGAGTTCAACTCAGCGATGGTAGGGTATATCAAAGTATCCTCGAGTTTTTCAATTACCTGAATCGCAAGGTAGATGTCTATAACCATTTTCAGTGTGAAATATTCCTCAGATACTATTTGATTTGCGTCAAGCCAGAGTACAGAAGGAAATCTCTTGGGTTTCAACTAATGCATACAGGTGAGTGATTTTTCACGCACCCTCTTATCATGACGATCTTTCAATGAAATTCTTATGTTCCTTTCAGGTCTGGACATCGCAAGACATCTGAGGATACCGATAGTTATGGGATTGTTCGACTGTTACAAGCTCCAAAAAATTGCTAAGAGGCTGGGGATGCAAACTATTTTCGAAATAAATTACGTGTCCTGGCAGGATAAAGCTGGGGAGCTAGTGTTTTGCGATATCGGGGCAGGTAATTACACCTGTGCCCTTATGGCAGGTGAGGTACCTCCAGCGCCTGACCCTGAACCTGTTCAAAAATCCGCAGATGGTTCAACTTCCAAGACCAAGCTCACACGAGCTGAGAAGAGGAAAGCAGCACAAAAAGAAAAGAAGAACAATTGATAACATTGTATCATTATACGCTGATGACCAATACTAAATATTATTTATTTCTGACAGTGACATTATAAGCTTATATCGTCATAGTTACGATATCTATAATGAGGGTCATAACTCCCTTGGGATATTAAGGTTCAAAAACTCCCTCTTACCTTTTACAGGTGAAAATGATACAAGAAATGCTTATAAACGTTTATATGTAATGAAAACATATGAAGACATATTTTCCTTATTCACGTCATTACAAATAATAAATGTACAATTTTCAAATGTTCCCTGAAAATTACTTCCGCCGCTGGAAACAATTTCTTCTTTTTTATGGGTGGTGCTGTTGCTGTTCACTACAGTCGAGGTGCCTGCCTCTTCTGATGGCAAAGTAGACAGCATACGCGCCGTTTTATTTCTCAATTCAATACTGTCCTCCAGATACCCCTCTGCCACCGTGGAACTTCTCCAACCTCAGTGTCTTTTTAAGTTTGTCATAGTTGCTCCTGCATTGGCTAGGGCAGTAGCAGAAGTGCGACGAAGGCAATGTCCCGTATAGGTTAGTGGGTTTGGCAATCCTAAATACATTGCGATTTTGCTGGGAATTTTGCCAAACATATTCTTTCCAATTGGCTGAGTTGTACATTTATTTTGTCGGAAGATCAAAAAAAATCGTTTTGTACCTTCAGGACGCAAGGACATATAAAGTCTCAATAAAGGCAAAGCAGAGAACTCTTTTTCATCCACAACTGTAAATTTCTTCGATACACCAGTTTTACTTTCCGGTACGTTCACTACCATAACAGTATCCCGGTCCTCTATATCTGCTATACTTATATTTAGAAGTTCCTGAGTTCTGCATCCTCCAAAATAACCTATAATTAGAACAACCTATAACAAATAAAACGAAATAAACAAACGAAAAAGAAAATTATGAGAAAAAAATTACCTTATGCAATAAATGAATTTCATTAGGGTCGTCCTTCAGAAATTTGATGACATCTTTAGGAGATAAGACAGCAGACTTTTTCGGCTTATACCCCTTACTTTTCCGTTTCAAAAAAGCCTCTAGTTCGTTGAACTTGGTGATATTTCTTTTCTCATATATGGTCACCATCGATTTGAGCATTGACCATTTAGTCCATAACGAATTTGGGCTAAACGTTTCTGACTGCAACGAATAAATACAATTATTACCAAATCTACCAGAAAATACTGAAAATACTTTACCAGTTCTTGAAAATATGCCAGAAAGACAGTTTCGTTGGCATCTTTTGACATAACATTTCTCTGTGTCAGCCACTTCAGATATTAGTTGTATTCTTTTTGATATAGGGCTTCACTTTTCGATGGAAGTAATGATTGTCTTGCTTTTTCCGCTTTTTTTATAATATCCTCCATTATATCAGAAAAAGATCGTCGATTTGTGGTAAAAAATAAACACGTTTTTAACGGAAAAACATTGATTGATAAAGAAAGTTTGCTTATAAACATGTAACATAGCGACAACCTAGCAACAACCAACAATGCTACAATCAACGCTACCTAATTCGAATATACCAGAAAGGTTATGAATTTAAACATTTATTGCGTTCTAAATATGGACATATTGTTATGAAAATCGGTCAAAAATAAAATTATCTATGTACCACGGGAATTATAGAGCCTTAATAACCTCTGGCAATTGCTGTCCCTCGGGCCAGAGGCCCTCGGGACGCAAACTTTGCCATCGGTAATTAAGGCCCTCATAATTCCCTTAATAATAATAACTATTAGCCTCCATGTAGATTTCTTCCATTGATGTGCTCCAAAAATCTTGGTAGCCGTAGTAATAGACCCACACTGTTCGTTGATTGAAAATAGTTGAACTCAATTTATATAACTGAACATCAGCTGCCTTTTGACAAACAATTTTTTTTGTTGGATTGGGCTTGTGGTTGTTATCATTTTGTTTTGTAAAATGAATATTTTATCAAGCTTTCATTGGTTCTGAGTCGAACACGAAGAGTTCCCTGTTCACTACGATTAAAAATAATTGTTGATTAAACTGGTTGATCCGACATGAATCTGCTCTGCATTCCAGTTGAAGTTTCTTTGTTAAGTCCCCTACTAAATCGATGTTATTTTTCGACTATCTTATACCCTCATCTCATTAAGATGTTTGAACGTAATGTGTGTGGATAAAGTTTGAAATCCAAAGCAAAAAAAAAGATGTTTGAACTGAATGAGATTTGAGGAATAAAAATGATTGATACAACTGATTCTTGAAAAATTGAGTTCCCAAATTCCAATATTGAATTTTGCTGATGAAACTTACAGCGTGGGTAAGTTTTGGTAGGTTGAGCATCTGTTTTCAGAACACATTTCAAACATTTTCTTATATTTTCGAATTTTTATCCGTCATAGTTTTTCTCTTCATATTCTGATCAAGTTCCGATTACAACGTTCTTTCGAATTGCATTTATGTGGATTATGTTTTCATAAATACACTTATTTTCTTTATTTCATGATATTTCATCGTCCCATCCTTTATAGCCTGATTATGTTTCCAGGAGATCGGATGCAGATTTATCACATGGGAGTTTCTAATTTTAGGCATTGATTTATTTCCCCTAACAGACTTTCATGCATGGTTGGACTGATTAGTTATTTGACGCCAATATTGTCAATTTATGTTCGATATTGAGTGATTCAGAGATGTGAGCTCACCACCAGTTCTGCCTGATCAAATAAGAGATGATCATCTTCCTCTTCTGTTAAAAATAACTATTGAAAATGTGTTGAGAGCATCCATCGTGATTTTGAAAAAAAAATCGGAACACATTCCTTTTCTTGGTTCGTATCTTTCAAATTGTGGAATGAAATTATTGAAACACATTTTTGAAGCAATTGTGAGCATCACCTGAAATTTTTTATAGATCACTTTTGGATATACCTATACACCTATTCAATTCTGGCTTTCAATCCATCCAAAAATGTTCAATTTCCAACCTTCAAATAATCTTGGGACAACTGGATACCCGACAGAAAAGACGGAAACAATAAAAGTGAATTCGACGATTCTCACCTTTTGAATTCGTGACGCCTTTTTCTAGGTATCAAAATTATTTAGTATCACTCTGTTCCAGCACTATAAAGTTGGAACATCGTACTTCGTATTTGGCTTGAAAATCCATTGAGAATTCTAGTCACGATATAGCGCTACATTATTTTCGGCAATATAATCCTCGATGTGCCATAAAACCGAAGACATCACTATCGATTTTTCAAACTTCACAATCTTTTGTTTCTCGAACTAAGTACTTTCCTGGTCAGATTACTGTTCCAAAGTGCTACGTGGACAGCATACAATAGCGCACTGTGTTAGTTCGAAGTATCTGAGATCCAATATAACTCGAAAGAAAGAGTGATTGAACGATAGAGTAATGATTACCTATGCCATCTTGAACAAACTCTCAGTTGTTGAAATTATCTAAACTTATCAAAAAAATCAATACAATTTCGTTGCAGGACGCTTCTAGAAATGAACTATCTCTCAGCAATGTAGCAGGGATCTTTTACATCCTCATCGCTGGACTCTTCATAGCCATGGCTGTAGCTATCTTGGAGTTCTGCTATAAATCCCAGTCTGAGGCGAAGAGAGCTAAAATACCACTCGGAGATGCAATGAAGGCTAAAGCAAGGCTAACCATAGGTGTAGGAAGGGACTACGACAATGGAAGGGTGAGTTTCTCCAAGATTATCTACAACCTTGCATTCCTCGTTGTTTAACCAGTAGGTGGTGAGCTTGACCAAACTCATTTTCAACCGACCAATCAGAGAGCTTACAGCCACGTGTTGTTATTTGCTCATGCGCAGTTCTAATTGTCACACTCGATTCAAGTTACAACTCTAGAATTATTTTCAGGTGCTCACACTTTGTTTTGATTTCAAGAAACCAGTAGTACTGAGACGATTAGGTGGTGATCTCATCATTCTTATGTTTTGTTTATTTTCCTTGCAGACAGATTGTGGTCCTCGTCGTGTTACGATCAACACTAACGCGAATCAACATTACTCTCCACATCGAAACGAAGTCTTTTAATTACGGTATTTCACATTTTTACCCAGCACAATTTCTACACATTACACACACCTCACTTTGCACTGTAAGTACTCAAAAGGGCGATATGAAATTTTCTGAGGTCTTGCTATACGGAAACAATGAAGTCCCCATCATTGTAAATATCATTAGTCGAAACACAATATTTATCTTTATTTGCTGACGTGTTCTGAGACCTATAAACTTCGTTTTCTGTAGTAAAACCTCCAAACTGCATGAACGGAAATCTTTCATAGTGTTATGATTATCATGCACCCAAAAAGATCACAAACTTTCCAAATTTTGTCTGAGTTTATTATCCACATTTCTGCTGATGTTAAGTTTGCGAATAAATTGTGATTTATATTGTTTTAGAAACATAAACTGAGAAAGACTAATTGAAGCATAAACAGGCTGGCTATAATGAATTAACGGACTCTTTAGAGCAATAATTCTATAAATGATAGATTTTACGAAACTGTCATCATTCATTAGCGTATATATATCAGAGAGGGAAAATACACTATTGACCCATTCTATGCACCGTTTTCTAGTAAAGATACCTGATTCCGCAAGAAACATAATATCTAGTTATCATTTTGGAATTCTGGACATCTTTCAGTGGTATTTATTTAAAAATTTTGACACCCTGCCTTCAGTTTCTTGAGTATATGAAGCCGATTGAAGTGTCGGGATATTTATTTTCGTTGTCAATGTAACTTTTTGTTTCAGTACTACACTCCTGCCAACCAAATAGCTGGATCAACCGAACCAGAGCAACCCCATAGCAACACTCACACCCAAGTGTAAATGATTCCGAATTATCTGTACTGAATTCAAGTTCGATTCAGGTGTGGGAGAAGTTTGGTCGTACATTCGTGAAACTACGTCATTTAATTGTCTACTAAATCATCACTGATACTCGCACTCTACAGTGTACAGAATGGTTATTTTGGAAATTTCTAGTCAGACATGAATTATTGTGAAAAACTGTGTGACATGAAGGATTTTTCATTTTTTTTTTATATTTTTACTACATAATCCTTGTCCTGTCAAATTTTAGATGAGATCACGAGTTGTATATCTGGATATCTCAGCTTTTACGTTTGAATTGAGAACTTCTTTTTTTAATGAAGGAAAAATTAGATTCATTAGAATCAAATATCGAAAGCATTGTAAGGAGTGGAATTATATTCCTCGGAATTGGACTGGGATATTTCAATAAATCATGATTGAGATTGAATGGAATTCTAAGAAATATTGGAATGGAAGGCTCTACAATTATGAATCAGCTGAACAGCTCCAGATCAAATATTGCATAATATTTCAAATTCTCCGCTTCCTTATACATATAGCAACATCAGAATATCCATTCATAAATATGCATTCAATCAAAATGATTTGTATTGAATAATCAAAATGAAATTATCAAACATATCCATGACATTCCCTCTCTTCGTTGTTTTGACTGGACAAAACTCTTATAATAACAACTCGATACTGTTTTTATCCATACACATATACGTGTAATATTTTTACTTGAATGTTGTGAATGTTGAGAAAGTTTGTCAATTTAGTCTTTGACGGTATTATTAAACATTTGTTTGTTGTATTGTGCCTTCGTTTAATTCCCTTGGTAGAACCTGATTCCTCATCTGAATTGATTATTGATGATGCTGATATGATAACTACGCTAGATTATACTAGATCAGTCGTGAAAGGTAGAACACACGAGTGCGACCACTTGAAGATTCAGTCGATTTGAACTGATTTCTGAATGGTACACAAATTTCTACCTTCATTTCAAATACATCGAAATTCTCATTACCGATGAAATAGAGGAAAAACAAGAGAAATCATCGAACTGAAGTCGAATTGACTGAAATCAAGAAAATGCAATTAAACAATATTGGAGCCCTACTACCTATCACTACCAAGTAGTACCTATACCCGCTATAGTCATTTTTCTCAAAATTTTGATACACAAAAAAAATCAGTTTTGTTATTTGATAAGGAATAGTCATTATTATTTCCAATCTGAACATTCCTTGTTAAGTTATGGCTATAATAAACTTTTTTAACGTTATTGTGAAATCAATTTTTATTAGTTACGCAATAGGCAATAAATGATTTGGTATCGATATCTGTGCTATAAAAGGTTTCCACAAAATATTCTATTTCATTTAAAAATCGTTATTATTTTCAATTCGCATCGAGAACTGAATATATCACTATAGTAGTTTCCTATTATATAGAGATGATTTTTCTGAAACAATACGCTTCAGTAAGCTTTTTATTTTGCGTGACAGTTTCTGCAATTCCATGGGTGAAATCTGTAGGCCTAACATTAGAAGTGAGTAATCAAATCACCATTTCCAGTTGTATTTCAAAAGTGTCAATTGAATTTCAGAATAGTCACTTGTATTTCAGAAAACAGAGGTATATTGTGAACTCTATAGAAATTATGTAGTTGCTAACGAGATTGAGAGGAGTTAGTAGGTCAGAACATTGTTCCTATGTTGAACTATGTATAAAGTGAGCCAAATCAGAAATGTTGATAGAAAATTGATGGTTATTCATCTAACATAATATTCTCAAGAATGTATAGGTACCACTTCCGATTGTACCAGAAATGGACCGCCACTTCGTTATTTTGAAGTTAAAAATTTCGTATGCAGGTAGATTTTTCTTATTTCTGCACAGGATCTAATATTTTCTAATATCTATCAATTCCTACGTAAAAGAAGCCCGAATTCTGAAATACAAATGACGCTTTCTGAAATACATTTGATATTTTCTGATATACAAATGACGAATTCTGAAATTCAATTGACTATTCTGAAATAAATTCGACGCTTTCTGATATAGAACTGACTATTCTGAAATACAATTGATACTTTCTGATATTAATTTTACTAATCTGAAATACATTTGATGCTTTCTGAAATTAACCTGATGGTTTCTGGAATACAACTGGAAAAGGTGTAGCATACATTGATTCAGCTGTGGTAACAGCAACAGTGATATCCACGAAATACCCAAAATTATTCTCCCAAATCTGATACATTTCTTTGGTCATGTGATTTTTCGTTAGGCCAAACTTTGGAGACTGATATTGTTCTCAAATTTGATCTGTTCTTGATTCTTCCACAGCTACCGAAGATATACATAGCAAACCTCCTGGGGGGTTCACCATCTTCACAATCGAAAGATTTGATTCATCTAGGTAAGAAACATATCGAAAACTATATAGATCAAGATAATCAAGTAACAATAACGTTTCCGACCATATAAAAATAGTGGGCAGTTGTGTAACACATTCTGGAAAACTCAATTTTTGGAAGAACTTTTTTCGGGCATCTTCATAATTCAAATCTTTCTGAGTTTGATTCATCTTTTTGACGGTATGAATGATTGGTGGTTCCTTCATAGATTGAAGATATAATTCAGTAGTGGATAGGTATAAGAATAGGTAGATTGTGAAAACAGTAGGACCACTAGAAGACAGAATATTCATGTTTATCAATCGATCAAATCTTACAAGTAGTTTTCAAATGACACATGAATTCTTCACCTTTATTCTGAATGAGACGAAATATTCACTTGCTCTTGATGAGTTAGGAAAACATCAAGATAACTCATCTATGGGAAGAGAAACTCAATTCATCGCGGAAGAGCTGAAGAGTGAATTGGAAGAAATCAAGGAGATGCTGAACAGGTATGTAACTCACTGAATCGATATATGCTGTTGATTTTCTTATGTATACAAATATAAGTCAGAATTTGGTTGAGCAAGTTTAAAAATTCCTTCCCAAATAAAAATGAGATGATAAATTCTTCCGAAAGAATCACGAATATCATAGTATATTAGTTTCAGTACAGTTTGTAAACAGAGAGAAAAATTAATATAAAGGAAACTTTCAGTTTGTATGAATTCATCTAGACCTTTTTTTCATTGAAACAAACGCAGGCCATCGAATCCAAGAAACAAATTATTTTCCTGGCTTACTACATGTTATATCCTCGTAGCAATGATCTGATAGTATAAATCGTTTCCAGATTGAATAACAATAATCTACGACAAAAAGTAGAAGATATATATCTCACCAAAGTTGGTGTGCACAAACCAATAATCTCAGACTCTTCCATCAAAGTCGAGTATATGGAAAATAGAGAGAAGGACAAACCCATACCTCGAGATTGCTTGGAAGTACTCGAAAATGGTAAGTGAGATTCGGGCGGAAAAAATGAAAATACAGATACATTGAAAACAAGATCCGCTGATAAAGAGTATCGGAATAAATTTCATGATATTGGTTTAACTCAAATCAGTTTTCTCATTATTTTACAACCATCCGAGTGAAATGTCTACATCTCTCGTAGGTAATAACATATCTGGTGTATACCAGATCCAACCAGTCGAAGGCAAAGAACCATTCATGGTTCTGTGCGATATGGATATAAGAGGTGGAGGTTGGACACACATTCAAAAACGATTCGACGGATCAGTAGATTTCCTTCTTGGATGGAGAGAATACAAGTTAGGATTCGGAGATCTCCTTGGAGAATTCTGGACAGGTCTTGAACATATTCACTGGTTGACAAGTGAGTTTATTATGATATTCCCCTGATGGATTTTTTGGTACAATGATCAATCTCACCACTAATCTTTGTCAAAACGTTTTTCCCATCATATGCATCGCCTGAGAACGATCAATAGTCGACCTATTGAGCAGGGCTGCATTTTTTCGCATGGATCTTTGTTGTGATTTTCATTATCCCACAGACAACACACAGAACCAACTGCTGATAGAAATCGTCGACAGGGAAAACGTTTCTAGATACGCCGAGTATGATGCTTTTGGTATCGGTCCGGAATCAGATGGATATCAGTTAGACATCTTGTCTGGCTACAGAGGTGATGCTGTAGACTCTCTATCTCCTCAGCGTGGCATGAAATTCAGCACCATAGATTTCGATCAAGATAGGTCCGAAAGAGACTGTGCTGAATCGGAAAGTACGTCTATCCTCTTTGAAACAACTATTTTTAGGGATAAAATTTGAAGCTTCTCTCGTCGTACTCCAAAACATTTGTAATTTTTGTTGATATTTTCAGGTGGAGGTTGGTGGTTTGATAATTGCGGAACAAGCAATCTCAATGGAAAATTCATCAATATAGACAATATGGCCAAAGGAGTGCAATGGCATAATCCTGATAAAGGTGCAACTTATTCCTATGCAAAAGTTAGAATGCTTGTTAAACCTGTTCATTAATGATGAAAATGTGACCAAATGAATTATTCAAATCAAAATAAATCTAATATTCGAGATGTATACAAGCCGTTTCTTTTATCTCATCCATGTATTATGTCTGAACATTGCCATATTCTAAAACAAGGGAGATACAAAGATGATTAAATGGGAAAAAAGGTACCTAACTATTTTAGAGAGCATCACAATATCATTACAAATATCGATGAACCGTTGAAAATCGAATTCAGTAATTTATCACACATCATACACACAATATTCCTACTGCAATTTTATTATTCACATAAAAAAATCAAGTTTTTATTTTCGCCAAATAAACCATGTTTAATTGCAGTTGGGAAAATCGATCTATAAAAGTCATAAAAAAGTACCTACATGAAATTCAATAGATCAAAGGAGTTTATGATTGATTAATCAATCAATCAATCAATTCATTTATTGTTTAAGCAAAACATACAGTTTTATAAACAAGGAATTCGGCTATTCGGTGAAGTAAATATTAATATTAAATCAATCAAGATTAAAAATATTTTTTGATCAAAAAACATATATTTTGAAAAAGTTGTAATTTTCACTCGTAATCTCCCTAGCAGTAGAATTATTACCGATAATTTTTTCAAGGTCACGAATGTTTTTGTTGTTGATGGAAAATTATCCCGAGTCGAAGACGAGGGCAATTTTCTATCAACAAAAACATGAGTGAAACCGAGAAAAAATTATAGGGAATAAATTCTGGTGGCTGCGTGGGAGATTCGGTGAGAAAATTTCATAAATTGGAGTTGCTGTTAATATGACGAGAAGATAAACCCTATACGACCTATTTCTGCGTAGATACTGTAGATAGTAACTGATGTTAATTACTAATATTTCAGGATCATTCGAAACAGTAATCCGTTTTCAATCATCATCTCTATCACATGTCTACCCAGATTTTATTCTGAGTGACGTTTATCAATAAATATAAGGTGCTTTATTTTTGACAAAAAAATTATCACTTATCAATTCCGTCAATAGGAACAAAAAAATTATCACGGTAATCGCCAGTTGCTATAAGCAACGTATACAAAAAGGAGTCTTTTAATTGGTTGAAAATAAATTTTTGAAATTTTCACGGTAATCACCCGTTGCTATAAGCAACGTATACAAAAAGAAGCCTTCTCATTGGTTGAAAATAAATTTATGAAAATTTCAATTTTATTCTGGATGAATATCACAAATTTCTCATGAATCGAATTTCAAATCCAATTATTCCCTTACCCAATTTCTGTGTATTTCTTACGAATTTCTCAAAATCGCCGACATATCGGTGGTCACGTGGCATTTATCATGAAATAGACAAGAATCTCAATTTCAAAACACATTACGAAAAATTGATATCTAACCTTAATTCATTCTATTACTTGATCTATAATTTGAAGACTATTCTAACTCAAGATCAATTGATGAACTTTTACTATGCACAGGTGGAATCTCGTTTGAGATATGGAATTAACTTCTGAAGCAACTCCATACATTCTAGAAACACATTAATTGCATAAAAAAGAATTGTAAGGTGCTTAGCAGGAAAATCAAGACAAAACTCTTGCAGAAATCTTTTCAAAAAACTGAACATATTAACTGTGACTGGATTATTTATTTTTGAAATATGTTTGTTTGTTTATAGAAATAGGAAAGTAATACCGAAGAATTATAATATACATAACATCAATACGAGACAAAAGAATCACTTGCGTATACCTTTTGCCATACTGAATATTACCAGTTCTTCGCCAAATTGTGTTGGTCCAAGGTTATTCAATAAATTACCTGAATATGTGAAAAATTGTACAAGGGAAATAGAATTCAAAAAAGAAATCAAAATATTTTTATTGGACAAAGTGTTTTATAATGTGAACGAATTTTTGTGTACGTAATATACCTATATTTGTACTATACATTCATTAGTTTGTAAGTTTTCTAGTTTTTTAGTATCTGTGACTATTCCTATACAATGTAATGTTGTCAATTAAGGAAAATAAATGATTGATTGATCATAAGTGATTTGGGGTTGCCCGATATGCAGAAAAAAAAACCCACATGTTGCAAACTTCATGGGCCACACTGTGCTGAAGGCCCTGTGTATTTTCAGCATCATCCTCTCATTCGGGTAACGAGATGGCTCCCGTTGGGAGAATGCTCGGCAGCACAAAAGAAGTCGAGGCTCGAGGGCAAGTTATAATCAGCGAGGGCGGCAATCATTTTCCTAGCTTGCCACTCTCGTGTATTTTTAATGGGACTAATAAAAGTTCCATTAGCTTTATTTGGAATTATTATCGGCAAAGTGGTCGGACCGTACTCTGCAGAATCTACTTAGCCATATGAGATTTTTAATAGAGATCGCTGAAGCTACGGGATTTTTATGGATAGGTTCAGGACGAGCCATCGCATTTTGGTCGAGACTATGTAACTGGTTTTGATGAGGTTGAAATGTGTCCAGTTTTTTATAGCAGACTTTGTGACAGAATACAGGTAGATCATGTTTTATCTCGTTGCTATGTCGACTATATGCTGGCCCCTTCCTACATCTTAACTATACCAGATTCTCTCATGCCATTCTGAGTTTTGCTTTTAAAAAAAAACAAGTGAACGAATCAATGAAAATATTATTTATGTTATTATTCATTATAGTTGCCATATCATATCACAGTTATGTTTTTTTAGATCAATAATTTGGTTAGAATACCGAAACATCATCACATGATGTTTCCCTGATGTATTCATGATTACGTGTAAGACAATGTCCATACTCTTGTTGTGCAACCTGTACTATCGATGATTCTGACCACATGAAACCATACACACATCATCAATGTGTTCTATAAGCTGTGTGCTGTCATCGATGTGTTCGATAGGCTGTGTTCCATTTTCGAAGAAATCGACAGGTTATACGCCATCGTTGATATGTTCGATGAGTTCCATTTCTGAAGTAACTGTTATTGATACCAAGCAGGAACATGGCCGTAAGGTCATCAAATTAGTATCAATATAACTTCATGCTATTTCTTAGTGGCTATGAGACTCGGTCAGTGGATGTGTTCTCATTTGGTGTTGATGCCTCTCATGGGAGAAATACAAATATATCTAACATACGATCACATGAAAAACTATTGCAATATACCCTTTCGCTTCAACTGTACCATATATATAATTTGATACCATCTTTCTCAATCTGAAATATAGTTTATGTTCATCTCGGTGAAATATGATTTATCTCGTTTTCAATAATGAATGATGAAATGATTTCGAAAAATCAGGATTATATAATCCATACCTCATAACTCCTTTCATGTGCATGAAAGCGTGTATTTTGATATTGAAAATGATTATATTAGGATATGCTTCCGATAGATTCAGATTCAGTAATATTAATGAGTTTTCTCCGGTATCAGAACATAAGTGCAATTTTTTACTGTGCTGTTACGTCTGATAAACAACAGTTGGTGAATAAACAAAAAAATTTAAGTTATATTGAATATACAGAACCAAGTAAAATAAGGTAGGAGTTGGTGTTCTTATTAAATATCTCGGGAAATACCTTCCTAGGCAATGAGTTCCAAAGTATCGATGTTCGTTGGATGAACGAGTCTTTGGAAAGGGACGTTCTGCAGGTCTCTAAAGTGACCACGAAGGAGTGTGAAGACTGAACTTGATGGGTTAATCTCAAAGATACTGCTAATGAAGCAACGATTGTTGATATTCCAGAAGAACATCGCCAATGAAAATATCTATAAAATAGATCGCCAACTTTTCTACGATGTTCCAGAGAAGTGAGTGATTTTGTAAGCGAGGCATCACTGACGAGGCGAATTGCCTTTTTTTGGACAGAATCCAATAGTTTCAGGATGAGTTTAGGTGCCGCACTCCAAATATGGGAACAGTATTCCAGGACAGATCGGATCTGTGCCTTAAATATCATAAGCAGCTGACTGGGAGTGAAATAGCTCTTGACTCGAAACAGAAATCCAAGTTTTTGGGATGCACTTTTGACACGTGACAGGCCGATATGGGAGCCCTGGAAGAGAAAGCGGTATGGAGGGTACTATCATCCACGAAGCTCTGTATGTACATGCATGAAGTTGCTTCCAAGAAATCGTTGATGTGAAGTAGAAATAGTGTTGGTGCTAAAATTGATCCCTGCGGAACACCAGTATTTATGAGTGGAGTATCAGATGAAACTCCATCGACCACTACATGGACAGACCTGTTTGAGAGAGAACTAGCAAGCAGAGAACACAGCTGAGGGGGCAAACCATAAGATGGAAGCTTGGCGAGGAGTCTCGATCAAATGCCTTGGAAATATCTAATGTCACGGCTAAAGTTTCTCCATATTTTTCAATAGATAGCTGCCATAAATGTGAGACGTAACCGAGCAGGTCACCAGTTGATCTCTGATGACGGAAGCCATATTGACTATCGTTGACAATTCCTGAGTGTTCCAGATATTTCATGACCTCGATGGATTTTTCCATTACCTTTGAAGTAATTGATAGCAGGTCTGTAGTTGCTAGGTAAGGTCTTTTTGCCTTTTTTGGGGACTGGTTGTATTTTCCAGTTGGACGGAAATACCCCCAAATTGTAAGAGTGGTCAAACAACTTGCAAAGAACAGGTGTTAGTTCGGGGGCACATTTCTTGAGAACAATCGGTGGGATTCCGTCAGATCCACAGGGTTTATTGGTGTTTAGACCCAACGAAATCTTTCTGATAGTACGTTGGCGAAAGGTGATCTCGGGCATATGATTGTCAATAGGTGTAATGTTCGCGAGTTGTTTTCTCGATGAATCCAGAGTGGAATTCCTAGCAAATAGGTGCCATCTTCCTTGGTTAGAGGAGGAAATGAGCTGGAAATGCAATTTCTTCCCACAGCTTTGGCCAAAATAAACGGGATCCGTTCGGACATTCAACAAGTTTTGATCTTATTTTGGCATTGTGAGCATCTTTTGAAGATTCTATTGTCTCTTTGCATTAAGTACCGAAGACCACCCATCGACGACAGTCAGACTCCATCCCTTCACTCCAATGTTTATCCATCCACTTCGACAACCCCAATCACCTTGTTGCAAAGGTATATCCCCGCCGACCGACGAAAATTACGTCACTCGCTCGGAGCAGCCCCAGTATTGATTCGGAGGTGCTCGCAGATCCCGGTCCACGGCTGCGTGATAGCCCAGTCATCAGGTACTTTTTGCCTAAATATAATTCGAGGAGTTGTGATTTCTGGTGTATGATGTGAGGTCATGTGTCAAAAATAACAAATTCATTTCGCGACCTCGAAATCCCTGTGGAAATTCAAAAAACAAATCGTATCTTGTTGAAAGAATTGATTTTTGCCAAATATTTCGGTTATCATGCGTTTTAGGAAAATAGTCACCGATTCAAAAATGAAAAGGACAAAATTCTCCACAATTTTTGTCGAATTCATTTTTCCTGTAAAGTTAATGGTTTCGATGCGGCGGCTCTGTAAATGTACTCAAGTACCTATTTTCATCACATCCGCACACATTTCTTCGTGAGTTTCCATAGAGCCGTGGACAAGCTGGTTGTACCAATTTGTATCCAATATCGCGTTATATTGTAGCAAATATTTTGAATTTGCCACTCAGGTACTATCAAATGTGGATGTGTTTTTTTTCTTCTCCGGATGATGGTCCTTTCGCCAGCTACATCTCAGCCTTTTGTGTTTTCCGATTCAGCTTCATAGCACTCCGTAGCTTCAATCCCCTGTACCAGTCTGTACAGCTTCTTCACCGGATGGCTATTGTATTCTCCGGGAGTTAGCCTGGACTGCCCGAATATGTCTTGCGTTTTGCGATCTAAAGCCTCGCATTCTGACAGAATATGTTTCTTTTCCTTTACCGCATTGTCTGCAGAAAAGTTCTCCATTGTATTGCCCCATTTTATGCAGGTGTCCTCTCATGGGACTGTGACCAGTGAGGAGGCCTGTTATTGTTCTAAACTGGTTTCTACTGAAGTTCGGTTATAAGTTTTGACAGTTCTTCAATGTAGGTTTCTTGTGGTACATGAGAGGAGCTTCATTCCATCGCTCTCTTCGTTTTCGTTTGACCCAGTCCCGTATGTATCCTCTAGTGTAATATTTAGTAACCCCGAGTGCGGGTTCTGGGCCAATGTATGGAGTTGATGAACCTTTCCTGGCTAGTTCATCAGCTTTTTCGTTGCCCTCGATGTCACAGTGTCCTGGAACCCACATCAAAGTTATTTCGTTGTGGTCTGAAAGGACACTGAGCTCTTCTCGGCATTACCACATTGTAACTCTTGGGTTAATAAGAGCCTCCAGTGACGCCTGACTGTAAGAACATATTTTGATCCGTGCATCGCGCACTTCCCTCATATTGCTTTCTTTTGCACAATGCAAGATGGCGTACACTTTCTCTTGAAATACGGAAGTGTTTGTTCTTAGTGAGATGCTCAATTGGCAGTTTCTCCCCTCACTGTATATTCCAGCACCAGTTCCTTTCTTGGCCTTATTGGATCCGTCTGTATACCAGATCATTTCTCCAGGTTTGCCCTTGATGTTGTCAACTGTCCACTCGCTTCGATCTTGCATGATCACCTCGAAGATGGTGTTGAAGAAGTACTTAGGGGTCATGTGGTCCGTTGGTTTCATTTCTAGAATGTTACCTCCCACTATCTCCCTTATCTTCTCTACTCGTATATTGTTGCCTAGAAGTCCCTTTCTTGGTGTAATTTTCATAGCCCCCGTTATGCTAAGGCAGGCAAGTCTTTGCACCTCGCTTAACTCAGTCGCGGCTATTTTTTGAGTTATCTCTGTCCACCAAACCAAAGATACGTAGGTGATTATGGGTTTCACCACAGTGTTGTATGTCCAATACCCCAGTTTGGTACTCCCCACTGAAAATATTATTCAAGTAAATGCGAACTCTTATATATAAAGATTTATAATAATCAGAAGGGAACTTTTGACATGGATGTGAGAAGAATTTTTGAGTATTGTGTTTTCAAATGCTGTCCAATTCCCTTCTTATTGCCGCTTTTATTGAAATTTTCAATGAAAATATTTTCCATCTCAAAAATGTCTCTAGACGGTATGGTTAATCCATCAAACGATGATTTTTCGTTAATGAAAGCCTTTAGCTCTCAGAAAATTACATTTTTATCAAGTAGGTTTTCTGAGGATTTGCTTAAATCTATACAAACGTAACACGAATGTTGAATAAGACATGTTTGCCACTGTACTTAGACAATCATTCACTGAACAATACAACGACATTTTCACAAAATGAATATTTCGAAATGCAAACGAACACTACACAACACACTGTATCACGTGGGCTGGTAATTACCCGCTGGCGCTAGCGGGCGGCGAGATTTCTCAGATGTCAAAAAATGAGCGAGTGACACGTCTTATGGTATTCTGTAGTCTTTGCTTAGGTACATTTAGAGAGCCGCCTTATCGAAACAACAACAATTATTTTTTTCTCCAAATGACATTAAAAACGGCCTTTTAATGACACTTGGCAGGCTTAGAAGTTGTACTTTCAATGCCTAGGCAGAAAAAGTCCACTTTTACTGCCTAGGCAGAAAAAGTTCGTTGCTTGGCAACCTTCCAAGTAATAATTTAAATCAAACTGGTTATTAAAATTGACAATGACATTAAGAAAACTCAAAATGATGCTGATGATAATAAACTGGTTTTATTGCATTAAAACTACAAACTACAACACGAAATTTTTATTTATTAGATATATTTATGGTGATTTGTGAACAATTATTTAATACAATTGAACTCTGTCCACTTCCCTCCTTTCCAGTAAAATTAACAACTTTAGTATCCACACTTGATACTCCGGAAACGCCAGAAAATATTTTATTGCCGATGTTCGACTTATTGGCTAGCGAGTCCTCAATATAGCCCTCCGCGACAGCGGAAGACTTCCATCCTCCATGTTGCTTCAACATTGTTATGTCCCCACCAGAATGCACCAGCAACGTGGCCGAAGTTCTGCGAAAGCAGTGCCCGGTATACTCTTTCGCATGGGATAGTCCCAGAAAAGTAGCAATTTCTTCTGGCATTTTACCGAATTTGTGAATGCCAATGAATTGATGATGTGCTTTACCGTTCGCATACTTATAGAAGACACGCCGATTATTTAAATTCGAGGGTCTGGAGGCTGCATATTTTCTGTAAACTCTTAAATATTCCGTTACTACAAAAGATCTTGATCTTTTGGTCTTAGTATTTGGTAGCATAATTAGCAATTTGTCGCCCATATCATTTATATCATCTGTTTTCATTTGCAAAAGATCATCACATCTACAAGCCCCAGCGACTGCAACAATAAGTACAACCTAAAATATAAATTGAAAATTAGTTCTTTAATCCATAAAAGATCATTTTCAATATATTCCTACCTTCGTACACAAATACAGTTTATCTGGGGCATCTGATAAAAATTTCTCGATTTCTTCTCTTTGAATAACTCTGGATTTTTTTTGCATGGAAACCGTATGACTGGCGTTTCAAAAAAGCCCGTAACTTCAGGTATTTTGCCAAATCAATGCTATTTTTTATGTTCAGGGTAGCTTTCAACATCGAATAGGTAGACCATAACGTTGAAGGATTTATTTTCTTTGAAAGATCGAAAAAATAGACAATCAGCACATCTTCAGAGAAAGATCCTATATTTTTCTTCTGTCTATATTCCATGAATCTGCTGTATGTGAGTTCATATACAGTTCTTGATTTTTCCGGTAAAAGGTTAAATTCCACATCTCGCGCCTAGTCTCTTATCTCAGGTGGTGTTAATTGCATCAATTCATCCTCACTTTGCAGTAAATCCATTTCTAACATGACAACTTTTCAAAATTGACAATGACAAAGTAAACAGTAAACAAACATATTCAACAAACGTCATCAGCGGTAAACATAGTAACGCAGGGCCCAGTTACCTTTGCTAAAATAATTTAGTTATTTGGATATTGATAATGAAACGCAATTTAAATATGGAAAAGTCGATTTTGCGTGGAATTTGAAGAAAAAATTATATGTTTCACACGGCAGAAAAGCAGATTTAATGCCTAGTAAAACAAATAACTATTTTTACAGGAAACATAAATGGTACATAAATTGTGTAGAATTTTGTCCCCTTCACTTCTGAATGGGTGAATATTTTTCCTAAAACTTACGAGAACCGAAATATTTTAGATTTTCTCAACAAAATGGCAAAATAAATAATATGTTGTCTTTGACACTCGACCTTACACGATACACAAGAAATCAAACCCCCTCGAATTATTTTCAGGTAGAGCCCCTTTCACTGCTCCGACGACTGGGCTATGATGGCAAAGGAGACCGACAGCCATCGAGGCAGCTCTCTCCAGACCGCCACCATGCGCAGAGCACAACCCCAGACCGCCTGGGCACCACTCCTAGTGCTGGCGTCGAAGGCGGCGCTGCAAACGTGAGAGTGTTCTGTGGCCGACCATGGCGAGAGCCAGGGGACACGTGTAGACAGAAGCCCCGGGATGGGGCGCAGCCGGGTGGTGCCAGCCGTGCTGCTGGGCCTCTTGATGGTCCTGCCGTGGGCTTCCTCCGGGTAAGTCGGTTCGTCTTGGAGCGGATGGGACGATGGGTGTGCTTGGTCCAGCTGAGAATGGAAGGCTCTCGGGTTATTTCGAGGCATATGTAGCTGGCCTGGTTGCGTGTATCCAGGTGCTGACGGTAGCTCGTGGTTGATGTGCCAAACATATGTTTCTTTCTATGTCAATGTAGCACACATCGAGACCCTGATTTCATGTTAGCATCATCGTTTTTGTGCACCTCGGGGTCATCTGAGGGTTGACCCATTTTTCAATGATTTATGTAGGTGTACCTACAAAACTAATAATTTTGATCACTCTTCTGATACTTCTGAACATGTCTCATCCCAAATGGTTTGCACCCCTTAGTTTATATTTCATATTCTTCCAGGGAAGCATTCAGATAATCTTCAAAAATTCGCTCGGATATTATTCCAGTTTTGAATGTATCTTCCCACCCACGGAAAAGTTAGCTACTTGCAATGCAATTTCATCTCTATTCATTCACCATTGAAAAGGAATACATGAATGTGAAGTTGGTTCCTTGACACCTAATATTTGGTTTGATTTCAGCTAATTTGAGGATGATGTTTTTGAAATTTTCCTTACACTAGTTGTCCGCGCTTGGTGCGACTTACGTATTTTTGACTTTTTTGTTATTTGATCAATATTTTTTTCACCAATGATGTACTTTTTTAACTGATGTAAGTCTGTAGACTACATTGAACGATACATTTTTGGTGGAGTTAGACTGTATATTCTACCCTCTTGACCTATAATACTCACCTCCACTGTAAGTACCTACGTTGGTTTTTCAAAATAAGTTTAGTAATCTTATGAAGTAGGTAATGAAAATTATCTGCGAGTTGTGATCTATAATTAATCTTACATTTAACTTTTTCCTCAATTAAGTATAATTTGTCATTCACCTAACTTTGGGTAGGTACCATATTGCAAAGTGCGTCATGCTTGTACATTTCCACAAAAAATATTGCTTGTGGAGTACCAGAAATGAGTATTAATATTTTTTATCTATAACCACCTAATTTGTTGCGTGTCTATTATACTTCGAGTTGGCTTCTTCTTCTACTTTTGAAACGTTCTAGATGTACATTTTTCAATTCAGGAGACAATTTAAAGAGATTATTTGGTCTGTTATAATTAATAGAAGTATGGATTTATTATTGAATTGAAATTTAATCTGAACACTTGATGCATTAAATCGATCTAATAAGCACACACACAAGATCTGGTTCCAACTCAACAATTGTAGGCAACATTTCAAATCTTTTCACTGTAAATCTGATATATAAAAAAATAACTTGATTGTCCATAATATGCAAAGATGAACACAGCAAGATTGATATATTCGAGATGAGTATAAATCATTCACTTATGCACATATCATTGAGCTAATATATTGAATGTTCTACTATAATAGATTAATAATCTTTACCGCTGAAAATTCTTGTCCAATAGCTATTCATAGGTAACAATTCTGAATTCATTACTGGCAGGTTTTCACGATTGTATATCATTATATATTCATTGATTCGTTGTGAGGTTTCTTTCTTCACCGATTCTACGATTTAGACATAATATCCAATCTTGTTGTTACACAAACTACTGAATCAAATAAAGAAAGAAAGTTTTACCTCAATTCACCAATGATATCCCAAACATGTCCACCACAAAAGCTAGAGCTAGGAATCTCTTCCGTACCAGAAGTATTTCACCTTACAACAGCTTTGGTACTTTGAAAGTGTCATCATCATTATTATAATTTTCTTTGTCATATATATTACGTCCTTTCACACCTCAAGTCACACATCTTATTCCCAGTAAAATATTTCCAGTGACCCCCCTGTTGACTTTTCTAACAAAAGATATTAGTATATTGTGGTTGAACGAGCAGAAAGCACAGCATTAACATAAGAAGTCGCTGCCAAGTCTTTGTTTTCGAATCGGGTCGGAACTCTTCTGAGATTGGCGCCTCCTGTGACGTCATACAGTCTAAAAGCTCATCTATCCAGAGAGCTGGAACGGCAGGAGCGAAAAAAGTCGGAATGGATGGTCTTTGGTGGAATGGAAGGCTCCACTCTGAATGCCTTGAAAATGTTACTCATGAGCCCCCTTTGTTGGTTATCAACTTACCAGAGTCGTATATTTTGAAGACACGAATACACTATAGAGGGTGTTCAAAATAATATGCATGGCAATTGAATGTGGATGTGTTGAAAGAAGTTTATTTTGTGGAAATCAAAACTTCCCATAGACAATCGTAACAACTCTTCTGCATCGGCTGTAATATTCTCATCAAAATCATCACATTCATAGATAACTTACACTCATCCAACATTACGCCTAATTATTGGATATAATTATTGGATATAATTATTGGATTGGGGTTTTTCTGGGTCGAAGACTAAAATGAGTCAAAATTTGAAATGGCGGCACCAAGATTGTCAAAATTGAAAAATTTAAAATGGCATTCTAGTTTTGTAACTTTAGTCAGCTCCTATTGAAAATAAGTTGCAGGATCTCAGTCAAAATTCATTAAATTGAAATGACGGCTATAAGATTTGCGAATTTTGTGATTGAGGGCAAATTCAAATCGAAATTGGAATCAAACAGAGTTCAATACTGAAAAGTACAAATAAATATGAACGTAAAAAATATGAAAAAAAAACTTTCATGCAAATGCACTAAAAATAAATAAATAATTTCATGCATTGTTTGATCTTGGTTGTTCTGAGTAACATATTGATAAAGCTCACAACTTTATTTTATATCACACAGAATAACCTAGAATAACCTAGATCAGACAATGAAAGAGATTATTTTTCCTTTTCATTTGTATGGAAGCTAGTTTTTCAACATTTTTTGCGATTATTTTATGCAATTAATTTCACAAGGTCAATTTAGTTCCTGCAACATATAGATTCAGAATGGTCTGCTGATACCCGAGCGCTAAAAACACCCTGAAACTAATTTTCCAGAAAAGTTTTACTGCCGCTCCTAATTATCTCCAGCGTTTCGCGAAAAATGAATGGGACCTTTTTGCGAGTTCATGCTACGAACCAGTGATGATAACAAAAGAGGGCATCCGTACGGAACGTAAATGTCAAACCTTTGAACGTAGCGAATATGTTTCAGAGCCAACGCCTACCTACCTATTCCATTAAAATATCATGAAATGTGCACACGCATCAAGCAGGCCTGTGTATGGGGTGCTAAAACATATCTCCACGAAATATGGAAACTAGCAACTAGAAAATGCGAAAATGCTCTACTCGTGTGAATTACCATTCAAGGTGATAAGGTGTGTGCTTCAGGAAGTGGGTAGGTAAAGTACTTTTTCCTACGACCATGTATGAAAACGTCAATAATCACTCTGTTTTGTTATCCAGAAAGTAGCTCATATCACCATGGTATTGTTTATTTGAAAGAAAAAAAGCACAAGTGTTGATATGAAAAATATCACAACGGTCGCCTGAATTAATTAGGTATATTGTGAAGGTACTCACTGTCAATATAAGCGTTCTCAAATCAAATTCATATTATTCATTGAAATTTCTGTCTCGTTTTGAATTATACCGAATTCTTCATCTATTAATTTCAATATATCTGATACATAACCTCTGAATTCACTTTAAAACTGGAACCTATACTCTTTGCTGGAACTATTTCGATGTTGATGACAGAGGGTTAGATCATTCAAAAGAGTATGGCTACAGTTTCTTGCTGCTTGCATCAGTTTGATATCACAGTATCACCAACGAGAAGATTCTTTGGTATCACAGATGTTTGCAAGGAGTCAAGGACGCACTAACTCGAGTAACTCGTACGCGCTTGCGCACTACGTACTTCTATGGTTCTGTATTCCTGGTTGCGTGATTACTGGCGCTAGCAGGCGTATGTTGTCAAGGTTGTTTATGTACGCTGGTGTCAATATCAATCAAATTTGTCCAAACTAAACTAACTCAATCAATCAGTAATTCACATAATGAGGAATTTTCGGAGAAGAATTCAAATATCATCTTTAATATGGAAATAAACAGTAATTGATATTGAATCGAAACCACCTGAAATTCTAGAGACCGATCAAGTTACATTTTTGACAAGAACTCCCGCGAAATGAAAGTATTCGGAGTCGTAGGAAAAATAGTGTACAAAACTCGTTGGAAAGTGCATTTCCTTCACTCGCTACGTTTCCGCACTCACCGCTACGCGGCTCGTGCTAAACGACTACTCGTGTGGAATAAGTCACTTTCCACACTTGTTGTGTAATATACTATTAGTGGCCGTGAGGAATCATATTGGAACAAAAGTCCTGGCATTCACTAGATGGTAGTTCACCTAGAACGCTCATTCGAGTAGGAAATTTAGCAAAAACGGTTTGGCATTCCGCAATAATTTTGCAATACGAGGGATGGTAGTTAAAAATAGTGTATTGCAAAACGAGTGTGAAGAGTGACATATTTCGCACGAGTTGTCGTAACGAGTGCAGTAAATGCACTCTTCAACGAGTTTTGTAGGCACATTGATTTTTTTACGACCATGAATATTTCATTTTATTTCGCGGGAAGTAATTTCAGTCATGCAACTCGAGCGGCATCACTGTAATGATTGAATTTTTTAAAATTATTTAAGATGACACACGAATATGAAAGATTTCAATATTTTGAAAGAGAAAATAGTCTATCCATTTAAAATATCAAACATAGTTTGAAATGAATGTCTGGTAGACTACGAGCAGAAAACAACAACTTTCCTGGTAAATACCACGCAGAACATAGAATTATATGTGCTCGTAGTCCATGCAACGATTCACACTGTGAATGCAGATCGCAAATGTTTCTTTCTCCCTAAGACGTGACAAATTCACATCGGGACAGGCACGCTTAAAAACCTACAGACCGGTTTCGGGCATATTGGCCCTCATCAGTGCAGGGTAGTTATCCGAGTAGAGACCGTGAGATCTCCAATCGGAGCGTTGCCTGTCCCAATGCATTTTCGTCGCGTCTATTTGACCGCTCTGAGCCGCGTTCCAAGAGACAGTTGGAAGTGGCGACACCATGCGGCAGAAGAAGAAAAAAAACACTCCAGAAACAAATCCCCCAAGTTACTTGTTTCTTTCATCTACCGCATGGTGTTGCCACTTCCAACTGTCTCTTGGAACGCGGCTCAGTGCGGTCAAATAGACGCGACGTCAACCATTATCCGTTGTCTCTAGGAATCATGCAAACCAGGAATATAGGAGTGTATTATGGATATTGATGGATATTGACAAGGAATCAACCTAAAAATATAAGCTATTCTCAAATATAACAGCTGCCAACATCTACAATCTTTGGTATCAAGTTGTGGATGTCACACGCTGCCATCAAAATCTTCAACCATGTTGTAGACATTGTTCCAGTCACGATGTGTCCTAATGTATGTTTTATCGAGATATTAAAATCATTCAAGAATAAATATTAATGTGATTTCGAATAAGAATGCCATAGTCATATGAGAGGGACTTCATTTAAAAAGTTTTTTTTTTGAAAAACGCTTGGATAGGTACGCCGATTTTTATTTTGAACTGCTGAGCCAAAGTTGGCATCGATATCTTCGAATCTAGTGTGCCTAGATTCTTGTTCATAGAACCGTTGAATTTAGCATGCAATATTTCGTAACTCAATCAAATTTCGCAAAATCCTAGAAGTAATAGTTGAAAAGTTATCGATGACAATAAGAATCGATAATTTTCAGTTTTTTTGGGAACTACGTAAGATATCCTCGATTTCTTTTGGTAGGTATTCGAGATGGCCATAAAATGGCCCATGTTTTTCGAAATTCAAGCTAGTTCATATCTCTATCCGTTTCCGATTTGATAATAGTGTACCATGAAATTTGCATTACCCTGTATATAGGTACCTAGTGAAGAACACATTTCTTACCAGGGACCAGGGTATGAGCAAGTTTGAAAATCTTTTGTAGAGTTATCAGAAACCTCGATTCGATAAATTAGATTTGTAGCCATTCTTGAATATGTGTTGATATGATTTTTTTACGAATTTTGGAGGTGAATTAAAGGTCGAACGTTGCATGTTGAACTTTATAACCATGTGAAACTTTCATCGCAATTTTATTTTCCCAACAAGTTCGACGATAGTATACAAAACCCGTATCTCCATTTTGATTGTTTAGCGAGATGATTTTGATCTCATAAAGATACAAGGACATTTGCCTCAGCTTTATCGAGACGGGCACGGATTTTTATGATCATCTTAACAGTCAACTGCATTCTTTTCGCTATCCTTATCTTAGAATAAGTGGGATTATTTCTGGCAAAGACTTTCCGAAAGAGTTTGCCACTTTGCCTCAGGCAGAAGAAGAAAAATATTGTTTTCGTATTTTAGGGTCACATATTGATTTTTATTTTCCTTTCGTAATGTTTGATTGGGTATTTCCTCATGAAAACCGTATCGGAATTTGGAATACAATGATAATATCGGTTTTGTATGTTTTGATATTTTATTTTATTGTTGTTGATTGATATAGTTATCAACCTGCAATGCTCTAGTGAATAGGTATGTGCGTACAAGAAAGGTACGAATTACGCTATTCTCAGGGTATTTCTTATACCAACTCCCCTTTGTCACACTTGCTCGACCGAAACAAAAAAGAAACGAAACAGAGGAGTATGGAATGCTGTTTCCAACTAGCACTATAAATCCTATACGGCTGCAAACTTCGCCCGATGCAAACTCCATAAAACTTTGGCCATGTAGAGAGAGTACCGAATCACTGGTGGTCGACTTCGTCCTCTCGATTGGGTGATCAAACACTACACCATCTACGACCATAGGTTGCTGGATTTTTCCGCTTTTGGGTATATCTTCCCATGGAACAAACTGATTCGAGCAAATCATGAAATATTCACGATCTATAACGAATTACACGGCTGTTAATCCACCAGATTAGATTTCAACTAAGATAGCGATAGGAATACAGCCTGGATTCTGGAAAAGTACATCCACAAATCTGATCATTCATGAAAATATCATTATGCATTGATCCAAAGCCACTTTTTTGAATCCTGTTATATACTAGCGCACAATGATGAAAATGAGACCTGGTGGCGCTACTCTTCAACTGTTTCAGCAAAAAAACCCTGAATTTCAACTCGTTAAGAGGGGTTCTCATAATATACAACAATAGAAAGATATTTGAAATCTTTTCTTTCAATCATGTTCGATACCTAGTCGCTTTAAACGAATTGAAAAATGACTATATGAAACTGTTAGAAACGATTGGACATTCAGAATCGAAGATTCATACTTTTGTATTGACACCTGCAGTAACCTGTAAATTTGGTTGAAATTACGGCTTCACTTAGCGAGATTTACCCACGCAATGTCACTTTAGGCACGTTTCATCGAAGTAGGCAAATCAAGAGATTTGGGATCCGTTACAGGATACAGGGACTCAGTTGCTATTGGTATTCACTTATAATACCACTAAAGCCTCAATTATTGCTGGACATTTTTTCGAGAAGACGAATACTTTAAAAATTTTCTAAAAAATATTTGTGATCGAGGAAGAATTACCTGAATTTAATTGAATCTAGAGTGGTATTCGTTAAGAAAATTTCACACCAAGACTCCAGTTGAGATTACGCTAAATGAAATAAAAATACCGGCGTTAGTCGCAAAATAATAAAAAGGTAGCTGCCTGGTAGTTCAAACCATTATTCTTGACTAACTTTATTCCACTAAAGTTGGTAGAAACCCAGCAAACACAAATACGTAAAATTGACATAAATTTTACATAACTGATGATACATGTTATGTAACAATGTTGCGTAAAATTTACATTACTTATATGGCGAAATGTCCTGCCAAATACTTGTTGTGTTGTTAAGTGTGGGAGTCGAGGAAATCGTGATGATGTGAAGTTTTTCAATATACCCAGTGTACTACATTTTGCACACAAAACAGAATTGAATGAACTCTCAAAAATCCGAAGAGGAAGATGGTTGAAAGCAATCAAAAGGAATGATCTCACAGAAGCTAAACTAAAGTATGTGCTAAACATTTTTTGAAAGGTAAAATATAACTTTTCTTGAAGGTATTTGTTGCGAAATGTGGTTTCAAATTTTAGGAAAACCAGCTGCTTTAACTGATCCATCAGAGTGAAAGGAACGATGCCTTGAATGACTCTGATTTTCTCCTTATGCCGTAATGCAATGTCTTTATCTTCAGTCTCTAACGATAACAGATAATCAATTTATTATCTCAAGCCATTGTATTCACTTTTGAGTCCTTTAAAAAAGGAAATTCAAACTATAAACACAAAAACACATGTAATCAAATAGACTAAACACCCCGTGTGTGCCCTAAGGCAGCCATTTTTGATCACGTGTTCTGGATTGGCTTATACCATGCTCCTTCCTCAAAGAAAGAGAGAAAATTTATGAAAATCGTTCTTGTTACTATGGTAATGATACAACTCAGTAGAGTTATGAAATGAAAAAAAGACTCATGAGATAAATAATCCAATCACCAGTGGAATTTTATTAGACTATTTCACAAACGAAGTGAATGGTAAAAATCTGAAATCGAGTAGAATCACCGTGATTCATCATATTTGATGTTTAACTGTCACTTACAACTCTGAAAACACCGAACTTGACAGGCCAATCAGAGTCAAGAGTCAAGTTTGTGTGTTTTCGATAATCCGAACTTGACTAGAGGTCCTCATTGGTTCATTTGGCGAGTGCGAGAAATAGTCATGGTAGCACCAGTGAATACTTTGAAGAACTCAATTTTTTTTCTCTTCATTGAGATATCATTCACAATTCTGGTTCCAGATCGCCTGGAGCCGGAGGTAGCTACCTGGGGGATGTCAACGTTTCAGCCATCCTAGACTCCTTCAGTGTCAGCTACGATAAAAGAGTAAGACCGAACTATGGAGGTGAGTCCTCTTGCACGCATTTTACCATCCCATTGGCTGCCAGCCTCCTTCTGTACTCGAGATATTCTTCATATCATCACTCATCAACCCATAGATTCTTGTGATTGTAATACTAGAACGAATTGATACAAATGTTAACTTTAGTACTACTTCAATCGAGTTCCAAAGAAAGATGAACGACATAATTTACTAGTACTCTTGATATGAAAATAACGAGATATTCTTCATGGAAAATTGGAAAAAAAATTGGAAATCCTCAAACAACTCCTATCCTACACTCAACAAGTGTGTTGCATATAGATTCTATTCGATTACGTGAATGTTTGTTTACATATCGGAAGGGTCAAAATAGAGAAGAAGAACATAAAAACAAGAAAGATTAATCGATTCCTAGACCTAGTGGAGCCTTGGGATTCCTTTTGTCGTATATATGGGTCGCAGAGGTTGATGTAGAATTTACGTATTCTGTATGTTAAACTATGAAGATAATCTCAAGTACAGGAAGAGACAGGACGCTTGACCTTATTTTGGGGTGAGCGGAAGCCCGGCCAGTAGTATTTTCGAATTTTATTGAACGTTGCCACGGTTGTCAGGTCTTAGAGATTTCAGGAAATGATGTTCAGTAGGTCAATCGGGAGTTATAACGATAAAATATCAAATTGAAAGAAGGACATACCTCGTCTTGTCCAATTCCTTCTCTTTTGGCATTGATATAATATCATATTTTTTGTATAAAAAAATGCTACAACTACTTCTTCCGTTAGATAGGTAAGCAAAAATTCTGAAAATTTTAATCTCTTTTTTGATTCAGAAGTGGATGAATATTGAAAATTCATTATCAGTACATCAGCTATTTTTGTTACATAATTTTTGGTCTGATAATACGCAAAATAGATGAAGATAAAAACAATGTTGCTGTGAATACAATTTCGTTGCAAATCTTCAATGTATGAGAATACGATCATCCTGATAACAATGTTATCAATGATGGATCTCTTCTAAACTCATTTTTACCAATACATTGATGGACAATAACATGTTGTGTCGTTCACACTTAATATTTGTGAAGAAGATAATACCTCCGAAACAGAAGTTTCAATAACTAAACACTTCTTATAGCTACAAAAACATGCAAAGAAAATTTTTACAGTTTGATTTGTCATAGCTCTTTCAGTAATTTCACTCGAGTAGGTACTAACGGCACAAAATAAATCCCACTTCACATCCTAACCTGAGATAAAAGTTTTCTTCCCCAAAAATCTCGAATCCAACGAATACAAACTCTCCCCCGACTTTTCCTGTTTTCACGGAAATCGACTCAGACCTGGCAACACTGCTACCCGTAACTCACCGGCGCCAGTGTCGCCGAAGGCGCGTGGCGGTCGGGCGGCCGTTGCTCCGCGCGAACTTCGTCGGGCGGGGCCAGATCGATGCTCGGGAGGGTTGTCATGGCGACACGGTTTTCATCTATCCCTCTCTCTCTCTTCCTGAATCTCTGCTCCAGACCGCCGCCGGCTGCTGAACGGGCGCGTGATGACGCGCTAGCTAGGAAGCGATCTTTGCGCTGGGCTCGAGGCGGTCGCGTACAGTGTTGCCGGACGTTCACGAATATCTCTGAGCTACGAAAATTTCGTGCTCGATTATCGGGATTCGTTCGAACATCCGACATCATTCGTTCTCAGCTCATAACAGTCATCCTGACCGGAAAATCAACGAAAAATGTTGATATTTCATGGGAACAGTCGAGATAAATATGTTTGTAACTGCATTCAATTGGTCGAAAGTTCTGCTAGAATAACAACCTATGTTCACCAGGTATATCCTCAGGGGATGCTTCGAGGTTATGATTTATTCAGATTCGTTGATTCTGCTGTAACTTTGGCAACTCTGTGCCTACACACAAGACGGAAGCTTTTATGGGACTCTTGAGGGGTGTAGCATCTAGTCGGATATGATGAGAATTGCACGCAGGGATTTCATGGAAACGTGGAAAAATTCTAATAAGCTCTCAAAAGACATGTGCATAATGAAAGCTTCAAGAAGTACATTTCATTCTACATCAAGAAATAAAAATACGTGAAATATAATTATCAAATAATGATGCCACAACAAATTGACACGTGAAATATAAAAAAATCCAGATTTAGAGTAATTCTGGATATGGTGAGAATTCTGGGAGGAATAAAATCAACATATTGTCTTGATGATATTATCAGCAGACGTAAAAAACGCTATCTAATTCCGCTGCCTTTTGTGGTGCACCTTTTATTTATCCCCATCCTGCTGACATGTATAAATCAATTTTTTTGTTAGCCATTCTGATTACATGAAAAACTAAATGAATACGGTGATCACAATAGGAAAAAATATAGGAATCGCTCAAAACATGTCTGGAAGATATTAAAAAACGTATTTTCCTTGCTCTCTTATCGTGCATGCTAGATGCCATCAACATATTGGATATGATGTTGGAGTCCATAATTCAAACTCATAAAACTATAACATGAAATATGATTAAATTCACCTCGTAGCTCCAGAACATTAAAAACAACGGAATTTCCCTGGAAGTAGGTATTTTATGTTCACCTGTTTAACATAGTAACTTGATTCATTTATGTTCATATCACATTCTCATTTGGTGACATTGACATTATCAAGAATATAACTGAATCATTATACTTTCGCTACCTTCAAATAAACCAGCTTGAAGGCAACAGCAAAATTTTCTTATTCGATTTGGGAATAGATGGAGCAATTCAATGGCACTGTTGAGGACACTATAGATACGTCGTATGGATGAAATTGTATTGAAAATTACTGGCTGGCCTTATGGAAGAAAATTCAGTTGGGAGGAGACCCAATGCGGTTGCCGTGTGAAATGAATGCCTATGAATTCGTGAGCAGCGTTTTCAAAAGGCAACGAATTTTGGGCCATAATATTGATATAACGCACAATCTTGGGAGCGACTAAGAAAACATACTCGATATGAATGGAAATTGGAAAGCCTTGGTATGGGGCACCGGATCAAACGAAAGTAACAAACGTTTGTTTATAGAATACTCTTTTTCTAGCAGTCGAAGTGACTGTGATAAATACTCAACTTTGAGTAGAAACTGTCATATGAAATCAATTGAAATTATAATGTTCACACTACTATGAAATAATTTGAGTTCTACAAATAACTGAGAATAAAAGATAAGCAATCATGTTTTCTTAAAAGCATCTTATATATGATCCAATTGAGGTTAGAATCGAACAATTTATAATTTAACTATCGGGGATGACGATGTCAATTGTCAAGAATTTCCCAAGGATAGCTCGATATATAGGTACCTACTTCTATTGGGCATACTAGAAGATATAACATCATAATTTCTAGGAAATAAGGTGTGTATTGAAGTTACTTCATCTCACTATAATATACTCACTATGCTTCATAGCTTATTTTGTCACAACAATGCACTTCAGTTTTCACATGTTTACAGGTTTTTTTTCTGCAGAAAATAAAACGTATATTACTATATAGCTTTGGCACATAATCTAAGAGCAAGAGATGAAAAATGCATGTTGCTAGGAGAAAGTGATTCATTTGGAAGCTTTATTATCATTATTTCTCGTCGAAATGTTGTATGTTGGTGCCATAGCTAATGAGTAACATTATTTAATGAATATAATTTCTACAAAAAATCGTATTGGACTGACTGCTATACTCCTCCTGAGTTACCTATCTATACAACTAAGTTCATGGTTCAATATTGTTTATTATTTCGAACTTTTTTGCAACATAAAAATTAATCAATGACATATTATATGGAACACACAAACATAGTATCTTGGAATAGTTCCCTCCACTTTAATTGGCCTATGATTTGATCTCAAATCATCAAACCAAAAAAATATCGCTAAGAGGTCGTCAAAGTTTTTGATTGATAATGAAAGACTTGAAGTCAGTTGTTCAATGCTGCCACCAAACTTATATACCTACACACTTTGACCACTCAACTTCAACTGGTCAATCCTGCCTATAGAATTTCCAATATCTTTTACTGTTTTTTTTTTTTTTTTTTGAGTAAATTGCAGGAATAGAGCCTCAAAATCATCTGTATTTCGTGAAGATTATTTATGGTCAGATTGAACCAGGGCCGGATTAATCCTATCGGGGCCCCTAGGCAATGCGATTCTCGCGGCCCCTTTCCTTTACCGTTTTCTTACTTTTCAAAATATATTTTTTCTATTACGAAAGTCGAGTCGATCAGATCAGATCCTGCTTTTTGTTTTCATTGAATGAAATGATTTTGATCACAAAAATATTTTCACAACCAAAGAAAATATTTTTGTGAAGTAGCTACAATATAAGTTGAAATAGCAATTCTTGTAACTTATTAGATACAAAATCGTTGAAATCATCTTGGAAGTTGACCTTTTTCAACACATCATTTTCAATCGCCATTATTGACAATGAATTTAAACGGTTCTATGATATTGTTTAACGAAGACAGTATTTTATTAATTTTATTCTGAAAAATTTCGTTCATCTGTGGCGTTTGATATCATCAGTATTCTATATATTTACAATGATATTATTACATTCGGAAAAGTTGATTGTACCATATTATCAAAAATCAATCCAAACGATGTTATCTGTCCATCATTTCATCCATCATTTTTTCTATGGTGATATAACCGGATGTTAATAATCGGAAATGTCACGAATGAAATCGAATGAGACGTGTTTTTCTTGGTGCGATCAACATCGACTATGCCTCCTTGGGCCCCTAGTCGGTGCGGGGCCCCTATTCGGTTCGGGGCCCCTAATCCGCCTTATGGATAATCCAGCCCTGGATTGAACATATCATTGAAGCAAGCAAGTGTGCAACAAGATCAGTTGTGAATTTTCTCGGTATTGTAAACATATTTCCATCTCTAAACTTCTCTTGATTCAACTGATCCTTCGCACCCCCAGCCCCTGTCATCTCATCCTCACCCAAATAATCTTCATTAGACAATACAACATGGGATTCTAAGGCCTTACCCCTCTACTCGAGCGTGTGTTTTGTTTCCCAGGAGAGATCAAGTAGGTTGAATTGAAGACGAATCTTGATCGGTTACATAATACATGTTATTATGAAGTTGTTCGAACTATGAGCTTCGAGCTGAAAACAATCACGCGTATATGCGGGTTCAAATGACATGTAGGCTTAAATTTTATGAACTGTGGGTGATTTCAGGTCCACCTGTGGTCGTGGGTGTCACCATGTATGTTTTGAGCATCAGTTCGCTGTCGGAAGTTAAAATGGTAGCTACAGTTCTAGATTATATGTGCGACGTTTGGTTAAATATATCACTGTTGTTACTGCACAGATGGTGATGATGTTGGTTTGGAACAGAAGATGCCTTTTGATATAAAATTCAATTATCCAGCTGTTTTTTCGTGTCACTTCAATGCAACATATAGGTATAGTGATCATTATTGAAATTGTATATTTTTTCGAGGTCACTTGTGTTTTGACCATAATAATGCAAGAAAGCCATCAGAGTCATGCACGGAAGAAGAGTTGTTTCAATACCTAAATACCATGAATGATAGTAATATCCTTATAGTTCTTCGCTCAACTTCTTTTCTCAGTTTTAAACTATAATACATTTTCTTCAGATCTGAAAATCGTTGAATTTTCAGTAAGATATATTACGATCATTTCTGGATGCAAATAAAGTTGGATAAAATACTAAAACGGGTATGAAACAATTAAACATAATAACATCAAATAAAAACACAATACTCAATTTGAGATGTGAACAACAGTTTCAATAGTTAATTTATAATTACATTACACAGGACGGTTCAGCGAGCAACTTGTTATACATCAAAAAATTTCCGTATGAACATTTATCATAGAATATAGAAGAAATTGTTGACCAAAGACATTCCAATCTTAGGTATCGAAAATATGTGGTGTCTTGCAAATTCGATAACCTATCAGTTTCTGGAGAACAGTACATGGGATTAATTTGACAATATATCTTATTACTTAACAACCAATCAGTGGATTTAAAATTATGAAATTCAGCCAATAGAATCGGAATTACAGTGAAAATATAGCTTGTCACGGTGATAAACCTGCTTAGTTTTCATTTTATTAACTGTCAAGTGAAAATAAGTGAAAATTTCTGTAGTTATCTTCATTTGCCAATATGAGCGATAGTAGTGGACGAATGTCAATTGGTATCATAGATGATTCAGTGGAACAGAGTATCCCTAATTTTTCTCTTTAGTGTTCACGTTGTTAGTTTTTGATTTCGACTTCTGTAAATTGCTTCAAATTTTAACGGTGACACGATTTTTTTTCATATCAAATCGATATATTGTCATCCAAAATATAATTCGTGGTATGATTGATGACCAATAATTTTTTGGAATATCAATACATTGGCAATCCCAATTGCAATCCAGCTTGGGATTGCAATTCATTAATATTCTAAAAAAATATCGGTAATAATCATACCACTTATAATATTACCTCTGATAATTTGATTTCTTGGATGATACTCTATCGTTGCGGCGTTACCGCTAATATTGAAAAGTAGTCACAACCTGGTTATTCCAAATGAGACAGTAGACAGTTTGCTATTGATTTTCAATTTTTTTCTAAGCACATCTTTCCTTACATATCTCTAGCGGTTATAATAATGCCATTTTCCTTTCTCTAGAAACGTCCAAAAGTGGAACACCTCATATAGTCAAACATGATATTTTTGAAAAAATTTTGAGTGCACTCAAGAAAATGACACCCTTTTATGAATCTTATAATATTTCCATTTTCTGACTTCACTTGTAAAATATTTATGTTCTGTAAATTTGTTCAACTATATGTTGATCATAGATTTAATATGCTTTCGTTAGATACGGTATCCAGGTTATTTGTTTTGTAGGTCCAGGGGGATTGATAGTACCTACCTACTTTTTTGCAGACCCCTTTGATACCAAACAAATACTACATGATGCCGGATCTAGCGTTATAAGATCTATGATGTTGATGATGACTTTTCCAACTCTCATCTTCTGATTCTTTTTTTTTTCTGAGGTCTAACATTAAAGTTGGGAGGCGAAGCATGGCATGATTCATTTCAATTGTTGACTGAAGAAACTGTTAAAATTGAGCTAAAACATCTCATTCTAAAGTTGAATAATGGATCTCTTCTGATTCAAATCCACATCAGAATCGACAACGTACATAGAAAAAACGATAGTGCAACCGCTTTTCGAGTAGGTACTGCACGGACGCAAAGTTCCCTAAATTTCGCGCTTGGTGGTCTGGGGGAGAGCGGGGTAATATCGAGCCACTGGCACACCCCTGGGGACTTTTTTGAGTGAATATTTCGCTTACAGGCCCCCCCGTGGACGTGGGAGTCACTATGTATGTGCTGAGTATCAGCTCGCTGTCCGAAGTCCAGATGGTTAGAATCTCTGTCTTGATTTTTGTCTCCATTCTCGAAATCGTAGAGATCTTTTATTTCGATGTTTTGTTCGATGTAGAGATAGACCTGTCCCCCCCGTGTGGGTTGCAACTTTCGAGTGATCATCTGCTGCGAATTGACTGAGATTCATTCGGCAAAAGGTAAGGTGAGTAGTGTCGGAACACAATATTTGTCATCATAGACTGATCGGATACAATATTGTTCATAATACTTATAGTCAAAAACCTCACAGTTGTAGAAGATTCTTCCTTCCATATGTGTTCAACCATGAAATTCGATTGTTGAAGTGGAAATGTATTCAAATCCAAAGATATGCATAACCTTGTATTCCAGACAAAAACTCGATAGCATATAGCTGCAGTAGCCTCATCAGAATTGTTCATTCAGTTCAGATTCAGTTTTTCGTATTATTCTTACCTTCTATCCGTGAAAGAAACATTTGCGTTGATAGTGGACTCTACTACCTCCTTCAGAGGTGACAACAGGGAATCCATTACCAACAACGATATGATGTCGTTTAGTGAAAGTCCTCTAGAAGGTTACACTGTGAGCATTTTTCATCAATATGTGGGCGAAATAAGCTTCTAGGTAACTCAATTCCGCTCGAGTTACCATCATGTCATTTCTGATGTTACTGCTCTAAAGATTCAAAGGTATCAGAACAGCCAATAATCTGAAACTCCATAAATAGTCCGCAAAGTGATTGTTCATTTCCAGCTTTACTAAAGAGTGTCAGAAGCACCAATCAAACCAATTTCAAACCAACCATCCGAACTGAAAACGTAGCCACAATGTATTCATCATCTAAAAAATGTTAGTACGACTGATGTACTAGCACGTTTAATAGAGCGGTATCAAATATTCAGTGTCACAGTGGAATGGGTGTTATTCTCCAGAAGACACATCCAAGGAGGTAATTGTCTGTAGCGATGAGGTCACCGAGAGTTGCAATCCAGACCGCGCGAAGCCCGCGCGTGATCTGTGGAGGCAGGCCAAGGACACGAGGATTTGATTTGGTTTTCATCATCCGGTCTAACCGTCTCCCTCTGTCGCGCGACCCTCTGCCAGGGTAGACACCACTGGAACAACTTGACGTTGCCGTTCGACGTTTGCACGAGCGCTCCAAAGTGGACTTCAGTAGATAAGCCATGCGCGTTCTGGGTCATTTTTTTCCGAAGGTCATTCCGGTGAAAATGTAACATTTTATGGGTGGACTCTCATTTGTAGGGTTCAAAAGAGTATAAGAAGAATACAAGAGGGTCAAACATAGTGACATACTGCTTTGTATTAAAGCTCTATTGTTTTCTCCCAATACCCTTATGGCGCGTTCACATGCTGGCTTTTCGCGTTTTGGCTTATGACGTATTGTGATTTCATTGGCCGATCTTTGTGAGTGCGTATCAAAGTCATCCGCCAAAAAGTCGTTTACGTTCCGACTTTTGCTTAAAAGAAGCTCCGATTTTCAGGGTCTTCACTTTTCAGGTTAAAATCACCATCACTATTGGAAATTATTGCGTAGGAATGTTTTATTCTAGTTTTCCGCGATGGGCGAAAGCTGCCATGTGAACGAGCCGTCATAAAAGTTTCAGATGAAATGTATCCCTCCTAGTTGTTTGCAGTAAACTGCTCCCCACTCAGACGAATGTACTTTTTCACTGCAATGATTATCCATAGAAGAAAATATGAGATTTCTCAGGGTCTGATCAATCTCAGAAATACTCGAGGATCAATGAGTTTTTACTGTGCGATTCCCTTTATGTCGATAAGTTGTTCAATTCACTAACTTATTACAAAAGATAGGTATAATATGTCTTCAATATCGAATGTTCCCTTCCCTATATTTTCATCTTTCACTCTCTGGAGTGTTTCTTTCTTTCGCCGCATTAGGTCGCTAGTTTCAAGCCTTACTTGGAACGCGGCTCAGTGCTTTGAAATATGCGGTAATTGAGTGCATGGGGACAGGCAACGCTTCGAGTGGAGATCTCAAGAGCTCTACTCGGTTGACTACCCTGCACTGATGGGGGCCAATGAGCCCGAAACCGGTATGTAGATTGTCAGGCGTGCCTGTCTCAATGTAGTCATAAAAGCGTGTTGGGAAAGAAACACTTGCATTCTGAATTAACTTGATTAATCGGTGCATAGACTACGAGTAGATGTAATTCAATATTATGCGTGGTATTTGCCAGGAACGTAGTTGTTTTCTGCACGTAGTCTACCTTTTCGAATATCCTAGATGTTCTCCAGGTGAATTGTTCTCATCTCATTTTTATTTTTGCGTTTCACTCCAATCGATTATTTTCATAATCGCATCGAGAGTTGACATAGACTGGATGATCTCCTCCAGGAAATATATCTATTGACCCTATGACAACACAATCACCCAAACTGTTTCTTAAGCAAATATTTCCATCGAGTATCTCACACACTTCAGAACGACTCGATGGAGATCAGACTGGGCTGGACCACATAGTTACTAGTTGAAGCCCAAATACACATATGGGCTCATGAGTGAAAGTTGAACGGCAACGACGAAGTTGAGTTTATAAACCCAGTGTAAGTTTGCTTGCGGTTACAGGTCCACCTGTGGACGTAGGAGTCACCATGTACGTGCTTAGTATCAGCTCCGTCTCCGAAGTGCTCATGGTATTTACTCGATTAACATAATAATACTCTAACACAGATAAGTTCACAGACATCTCACACGGTTCGAGAGCCCGCATCACTCTCCTCTGGAACTTTTACAATGATCATTTGATCTGAGCTATGGTTGAACGTGTGAAATGGATGTGAGCTTTACTAAATCAGTGCAGTCCTTCGGTGTACTATTTTCGTATTATCGCATCACTTTGTACGTGTTTGCAACCATTGACTGGTACTGTACAAGGTGTTCTGTTCTTTGCTCCTGGCCATTTTTCGTGTTCATCGGGAGTGAGATAACACGCGTTGAGAGTGATAATGGAGACACCCTGTACATTTGATCCAATCCGGGCAGCAAGGCACCGGACCAAGAATCAGTCCGATCCAGGAGTTATCTTGTGAATCTAACATAAATTCATTTATTTTATGCCACCTGAAGTTAAAATGCATGCATATCATCGTCCATTGAAGTTTGATTTTATGCATAATACTGGAGAATAGCATGCTCTCCTGATATAAACTTTTTCATCATATTTCTCTACACTTATTTTCATATAATAGAACATATAATTATATAGTTTCATTATGAATTCTTATATTTTTTCACCGAATCGAAATTTCTTTGAACGAACTCAATATTATTGGTATTGGTGATTATGCCATTTTTATTTCGATATTTTTTTGTGCTACGAAGGCGAAGTTACCTTTGTTTGAGGTGTAACACTGTGACAAGTATGTCCACCACTTCATATTATCCACAGTAACAGTGACCAAATATAACCAAGAATGTTCAACATATGAAGATGAATACATTTCCGAAAATAATTCTGGTAATTAGTCCTATCATACTCATTGGGGATTATTTTCCACATAATACCTGCATTCTTTTTGTTATATCCCGATGCATTTTCAATAATCAGGGATTTTAGAACCAATCGAATCAAAATTTCAAATCTTGCTTAGCACTTTTTATCAAACCGTGGTGTGCTATTGACGATAGTGGAATTCTTATTATTCACTTCATAGTATCTCACCTCCTAATCAAACTTTCAGGGTTTCTTCCGAGTGAGAAAAATCGAAAAATCGAATTCGATTTCATAATAGTTATTTTCATTGTGCATCTTACATTTTCATATTCATCTCACTATATCTAACAAATATTATTATTTCAACAGTATTTCATCGCATGATCATAGAATATATGATTTATCATTAATCTCACCATCCTTCACAGCTTTGCATTCAACATACATCTTCCCATCCTCCACTGTTGAAATCTGGGTCAGTCCGCTCATATCCACTTTATTTTTATTGGTTCACAAAGTCTTTATGAAACGATATTCTGGAGTTTATTGTATGAAGACCGAAACCCAATGCTGATAGATGCTTTTCAGACGAATACATAAGGTGTTCCCTTCTTATTGTTCACCTCATATATGTTTAATTATAGGCGCTTCGAAATATTCTTTTGAAAGGACAGAACACGTGAACAGAACTCTGATGCAGAATCGATCGACAGGTTATTTTCTGAATGAACCAAATGAAGAAATATATTTGTATATTTTGACACGACCTGTGTGGTATTTGTAAAACTACAAAAGTAGTAGCTGACATATTAAATTGATTGGTTAACGGTAAAGAAGTATTTAAAAGTGCCATCTTACCAATTTTATACAAATTCAAAAAATCATTTCTGATTACATTACGTACCTATTCTGTTTAGATTTCCAATTTGTTCATCGATTCAATTCAACAATCTCCATCCATTTCATAAGATCTTGTATTGAACAATGAAAGAGAGCCACCTTGTATAAAGATTTGAAGGATATTTCCATAAAATGGATCCATCGTGGGAGACCCTGCTTTCGATATTATGATGTCATGCCAAACATTGAAATCGACAGGTCTGGGTTAATCTCCTCATTCGGATGCAGCTGAGTGAGAAGGATCGAACGTCAGACGAATTATCCGAATGTCGGTTTGGAAATGATTAATAGCTGATGGCTGATATCTGATCTAGCCTGGAGTTAGAAGGGCTCTTACGATTTTTCCTTATCGATCCTGATATTATGTGTGTGGCTGAAGGTTGAAATCTGAAGCAAAAAAAAATCCTGATATTCTTTCCGGATTTTTGCTCTTGTCATGTTAATTGGAGAAAAGTGAACCTCGATCTTTAATTGTTTATGGATGACCAGATCACTGTGTGTTTCCTATCCAATCTCATAATCATAATCTGCCACTTCATTTCACTAGAGAACGATTCATTTCATTTCTAACCTAACCCAAACATCGTGTTGGTTGAAAACCAACTGTTTATAAGCAAAAATCTTGTTAAATAAGTTGATTATGAAATAATGAGGTAACTCCTGGTAGACGGTGAATGTATGTTTGTGGTATGTATGTTACAGCAGTCTTGAATACTTGGACTGTGTGCATGTCCGCCTCTTCATATGTTGCCAATTGCTTTAGTCGTATAATGAAACGAAGAAACTGTGGCCGGCCACATGGAAAAGGAAATAAATGAAACGAAAAGTCTTTCACATGATGATGGAAGTGATGGATGAAGAATCAATACCATATTCCTCAGCATCTCATTTTTTCAGTTTGATCAAAGATTCATGACCTGATTGAGTTCAATTGGGAGTGTTTTTCTGGCTACTACATTCTACCTACCAAAAATCTCGAATGAAGAGAATATTACCCATACCTCTTTCACCTGAAGTTGATAGTTGAATCATCATTAGTGAATAATCCATGCAGTTTCACAGCAGAAAATGTATCCATCATTGGGTATTTTGAAGATGTTGACCTTCATTTAATGTTGTGAGATGAGTGCACAATACTTCCACATGTTTGTCATGAGATGATGGTGAAATGACTTGATGGTGATGAAGGTTTTCCAGAAAAATATCAGATGATGTGAGCAGTGGGTGGATGCTGCATCAAATATTAGATTTACTACTGAGTATGGAGAATATCTGCAGATTCTACAGAAATTGATGGTGGCCGACAGAATCAGCAGGAATTGTGAAAGTTGAAGCATAATACTTATGAATCTGATTCTTATTGGAAATCCATTACCTCAAATTATGACCAACTTAATGCTTCTTGAAATTCCATAACTTTTATTTTTTATTTTATTTATTAAGTAATCTACAGAACAGGCAGTTCCAATAATCGATTACAATCTTAAAAACTAAGTAAATCACCATTCTCAAAATAATATAATGACTAGATTAACTCCAAAATAAATGACCTGAATCAAAATCAGAGATACATTCAGTTGAAAATGACAAATGGACCTTTTCCATTTGAATTGGCTTTCAGTTACAATTTGAATAACTATTAACTATCAACATCCCATATTTTGACATATCGTAACTATCAACCTCAAGCGAAGGAGGTATAGATTGGTAACTTCTAGTTGTAAGTTTCAGATTGAGTTTTCAACAACAGAGTAGATGATATATTTGATGAAAACTCGGTTGATCCTAGTATAAAATAGCAATCTGCATCCTTTCATCCCTTTAAGCACGAAACAAAATATTGTGAACAACCATCAACCAAATATTTTTTGAGAAGCAGAATATATTCTCATTTCTCACGTTTTGAGTCTCATAGAACAAGTGTAATATTACAAATAGAATCGCCTTTCCATATTCCAGTTGAAACATATATTTGTACACTTGTTATCTTGATGAGGTAACGGATCAGTGTTCATCCCCTAGCTGTTCATTTGCATTTTCAACTACTTATTTTTGAGAATTCTCGAAAAAAAAATTCGTTATCGTCATCAATACTCGTTAATATGGCAGCTCTTCTCCAAAGAGACTGGTGTTTCGAGCTGCTTTATTTCATAGGTTAATTCTGGGAGCGGCCAATAATCCATCCTTCCATCACCATTAGAGCCTTTTCGTTGTGCTAGTCCACCTCATATATCTAATAATAACTATATAGGTAACATGGATACCAGAGCTGAAGCCGAGAAATAAAACAAATGACAGTCTGCGGGACAAATCGCGAATTTGCGCATGCGCAAGTTTGACTTAAGAATCGACATTCGTGCTTTCTAGTGAGCGACAAACGTATGATAATTATTGAAAATCAATCAAATGTGTCACGTAACCTTCAATTCGATGTTTTCATTTTATCATGACAAATATTTTTCAAATATTCATTCATCGATGGATTTTTTGGACGATTTTGGATAATATTTGATGATAGATGCAGAAATGGATGTGATCTACAAAGCGATACTTGCGATTTGCATAGAAACCTGTGACGATGAAGTTATCGGAACAATAAGATTCGTAGGCTAATTTTTGATCAATCACTGTTATCACTCACTAATCACTTCTGTAAACAATCAGTAAGTACATTAATAATTATAATCATTCTCTTTTACATAATTTGGGATAACAAATATACCTAACCTATAAAATTTTAAATACGTCAGTGGATTTCAACTCGTCAAAACTTGCGCATGCGCACATTTCATCATTAGCAAGCCAGAACAGTCTTTTGTTTTTCCAAAACTGGCTTCACTTTCGCGTGAAGAGAAGAATAGGTGTTATCCATATAGTTGTTATTATATATAATATGATCCACCTTGCCATGTGATTTTTGCGATGTCTCCCCTACGCCGGGATCCCCATGGAAACCAAATCAAGGTTGAAGGTCACTGTAGGACGTGGCCCTGGCCTGTCACTCAGCCAGCTCAGTAGAACGCGTGAGCCCACCCAAAGCCTCTTCCCCCAAGTACCAAACAAAATGGCGAACTGCACGCTACTCTCGCGGCACGTCGGTCAAATTCTAGGTACTGTTGGGTATCTCTTCCTCAAACAAACGAAGACCACCGATGCTAGCGTCCAGCAAGGCGATGGCTGGTAGCGAGTGACCCTCTCAAACTTTCTGAGAAAAATACACTTCCAGTTCTGGCTATTTATCTCATCAGCTACGGAGAGATATTCTTCACTCGACATCATTGATGATGAAGCTAGACGAAATCATGTAGTACATTATGAGATTATATGTTCACTAACTTCACAGTCCGTTAGTCCATTCAACTATCATATTGCTTATGATCCTGGAAGGTGAATTATAGTGATCCATCATTGTTTCTACCCAAAAATCTCAGTTCTAGCAATATTTTCGATCAATTGATAAGCCTTTCAGTGAGTGAGAAAAAGAAACCATATCATCAACGTGAGTGTCATTAAAATTATATGCCTCATCATCGAGATAAATAATCAGAACTGCGATAGATATTTCCAGCTATATCTCAATATCATCATTATGTAGAAAATACTGAAACAGGTTAATGTAAGTAAACGTGACGCAGAGTTATCTTTACACTAACCCCTTAGTAAACCTACCATCTATAACTTGAGAATCGGTTACATAATAAACTTGTTTTTTTATGGAGGAAGTACCCTAGACTGATTGTCATGGCATGCTGCATGAAGTTTGATTAAGTTTTTACATGACAATATCGATTTGAAATAAATTGAATGTTTACTTTCGATTGCTATGAATTCTTGTCAATTCAACCAATGCGCAGATCATCGAGTGATCGTATTGGTTGGAGTTGTTGGAACACGTGGTGTTTTGCTACAAGATTGGTCGATACAATATGCGCATGAAAGTTTTCAGAATAGCTTGTAGATTGTGTTCTTTTTGAAAGATAGGAAGTGTATTGCATATTAGTGTGATTTCACGCTATTCCGAACTCATCATATTGGGTGAATTCACACTTCAATTCAGAATTCAAGAATATGTTCCTTCAGCTTGACATGTATTATATCTCAAGCGAATGAACAACTTCATCTCATGATATTACTTACTCTTTGCAAGAAGAGTGTGTAATTCGAGTGTTTTCAAATATCATTTGAAACCAATTCATATATATAGGTAGAAAAGCAAAGCAAAGGGGTAAGTACGTAGCTGATTTTGATTGGTGATCATATTATACGTTCAATTCATCATTACATGTTTCATCACAAACAGAATACTGAGGCAATGAAAAGCACAATTGCTTCTGAAATAATACGTTTCATAAGGATCAATGAAAATTCGTCAATAACTAACATTTGACCTTAAAGAAGAGGAAGAACAGAAGAAAATGATGAGATTATCATGTCCATTTCTTGCTGCGTATATTTGATGGTTTCCCCAATTTCCAGTAGCAGGTGATACCAACAATAAAATATGAATATAAAGAATATTTTTCTCAACTATGTTGATTGGTTATTACAAGTTCATTATTCGACTGAAATCATTTTCAAGTGAATAGAAATTGGCCAATTAACAAACTCTTATGGTCTTATTGAAAGCTTGAATGAAAATTGATCAACCAATGAGGCTTGGGACTATAATTACATAGAGTGTTTTTGATGTGAATTGATCAACCATAAAGGTTTCGAAATATATCATATACAGCGTTTTTGATGTTATTACCACATTAAGAAACAAAGGAAAAATGGAGAAGAGTTATAATTGTCGGTTTGCTATACCTAATAGGGTGCAGAATGAGAATATTTTGGAACAGAATGAGGTACTGTGAATTTCATCCGAAGTAATATGATATAGGTACGTTTTTTGACTGGTTCTTGTGAACGCGGAATTTGTTATTGTTCAATTCATCAGACGTGGGTTTTCTGTGTGAAATCCAAAGAAATCACATCAAGTTTTCAAATACCCAAACTTGGTACAAGTATGAATCAACTGGTCTACCAGTAACACTCTCCATCTTTTCTGTGGATGAAATGCATTGAGTATTATAACAGTTTATTGGTCTAATTGATATAGATAACAAAAGCGTGCTTGGCCTCATCAAAATATTTATGGAAAAGCCTCTCGAAAGTCCCTGAACAACAAGTGCCAATAATAGCGTTCACCAAAGGCACTACTCGCTCCATAATTATTGAGAGCCCTTCAAATAATCGATGCTCACTGAGAAGTTGTGAAGAGGAAACGAGGAGAGTAGACAACTCCAATAAGGTATTTCAATACTTCTAAGCGCGGAAGTTTGTAGATTAAATAGCCGTATTTTCGACTATATAAACAGAGTTTTTTGATTTGAGGAAGAACAAAGACAGCAAAGAAATGCAGAGAGGTTATTTTAGGAGACAACAAGAGTGTTTGGTTGATATAGAATTATTCTACCTGATAATGTCTTTCGCTGGCCATCAGGATTCCGTATGTATACTTCAGTATCGAAATATGTCGCGGGAAGTTATTATATATTCGGGAAGTACTTATACACATATGATTCTTTGAGTGAGCTACTTCTATATTTATATTTGAAAAATAAAAACATGAATATAGTTTGGCTCCAGCCAGCATTTTACTTTCGAGGCAAACCCCCACTGATATACAAGGGTTCTATCGCTGAGGTCTGAGTAGCCACAGCGTGAGTCCAAGGGTATGAGTGCCAAAAGTCATAGCATAAATTGAACCAGTAACTGACTGAACAAACTGCAGTCGACCTATAATCTTATAGTAATAACTATACTGATTTTTGTGATAGACCCAGTTCTATATTGATGATGATCTTTAGTTTATTATCTTGGTTGAGGAGTTATTTATGCTTCATCTTTGTTGTATTTACATTTCACATAAAAGAGACAAGTTGGGGCGATTCAGGTAAAATAGATCTAGAGAATAAGGTATCCAAGTACATTATCACTACATAAAAAATCAAAATTCAGAATTCACAAATACGAAAATAGGGTATCTTATTGATTTGAGCACAATTTAGGAGTAATCTTATTTACTATCAACTAGCTGCCTCATCATGATTTATACAGATTCTTACAGAATTGTATCACTTCAACATATGTAACCATTAGATCCATGGGCGTGACTGAAGTACCCAATAAAAGTAATGAATTCATTCAGAGAGGATATATTTTCAATCGCGCTGTATATGCCTACCTACCAGTTGTGGAGTCTTTGTATATTAGTAGTCGCAGTGCGCTTTTGGATATTTGCCAAAGATCTTCGTTTTGTTCAACTGTTTCAACACAAAATGCCTCTAATTTCCTCTGGATTAAAGTTGTTACGAGAAATTTAGGATGTCCAACACTCTGAAAGTAAAGCCTGGTTCATGCTCATACGAATTTCGCAAAATTCATGCGAATTGGAAAATTATAAATATTACATTGATATTTCTACTCTACAACACTATTGATTCATGCATTCTGATGATCATGATAAAATAAAAAATTCCGCGAAAAAGTTCAAAAATTTCAACTTTATTGCGATATTTCTATCCAGCGGCCATTTTCTTCGCAGAAATTTTCCGATATTCGTATAAGCATAAACCAGGCTTATAACTGTTAACTCCGAAATATGTATACTGACAAGATCTATATGAATGACAGTTTGAACGTTATACATATTTGATCTGATCTATCCAGTTGAAGATCGATGAATTTTATTTTCCTTATAAAGGTTGATGAAATGAATTATTTGGATGAGTTAATAGATAGGTACATGAAGGTTTTTCTGCCTTTGCCAATAAGTATTCCATACGAGTATATTATTGCAATTTTTAATAATTCGCTCTATGTAACAGTAAATGTAGATAAATGTATATGAAACGAAATCACTATCAATAATAACATAATCATTTCAATATAATTAAAAATGTGATATATTTTTTAATGTTGATTTGCAATATTTTCAAAATATCTAATGTTTGAATTCACATTTGATATCAGAAAAAACAATATTATATAGGTTATGCTATGACCTAATTTCTAATGACATGGTGGAAACCTGGAACAGAATGGACAGAAAAATTATTGGATCAAATTGATCATCATATTAACATATAATGTTGTTTCGAGCATTTGCTTTTCCATCAACATGTTTTCTTCGTCGATGGTGGGTATTAAGCGTGCGTTTCGTTCTTCATCTTATATTCATCACGAATGTTTCCATTTTGTAATAAAAATACATGATATCCAAAACTAATACAGAATAAGTCTAAATTAAGGTTTGTTTTGTATATAAAACCTTTCGACCCCAGAGAACTTCAGCTATACCGGATTTGATGGGGGGTATATCAATAAACTGTCAATTAGACCATTCAAAATTGAGTTTTCACAAATTTGTTCGAAGCAAAAAATCAATCGAAGCAAATTAACAAAGGCGAACAACGGTTTTCAAACTGTCACCTGTCAGTAGGTAGCGGTATTCCGAAAGGAAAGTCAAACCCTTTTATCGTTATATTCCAACTGAAAGCATTATCGATATCTTTGAAGCATTATTTTTGAAACAAATTATACAGAGGAGAGGATTACCATAACGTGTTGCATGCTCACTCACTCATAGTGGTGTTATTTTGCAACAACATGCATGTTGGCCTATTTTTATATAACTCGATCGTGAATAATCCATAGTACCAGCTAGGAAAGCGTTCACGATGATTTTTTTTCGATCTCGAGGGTGATCCGGATTGGACGACCTTTAAGGTTTCGTGTAATAATACTTTCGCCTGATTTTTCTAGAATTCCCAATAATCGAGTTTATGAAAATATGGTGAATTTAACCTGATTTTATCGAACTAAGTTGTCGCTCAGCCTCGAACTATACATGCTTTATCGCGAATGAAAATGAGTGGGCTTCGAGGCGTCTTAGGCTGAATTCAATCAATGTTATGATAGATTGCATAAGTAGCATAAAAACCTGCATTAATACGAATAACTGTTTGTTAAAATTTGATTGACTTCGCGTTATTGACCTAAGAAGAACATTGGTCAAAAAAATTACTTCAATCTGAAGTTGACAATTTGAGTATCGAGGAGCATCGAGGAGCATTTAGAAGAATCATACAATGTGCTACTGGAAAACTGGTTTGAATCATCACTATGAACAGACTTTTTACTTTTCTACATCAAATATATGAGGCAGCTTTACACTCAGAATTGAAAGCTTCGTTGACTGAAACGTATAGCCCAATATTTTTTTCTGAGGTAATCTAAGCTGTTTCGAGAACTCTATAAATCATACCGAATTGGGTAACGACATGAATGCATAAAATCATTTCGCGAATCAGGTCAATAGCACGCATTGTATCACTCTGTACTAGTTGTTTAACTTGCATTTTCCACAAATCGATCTACATGGAAATGAACCAGAACTTCCGTTTCTCGAACCTTGACTGCGTTGAATCGTTAATTTTCCAGAAGCTATCATGGTATGTTACAAATCAATATATGTATATAGGCCTCGCAATATTATGAGTCTTCCTATGGAGAAAAGCGAACCATCAGTTATAGGAAAAATATTATTACTTTTCTCTTTTTGTAGTGAAAACTCTGACTGTACTTACAATAGTGTTGAAATCCAAGAAAATTTCACAGAAATCGTTTACCGCAACAGCAATTGCAATGCTCCAAATCTTCATATTGATTTGAATATAGGAGATTATATTGTTTCGATAGTGCGATTATTATTTGTTCATACATATTTATTTCAAAGAATTTCGACAAGAAGCTCAGCAACCTTATTGGTCAGTAATCGGTTAGGAATTTATATCACATAGATCCACTACTAAAAAAAATATTCGAAGCATATTTGGTTCACTAGTGAAATTAATATATTATATTATAATTCGATGGAAAAAAAATGTTTAACTGCAATTAGTTTCCCTCAGTAGTAGATATGATTTCTTCAAATCTAAACAACCTTCAATTATTTCATGAGCCAGATAACATATTCATGCACAAATCGTCCAAATGCCGCTGAGACGAATTCTTTCATCAATATAATCCATACTGATTGAATTTACATACCTACTCAATATGAGAACAGAAGCTGTTCAACTTATTTATGTTTCTCTTCTTCAAACCATGGTGCAATCGAGTTCATATACGTTCTTCTATGGCAAACGATATCATTCCCAGACAACAAAAGGAGAGACAAAGGAACTGTGTGTGGCTTATAAGCAAATGAGACAATGTTTTTTGCATTAAATTTCAATAGGGATGTTCTCAGTCATATATCACTTTCTCTTGGTGAGAGCAATTTAGAAACAGAATTCAGATACGTAACAAAAAAGAACCATCATGACTCGATACAAAGGGGGGAATTATTCAGATTATTTCTATCTCGAGAGTTTTCTGAGTCTCCATCGCGAGTGAAATGAAACTGGGCGACATATTTCCTTTCATTCTCGTAAAAATGTTGAAAACAAGTAAATGTAAGAGTATGTGGGATTTTAGTCTAAAGAAGAACTTAATTTGTGAATGCTTTCTACCGTGGGTATGAAATTTTAGTGCATACAAGTTACAACTCATCGTGAATGATTGAGCGAGTTATTGAAAATGTAAATAAAAACGTTAGGTTATGTCACTTCAAGTTTATAATAGTTCACGGTTATTATCAGAAAATGTCTCTGCCTTACAGAAAAAGTAACGTTATTCTTTCCAGTGAACAGGCAATATTATACCGTCTACTAGGTGTTCATTTAGAACTAGATCGACAATGTATATACATGTGCTGTAACCACTTTGAAGTTCTAGATTAGCGTGATTCAATTTCACAATGGATGTCTTGTTTTTTATTTGGCTCACGATAAACCACTTCTTCAATCAGCGTAAACATGCAAACTTCAGCTTACTTTCGGTTAATGGGAAAGTTTTTCAGTTGTCATGACCAAGAGTCATCATAATGTGGAGAGGGAGAAAATCATTATGCAGAGTTATTTTCGTATACGTTTGCATTTCTTCAACATAATTCTTTCAAATCTCATATGATTCCATGAAAAGAAATAATTCACATATCAGAGTATTATATTGATATAATAGCTATTTATGTACCAAGTGCGTTATATACATACAACATTCACCCGAGGGCCTTTGGCCCGAGGGATGAATGTTGCCCGATGGGCGTTAGGATCTAGTAACGCTCGTGGTGCATACAAGATTTTATTTTTCACGAAAAAATTATCTTAAACGTCGTTGTTTACTTCATAAATTTTTTCTCATAGTATTTACTGCGTTCTGGTCGGCAACTGAGCACAAGTGAGCTTCTATGCAATTGCCATGGAAACATTGAAGAGGTTGCTAAGGGTTGTTTATTTAATTGAACTATAGAAAAAACCTTTAGCGGGCGTTATGATTCATAATGCCTTCCATAACCCCCGGGCGTTATAGGTCTGTTAGTAGCAACCGTTGCCAAGTTATTATAAAGCAGTAATGGACAAGTGAAAAATAAATGAAATTTATTTTACTTGACGCAAGTGAATTGAAGTTATTCATTTATATTATAAAATAATTAATATGAAAATGGTGATATTGGAAGACCAATCTTGTTATTACCTTTTTTGTTTTTACTGATGATATGAGATATGAGAATATTTAAACCAAAATTTCAGAGATTAGATAAGATCCAGCTATCTAATTCGTAAAATATAATTATTAATGTTCTACTTATCTTCTCATTTTCTTTTCATGTATTCCATTGCCTCTTCGAATCGTTTCAAAACGCAACTTATTCATAAATCCATATTAGATACATGATGCAACTGATCTCTCGTAAAATCAAGTAAATAGGGAGTCTCGATGATCATCCTGACCCGAAACAACATTCTCGAATACCTATTCGAATAGAAAATGCACTTGGTTGAATTATATTGCACGTAATGAATCCTGAAATTTAAGCTCGCATGCGGTCAGGACGATTATCGAAGGTTTCTCAGTTTCTGCTGCAGTTGCACTGAAGAACACAACTCACAGAGGTAAGTGTTTCTATCCTTAATAACCACCTAGTGTTCAGTTCGACAAGCACACTTCCACCTTGTAGTCAGTCCATGCTCGAAATAACAATGTTATTCCACAGTTGATTCACCAAATTTTTTTGAAGCTGATCAAAATATACAGGCGTTTCAGCTATGAGTAGATATGCTATGAGGCTGTAGGACCAGTATCATTTGACACTTGTCACGTGGGAGTGTATGTATGTGTATTTCATAAACAATCCGTGACAACTGAATGTTACTTCACTGTTTGTCCAAAAGTAACAATTGAAAATGTTCAGATAGACAGACAGTAGATCAACCATAATCTCTTCATCAGCGATTTGACTGGTAAATGTGATCGTTTGTCCAGATTATTTACATTTCCAAAACTAGAAATATTCATCATCTTAGAAGAATTTTGACCATCATTCACTAGCTTTCGAGTTCGCTATCTGTTTAAACCCCAAGGCATAGTGATATCAAAAAGTCGTTGGGTCAATTTTAACTCCTTGATAATTCGAACACGATACTTTCAGATCCTCAATGATTTACAAGTCACATAGTGTATCCACTTCTCTGATCTCAACCACTCATTGTTGAGACTTTCCTCTGATTCATTTTTCTTTCGAAATCAACTCGCAATTGTCGAGATTTGGTGAATTCGACTTTGAGCATCGAAGATATGAATCATCTGACACCATTTTCGTTTTGTTCCTTCAGGACTTTACCCTCGACTTCTACTTCCGCCAGTTCTGGACCGACCCCAGGCTGGCATTTCGGAAGCGTCCCGGCGTCGAAACGTTAAGCGTCGGTTCGGAGTTCATCAAGAACATCTGGGTGCCCGATACATTCTTCGTCAACGAGAAGCAGTCTTCGTTTCACATTGCCACCACGCTCAACGAGTTCATTAGGATACACCATTCGGGATCCATCACACGCAGCATTCGGTGAGTACTTCAAAAAAAAAAATAAAAAAAAATATTTGTATTCCATGCAAATGATATTTCAAAAATTGTAGCAAAGCGCTTTCGACTGTTAGGTCATCATCAGTGCATACCTGAAATAAGTAGGTAAGTATGATTTCGTAAAATAAGAAAACATTTAAAATTTTCCTCATTTCTCAATTTTGATTATGAGAAAAATTTCCCAATGATGAATTGCTGACTTTTTTTCTATTTATTGAATAATTGAATTCAAAATAATTAAATGTCAGTAATCCACATCACAAAACTTATATTTCTATGCTGCTTCACTCTCATCATCACTTCTCTATGGACGATTGAACAATCAACAGGTAAAATTCGTTGACAAGTTTCAAATTTTAAATTTTCAAAATTTTTAACGGGTATCTCAATGTCGAGAAAACCAAACATATTTTATAAATGTGGAAAGTGTATATACCAGATGTATGTTTTTTAAATTTATGGAAATCTTGTAATACCTGACGAGTGAGTATTGATTTACACCTACATATACAGGGTGATTCATTGGGAAATGCGCATACCATAAGAGTAGATAGAGGACACCAAGGTGCTTCCAAATAACCTATATTTCATGGGTCTATCGTTCTTTATAACCAAGATACAGGATGATTTGTTAATTTTTACAATTTTTTCAATTGATCATAACCACCCTATACATTTTTGTGATATTTGATACGTATGTTCTGTGTCCACAGTGGTGTCGATCAACATAATGAAGAAAAGTCTTATTCCAGGTCCGGCTTTGAAAAAATTAAAAAGTAGGTTTCGAGTCGAAACAACATCCTGTACATCAATATTTTGAAATTTCATCTACAGATTTGAAAAGAGCAGAAAAAACTGAGTGAGACCGAATGCATTTTGTGTTTCCGCATACAACTTTTCCACTTATTAACTTGAGTCAAATCTAGATTTTTTGATAAAATGAGAGGCACAAGATTTAAAAAAATCAATTTGTTTTCCCAAATGGTAATTTTCCATCTTCAATCCATGAAATCATCAACCATTCCTCATTATCTTGGTTTCTGGATTCAAATCTTATTGAAAAAATGAGAGGTCCTTATTCAAAACAAATTATTATTATACCAATGACTATTTTCAAAACATCTTGTATACTGGAATCAAATCTAGACGTTTCGATAGAATGAGGTCGCACAAAATTTAGAAAAAAATGTTTTCTTCCCCAAATGGTACTTTGCCAGCTTTGATCCAAGAAATCATCAACTATTTCTCATTTTCCTTATGTATTCCCGTATTTGTTGCGATGTGATTATTGTTCAAAATGAAGTTCGGAATGGGCATTCGTCCCCATTTCCATGACATCAATGAATAAATGTTTTGATAATGTTTTATGCATACAAGGTGTTTAAAAGTTAGTCGTTGGTATAATAATAATTTGTTTCAAATAAGGACATGTTCTCTCGTTTATCAATAAGATTGGCATCCAGAAATCAAGATAATGAAAAATTGTTGATGATTCCATGGATTAAAGCTGAATAAGTACCATTTGGGAAAGAAAATTTATTTTTGTTAATTTTGTGCCACTTATTTCATCGAAAAATCTAGATTTGACTCAAGGTAATAAGTGGAAAAGTTGTATTCTGAAACACCAAAAACACATAGTCTTACTGAGTTTTTTCTGCTCTTTCCAAATCTGTGAATGAAAGTTCAAAATATTGATGTACAGGGTGTTGTTTCGACTAAAAACCTACTTTTTATTTTTTAAAGGCCGGACCTAGAATAAGACTTTTCTTCATTATGTTAATCGACACTAATAAGAACAAAGAACATACGTACCAAATATCATAAAAATGTATAGGGTAGTTCATAAGTTATGATGAATTGAAAAAATCAACAAATCATCCTGTATCTTGGTTATAAAGAACGATAGACCCATAAAATATAGATTATTTGGAAGCACCTCGGTATCCCCTATTCATCCTTACAGTATGCGCATTTCCAAATGAAAAGAAAAATTGTATCAATTTTTTTATCTTTATCCACATTGATAAGAATGTTTTCTTATTTTACGAAATCATATTTACTTATTTCAGGTATGCACTGATGATGACCTAACAGTCGAAAGCGCTTTGCTACAATTTTTGAATTATAATTTGCATGGAATACAAATCTGTTTTTTTTTAATTACATCGAATCATGCACACAGCCTTGTAAATCTATCACTTCGGTGAGTACCTCCTACAGGTTCTATAATCTGTGCTCCTACCCTACGATCTTCCAGCGTGAAGTGTCCGACTATTTGAGTACTACCATTTACGATTTTGGTTCTGGGGTCTTCTTAAGTCATGTACAAATGCCCTCAAAAGAAGCTACATCGAAGTAGGGATTGAAACCTCAGAGTAATAGAAAACGTAGACTGGTATTTTCCATCCTTTTCATGATGCCAACACGACTGTCAAACATTATTTTCACGATAAGAATCAATCGTTCGGGCATCGACGGACCAACTCGCCGTTTTCGTGTTTCGAACGAGTTTCTCAGATTGTTTACGATTCATGACGTGGTCATTCGTGTTGTGTTATCGTTCTCAAAGCGTTGATTCGTGTGATTTTTCTAGACTAATTCACTATGAATGTATTAAATATATTGATCTTCACTTAAGAAGGTTTTATTTCTGATTTAAAGCAGGTTTCTGGGATAAAAGTATCAATAGTGCAATTTCATTGGTGAGTGCCATAGTCGTACATTCGGGAACAGAATAATATGGAGTAATGCATCCTCTCTCCCGATACCAAGAGAGATAGTTAGATCTTGCTTTCAAACAATGTTTGGGAAGGGACAGTATGTATTTCATTGGACGCTGCTCAACTTCAGCAAACCAGAGTCAGAGCTCTGCTTTTTCAAATTAAAAGAGAACAATTATTGATTCAACTAGAAGAGTTATGGTTGAACATTGTTCATCTTCACCACGGCTATAACTTTTCAATTATGTTTCAATTTCCCAGGTGAGCTACTAATTCTCCTTTGCCTTTCTCGACTCTCATTTCAGATTCTTTTAGCTGACATTCGAATCTGAATTGCATTTCGAATTAGGTCTTCCAGGCAATTCGAGTAATGACTCAGAAATGACTGATGAAAGAATGTAATGAAATTGAACACGTTACCAATCTTCAGTATTACAAAATCAGGAACAGGTAGATGCATGCTTGGATGGATTTGTTCCCCATATATCCCATTGTTTAAAAACGATTTTTATTCTTATGTTTCAACCACGATAGAGCAAACCTAAAAGCAATTCAGCTAGCTTTCAGCTCTATTAACTTGGAGACGATCCCGTGAAATACTCATAAGATAATGTTAGCCAGACAGTGTAAACAGAATATTAATTAACCCATTTCGTCCCTAGCGATGGCATATAAATTCCCCGAGGGTTCAAACGACTGATGGTATGCATACAGAACGACTGATGCTGTTTAACCTCATAAATGATATCCCAATTTATTGCATTTCAGATCAACTGAGAGGAATTTTGATATAGCCACATATGTGATGCTAACATCTTCGTTATTCTTTGTAATAAGTCAACAAACTCCGATTGATTGTTTGGGTAATCAACAGGTGTTTGGTTGGGCGATTGAAAAATTTACTATGGAGTGGTGAAAACATTGAATCCGCTGAAGTAAATGTGAATTATATCTTCTGTTACAGACTGACTATCACCGCATCATGCCCCATGAATCTTCAGTATTTCCCAATGGATCGACAGCTCTGTCATATAGAAATAGAAAGTTGTAAGTTATTTTTCATTCACTACCGTGAAATATTAGGAATCTATTCATTGGATGATAGTGAAAATATGAATAATCTTTTGAAAATAATATTGGGCGGATCAGCAGATAATTGTGTCATTGCTTTCATTAGCCACGCTGAAAATGTGTGAGCACTCAATACTTTGTACAGGGCACTAAGCAGGCTACTGGCGATTTTCTACCTTTCACTAATAGAAAGTGAGGCGGAGTATTCATTGCCGAATGTATATATATTGAAAAATGAAAAATCGCCAGTGGCCTATTCAACACATGGCAGAGCAAACACGCAGGAGCTCATTCGATCAAATAAAAAAAAAAATATCGTTTGAGTTTAGCAGCCGCAAATTCCAATGTTTACGTTCTCACAACTCTATTTTATTTCAGTTATCACGTGCAAGGCATACAGAATAAATGCTGATTGTTGAGTCTTCATTGATTTATTTACTCGATTTGTACTATTCGAAGTGAAAAGTAACCGAGTAAGATTTTTATTTTTTCTTTCATCTGATCAGCTTTGTTCTCGAGTATTCACCTTAAATTGAGTCAACTAATGATATCCATTGAAGAATCAACAATCACTGTCGAACTCCTCTCGATCTCCATTAATATTGTTATTATTATTACTATTATTATCATCGTTATTGTGGTATTGTTTCGGCGTCCTTCTCCTATACAGCACCCGCAGAAGGGCCCAATATATACCGAGCGTTTCGAGTCTCGGCGTTACGCACCTCTGAAGACGGCACCCGGAACAGGGGAAACGTTGATGCTTATTGACGGCGCGATTGCCTTTTGACCCGGTTGACCGGCAGCCATATGCATGTGGCGCCCCTGATGCATGAATCACTCTGTAGTTAGTCCGTCGGAGTCTGGACGTTGATGAATGAGTCGATGGAATATAAAACAAATTTCACATCTGAAAACTCATGGACAAAAAACTTTGATTATTTTTCCTTCTGTTCCGTTCGTCGAGCTTGTTCAAAAACCGTTCATTATTTTTTCAACTCAAAATGAAAACTTATATATACAGTGTCACACATAAAGTTCACAACATATGGTAAGTTTTTTTTATTAATAGATATAAAGAAAATTTGACTTCGCAGTTAGTTTTTGCTTCAAAAATGAGTGAAATACAGCATGTTTCCTTTCTTCATGTGCTACTCTGAACCTGTCAAATTTTAATTTTTTTTCGGCAACCGTCCGGAAAGTACGTACTTTCCAGACGATTTTTTTTTTGAGAAAGTGGCATTTTTCCGGCCTAGTCCGGGAAGTACGTACTTCCCGGACTAGGCCGGGAAGAATCACATCGTTGTTGTCATTGTAAATATGAAAATCTTGGTAGTATGGTTTTGATAAATGCAGTTGATCATTACCATAGTAGCAAAATAACGACTGACAGCTATCTGACATAAAATTAGCTAACATTTCAATTTTTGAAATAAATGTGTTTCTTTGATTTGTTATTCTACACGGTTGCCGAAAAAATTGTGCACGCAACACGCCCGAAAACAGTTTTTTTGGACTCGCAGACTTCCAGGACTCGCTACGCTCGTCCTAGAATTTTGTCCACTCATCCAAAAAAACAGTATTTTCCGGACTTGTTACGTAAATTACTATTTTCGAAAATCATCAAAAAAACAATTTTTTTCAAATTTCGAAAAATGACAGAGAAAAAAGTTTCTCAGTTTTCAATTTTATGCATCTGTTCCAAATTTGGAGTCTCTACTGTCACTTCGACTACTACTAAGTGATAATTTTATTTCGATTTGATCAGTTACTACTATTTTCATCCCGAAATATTGCATTAGTCTTGTATTGTTCAAAATCACGAAATTTTATATAATGTCTAGTACAAATCGCTAGAACGAAAGTCTTTTGAATAGTTATGAAACTGTTGGTCATTGTTTAGTTTACAGAAAAGTATGATATTTCGGGTTTGTTTGTAACTGAATTATTGGTCAGAAAAATAATCAATCTGGATAAAAATCTAATAAAAAAATATATACGAGTGTAATAAGAATTAAGAGAAATTCGTTTATTCGATTACTGACATATTAACGTCCATACAATGAAAATCCACATCAGTTTAACAATGAAATGAAAAAACTAGATGAACTTTGCAACAACAAAGACGAACTTCTGGGGACGCATTTTTTTTATTTTCTGGTAATAGGCCAATGTGGGTAATTGCTGGGCAAGACATGATATTGAAGTCTCATAATCATCAAAATTATGAAATTTGAATCATGTTTCGTTCGAATCGATAGAGCGAAAGATTCGAGAAATTAAAAAAAATGGAAAAAAGTCGAAGTGACATTTAGAACAAATGTACATGTCAAATTCGACAGGTTTAGAGTAGCACATTAAAAAAGGATAGATGCTATATTTCACTAATTTTTCAATCACAAACTAACTACGAAGTCAAATTTTCTTTATATCTATTAATAAAAAATATATACGAGTGTAATAAGAATTAAGAGAAATTCGTTTATTCGATTACTGACATATTAACGTCCATAAATTGAAAATCCACATCAGTTTAACAATGAAATGAAAAAACTAGATGAACTTTGCAACAACAAAGACGAATTTCTGGAGATGCTTTTTTTTTTATTTTCTGGTAACAGGCCAATGAGGGTAATTGCTGGGCAAGACATGATATTGAAGTCTCATAATCATCAAAATTATGAAATTTGAATCATGTTTCGTTCGAATCGATAGAGCGAAAGATTCGAGAAATTAAAAAAAATGGAAAAATGTCGAAGTGACATTTAGAACAAATGTACATGTCAAATTCGACAGGTTTAGAGTAGCACATTAAAAAAGGATAGATGCTATATTTCACTAATTTTTCAATCACAAACTAACTACGAAGTCAAATTTTCTTTATATCGATCAATAAAAAAAACTTCCATATGTCGCGAACTTTATGTGTGACATTTTATATTTGAATGTTGATCAATTAATTTCACCAAAGCTTCCCTTAGAGTTTCAGGTAATGATAAAGAGTGATACTTCTAATGAGAGAAAATTTGATAAATAATTAGATTGAATTTGACTCAAAATTTAACTTTTCCCTCTGGGGAAAGAGAAGCAGTCAAAATGATGAACACTCCGTATAGTAGCCTAAATCACGGGTCTGAAGTTTATATTTTTTCACTTTGTACCTTTTGAACTTCATTATTTGAAAGAAAATGATCCCCATTTTCTGTAATAATATGTATCCAGACAAAGACTTAAATATTCTTTTACTTCCTCACCATGCTAAGGCTTGTTTATTTACTTTCACGTTTTGTTTTCAAACATGATACATTCTCTATGAGAATGCAATTGACATATTTTGTATCGGTTTTCTAGTTGGTAGATTTAGTGTTATATTATGTTTCAATAGGATGAGTTAATAACATTGAAAATACAAGAAACTATTTATAAACCGCATGTCAATATTCACATCACCTCAGCATTTTTTTTTCACCCCACACATTTCATCATACATATGGAAAATGAGTCACATGCGTTGTTGAGATCTACGGCATCTGAATACATCCACGAGTAGGGTCATGAATGCGATTGCGCAGTATGGTATGAGCCAATCGCGAAACTTACTGCCATGTGCGCAATTCAGCTTTAGCAGCTGTGTATTCAGATCTATAGATCCCAATTATAATGTGCTTGCCTTGGAAGGAGAATTTTATTCAGACTTTACCATTACGATGAACATTCTTCGATTTTGGCATGATGACACTCATAGAGAAATCATTGTTTCGCTCTTAAAGATACCCGTCAAATCACTTGATACCTACTTGAAAAGAGGAAAAAGTTTGATTTGAAAGAATGGACATGTTCTTATGTGAAATAGTATCAAATACTACTGAAAGCAGCGTATGTTTCTTTCATCGTACTCAGACAAAATTTTCACTTCTAAAACAACGTAATGTTTGATCAAAAAATAGATCTCCAAATTTATTCCTCTTTTCGAGCTTAGTCTATTTTATCTTTTCCTCAGAGTCATAGTTTCCCTTTATCGTCAGCTAGATGAAAAACTTTGAAAAAATCAAAAACGTATTTATTTGGTCAAATGATCATGAGAATTCTTGAAATTCATGCCATTCGTAAAACGTATGTAGTACAAATCAAGGCCAATTCGATGAATTTTGTTTCTATTGAAAAAAATCAAGGTATCAACAAAATAATTCTAGAAGAAGAAGTTATATTAAGACCAAAAGGCATACATATGTTTTCACTAATTTAATCTTCGATAGGATTAGGATTATTAGGAATGGTTTAGTCAATCCTATTGTGTGGAAGAGAATATGCTGACATATATCTTGTTGTGCTGCTTCAGATAAACTGGGGGTTTTCACCTTTGGCTTTGACCATGTGAAAACTGTTTTGTGTGGTGAAGTCTTATCGCGAAGAGTCATTATAACCACATTAGTTATCGCAGAAGAGAGGCCTCATGTATTTTATTATCACATTTAACACAACATAACCTAGCTCAATTCCGTAATGATTTTTCATGAACAGGCAGAATCCTGATGTTTTCGAAAAATCAAATGCAGTAGATTGACAACAAATCAAACTCTAGTGGAATGATGTTGTGGCCTCCAATTGTGCGTAGTCGCTTAGTTTTTCATCTAGCTGATTGTGTTTCGAGCTGTAGTTGTCCTTTGATGGGCTGTCGAATGATCTGCTTTTTCTGTTTCGGCGGCCGGGGCTAGTTGGGTATACGATGAGAGATATCCGTTATAAATGGAACGCGGGCTTAAAGAGCGTTGGAATCAGCAGCGAAGTGGAGCTGCCACAGTTCCGGGTGCTGGGCCATAGGCAGCGACAAACAGTCATACATCTCAGCACAGGTAACTTGGCAACGTGGGAAATCGAAATGGGGGCGTGCCCAAATCAAGTGCTATCCCAAAATACTTGAAACAAAAACGCACTTAACGCTCTCAGAACAAAAGCCAAAAGTGTCGACATTGTTGATCTGCGCTTACATACGTCACTATGCAAGAGCCCTTACTATGTTCTCCATATCAACTCTCTTGGTTTCTAGATTCCCGTCTAGTAGTTAGTGAAATGTAGTAGCAAGTGTGGTCTTCAGCTCATCTTGATATCTACTTGAGTATGTATGTGATACAAGAAGGAGTGTCATTACGTTTGAAGTCATGTTTGCTGGAAACTCTAAATTCACTTTTTCACTCTTGATCCAGCACAGTTCACCTAACAAATCGTCAATAAGAACACTCAATAATCACAATATCGAAACAAATCAGTGACGAATGATCACCAATAATGATGATGTAGCATCAAATGTATAAACTGAATCTGATGACGAGCAATATCAAACGAAACAAGCTATACTGAGTAGGTACCCTTAATACGCTTAAATTTGAAACAAACCGTCATAATAAGAGTTTTCCAGAAATTTTAACAACAAAAATTTCATGAGAGTGAAATTGCGTAAATGGTCCGTTCTGCTTTGTTACTACGTCTGATTACTCGGAAGACTCGAGTTTGAGGCCCTGGCGAACGAAATCCCGCTATCCGACTCCGCTTCACCTCATCGTATCCATCTATTTATCTCCCCCCCACCCTCCGAACTGCGGCTGCGTGCGTCGTTTTGCCTGCGCAGTCTCGCACCCCCACACACACTGGCTTGTGATTGCAGTCGGTTATACCATGCGAGACATCCGGTATAAATGGAACGAGGGCCCCAACTCGGTGGGGGTCTCCAATGAGGTGTCGCTGCCCCAGTTTAAGGTGCTGGGACACAGGCAGAGGGCCATGGAGATCAGCCTCACCACAGGTACCTCAACTGGGACACGGTAACACTCTGTAGAACTTTCGAACTGATCATCCCATCCCATTCGGAAGCGGTTGACAATGGAAGCGAAATGTTGTGTGGTTCGACCTTGAAACGTTATCTTCGCCGAATGCTGCTTTCTATTCACTCCATATATTGAAATTGAAAAATATTAGTTGTCTTTTTTAGAAAAGCTCTCAATAGTTGTTGGGTGATTGGTTTAACTGCCGAACAAATATAATAGATGCATTCGACGAACTTTTGTTTCAAGATTAAACATTAGTTTGTTTTATGCATATAGATCTTGTCAGTGTACCCTGAAATTCAGTTTAGTTGGTGCTGGAAAACCTACTGGTTCTAGCTGAGGAATTTGTGTAGACTAGACTTGGGGTATTTGGTTTCAGTTTGATACAACTTCGTTCAATATGTAGAGTCCAGATATAGGTTTGGATTTGGCCAAGTTTGGCTAATGAATGGTTTGAGTAGTAAAAACATATAAGTAATTTTCATCGACGTATGAATATTAATTTTTCATCAAAATCACACTATTAATGCATATATCGACCTGTTCTAAAATCAACATCAGAATCCAAATACCCTGATCATCAAATTTACATAGCTAGGTACTCATTTTGCAGCTCAATGACAAAATGAACAACTTAAAAGAAAAAGTGATTTATTATCCTATTTAATATTTTGAAAATAATGGATTCAACTTCATTTTCAATAGACATTCAGATCCCGATAGTTTTTTTTTACTTGATGAATCAGTAGGTCAGATGTACTGGAAGTAGATGGTGATCTCCAATTTTTAAAACAAATATCGCCCATCAGATTACTGAATACTTGGTCAGAGTGTTTAGTTTCTCCCACTGGAACGTTCCCATAAAAACATGAAAATTATTTATTTCAAATTGACCTCTTCAAACCGAATATGAGGTCCCTGATATCACCCATACCTAAAACTTTCCCAATATACCTTCTTATAGTTATTTATGTATCAAGGGCGTGAAATGGGCTTTTATGGACCGCAGCGTGTTAACACCCCAGGTCCATAAAAGCAAATGACGCCCGAAATACATACAACATTTTATGCACGACCAGTATATTTTATTGTAAATACGTCTTCACTTCTTAAGCCTGATAGAAATAAAACGGTTCTTGAATACCTTTCAAACCCCTAAATATTTTTGGCTACGCCCATGATGTTTTTCTCGAAAAAGCATTACATGAGAGTGTTCTCAATTTTTTCTCTATCTCTCATAATGAGGGAGTTATTAAGGGTTTACAATTTGCTCATGTTCCAGACTGGTGGGTGAATAAATAAAATAGGCTATAGTAGCCATATTTGCTGTCAATACAGACAATATTCATTACGAAATGCATTCCATTGACGGAGAATATGTGAGTTGTATTCCACCAGAAATCAGTAAAGCAGCTGATGATGCGAATAATTAATAATTTATTGTCCGGCGGGCGATAAAGTACCACTATACGCCCGACGGGCGGTAAAGTAGTCCGAGGACGGTAAAATGCTATTTTACGCCCGCACAACCGGGCGATAAAGTGCCATTTTACGCCCGGTCGTGCATAAAGTATATAATGATTAGGTGCACGAAACATATCCGAATCAATTCAAATGGTTCTTCTGCATGTTCATCTATACATGTTTGCATTCATATGTTTTTCTGTAGGATTAAAATAACTAGCTGTTGTCTGATATCAATCAAATGATTCGTGTATATTGAATCGACTAAATGTCTGAGAGGTTGTATTCGTACTAGCAGGTAATCTTTCAAATGCATCCACAACGGTGGTCTGTAGATTACGAAGGCGTAGAACGGACATGCGATATTTTTTTTCTTAATTTCGAGTTCGAACTCGAAATTAAGCTAATTTCGAGTTGTAACACATAATTAGTACTAATTTCGAGTTCGAACTCGAAATTAAGAAAAAAAATATCGCATGTCCGTTCTACGCCTTCGTAGTAGATGATATTCAACAGGCTAGTTATTTGTGATTGGAAATTTTGTATAACTGTTTGAATCATTCTTCCTCGTAGGAAACTATTCAAGATTGGCCTGTGAGATCCAGTTTGTTCGATCGATGGGTTACTACCTCATCCAAATTTATATCCCGTCCGGCCTCATCGTCATCATTTCCTGGGTAAGTTTATAAGTAGTACGTTAGAAATGACCCAGTAAAATCGTATCCTATTACAACTTTCATACTATACTCGACGATTCAATATTGTGAGACGATGAGAACTGATGAGTCTTGGCGAGCCGAAACAGTCTGTCTTGCACCGGTAGTCAATCATACACGATTAGTTCAGTTTCCACAATGTTTGTATGGTCAGAAGAATATTTCTGATCGAACAAGATGTCCACTTCTACCGATATTAAAATTCCACTTGGCTGTTTTCCTAGGTGAGCTTCTGGCTAAATCGGAATGCCACTCCTGCTCGAGTAGCCTTGGGAGTTACCACCGTCTTGACAATGACCACCCTGATGTCGTCGACGAACGCAGCGCTACCGAAGATCTCGTACGTCAAATCCATCGACGTCTATCTGGGAACATGTTTCGTCATGGTATTCGCCAGTCTACTAGGTGAGAATTTCTAGATGTAGCATGGTCTCTCCGAAGTCAATTGGAAATCCATGAAATTCGACAATATTGAGGGTATCACGGTAGCCAAGAAAGGACACGTAGTATTTATTGATTGATCAACCAAAATTCCGATACATATCTTGAAATTTCGATCTTTACCTCGGAATTCCAACTTTTATATTGAAACTCTTACTTTTATCTCTGAATTCCAATTTTCAAGTCGAAATTCCTACTTTTATTTCGGAATTGACAAATTTCCTACTCTATCTTGACTTTTGTCTCGGAATTTCTACTGAAATTCCGATTTATATCTTGAAATTCCGATCTTCACCTCGGAATTCCTTATTCCGACTTTTATTTCGTAATTCCAACTTTTGATTCCAACTTTTAATCGGAAATTCTACTTTCATCTCAGAATAATGACTTGTATATCGGAATTCCTACTTTTATATTGAAACTCTTACTTTTATCTCTGAATTCCAATTTTGAAGTTGAAATTCCTACTTTTATTTCGGAATTGACAAATTTCCTACTGTATCTTGACTTTTGCCTCGGAATTTCAACTGAAATTCCGATTTTTATCTTATAATTCCGATCTTTACCTCGGAATTCCTTATTCCGACTTTTATTTCGTAATTCCAACCTTTGATTCCAACTTTTAATCGAAAATTCTACTTCCATCTCGGAATTATGACTTGTATATTCCTACTTTTATATTGAAACTCTTACTTTTATCTCTGAATTCCAATTTTCAAGTCGAAATTCCTACTTTTATTTCGGAATTTCGATTGATAAAATTCCTACTCTATCTCGACTTTTGTCTCGGAATTTCAGTTGAAATTCCGTTTTATCATGAAATTTCGACCTGTACCTCGGAATTCCTAATTTTTGATAGAAATTTCATTTTTTATGTTGAAATTCCGACTATCATATCGGAATTCCTACTTTTATCTCGGAATTCTCACTTTGAAGTTGAAATTTCGAGTTTTATCTCAGATTCCGGACTTATTTCAATTACAACTTTCAATTGAAAATCCTACTTCCATCTCGAAATTATTACTTCTGAGTTGAAATTCCGACTTTCATCTCGGAATTCAAACTTTTACATCGGAATTCTTACTGTTTTATTGAAATTCTTACTTTTATCACGGAATTCCAACTTTTAAGTCAAAATTCCTACTTTTATTTCGGAATTTCTGGTAAAATTCCTACTCTATATCGACTTTTGTTTCGGAATTTTGACTTTTCTCTCTTTTCTATCTATTTTCATTCAGGAATGTCATCCTCTACCTCAGAATTCATATTTTCAGTCAAAGTTACAACTTTTATCTCGGAATTCCTACTTTCGAGTAGAAATTCTTACTTTTAATTCGATTTTCAAATCGAAATTTCGTCTTTTATCTATTTTGAGTCGAATTTTCAACTTTCATTTCGGAATGCCTACGTTCAAGTCGAAATTCCGACCCTAATCTCGGAATCCTGAATTCTTTTGAGTCGACTGTATAATTATAGATACTCTAACTTGAGAATCAACTCAATTCAAATGGGTTATGAAATAATTCCTTTAAACCTACCAAAAGTCCAGCTGTCAAAAGTCACAACGTCTACGCAAATATCCAATCAAGAGAATTATCCTGTATTTTCTTCATGTCTGTTCCGATTATCCTCTGGTAACTCATTCAACGTTGTTGCCTAATAAAACGCTCCCATCCATATTTCAGTAACCCCTCCGACCCATACCTGTTCCTAATATACCTTGCATTATATTATGTTGCTGATGCCATTGTAATCATCCCGAATGAAAACGTCCATAAACGAAACAAGCTCCGACATAAATGATATACCCCTCTTCGAGCATCCATTCATGCCCTCCATAAAAAGATTCTTTTATCGCGTCGTGTAAAATTGTTGCTAGAGCCTTTCTCTCGTCTCTTTCTTTTGACCTTTAACATTTGCTCGACCGGGATTACTGAAGGGAATACCTTGTATTTCTAGGGGGATTTCTCTCTTTTCCATCTCCGACTCGGTCTTTGTTCCTAAGGTCTATTTGAATATTCAAGAAATTGACTGCAACGTAAATGATTTTCGTGAAATTGTATTTAATGGAGGGTATTCATGCAGTTCTACTGCACTAATGATGATGGTTGAGACGTTTTGAAGCTATCTCGAATATGAAGTGTGGAAGTAATTAGAAATATAAATCTGGGAAATTCAACTTCTTGAATACGAATGATGATGATAGCTTCATTATCTAATAGTTTCAGCATGTCAAGTTTCTATTATACAGTGAGATCACATAATAAACGATTAATTGATATCAAAATTAATTTTAGAGTATGCAACCGTGGGATACATGGCAAAACGGATCCAAATGCGGAAACAGAGGTTCATGGCTATTCAAAAAATGGCAGAACAGAAGAAATTGAATGTCGATGGTGGACCAGATGATCATGCTCCCAAACAAACAGTGAGTAGTCGTGAATTAGGCAATTTCTTCAAATTCATTAACGTAACTAGAGGCTGAGAATTCCACTCCAAAATTCTGGATAAGTACTTATATAATTTAATTATTCTTTGAGAATTCATTCGATCAATTACAAAACATCACCTCTGGTTACACTAGAATAACAGATGTTTCGCAAAGGTATAAGCTGAAGCTTTGTATCTAATCGAAAGAATAATAACCCAATATAATATGAAAACAATGCATAGGTCCAAGCAATTCATCTGTTCCAACGAAGAACTAAATAATTCCATTCCAAATATGGAAGAGCTTTCAAGATGTCAAATAAAATTAGACCAGTTATTCAAGTTAATCGAGTTTAGAAACAGTTGATGAACATTGAGAATAGAGCTATCAATTCAATGAAGAAATGATATCATTCGTCAAAGTGAGTGGAGAGGTTAGTCGAATTGAAAACTCATATCAAGGACTATCAAGATTATCTGTGAAGCATGCACTAGCAGTCATAATCATCATCGACGTTGATGATACAGTGTGAGTGGATATCGTAAGTGATGGAGATGTAATCAGCGTTGTACTTGGTGAAAGAATTCTTCGGTATTTAAGATAGTTCTATTTTGAGGGAAAAGCAAATTTCAGCTGAGGCACACTCTATGTCCAGTGTTCGAAAAAAAATGATAATATTTCATAGCAGAATAGAAATCGAATCTTCCAGATGAGATGATTCGATTTCTATGAATTGTCATATCAGGATCAGTGACCTGAATAGAAAATAAAACGAAGATCCTAAATCGAATATAGTGCCTTGTGTGTTTGTGAGACGATACATGGAAATCACAAAGAAGCTGATGAGGAAAGTATAGTCAATGCAATTTGTTCAATATTGGATACTAGTGAAAATATCGGTGAATTAATGGTAAGTTCGAGATTTATTGATTTGAAACTAGCAGTAGGAGTAGCATACAATGAGTCAATAGTTGTTTACCACCAATGGAATGTTATATATACATTAGATCACTTCAATACAATTTTTTCCGCAACAAACATAATCACTTCTGATATCATCAAAAGCATCTACTTTATATATATATAGCATATAGTCCAAAAAGTTTCATGAAATATATTGTTACGAAAATGTATGTACACAATTATTGGCTGATATACATGGTGTTTCAGAGTGCCATAGAGTACGAAAGTGGGTTTTTCGACGTTGAATAATCTTACTAAGATTATAGCTGAGAATCTGATATGGCGTTTTCATGGAATGTTCGCTGAAATCTGTACTTCTATTCGAGATGTTTAATTTCTTTAGGTTCCTGGAGACCAATCTTCGAAATTTTAATCATGCGAAATCAATGTCTCTCGAATAAAAACCATTTATTTCAATATGCTTTTATTTTTTGATGTCGAATTGTCATCAGAATTAGGAATATTCAATAACCTCCACGTAATAAAAATTATGTCTAGAAAACTCATTGCCTAGATCTAAGAACGCGAAATACAATGTTACACTACCATTTATTTCTTATTTACTGTAACTATATTTCTTATATTCGGAACAATGAATATTCTCACTAGACGGTGATTTTTGACATATTTGGAAAAAAATCAACTTTCGATACGACTCGCGGCTCGAGAACACATAAACTATGACCATTTTTCGCACAGCACTAAAAATTCCGTCAATCATAAATTCCTCATCTTGTAGAACCTCTTCAACTCGCATTACTTTATCGCTACAGTTGATGTTTTTATACTCTCACAAACTTTATTCTTCCGGATATATTATTCTTAGTAGGCACTATTCGTCGTTCCGGGAAATATCAAAGCTTCTGTGTAATGGACCATGTTGAATATTGTGGATAATCGTAAAAAAAGATGAGCTCTTTTCAAAGTGTTCGATATCTTGAAATGCTTCATCTCGACCTCGAGGACCTTATATTCATTATAAAGTCTATGTCTTCAATATGACTTTCTGAAACAAATTTCTCGGCACTAAACGAGATCAACAAAAAGAACACCTCAACTACAATACGAACATCGGCACCATTTATCGAAAAGGATTTAAAAATGCAATATTGTTTTTGCTTTTGGTATACGGAATGAGCATGATGAGAGAAACCAAGAAATGGCTTATGAATCTATTTGATGAATAAGGATTTATATAGATTATAAAAAACCTATCAATTTTGATATGACGAGCTAGTGATAATTTTTTGATGAAACTACAAACTACAGTAATCTACCATGATAGGCTGGACACCAATAAAAGCAAATTACCTCACTTTTATGAAGACGTCATTTTGTTTCTTTTGAACTTCGACAATTTCGGCACTGTTCAAGTACCGCAAAAAAAATACGCTCACGTCAAAGTGCACTTAGTCACTTCTTGTGCATTACAAGAGATGAGAGATGACAGCTGAAACATCACAAATGATTGATTTCATCCATATATCCTCAAATTTAATCTTCCAAGAAGATCCTTATGCAAATACCATCACTTCAGAAGTTATGAAATACCTATACGCCTAATAATGATGGAAATAAGACCTGGTGGCGCTACTCTTCAATTGTTTCAGCAGACAAATCCTTGATTTGGAACAATTGAATTTCAGCTCATTACGTGGGGTTCTCATTTACAACAATAGATGGCGATACTGTCGAAAGATTCATATTCGATACATATTCGCATCAGACTCATTGGAAAATGGCTCCATGAAATTGTTAGAAACGATTAGAAGTCATTCAGAATGAAATATTCATACTTTCGTGTTGACACCTGCAGTAACCTGTAAATTTGGTTGAAATCGCGGCTTCACTTAGCGAGATTGACCCACGCCATGTCACGTTATACACGTTTTATCGAAGTAGGCGAAATCAAGAGATTTGGGACCAGTCACAGGATAGGAAGTGATTTCACCAGTCTATCTATCCATCTCTCGCCTAATTAAGTGATCTTTACAGAAATAAATTGGAGAATTTAGACGTGCAATGCAATGTCATATCGCATATTTTTTTGTGTGGGACGTAAACAAATAACTTTCTTTTTCGCACTAAGGATCGCATAACACACTCTACAATTCATATATACCACGCACAGAATCAGTGAATTACTGCATTGGCTTCTAGTGTTTACCGTTGACAAAGATAGAAATGACGTCACGAGCAGCCACCATGATCTGGCGAGCGTATTGGCGCGAATTCCAAAGGAATAATCACAGTTGCAACCAAACCTATATTTTCAAGAAGCAGATGCCTCCGATTTCCATGAAACAGATTTTCCTCATATGTTTAATGTTCTATTCCATTCACGCATACCAATTCTAATCTGGGTACTTGTTAGTGGGGACCTTTGTTCCAGGAGGTGCGCTTCAAGGTCCACGACCCAAAGGCACACAGCAAGGGTGGCACCCTGGAAAGTACCGTGAACGGGGGTAGGGGAAGCACCGCCGATAGGGGCGGCCCTCCTGACGAAGAGGCGGGAATGCCTATCCCCCACCACATCATCCACCCGAACAAGGACATCAACAAGCTGCTGGGTGTCACACCCTCGGATATCGACAAATACTCCAGGATAGTGTTCCCCGTGTGCTTTGTGTGCTTTAACCTCATGTACTGGATAATCTACCTGCATATCAGCGATGTGGTAGCCGATGATCTAGTACTGCTAGAGGTGGACAAGTAGATCGCGGCCTGTTGGAGATTAGTGCTGCTGACGATTTTTATTTTACATTTTTGAATGAGTTTATACTAGTAGTCGAAAGTGCACTTCACCAAAATCATAAATTTTCCACGAGAGTAGTTCTGCAGTAGAAAGAGGTTAGTTCCAAATACATCGAAAATTATATATTATATGAGCTTCTTGGTGATCTTTGAGTTGAGTTGAAGCTATAATTGGCCAAAAAATCCCACTTCTGTACTGATCCAACTTCGAATCAATAAAAAGTGACAATTCATCAAATTCAGATTATAATCAAAACTTCGTATGGTTATGCCAGATTGAATGATTTTGGAACAATTAGTGATGACATGACATCTCGATAGTTCAATGCTGAATATAAAGATTATTGTCAGACAGAAACATTGACTAATGCCTCCACGCATCCATCATATACCGGATAGGTACCGAAAATGTAGATTATCATCGACTCAAGTTCATGCAGGAATAATATTCATTCGAAATATTCACTACATTCAGTACTTACATCGATTGAATTTTGCTACAAATACCAATTTGTATCGAGATACATACAACATTGGCTGATTCCTCCACGCATTGTAATATGAAGCGGAAGATCCGAGTATGTGAACATGATACATCTGCCAATAGAAGCGATCTGATAGATATTGTCAAAATAGATAACCAAAACGTCATTTTCACTGACTTCCGATATTATAATCATTTTTTATTACATCCTTATTGCTTCCAGACTTACCTGAAAAAGCCAGACTATTGCACACAGATCTCTTGAAATAGTTGCATGTGTTGTTCTCGAGATACTCCATTTATTTTTTGACCACACCTACCGTACGTTTTAAGAATATACTGTTTGGCTTCTTCATTTCAATAAAATGTTATATACATCACGTGTTTTTATATATTTAATCACTATCATTCAATCAATGAATTCACGAGTTCACTCAGCCCACTTGTTATTCGTAAGAAAAATAATTTTGTTCGACGACTAGGAATTGTAGAAAAGTGGTTGGACACCAATTTATCTGCAGTGAGTTAGTCTCCATAGCTCCAACATGTTGGGAATAAATAAAACATCTAGACCGGAACTGAAGTTTATCTGAGAAGTAACTTCACCGGATTGATTTCCAAAGTCATCTGATTTTCAAGTCTAATTGTAATTTTCATCGAGAAGGAGAAACTTATCTGACGATATTTGCCTATCAAAATACGACCACTTGTATTTTTTTAGTTGAAGAAACACCAAAGCTAAATAGAGTTGATGCACAACACCATCCATCAGACCAGAACGCAGTGTACCAGGTTTCAAAACGATGACGTACAACTGGTACAAATCTGACTCTATTCTTGTCTGATGGACGGTGTAATAGGCAACCCAGCAGAATCGCAATTCCAATCCCGATTATCAATCATCCTCTTCAATTGAAGAACAGATGAACGAGGACATATTTCGTTGTTCCGCCACCCGCGTAGGTACTTGTTAGTGGGAACCTTTGTTCCAGGAGGTGCGCTACAAGGCACACAGCAAGGGTGGCACCCTCGAGAGCACCGTCAACGGCGGCCGTGGAGGTGAAGGCACCAGGGGTGCCCACCCCGACGAGGAGGCTGGTTCGGCCATCCCCCACCACATCATCCATCCCAACAAGGACCTCAACAAGCTGTTTGGCATCACGTCCTCGGACATCGACAAGTACTCCAGGATAATGTTCCCCGTGTGCTTCGTGTGCTTCAACCTGATGTACTGGATAATCTACCTGCACATCAGCGATGTGGTAGCTGATGACCTGGTTCTTCTGGAGGTGGACAAGTGAATCGTTGATCATGGAAGAAGCATGCTGTTGGCGGATTACATCCATGGTGATTCGATGCTGGTGATCGGCGAATACTTCAATTAATTTCTCCAAATTATTGTCACACATTTTCATCTGAACGAATCATTGTCTCACACATTCTCAGAGCATTTTCACACTCCTCCACAGATTCCCATCATTTCTGAATATCAATCAGCTGGTTTCAAGAGCGATGCTCTTTGCTTCATCTATTTCATTAAGCCATCAAGTAGTGTTTGAACCATGAGCCTTAAGTGAACCCAATTCTGAACTATTCACTGTCATCAGCATCTACCGTGAAGAGCTGTCAATAGAGGTCCGAGGGTTTGGTATTTTCGAGTTGCCACTGTAGAAAAGCGGGATTACTGATTCGGTTCAGTTGCAATTTTGATTAGTGACCTCCACACCTCGAAATCAACTAGGTAACAAATGTTTTCCTATTGCACCATCGTGATATCCTTTCCGATACATCACTCAGTTGGCTGTGCTAGTTCTGGTGATAAAGTTCTGAACTACGAAAAACTGAGTGGAACTGATATTTTGATGCTTTTTTGTTCACGCGACTTGTCGTACCTGTATATAGTTCTCGAAACCTGAAATTAATTCATCATCAAGTTAGTGAAATAACCCAAAATATGTTGTTTCTGTTCGATTTTCTTTTGATATGAGTGGGATGATTTTTTTTAGTACATAGGTACTTCAAAACACGATAAACCTATATCAAATTATTTCACTCATACCTTCTGAGTTATCACCTTCATACATTGATGCATTGGCATCGAAAAAGTATTTGACATCATTCGGTTATTCATTCGAGTTTATTTAAGTTCTTGTCAAGGGTAATCTATATTTGATTACAAAATAGTTATTATATAAAAAACCTGTGATTGTTGCGAAACAAATGAAATTACTTGTATAGAATCAATATTCTTCTTGAAACGGAACATGTTGAAGCTCATTTGTCCTGCAATAACTCACATATATTGAAAAAATCATTGGAGCACAATATTTACTATACACAATATGTTCCATATAATCTCGATTAAGTTACGGAAATGTTGTTTTCAACACCAAACATTAACAACTGGACTTTTTCTCAAGAATATTATTTATGCCCATGTATATATGACGTTCCTGTTTTGTACTCCTCGCACAGAGCCAAGAAAAATGCAATCTAAGGTAGTCCGCACGAATTAAAAAAAGCTCCACCTAACCCTTTTTGGAGGCAGCAATATCAGTTTGTTATTAAAATTATCCTGGACAATGAGGGGATAGATTCACCAACGGTAGTGGAATGCTGAGTTGATTTCTCTCATTCATGAGTGATCGATAATGGCTTCAAATCAATCATAACGAATCAAATGATAATGAGAATTAGATAACAAAGAAACTTTCAGTAGCACGAAACATATAATTTATTGGAAGGAACCGTTCGATCAGATGATTCTGGCAATAAAAAATTGACAATAATCTACATCAATATGTTCGATAATTCGTTTCTAAAGTTTTCCTGAGTTATTAATGAAATTTATCAAATATTCCACATAGGTATACTGGGATGAGAACTGGGATAACAACTGAATCATTGTTATAAACTAGATACTAGATACATAGAGTATAATATATAGAGTATAATATATCATGAGACGAAATTACAGCTCCCGCTCCAATCGGAAGAGTGAAGTAGGATAGATGGTGTAATGCTATCTCCTCATTGTCATCTGAAAGACTGGTATTCGTTCTCCTTAGGGATCCACGCATAGATATTATGCAAGCCGGTGAAATAAATGATCCTGGCAAAACGAAATTCTAAAACTGTAATATAAACATTATTGTAATAAAAATTATATATACAAAATGAGTTGGTAGGACACGCGATCGTAGCCAAATGAATACCTAGTGACACTGACTGTAAATATTATTTAGAGCCACAAGATAATGAGAGTTATTAATATTAAGGCGAACGATGACCTCAAAGCAAGAACACATCATAATAAAAAATATTTTTTCCGATTGGGATATTTTCTGCTTATTATCCCACACCTGAAAGGGAATGTTTAGCGAGTGATTTTGCTAAACATGCATACACCCCGTCACATCCTTGCTATAGATATTGAGAAGAATCTATATCACCTGGATATGCAGAAGTAGAAATTAGCTATAAGCTCGAGTTCTGGAAATATTCTTTGATGTGTGAGAATAAATAGACTGAACGTTCGAGTCTGAATTTCTTTGTTATGGGGTCACTAAAATATAAGGCACATAGTTATTTTCTTCTGAGAAGAATAGTAGCCCAACATAATATATCGTATTCGTTAGATGACACTTGTTTTGAGATCATCGAAATAAAACCATCTCCCTAGTTCGTACACCGTACCGTCACTCCAGTGTTAATCATCTTAGGCACAGAGCAAGATTCTGGAGCAATATACAGAGTATGATAATAAACTTTCTTCTTACGAAAACGACACGCTGCAACTTGCACCTTTATCTGCGAGCGAACCGAAAACTGAAGTCATTGTTTGACGAAATAAGTAATAACCAATAGAGATTGTACTGGTTTTTCTAAGGATTGTTCTTTTATTCTCCTGCTCATGCGTAGTTTCGAGCAGAAATCTGTTTTAGAGCAATCTGTAGAAGGGCCAAAACGAATATTGAATTTCCAGAAAGTTCACTATACTTCCCAGCCGTGACTAGAGACATGATGTGACTAAAGATTATGAGGGGAATTTCTGAGAATGTAGAAAGAATGTAGCAAATCAAGATGCCAAGCCGGCGCTGCGAAGTCAGTAGAATATTATAACGTCAATTTACTCAGATTTGCATTAAACTGATTATGAGTGGGTATTATTATGTCAGTTGACATGTTCCCCTTTTTAATGCAAAATCCAAATGAACCATTCCCAGGTGTTAGGGGCCTGGTATTTTGGGTTGCCTTCAAACAAATGCGACTGTTAGAAAAACAGGGCCAGGGCTTGCTATCAATGTTGCCAACAGGGTGGTTCATTCATTAAACTGTTATCGAAATTAATGAGTAGCATGAAATGTCAGACCTCATGCGTTATTGATGATTAACTTACGAGAAGTACCTTCAATCTCAGTTGTCTTAACGACTCTCAGGAGTTTACCAGAAACTTTGACGAGTTATAGGATTAGGATTGTTTGCAGTTAAAGAAGTAAAGCAAATGAAACTGATGGAAATTAAAAAATTGCTATTAGTGTAGAAAGGAAATGCACTGTGAAACTCTTATTATTCCTTTGAATTTTCTTCGACTCAATAATTTTTTTTTTCAAAATATTCCATCTTGTTGGCAACACTGCTTGCTATTGTCAGTGACGGCGGGCTCGTTGGAAAGGAGTACGCTATTCATGCAAACGGCAAACCTTCAAAAAAATATATAGGTACCTATCTTGTTATGATTATTTCTTCATCATTTTGGATGGAATAGAGCCTGAATCAGAGGAAGATTGATTTTCAATCATAGCTCATGTATTATACGTTTGTACTGCTCAATCACATATGGTTTTCTAAATAAAATATCTCGTTAAGTATTGAGTTTTTTTTTAATTTCATCGTTCGATATAAATTTTGCTTTTTGATCTCTGCCGAATTGTGTCTAAGATGTACTCCTTTCCGCACTGCGAGCGACTATTGCTCACTATTAAATATTCTAAATGATAAGAAAGAGTTGTATGTACTATATTTGAAACATTCCAATTATTTATTAACTACGTATTGCGTAGATATATACTGTTTGGCGTTTTTATTTGAATAAAAAATTAAGAAACCTATGTATAGTATGAATTTTTATTCATTTCACCAACGATTTGCTCCTCAACTATATACGACAGAGGGTGTCGTACTGATCTTATACACACCACGTATTTCTGAAAAGATGTGAGATATATATGAGGTCGTTTAGATGACACCAAATATGGAATTTATCAAAGCTACAAGGCCAATTTATAAAATGAAAGAATATTTCGATAATAGGTATCTATTCTCGTGGCAAAAAATATGAAATCCATACCAACTCAGGATATTGAAATAGGTAACGGCAATAACTTAAATTACAGGCCCTAGCTCAGTTGAAAATGAATTGTTTTTAATTATCTACAACGGATTTACCACAATTTTACGAGGAAAAATACATTTTCTCTATAGTTTGGAATGAAGCATTAGAAAAGTTGTAAATGATACTGATAAGTTCTCCTGAATAATTTTGCAAAACTCAAAATTCTGAACCACCCGTATTTGTTTCAATTAAATATCAATCGATAGTAAATGGAAAGTTGAGACAGGGACATGTAAGCCGTTTTGAGCAAGAATGGATAGTTTCGGCAAAAAAAATTCCTAAATTTGAAAAATCTCGATTTTTCACACCCTATATCTCTGTAATCTTTCTCGTTATACCCCAAGTATGATATATCGACGAAATCAGCTCTTCAGGAAGAATTTGAAAATGAATTTAAAAAAATTAACTTCTAAGTCACCGTGCTTTTTTGAGACACTCTGTATGAATGAAACTCAAACCATTAAAGAGATCGAATAAAACCCTACAACTTATGTATTTAACATTTTTTTGTAATATGTAGAATAAAGAAGTTACAGGGGGGCGACGGACTTTTGGTCCTCACTGTATAATCATCAAGCATCCTCGATGCAGAGATAAGTTGTCCAGTAAAGAAATTCGTTGCAGTGTGCTACAATCCTCGATATACCTTCGAAATATCAAAGTACCAAGCACAGTTGATAGATGTCAGCGCCCGTATGATGAAGAAGGCAAGCAATATTATCACGTAACACGAGCTCCTTCATTTTCACTCAGAAACAGTTGTGTAATATTTGTAATCTGTTGTTGATAAATCCGACACTCGTCATTGTCTACGTCTCAATATGGCTCTACCACGTTTCCTCGGCCGTGCAACAATTTTAGCGAAAAATAATGTGTTTTTCAGTCAACATTCCAGCAAGGTTACCTCTAGCTATTTGCATACTTCGAACTGCGCATTCGCAGGTGAGCGTCTACCTTTTTAATCGACACGATTGTGTTCCACTGTTTGCATGTTTCAGAAAGGCTATACACTGATAAGCATGAGTGGGTCGAGGTGAACGACAAAGTAGGAACAATAGGTATATCACAATATGCACAGGTAAGTGAGTAGTAACTGAACTGAAACAGTACTGATTACTGACGTGCGTCAGCTGTCATTGCTGGATACGAATCTTTTTACGCGCTTTATTTTTTGTTCATTCGCTTATGTGGAGGGGACTCAGGTTCCTGATTATCTTCCTTTTCTTCTGCAACTGTGATCACTGATCTGTTGTAGTGTTGCCGGGATCAATATCTTAATGCATTGCATCATCTTCAGAATGTAACATTATCTATCTATATCTATATTCTCCATGAACCTAACTAGATTTGATGGAATATCAAATAATCAAAAGTTATATTATTATATATATTTCAGGAAGCGTTGGGAGATGTAGTTTATGCACAACTACCGGATGTTGATACTGTACTCATGCAAAAAGGTATTTATTTCTGACAGTGATATATATAGTTACGATATCTATAATGAGGATAATAACTCCCTTGGGATATTAAGGTTCAAAAACTCCCTCTTACCTTTTACAGGAGAAAATGATACAAGAAATGCTTATAAACGTTCATATGTAATGAAAACTAAGACATATTTAAAATTACTTCCGCCGCTGGAAACAATTTCTTCTTTTTTATGGGTGGTGCTGTTGCTGTTCACTACAGTCGAGGTGCCTGCCTCTTCTGATGGCAAAGTAGACAGCATACGCGCCGTTTTATTTCTCAATTCAATACTGTCCTCCAGATACCCCTCTGCCACCGTGGAACTTCTCCAACCTCCATGTCTTTTTAAGTTTGTCATAGTTGCTCCTGCATTGGCTAGGGCAGTAGCAGAAGTGCGACGAAGGCAATGTCCCGTATAAGTTAGTGGGTTTGGCAATCCTAAATACATTGCGATTTTGCTGGGAATTTTGCCAAACATATTCTTTCCAATTGGCTGAGTTGTACATTTATTTTGTCGGAAGCTCAAAAAAAATCGTTTTGTACCTTCAGGACGCAAGGACATATAAAGTCTCAATAAAGGCAAAGCAGAGAACTCTTTTTCATCCACAACTGTAAATTTCTTCGATACACCGCAGTTTTACTTTCCGGTACGTTCACTACCATAACAGTATCCCGGTCCTCTATATCTGCTATACTCATATTTAGAAGTTCCTGAGTTCTGCATCCTCCAAAATAACATATAATTAGAACAACCTATAACAAATAAAACGAAATAAACAAACGAAAAAGAAAATTATGAAAAAAAAATTACCTTATGCAATAAATGAATTTCATTAGGAGCTTCCTTTAGAAATTTGATGACATCTTTAGGAGATAAGACAGCAGATTTTTTCGGCTTATACCCCTTACTTTTCCGTTTTAAAAAAGCCTCTAGTTCGTTGAACTTGGTGATATCTCTTTTCTCATATATGGTCACCATATGGTCACCATCGATTTGAGCATTGACCATTTAGTCCATAACTTGGGCTAAACGTTTCTGACTGCAACGAATAAATACAATTAGTACCAAATCTACCAGAAAATACTGAAAATACTTTACCAGTTCTTGAAAATATGCCAGAAAGACAGTTTCGTTGGCATCTTTTGACATAATATTTCTCTGTGTCAGCCACTTCAGATATAAGTTGTATTCTTTTTGATATAGGGCTTCACTTTTCGATGGAAGTAATGATTGTCTTGCTTTTTCCGCTTTTTGTATAATATCCTCCATTATATCAGAAAAAGATCGTCGATTTGTGGTAAAAAATAAACACGTTTTTAATGGAAAAACATTGATTGATGAAGAAAGTTTGCTTATAAACATGTAACATAGCGACCACCTAGCAAAAACCAACAATGCTACAATCAACGCTACCTAATTCAAATATACCAGAAAGGTTATGAATTTAAACATTTATTGCGTTCTAAATATGGACATATTGTTATGAAAGTCGGTCAAAAATAAAATTATCTATGTACCACGGGAATTATAGAGCCTTAATAACCTCTGGCAATTGCTGTCCCTCGGGCCAGAGGCCCTCGGGACGCAAACTTTGCCATCGGTAATTAAGGCCCTCATAATTCCCTTAATACATAAATAACTATTCTTCCTTGTTAGTTCCTTCTTTCAATGTAGGTAAATGAATGTCAATTTCAGATGAATGTGGTGCACTAGAAAGTGTGAAGGCAGCTAGTGAAATTTATAGTCCAGTATCTGGCAAAGTTGTCGAAAAAAATATTGGAGTAGAAAATACACCATCTCTCATCAACTCGTCATGTTATGAAAAAGGTGAGTTAACTCTTAATTTGTCGATGTTTTTCAAACTACATAAGCCCCTATTCTTGAATTCTAGGGAGTAGAAAAACTGATAGAAAAGTAAGGAGGAAATATATCATTCATCTGTCAAGAAGTTAGTTAGAAGAAGACATTAATTCTCTCAGAAATAACCCTGCTTATCTTTTTATATCTTTGGTTTCAATGAGCCTATAAAATCAGACCAGCGGCTACCAATATATTGATAGACTACTTTCGAATGACCTGAAAGTATATATAGCTTATTGAAATTTCAAATGCGCTTGGCCGCATGATTATTTTTCTATTTGGTGGTCTCAACATAGTAAACTTTTCATTCCAATTCTGAATTCAATTGATATGATTCTATTGTAATAAACAACTTTTTTTCAGGTTGGCTCTTCAAAATCGAACTAACCGATGATAGTGAGATATCCAAGCTGATGTCAGAGTCACAATACAACGATTTCCTAAAGACTCAAGAGTCGCACTGAAATCTCTATTATGATAATTTGTTATGTTTGTTTTATGTCAATAATAATGAATAGATAACACTTATTGTTCGGGATTATTTTCTTATCAGTTGGGAAAAGGATACTAGTAATAATAATGGGATATCTGATTGAGCCTAAAATCAGTTTCCTGAATATTAATGAGTAGTTTCACTAGTGAATGAATTATTTTGACAAAGCTTTCCAGTCATCTCCACTTCATGCATCAAGGTTGAAAATCGAAAAAGGAGCAACTTCTTCTTTAGAAATTCAATCAGATTATATCGATCATATCATCAATCTTACTGATGATTGTTAGCGAAAGCATTTCTCATATAGACGAGTTTTTTTTGCGTTGAAGAGATTGAAAGATAGGTATCGTAAGTATATAGATGAATATTATGTTTCAGGCTTGTTGTGTTGATAAAAAAGTCAAAACTATCTGGTAGACACCACAGGTCATGAATAAAGGTTATCTATTTTGTTGATCACACACAGAGCATGCAAATAGTGAAACATTTTCGATAGTCATCATTGGGTAATAACTCATAATCCAAGGTGACACACTAATTTAAGAGAAAACTCTATCGCAAATATGAAGATATAACATTAATTTTGACCTATCCGAAAATTTCATTTTATATATATCTATATCATACATAAGCTATTACTTTTGGCTGCCCTTTCCTCCTTACCTTTCTTTTAATCACTCACTTGCATCTGAAATTCCAATATATTTGAACAAAATTTCATGCTTTCAAGAAATTGAGTGAAATGGTGTCTCATATGTTATGTATATGTTGGGTGCATAAAGAAGTCGTACAAGGTTCGTATGGTGTAAACATGTCTATGATGTTCCAGAATTCATTAAAAAGTAGTACACGTACACATTTGGAACTTTTGTAACAAAAATAGTTTGAATTTTGACACTACTTGTCAAAGTCGATAAGAATAAGTTCAATTAAGATTGACAAGCCTATAACTGCTGTACGACTTTTTATGCACACAACTGTACATCACCTTGGACGATGTTCTTTCTTCATCGAACATTAATTATAGGTTTTTCTCTCGTGCAGTTGAAAGATAAAAAAAATATTGCAGCTGCATTATAAGGAAACCTACCTATACCATTTTATTTCCGGCACACCTATATGAAAGGGTATGATATTTCATTTGGCAATGACACGCCACAAAAACGTACTTATTTTTCAAGAATAAAGTATTTAAGTTAAGTCAATAGAATAAGTATGACCTTTGCATATAGTTACCGAGGTATATTATCGTAAATTTTTTTCAATTACTTGGTAATATAATTTTACGATTTTATTATCATTATTATTGTCCTTGAAAAATATCGTCATAGTAGTATCGAATTTCACATTGAAGATTCCACAGCTGTGCCAGAGGACTATCATTGTTTCATTTTAATCAACATACGGTTCAAATTTTTGCCAAATGATCGTTTCGCAACCGAAAAATCTCGAATAAGTAACCTTCATAATAGTTATCACATGTGAATCACGTGCAAAATGATTCTTGACGTCGCAAGTTGTGCACATCAAGGGTGTATAGCTAGTAGGGACCTCAAAATGAGTAAAACTGCTGGAAATCAATTAGAACCTCAAAATAGGTATAATGAATGAACAATGCGACCTTGAATAGACGGAACGGTATGCTAGTTGGTACTTTCTCAAAAATTAAGAGGGTGGTGTATAATATAAAATATACCTACATTAAATCCTGATTTCCTATTTCGAGAAACCAAAGAAAATACTAATTTTTTTTCAGTGAAACCACATGTGAATTAGCTTTATTATTGATTGGTTCTCTTGACTCTTGATTCCATAACATTACAAAAAATATCTGAAGTCGACCAAAAACACTACTCCAAAGGTATTTAATGATTAAATTAACCAAATAATAATAATAATCAAAAGAATTCAAGATTCTAATACCCATTATAGATCCAGGAGAACTTATAAGAAGTACCTACCTATTTTATTGACACAGAAGCATCAGTTGAAAAGATAAATGTATAATTCAAGATCAAATCAAGGTTGTATTTGAATTATGAAACACTTAAGTCTATTTATTATTATCACGAGAATCCTAAAATCGTTTTCCAGGAAAACACATCATTCGATTTCCTGAAAATCGTTAAATTATGTTGAACTCGCGCAATCACCAACAGTGTTGCCAGTTATAATTCAAATATAAGGAAATAACTGGTGATTATTGGGATGAGTTTTTAAAATACAATACACGTTTGTTTCGGTCAAGATAGGCATTGAAATACTCATGTCCTCAGTTCCTAGCATGTTTTGCGTAAATTGGTGGAGGATTATAATTTTTTCCTCGAAATCTGAGATGACGTTCAACTCTGAACATATTTCGAATTCTTACCATCTATTTGAATTTTTCTGTGTTATATTAGCAACAATTATCAACAAATTGAAGGATGAAAATAATAAATAAGAATTAAACAGCCACTCGTCTATTTCAAATAATAGCCCCATCAATCTATAGTTGCTGCATTTAGAGTCCCAAAAAGTTAATCAATTGACTAATTGGTAAATGAACTGTGTAACGAAATCGATAGTTCTTCTACAACCGGTTAACAAAGTAGTCTTTGACTCTTTTAAATCTCAACACAAAATTGAAGTTTTTCAAGGAATGTCATTAAGTGACAGCATTTGCGCTCGCAAGCGGAATTATTGAAAAAATGCTTTACCATATTGATCAAAACAAACTCATATTCTCAAGCATGATCGAAAATTATGTAAGGCACCATCCTCATGTAGGAAAAAGAGCGAAAATTGTAACTTTGAACCTCCTATCAGAGAAATCAAGAAAAAGTATGAATTATTGTTAGGAACTGTGCTTCCACGAGACCGGAAGTCATTATCTCGGCGGCATGACTGATGGGCGTGATTTATGGCCTCGCGATAGCATCGCTCGCCGACAAACCAATTAGCGGATGACTCATACCCGTCGCAGTTTCTCGAGAATGAACGGTATTTATCAAGAACTCTATTGAATATTCAAGATTTCACGAGAATGAATAACTTGTGCCTATATAAATGGAACGGATCGGAACGGACAGTCAGTTTTAGTTTGGAAAGAGTTCAGTTTAGAAAGAAAGCTATAGTATTGTGAACATTGAGATTTGTAAAGCGAATATCGTTGTAGTGTTTATTGAGTTGTATTTAGAGTTTTAAGAGAAAGTTTTGTACTGAACTCAGTGTAATTTCGAACTTTGGCATCGATTATCTCGAAAACTAGAGATATGTTCACGATAATATTATGAAATTCGTGTTTTTCAGGTCGAAATACGTAAGTACCAACAAAAAGTGCAAAATTACCGAGGGCTGTACTGGAGAATTTCTGAATAATTTATATATATAATATTTATTCACTAATAATCACAAAATATAAAGGTACATAACAGTGAAAGTATGAATAAATATAGACATCTACTCGAAGTCATGTGACTTGTTCGTAGAGGAAAATGGAAATGAGGAATTGTTCGTGAGAATAATAAAGATTGTGGAATTGACCCAAATAGCTCTGAAAAAGAAAAACTTGAGCACAGTTCTGATCGAATTATACCCACATCATACAATAGAAAAAAATTATTAACAGCATAATTGAGAACATATTGACGTCGACTTTCATTAACCAACCAATAATGTATGAATAAATCGGTATTTCTTGCATCATGATCATCGAGCTACTATTTTGACCATTTGGCGAACAGCCTGGCAACTCCGCAAATGGTGATCCGCGCGAAAAAAAAAGGACGAATGCGCGAGTTCCTCCAGCAGTTCCGACTAGACTGCCGCTGGAGTCGGTTCAAATTTCGTCCACGAAAAAATCAAAACGACGAAAATGCCGTCTCAACGGACGGTCTACGACCCACCAGCGTCTGTGGTCAAACAGTCCCACATTCCCTCTTTCGCGCTCTACCAGAAAATGTACCAGAAGTCGCTGGAAAAGCCTGACGAGTTCTGGGGGGAGATAGCCAAGCAGTTCCACTGGGAAACCCCTATCGACTACAAGAACTTCTTCAGATACAACTTCGACATCACGAAGGGGCCGATATTCACGAAGTGGATGGATGGGGCTACCACCAATGTGGCGTATAATCTGTTGGACAGGAATATCAGGAATGGGCATGGGGAGAAAATCGCGTTTTATTGGTGAGCTCACATCCATTATCATCCCCTTTTATTCCTCTCCTGTCGAATATGTTCATCAGAGTTTCTGCTGTTTCCTTCATTTGTTCAGGATCGGTGAAAAGCCAGATACATCAGCTGCTCTGCTAGAATTTGAAAAATGGTCGCCAAAGGAATTACATTTGGTGGCAGTTTATTGAGAACGCTAGTTGACAGTTCCCCTTTGTTCCTTTTTGACAATTATGTATTCATGATTTCACCCTTGTTTTTTACTATATTCAATTCAGAATTGCACCAAGGGCCCTTCATATTCACAATGAATAAATATGTCGAAAGCTATTCAGAACTTTGAACTTTCGATTGAATGAAAACTGCCCTTGAAGCTATGTCAGGGAAGATATGATGTTCTGAAGTTCAGCTATATTGATCTTCTTCTTAGTTTTCAGTGAGATTTTCTTCACTACCATTCTTCTGTACCCCAAAGGCAATAGTTTCAATTACAACGTAGAACTCTCGTCTATGATTACAAAAGCTGAGAGAAATTGTTCCAAAATATACCACCTCGTGCTCAATTGATAATCTAGTTTACAATGTGGTTTCTCTGAGATCAGTTTTGAAAGAGTGCGATATTTGAGAGAAATGTTTAAAATTGGTTATTGTCAGGATCTATCAGGGTACCTACCAATGTTTTGGTGGTGAGCCTTTTCATCAACATTTTCTTGAACCTAGTTGAATCCGAAATATCCGAGAAAAAATCAAAAACCCACAATCTGATTGGTGAATTTTGCTTAGGTATGGCCACAGTATTGAAGAAGATATATTTTCAAGGGTAATAAGGAATCACCATATACGTCAAAGTTCCCAACTTTTCATTTGATAGTTTTAGAATACCTCTGAAATGCATCTACATAAGGCAAGATATATGATGAATGATTCCTTTTTTCGGAACCCATCAATTTTTAGAGCGAGAAAAGAAACATTATTTTTTCCCATCAGGGCTCTGATTGTTACTCTGTCTATAAATAGGCAAATACTGTTCAATTTGAAAACTGATCAAAATCACCAGGGCAATAAAAGTATTTATGGATCTTCAATTATTGTACCTATCAGCGAATGTTCATAACTACTCAATAAATTGATTGGAAGGCCTTCAACCGCACTCTTGACATCATCATGATTTTGACAAATAATCGTATCCTCAATCCTGAGCAAAATATGTTTTTGAACTTTTTTCATTCAATAAAAACTTGCTTGGAATTCTTGCGAATTATCATACAATTCTATGCTCATGAATTATTCGAATATGATGCGTATGCTATGGTGCTGTTTATTTTGTATTCAAACAAAATTATTATACTTATTTCGAGTTTTGGGTCAAACATTATGAAATCTCCCAGAATTTGGTGATTTTTTATGAACTTGCAAACCCGTGTGAACCTATATGACGTAGCATCTTCACGTAATCGGTTTATTCTATTTTGGAAGAATTACTAAATCAACATAAAATTGTGTCAATCGATCTGAATGATTGACTGGATCAAGAATCATTACATTCTCGGAAACAATGACTTAGTCAAATCGTTCTTCTATTCTCTTCATCAGGGAAGGAAATCATCCGGATGATTACAGTCGCCTAACATACAAGAGACTGTTAGAAGAAGTATGCCGCTTTGCAAATGTCCTCAAGAGCAGAGGTGTTCAAAAGGGTGACCGTGTAGCTGTTTACATGCCTATGATCCTTGAAGCTATTGTGACTGTCCTGGCATGTGCTAGGATAGGAGCATTACATTCCTTGGTGGTGAGAAATATTTGATTTTTAAGGTCAATTTATAAACTCCACTGCCGTAGCTACAGTTGACGCTGCAGTTACTGTACGTAGAGGAAAGTGCTAAAAATAAACATCTGTACGGCAGCGGAGTTTATAAATTGAGCTTTAAACATGTTTGTTCCAAGAGCTATACCCTGACGGCTTATTTGTTTCTCTTTTGATAACACTAGGATATCCTTCCAGTTTGCAGGTTTTTCGGCAGATTCATTCTCAGAAAGGATTCTCGACTGCAAAGCCAAAGTGTTAGTGACGAGCGACGGAGCTTGGAGGGGAGAGAAGCTGTTGCAGCTGAAAGTTATCTGTGATCAGGCCATGTTGAAATGCGCGCAAAAAGGGCACAATGTCGAGACTTGCGTGGTGGTTGCTCATCTTGGGAGGGTGACGTCACCAACTGGGGTACCGTACAAAAGTAATAAGGTGTGTATGATCTGCTATTTGTACACTTGAATGCATTTTGATTGTTCTCATTCATCTCTTTGCTGAAGCGACAATCAGTTAGCAATTATTGAAGTAGGCTTCGAAATTGGAGAGCTGTTTTTATGTAAGAATATATATGTGATGTTGCTTCGTTTTTCGAGACAGAAGACCCTGTAGCCTGTACCTTACCTTGACTATATATGGATTCTTCAAATTTGGTAAACATTATTGATTTGGCGTTCTTTCGGCTTATTTGGCCATGAATATTTCGTCATGAATTCACCTTTTCACAGCAACAGGGTATCTCTGTTTAAATCGAAAGTATCTTATTCTGGGATTCTTTTGAAATTACTTTTGTCTCCAAGGTCATCCTGATATCTCGACCACAAAAGAATCAGGATATAACGAAATTTTGTGCACTTTTCATGTTCATGAAATAGTTCTTCTCCATATCATTTTTACTGCCTGAGGGAAAAAGTTCGTTGCTATACAGAGTTACAGGAAATAATTCAACTGAAAATGTTATTATCATAAAATCGACAATGATACAATAGGTGAACACAGTACGATGGAGTTTTGAATAATAGCATGATATTGAAACAAATTTGAAGAAAAACTCATATGTTTCACACGGTGGAAAGGTAGATTGAATTTTCACGAATTCCTTAGAATTTTGGATTGATCCGTGAATTTATTGAAATTGTATTTGATTGTTCACGAGTTTTTTCTGATACTCATTTCGTATATTGATTAAAAATGTATCAAAATTCTCCAAAATATTTTTGTATGAAGTCTGAAATCACATTTGCTTTCGGTATAGAAGTCACACAACGGAGATTTATAAAACTATAATGTACCTAAGTACACTTTACAAGAAATCATAGATATTGGACTGTAGACAATTAAACTTCTCATTTGTTGCAGTAAAAAATAGTACGAGAAAAAAAAAACCCTTACATCTTACTAATCATTATAACAATACTCGTCAGTGGCATCATTACGTTACACCCATGATGTTAAAAACAATTTTGCAAATATCGTATTTTTTTTTCGCAAATTCAAGATGCATCATATCAAGTCATTTTGAATATTAATTATAGCTTCCCCCATTATATATGATTCATCATATTTAATATTTCAATTACCTTTCATTAAACAGTGGTAATTTACCACTCATGAGTTTCTTGAAACAAGCTTGCACGCGATTATCATGTATATTTTATTCATACGTAATGTAATTTTTGTATTTTTGTTATTGGTATCAGTGAAGTTATATAATTACCTCGAATTTTTCGTGGTTTTTTGAAATTCCCCGAGAGATGACTTTTATTATCAACATATTTGAGATGATTATTCGCTATTGATTAGGATTCCTTGAACCTTCTTGGATATCCTAAAGTTTCTTCGGAACTTTTCAACTTGAATTAGTTCTCGTAATTTGCACCCAGCTACCCTCCTATATCCGACTCCAAAAATGCCCCTCTCCATTTCAGACGCCGATGACAGACGGCAGAGACATCTACTGGCAGGACGTGGTGCCACAAGCCTCCACCAGCTGCTACCCCGAGTGGATGGAAGCGGAAGACCCCCTCTTCATGCTGTACACCAGCGGGTCCACCGGGAAGCCCAAGGGCGTCTTGCACACCACTGGCGGCTACATGATATACGCTGCCACCACCTTCAAGTACGTGTTCGACTACAGGCCTGAAGATGTATATTGGTGCACTGCAGACATTGGCTGGATCACCGGACACACCTACGCGGTGTACGGGCCTCTGGCTAATGGTGCTACTTCTGTACTGGTTAGTGAGATTTTGTATTTGCTTGGAAGTTCTGCTTTGCAATTATAGCCATCAGAATACATGCGCAGTGAAAAAAAATACACCAGCTAACACCGTCTGGTGTCCTCTGAGGGCCTGATTGTTTTAGTGTCGTTAACACGAGCATATTATTCACCAATCGGTCTGATTATCTCAACAACTGTCATTTGGGTGGCAAATAGGAAGGTCAGTTGTTATTTGAATCACTTTCCGAATTTTCAATTCTCTAACGTCAAAATGGAAAAAAAATTAACAACTTGTCGTTGGTTTACTACTGATAAAGTGACTAATTTATCCACCAGATTTTAGTGGTGGAAATAAAAAAATAATTCATCATAAAGGTGATATATATTTGAAGAGGCAGTTATGAAGGAAATTTGTTACAGTTGTCAGGATTTGAGTCGCTCAGGAAATAATTATATGGTAGGATAATCGATATTATTGAGAATAACCTATACCTTCCTACTGAAAAAAATATCATAAAAATATCTACATATATATGTTCAAGAAACAGATAGCATCCATCAATTATATAGAGCCTTATGAAATTATACAAACCAAGAATATTAATGTTATTGATGTCTCTGATAGAACCAATGATGTTCAACATGGTAGAATGTGTTGCTACTGAAAAATTAGATTCCTAGCTGAATCAATGAGCAATGATCCTGTGTAATAATATGCATTCCAGGATATATTTATACCTACCTCACTAGGTTCATTAACAAAACATATAATTATTATTCCTGCGATTATTCACGAAAAACTTGGCAGTCCCGGATACAGAAGACCACAAAGTAATCTGATGTGTGAGTGTGTGCCGATATTTTCTATGTGCTAATACTACATCGAATCCAAAAAGTGAGGTTAGATTGACGTTGAAATTGCAGAAAAACAGCAAACTATAATAAAAAAGAAGAGGAGTACCTAACTTTTCCGCATTTATTTACCACTGAGTGGAAATGTAAGAAATTAGCAACCTTGATAAATTTCGTATTGGAAGAATACCATGCACATATGAATAGTGGAAAATCTAAAGTGGTTAAAAAAGTAGTTGTTAACAACGTTACTAATGTATCCACTGTGTTAACCACTTTTTAAAGAATCGGACCGATTAATGTAGGTGTTATGTGTTCTTTCCCATAGGTGTTTTTAATAATCAAACCCATGTATAGTTGTCAGTAACACTTGAGTAGTGTTTTTTATGCATTTTCCAAAGTGTGATTTGACACCACAGTGGTGTGATGCACTTTATGTGATTTTCTTGATGCTGAATCCTACCTCCACGAAATTCTTTTCGGTGCGTTTAAACACTGAGCAGATGCATGCGAAGACTTTGCTGGTGTGAAGTAACACCGTATCATGAGTGTGTTTATGCGAATCAGTGCTTTTCTTCACCACCTCCGGTGTTTTTTACTAAGTTGGATCACCTATTGAAATATAATTCACATGATGATAAACTAGACTCGGAAGAATCTAGGGACAATTCGGATGATAACGAACTGTTTCGGCTTACTTATCCTGATCAGACTGACTAGGCCAATTGATACTGATTTATAACAAAATCATCTAATATATCTAGCCCAATATTGAAATCAGGTACGGTAGAAAGGACGTCAGTGCCACCTATTGGCAAAAGTTCTAAGGTTCTAAGATCGAACAGATGAGCGAACGAAATTCACACCATTCAGATGCCTACATACAATATTTTTATTAATTTATATCAAATCAAATGATTATTGCCACCAAATTAGATGATTCATACACCGCCTCCATTCCATCTTGATATGACAAGGTTCAACTTGGTGTTAATTTTATATTATAGGTGTTTTTAAGCGTTAACGTCAATGATAGCACCATTGAGAATATTAAATTTCAATCATTTGCGTGTTTCTTATGATTTAATGTTTCAGAAGGTCTTACTTCACCACATTCGTGTCATTTTTCACTACGAATATCGGAATTAGCACCACTCAACATTCAATCGATCAATGACAATAACACGAATTGGACAATATTATTCTGTTTCACACGCAGGCGTATTCCGGTTTCGATGCACATTACGACCCTTTTTTTATTTTTGATTGTCAATTAATTGTTCCTTCATCAAAAATTCACCAAAAATAATGATCCAGACCTATCCAGACTCTCACTGATCTGTTTGGTCCAGGCATATTCTCATTAAATAATAAAGTGCAATAGCGCGTTGACTGTTCAGGGATTGCAAAATAGACATCAATTTTTTCAATCATCAATCAGTTGTTTCTTTCTCGAAAGTACACCATGAATAGTGATTCGGACCCTCACTGATAGGTTTGTTCGTTTTTGGTTCAGGCAGTCTCATTCGCGTTGATTGCTCCGGGATTACAATGTAAACATTCTAGACATAGACGCTAAATGGTTGTTTTTAATCGCGATGTTTTCGTTGAATCATGATTATTTCTTCAATTTCATGGAAAAAAATATGTAATTCAACTTAAAATTAGCAAAATTCTGAATACGCCACTGATTAATTTCATCATTACAACCGATTCTGAAATTTGAGTATCAAATCCAATCGAATTTGGTTTGTTTTTGTTGAAAACTCATGATTTTATTATGACGATCTTTAAAATTCTATAGTGTCAATGTTCACTAAAAAAAACATGAGAGCTATATCGTACAAAGCAAATTATCGTTCCTTTCAATGCAAATACTGTCTTACATCAATGCATTTCTATGGAATCGATGATTATGCAGGAATTTATGAGAATGGCATAGATAATGGGCAATGGAAATATTACGATCATTATAACAGTCTGATCTATTGATGATAATTCATACATTAGTAGATAATATCTATTGTACTTATTACCAACCAGAAAAATTTTAACATACAAATTTTCAGTGATTGATTTTTCAAAGGTTTTTTTTGTTCCAGTACGAAGGAACGCCATTTTATCCAGATAATGATAGATTCTGGGAAGTAGTGGATAAGTACAAAGTAAACCAATTCTACACTGCACCAACAGCAATAAGGGCGTTGATGAAATTTGAGGATAATCTGGTCACAAGGTGAGTTGAAAAATAGTCTAAATGTTCCCTGAAAATGAAAACTAAATCATCTCGGTGTTAAAAAGTATTTTGTCTTCAGATCCATCAGTGTAAAGCTAGTAAAATTTTTGCAGATCAATATCATGATGGATATATTTTTTCAGGCACGATTTGTCTTCTCTGAGAGTCCTGGGGTCAGTAGGGGAACCGATCAATCCAGAAGCTTGGATGTGGTATCATAAATTGGTAGGCCGTGAGAAGTGTTCGATAGTGGACACTTTTTGGCAAACAGAGACTGGCGGTCACGTTTTAACACCCTTACCAGGCGCTACCCCCATGAAACCTGGAGCAGCGGTGAGTTATAAATAGGCGAAGATACTTGTTATAAGTAGTATGAGTGGTTGACAACTTTGTGAAAAAAACTGGAGACCTGCCGAACCTCGTCTCTATAAAAATATTTTTTTTCGTCGAATGTGGAACTCACTTCCTATATTGAGCAGCATTGTAGGATTTTATTTCGTGCGAAATAACGTATTTTCTTAACTACATGCCTTTCCAGGCAATGATTCACTATTAAAATGAGTCTAAAAGAAACGATTTCAATTTCAATCATATTTTAGTTGAAAACTTCATTAAACGAATTATTTCTCGAAAATCTTGGATCGGCACAAATTAAAAGGTAAACAATATGATACTATAGAGATAATCGGGTCAATTCTGTTTTCAAAATCTTGATTGGCACAAATTAGAAGGTAAACAATAAGATACTAGAGATATAACTGATTTAACATACATATATCTACATCAAAACATTGAGAATGAATTATAACTCATACAGGTAACTAATACAGGTAGGTATATAGCTCGCACGTGTACAAATATCACCATATATTAGAGGGTGGCCAAGATAAAAATTAACTGGATCTAGAAGATTGTTGAAACTTACCAAATTTTCTCCTCATAAAATATAAGCAATTTGAAGATATAAAATAGAGGACATTTTCTGGAAACAGGTTTTTTATGAGAAATTTATCATGACGCATGTATTTTTGTTTCTATCAACACAAAAAATCAAAGTTGATGATGATTTCTCGAAAATAAAACGTCATTTTTTTAAATTCTACTAAGTGAACTAAATACAACAAAGAATCATTTCATAATATATAATCTTAGTTTCTGTCAAAAATACGGATGCTAGCTGTTTCATTGAGAAAAGTAGCGTTTTACCAGCCTAGTCTGAAAAGCAAATAAGTGTATGTGAAACAGTAGGTATAGGTATGATTTAGAAAAATAAATCGAATACATAAGTATTTGACATCGAAATAGTAAATGATCTATTTATATATACATAGGGATCTACGAAGCCCTGGAATTTTACATTAAACTTCCGACTTACATCTTGAAATTTTAAACTTCCGAGTTATAACTCGGAAATTTACGTCAAAATTCCGACATATCTCGGAAGTTTAAAATTTCATGATATACGTCGAAAGTTTGATGTAAAATTACGAGTTATAATATAATATATAGAAGTCCGATGATATCAAACGCCACAGGTGAACGAAATTTTTCAAAATAAAATTAATAAAACACTGTCTTCGTTAAACAATATCACAGAACCGTTTAAATTCATTGTCGATAATTGCCATTGAAAATGATGTGTTGAAAAAGGTTAACTTCCAAGATGATTTTAACGATTTTGTATCTAAAAAGTTACAAGAATTGCTATTTAAACTAATAGTGTACCTACTTCACAAAAATATTTTCTTCGGTTGTGAAAATATTTTTGTGATCAAAATTATTTCATTCAATGAAAGCAAAAAGCAGGAGGCGATCTGATCGACTCGACTTTTGTAATAGAAAAATTATTTTTGGAATAGTAAGAAAACGGTATAGGAAAGGGGCCCCGAGAATTACCTTGCCTAGGGGCCCCGATAGTGTTAATCCGGCCCTGGTTGATAGTCACGAGAAGCAGAAACGTCGAATTCAAAATCTGATAAGTAATTTCAATGTTGATAACGATATTTCCCCCATCCCGAGCTACAATAAAAGTCCTCGGTAAAACTTCGTTTATTATGAGTTCGGAAAACATTTTTGGTGGAACTTACGTATTCTGACCTCCTGATCACGAATCTGAAGTCAAAACGCGGCGGTCTCAAGTATTTTCGGAGATACGGCCCCAATTTGTCTCAAAAATGCACCATTTCGAATCTCCATTTTCTGCTAATAAAAACACACAAAATTAATCCTTCTTTGAGCCAAAACATCACACATGCTCACATTCACTTGTTTCCAACACTTTTTTGCATAAAAAACTGTTATCTTCACAAAAATTCGCCCTTTTTCAAAACGTAAACAAAACATCTTTTTTCACTGATTTTCTGGTTATTTTCATTTGAGATGTTGGCAACGTCTCACCATGAGCCAAACAATCACGTTGCCAACATCATAAATACAAATTACCAGAAAATCAGTGTAAAAAGGTTGTTTTGTTTACATTTCAAAGCAGGGTGAATTTTTTGAAAAATAATCGTTTTTTCTGCTGAGAAGTGTTGGAAACAAGTGAATAGATAGATAGATAGATAGATAGATAGATAGATAGATAGATAGATAGATATATTCAGCCAAGTTACACATATTACAGTGAGGCAACGTCTAGATACTAGAAGCTAATATAATAAGTAGACAAGAAAATGGACTTATAACTACTATAAAAAAAAATACAAAAAAATAAAAAACATTACATATACACATTAAAACTGAAGAAATCAGATACTAACACAAATACATTTATTCATACATATGAATCTACTGTCAGGGAATCTTCCTCATATTCCTCAATACTGTAGTAGCATTTTTCCAGTAAGAAAGTCTTCAACTTTTTTTTGAAAATATTGAGGTTCTCTATATTCTTTATTTTTTGTGGCAATCTGTTGTAAAGATAACCTCCAGCGCATTCTGGCGATTTTTTATATCTAGATAGGTGATGTGGCTTAATGTAAATATTATATTTTTGTCTTGTTGAATAATTATGGACATTTTCATTTAAGGTAAATTTTGTGAGATTCTGGTAGATGTAAATTAATATTTTATACAGATATATACATGGCAGACTGAGCATTTTTTCATTTCTGAATTTATTTTTGCATGTTTCTCTGTAATCCAGATTGAAAATTATTCTGATAACTCGCTTTTGCATAATGAAAACTCTTTTGCAATCCGTTGCTTGGCCCCACACTATAATATTGTAACATAATATCGAGTATACTAGTGAGTAATATGCTGTAATGAGATCCTTTTTGGATAGTTCAGTTTTTAGTTGCAATAGGGCGAAAGTTGCTTTGGCCAATTTTGAACATGTGAAGTCAATGTTTGATGCCCATGTTAGCCCATTGTCTATTATTGTTCCAAGAAACTTAGTTTTAACAGAGACTTTGACTTCCTTACCATTAAGGTTCAATGTCTTGAATTGATTTTTATTATATATTTTGGTGACAAAGTGAATACAGACTGTTTTATTTAAATTTATAATTAGTGAGTTACTAAAACACCAGGCTTCAAATTCCTGAATCACAGTACTGGCTTTTGATTTTAAACCTTCCATATTTTCATCATCTATTATTATTGATATAATACATGCGTGTATAGTGTATTGGTTCAAAGAAGGGTGAATTTCGTGTATTCCTAATAGCAGAAATTTTGAGACAAAATGAGGCCGTATCTCCGAAAATACTTGAGACCCCTTCGTTTTGACTTCAGATTCGTGATCAGGGGGTCAAAATACGTAAGTTCCACCACAAATTTTTTCCGAACTCATAGGAGTGCGATAAACGAAGTTTTACCAAGTCCTCTGCCACTCGACCATCCAATTTTCCAGTCGTTCCCGTTCTTCGGCGTTCTGCCCGTGATCCTGGACGAGGAGGGGAAGGAGGTGAAGGGCGAGGGGGAGGGCTATCTAGTGTTCGACCGCCCTTGGCCCAGTTTGATGAGGAGCCTTTACAACGACCACGATCGATACGAAACCACTTACTTCACCAAATTCCCGGGTTATTACTGCACAGGGGACGGTGAGTATTCTCATCATAATATATTCGAGAGATGGAGCGGGGTGAGAAGGAACGCCACTGCGAGAAAAGTAGAAGGGGGGAGGGGAATTTTCAGCGACAGAATTCTAGCTACTTCCTTTCAAAAGACAGTTCGTGGATGAAAACCTCAATGTGACCCCACCAAAATCGCTTTGTTGAATGTTTTCACAAAAAATATTGTCAAAAATCTTGGAAAGTCTTGAAGGAATCGTTTCACAGTCGATGGAACTAGGGAATTAGAAAACCTCTACAATTGGCTTTATGAGAAAATCCGGAAAACTTCCTTTTGAAATATTCATAATTATTACAAAATTTCAAGTTGGACAAACATTATTGCTAGCTGAAAATGATATACATGACCTGTGAGCAAGATGATGGTTTCTGTCCAATGTGTAAGTTTTGCACAATCGCAAAAGATTATCTTGTAGTAGCGCCGATTTGTATATTTTGGATTCTCACTTGAGAGGAGGGAAATGTGTTGGAAATGTTTCTGAAAGATGCTCCAAATGCTTGAAAGTGCGATAGATGCAGAGCAGTGGTTTTTGCAGATATTGCATGATCTCTATATACTTCCATCAGATGCCGATAACAAAATTTGAATACAATTATTTCCCTTGAATCAGCGCATTTTTCGAGAAAATAAGCCTTTGAATTGTTTAACTATCTATCATTTTCTGATTGTTTGTCTATTTTTAATAAATAATAACTGCTTGAAGTAGCTTGTACTTCAGTCTAGTCTAGGGGAGTGTAATTGAAGACTACATTTCCGTAATAACTTGCAGTATCCAGTCTAACTATCTGACCCCTGGTTAACACAAGGGGGTACATTGTATCCCTCCTTCACTCAAAGGGCCTTTCAAAAAGCTTCTAGTTCTTGAAGAGAGTGAAGCATACCACTTTACAAAATAAAACTGGCTCCCGAGGCACCCGCTCTAAGTCAAATAGAGATCTAAGCCCTGATGCCCTTTGTGAAACTCCTCACGAAAAAAAAAGCAAATTGTATGGTCAATAGAAAACAAGTTATTTTTGACAATATTTCTCACTCTAAGAAGTCATTTTGCTGTGGTCTACACCAGATTTTTCAACAACGAAATATAATTATAGGAGATAGAATAGGATATAGAAAACGTAGAATAGAATATTTTCTCTTTATTCAAGTGGGAAATGAAACTTCTATTGGTTGGCACAAAACGTATGCCGTCGAAGTATATCATCAAAACAGAGTTTATTACCACCTCCCGCTGATGAAGGAGTGAAGAATAGGAGAAAAGTAAAAAAAATTGACATTTTAGGAAGATTCCTTGTAACATTGTTACATATTGTAACATACTAAAAAGGAATTTTCCCTTTCGAATAAGAACTCGATGGGAGATTGCATCTTCTTCTGTCGCTAAGAAATTCCTTCCCTAAATGCGATTTCCTCCAATCCCATCACCAACATTAACATTCGGTTCCAGGAGCCAGAAGAGACGCCGACGGCTACCTCTGGGTGACAGGCCGCGTCGACGACATGCTCAACGTCTCTGGCCACCTCATGTCCACCGCCGAGGTCGAGTCCATCCTCACCGAGCACCCATCCCTTGCAGAGGCTGCGGTCGTCGCCAAGCCGCACCCTGTCAAGGGCCAGTGCCTCTACTGCTTCGTCACCACCACCGAGCACGGCGTCTTCGACGAGACGCTCGTGGCGCAGCTCAAGCAGACCGTGAGGGAGAAGATCGGCGCGTTCGCGCAGCCCGACGTGGTGCAGAACGCGCCTGCGCTGCCGAAGACGAGGTCGGGGAAGATCATGCGACGGATCCTTAGGAAGATTGCGGTCGGCGACAGGGACGTGGGGGACATCAGCACGCTGGCGGATGCCTCGGTGGTGGAGCACTTGTTCGCCACCAGGCCCCGGAACGCTTGAGAAGAGTTTAGGTTAGGTTAGGAATGTTCTAGTCCAATGGTCGATGCGGCATCTCGGACTCCGGGTTGTGCGCTGCAAATGCTCTAGATTCACACTTGTTCAGATAGTGCATTCTGAATAATTCCTGGGCTTGGTCCCAAAACGTGTCTAACGTGACATTCCGTGGGTGAATCTTGCTAAGTTTAGTCGCATGTTCAACCAAATTTACAGGTTACTGCAGGTGTCAATACATAATAAGTATGAATATTTGATTCTGAATGACATCTAAAATTGTTCCTAACATATGAATCCATTTCCCAACGAGTTTGATGCGATTTTTCAAACCTGATTGCAACAAAATTTTTCAAATATCTTTCGACGCTAGCGCCTCTATCGTTGTTTATGAGAAACCTACGTGATGAGCTGAAATCAATTGTTTCAAATCGAGGATTGAAGGGTAGAGCCACCAGGTCTACTTATTTCATCTTTGGTTATTTCATAATCTTCCACATTTTCTCGTCCAAAGGCATTCTATAGCAGTACATATACAATGTGTATCATATTCAGTGACGTATCGGGCTTTATTGAAAATGAAAAATCACTGAAAAAATCGGGTCATCTTTCTAAAAACATCTACTGGTACACCGACTTTGAAACACCATGTATATATACTATGATTTTGAGCTATAAACTGCGATGAGTCCATCCTTTCAATTAAAGGAATCGATGAATGAATATTGAACCTAACTGGCAGAAAGAATTTTCAGATACATTTTTGATGTCGACATCAGTAAAATATTTCAAAGAAGGGCTATGCTTGCTGACTAGTTGAAACATGTTGAAATCACATGGCTTGAGATATATTTGTATGAAAAGTGCGCACAATGCTTCTTAGGCAAAATCAGATGCATGATATTGACAAGTATTCCTCTCAAGGATCCAAACTCACTTGGAATCGATGGGGTTGGTTGATAAAAATATAAAAAGTCATTTTCCTTGAATTTCAGTGTTGATAGCGAATAACGAATTTTTTCAGTTTTTGGAATGTCACAAAAACCGTTGCATTTGGTAGACAGCCTGAACTGAAAGGGATACATTTCGGTACCAATCACTCTGCTTATAAATACATATTATACAATCACCAATGATATACAAAATCACTTTTCTTGAGTATAGTTAGTGAACCAACATAGCATTCTCTTTCGGGGCTTATTTGTAGTATTTTGATTCAATCTTGAAATTATGGTAGAACAGAAGAACTCAAAGACTTCGAAGAGATTACATTGAATCAATTATAAAATAATATTGACTAGAAAACAGTGTTTTTTCATTGATGCAACTGAGAAATTATTCCCTTTTTAGCAATGTTAGTTATGGAAATCTACCTTCATTTGTATGTTTCACGCAGGTATATTCAGTTGAACTTGCCTCACCGAGACATATCATTCCATGTTTATACCTTTTTCCATACATTATTTTTTGTAAAAATATTTGTATATAAAATTATTATAATTAAAGGACGTTGATGTTTAATCTGATTTTTTGAAACTCACCTGAATTGTTCAAGAAACCAACCATTCAGGTGTCAAATTTGAAGACCTGAATAACCAATTTCAATGAGATTCTCACAGGTTTGCTGGTTAACAGATATTCCATGGAAAATCTGCATTCAAGATTGATCTTCGACTAACGTACCTTCAGTTTCAATTACTAAATGGTGGGAAGTAAATTCGATAATAATTTATCATATATTTTAAAAACGATACATCTTAAAACTCAAAGCAATAACTTATTTACAAATTGATATAAAAATAACAAAAGGCACATGCCACATTCAATGAAACTTTGAATTTCAGAACAATAAATAACTGAAATATACTAATATAAGGAGTTTCTTCTAAACACCTTAAAGCTTTGTCGAGTAGTATAAAATTTTTGACAGGGGAAAATGTTATGATGACAATAACTTGTGAATCGTTTCGGCTGCTGCCGGCTCCAGAGATGACACTGAATTTGAGAGTTCCTGCGGAAAATCCCTGTTCACCATTATGATGAATTCAGTCAATATCCTCTTCACATCTAAAAACAAAGAAAAACATTTATTGGAAACATTTATCAAAACTTGAAGCATCACATTTGTTGACGATAATTTCAGGTTGTAGATTTCAAAATGAAAAATTACCTTCATTGGGCGTCTGTTCTTTATAGAGCACATGAACAGCTACTTTGATAACATCTGATAAATGTTGCCGAAAGACAGAGTTCCCCTGTTGATAAAGACTGTAGAAGCAGTTGATTACAGCCTCGTTTTCTTGGAAGTCATCCCTCAAGGGAAGTTTTTGCAAAAATGCTGGAAAAACCTGTGAAAAAAATAATCAACATGTTTCCAATTCACATAAAAAATACGAATAAACTCACTTGGTCAAGAGGTATCCCGTTGGGATTAACTAAAATCATTTTGGCTAATGCTCCACAAATATTGTCCAGGGTCCCACTGTGAGTCTCCTTTGAAACTGTAGCAGATAGGGCTTGTAAAATCTCTGGGTAATGACTGAAATTGAGAAAAAAGGCCTCAAACTCATCGAAATGTGCAGATGAGATATTTGCTACAAATATTCTCATCATAGTTCAGCATAAATTAATTTAGGCCGAGACTGACCGCAGTTTTAGAAGGTGAATAAAACTTGATAAATAGTTTGAGGTTGTAAGTTTGTGTTATATATCGGATATTTAAAAAAACATTGTTGGAAGAAGGAAACATCCTCACCCATATACTTTTTCCTTTCCATGCAGAATCATTTCACCCAAACCGAAAATCGCATTGTTTCTAACTTCGTCGGCAGAATCTCTAGCTCCAGTCAACCACATATTTAATAGAGTCGGTACAAATTTTTCAACGTTGACGCTCAGAGATTTCATGCATTCAGCCAATGTTCCAAAAGCAAAGGATCTCTGGCTCAAACTATTCTGTTTTTTCTGCAACAAAACAAAATTGTCAAATAATTGAGGATACATTACAAAACATTTCAATTGTCAAAAATTCAAACTTACGGTTCTTGTCAACATCAGAGTTAAAATATTAGGAAAGTAGTTGACGAAATCATCCGGAGGTATGGCCGCTGAAAATTTGGGAATAACATCTCCAGCCGATTCCAATAGCAATTCGTCCTGTTCAGCTTCTGTATCGTCATCATTGTTTTCGGCTTCTGCCAGGTCAGTATCCTGACACATAGTCTGCAAATATCCAATACCATCCATGAAATGAAAGTCAACGTAACTGCCAACCACCTTCAAAGGTGGGCTCAGTAATTCTGAAATGTAACCTCCCTAATGGTTGAATTGTTGATTACAAAGTTAACTTCGATAATCAAAAAAGTCAATCGTCAGTAAAGCATCAAATTTAACGCGAGCAGGTTGAACTTAACCATTCAAAACTCTCACGCTTTTGGCTGGGAAACATATAGGTGAATGAGACAAAAACAATAGTTGAAATCATAAACGAGAAAATCGATCTTAAAACCTCCAGTTCAGCGAGACATTCACAAACAACAGCACCATCCTCTAGTCCTCTAATAGGCATACTCCTGTGTTGCCAGTTTCATTATTTTTCGGAACTCCTGAGGAAATGCTATACAATTCCATCTCATAAATAAACATAATAGTTTTTTCAGTTGATATTGAATGACATGTATGTATACTGAGTGCTATGTCATTAGTTCTCCGGCCTACTCATATTATAAAGAACTATTGTGAATAACACTTTGGAAAACTACTGCGAGACAAAAATTTTATAAAACCTACTACTCATTCCATCGTTTTGGAAGTTGTGGTATGTATATTTATCTGTGATGTTGGATGAAGAATCAGGGTGGATTTATAAACACTTCATTGGGCATTTGTCACTTAAGGATTTAGAAATGATGGTGGATTATTTTGAAAAGATATTCAACATTTGAGATTGATTTTGGATTATTTAATGTTCTCCATTAAATTCTAATGAAAAAGGAACTGGAATAGAGGTTTCCTATGCCTATTTATAGGTATTATTTTGAATTATCTGCTCCAATAGCCGAAACATAAAACATAAAAAACACATACTCGGCTGACCACAAACGTATTTGAAAAATTGATGATTTCCACAACTTAGCAACCAAATTGTGTATATACTCAAATTATTACATCAACCACAATAATTTTGAATAATTGCGATAGACGAAGGTGTCATTATTGATCACTAGTTAAATTCTCACCAGATTCTGAGCTATGTTTTTCAGATATTTGTGGTCAAGATCCTCCTCAGAGCTGAAAAAATAATTCCCTTTTATAGTTCAACTATAGTAATTTCCTAGTGATTTCCAACATAACAGAAGTCAATTCAACTGAAGCTAACAAGAGCGTCAAAATTTTTCAAAGTCAAAAGTTATTCAGTCCAGCAGATCTTTGACTTTAATCAACGATTCACTGAAATACCCACCTTCAAATTCAAAACGTCCACCACGCAGTTCATGATCGCCTCGCGATGCCCCTCGCCCGCCAACACCTCCGACCCGACCTCCCCTAGCAGCGTCGCGTACGCGTCCAGGCACACCGTCACGACGCCGCGCTCCTCGTCTACTCTGATCAGCTCGGCGCACTTGGGCACGAACATCTGCAACGCCCTGTGCAGCGCCTGCCCGCCCTCGGCCGTGCGACACTTGCCCAGCGCTAGGCAGAAGTGCAGCAGCGCCTCGACGGCCGCCTTGCGGATGTCGTCCTGCGGGTAGTTGATCAGCTTGAATATCTCCTCGAAGCTCTTCTCGATGTACGGCAGGAAGGCGGCGCTAAGGGGGAATATTTTGTTTCATTCGGCTTCGCTCGGGATGATTCGGGAATCTTGTGAGTGGGATTTGGGCCACTTCTGAATTTTTTGAAAGTTGGTAGTTGGGACATTATTCCGAGGAAAATGCAATATGAACGTTATTTTCGAGCAAAAAATGGCGGTTTCAATGTAACGGACGAGTTTTGTGATTGTGGTCCGATTCGATATTTGTATGTGGGGGTTTTTGGGGTCGGAGATCATGAATTTCTTGTCAAAATTTCTGATATTCGAGATGGCGGATGAGTTTTGAGATTATGTCCGATTTCATTCGAAATTGGAAGAGGGGTTTTCGGAATTTCGAAATTTAAAAGTTCAAGATGGCGGCTCTAAAATGTTCGGCGAGAATTATGAAAATCAAGATGAAGGACTAGTTTTGAGATTGTCCGATTTCATTCAAAATTAGTACCTGTGGGGAGGTTTTTGGATCGGAGAATTCGAAAATTCAATATAGCGGACGAATTTTGTGATTATGATTGGTATGTGGATGTTTTCGGGATCGGATATTATGAATTTTTAGTAAACATTTATAAATTCAAGATGACAAAAAAAATTGTGTGAAGAAATCAGCGACGTTTGTGCCTTGACATTAAGATTCACCTATGCATAATTCTATGGAAATTTTGATATATGATAGTACACTGAAAAACAGTTCATGTGATTATTATTGGGACGGTAGTTTTGAAAAATCATGGCATCATTTCTTCCCAACAGTGATAAAAATATGTTCTCTCACTATTGTGTTAAATTATTCATCATGCATCTTAAAAATACATCCACTCGATATCTGGTTCTATTTTATCAATGATTTGAAATAGTTTTTTTTCTGATTTTCAAGCCTACCCAGTATTCACGCAGATTTCTCGCAATGCCAAACAAGCCTGCTCTTTTTCTTCATTGTAAGAATTCTCTACGGAATATCTGCATTGTGCTGAATCGGCACTGCCAGTTGAAGATCCATCTATGTCCTCTTCAATATCCTCCTCCTCATCTGATAAATCAGCATAAACATCTATGTCTTCCTTTTCATCATCCTCAAAATGAGTCTGAAAAATTTGATAAAGCCATGAACAAACTCTCATATAGCTCACAAGTTTTTTTTTACTCACTACTATCCCTTCACTACTCTGTATACTCTCAATCATTTCGTTGACAATCTTTGGTAAAGCCGGACTCAGCTCTTCCTTCATAACTATCGCCAAAGCTGCAAAAAGGGCATACACGCTTTTCTTCAAATCTGGGTCGGAAGTTTGCTCCAATATTCTGAGGCCGAATTGTAGAGAGTCTGAAGCTAATGGCCTGAAATGATCTGGTCCTATAAACTGAGCAATAACAGCCAGAGACTCTGAAAAACAATGACAAATTATTTTTTATCCTGGAAGTCCGGAAAGTCATAATTCAATTCGCACATTGTGAATTGGGAAATAGGCGAGATCACCAACGAGTTAGATTTGTTCAAATGTGCTTGTAGTTGAAAAAATATCATGTATTTATAGTTTTTTCTAGAAGATATTATGTAATGTTCTAATAAACACCGCTATAAGTCGCTCCAAATTCAGCGAGACATACAAACAACAGCATCATGGCCGCTTCTTGTGACGTTACAAGTCCTCTGATAGGCACATTCCTGTGTTGCCAGTTTCACTGTTTTTCCGAACTACTGGAATTGAATAATCCATCCCACGAATAAAACTGATTATTTCAGCATTTATCACTTCGAAATGAAGACTTCATGTTTGATGACTGTTTATTTAGTTAATCTTGAATGACCGGTATATATACTGAGTGCTATTCCATTAGTTTTCATTCTCTAACGCATCTACAAAAAAATTCCAGTTGCTCACCTATTGCATAACACTGGAGTTGGTGCACCTCAGAGTTGGGGTCTGAGTTGATATACAAATTCAAAATCTCGATCGTCTTCTCAAAGTATGGCAAAAGCCCTTCTTTTACCGCGCTGGCCACGCTTCCAAGGGTACTAAGGGCTACCCTTTTCAGTTGCATGGAGAAACCGGTAGGATCCAAAGCAACAAACAATCTTTCCATTAAAGTAGGGAGGTATGGCATCAAGCCTTCATCCAAGTTTTCACAGAACGTTTCCAGAGCATAAAAAAGTCTATCTAGGCTTGGTGGATCTTTTTTCTCAATTTCCATTTGAGTGAAAATTTGACCAAGACAATCAAACAGAACCTAGAAGATACAAAATCAGATGAAAAAGTTGGAATAAATATCACCATTATCTTCATTGATTAAGTCATTTCAACTTTTTATTACTATTCAAAATCCTAACTGATGGGTTAGTCAGTACGATGATATGAAAGAAAAAATATAAACATTATTTGGTATTAAAAATTCGTACCAAGTCTCCCGCATGCTTGAATCTCCGTAATTTTTGTCTCGGTTGCGAATTTTTTCAAGAAAATGTCAAAAAATTCGCACCTCGAAAAAAATTTAGGAAATTATTCATGCTCCAAGGAGACTTTGAGTGAAAATTTGAATTCGAATATGATCCGATAATTCCGTTCCCAAATGTGTGTAGATATTTAAAAGTAAATATACATCCAGCAGGATGAGATTTCAAAGTTATGGAATTACAGTACCGGTAGTAGAACAGAAGAGAATTTACTGATCTCAGGCTGCAAATGTTCCGCAAACTGTCCAAGAGCGAAAAATGCTGCATTCCTAACGACCGCATTGGGGTTATGTATGGCAGTACAGACGCACTTCAAGAAAGACTCCAAGTACTTGTTCCTAATTTTTTCTGAGCAGCCTTCAGCTAGAACCGCTAATGCTAGATAAGCGGCCTTTTGAGCGTAAATATCGGAACCTACAAAAATGATGTACATACAGGACCAACGAAAAATGAACCTGTAAAAGCTTAATAGAGGACAACAGGCTGTTCAATTGTTGTGTTGGAATGATCCTATTATTGCATTGGAGGAACTTTTAACCAAATGTCAAAGTAATAAGAAATTTTCAGTTTATTTTTTGAAAACATTGGTAACATATTCTATAGGAAAGTAGTTTACTTTTTTGTCTTCATTTTGGCAACAACTAAATAATTGCTAGATTACTATCTAGATTTTTATTCTATCCTAGATTAGATCAACTCATTTTATAACCTTTTAATATGGATATACCTTGTATAGCTGGTTCTACTTTGGTTAAAATGTAAGGAATCACTTTGTCTGCTGGAATATGAAGAGCTATCAGATCTAAAGTCTGGGTTGCAACAGTGATGGAAGTAAATTGGTCTGGATCACCAAGGAAATATTCCTCATTTCCTTCATCATCAGGTTGCTGGGCCATGAGTTGTATCAAAACATCAATTATTGGTTCAACCAATTTATTTTTTTGCACCACCTAAATAAAAATTTATTTTTCATTAAGGAACAGAAGTTGGTAAAAATATTGGTGTAATTTCATGTCAAAAACTGCTTACCTTTCCTTTTGAACGAATCAACCATCCAACAACACTGATACCTTTGATTTGAACAATTTTTGATAAGGAATTATTACTAGCTATTTGAAGGCACATTTGGACTATGAGTCTCATATGCGGGACAACAACACTAACTGCAAATTCTATGAGTTCTTCTATGATCTCAAACATTTCACAAGCCATTTTGTCATCTTCATGTGCAGTACCATTGATAATCTCTAATATTTTTGGCAAGAGGGAATGGTACACATTTATCATCTAGAATAATGAAATTAAAGTTACTTACTTAAGGAACTGTACTTATCAGGTATAAACATGAAAAATTGTCCATTGAATTTCATAGCCTTATTTTTGAAATGTAGCTATAGCCCTTGATAGTTTTCAATGAAAAGCAATCCAGCTATCAATCAGAAAAACAAATGCTACTTACTTATTTTTTTTGTGAAAATATCCTGATTATGACCAAACCCCTTTTTGAATTTGAAATAAATAAATAATCACTTACTTGTTGGTGACTTCCAACAACTGATACAAGATTTTTCATTGTAAGGACAGTGTAATATGCCAAATTTGATTTAGGGTCAGATATTTCATTCAACATTCTGGTGAATAGAACTGCAAATGATTCAGCATGGATAATGTAAGAGCTTTGAGATACTTCTGTCATTATAGATAGTGTGTACATCCCCAACTGTAAGAAAACAATAACATATTATGAAGTATTCAATCATAATGAGATGCAAACTAAATGAGAGGTATTTTAACCTCAATCACTTCCCAATGGGTAATGTAAACATTCAAACTACCTCAATGACCTGAACTCAACTCACCTCTTTATCAAAAATTGCATCACTACTGGTAAGGGTATGGACAAATTGTAAAATCTCTGGCCAAGCATTATCTGGGAATTCATGCTTACCCAATATACCAATGAATTGTGCTATGGAATTCTTGACAAGTTTTTCCTGCTCATTAACTAATGCTTGCAGCATGCCTTGCTTGATTCTGAAATCAAAGCAATAATCAATACAGAAGAAAGGCAGCTTTAACAAGTTCACTTACCTATTCCTAATATCTATGTTAACTTTACTCCATTGGCGTTTTTTACCAAGTTTTCGCCTAAGGAGCACAGCAGCAGATTGCCTAATTTGAGGATGTGTAGATGTCACCAAGACATCACACAAAGCTGGTATTGCCTCCGGTTTCTTGAAAGCCTCCTTCAACTCTTTGGTTCCCTTCGAAAGATCGAAAAATTTTCAAAAATATCTACACGTGTATTTGCAGGTTAGGTGTGAATGGATTATACCCTGCAAAATTGATGCCACTTACCTCTTGAATAATTTTACTATTGGAAACGAGCAGCTTGGAGAGAATTTCTTCCATGACTTATCAACGATTGATATAAAAATAAATAAGAAATAAGAATTTCTCGTCCTAGACCTTGATTAGCACCGGGACGGACGGGCGCGGGGCGAAATTTATGATTTTAATTTTATTTAATTTATATGGACATAAGACAGTTGAGAGTTCGATCGACATTTGACTTGACGGATGTGACAGTACTGACAGTAATGACATGACACTGAAATGTTTGCAAGAAGAACCCTGTTTACCAAATGTAATCATTAGTTCGAAGAACATTCAGAAGATGCGTTACTATCGTTCCATTGGGAATTCCTCTAGTCCAAGGCCTCTAGCCTCTATATGCCTAGTCCTTAGTCCTTATACAAAAACTTTCATTCAACGGAAAGCGATCGAACATAAATTGAGTCTCGGTAGCGAAATTATTACCTGTGTTATAACTTTCCGTTAGATACGCTATCCCTTAGTCAGTTATTAAACCAAAACCTTATTCGACCCATGCTTGAATATTGAATATGTTAGTCGCAACCATAGAAATCGCTTTCAGTTGTGGCGCCACTCGCCAGATTTGAATCATGAAACGAAAGCAAACTCTACAGAAAACTGTTGCAGGTTGCAGTTTTTTATTACCCGATCCTGATTCGAATGATTATGATTCGATTCGATCATTCTTGAGACAACTCTGGTAGTTCATCTATGTTCTGGACCACTCCATCGACCATCGTACATACCACTCCAAGTTCCGAAAGTTCACCTCAACTCAAGTTGTTTCAAAACGTATTTTTGCTGCAACCGTCTCAAAAGTAGTCCACTTTTATTCTGAAATCAGCTTTAGAAGAAGACGTTTCTCATACTCTCATACTCAACTGAATAAGGTAAATGTTTGTTGCTAGGCAACACTTTTAGTATCTAGGAGAAAAAATTGATTTTCAACTCCTAAAGGATTTAGAAATGAAAGAAGTAGCTCATTAAAAAAAACAATAACTGAGTATATTATTCATAATGTTCAACAAAAAATATGAATTATTCCATATGTCACAGTTTAAAACAACACGATCGTCGACAATACAGCTCTGATGTCATACACTTAATAATTTCCGAATCTTCCATATCGTCGGATATCGTATATATATATATGTGGATAGAACACATAAATAAGGGCGCCAACGTTCATATTTTAGGAAATTTTGTTATTCGCTTTCTATATCTATTCTTATACTCATACTATACTAGATATTCATGAAATATTATTTTTCCGTTTCGTGTAATGTTGTGTTAAGTTTTTTATAATTATACAGGACCAGGTGTTTTATCCATAATTAATTAACAATAAAACCTTCACCCACACCATTTACGCCCCGGATGAAAGTAAAATAAATAAATGCTGAAAATTGATTCAGAGAGACATAGGATAATGAATGGGTTGGAAAGTTATTCATTCACTGGAAAAAATTGCCGTGAAATGGTCTCTAATCGAGTTCCAGAGGAAGTTCTCGCAACCAAATGACGGTCTTGGGTCTAGATCTGTGTGCTCTTTGGAGTTGAATAATTGAATGAAGTTTCGGACCGCATTTCTCGTCTATTCATTAGATCTCATGAAATTCGTTATAGATGAATTATTTCGCTCGTCAAATGGGAACTTTCGGAATGCCTATCTTTCGAATCCATTTCCAAAGTTGCTGGGATTAGAAGGGTCACAGGGAGAAGTAAAGCGGGTCTAGAAACATCCGAAGAATGCCGCAGTCATAGAGTTGGAATGGTGGATGAATACTATATCACCTGTATGTGGGATAGTTTCTTCGATATTCTTCGATAATCTGGAATATTTTTCAATGAAGATGACGTCCACAAATCATGCTCAACTTCTTACAATTTTTTCTTCCGGAAGGGGAGTTGGCAATATCATTTTATCCAGTGATCTTTTACATATATGGGGTTATTTTTCATGTGATAATTGAAATATAACGAATTTTTAACAATGCAAATTTACAGAGTGTACTGCAACTTAGATTAATACAATCAAGTATTCAACTAATTAATCGAATCTCCAGTTTAAGTATTCAGGGCATCATCAGACTCGAAAGTGAATGAGTTATTCCTTCCTGAAATTCACGTACTTAATAAATGACTGAAACTTAGCCTCTTTCAACTGAAACACACAGTAAAACTTTATCATTACTTATTTGTGACATTTTTCTTGGTAGGTATAATAGTTATTTATACACTTTCATTTTCCCTAAATACAGGCCTTACAACATCATATATCTTATAAATTGTGGGTTAAGATTATTTACTTTATATTAAATCGTATTTTCAATAAAACATTATTGATGGAAATACTAATTATAGTGATTTATAGAATGATATAGTGATCTCTCGTTTGACCGATATGCAGATATTTCTATGTTGTATGAAACACTTTACATATTCTTTATATATAATATCATAATCAATTTATTGAAAACAATAAGAGAACATAATGCCAATATCCACTATAATAGATGACATATGGGCATATGTTGACAGTGTGATGGTGTGTATACATACAGAACCGGTTCCGAAGAAATGATAACAAATTGGTTTCAGATAATAGATTCGACTATAGCTGACCTTTGAACCCTGTTATTAGATATTAGTCTTAAAAATTTGATATTGACGTTTGGGGACACAACGATTAGTCATTTTTAATTATATCCAATTGAAATTCAAACCAAATATAATTCAATACAGTGCAAAATGTTTCTGCGATATGTGACTTTATTTTCATATTCTATTATTTTGGTGTATAACATTTGGCGTTTGAGAGACTTCATGAAGTTCGGGGAAGTGTTGACGCTCTCACAGAAAAACATTTACAATGCCGAGATCGAGATCATGGATAAATATCGTAATTATTACTTCACCTTGTGGAATTTCGTAAGTACCTATACCTCTGCATTTTGTTATGAAAACATCAGCGGCGCAACAATAGGATGAGTACTTTTATAGGTATAAAGTCGGGTGAAATTGCACGTTTTTGACGTATTTTCGTCAACATCATTTTTATTTGTGCATCAATGTTCTTGAGCTTTAATCATGTTATATTTTTGCATATAAGGAATTTATGCATGACATAAAAATTCTAAGAAAATAACTGCAAATATATTTTTTATTTTTTTTTAAATCGTGTGCAAAGTCACCCGACAATAGTGTGACTTTGCAAACGCATAAGATTTTACAATTTCTTCATTTTAAACCATTCCCAGGGTGATTTTGCACCTGTGTAAAATTTTAAAAAGTGTTTTTAAAATTGTCAAAAATATCTTCGAGGTTTTTTTTTTTGAATTTCTACCACTTTTCTCAAGAAATGCAACGTCTTGTAAGAAACTTTATTATAAAAATATAAACAAAGCATAAACATTCTTAAATGTAAGTATCTACAATGTTCTTATTGGAATTTTAAAAGTAGCAGATGCTTCCCGGAACGACATCCCTTGACGAACTGCCTGGAGCGCGTTCATCACATTCTCCTCAGTGTAGTTGTGGTAATGTCGTGCTCCTGTTTTTTTTTGTACTCTCTAGGCATTTTTCTGCAAAAAACAATAAAAGTATTGATTTACTGCAATAAAAAACATAAAAAGCCGGTTATGCAAAGTCGCCCCACAAAAAAAAACAAGTGCATCATTCTATAAATAAATTGCAAAATCCCACGAAATGTTGTAAATAAATTCTGATTTATTTTTTTACTAATGCCGAGATATATAAGCACTCTATAACCAAGTCTCTGATGGTGCAGCCCATTTGTATAATTCTACAGATCCCTTAGCATTTCACTTATAAAATTATACGAATAAACATTCGGGTACTTACTCGCAGAATTCTTGCCGCCAAACGACTTCTACAACTCCACACCACGTCTGGGGCCTGGGCACGCACTGAACCTGTTTAAACACACGGCTGCAAGCACATGTGTCCAGCAATACTACCAACCCCAAAAAAATATGACAAATATAAATTACGTTTATTTTGCAAATTCACCCGCCATTGCAAAGTCACCCGATTTCACGGTACCTATATATAATAGCAGAAAAAGTCGTTCATGTGAATAAACGAATTTAATGAAGAATTAAAAGCAATTTCAACACGATACTGATGGTCGCACCTAATACTATATCATTCTGATTATGCTCATTACTATTTTGCATCATGAAATGATGTCATCTATATTGATTTAATTGGCAGTTTTTCTATCAATTAAAACCTGAGATTCCTAAAGAAATATATATATAGCTCCATGAACATAGTTATAAGTAGGTACCCATGAATTATTTTTTCCAGATTCTTCAGTTGGTTTTTCTCATATTGAGCATCGTACAGAAATCATCAGAACTAGCAAACCTCGAAACCATCCGGGCACCCCTGAACAGAATCAGATCACTCATATTCTATGGACTAGTCTTTCCCGGTACTCTGGTGGTCAGTACCACTTTTTGGACCCTGTGGAACATAAATGAAGGACTGATACTACCAAAGGATGTGATACCCCATTTCCCCCCGGTTCTGAACCACACCCTACACTCTCTCATCATCGTCCCTCTGGTTATTCAAACGCTGCTCGAAGAGAAGTCTGAGGTGGTACAGTTCAGAAACGTCGCTCCACCTCTTGTAGCTTATGTCCTAGCTTATTATTTTGTGTAAGTAAGCCAGGTGAATTTCCTACACTTAATTCCTATACTGCTTGCCATGTCTATCACAATATTTTCATGCTTAACTCGCTTATGAGTGGTCCACGAATAATGTTATTTGTCTGGCCTCGAGACCATGACGTCCCACTGAGCAATGTAATATTTGTTCAATATTACAGCAACCCAACAATGCAAGGTTGTAATGTTTGTCGCTACCTTACTGCAAGATTGCAGCAACCGCTTAAACGGACCTTCCCTAATATAACAAATTCAATATTTCTTGATAACACATTCTAGCAAGGTTCCTGCAACATTACATATAAATTTAATGAAATTTATTTTTTTATATTTTGAATGTAATGTTTTCAGTAAGGTTACTGCAATATAACATGTGATGTATATGAAATATGAAAATTACATATTGAATATTCCTACTACCACCTTGTTGCAATATGGCAGTGACTACTCAATAGAAAAGTATGTGTGAAGCATATTGAAATCTTGAGAATAAAAGCACAAATTTCAAACATAAAACATATAATTCACAAAATGAACGTAAAATACACAAAAAATAAAATAAGTGATAAACTAAAATTAACATCCACAAAATACTTCTTGAAGTGGCAGCCCAATATTCAGTAGGAAAACTGAAACAAAAAACTACAGATGAAATATGGTGATAATAATAAAATCAGTAACTTGATCTAATCATTATTGACCTCTGAGTATATGGCGATCACCTTTCCTTTTCTATTCTTTGATTTTATCAAAACGACTATACAACTTCACGTAAACATTTTATTGACATTTGCGAAAATTTCTTACGATGATTCTGTTTCTAAAAACCTCACATTCAATATCACGATAAAAAAAATGCATCTTACCTTGGAACTATCCATGTGATGAGAGTGCACTTTATCACTTACTCCAATATATCAGTTGAAAGGAAACCTGTGCAATAGTCTTGTGAATTGCAAACCGATACACAAAGAACAAAGAACTTGACGAAACAACAATGGCTGACTGTCGATGAGACTGATGCGAGATCTCTGATGTGAGTCTGATGCAATGATGCAATGATCCTCCGATGATCGAACCGATTCCACCCGATACAACACGAGTGAAAATGTAATGAAGTTACAAGGTTTAGGCAATATTACAAATGAAATTGAATAAAAAATTAAATTCATAACTTGCTATAAAATTGTTTATAGATTGTTCATAGAATGTTGCGAATATATTGAACTTTTATAGTTGAGACAATATTGCAATTGAAACTTGATCAAACGTTACTTTTGTAACTTGCAATGCATTTGTTGATGGATGGTTCATGTAATGTTACAAATGTAATGAAGTTACAAGGTTTAGGCAATATTACAAATGATATGAAATCAAATATTGAATTTATAACTTTCTATAAAATTGTTCATAGATTTTTCATAGAATGTTGCTAATGTAACGAACTTCTATAGTTGAGACAATATTGCAATTGAAACTCGATCAAAAGTTACTTTTGTAATTTGCAGATCATTTGATAGTAGGTTTTTCTGTTATGATTGGGAATATAACATCACAAGAAGCGTTATGCAATATTGTCATGCTATATTATGGGAGCAAGCCGCAAATAATATTGAAGAAATATTTTGTAACATTGCATGTTCAGTGGGGTAATAGTACCTATATTACACAACAAGTGTGGAAAGTGACGTATTTCACACGGAAACGAAACCAGTGAAGGAAATGCACTTTCCAACGAGTTTTGTACACTATTTTTCCTACGACTTCGAATACTTTCATTTCGCGGGAGGTCTTGTCAAAAATGTAACTTGTGCGGTCTCTAGAATTTCAGGTGGTTTTGATTCAATATCAAGTACAGTTTATTTCCATATTCAAGATTATATTTGAATACTTCTCCGACAATTCCTCATTATGTGAATTACTGATTGATTGAGTTAGTTTAGTTTGGACAAATTTTATTGATATTGACACCAGCGTACATAAACAACCTTGACACCAGTCACCTGCTAGCGCCAATAATCACGCAACCAGGAATACAGAACCATAGAAGTATGTAGTTCGCAAGCGCGTACGAGTTACTCGAGTTAGTGCGTCCTTGATTCTTTGCAAACATCTATGATACCAAAGAATCTTCTCGTTGGTGATACTGTGATATCAAACTGATGCAAGCAGCAAGCCGCGCATAAAACTGTAGCCGTACTCTTTTGAATGATCAACATCGAAATAGTTCCAGCAAAATGTTCCAGTTTTAAAGTGAATTCAGAGGTTATGTATCAGACACATTGAAATTGATAGATAAAGAGTTCTCGGTATAATTCAAAACGAGACAGAAATTTCAATAAATAATATGAATTTGATTTGAGAACGCTTATATTGACAGTGAGTACCTTCACAATATACCTAATTATTTCTATATCAATTCAGGCGACCGTTGTGATATTTTTCATATCAACACTAGTGCTTTTTTCTTTCAAATAAACAATACCATGGTGATATGAGCTACTTTCTGAATAACAAAACAGTGTGATTATTGACGTTTTCATACGAGGTCGTTGGAAAATACATTAATCGAAACAGATATTCTGGATTCTTGACTGTCTCCAATATAGTTGAAACCATCAATCAAATCTCTTATTTGGTGAAAATTTTCAGTTTCTCCATTGACATCACAGTTATACCATCTAATATTATACAAATACATGTAATAATATTTCAATTCATGTGTGGTACATACTTTTGTTTATCATTATCATATCCTTTTTTATTTTCAGATATATTTTCATTTACATTCAACAAGGAGTTTGGCTCTACCCATTTTTCAAATTACTGAACTGGCCTCAAAGGATATTCTTTTGCATTTCCAATTTAGTATTATTCTTGACGTACCAGAAAATCGGTCTTAGCCTTCAGCACGTCAGAAGACTAGATGATTCGAAGCAGAGATTCACAAAGGACGAGTGATTTTCGACGTTACCTCTGCTATGACTGAATTTTTTAATAAAACTTATCGCACGCATGTCTCTTATTCACTATTTTAGTAATATCAATGATAGGATTCGTCATCGTTTTGGAAGTTTGTTTCCTTTAGTAATTTATTCCGCTCTATCGATCAAAAATATATTCAGTGCACCGGCGTTGAAATGTTGCAGCAACTTTGATATTAATTAAAGAACCTCCGGTATTTTATAACATTTCAAATTTTTCCTGAACAGCTGATTTCGATCTTTTCAACTTCAGCATTTTTTTGTGTCATCTCTCAACTTTTCATTAACTATTGATTGATTTTATTCAGAATTCTTCATCGAATATCTTATGGTTTAGATTGTTTAGAATATAGCAATATTAAAGTATAATCGAACCTTACTAAAATCACCTTATGCATGATGATGATAATTTGGAGTTTGAACTGGATGAAATATTTGCAGACATTAGTTTATATCTATTCTATTAGAATTGATAATGAGGTTGAGTTAAACCCTTGAAGGAATACTCACAGTTGTTGTGAAATAGATATTTTTGCATATGTTATATACTCTTCAATGTTCCAGAGTATATGAACACGATGAGTTTGAGAAAATGCTTAACAGTACGTATATTTCATCAGGAAGAAGATCGACAATTTGAAAATCAATCCCATGTTCAATACTACAGTGTCTGGGTTTCTACTTCCACAATATATAGAATGATTACAGCTGGATTGATTCTTTCTTCTTCCTGTCGCACCGCACAAATTGATTCCTTTTGTAGTCTATAGATGACAAACACTGATGACAAACTACTGATTTTCTCGCTTGAAAGTAACTGATTCACCGTTTTTTTTGCTGTACTATTTGCTATTCTGGCTGCAGAGTTGAAAACTTTCAAAGAAAACAAATGGCCTTATGCAAATTCCAGTCCATATTTCAGGGGAGCGTAACCCAAGAGGGAAAGTTTTATATCCCTTTTAACATTATTTAATCATGGCATATAATACCCGTATTATGTAGGGCTTTGACTACGTGACCGGGTTAGTTTCACACTCAAAAATAGCAAATGAAATAGCCCATCAGAGTTCATGTTTTCGAAAAATATTGCAAGAACAGAGGTAACAAGATTTTACCTATAGTAGTGCGTAAGGGTGGAAGAGATTTTTTTTTGAGTCAACCTTGAGTAAACCATCGCATAGTTAACTGGAGTTCTCCATATACAGGGTGAACCGCTAGGTGGCGTAACGGCTATGAGTAAAGAGAAAAGTGAAATTTTCTCCGTATTTATTATCAACAAGGTGTACTGAAAATACATGCAGTTTGATCCTTGATAAATTCCTAGTTTTTTGTTTCACACTTTTTGTCCTATCTAGAAAAATAAAATGGTGGGGAACGTCAAATTATGTTTTTTCTAAACGTCCGTATCTCTCGTTATCTTCAACAGAATTCAACAATCTTTGGCTCGTTGAAAAGGCCTCTTCCTGGTCTATCGACTGTGATTTGAATTGGTTTCATATTCATATCACCGTTGCCGCTAGATCGTGATTTTAAACAACAAATTGAAAAGTTATGGTATTCACATTATAACACGATGAAATAGAGGAACTAAATCTCAACAGACCAACGAAAACCGCAACATTATAGCTTTCCGCTAACAGAAGATATTAACCATCAATGTTTTAAAAATGATTTATTGCATTAATCATTCAAAATAAACAATGTAACAAAATAAACAATAAAAAATACACAAATCACAACAAAAAACTACTAAGAAACGTAATCGGCGGCCCCTCAGATGTTCAAAGTGTCCAACGTAATTTTTAATACAAGAAAGGAGTGTGAATGAGTCTCTGTGGAAGAACAAAAATTTCAATTTCAGCCGCTGAAATACTCATTATTGCAATCATAATTTTCTGATTTGAAGATCGGAAGAGATAAGAGATGAATAATCAACACAATTGCAACAATATAAATACTTTTTGACATATAGAAGACATATTGTTATAATTCGATGGATTTCTATTTTCGTTAGCGGTTATTTTAGAAACCTGAAAATATATTACAGCTATTTCTCAGGTTCACTTTTTCCGAGATATTCTTTTTCAAAGTTGTTGCTGAGATATGGCCGACAGCCGTTCTTAGTTGTTCACCTTGTACAATTGACTGGTAAGATTTGATTCTTGATATATGTTAAGGATATTTTAAAATAGCCCTTCTATAAAGAAATATGGACTGATATTTTTTGTGTGTGTTTGATGATGAACTGAATAGAAAATATGACTTATTCAATAGATATCAAATCAGTTGAAACCATGCATGACAAAATAATCAGGAGTGCATCTATTTATAATTTCCATACTTCCAGTAGTCCCTTCTGAAACAGCTCCCATCTCATTTAAGCATGAGTTGAATTTCATTCAAATTAATCTTCAGTCGTGCATAGGCGCCTAGACATTACCATTTTTCAATATCCCCTGAAACCGAAACTCGCAATTTTCCTAGCCAGAATTGAATTTGTTACATTTAATGTAATGCAATTTTCCCTGATGGAGATATTATATTAATACATCAGATGGTTCACCAAACTTTCATTTAATTTTGTTTGTAGCTGTTGGGATGCATCAGAGTTGATTTCGTTATTAGGGATGCTGCCTTTCATGTTGATGGAAAATGGCCTCAATAGGTATCGACTGAAATCATATTTTTAGAGATATCTGTATTTTTGATTACCCACCTCATACACTGAACTTGGATGACTTACCATTGCTTTTCTGGAAGACAGATAAACATTCCATCTGATGCTTTCCACGAGTCAAAATTTCTTTCAGCATGCTTGCATGTCTCTTGCATATTTTCATGAGAAATCCACGCATGTTTATTTCTCTTTTATAGCGAATATGCTTTCAAGTGCATGTAGTTCTGAAATCATCATAGATCCTAGCTGTCCCCGAAATATGAGTTCGTTTGAACTTCTTTTACAGGCTTTACAATATCCTTTGCGAGACTTATGCCTTTTGGAGAATACTTTGCCAATTTTGTGGATTTGAAGGAAGATGAGTGGCGTTATATTTTCATCTGTGCATGGTATTCATAATGCGTTGTAAATCTGTCTTGCAGGAACGTTCGTGTGAAGTATTGCGGCTTCGAGATTTTTATAGAGGGTTGGGATATGAAAAATTGTAATGGGTGCTTTGCCAGTGGAATTATTTTGGATGGGATTGAGCTATTCGGAATTCATTTCGTTATTTTCCAAGATCGTTGGATACATTTTGAGAATCACGTGGTCATCGGAATAACAAAAAATAATCAGTAATATGATTCATCTGTTCATTTCTAATACAGTGTCACACATAACGTTCTAGACATATGGAATTTTTTTTATTAATAGGTATAAAGAAAATTTGACTTCGCAGTTAGTTTGTGCTTGAAAATGAGTAAAATACAGCATCTTTCCTTCCTTCATGTGCTACTCTAAACCTATCAAATTTGACATTTTCGAAAATCCTTCAAAAATCAGTATTTTTTTGAAATTTCGAAAAATGTCAGAGAAAAAAGTTGCCTAGTTTCCAATTTCATACATTTGTTTTGAATTTGGACTCTTTATTGTCACTACGACTACTACCAAGTGAAAATTTTACTTCGATTCGATCAGTACCTACTATGTTCATCTCGAGATGTTGCATTAGTTTTGTATTGTTTAAAATCACGAAATTTTATATCATCTCTAGTACAAATCGCTAGAACGAAAGTCTTTTGAATAGTTATGAAACTGTAGGTCATTGTTTAGTTTACAGAAAAGTATGATATTTCGGGTTTGTTTGTAACTGAATTATTGGTCAGAAAAATAATCATACTGGATAAAAATCTATTAAAAAAAGAAATACGAGTGTGATAAGAATGAAGAGAAATTCGTTTATTCGATTACTGACATATACATTGAAAATCCACATCAGTTTAACAATGAAATGAAAAAACTAGATGAACTTTGCAACAACAAAGACAAATTTCTGGAGATGCATTTTTTTCAATTTCTGGTAACAGGCCAATGTGGGTATTTCCTGGGCAAGATATGATATTGAAGTCTCATATTCATCAAAATTATGAAATTTGTAACATGTTTCGTTCGAATCGATAGAGCGAAAGATTCGAAAAATTTAAAAAAAATGGAAAAAAGTCGAAGTGACAGTGGAGAGTCCAAATTTGAAACAAATGTATAAAATTGGAAATTAAGCAACTTTTTTCCCTGACATTTTTTGAAATTTCCAAATAAACTGAGTTTTTGAGGATTTTCGAAAAAAGTTTCAAATTTTGACAGGTTTAGAGTAGCACATGAGAAAAGGTAAGATGCTGTATTTTAGTCATTTGTCAAGCACAAACTAACTGCGAAGTCAAATTTTCTTTATATCTATTAATAAAAAAACTTCCATATGTCGCGAACTTTATATGTGTGACACTGTATGTTAGTTTGGGAATAAACACTACAACTTGTTATACTAAATAGATAATCACTCACGAACGTTTTTTTGGAGTAATACAGACTAATGCACTGAAAGTTCTTACCAGTTTCTTACCTATTTCTCTCAAATTTGTCAATTGCATTATTTATTAATCATTATTTCCAAAGAAAAAATTGTTCTCACGACTTCCTTCGATACGCAAGTGTGAACTTCAATTCTCTTAATTTCCTGCTTTGGGGTTGCGTTATTGTAATCCGACATAAAATCACTGTGCCGATATTCTGGGAACAGTAGTTCCGCCACTGGAGCCTTTTCTGCCCTAAAATCCCATTTCCTTCCTGATAATGCATTCTTGATGGATATATGCAACATGGAGTATTTACATAAGGCAATAAGAAAACTACCCGAGTCCTGACTTCGAGGATTTCAATTTCAGTCCTATATACGTCTCAGTCATTGATTTCTAACTCAGACAATGCGACTGCTACTGTGCGGTACATTCGAATAATGTTTCGTATTGTACCATAAATCAACAAGAAGAGAAGTTAATTCAGTGCGCATATTAATGGCGGTGCACGTTTAGAAACAATGAAACGATTCTTGTGAATATTAGATGAGCTCTGAGACGTTTCTTATATCAACACAAAAAAGTTATCTATCTGGTAAGGTTAGGATACAGAGACGCCATTGTTGATCTCACGGTCGGTTTTATAAAACACTAACGTTATCTGTAAAATGAGGATGTTGAAAACACGTGGCATGATTACTGACGTATATAGGCTAACATTTTCACGACAGACAGATACTGCCGAAATAGCAATTCACGGAATTTATATTTTTTATATCCCTACAGAAGAACATCAAAAATGTGAAGGTTCTTCATGGTAATAAATCGAATAGTTTTTAAAAAAATTTATTTTAACATTTCGTTATTATTATACAGTCTTTCAATAAAATCATTAGAAATTATCGAAATACGAAACAAAGCAGATCAACACAACATATAGTGCAATAATAACAATAACAATCAACAAAACTCCCGATGGAACACATGCGTGGTAGAAGATAACAATATTTGTAAATAATTTCAATCAAAACGAGTTATAGTATCTGAATCAAGAACAATCGAGTATGGAAGATAACGAAGATGAAATAGTATTTGAATACCAATATTTTGTTTTTGTCCTCAAAAATTTTGATAGTGTTGATAATAAAATGATCATATTCCATATATTTACAATGAATGAAATTGTTCTTCGTATGTTCAATTGAAGTTTATATTCAACCTCGTCCCAGAAATATTCTTTAAATGTTTCAGTTTGCATGAATTAATAGAATTTTTTTTTCAATAATATCACTATCATCACTAGATAATAATACCAGTCCTTCAACCATGATACAGACACCTACATAATTTAAAAAAATCAGTTTCGATACTTCAGTCTACGAATCGTCATTGAAAATATTTTATATATTTTCTTTCCACGAATATTGCATGACTAACACCGAATGTTCAGTTATATCTTGTCCAATTAGAATTTCTTTTATTTCAGAAACTTTCTCTCCAAATATTGTGTATTATTCCACTCATAACCATTACTGGATTTGTAGAAGAAAAATTCGATAGAACAACAGGAAGAAATTTGACACACTCTGTGGATTTTCATGAATGCGATGATATAATATTCATACGAAACTTAATATTACATCATGACTGGTGTAGATACAACCAAAACATTTTCAATAACATTTATTATATCTGCGCCACATGATATTTTCGTAAAAAAAAACACCTACCACTACATTATTCAAAATGTACATATTTCCAATTATTGGTACAATTCGCTCCTTTGCTAGCATGCATATGTCCAACAAGTAGTTATAATACGATTTGTTCTAGCTATAGACCCCATGAATAAGCAGTTGTTTCCTTTTGAGAAAAGTAGATAGTCTCCAGTCTCACATTTTTTCCATATGCCGCTTTGATGATGTGTGAAAAACACGATAATTTGGACAGTGTGTGAATGTGAAAAAACAGTTTCTATCTATTCAATAACAGTTCGATGGAAAATGTAATGAGTCACATTATCTCGATAATCTCTACAGAATGAAGTTTCGTTGATTCACTGTTCTATGAAGTACCTACCATCACGATAAAATACGGTTCCATTGAGTGATCATTCGTAGTTTCGAGTCAATTCCAATTCTGATGAAAGCGCGATGGCTTTCACTATATTCACAAACATTTTATTACTGGTGAATGCGCGAGACACTATAATTATGCCACTATAATCAATAAATTGACACCCACCATAGTCTCAAATATATTTTATTTTTGGTGAATGCATGATGTACTAATATTATCGAATATATTTTATTTTGGTGAATGCATTATCAAATCAACTTCGTGTTTGTGTGAGAAATATCATGCTTGCATTTGCCAGAGGTGACTTTGTTTTCAGATTCTATATAAAAAGCAAAAGCAATTTGTCGATAAATATGTTGGATCTGATTTAAGAGCAGCTGATCTGATCTTATAAAAGTTCTTGTTCTCATATTTCATTCTTGAAAGTCAATTGCGAGAGTGGATTACAACTATCGAGTGATATAATTCATTAAAATTGAGTGAATTGTACAATAGACTCGGTTTCCAGTAGAATCTCATGATATCCAATGTCTCATTGAACATATACTTCGATATTGATTGAATGGAAAATAATATAGAAATGCATTGACCAAATGACGAAAGTTGAACCTACCTAGTTTCTAATAGAATTCAACTGTTTTGTTGGACGGAACACAAGCGTAGCAGTGACCAATAATGTTGATGTTCACACAGCCCACTTCACAAAATGTCATTGTCTCTTGCTGTTGTTCTTTCTTTCTGTGAAAATTCCATGTTGATATGAAATGTTGACAGAAAACAAGAGCAGAACATAGCGGGCTGGGGGGTAAACACGCAACTCATGCATTATTCTGTTTGCCAATGGTCACCTGTCACTAAACCACTTGTTGAACGTACCCACGCTTTTAGCTTTTAGCATTGCCGTATGGTTATTGCTCGACATGATGGATTTTCGTTTGGGATTTAAATCTGCTATTTATAGTATCTCTTCCAGTGGACCTTTCTATACGTCTCTGAACACGATATATTTTGGTATAGAAGTGGCTGATGTTCAAAAGTGATCTTATAAGGTCATAACAACACCTTATGCTCAGTTCCCTGATCACTGTTCTAATTTGAGCTTTCAAAGAAGATTTCCGAACTTGAAGCATTAGGAACTGACTCTATAACATCCAAGAGCAATATAAAATTCATGAGACTCTGCATATAGATCAATTTGAAATCATTATTATGTTGAACAGCAAATGATGGTCAGTTTTGAAATAAATCAATGTGATATGGTTGAATTTTCTGAAAGTGAAGAGCAGAAAAAAACGACCATTACGACGATCTATAGATGAAAACCTGGTACCACTAAATGTTTATGAAACTTTTTATACGTCTCTAAATACGATATTTTCCAGTTGGTTTTGTATATAATCTATTGGTATATAGAAGTTGCTATAGGATAGTGATCATATATTTTCTACAATCTATGCTCAGTTCTCTGATCACTGTTCTGATTTGAGCATTCAGAAAAGATTTCCAAATCTGAACTCGAATCAGTCTGCTTCCTGTTGAATCACCCGGAACTAGCACCATACCATCCGAGAGCAATATAAAATTCATGAGACTTTACCTGTGTACCAATTCAAAATTCACAAATTACATAAACATAAAACTGAAAGTCATGAATTGGATGAAAAATTCGAAGAAGAAATATTAAACACAGTTTGAATTTGATTGACTGGTACCTAGACCATGAGCAGAACAACTACTTTCTCCGCCGCATGGTGTCGCTAATTCCAAGTCTCTCTCGGATCGCGGCTCAATGCTGTTAAATTTGCTCTCAGGGTCTCTACTCGGTTGACTACCCTGCACTGATGACAGCCAATAAGCCCGAAACCGGTCTGTAAGCGTGCCTGTCTCGATTTGAAGATTGTCACGTCTTAAGGAAGAAAGAAACATTTGCGATCTGCATTCACAATGTGATTCGTTGCATGGACTACGAGCAGATATAATTCGATGTTAAGCGTGGTATTTTCCAGCGAAGTAGTTAATTTCTGCTCATAAACTACCAGTCATTTGAACTGTGTTTGATATTTTCCATTTGCTGAGACTATTTTCCCTCACAAAAACATGTTGAACGAATGATTTATAGAAACTCTGATCCCACTAAAAGTTTTATAAACGCAAGCCCATCATATCGAGTTATCCTGCGCATCTCCTACAAATATCATCTCCTACCTAAAACGTCGTTTTATCACAATGTGGTGGTCCTGTCAGCCGAAACAGCGTTCGGTAACGTTCGGCTGACCACGTCGGGCCCGTTCGGGTTGCCGATGTCGCGCTCGAACTGCCACAAGATGGCGCGCTCGGGCACGTGCTGCACCACGTCACAAGCGGCGCCCGAGGTGGGGGGTGCGCATGCGCGACCCAGCGTGGCGCTCTTCGTCTGCACCTCCAGGTCGGGACACGGCACCGCCCTGTAGTTGAGGGTGGCCGCCTTCTGCGGCCTGGAGGGGCGAGAAAATATAATGGTTGTCAAAGTCCACGGAAAATTTCACACCCAACATTTTCGGCCAATCAAAAGCCTATATTTTGTATCGTTATCATTGCAACAAGACACATTTCCTGGGATTTTTCTCGATTCCTTAGGGGAAGGAGCATAGTATTACACTGGGATTTTTTTTACGTTTATAGGTTGAATGACAATCATATTTAACTTGGCAGATATCCAGTACCACTTCGAGTTTCTTGTAAGAAAGTATATTTCTACCAACTTCAGTGAAATGAAATTAATCAAGAATAATGGTTTGAATTACCAGCAGCTACCTTATTATTATTTTGCGTGACTAAGGTATTTTGTATTTTATTTCGCGTAATTTCAACAAGAGTCTTGGTGTGACATTTTGTTACCGACTACCACCTAGCTTCAATTGAATTCTGAGGATTCTTCCTCAAATACGAATATTTTGTATGAAATTCTCCCTAGTCTTTGACTGAAGCTTTATTAGTGGTAATATAAGTAAATATACCACGATGAGTAAAAAGCTACAATAAAGGCGGATTCATGCAACATTCATTATAATTACATTTTCATTATACTATAATTACATTTCATTTACATTTTCACTGTCAAATTGAAAGTGTTCATGCAAGGATTTACATTATGGATTTGCACATGCGCATTTTAACTGAAAAATGAATGAGCCATTTTGGATCATCTGTGTTTTGAATTGTTTGTTTATCTTTATGATATTTCTTAATTTCATATCAAAAAAGAAAAGAATACGATTCTGTCATTATTGTGTCAGGCCAATATGAGAAACTAGTGAAATATCTTGAATATTATATTTTTAGAAAAATGTACCATAAATAATCACAGGTCACACTTGTTTTGAGCGTTGAAAGCTACCAGAATACAAAATGAACCCGTTAATGACAATTCTCATCCTTCTGCGCATGTTTTCACTGTAAATATAATGTAATGATAATTTATAGTTGAATGTTGGCCAACTTTTTGATGCGTTAGTGTAATTATAATTTGATAATGTGCTTGCATGAACACCGTAATGGGAACTATAATATTGAACTTTTCTTAGTGTAAATGTAATTATAATATAATTAAAATGTAATTATAATGAGTGTTGCATGAACCCGCCTTAAGTGCGGGGAAATTACGAAATTATGGGAATGACAGCAGATGTCGTACTCCCCAGTCACAGTTGTCAAAAGACATTCAAGGGGAAGGCTACTATCAATATAGAGATCTTTATACATGCTGGTGTGAGATCCAGAAAATTCCGATCATTTCTGGAGATATACTTACAGGAAAATCCGAGAAACTTAATAACAAACCAAAAATAAGAATCTCACTGAACTTAGGCGAATATGCAGAAAGCAGAAATTAATGCTGAAGTTTGAGTGAAAAACCATTGCCATATATTCTGAGATAGGCAGTCAAAACAGAAAACAAAGCTCTGAATATTTCAGAACCGTTATTTTGCATCAAGCACCAAAAAGTGGATTCAAAATGAATATCTTGAATGATTCATAACTCACCGGAAATGAAAGACATTGCCAGCATTCACGGACTAAGATCTAGCACAAATGAATACTGATAGTGAAGATGGGACTGAAGGGTGCAAAAGGAAATTTTTATAGCGGCGATCAGAATACATCGTTTCACAGGAAAGCTGTCAGTATCATCCTATTGTTACGTTTCGTTCCGAGAATACCGGAAGTCGTTATCTCGGCGGTGCGCGACTGGCTGTGATTTATGGCCTCTCGATAACATCGACCGCCGACGTACCGATAATTAGCGAACATTAGCGGATGATTTATTGCTGGTAATTCTTAGAGGTTCCTGTGATTTCTGTATAATGAGTGATTTTACTAGAATACATGTTTTGTATCTATATAGAGGACCGCTGTGTCGTGGAGAGTCAGTATTAGTTTGGAAAGAGTGAGTTTAGAAAGAAAGCTAGTATATTGTGAACATAGAGATGTGTATATAGAGAATATTGATGTGATTCAACTAAGTGTTTATGTATATAGTGGAATAAATTGTTCAGTTTTGTACTGAGTGTTTTTAAATTAACGAACCGAACCGAAGAAGTAATATCGTAACACGATGTCTCCGTATGTATAGTTGGTACTTTGTTAATCATTGACAATTTTCGAATGTCATCAGTTATCTCTGAATGTCTTGTCCAGTTTGAAATCGCTTCGAAGTTTCATATATGTATGCCCTTCAGTTAGATCAGTCAACACAAATAGATCTTTATATACAGTGGAGTAGGTAATCTTGAACAAAATGATGAATTGACTATTGATCTGAATAATATGATGAAGTGAGTCGTAAGATGGAAAATACAAGTGTGAACTTAGTAACAGACAAAATTCACTCTCACCTTGAACTGGAAGGTCCACCACAACAATCTCTTATTGCATTGGATGGACACGCGAAGGTTGAGTATCCACCACATTGCAATCGTCGCTAGGTCTCCATATCATAGGTTATCGGTGATTTTTTCATGTCCACCATAGGCAACATAACTCCTTCCTGTGAAACATCAAATAATCGACTATGAAGTAGGGCAATAAGAATGATGTGGGAACATCTTCACCTAACTAAGACAATTCAGTTATTCACACTTTACTGAGTAAATTGACAGCAGTAGATGCTGGGACATCAGAAATCCAGGAGGAAAGTTGTAAAGCATCAAAATCTGTGATATCATACTATATTTCTTCAGTTGAAATCAAATCGGATTTTGAGCGTCGATTTTGACCATATACCCACCTACTATTTGATAATTTTGTGACTCAGGTTTACACCAAGAAAAATCTCAGAATTCGTTTTGGCTACAAAAATTTTCCTCGAGGTTTTTACACCACCTTTTTCAACATTCCCCCCTGTATCAATACTCGACAGACTGGAGTAGTCATTATGAAATTTAAAATTCGAATGTACAATGCACGTAATAATAATTATTCATGGAGCTTAGCATTTTCGACGATTCATCCATGGGTGAATAATCTGATGATAATGAAATGCCAGACTCACATGTAACCAAATTAATTCCAAATTCAAATAGTTTGTAGTTTTGAACACAACTGATGGAGATTAAAATGAATGAAAACGCAAAGAGAATCTATACTGACCATATAGCCATTATGGTAATTTCAGTAGCGACAGCAGGACCAGATGTTTGTGTCATACGCAAAGAAACCCATTTGTATTTTCGTCGTTAATCTCAAACACATGAAATTATATCAATGCGGTTACTAGGTTCTCAGAGCCTGAAGCAAAAGTGAATAAGGCTTGGCGATGTCTCGAGTGCCTATTTGCATTTGACAACTAGATGGAATGTCACTGATATGTTTTCAAAGCTTTCATATGTTTTAATACTTAGTTGCGAAACAATCCTCTAAAGTCTAGGTTCCAACGTAACATGAAACTGGAATAAAAAATTAAAATGGATTGGAATTCCCGCAATATAATGACAGATGACAGCTGTCCGTCATTCAGAAAGTATATCACGGAGCACAAAACACAAGAATCAGTGACAGCTGTCATAAGCAGCCATTGAACTTTTCACCAAACTTTTTCCCGTGGGATTGGTCAATTCCCCTCACAGCCCCAACTCACCCCGTTGAGGTGGGGCAGATCGAGGGCGGCCGGCACGTAGGTGGTGGCCGGACTGCACCTGGTGCACGTCCTCTTCAGGGCCGGCCTCTGCCTCGAGCCGTGGCAGCGCACAGCGAAGCGCAGCTCCTCTGCCATCTCCGAGCACAGCGACTGCCTGTCCGTCTGCGCGTTCTTCTTGCTGTTCCAGCAGAACTCCAAGATGGCTACCAAGATGGCGAGCGCGAGGCCGCACAGCAGGACGACGAAGACGCCACCTGTGGAGCGGAGGAAGCAACTTGTTGATGAGAATTCTGTACGCCAGAGCTGTCTCAAAGCATTGGTGCTTAGTGCTCGTTAAAGCACTTAGAGGACATAATGCAAAGGCATGTACATGTACAGCAGAAAGTTGCATGTTAAAGTTGTGTTTCTGGTAAACTCAATGAGGAACCATTTATCAACCCCAGGAGAGCAACACACAAATTGGAGCTAGTGCACACTGATTTATGCCAAATAATTGAGCCATCAATTGGTAATGCCAAATATTTTCTCACATTTTTCTTAAAACAAAGGATGCAGTCCCCAAGATTTTGTCTCGCTTCATTAAATTAGCTGAGAATCAAAGTGATACTAAAATGAAAACCTTAAGAAGTGATAACGGTCGTGAATATGTCAATGAGCAGCTAAAGAGGATTCTCGATGAAGCAGGTATAAAACATAGGACATCAATAGCCTACAACCGTCAATAGAATGGGCGAGCAAGTCTGGAGAAGAAATTCTGGGCAGAAGCTGTAGCTACTGCAGCTCAACTTTCGAAAAGGTCTCCGAAGAGGTGTCCACAAGCAAAAACATCTGTGGAGCGGAGGAAGCAACTTGAGAATTCTGTACGCCAGAGCTGTCTCAAAGCATTGGTGCTTATTGCTCGTTAAAGCAATTAGAGGACTTTTGTGCTCGTAAGCACTTTCTTGAACCAGTGCTTAGTGCTTATAGTAATCCTGAAAAGTGCCACCTCTCAGTGATAGAAATGCTGTTTTGGATTTAATTGCGTGATTATCTTCCTTTTCAAAAGTGCTTAGCTTAGCTGGTGGAGTATTAGAGCATCTTATATAACTTCGTTTTGTTTTGGGGAAAAAAACTCCTTAGCCAAACATGTTCTTTCAAATTCGAAACTTTATTTTCGAATTAGGTAAGCTTCTGAATTCAATTGAACTGTCAAAATCTAGTTCGTTAAGCGAAATTGCTAGCGTTCTATCCAAAGCACTCTTCGCAAGAATTATTTTCCCTCAACTTTGATTTAAACATATCGTGTGATATAGAAAAAAACAGAAAACATTTAACATGGCGACCACAAGAAAACCCAAAGTTGAGTGTTGTATCTCTGACATCAAAAACGCCATGGAAAATACGATTGAAGATTTAGATTGCCAGATAGAGATATGTGGACTGTAGAGGTCCAATAGACAAAATATTGGGTAGCATGGCGAATCTATGCAAATCTCGCAAGACGACGAATTCCTGAGCGAACTTAATTTATCGCCCCCAGACAGTTTGGAAAATAAAGTTGCACCCAAGAAGTTCCCGAAACTCCTGCGGAATACCTGTTGAATACAAAACGTTTGAGTTAGTTTCCACCGGCGGAAACTTGGAGAACACAAAAAAGGAAAACAATTGTCGACTATCTCGCAGACGGAACTGTGTGAACCCATAATATGTTGCTAGAGTAGAGATTTGGATAGGAGATTTAGTCTGAGAATGAAGAAGTTTCCTTCTAATGGATTCTCATGAAATTATTAATTGAATAACCAGTACCTATTAAATTTTTGTTGTCTAGAATGATTACTGAAATTATCCAAATAATTTCAATTTTCAAAATACAAAAATTTAAAATTTTCACGGCGGAGCAGTATGACGTAGTACCTAGATTTGGTGAAATTTGGGGATATTTGTTGTTTATAAGACTACCCTCCTATGAGAGAGTGATATTAGTTTGTTCTGAATATTTTCAATGCATGCAAATGCATGATGTACAGGGTGGCTGAAATTCGAGCCTCATCATTGGGATGAAACCGTAAGAGATACAGGGTCGGTTAAAGTATGACAAAGATGCGCAATTTGATGCCTCACAAAATGCCGTTCTGAAACTTGGAAAATTCCGAATACTTTACGAAAAAAGTCGATATTTCTTAAAACCGTCTTTTTTTTGGCGTTAGTTGAGGAAATCAATCGATTTGAATAACACTTCATTATGACCACTTTTTTTTCCCTACAAGATAGCGTTATCAAATTTTGAATACGACGTTTCGACTTCTAGAAAATATCATCAACTTAATTTTTTTAAATACGGACCTGGATTTTTCATTTCAAGTATTGACAGTTTCTCTATTTTTTCAAGTATCTAATCCGAAACAATTTCTGAAATATTATTATTCATTATAGTAATATAACTATGGAACGTTATCATCACCTAAACACTGAAATTTAACTTCTGGAAAAATAATATCTATAATACTCAGTCAGTTGATGAAAACTATGCTCGAATGATCCCCCTTGCACCTATAGGCATTTTCGTATGCGTCTTTGCAAGTTTCCCGTAAGCGCGCGATGAATCATTCTTCCTCTAGCTCGTATAGTTGTTTTTTCATACATTAAATTTAGGTGTGAGATATTTATGTTCCGTGGAATATCTTGAAATAAACGGTTCATTTCTGATATCCCAATAAAAAATATTCCAGTGGGGATAAATCGGGGCTCCTTGCAGGTCAGCGCAACACCCTCAACATCAATTGATTGGGAAATGTTCCATTTGCCAGTTTCTATTAAATACTATGATGAATTTAGACCATATCACGTTTCTCTGAATTGAAAAACACCATTTTTGATCCCGCAAAGTTTTCTAAACATTGAACTGTCATACATTGACGATTGGTTGTGACTTTTCATCGCTAAAATTAATGCCGTTTTTTTCAATTTCAGTAATTGCATTATATATTTAAAAAAAAATAGAAAAAAAAATAAAAATTTGTCATCGAAACCTAGAAATCGCGAGTTTGCAATCGATTTCACATGTGAATCGAAAATCAGTTTGGAATTATATATACTATACCTAGATCTCTTATATTGTCTACTCTTATTATCTGGTCGTTTCCTATGTAATAATTGAAGTGCATTTTGGATCGAGGTTCCGTGTGAAGGTAATACAATTACATTTCTGTAAATTTAAATATAGACCGGATAGATTTCAACATACTATCAATCTGTTCAGGTCTTCCTGAATTATGTGACCATCTGATGGTTCTTTTATAGTCAGGTGAAATTTCAGATCATCTGCACATAAAGAAAACTTGCGATGTTCAAAAAATGATTTGATGCTATTTATATTAATGATGAAGAATAATGGACCAAGATGTGATCCTTGGGGGACACCTCCTGCAAAAAAACCATGTAGTCATGGTAAAATGATGACTTGACGAGGAAAAACATGTATTTATAAACAAAGTTTTGGGATCGCTGAACTTCGCCTCTCTTCATTTTTGTATCATTGTTATAACTAAACTACGCAACCCTAATTACGTCGCACCCCGAAATTTTACCCTTGTTACAATTTGAATAACTTTTTTCGCACTGTTCGCTAGCTCAGTCCTTCAGCTATAATCTCGAATTTCTTCGATACATGAGGTTATTTCCATAAAATTGCTACAGGATGTTTTTTGGAACTGTGCAAAATTTCGAAATTTTCAAAAGGATCCCAAATGAAGAAAAACAGTTTTTTTTAAATTTTAACAGCAGAGGCATGAGGATTATCTCATTACCTTTGGCCATTTCCAAAATTGTCTTCTCATCACTTTTCTTTACAGAGTGATCTCAAAAAATCAATTTTTTTGTTTTGCAGTCCTAACTTTTTTCCTCTTCAACCAATTTTCAAAATCTCAGGCTCATTTTGAAGCTGAAACCTCATATGAGAAGATTTAAAGATCAGAATTAACTCAAGATGAACATTCAGAATCGAGGGTTTCCTCAAAGGTGACCCAAATCTGAAACACTCTGTAAATCCCGACTGGGAGGAGAATTAAATGAAAATCAACTTGTTTTCGGAAGGATCTTCCATTCTGGACACATTCAGATCTTTTTTTCTTTCAGTAGTCAAAAATTGTGCGTGAGAAAACCGAAATGAAACGCCATGTTCTAGAAAAAAAATCAGCCCAAAAAAAAATGCATGGTCCGTAACCAACTTAACAAAAATCATAATGAGTGACTGACAAGACAGGTTGAAAATTACGTTCTCGTGAAAATGAAGACCAGGACAGAAAAAACTATTCGTAGGTCTTTCTTTTCTGAAGATATAAGACTTCATTAAAAAAATTCAAAAAAAAAATTCTGAATTAAACAAAATTTCAGGGTAACCTTCTCACCCCCTATACAAAGTCTTCCATCATGTTTTGGATTTTTTCAAAGAATTTAATTTTTTGGACCCCCGAAAAAAAATGTCATACTTACGCCTATGAAACAAATTTTTTTATCTCTTTGAACAACTTTTTCCGCTGAACACAGCTATGTGTACCGCTTGTCTCGATTCTGAAAAATAACTTTTTTTCGCCCTGTACATCAAACTATGATACTTGGAGAACTCGAGTTTGGGCGATTCTAAGTAGTTTTGTACGAAACTCACGAAAATTATATGAAAAAAAATCACAAAAATCTCCTTCCCCTTCATTCGTACCCAAAGTACCCCAAGGAGGCAAGGGGGGCGAAGGAATTTTATTTTTTTTTAATATCCAATTCCGATGTGGGGGTCAGGTGAAATATGTTTACCGATATATAAAAACCGTTTGACCAGCAAAAATTTTACCCGCAAAAAAAATTTTGGTGGGGGGGTAACAAATTTTTTATCAGTATTTTTGATGGTGATGTTTTCGTTTCGATCAAACAACGTTTTGGATATTTTTCTTTTTTAATCGGGATTTCGAGGGGGATTTAGATTTGGGTCACCTTTGCAGGAACCCTTGATCTTTAATATTAATCTTTAGTCAATTCTAATCTTCATGTCTGTTCATCTAACGTTTCAGCTTCAAAATGATCCTGAGATTTTGAAAATCGGTTGAAGAGGAAAAAAGTTATGAGTGCAAAACCAAAAAATTGAATTTTTGAGATCACTCTGTAAAGAAAAGTGATGAGAAGACAAATTTGGAAATGGCCAAAGGTAATGAGATAATCTTCATTCCTCTGCTGTTAAAGTTAAAAAAAAACTGTTTTTCTTCATTTGGGATCCTTTTGAAAATTTCGAAATTTTGCACAGTTCCAAAAAACATCCTGTAGCAGTTTTATGGAAATAACCTCATGTATCGAAGAAGTACGAGATTATAGCTGAAGGACTGGGCTAGCGAACAGTGTAAACAGAATTCAAATTGTTCGAAGCACAAAAAAGTTATTCAAATCTTAACAGGGGCAACATTTCGGGGTGCGACGTAATTAGTGTTGCGTAGTTTATTATCATCATCACTCACCGATATTCTCCACCCCGAGTGCGTTGGCCTTGGAATCTTTGCTCTTGTCATCGCGATTGCAAACGTCCCCCGTGTTCTTCCACCACTTGTCGTACAAGATCTGGATCACCCCCTTCTCCTGCAGCTCGAGGATGGCCAGCGAGATGCGGTCCCTCCAAGGGCTGCCCTTGGGGGTGGCGATGCCGTATCCCTTGGAGTCCAACAGCCCGCCGATCTGCATGAGATTGCAGTCCCTCTGGACGGCGTAGTCCAGCATTGTAGATTCCATGAGGAACGCGTAATTGCCTTCCAGGACTCGCTGTGGGGGATTGGATGATGGAATGGATGTATACAGGGTAATGCAAATTTCATGGTACACTATTGTCAAATCGGAAACGATGAGAGATACAAACTATAGATTGAATCAGGGAAAAGATGCGCAATTTCATGGTAATCCCGAATATCTAAAGAAATCTAGGATATCTTACCTACTCCCTGAAATAATAATAATTTTTATTCATCTTTCAAGATCATACAGGATTATATAAGATATGTCCGGAGAGCATCAGCTACAAAGATACGAATTTACAGGGGGCTATTCAAATTCGAGTCTATGCATGGGGATTTCGATAACCGTAAGAGATAGAGGGTTGGTTAAATGTGGGAAAAGTAGCGTATTTCAGAGGTTAATTATATGGATGAAAGAAATCTGACCTAGCTTCTTCAGTTTTGGAGTTATACAGCAAAAATCGAAAATTTCGAAATTTTTCTTTTGCCTATATCTTTTTATTTTACGAAGATTTTTTTAAAATTTTGCCAATTTGCCATAGCAACTTTTTGTAGCCTTTCCAAATATCTGAATAAACATTATATACAGGGTATCGTATAAATTGGGCCACCCTCAACTTTTAATTTCCAAATACGGACCTGTATTTTTTATTGCATTATGCCAAGAATCATGTTTCATATTAACGTAGTATTTTCATCTGAATTACAGACTGTTTTGGAAATATTGAACTACTGCCAGTAAAATTTTTTTTTTTTTTAAATTTTTCCTGTATAACTCCAGAACTGAAGAAGATAGGTCAGATTTTTTCATCCATATAATTAACCTTTGAAATACGCCCCCATTTAACCAACCCTCTATCTCTTACCGTTATCGAAATCCCATGCATAGACAACACAATATTATAAAAAATATCCTGAAAAAACTGAAAATTGTCGATTCTTATAGTCGTCGATAACTTTTCAACTATTGCTACTAGGATTTTGAAATTTGGTATAGTTACTAAAGTTCGCATGCTGAATTCAACGGTGATAGGAAAAAATCTAGGCACACTGGATTCGAAGATATCGAAGCCAACTTCAATATTGTGGTTAGTATTTTGAAATGAATCAGAGCCGAATTGACCCAAACACAATGCGGAGTACAAACATTTCCAACTTTATGATCAATGATTATGATATCGATTCTTGCAATCATCGCATCTGTTCATGCTGATCACTCACCTGGACGCCTTCTTCATAAGTCTTGACAAAAACTTGAGGTTTTCGGCCTTCCATGAACCGCCACATCTTTTGATATATACCAATTTTGGAATCCTGAAGAGAAATTTTAGATTGAAATCTCGGGATGTCATATTTGAATATCTATGGTAGATCCAATATATCATTCACAATTTTTTGAATTTCGATTAATGTTATTTTACGTTGAATACTTTCAATATTGTCGAACTTTCTGTTATCAACTTATCCTTGCAGAAATACAATAGAAACAAAAAAGATAAGAACGATTCAGTCTTGGGATAAATCTTACGGATAAATCTTACCGTATGCGAAATGAGAAAACCTTTAGAGAAAACAATTTGATGAAATTACAAAGTGAAACGATTTCCTCTGCTCTGCATCAACTGCTAACAATATTGGATATTCATAGTTTGATATTGGAAATTGACAACTCGGTGCATATAATGGAGAATTCATTGTTAGCAGAGACGGTAGACATTTTATTACACGGCTAGATATTTTCTTCGTTGAATTATTTTCCTGAATATCAGAGAGTCAACGAAATTCTGAATTGAACTAGTCTTCGTAATCGAGTAAAATCTCAAGTTATCCTTCTCAACTTCTATGTTATACTAACTCTCCAGTAACTAACGAATCTATATAGTGTGATAAATCCAAAGATAGTGCATTCAATTGGGGAAATGGGCAATTTTACAGCATTTTGTCAGCTTGTATAGTACTTGGAACGTAGTATTTGCTAGGATAAACGAAATATTCATTCACATGGAAATCTTCTCTGATGCATCTTGATTATTTATATCGAATTGAAAACAAGTCCTTGAACTCCACATAATCATAAGTTATGTGTATTCGTAGTTCTGTGAGAGATAGTTGGAAATCATGAATGTCCTATATATTCGCCAACTTCTATAACTATAAAATAATCTAATTGAAAGTAACATTAACAAAAACGTTAATGTGAAGAGGTTTGAGCTGACAGACTAGTGCCTCTCAATTAACATAATGAAATTGAAAGCAACTCAAGCCGAAGGTAACATGATACACAAGTTCTCCTCCTCTCTTCACCTCCCTCTTCACCATTTCAATCTGTGAACATCAAATTATATTTCGGAGATGTATGTCTCAGAATGAGGAATGGATGTTCAAGAGGAATCCCATGTTGACAATCAAGATGACTGTCGGATGTCCGTTTCAGAACATTTTATGAATGATTTGCAGAAACTTGAACAGTCTTCTACACCTTTTCCAGTACTATTTCAGAAAGCGTCGAGTTAATTTCAGAATAGTCACTTGTATTTCAGAAAGTATCAATTGTATTTCAGAATCGTGAGTTGAATTTCAGATAGCGTCAAATGTATTTCAGAATAGCGAGTTCGATTTCAGAAAGCATCAATTGTATTTCAGAATTGTGAGTTTAATTTCAGAAAGCGTCAATTGTATTTCAGAAAAAAAAACTGAATTTCAGAATTCTTCATTTGAATCTCAAAATATATAATTTGTATACAAATGACGCATTCTGAAATTCAATTAACTATTCTGAAATATAAATGATACTTTCTGAAATACAAGTGACTATTCTGAAATACATTTGACGCTTTCTGAAATTAAACTCGCTATTCTGAAATGAATTTGACGCTTTCTGAAATTCAACTCACTATTCTGAAATACAATTGATACTTTCTGAAATACAAGTGACTATTCTGAAACTCAATTGACGCTTTCTGAAATACACTTGATGGTTTCTGAAATACAACTGGAAAAGGTGTAGAATATTTTCAGGAGATATATCGGTTGAATTCAAGGTAACGTTCAGTGGATGATTAACACAAAACATATTAGGAACAGTCTCTTATACTCACCCTGAAGAAGGTCATGGTACTACCACCCTCCAATGTTCCATAGGCGATTTCAGTCTGTTCCGCTAGGTCTTGAGCACTCTCGATAGGGGTAATCATGCGTTCCACCGTCAAGAAGGCAGCCAAATTTGCCGTATACGACGATATAATTATCAGAGTGAAGAACCACCAGATTCCTCCTACTATTCTGGTGGAGGTAGCCTAAGGAATCACGAGGTAACTTGAAGAATTTCAGAATTTCAGAATTTCAGAATTTCAGAATTTCAGAATTTCAGAATTTCAGAATTTCAGAATTTCAGAATTTCAGAATTTCAGAATTTCAGAATTTCAGAATTTCAGAATTTCAGAATTTCAGAATTTCAGAATTTCAGAATTTCAGAATTTCAGAATTTCAGAATTTCAGAATTTCAGAATTTCAGAATTTCAGAATTTCAGAATTTCAGAATTTCAGAATTTCAGAATTTCAGAATTTCAGAATTTCAGAATTTCAGAATTTCAGAATTTCAGAATTTCAGAATTTCAGAATTTCAGAATTTCAGAATTTCAGAATTTCAGAATTTCAGAATTTCAGAATTTCAGAATTTCAGAATTTCAGAATTTTAGAATTTCAGAATTTCAGAATTTCAGAATTTCAGAATTTCAGAATTTCAGAATTTCAGAATTTCAGAATTTCAGAATTTCAGAATTTCAGAATTTCAGAATTTCAGAATTTCAGAATTTCAGAATTTCAGAATTTCAGAATTTCAGAATTTCAGAATTTCAGAATTTCAGAATTTCAAAATTTCAGAATTTCAGAATTTCAGAATTTCAGAATTTCAGAATTTCAGAATTTCAGAATTTCAGAATTTCAGAATTTCGTCATGATTTCATCAGAATCTATACTAGTTTAATGCCACTACATTTCTACTTTGAATTACATGGAGCATGCAAAGAAAAACTACTTTTGCTACATGTTTTGTCGCTACCTTTATCTAATCTATTTTCTGTCCTAGATGAAGGGAATAGATATGGAATGCGTCTAGTTTGACTTCAGGATGCATGAGGCAGTCACCCCTTTATGTTCCTTTCTTCACATCGGAAAATCACTGAATTCAAAGAAAATGTAATCCTCTATGGAGGCATTCATCACGATGCTATAGGAAGCAGAGGCGTCGAACTTTCTTTTCTCCAATAGGTGTAAAAGTGCAGGCGAAAATTATTTTGTTCAACATCGAATTTCTCAAAATTTAATGAAAAAAAATTTAAATGATGTTTGAAGAACCACTGGATATGGACCTAGTTGGAAAAATATACAATGTACTGATTTCTAAACGTGTTTTTTCTGGAAAAAAATGTTCTTTCATGCAGAAATCACAGAATATAGTTCCCCCATTGATTAGTACTTTTGGTTAGATTAGTCTCATTAAATGAATCTATAGGGCCTTTGTTGAAAGATTTCATCTTGGCTCTATATTAGCAATAGATATAACATCCAGTGATAGCACGACATCAGCCATCAGACAAGTAGTAGAAACGGTTCCTGGCATCTGTCTCTCGCGCTTATGGGTTTCCCTCTAAAATATCCCAAATCAGGGTGCACCACTTGCAATGGAACACTATGTATATATTTCTTTGAAATTCGACAGAACTTTCTTTTCTGATTTCATTGATATCAACAAGTTGTACACTTTGATGGAAAATGACTGAGCTATTGACAATCAAAATAAAGCTTCATAGGTCTCATATAATTATCACACCTAAAGTAGTTTAACATAGTGGGCTTTGAAAATATGTCTCCATTGTTTCTTATCAACGGAGATGTCAAGTTATTGTTTATTTTGGAATTTAGAGTGTTCAATGAATAGGTCAATGGTTCAATGTCAATTGAAAAAATTACATGAGACCTATATAAAGCGTTATTTTGATGTACTTACTTTGATTGACAATAGCTTAGTCATTTTCCATCAAAATATGCAACTTGTTGATGTCAATGAAATCAGAAAGTTATATCGAATTATGAAAAAGTATACATAGTTTTCCATTTGAAAAACCAAAGTTGGTGTCCATTTCGGAAAAAATATCTGTTAATCAAAATAAAATTATTTCACTCAACTTTTCTATAGTCAACATTTCTTCTTGTCTTCAAGAACAAAAAAAGTTAAAGGAAGGTTCCATTTCAAGTGGTGCACCCTGTACCTCATTGTCTTATACCAAAAACAATTGAATACATAATTAACACTTTATCTCAATGGCATTACAACGCATCTTCGATAACAGTTAATTAATTGATGACAGTAAATTTAATGATAGAGCCAAATACGGGGGGGGGGGGGGTGGTGTGGTAAACTGAGCGACTGAAAACTTCAACACTCTTATTATAGATACTTCGATCCGTAGCATGGAGGCGGCTAGCCTACTAATATCGCGGAAAATGCCATCTGTTACACAAATTCAATACCTTCGGATTCAAATCAGATCCTTGCTGCATCAGAGACCCGATAGCGAACCAGAATGCATTGCCGATTGTGAAGCCGTTCTCTAACACGTCTAAACTTTTATCATGCCATTGTTCTGAATGGTATTCGTGCCCGTGATCACTGCACATGTCGGTTATAAACTCGATTTCTTCATCATTTTCATCGCTGTATAACCGCAAAGAAAAACAGTTGGTCGGGTTATGTTTTAAAGCGCTTGTTCGTGTATTTGAATTGATAGCTCAATTAAAGTTTATGTCGACAAGGGTGCCTGCAGAAAATCTAGAAAGGCATTCAATTCGTATACAAGACTATCTCCGTGAATTGCTTCACTCCAGTCACTGCACATAAGAGGAGAAAATCATGGAATTATATTATTTTTGAACCCAACTAGATTTCATTTACCTACATTTCCAATTCATTGGACATTATGTGGAAAAATTTCGGGTAGATGACTGGGTAAACTGTTGGCAATCCCAATATGCAAATGGAATTGAATTGGAGAAGATATCTCTGATACTTATAGCGAATCAAGAATATTTCATATACGCAGAATAGTGGATTTATGAAAACTTTCAGCTTCGAACATACTCAACATTGATTTAAGATTATTTCATTATATTCAAATGAAAAAGAAACTGATGGAATTGAATTTTTCTATGCTTTGGTTCTCATTTGGAATTATCTGCATTATGGTTCCTATCGTTTTTTACCGAGTATTCGTGTCGTCAGTTGCAACAACTATTTCCGCCTCACTCCCAATTCCCGAAGAACCGTCACAGGATAGATGTTCGCACTCCCCTTGCAGCTGGTAGTAATTTTCCAGCAGACATTCCTCGCACTGGCTGATTTCCCGCCATTCGTTGGGCGAGAAGCGAGCCGCTATCCAGATCGTGATGGACACCAAGACGTAGCCGAAGGCCATGCAGAGCCATATCTCGATGGCTAGGGGGGTGAAGAAGGCGAAGAGTTTGGCGTGAGGGCGTTCTGAAACCTTTAGAAGCCGTGATCGGCTCTCAATATGTTGTTTTTGCATGGAATGTTGATGGGGGTGTCTCTGATTTGAGAATGCCGTTCGGACTCAATAATGCGCCAGACACTTTTGATTGCATCAAAACTGCTCTATTTCAATACTATTATGAGTTGGACGCATATGGTGGCAGCAGTGGGATACGAGCTCACTTCTACAAAAATTGATGGCTATCGTATTCACTCATACTTATAGATGGTGAGGCAATTGAAAATAAAAATCGTTTCGCGAACTACAAATCGTATTTTAACTGTTACTCCGGTATCCCTTTATTCCATCTGAAGGTGTTCAAATATCATTCACCGACATAGCTAAACACTCCATATTCTCGGCATCCAAGTTTTGTTATTCGGAACTGTTCAAGCCATTTACTGGAATTATTCAAATATATGCATGCGTATCCTGAGCTGCTCAACGAATTCATATTTTAATGCGATGCTAAACTCTTTTGTGTGTTCAGTCTCTTCTGGTGTTCGGCTTATACATTCGAGCAAATAATGGCATTATTCGAAATAGATCCTTCTTCGTCATTATCATAACTCTGTCAGAGATGGATGACAAATACGGAGATCGGAGACGAATCCAAAGAGTAATCCTCTTACTAGTTGTTAGCAAATTCTAGGTCGAGATTATTACAATGCTTGCATTGAAGATGTGGTCAGAAAGTTTTCAAGAATAAGCAATTATCATGTGATCCAGGATTCAGAGCTCATGTAATGCGAAAATCAGATATATTGAGCGTTTTTCCAGTTGAAGATATGGTTCAGAAACTGAAATTATTATGTTTCAACCATTCAGAGTGATTGATCCCATTCCATAATCAAGTTTTATGAGTTTGAACGAAGCCAAAGACGTAACATTCATATGAAAATAGGAACAAGGAGAAATGCAAAAAGTTGTAAACTCACGATTAATCATAGGAATATGAAGATTTGCAAAGCTTCAGGTCTATTGGTTCAAATTTGGTATGAGTTGTCATGCCTACCAATGTGTCTGAACTGGAGTAAAGAAAAAGAGTGAACTCCATATTGAATTATTGATACTCAATCAACGTAACGAATGTGGATGATTGAAAGGATTACCTCCAATACATCATTGAAGATAAAACGCATCTTGGGGAATTTTGTATACCAAATCATTCATCTGAAACTTGAGGGTGTAACGGCATCATGTCATCCCTGAGGTTCAGCAAGTACCTTGCAGTCATGAATTATGAAAACGATAAATGGTACTAGTAGGTGAGTAATGAAGGCGAGTGAGTTTGTAATCTCAGTAAACCTAATCAGACATTTTGTTTGGTCTCCACCTTGAAAGCTCTAGAACTCAGAAAGCAAATAGATCATCTCCCACTAATCTAAGCTAATGGGAATCAACGTCACACAGGCAACAATCATGCATAATGAATTGACCAAATATACAGCGACTGCCACAAGCATATTCTTTATTTAAACATCTAATCCTGATTTATATACTATTATTTTCGAGATTCTGGATTCTGATTCGCCACCTTCATAACCGAGCTACTGAAGAGATATTTTTTGCTGATGTAAATGTTCATTATCTTTTTGTGTCAGTACGAGAATCGAGAAACGTCAACTTCAAGAGCCAATTTTAGATAATCCACTTTTGAGTCGGTTGCAGGAACAATATTTTGAAACTCGCGTGGACAATTATTGTGAACCATAATTCATTTTTGTTAATAAATCAGTGATTCAATTATTGCACAGTACAATAAGTACCAAACAGTTTTCTGCTCTACAGCCCAAACGGCTCATTTGCAGACTGTTTATGAGAACAAACATGCTTGTTTTGATATCCCCTATCACCCCTTGAAGTTTGTCGGTATCTTTTCGGGACACCCTGTTTACAAGCATAGTTTTTGAATGGAGAAATAAACTAAAAAGGTATTTATGAAGATATTCGCTGATTCACGTTTCTTCAGAATTAAGTACCGTTGATCTACTATGGAATTATACCATTTCAATGTAGTGCAGTATTTTGACCAATTGTTGAATCAATATTCCGTTCTACTGGAGAATGTGACATAGACATGGACGAACTCTCCATGAGACTTGCTCGGGCAGACGCTGTAAAAACCACCAAAAACCAAAACTCCGACGATAAATAAATCCACTAGAATAGTAAATCCTCGAATTGTCTGAAGCCAACATAAAATTCAGATTGTTGTCATGTTTTTTCCCCCACAGAGGTTGCCATTTCGTAACATTTGAAAGTGATAATCATCCCATGAAAACATTTTTCAAGGTTCCCAAAAATACATATCCTTCAGAAGGTACTTAGAAAGCAATTTATTCAATACTCGTCATATAAGACATTTAAATACAAGTGGTTTATAGCACGTATTTCTATAGATTGATGTATTTTTGGTGAATGCGCCAACGCAGCTTATTTCGTTTATTGAATGGTTCAACAGTGTATATAATCTCTGGTTCTACCGATAATCAACCGATCGCTGACAGTGACAGCGCATAACGTCACGTTTTCAAATTAAATTTTGTTTGATTGTTTATTAAACAGTTTGTGTGAAAATTTCAATAAGATTCTACTCAAAAGCTATGTTTATTCTATTCAATTCGAATTGAAAGAATGGTGAGACGCTGTGAAATGAATAATTTAGAAGGGGTGACCAGAATACAACATTTCAGTGGTGAGTTACTCAGTGTCGTATCATTCGTTGTATAAACATTATTTACCCATCTTAATATGCGAACAAATTTGTGGTGATTCGATAACATTCTCGTGTTTCCCCGATATAAAGTTTGTGGATATATGGAAAATATGACCTGGAAAGAGAATATTTCTAAAGACGCTATTTTACTACGAGAGATGAAATGGTTGGCCCAAGTGGTAAGATGATGCTCAGAGTAGTAGATGAGCCTATATTCTGTGGAAGAGAATGGTAATAACAACATGTTTGATGTTATATTTTTCAAGTTCGAAACTTGGAAATTTTATATTACCAAAAAATAAACGATATAGTTTGACAGTGAATTAAATCTATCATCATTCGAGTAATAATTCCGAGATGTATATTTTCAGAAAACTTTGATTTCAGATTGGTTTCATTAACCTTTAGGAAGAATGGATGTAATAATTATTTTGGTGAGTCATCTATTCAAATTCGGACACTTCCAAGATAGCAAGACATTGGTACTGAAGGATTCTGTTGTTGCTATCTTTGTTTTAGAATGAGGTGTGTCTAAGTGGGAAACCCTAGTAACTGATTTAGATGTTGGCTCCAAACAACTAGTGTGGCAAGGATTGTGCGTTCATCTAGTCTGTTATATAATAATAATAATAATAATAATATCGTCTTCATTCATCCATTGAAGAAACACAACAAAATACAAAAGAAGAAAAAAAAATGCATGATCGAAATATCAAACAAAGCATGCACAGGGCGAACCTTCGGGTTGAGCCCCGATCCCTGACGCAGAAAAGTGCCTGTGATGAACCAGAAACTGTTCGAGACGGAGAACTGGTTCTCTACAATGTCTGACTCCTGGTGGCACGGATGAGGATTATTCCATTCGTAGGGCGAGAATCTGGCCATCACGAACAGTGTGAAGGACACCAGGACGTAGGCAGCGAGAACGTACAGCCATATCTCGAATGCCAGCGGATTCATGAAACTGAACAGCCTGGTGGGTTGGCTGGTGGGCACCTAAAACGGAGAAATTGGCGTTCTGAATCTCGGATCGGCCGGGAGATGGCGATTGAAAATTTCGAGTCATTTGTTATTCCGTAATTATTGTCAATTTTCAACCATAATTACTGGCGCTAAGTTTGTCATGAACAAAGAACGAATGGCTCGAGTGAATTATTATTATTATTATTATTATTAACTTTATTGCCTCTTAAAAAAATACATTTTATGGCAAGAGTATGAAGAATCGTATATAATTAAAAAAAACACACAACTAGAGACAAGTTTTATATTACTTATTTCGATTGTGGTGGGTGGTAACCTAGAAATACAAATATCGGGCTCACTCATTGACAATGAAAGAGCGTAGTTTAAGTACATTCCATAAAAAAGAAGCAATGATCTTCACAGTATCGACAGTAGGATCATCAAGAGCGTGGACCAAAGACGTCATATCAACTAGAGAATTCAGAAAGGCAGGTTTCATTGAGCAATTGAAGAAAATATGTTCAATAGTTTCCAATTGATTGAGGTTACAAACTGTGCACAACTCGTTAGGATTGATAAAGTAAGTTGAACAGTTGAGGGTTAATTTGATGGAAAACGAGTGACTCAGTCTCAACTGAGCTATACTTCTTGTGAATTTTATAGGCATATTTAAGGAGATATATCGCTGAGGAGAACCATGTAAAATTGAAAAGAATTTATACATGGTTAAAAAAGAAGATCGTTGTAAAAGTTGTATGTCTTGTTCATAGAGTTTGTCTTTGAATTTCATCAGGAGAATTTTTTTCCTAGATTCAATAAGGTCAAGAGATATATTTTCCCATAAGTCATCAAGAATCTCCGTAAAAATGATTTGACTTGTAGACCCCAATTGTACTTTGGATCACAGTTAGTAATTTGGCATTGCCGTTTGAGTGAATGAATTGATTAGCAATTCTGAATAGTAGGGGTGCCCAAGAGGGGAGTTTGGTGATATGAGGGATACACCCTGTTGAGCCGCACATGTAGGGCAGCCGATCAGAATAGTAAAAAAAAAATCGATCGTTGGATATACTCAAGCGCGACAGATTAAGGAATGGTCAGTCAATTACATGCTAAAAAGTGTGCATTTCAAAAATCTGACGATTTACACAAGCCGAAATAGTTGAAATTATCCCACTCCGCGCCTATCTCCCTTTCTCACACTTTTTTTCTTTTTCGCAACTTCCCCATACTTTCTGTTGCCTTGTATACAACGCTTTGGTTTGTTTATTGTGCTTTGAGAAATATTCAGTACCTAATCAAAAATATACAAAAATGAAATTTCAAACCTTCAGATTCAGGAAACTCAGGGCCGGTTTATCAATGCAGGGTTAGGTTAATATTACCCAAGGTTAACAGCTAACTCTGGGATAAAATGTTCATTCACTTCTAGGTGAGGATAGATGCTTTCAAAATCAAACGAGAAATTAGCTCTAGGATAAAGTTAACCCAGGGTCAGCTAACTCTTCGGGATAAACCGGGCCTCATCCACATAATTGTTAGATTATGGGTCAGCACAAGAAGGACATCAAGCTGAACCGTCTGTTAATAATCTGACGCGCTCGAGTATTTCATTGTCACATTTTTTTTCATTTTCAAATATCGGCCATTAGTTTCGGTCGCGTTCAAATCATGTCTTTTGAATAGTAGCTTCTTTAGGGTTCACTCAACATCCTTTTTGAATATCTAACGCGCTCGAATGATCATTTTTATTTTTTTGCAACCCCCTCGTACGGCCACCCCCACCACGCAAACCTGCAGGTTATTATTCCTCCGTTATTATCAAAAACAAGTGGAGCGCATATACTATGAATATCTGACGCGCTCGGGTATTTCTTTGTGACTAAACTACGCAACACTAATTACGTCGATCCCCGAAATTTTGCCCCTGTTAAAATTTGAATAACTTTTTTCTGCTTTGAATAATTCGAATTCTGTTTACACTGTTAGCTAGCTCAGTCCTTCAGCTATAATCTCGTAAACATGAGGTTTTTTCCATGAAATTGCTACAGGATGTTTTTTAAGACTGTGCAAAATTTCGGAATTTTCAAAATGATCATAAATGAAGGAAACAGTTTCATTTTTTTAACTTCGACAGCAGAGGCATACAGATGATCTCATTAACTTGAGCAACCTCCAGAATTGTTTTCTTATCTCTTTTATTCACATATTGATCTCGAAAAAGATAAACAATGAAGGCCATGGCTTTCTGCAAAGGTGACCCAAACCTAAAACCGCCTCGAAATCCCGATTAAAAAAAATAATCCAAAACGTTGTTTGATCGAAACGAAAATAACACCACCAAAAAGACTGTAAAAAAATGTCTGTCCCCTTTGTTGGGGGGCAAATTTTTGCTGGCTAAACGGTTAGATATATCGGATAACATACTTCACCTTACCCCCACATCTGGATCAGAGATTAGAAAAAAAAAATGTTCCCCCTTTACTCCTTGGGGTTCTTTGAGTACGGATGAAGGGGAAGGATATTTTTGGGATTATGCATAATTTTCGTGAGTTTCGTACAAAACGACTCAGAATCGCCCAAACTCGAATGTCATATAATACAGTGTATCATTTAAATAAAGTCGAATGAACAGTTGAAATTGATTTTCACCATTTCCATCAACGAGAATGACATAATTGAATTAATTCTTCTAATCACACAATGAATTTCGAAAATTCAAGGTGAATAATTTCGTATGGTATGACAGTTGATTTTTCGACAACTTCTCGACAACTTCTGGAAAATGATAATTTCTTCGTGAAGAATAGTTTAGAACCCGTGATTTATCCAAAAATTTCGATTGATAGTCCTGCGATCATTCCCCTGTAGGGTCGCCATACTTGTAACAAATACCTTGAAATTTTCTTTCTATTCCCTAATATATCTGGCTATCTTCGTATTACGAGAAATCCGGATTCAGAAGCTTAATTTCTCACAGTATCTTGGGGAAATCTCTAGCATTACATTCTATTCAGGTAGGTACTGACGAAAATTTCATTATTATGAATAGTCTGACGAATGAAGTCCGACGAAACTTCATTGACTGTGTCAATTCCGTTTCGAATCTTTCATTTTGATACACCTGATGAGTCGAGAACCTAATCTTTCTTTCTCAATACGTTTTCCAGATTTGATTCCTTAGAATTCCTGCATTTTTTGAATGTTTGAAAGATGAAGTATCCGAAGAAAGAAAAATGAACAAAAAGCGCTGCAAGCGTCACCTAAAATATTGGCCCAAAATCACTGGGCAACATCATTTTCAACAACAAACGACAATAATTATAAAAATTTTTCACGAAAAGAAAGACTTTGTGAGATAAAACGCCGAAACTAGTTGGTTTGACGTTGGTTTCTGTTTTCACGTCATATTCTTGGCACGTCGCGAATGAAGCCTCCGCTTTTATCATAATACAGGGTGTTTCGGTGATCATGTTACAAACTTCTAGGGTAGATAAAACACACGAAAATAAGAAAAAAAGTTTATGTGAACAAGGGTCCGGAAACGCTTCTTCAGGGAGCTAGGGCCCTTCGAAGATGACCTTCAAAAACTACTCTTCGTTTTATAGCTTAGGTACTATTGCAGCTATCGCCACCAATTTTGGGACATGAAATCTAGTTGGTAGGTTGATCAATTTGAGCCTTCCGGATTTTGTCACCTTTAACCAGGGGCGTACAAACCAGGGGGGTATTTGGGTAAATTTGACCCTTCTCCTCTAAGGCGTCAATTTCTTGCCATTTTTATATCTGATTATGATTCTCCAATGCCTTTTACATAAAAAAGGTACTATTAGTAATAGTCGCTATCTGTTACCGTTTCCTCGGAAAATTGCTATGTCCAATCGATAATAAATTATTGGTCTTAAACAAATTATTACGTTGAAATATGAAAATGAGGTTCAGTACAGATAGTGAGCATTAGAAGTTAGTCAAATCTTCTTCTTTAATAAAAATAAATTAGATTAGAGAGATTTATTGCCTTTTCGAAATTGGGGGTATAAAAAGTAATTGTTATTTTGAATGATTTATTGCAAATTTATTATTAGTTTTGATTGTGTAGGTTTAATTGTTTTTTTTTGAATATTTTGTATACGTTCCCTTTTACGTGACAAAATCCGGAAGGCTCAAATTGATCAACCTACCAACTAGATTTCATGTCCCAAAATTGGTGGCGATAGCTGCAATAGTACCTAAGCTATAAAACGAAGAGTAGTTTTTGAAGGTCATCTTCGAAGGGCCCTAGCTCCCTGAAGAAGCGTTTCCGGACCCATGTTCACATGAACTTTTTTTCTTATTTTCGTGTGTTTTATCTACCCTAGAAGTTTGTAACATGATCACCGTAACACCCTGTATATAGGAACATCTCATTACAGAGGCAATTTTTCACCTCTCGGGGATACTGCAATATCTCCAGTCGCATCCATCTGGAGCACGTTAACATTGTTGTAGAAAAAGTCCTTCTCGACATATCTCAATGGAGAACGAGTGTATATACATTTCATGAAGAATGTCATGCAAAAATAATTTGGGAGGGAATATTTCAGTGACAAGTGCATCTCGAAATTCCAGTAGTAGTTATTGAATACCTATTATTCTTCTCTACACAGTAAAAAAAACTTGGGTGTAATTTCAATCAAATGGATTTCAGAGGAAACTCCGACGAATAAAACACATGAATATCAAAGTTGTGTCCTTTTTATTATACATTTAACATTTGACTGTTAAGTGGTGTTAATTCCGATCTTAGTAGTGAAAAATGACACGTATGTGGTGAAGTAAAACGATTCTGAAACATAAAATCGGAAACGACAAATGGTTGAAATTCAATATTCTCATTGAATATTATCATTGACGTTAACGCATAAAAAACACCTAATATAAAATTAACACTAAGTTACACCGTGTCATATCACGATGGAATCGAGGCGGTGTATAAATCATCTAATTTGATGGCAATAATCATTTGTTAAGTATTGCGTCCTGAAAACACCAGAGCTGATATGAATTAATAAAAATATAGTATGTAGGCATCTGAATGGTGTGAATTTCATGCGCTCATCTGTTCGATCTTAGAACATTAGAACTTTTGCCAATAGGTGGCACTGACGTCCTTCCTACCGTACCTGATTTCAATATCGGGCTAGATATATTAAATGATTTCGATATAGATCAGTATCAATTAGCCTAGTCCCTAATCCCATTGATCAGGATAAATAAGCCGAAACAGTTTGTTATCATCCGAATTGTCCCTAGATTCTAGTTTATCATCATATGAATTATATTTCAATAGGTGATCCAACTTAGTAAAAAACACCGGAGGTGATGAAAAAGGGCACTGATTCGCATAAACACACTAATGATATGGTGTTCCTTCACACCAGAAAATTCTTCGCTTGTACCTGCTCAGTGTTTAAACGCACCGAAGAGAATTTTGTGGAGGTAGGATTCAGCATCAATAAAATCACATAATATCTATCACACCCCTGCGGTGTCAAATCGCACTTTTTAAAATGCATAAAGAACAACACCAAAGTCTTTATTCTGCTGAATACTAGTGTTACTGACAACTGGGTTTGATTATTGAAAACACCTATGGGAAAGGTCACACCTACAGTGGTGAATAATATGCAGGTGTTTATTGACACTAAAACAATCAGGACCTCAGAGGACACCAGACGGTGTAAGCTGGTGTGAACTGGTGTATTTCTTCTTCATTGTGTAGAACAACTATAGGTTCATTGTATAGAATTCCTTGCATAAGATTCTTACTTTACCATCAGAGTAGTCGTATGCCTTATACAACATAACATAATACAAATATTTTTGTTACTTCCGGTTTTTACGGAATTAACACCAAATCTCGACTCGAGACGAGAAAGTTCTATTTTCAAATATTTTTGTTACTTCCGGTTTTTACGGAATTAACACCAAATCTCGACTCGAGACGAGAAAGTTCTATTTTCAAGATGCATAATGTTCTTGTTATGCTAAGTGGTATAAAATCATTCGATAATAAGAATAATACATTATTGCATATTAGAATAAATTTTTGACTGACGTTTATGTTTGTCATGATCACAAACAAATCACAAAATTCTAAAGTAGAGATAGATGAGAAAATAACCACTTTCTTCACAAAGAAGGGTTCAACAAAAATTTAGTTTTTTGCATAAAAAATAATTTTTATAACGAATACTTTCACGGTACTCTAGATTTGAGGATGGAATCCAAAATATTTTTTTGTAGATCTAAAAAAAGTAAGGAATGATGCATTCCCCTACTCGACAAAGGCAATGATTTACAGAATGAATGTTCAGATTTGCTGAGATTCTTTTTATGAATGATTATAACATCAATGTTCAAAATGGGGGTTTAGTACTCATGAAACCGTAGAACATTTTTTTTTGGCTATAATTCTATCAACTTGGTACTAAGTATGTATGAATTCATAAGTCTCATGTTCAGTTGGCAGGCAAGATTTTCACCGAGCGCACAGAAATTAAGTATTTTCGTAGGAGGTAGTCATCTTTCAATTCTTCCAGGGAATTCCCATAAATTCATAAACGTCCTAATGGCTGTTGAAAAACTATTTTTCTCGAGATAATTAGTACTGCAGCAGGGAATATCTCAATACATAAAATGAACCTGTCACGCAATTTACTTTTATTTAATAGGAGACTCACCTTGAAAAGAATTCCAATTCCGAGGTTCATAAATGGCTTTGTGAAATCGATAACGCTTTCGCGAGCATAATTTATCGTCATGGAAGCGACAGCTAGATCTGCCCTCTGAAAAAAAATTGGTATTTTCAATCAAAAATGAAGCAATTGAAAATCGGTCGGAAAAACAGGCAAAATATATATATAACTATTTTTTCAGATCTTCAATTGTTTTTCTGTTTACATACATAAAATCATCCACATGAAAAATTACAAAGGATCATTTTTGGAAAATAGAAATTGAATAGATGAAAAAGTTAAGGGGGGGATTCAAAATATACTTTCAATAGTTTGTAAAATCTCACTCGGACATCCTAGATTTGTTATGTTTCTTCTAAGATAACATACTATAGGTACTTCTGATTTGTAGAAAAAACAAATGATTAGAAAAGGGTTATATTGACTCGAAAAATCAGAATGAGATATGCTTTCATACCAGTAGAATATTTCAAGAGCTACCCCAGTTATAAGTATTTCTGATAAGTAGTTTCCAGGCACCCAGTATATCATAAACATGATTTAACTGATGGAAATTTCCTGCTTCGTTATTTTGGGGATTAACTAAATCTCGATGGTTTTTTTAACAATGAACAGTAATGATCACACACTGACCCTTGAATGAATTCATCATTAAACCGATTGCTGATTTTCCGTCGATATTGTAATCATCAATAATTGAAAATGTTTTGCGTGAAGAGTGCTGTGAACAGTCGTTGCATACCGGACACGTGATTATAATTTGGTTGATCAGATAATGATGGCCAAAATAAGTAGAATTCAAAGACTAGAAATGCAATTTCATAGATCAGAATTGAATCATTCCACACATCTCTCGAATATCCAGAAATCAATGCTATTCTAATGAAAGAATGATGATGAATAATCTTGGAAGAGATTTCAGGAATCGTCCAAACATATTCTAGAGTTTGAATCAAGTAAAAAAAAACAGTAAGTATATTTTAGACGTTGATATGACTCATACACACTAACGTAAGGAAATAATAGTTGCCAGTTTTCTGAGGATACCTATTTGATATTTCAATTATCGCAATCGAATTTTGAACAATTTTTTCGAAAAACTCTTTTCGCTATCTTTGAAAAAAAATTTCTATTTTGCCCATTCGTTGTGAATTTTTCGAAATTGCCGCCATACTGGTGGTCACGCGACATTTGTCAAAATGGATTCTGAGGTTTACCAATGTGCTTAGACGGTCGCCTTGAAATAATTTTTGTAACTCTGATAATAATGTTTCGCATATTATGTTGCAAACATTATGGCCCACACTATACAACAGCTTCGAAAACCTATGATACATACAAATAATCAGTACAGATAGTGTATGGTCTAAGGATAGTGGTATTAAGGTCATGTGACATCATCCATTTCACTAACATGTTTTAACGCCCTATTTTTTTCAAAGTCCTGTCCACCATAATATACGAGAATCTGTAACGATCTATTTTATTCACTAAAAACCATCGACCAACTAATGCAGAAGCCGTATAACACGTGACCAACAAATCCTATTTCCCAGCAAATGGTTTTTTATCAATTATATACTGATGATATCTGATATTTTGAAGTTTCATATGAAAGCACACTGCTGGACGTTGTTCCACATTTTAACATAAGTTTCTGAGGAATTTGTTTCAGCTGAAATCCCCTTCCTATACATTATTCACACATTCAGCAGAAATGTATGGTCAATGTTCTTGCAACATATTTTCATCTGATTTCCGATACAAAAAATTCTCAATCCAGCTAGACTATGGCACATCATCAATAATCTCACTTTCTCCCGGAAATACGATTTTCTCGAACCGTGAGGCGGTTCGATACGAAGATTGAGCTATCAATCAATTGACGCTGAAGAAATATTCCAGGATTATTCTCTCTAAAAAAAATCTGGACTGAAATCCATCTTCTAAATTCGAACATTATTCGAATGCAATGTTGAAAGCAAAACACCTTATTATTATTTTGCCATTTTGTATTTTATTCAGCATAACTTAACTGCAGTCTTGGTATGAAATTTTCTTACCGAATACCACTGTATAACTTCAACTGAAAACAGAAAATTCTTTCTCGAACACGAATATTATTTAGAAAATTTTCAAAATATTCGTGTTCTCGAAAAAGTCTCCAGTAATAATTGAAGCTCTAGTAGTATTATGAATGAAAATGTCCTATGCAGGACAAGCTCATTGGTAAAATGTATAGTACGAACCCGCGAACTTTGCTATGATAATTCGAAAAGAAAAAAGCCAGGTTATGGCCAGTCATGTTCATCCACAATGACAATAACAGTCAATTCGATTCAGATGATAATATTAATTTCCAGATATTCGAAGTGCGAAAACAATAATAGCAAGGATGGTGATAGGATGGTGAAACAGCTTCCTATTAACAAGCACTAGAATAAACTGTAGACCTTAGCCTACTTGATTTCATACCGTAGTAATATTTCCTGAAGTTATCAGAGATGGCGACATACCTTGTGTCGGTAAAACAGAAACTGTGCATCTATCATACTTTTATCAGTTTCATCTGTTCTAGATGAAAAATGATTGAGAAGAGTCAAAATATCAATATTCATTCCAAATTTATCGAAAATATATTGTTTTAATGTCGTTTCAAGTCACGTCAGTCAGATGCGAACCACAGAAATACGTAAACAACATAAATCTTCTTCGGTAATCGATCTTACCGCCATCTTCATTCAAGTCGTGGAAATATTAGTACCTTCTCAAACGGTCTACAAGTTTTTCGCAGAAACAATTGAAGAGCTGTTTCACCATCCTATATCCACCTTGAATAATAGGTACCTACTTGTGAATAGGAATTTTTGGAATGTGCGAGGGATAATAATGATTCAGCTCAGGCCCCACAGCCAACTGGCATTTCCTTCATTATTGAACATTCCTCGAGCCACTCACCTTCTCCATCAGCTCCCGGACAATCCCGTTCCATTCTTTCGTGTGGGGGTCGTACACCCCGTACATGTGATCAGGCACCAGCCTGATTGAATACTGAAAGCCAACCTGGCCTGCGATCCACTTCAATAGGTCGATGCAGAAGCCCTCGTAGCGGGCGTTGCCGGTTAAATTCTTGTCGTTTTTCACCATCACGTATGGTCTCTCCTGGAATCGAGGAAAGAAATCGTTAAGCTCGATTTATAAACTCCGCTACCGTAGCTACAGTTGACGCTGCAGTTATTGTTAGTAGATGGAATGTGCTAAAAATAAACATCTGTTCATAAACTACGCAGCTGACGCAGGTGCCGTTGGATATCTCCTCAATACATTTTGGAACGGCATCGTCAACTGTAGCAACGGCAGCGGAGTTTATAAATCGAGCTTTATGCTGAGGCTGCATACTGACAATACATCGTCGCGACTGCATGGCTTCTAATCTTTGATTTTGTTGCTGTTAAGTTAGGTGTGTACGAAGGCGTGCAATATATTTTTTGTTAATTTCGACTTTGAACTCGAAATCAGCACTAACTTCGAGTTCGAACTTGAAATTAGCACTAATTTCGAGTTGTTAGTCTTAATTTCGAGTTCGAACTCGAGTACAGGGTGGCTGGAATTCGAGCCTCATCATTGGGATCTCGTAAACCGTAAGAGATACAGGGCCGATTAAATTATGGCAAAGTTGCGCAATTTGATGCCTTACAAAATGCTGTTTCGAAACTTGGAAAATTCCGAATACTTTCGGAGACATCCGAAAAAAAATATTTTTCTGGCGTTATTTGAGGAAATCAATCGATATGCATAACACTTCATCATGGCCACTTTTTCTTCTCCACAAGATAGAGTTAACAAATTTGAAATCCGACGTTTCGTCCTCTAGAAACCATCATCAACTTAATTTTTTTAAATACGGACCTGGATTTTTTATTCCATTTTTTGGTACCTTTCGATAGCCCAAAAACTATGAGCGATCACAAATTCTGATTTTCAGATGTTTCGATGCAAATATTTACAGTTTCTCTATTTTTTTAAAATATATAACGTAATTATTGAAATTGTAAAAAACGGCATTGATTTTAACGATGAAAAGTCACAACCGTCACAACCAATCGTCAATGTATGACAGTTCAATGTTTAGAAAACTTTGCGGGATCAAAAATGGTGTTTTCCAATTCAGAAAAACGTGATATGGTCTAAATTCATCATAGTATTTAATAAAAACTCGCGAATGAAACATTTCCCAATCAATTGATGTTGGGGGTGTTGCGCTGACCTGCAAGGAGCCCCGATTTATCCCCACTGGAATATTTTTTATTGGGATATCAAAAATGAACCGTTTATTTCAAGATATTCCACGAGACATAAATATCTTACACCAAAATTTAATGTTTGAAAAAACAACCATAAGAGTTGGAGGAAGAATGATCCATCGCGCGCTTACGGGAAACCTGCGAAAACGCATACGAAAATGCCTATAGGTGCAAGGGGGATCATTCGAGCATAGTTTTCATCAACTGACTGGTATTATAGATGTTATTTTTCCAGTTAGTTAAGTTAAATTTCGTAATAATTGGGCAGTGGATGGGTCAGGGGCTTCATTAAAATATTGCCACAGTGTTTAGGTGCTGAAAAGCGTTCCATAGTTATATTACTAATGAATATTAATATTTTCGGATTGGATACTTGAAAAAATAGAGAAACTGTCAATTTTTGTCATCGAATCATTTCAAAATCAGACTTTGTGATCGCTCATAATTTTTGGGATATCGAAAGGAAACAAAAAATGAAATGAAAAATCCAGGTCATGTCAGTTGATGTTTTCTAGAAGACGAAACGTCGGATTTCAAATTTGATATTGCTATCTTGTGGTGAAGAAAAAGTGTCCTAGATGAAGTGTTATTCATATCGATTGATTTCCTCAAATAACGCCAGAAAAAAATAAAAACGGTTTTAAGAAATTTCGATTTTTTTCGGATATATCCGAAAGCATTCGGAATTTTCCAAGTTTCAGAACGGCATTTTGTTGTGCATCAAATTGCGCAACTTTGCCATAATTTAAGCGACCCTGTATCTCTTACGGTTTACGAGATCCCAATGATGAGGCTCGAATTCCAGCCACCCTGTATATCCAACGATCGATTTTTTTTACTATTCTGATCAGCTGTCCTACATGCGCGGCTCTATCTAGAGGGATGAGATTTAGTGGAGGTGCTCAACAGGGTGTATTGTATGGTATCCTCATATGTTAATCTGCCACGCTCGAGTAAATCCAGAACTCCCCGCTTGGGCTCCCCTACTATTTAAACATCGCACAGTTGCTTTCCAAAGCTGGAAATGACATCGGCAGCAGCTTTAAGCGCTATACACAGCCAAACTTCTCACGTTTCGCCTTCTCCTTCTGATTGGTGGAACAAAATCTGGAATCGAACTGACACAAACAGCCGAATATTCTCAGCTTTTTGGGTTGCGAACGAGAATTGTCAGGGTTATGTGGTGGTCTCATTGACACATTTTCATAAACATGATTATTTGCTTTCATTATGATTTTATTAAACAATTAAAATTCCAACTGAATTTGCATTTATATACAGCATGTTATGAAAGACAATAAAAATATTTCAAGTGACTACCTGTTATGCATCAGATGTTCGTAAACATTGGAGCTCTTTCGTTTTTTGGATAGACTATTCATTATTTGCTCCAAAAATATCTTCATTTCAATGGGGTCAAGATTTTCCTGTACAACAAGAACATGTATTGCGGTCACCGATCTGACGCGTTGGTTATAAGTTTGACATATATTTTTAAAAATAATTCAAAAAGTTCAATTATTTACACATGAAAAAATAACCTCTCGAAAACCACACGAGAGATCGGTAAATCAGATGATAATTCTTCCTTTTCTCAAACTCGTTGCCATTATGCAAAAGTTTCCGAAAACCTGTCATCACTTCTGGAAGGCACTGTATTATTATCATCATACTGGGAGTTGATTCGATACTGATGAATTAGGACAATAACTACTAGTGTAGACACACCACAGAACCACTTTGTGAAGGAATCGTCTGCCCATATTTATTTAGCCGTCAATTACCCATTCGCCTAAACTGTGCATCACAAATGAACCAGAGTGATGTAATCGATAAGAGGAGAGAGAGGATTCGACTGATCCATTACCCATCACCACATTTCCTCTGGGGTTTTCATGAGCAATATACCCCGTCGAAGTATGTCCTTGTTCTATCACCACGCATTGGTGTTTCCGCAATTAATACCATCGATTTTGCGTATTCACTCCCGGAAGGAAAGTGGGAATGTAATGGGGATTATTGGAGCTTTGATCTTCGACTCTCCATACCAGTGTGAAGCCAACGCTTCTCGCGTTGTAGTCCAGTCATTCGGTAGTTTTACCTGGAAAGTTTTCCGGGAGATTAAAAAATCAGTGATTTCATAGATTTCGATGTGCTCTTTCGGAATTTCAACTTTGTCTTCTCGTATCTTTGCCGCCCGAGCCGCCATATTGTAAAAATGGCGCCTTATAGCGGTTTTTTCATCTCCTTTCCGACTCAATTTACGATAAAAACATCAATAAACAGAATTTAAGTTTTTTTTATGTTCTGGTTCTCACGCAAGGGATATTCTGTAATGTTCAGAGAACATCGTGAGAACCAAGTAAAAGAAGGTGAGAGTTGGTGTTCTTAAATTTCTGGAGATGATATGCCTCGGGGAACACCTCCCTAGGCAATGAGTTCCAAAGTCTCGATGTTCGTTAAATGAACGGTCTTTGGAATGGGACGTTCTGCAGGTCTCTAAAAAGACCACGAAGGGGTGTGAAAACTGAACTTGACGGGTTAATCTCGAAGAGACTGCTAGTGGAGGAACGATTGTTTATATTTCAGAAAACAGCGCCGCAAAGTATACTTCAATATGCTTTTTGGCGCCTAATAACCAATATCTCCTTTCGGACTCATTTTACGATAAAGACATTGATTAACAAAATTGAACTACAGAAAATTTACTACAATACATGAATCAATTTTTTTTTCTGAAATCGATAGTTTTGCCGTTGATTGAATCTTAACGATTGGAGGTGGTGTTGCTTTGAAAATTTCATACATTTATTTTCAACCAATCAGAAGGTTCCTTTTTGTATACGTTGCTGATAGCAACAGGATATTACCGCAAACATTTTTTACCTGTTGTATCAAGCCAATCAGATGCTTTGATTTCGACAAGTTGCTATGACGACTACTTAAATTGTCCGGACATTTTTAAATTAATAAGAGGTAATTTCCCTGGCTTGACCATAATATTGCGTGATTTCGATAGAATATCAAGTTGATTCAAACCTTATTCTATTGAAAATAGCCGAACGAGGAGCTGTCTATTCTCACATTAGATGAAAGTTCGCGATTTGTACAATATATCTCAAGATTTGCGATAGAGTAGCCAACACGCTGTCAACGTGTTGGCTTCTTACGCAGGCGGACGGGGTTCGATTTCCCCCAAGATCTTCCTTTTTTTATTTTTTCAATCATCAATGAATTATTTCTTTATCGAATATTCACCGAAAATAGTCATCCGGACCCTAACTGATAAGTTAGTGAGTAAAAGGATATGAAAAAATTATGAATAATGGCGAGTATACGGACCAGTTTCCTTCCACGTGTATTGTAAAAAATTAAGAGAAATCATGTTGAAACCATCTATCAATCGACTTGACGACGATAAAATTCAAGTATTCATCTGTACTCAGCAAGATGGACCACAATTATTATCGAATGTTTAAATCTTGTTTTCGGATGTTTCGTTATGGAAACTCTTGCCTGACTCTTAATCATATGTTACGCGGAAATGTCAGATGAATCCAATGAAGGTGCTGGGAGTTGTAGAGTCACTTAATAATGAGTTGACAAAGTTGCATAAACTGCATGAAATATCACTGGCGGAAGGGAAACACTGAAGGGATTCTGGGAAGCAACCGACAATTCAGGTGGATGATTAATTAATGTGAAGGGGAAACTTGAGATGAAAACGCTTGTGGAGATAAACATAAATTCTGCGAAGATTTTGATTAGATGGCACCGATATCAAGATATCTGATCTTTGCATGTATTTCTTTGTTTATAGCTGAAAAGGGGCCAAGTTGATGCAACAAGCAAACAAAAGAATGAAGTGGGAGAGAAGGATCTAGTAGGATTCTCCTCTCTGTACAATACCTATCATTGAATGGCAATTAATTTCGAATCCTATGTCATGAACTAGTCAGAGGAACTTAATATAAAATAAAAATATCATATTAGTCTAGGCCTAGGCATTGTGGGATACGTAAGTGTTTGAAAAGTGTTTTCGACCGCCAACTTATAGTTGCTAAGCAACCCTCGAAGTCTCATTGAAACTTGTATGAGTAAGGAAGAAGGGACCTTAACCAAGTGTCATCCGAAGCACTACTCGGCTGGCTATCGTTGAGAGTCCGAAGGATTGATATCTAGGTACCAAGAATGTCTGGTTGGTTACATATCTCCTCCCGCTAAACGATGCTACAGAAATAAAAAAATCCAATTGCCGCACCGGGATTCGAACTCGGACCCTTTTGACCCCAAGGCCAGCGCCTCAACGCAATCGACCATCAAACAAGTTCAATATATTGAATCAGTCTTACCTCTCTTGTCATCACTACCAGAGTGATATTCGGTGAGTTGTTCTCGTAGAAGGCATTCGGATCAGTGATGTTGATGCCCTCGTTAGGGGACCATTGACCAACTTTGCGTATCTCCTCCTTCTTCAGTTTCAGCAGATCAACTTTGAAGTTGGCTCTTTTGCCTTCGTTGAATTCCAGATTTCCCGTTAGACCATGCAGGCCGGTCTGAAAACGAATCTGCTGGATTTTGCTTAACATTCGATATATAACGAACCCAAACGCACTCAGTGTATGGCCACGTTTATACCGTGCGCAAATTTGGTATTCTGACCAAATTGATCATACCAAATTCATACCAAAATAATAAGTTGATGCCTATTTACACCATATTCCATCAGTAAACAACTAGGTTCTGATTTGGTATGTTTGGATCGTTTGGTAATTTGATGGTTACTCAGTACCACTGAACTATTTGGGTTGGGGTCCGTGGAACAGTTTCGTAACACTGCTAACTGGCGAGAAAACGTCTATTGTCAAATATCAATCTCAAATATATATATATATTTCTTTGAAGAAATCATCAAATGGCCCAAATGGATACTAGGGCACTGTTAGTTCAGAACGCCAGAAGGTGTTTACACCATCTTGATCACCTAACTATAATAGTCTGGTACGCAACAATTTTCGTTACCAAACCAAGCTGAGTACCTGACCAACTGTTCCGTTTACACCAACATGACCAAGGGTATTTGGTTGGTATAAAGTCATTAGTCTGCTTACCAAGAGACGGTATAAACGTGGCCTATGTCTATCCTTCTTTTTGACATATACTGAAGAGGAACATAAGTACTGAAATTTGCACCAGCTCTACCAATGAAATTCGTTATTTAAAATGACGAAATCTAAGACATTTGGTGAAACATTCAACATTCAGATATTACGACAATGATAATAATATGGAATATCCGAGCAGTAGTTATTTTTATTAGAGATTTTCATCATAACTATACACATATTTATCATATGTCTGAGTTTATATTATCTGTCTCAGCTCAGTACAACGTAATCACCATTCAGCTTCGAATATGCATGATGTCATTTCGAATATACAGTGTCACACATAACGTTCGCAACATATAGAAGTTTTTTTTATTAATAGATATAAAGAAAATTTTACTTCGCAGTTGGTTTGTGCTTGAAACATGAGTGAAATACAGCATCTTTCCTTTCTTCATGTGCTACTCTTAACCTGTCAAATTTGAAATTTTTTTCAAAAATCCTCAAAATATCAGTTTTTTTTTTTGGAAATTTCGAAGAATTCCAGAGAAAAAAGTTGCTCAGTTTCCAATGCATTTGTTTCAAATTTGGACTCTCTACTGTCACTTCGACTTTTTTCCATTTTTTTTAATTTTTCGAATCTTTCGCACTATCGATTCGAACGAAACATGATTCGAATTTCATAATTTTGATGAATATGAGACTTCAATATCATATCTTGCCCAGGAAATACCCACATTGGCCTGTTACCAGAAAATAAAAAAATGCATCTCCAGAAATTCGTCTTTGTTGTTGAAAAGTTCATCTAGTTTTCCATTTCATTGTTAAACTGATAGGATTTTCAATGTATGGACGTTAATATGTCAGTAATCGAATGAACGAATTTCTCTTCATTCTTATTACACTCGTTTTTCTTTTTTTAATAGATTTTTATCCAGTTTGATTATTTTTCTGACCAATAATTCAGTTACAAACAAACCCGAAATATCATACTTTTCTGTAAACTCAACAATGACCTACAGTTTCATAACTATTCAAAAGACTTTCGTTCTAGCGATTTGTACTAGAAATGATATAAAATTTCGTGATTTTAAACAATACAAGACTAATAAAACATCTTGGGATGAAAATAGTAGGTACTGATCAAATAGAATTAAATTTTCACTCAGTAGTAGTCGATGTGACAGTAGAGAGTCCAAATTTGGAACAAATGTATAACATTGAAAACTGAACAACTTTTCTATCTGGCATTTTTCGAAGTCAATCTTTCTTTATATCTATTCTTTATATCTATTAATAAAAAAAACTTCCATATGTCGCGAACTTTATGTCTGACACTGATGAACAATAATTCAAAATGGAATAAAAAAAAATATAAAGTTCATTACGTTTTACACACAAGTGGTGTGCTTGCATGATATTAATCAGGTCGTAGTTATGCTAAATTAAAAAAATAATGATGATCCTTATTGAGAGATTGGTGGTTGACATAGAAATCATTAAATCAAGGTATTATCGTATTGACTTCCGAGCATTCGTTTTTGTCGGAGGATATACAACACAAGTAATCGATGAGTCCTTTCACACTTGATTAAAAGGCTTTTTCAACTCACCACCGCATCAATATAATTGTACAGAGATAATCCATCATCCCAAGGCTTCTCCATGTCACAGGATAAATTCATCGGCCTGATAGATTGGCCAGAGTCCATTGCGGATAATCCCTTGGCAAATACGTAAACCGAATCGAACATTAGAGCAGGTTCAGCCTACAAATCGAGGGTACAGGGTGTCAACCATTTATAATCCAGAAGTTTATCTTCTCATCTTTGTGAGGCTTTCAACAGTATCTGAACCATATTTTGACAATTATAAGAATGGTTAATTGAATTTTATTGATGAAAAATAATCTGACAGTAAATAAACGAAACTTTCCACACAAAATATTATATTATGATACAAGTTTAATAAGACGCTATTTTGTCGCACGCGTTGTTTGCAGTACGACGAGCGAAGCGAGGAGTGCTCCAAGTGAACAAGTGCGACAATGAGTCTTATAAAACGTGTGTCATATGCAATTTTTTCTATTTTGAATTGATTTGAAGGAAAAAATGGATTCAATATCGATAAATAACAGAAACATCACGATTGGTAACAATGATGACATTGAAATAATTAAAATTTGACGCACAAGTGTAAAGCCCAGTTAACAGTTGAGCGATTTTGATTAGTGCAATATCAGTGGTGAATAATTCAATGTTGTTTTTGTTTTTATTGATCAATTTAAATCAAATTACACTCTGAATTAAAATTTTCTAATTAAAATATTGAGTTTTACACTGCTAATATCACCAAATCCAAATCGTTCAGAAGTGAGCTGGGCCTAACTCTTCTGACTTTCATTTGACAGTTCGATTGTACCAATCTCCGAATAATAAAAAATATAGAATAGAAAAAAACATATTGAATACTGGTATCACTTTAAAATATAGAAATTAGCCTTGGAAGTGATATACATGAATAGCCAAATTATTTTTGTAATGGTGATGATGATGGCCATGATGTTGGAGGACTTTGTTGAATTATTTTCCAGCTGAATTTACATATATAAAGGCAATTTGAGTGCATCAAAATTTCAATTATGGTGAATGGCCCTTTATCACCACAGCCCTATATTTCATAATGAACGACTCTGGGGGCCATAACGGCGTAATAACCTTTTAAACTGAGTGAACAATTATCATAACATCGACATGAATCTTTAAATATCCTGTTGGGGCTGTTGGTATTTACCTACAGGAATATGATTCGATAATATTCAGATTTTTGGGAATGTCGATTCAAAACGATTCACATCGATCCATCTATTAAGGAATATATATGCAGCCAAACTTATATGGAATCGTCAGTAACTTCTACTCGAATTTATTTTACGAGCAAACTTCTTCTTGTAGTTTGTTTGTTCGCAAAGAGCACTTCTCTAGGAGCATCTCATTCTCAATTTGAGGAAATCCCAAAAATAGCTCGAAATACTGAATGGCAACTCTATGAGTGCTTGAGGACACATATAGAGCATCGAAATAAACAGGTTTTTAATGATAATAGTATCTGTATACTTTTTGAAGAAAATAATCAATTTAATCTCAACTGTTTTACAACATCCTGTGCTAGATCTCGAAACCAATCTGAAGCTGTTTAAAAAATTTCAAGGTCATCAGCGAATATTTACACTAGCACAACTTAAGAGCTATATATTCAATGAAAATGTTGACGAAAAGTGGACCAAGATGTGAACCTTGCGGAATACGAGATGTTACCTGAATACCAAAATGAAACAATTATGGAACCTTCCGAAACTCATAATTGTTCAGATTTTGGTAGCTTCATCTTGATTATATGATTTCCAATTCGAAATCATTTTATTATGAATTAATTTTTTATATGCAGTTTTCACACTGACCTGAATGATGCCACTTCTGTTGAGAATAGCATGTCCTATGGGCTGAAACTTTTCCATCGTCTGCAATAGTTCCTTGACTTTGAGGTTCTCAATGTCAACAATTCTGAAGGCTGTTATGTTCACCGAGTTGTATTTGAAGTCTTCTAGATCGAAGGTCTCGAGATCCTGTAACAATGAATTCGATGGAGTGACAGAAATTGATATAAACTATTCCAAAGTGTCATGAACAATGCAGGCAAACTATAATTGGCGCAGTCGGTATACAATATGCTGTAGAAATATTTGCAACGATCAACGGAGAAATAATTATGGAAAATTCATTGTAGCCTTGACTGAATGACTATGAGGAAAATACTGCAATACCGCAAGTTATATCCTTTGGAACCCGTTAACATTGTTGTGGAAAACACTCTCCATCCATAACATATCTCATTGAGGAACAGGAGAATGTTAAGCGGAAATAGGTTACAAGTGCCACACGAAATTCCAATACTTATCATAGCATATGTTCTACACTCAATTATTCGAAGGGAATTCAACAAACAATTATTTTTATTCTAAGAATGTTGGTTGGCAGATACTTAAGGTGTTATAGTTAATTACAAGGAACTTATGGAGTTTATATGAATACATTTGGGAATTTCATATCAATATTTGTACACTAATATCAGCTATGTATAGGAAAGGTATGAGTATATTTTTCTTATTGGGAATAGTTCAGCAGGTAGGTATGCACAATACGATTTATTATTCCATTTTGAGAAACAGAAAGAACCCTTAGATGTATCTCTCCATCTCTTGTTTATAGCATCACAGAAAGATGAGGTAGAAATAAATAACGAATATGCCAAGTCATTGTTGATTGTAAGGTCGTTAAGGCTGTGCAGCCTCTCAAGCACCTCGACCTATCAGATCTTTTGTGCATAAACCTTAATCTACTCGAGGCCCTTCCTGGAACTTGAGCCTCTAGCAAAAGAGTGCTGGGTATTTGCAAAGCACATGTTCTGCAGTTTCAGTGAATTACTACCCATCTTTTTGAGGTGATACCTCAGAGGACACAGTGTCCAGTGAGGAGTTTCGTTACCAGTTTCAAGTCTTTATGTCCAACTCGAGAAGCTGTTTAGCTTTCCTTAGTGAAAGGCTCACTATCCTTTTCGCTTGTCTTTGTCCTGGCACTTTATTCCAGTGAGATTTCATTTCATCTGCTTCCCAGCGTCGGAACTCATCTCTCAAGTGGGCCTTGGCGAGTCCACAGAAGGGTTCTGGGCCCATTCTTTGGCAAGGCAGTCTGCTTCCTCGTTGCCAGTTGTCTCAGGGATTGTTTACAGTGCCAAGTCATAGTCAATATTCATGTTGACTGCTTACCGAACAGTTGAAATTTACCATGGTAAAAAAAAACACCTAGAATTACCATATTTATACTCACGAATGTAGTAAACATGTAATGGTATCTATAGTCATTCATCTGAAGTTGGAGAATCTGAAATAGAGATAAACAACATATTGAATGTGAATTCATAAACATATAGTTTCAAATAACTCATCAGATCCTTCAACATTTACTGATACAATTTCGGATAAATTCGAACGCAAACATTCAACAACAGACCAACTAACTTCGTATCAGGAAATATTGACAGGCTGTAATTGTTTCAATTTGGTTTTGCGAAAACACTGCACTATTGTGTACATTGCCTTATTTGCTTGATATTTCGTCTGAAAATGACGATAACACTGACCCACCAAATGGAATATGATGGCGATAGCCATATACCTAATAAATCTACAGTGTGGAAAATCTGAACTCATTGCATTTCGTTATGCAGGCTTGCCAAAACAATTTCGATGTTTTTTTCAAACACAATGAACTGAAATAGTTAAATATTTATCAAGGGCTTAAAATAGGATTTTATGGACCACAGCGTGTAAGTATAATACCTCGAGCAATAGTGATAGACTGGTATATTTGATATTTCATTGTAAATACCTCTTCACTTCTCAAGTAGTGAAGTAGAATAAAACTATACCAGCAAACTACCGTCCAATCGCTTCAATATCAATCATCTCGAAAGGTATTTAAATCTTCCTCCATAAATAACTCACTTATTATCAGGTTTGTAACGGTTGAGTTAGGAAAAAATAACGTGCCAATTATACAATGATAAGCTGCTCTTTTCAAATATGTCGACAACATTAAGTTCCACAGCCCGCTTCAATATTGAAACTGAAAGGAAAAACTATGCAATTAGAGGAGAGGACATATTCCAGTGTCGAATCTAAGTCGTCCTTCCTATCAGTTAAAGTTGAGTTAAATGTCGACTGAGTATTCCCTGTCGTTGGATCTGAACCGCCAAAATAAATTCCTACGTCAGCGAACATCGTACAAACGATGTTATTTCAGGCTAACAGCTCTCTCTCACGAATCTGCCCGCAACTGTTAGTTCATCCAAGGTAAAGGAATATCGAGTCCCATTATCCAAATTTACGGAATATGTGAAAATGCTCGTGTTCTTTTTCATGCTCTGGATGAGTGTCGGTTGTGCATTATTGATGAAATGTTTATGAAATCGAATTCATTGAGACAGGATGCTGATTTTCATCAAAAAATCGATGAACATAATTACTTGAACTGTCATGGAGTATTCTATGGATTCATCACGCGCGATTGAATTTGACAACTTTTTGAGGTCCCCATACACATAATAATGAGAGTTCTGCAAGTTCAATGATGTAGAAACAGGAAACTGAACGGGAAACAGCTCATCAAGCGAGCAATAAATGAACTAAAAATTGGCCATCATAGGTTTTTTGCTCAGGTAGTTTGGGATTTCTAGATTTTTAGAAGTCCATTATAGGAACATCAAAATACGCAACTTTGATTCGAACTCATAACAATCAATCAACTTACAGCTCTGAAAAATTGGTTGATATTCCTTGGATTCGTATCCACTATCAGCTTGTGGATTTCTTTCTGTCTGATCTCTTTCAGTACTTGACGATATGTTGATGGGGTTGCTTGACGAATGTACATTTCAATCTTCGTAGATGCAGGCGCTTTCACCAATTCTTGGAGTTTGAAAAGTCCTGAAACGAATGGTTAAATAGCAAATCGTTATGGTGATAAGATAATACGGTTCTGTTTTTACTGATTACACTTATTTGCGTGATTCAATAGTGGATAGTTTTCTAGTTAAATGATGAAAAAACTAGGAAATACTCCCTAATGTTCGATCATACAACTACAAGTCCAACCTATATATTATATTGTCAGTACAGGTAAGCAGTGAGCTCACTTCCATTAATATATTTCAATAGGTTGACAGCGACCTTAAAGCTTTTGGCCGTCATTGATTCATTTGACATTCCTTTTGTATTATTACAAATAAGCTACCTACTCGAGTTTGTATATAGAAAATAAACGAAAATAAGTCTAGTGACTTTCTTCCAAAAATAATTATAAAATAAATTGGATCCCAGTGAACTGTGTGTCATATACAAAGAAGTAATTACTTTTATACATTCTGGATTATCCGATATTCAAGATTTGTGAGATATTATTTTCACCTTCAAAATTGCTCCGCATCACTAATTTTTTGAATTTTTTTACCATATTTATGGGGGCTGACTGTGAGTCAAGAGAAATGATTATCAAAGGTGTTTTGTTTCAGATGGAAATCACACTGGAAAAACTTCAAATCATCATCAATTATATTTCACATTGATTCATATGTGGAAGTGGAAATAAATCATCTGAATCAAGGATCCACAGATTCTGATGAATTATGACGATATAGGTAGGTTAGATTAGAAACAGAACATCTTCTCAAATAAATAACAATTTCAATAGATTCATGTCGGGTATGCATTAAGTGGATATAGAGACACACAGAGATATACAGATAGTAATCAAGGGTAACACCTTCAGTGTCTTTGAGCTGCATCGAGGATATCTTGATCAATAACTGGTTCGGAGTTTAATCTTATACGTTTCGGTTAATGCGATGAAAATGCGACGCTGATCCAGTTAACTAATTCCTTTGGAATGATCTGGAATTTGTAATGTAAACTAGTGTACAGACAGATAGATGAAACCAGAACACGTTTCAACGTGATACATTGCCTATCACGACATCATCCGACGTTATAATTGGTTCTGAGCGGAATTAATAAATTACATCATGAGCATTATGTTTTTTCGTATGAAGAGAAAATGATATCGTTTGTCCATGTCGTATGGTAAAATCTGAATCCGATGAAGTATTTCGATGAAACCTTATTTAATAAATTTAACCATTAAATTTTTATAAAGAAACTATATAATCTATACCTAGTAACGTACCTTTGTAGGCATAATGTCTATCTCATCGTAGAAATAGAAATTCATCAAAACAGATTTAAAAAAAAATGGAGAACAATTAGTAAAACGGTCATATAGAGACTATGTTGGTTGAATATACTTTCTGTTGAAGTTTTCAAGTTCTTACCAGATGTCAATTGGATCTCGAAAAACTTAATTGAAAGAGTTTTTTATCTGTGGAAAGTTTCATGACACAAGTTGAGAAGAATTAATTAATAATTCAATAAATTGAATTCAATAAATAAGTTCATAACTTCAATAGTTTTTTAATGAATCTGGTGAAGGAAATTAGAGAATAGGAATTCTTGTTGATCGATTTTGAACCGAAATCAAATTGACTGGTAGAACTGTGTTATATGGAAGATATGAAAATCAAATAATTTATCTGAATCTATTTCTTCAGATCTCATCATTCGTTTCTGTATGTTTGCCAAAAACAATCTTGATGCCTAATAAACTCGATATAAATCACCAACTAAATGGGAATTTATGATATTCATATCAATTGTCAAAATCTGTTTTATAGAGATGAATTCAAGAGTATTGAAATATACATCATTAAGATGACTTCAATGTAGCAAGACTGGCATTTAGACATTATTGAGCGCTGAAATAATCTTTTATATCTTTCATTTATTTATTCATGGAGAATAATGCGAATTCTTACATTTCATCACAGTGCTGAGATCATCACTGATTCTTTCCGATATTTGGAAACATTTTGGGAAAGTCAAAGTGAATAATAAGAGAAGCTATAGGTGCTTCACACAATTTGAAGCCTTGACGTCTCCAGCTATTAAATAAACGTTTCGCCGTTTTGAAGATACCTTAATGAACAAAATAAAATAGAATAACCTGAGGAGAGAACAGACAATGTTATAAATCTTCAGTTTCGAATACAAAATCGATATTGACATACTAGAATCTGTTCAATCAGGTGCGTATGTGGGATCATAATAACGAATGAGGTGAGGAATGAAAAAGCCATGAATTGGACAAAAAATTTGAAGAAAAAATAGTCTATCCAATTAGAAATATCTAAGAAATTCAAGGTGCAACTCAAAGAAGAGTCGAGAGTTGAGAGTTGAGAGTTGAGAGTTGAGAGTTGAGAGTTGAGAGTTGAGAGTTGAGAGTTGAGAGTTGAGAGTTGAGAGTTGAGAGTTGAGAGTTGAGAGTTGAGAGTTGAGAGTTGAGAGTTGAGAGTTGAGAGTTGAGAGTTGAGAGTTGAGAGTTGAGAGTTGAGAGTTGAGAGTTGAGAGTTGAGAGTTGAGAGTTGAGAGTTGAGAGTTGAGAGTTGAGATTTGAGAGTTGAGATTTGAGATTTGAGATTTGAGATTTGAGATTTGAGATTTGAGATTTGAGATTTGAGATTTGAGAGTTGAGAGTTGAGAGTTGAGAGTTGAGAGTTGAGAGTTGAGAGTTGAGAGTTGAGAGTTGAGAGTTGAGAGTTGAGAGTTGAGAGTTGAGAGTTGAGAGTTGAGAGTTGAGAGTTGAGAGTTGAGAGTTGAGAGTTGAGAGTTGAGAGTTGAGAGTTGAGAGTTGAGAGTTGAGAGTTGAGAGTTGAGAGTTGAGAGTTGAGAGTTGAGAGTTGAGAGTTGAGAGTTGAGAGTTGAGAGTTGAGAGTTGAGAGTTGAGAGTTGAGAGTTGAGAGTTGAGAGTTGAGAGTTGAGAGTTGAGAGTTGAGAGTTGAGAGTTGAGAGTTGAGAGTTGAGAGTTGAGAGTTGAGAGTTGAGAGTTGAGAGTTGAGAGAGCTCGTAAGAAAAAGTTTATTTCTATTTCAAGACATCCTCGATTTCTTTTGATATTCGAGATGGCCATGAAATTGCGCATCTTTTTCGATTTGCATTACCCAGTAAAACGATTAACTAGTTTTCCTTCCGAATAAAGAGGTATTCGTTCTGTTTGAGGACCACTGCGAGCTCACCATAATCCTCCTCATAGATGATAGCAACTTTGGTCCAGTTCAAGAAGGCCATGAGGTCCTTGAATGCCTTGTTCATGTTCTCCTGGCTGGGATGCAAGTTGATGGACAGTTCTTTGGACAGCGGCTCGAAGTCGATCCTGGCCTCTATGTGGGGCACGTCCAAGGCTTCGCAGATGCTCTGGATGTGGGCCCCCAATATTGGATCGGAGGGTCCGAAAATTCCCTGGACCCCGAACTCCATCTGACGGCAAGCTGTGAAAATACATCGATGTTATTGACGGAAGTTGCTGGTTTTGTTGGAGATATTCATTGGTAGCAATGTTCTTTGTGGATTGGATACCCTGTACAGGGTGGTCCAAATCGTACATACTTTTGATAAGAAACCAGACCTATATGTCACGAGCTCGATTTTCATGAGAAATCGAATGCCGAAAACCGTATCCCGATATCTTGAACTGTTTAAAAGATACAGGGTGGTTTTGCCATTTGTGCACTTTTGAACCAAACCCCTGTAACTTCTTTGTTCAAGATTTTTTTCGTTTCTGCGCAAACATTTCCGATGCTCTTTATTGAGAGAAATCTAGTGGTGTCTCTAGTTTTTTTTTGTAAAGACTGTTGTTGATGCTATGACATAAACTTGTATTTTCTAAAGAATCACCCTATTTATTTTTGCATATTCGTTTCAGAGATTTTCTCTTAAAATATATGTAATACTCGTCTTCCGAAACTTTTCAAATAGTGGTTGACTGTTTGAAGCGAAAATTTATCTTAAAAAAAATATATCATAATGAATGAATTCAATCAATTTAACAAAAAATAGCAAGAACAAACATAACATCATTTAATAAAGCAAAAAGATTTGTTACAACAGGAACACCATTTGAATTGAAGCATATTTGACTTTCGCCCGCTTATAAACCCAGCAATCATGTCAATGCTGGGTCTATAGATTCAACTAAACTAAAAATCAAATTAACAACTAAGAATCAAGAATGTTGAATAAACGAGAACGTCTTTGAGGGTTTATAACGAGGTTTATAATTTACATCTGTCACTCAAATTGATAATAAAGAATTATGAAGTTGGTTGACTTTCCAAAAAACAATTGAGAATTGAGAAATGTTGTGGACAGAACGCGCAAAACGATTTGAATGCCATCATTTGTCATTCTTGAACTTATGGCGAGCATGGTATATAGTATCGATATTAAAAAAAAGAGGTTTATTTTCTAACAGGAGTAATCCCAATTACAAGACAAGGATAACATTAATAATTGTTCCTAATAGTTTTAAAAGTTTCCTACTAGGTTTGAGGTTCAGGATTTTTTGTTTATTTGCTCATTTGATTAATAATATTATTTAATTCAACACTTTGAAATTATATTGAGCTTTCAATCATGTAACATTCAACATCTGATCCATGTATTGTATATAAACACCTTCCTAATTGTAAATTCCTTATTGTTAATTGTTAATTCTTAGTTGTTAGTTCAGTTGAGTTTATAAATATAGCATAACAGAATTGATTAATTCTACCGCCAGATATAGAATCAAAAGCATATCCCACTGCTCTCGCGAATCAGGATTCCACTTATATCAAAGTATTGTTTATATTTGGGAATATATAGGGTGGCCAATGAGAAAAAATATAAGTTTATGTCAACACCAGTTTTTACACAAAAAAAAACTAGACACCACTGGATTCCTCAAAAAAAAGTACCTTTCACAGAAACAAAAAATAACCTTAAATGAATAAGTTACGAGGGTGGGTTAAAAATGCACGAAAGTCCACAACCACCCTGTATCTTTTAATCGGTGTAAGATATCGAGGTGCGGTTTTCGGCGATTTCTCATGAAAATCGAGCTCGTAACATAACATATTTAGGTTGTGTTTTTTCTAGCTCCTCTAGAAATCGGTGTTTCCTTAAAGGTGTTTAATTTGGACCACCCTGTACTTGTGGAATACTCCGCTGGGGGAACTGAATCTCACAATTTGTGCGAAACGACTTGCGATAAACGCTATCGATCTTTTTTGCTTTGTAACGGATCATACATGGACCGCACGTGTGAAATTCGCTAGGTAATATACTTGAAGGAACTATTTACTTCACTGCTTTCACACAATGTAGCTGTACGTTCTTCCTGAATGCAGGGTGCTGTATATCGATTGAAATGATGTATTTTATGAACAGTGATGCGGATGAAATATCTGCAGAATGTCGTAACATCAGTTTTGTATATTCAAATTACAACGCTCTTTACTGAATTTATTAAAAAGTGTTAGGTCGAATATATCATTTATATGTAAAGATGTGGAAACTTTATGTATACCTATCTCATGAATAACTATCATTTTATCATAATATAATATCATATACCTAGTATACTCATGATATAATATAAAACATGGGCTGGTGGTCGAGTGCGTGTATCGCTGAATTGTAGTCACAGAATTCTTATACACACCCTTGTAGTCTAGAGGTTCCGGTTTCGAATCCCGGCGGGGCTATTAGAAATTTTATTTATTTCTGTATCATCGTTTAGCGGGATTAGATAGGTGACCAACCGAACATTCTTGGTAACTAGATTTCAATCCTTCGGACTCTTCACGGTAACCAACCGAGTAGTGCGTCGGATGACACTTAAAAAGTTAAGGTCCCCGTCTTCTTTACTCATCATACAAGTCTCAATGAGAGTTCGAGGGGTTGCTCTGCAACTAAGTTGGCGGTTAAAAACACTTTTCAAACACATAATATCATGGCGGATTTTTACCAAACGGACAAAACAACAACTGTGTCGATTTCGACAAAACAAAAACTTTGTTGTCAAAAAATTTTGAAGACTTTTTGTCACGAGTTCGTGTTTTCGTCAACAACAAAAAGTCCTGTCGCCAGTCGGATAGATCAAAAGGTTTCGGTGTTTTGTCCCTGTTTTGTATGTTAGTATGTGGAAACGGCTGGCGACAACAGTTCACAATTTTGTTCTGGTAGTGTAATGTGACTTTGATGGCATGATGAAAAATGTTCGTGTAGTGGAAACGACAGAAAACATCTTCAAAAGAGAACACGCGACAGACTAATTTTCTGTTTGTTTGGTGGAATTTGAGTTTCGAGTTATTTGTTTTCGAAACTACAAGTTTTTTGTTTATATTTTTGAAACCGAAACCAGTCGCAAACAAGTCTATTTGGCGGGAGATCAAAAGGTTTGTTCTAGCAGCGATTTCGAATAGTTTGCAATCGTCCGGAGCATGCGCATACTGATTTAATAAACGCATAAATCAGTATGCGCATGCACCGGACGATTGCAAACTATTCGAAATCGCTGCTAGAATAAAGCTAATATTAACTTGATAGCGATATCCATGGCTACCAAACAAGACAAAAAAATCAATTCAGATTGCAAAAGGTGAGATACGCAAGTTATAAAAAATCACCAGACTACGCTGATATGCAGTACTTCAACACTTTACCAAACAATTTGAAAAATATAACAAGCCTGGCCAGATTTGAAAATAGTCTTTAGAAGTAGTTTTTTGGTCTCGAATGCATTTTATAATATTCAGGATTTTCCTCTCTCTGCAGTATGAACTGAGACGAGCTGATAAATTCTTTTTATTCTGTGAAGATTCATGTATTTAAAACATTTACTATTTATTTGTAATAATGTTCTGCTAACTCACACTATTATTACTGTTTTAATGTCACTTTTCGATTGTTGTATTTTAAATTTTGACCTGTCAATCCGATGTAAATTGGTGCTTTTATGATCAATAAACTGTCTGTCTGTCTGTCTAAATTTTTTCAACATAGGAGTCTTACAGAGATTCAACTTTGAGATGTCTAGTGAGTGTCAAATATTTGGTGCCTTTATCATAAGTGCGTGTTTTGATGTCCATTCCACACCAAAATCTACTTCCATATATCTTTAAATTGAAACTGAAACCAGTGATACTCGAAATATTACAGTAGGTCGTGATATTATTATATATTAGTTTCATTCGGGTTCCGATTTCAGAACTGTTCAAGAATCGTTCTTGAACTGTGCAGAAAAGGTGCGCACTCGTTTCGAATCCTAGGACTGTTTCAGAACGGTTCGAAAATTATGAAAACCCGAACGCAGCAAAATATGAAAACAATTGAAAATGAATAATTCAATGATCTAATTTGAATATAATGGAATTGTCTCCTCGGCATATCTTTCATTTTTAGGTTTGTCTAACAAAAGTTCAGGAATTATTAGATTAGGTACAATATTAGCAACTTCAGCAAGGAACTCTTCATCACTGCTTGCTGAGGACGATGAACTACTAGTATCAAACAAATCTACTAAATCCATAATCAATGAAAATATTGAAAACAGCAACAAACAGAATAAAAACAAATATTTATATTACTACGAGATATCTACTTCGGTTGACACCAAGGTTGACACAATGACACCTATGAAAATGAGCAATGAGCATGCGTCAGAAATAATCCCAGAACGGTTCACGCTCGATAGCAGGTACTGAATTCGGACGGTTCTAGGACTGTTCCAGGACGATTCTGAAAAAACCCGAACGCGTAACAAGTCAGTCCTAGAACGGTTCGACAAAACCCGAACGCGACCAATTCTACTGCGCATGCTCCTGACAGTCCTAGAACAGTAATCGTTCGAACCCGAATGAAGCTATTATGACATTATATTTAGATGATTATCGACATCATCAAGCTATCAGTTTTTGATGAATACTCTCAGGAAGATAGTTAATTTATTGACGTGAAAACAGTCATCCTTCTGGAATTGTGTTATTTTGATGCTGGATGGAAGTTATGGTTGATTCTGTTCTATTAATGTTCGAATATACTTCCAAACGAATTTTTTATTATTTCATTTATGTTTAAAATTGAATTTTCTGCCAAACTCTGCCACCATGAGTCAATAATGAAATGAAGCCATTATTTTCAAATTATATGTATACAATTTCAATGTAAACGTATGATACCTATAACTCCACTATAGATTGACATAATACGTCTTAGTTTGCTGCCTCAAAAAATGTGTATTTTTGTATTTTGAAAATGGAATGGATACGAAAGATTCCAATAGCTATATTCTAGATAGCATGAATACCATACTGAACGGCTGATTCCAAGAGATCTTCTGAAATTCCTAATTGATTCCGAATGTATTGAAGGGAATGAGACCGTCTGCAGTAGGTAATCGTTGTCCACTAATGCTAAGAATCGTGAAAAATCGCATATCCCCTGTCGAGTATAGTAGTTGGTCCCCACTTGTTACCCAATTCTCCAATCCTTGGACTAATGATCCACTGTTGAGAATGCAGCTTTCGGACCCAAGGGTCTTTTCGTCTCATCGCAGAAGCATAATGCACGTTTATTGAGTCCAGTCGACTTTCCTGCGTTTGAAACCGTATTATCTTGTCGTTCGTATCGGGATAGAGGCACAGGTGCCTGTTCCAGGAACTGCCTGTTGTGATTTCCATCTCTTTTCGCTCTATCTCATCGTAGAAACTCAGTGAATTGAATTCAACTGCCAAAGGAGTCGCTCGATAGCATATTATACGAAAAGAAATAGAATTTGACTACTGCTGGTGATGTTTTCTAAATTGAAACAACAATGAACACATTTTTTCTATCATTTCATCAAACATTACCCTCTTTCTCAAAGTCATTATCTTTGTCATTCATTAAAGAATAATATCTCATCATTTCTGGCCAATATTTTATCAGCAGAGTGAAATTAGGTAATATCTGGAGAATAGGTTGTTAGGTCATCAGTAACATAAACTCTATTATTCAAACACCATATACATCATCAGGGTTTCCAGTGTTGAAGTGATATTAGTTAAAACAATACATATAAGTTACAGAAACAGGACACAATGTGATCATTGAAGAATATTAGTCCATTTATACCCGAGTAGAGGCTTTCTTCTTCAACCAAAGTAACTGATTCTTCGTTCACTTCAACATCAATTATAACCTGGTAATCATTCCGGCAAGTAAATAGCATATCACTTGAGACAGAAGCATTCATAAGTTGGCAATGCGTCGGCGCCTACTTTGACCCAATGTCTCTATTTATAGGATTGTAAATATTTGTCAAATTCGCATCAGGAAAAACTATTATCAATTCAGTAGGTATCATCTGCATAGAAATTAACTGAATAATATTTCACTATTTTTATCAAACACATATATTGAACAATAGAGGCCCAGGAGTACTTGTTGAATTACTGAAAATATCATTATCTATATTGTCCATCTGGCTACTATTGAGAATTCATGTTCTAAAACAAATATCTAACATGCTTCATCTGGCTTCTTATTTTGGAAAAGGAAACACTCAGTATATCTGATAGTGGCTGAGTAGAATGTATAGAGCATTTTTCAATGAAAATTTTTTAGATGTATTTAATGCTAAAAATCATGATTCTTCAAATGCTCACACAATATACTGTTATACTGCTTTTTATCACTGCAGATTTTATAGCATTATATATATCTAGCGTAATGTTGAGTATCAGGTTCTTTTATGACTTTGCTTTTATGAACAGTAAAATAGTAGCCAGCTATTCTGTATCGACCCATTCAGAATTTATATTACTAGTATGGAATAGAATTAAATAACAAGTGAGTCGTGACAAAAAATATATTGAAAATATCCTTCCGCGTTCCATTAATTTTCTATTGTAGGTATTTTCCCTCATGCTGTCATAATATAATTATCTCTAGTATTCCATATTGAATTTTCTCTTCCTTCATAGTATTGAAAATCCTGAAAGAACAGAGTGAGTGAGCATTAAAATCATTTCCTAATTGCTGACTGAATCTTTCCTACCTTGCCACATCATTGCGACAACTGAAAATAAGTCAAAACTGAGGCTTTCCCGAGGAAATGAATGTATATTCGATGAGATTTCATACATAATCCTGTTATTGAAGCTTTCATACTGAGTATACGTAACGGTACTTCCATAATAGTTTTCAGCAACGTCGATTGGTCCTTCGTAACTCATATTGATGACCTTATTTCCCAAGTCGTGAAAATCGTATCCATAGTAAAACCAAGTCATCAAAGACTTTATTGTGATCCTTGTCTTGGTCATAATCGAAAGCTTCCACTGATCACCGTGATGTGATTTATATTACGCGAGGGCCGAGTTCAATGGAAATATTGGATCCCATCCGAAGGAGATAGTTCCATGAGATGAATAACAAGAGAGCGTCTATTATTGCTGCAAACTCCCGAGATGACATCTGGACCAGAAGAGCAAAGAGCGCAGCTAGATCCGGGTGTATGGAGCAATAAGCGACTGAGAGTGAGACATACAAATCATATTATTATACGGGGATCTAGGAAGCAGCAGGAGACAGCCCAAAACCTCTCACACTATTGCCCAATCAAAGGAACATTTAAATAATACATAATATATTTTTACAAAAATTCTAAATTGAAAGAAAAACATATCTCGTCTTGTCCAATAAAAATCGAACGCAGTTTGAGTAACTGGTGGACGACGAGCAGAAAACAACTACTTTCCTGAAAAATAATAAATAATTATTTCTTGCTAAGACGTGTTAATGATGGACCTGGTGGCGCTATACTCTTCAATTGTTTCAGCAGAAAAATCCTTGATTTGGAACAATTGAATTTCAGCTCATTACGTGGGGTTCTCATGTACAACAATAGATGGCGATACTGTCGAAAGATATTTGAAGAATTTTCTTTCAATCATGTTCGATACATATTCGCATCAAACTCATTGGAAAATGGCTCCATAAAATTGTTAGAAACGATTAGAAGTCATTCAGAATCAAATATTCATATTTTCGTATTGACACCTGCAGTAACCTGTAAATTTGGTTGAAATCGCGGCTTCACTTAGCGAGATTCACCCACTCCATGTCACGTTATACACGTTTTATCGAAGTAGGCGAAATCAAGAGATTTGGGACCAGTTACAAGATATAGGAAGTGAATTCACCAGTCTATTTATTCACCTCTGACCTGATATAAAGTTCACATCAAGACAGGCACCCTTGACAACCTACAAACAACTTGAATTAGAATTCTTATTTCAACAATGACTGTGCGCTAGTGAGCAAGCACAATTCTTGTCAAACTCGGAATGAGGAAATGATGAAATATTTCGACCCGAACAAGAAAATACCCACTATGTATTAATTGATCTATGCAGCACAACTTCAGTCATACTTTCCTCAAGAACCAGCAACTTTTCCAATTTTGTATTCAGGCCATCGCATATCGGTGAAAATGAACCTGACTCGCAAGTCATAGCAGTCTGAGCATTCATTTTAATCAACTTCCGAGTCTGAAAATGCAGGAATTTGTCTTCTGCTATAGCTATCCTGCCGATGAGAACGAATTCTGCGTATCACCAAGGCTGGCACAATGGAAGTGAATTAAAGATGAAAAATTGCGAGGTATTTCCATTTCAGAGCAAATATAATATAATCCTTTTATACTACGCCATATCCTTCAGAATCCAGTTGAATCGGAAAATCAAGTTTCACAGCTTCATGCAGAATAATGATGTTTACGATTTTTTTCTATCGTCGAAATTGCCATTTTCTCTAAAAATACGAACAGTCAGATAATTTCACAATATTTCTGTCGAACTGATAGTATTCATATGATTATCATAATAGAATTTTCTGCGTTTGTAGGTATTTTGCTTCAAATACCCCAGAAGAAAATTTTTACAAAGGTTACAACTTCTTCGTAATCAAAAGCATAGTTATTGCTCTTTCATCTATATACAATAATTCTTCATGAATATTTCATGGCCATCTAAATCATGAATATGCATCACTACATTAGTCCATGTTCCATATGTTTCAGTATCTGATGGAAACATACTTTATAGAATTATTCAAATCCATTTCCATTTAGTTTCATGTATCAAAATAGATTCAGTTTGGAATGTGATGCAATATTTTCAGTTTAAAACGTAGTGATGATTTAGACAAAACACATCGATTTCGTTGATATACTGTTCAAATGAATCATCCACTTTTCTTCCCATTCTTTGCCCCGGAAAACGATAAAAACTGAGCTCAGGATTTTTGTCATCAGGAGTGGTTCTTCGACTCCTAACAAAGATCAAAACAATGAACAATTTTTTCGTCACAAAAACTGCACTGGAATTCACGCTGTCCATATGACAAGTGAGTACCTGAGATGTTCACATTTTACAAGGAGAATGATGTGAAAATGTGGCGACAATAGAAAGTTCGAAAGACATTCGGAAGTTTGTTTTCTTCGAATATCGTCTTTCGCGAATATCAATCAGTTGAAGCTTTCATTCATCGAACAGTGAGAAAGAATAGATATCAATTATCAACGAAGCCTCAGTTGCCTTGTTATGTCGCCAGATTTGTGTGAAATGATAAGCATTTATAAATCAACTGCCTTTATTTTGTTAGGTACCCGAGGATCGAAATCCGTAGCCATTACAAAAAGTTCAGTAAAAACATCTGTACATAAAAAAGACAGGACAGTATTCAGAATATTTCCTGACATTCCCCTTGCAGAATAAATGACACAAATGTGCCTAAAGAACAACAAAAATCAATATTCCATGACATTTCCCTTAATCAATCAATTATGTTCCTTCAAAAAAAATACTATTGGATATAAAAAAAAATACATACTTTCTCATTGAATATAAATTCTATATAAATTCCATGTTCAATATATATTGGTAAATCCTACTGACTACACAATAATATTCTATAAATCATTAATGATGATTCTTGCCATTAATTCACTGATACCTATCAGGTAACTTCACAACTCTACCAAATTTTGTGGTTGTAGGAACATGAATAACATCATCAGATTCTTCTCCACCAATTTCATCATGATTATTTTTACACTCAATATCAGAATCGGAATCGAAAATAGTAACATCATTACTTGAAACATTATATTTCCTAATAAAGTTATTGTTTCTTGCCAAAATATTGCCAGTCTTCAATTTCACATTGTATGACCTAGGTCTCATAGAACTTTTTGATTCTACAACTCCCTCTTGCCACATTTTATCTGTTAGTCTAGGTTTTATATAAACTGTTTCGTTATCAGCAAAAAATTGCTTTTCATTTTTGCTGTTTCTATCATACGAACTTTTTTGTTTATTCTGACGTACCCGAAGACTAGATTGAATTGCAGCATAGTTATTATTTTCTGGTTTGAGTAGTGAGTTCTCTAATGGTAAAATATCTCGAAGTCGCCTAGACATAAGGAGTTTTGCTGGCCATTCAATATTATTGTCAATTGGCGTATTTCTGTATGTTAGTAATGTTAGGTATAAGTCTTTATTTTCATAATTTGACTTACGGAGCAAATTTTTTAATGTTTGTATATGCCTTTCAACAAGACCATTTGATTGTGCATACAGCGGACTTGTTATTATGTGTGAAAACTGCCAAGATTTCGCGAATTCTTTAAAATAGTAACTATTGAATTGAGGGCCTCCATCGCTTATAACTGTAGAGGGGATACCGTGCCTAGCGAATATGGATTTCAAATGTAAAATAACTTCATTAGATGAAGTAGACTCTGATAACTTAGCAAGCTCAACATATTTAGAAAAATAATCTACTACCAATAGATACACATCACCATTAAAGTGAAACAAATCGCAAGCAACTTTTTCCCAGGGCTTTTCCGGCACTGGATGTGGCAACATTGGTTCTTTCTGTTTATTTTTTTGAAAAGTTTTGCACGTTGAACCAAACAAAATGACAAGCCAACCCAAGATTTGAAAATTTCACCGAATGACATCAGCGCTGTTAATATACCCACTTCTTCTAGCTGAACTGAATATGTCAAAATCAGGAAAAGAAAAATTACCGCCAACCCCAGTGGAAACCATGTTTTCACCATATAAACGTCCAAGGTTAAATGATCTACAATTTTCTCGATATGGCGCTCAATTTGTTCCTCGCTTACCGCCCTTATCAGGCCTGTCTCAGATATGCCGGGATTGCTACCAGAGGCGCTATTTCGAAAAGGGGCAAATTAATACATTCCTTAGGGAAGCTAATTTAAACCCTGCAGATGAAATACCAAGTTGATTCTATTATCGAGATGAGGATCGTCAGATCGTGCTTCAAAGCTGAATTAAGGAACCCATATACACTATACAGAAATAAAGTAGTAGCTCTATACAGTGAGGCCATAATATAGTTACTATCGTTGAATTGACAGATGTCTGATTTACGCCATGTTTGTTATTTTTTTGTCTAACCTTTTCTGAAAGATTAAAATGCTTAATTTTTTCTTCAAATAATCTTAATAAGATAAATGGAAGAATGACGTGATCACGTAAAAAAGAGGTGTAAGATGGTGAGTTATACAAAAATAAGAAACACAACAGAAAATTGTTGAAAATTCGTAGGTAGGTACCTATCAGCTAGTAATTCTAGACAATTATTGGAAATATATAGCTATTATAAGCTATTATAAGCTATTATAAGCATTATCTCCATAATCTCCGAGAAGAAAAACAAAAAATTTCGACATTTGTTTCCTCCTTAACTAATGTTCTTGTAATCTGCGTATATAGGAATATATTTTTTTACTGTTTGGTTGCTCCAACGCGGTCATTCATTGTATTTTTTTCTACTCGTTATTGTTCTGATCTCACACGTGGTATTCGTTATACCACGAACCAATGGATGTTTATCCAGACCCTTTTTATTCTAGCCATAGTGATGTTAGCCTTCCCCTTTTTCATGATAATCTGTTGTTCATGAAAGACAGTTTAAATTTTGTTTCTGTCGACCCAAGCGTTCGTAGAAAGCCCATATGATTACCTAAATTTCCAAATAAGAACTCAATCTAGCAGAAGCTTATATGCCGTTGTACCAATAGAACTCTGAAGTCGAAATCATTTCAAACGATATACATCACTATTTCGACCCCAACTGGATGAAATTATTTTCATTGGCGTCTCTGCGCTCGAATGTCTAGTGTTTTATTAGGCCTTTCGAGCCATTAATTTTTTTATATCGTATTTGTAGAGTTGAACACAGTACGCTTCATCGAATTCACCCATTTCCGGACCGTTTTGTACAATCGATGAGAAGAATGGGTTTGATAAATGTTCATTCCCAGAGTTTTTTCCCAGTTAGTAAAAATTGAGTTATTTATTAGTAGGTATTGAAGAATGATTTCTGATTTGAGATATCTATGTTATTCTAATAGTTCAACCCATCAACTAACTGAATAACAAATCAGTTCGAGTATTTCATATCAATATGACAAATTGAACTCACCCTTCTTCGAGGTCCGGAAACTGTCATCCCTCGGCACATATTGGATATCGTAAACAAGGGTGGTATTGGGTAACAAATCTCTGTCTTTGTTTATTTTGTATACGGCGTACTTGAACGCCATTTCCACGCTCGTGTTCTTTTGGTCCTCAGTGAAAATAGCACCTGAAAATCAAAATATCAACAATAGACGTTAAAATGCATGACAGAATAAACCATGACGTTAATAATGGAAAAAAATGGTATGTGGGAGATTACTGTTTATATGAGATGAATTTACTGAATTAAATGTGAAGAGATCCTTCATGCTTTATATTTCAGTCATATTGTGTTCGGATTTGTTCTATACTCTTATCACAGTGGTCTATTCGAGACCATCAGTGTGGGATAAACTACTGTTATAAATTTCCACAACTTTATAGTTAAACGAAAATGGGTTAGAATTTCCGATAACAGAATCGATGGCCGCAGGATTATTAGGTAGAATAAACCATTATACCTACTATACACCGTTATTCTATAATAGTATATTATGCAACTAGTGCGGAAAATATCGCATACGGCTCGTGGTTCATCATCTTCTCAAACTCTTATGAAATATCCAATTTCCGCACGAGTTGTATACTTTTGTTGTATACTTTTTCGACGACCTACATGAACAAAAATGGTAATATGTCGGATTTAATCTCGCATGACTGTATTACCTACTTACAAATCATTTTTACAGGAAACCAATTCAATTGCCTGGAGAAGCATATAAGAAAGAAGAAAGAGAAAAAAATTTTGAACATTTAAATATTTGGGTACATTTTGGTCTGTATTTATGAAATATTGGAACAATAATTATTGATGGTAATATTTGGACAATTGTTCAGTACTAACGGTATACTATTATCTTCTTTTATCAAACCTAAATTGCATACTTCTGGTGGAATAGAATCTACCATTTCATCGTCGGATGATATTACAGCAAAGAAAACTGAACAAGTTATATACGATTCGTTACCTATCTACTTGGTAAATCATTATAATGTTATGAATTCGTTTGTAGATATGTTATTGTCACAGCTACCTATGAGTGAAAATCATAGTATAGTTAACTATATTAGGTAATCGCATCAATCGCAGAGCGTGGAGATGAATATTTCATTTCGCACCAGTGCGAAATATCATATTTTGTGTACTAGTTTACAGTGCGAAATCACAATTGTTGCATTTGTTGTTCCCTATTTCGAAATTGTAGATATTCCTTTGATACCAGCTTCATATTATAATTACCCGATTTTCCATCCAATCATTCGCACTAGTGTAATCAGCTCAGCAGAACTACTAAGAGAGAATCTAATTGGAAATTAAAATTGCTGCGGTTTTCTAAATTGAGTAAATCGTTTGCTAACGACTCTGTCTCCCGTGGAGTAATGTTTTCGAGATGAACGATAATGAAAACAGCAGGCTACTGCTAGAAAAGATTCATTTAAATTGTTTAACAATTCAATATGCATGTTGATATCATTATCTGATATAATTATAGTATTTTCGCTCAATCTGTAGCAATGCCAAATCCCTTGCAAAAAAAATCGCCCAATATCATTATTATTGAAAAACTTATACAGAGTATCCAAAAACTACATCCAGCCAAACGGAACCTACATCACATAGATACTGGACGTTACTTTATGTCAATTTAATATTGGAATTGAAAACATTGTTTTCAACCCCAACTTAGTTGCAAAGCAACCCTCGTAAGTCTAGGACTTGAGTAAGGAAGACGAGGCTTTTTAAGTGTCATTCGAAGCACTACTCGGTTGGTTACCTTGGAGAGTCCGAAGGATTGATATCTAGGTATTAAGAATGTTCGGTTGTTCGGATACTATAGAAATAAATAAATATTTTCAATATCCGCCGGGATTTGAACCGCGGACCCTCAGGCCCATATACCAGCGCCTTTGCGAACTCGACCACCAACCATATAAATTATCATAATTATGTTTTATAAATGCCTTCTCATACAAAGAATATGCGTTCCACAAAAATTTCTATGGTCATACCAAAGTTAAAATATTTCTTGAAACTTTAGCAACCTGTAGTTCAGAAGCTAAGACCTTATATATGTTACCTGAACTCCTTTGCGAATTATGTAAAATGGTCTGATTTATTTCATTGACATGAGGATGAACAACAATCTCCGTACTTTTAATTTTTTTGTCTGCCATCGGCAACTAAGGCCATTAGTCACAATAAGGGTATATTGATATCTCGGTAACCGTAGGAGAGAAAAAAATGACGATATGGTTTTCATCTGCTGGACTGCCTCTTATTCAGCACTACCAAATGGAGTCCACAAAATCTCCGTACTCACAACCTCACGTTCCGAAGGAACCATCATCGACTTTGTTTTTTGATAGATTAGGATCGAGCCATTTCATATTCTCCAATACCAAATATCAAATCGATCAGACGATTAGAAGTGAGTCAATTTTCTTTTATTATATTTCTTCTTCTTCTTCTTCTTCTTCACTTCAATTTGAATGGCCTAAGTTACCAGGACTATCCAGCCAATTACACGCAATATTTGATTATATAACCTCAATGGGGCCCACCTCAAAGTAGATCATGAGGATTCTATTCATGATCACAAAATTCAAATGTTGTATTTCACAAGTAAGTTTTATAAACTTCGATACAGGTATGGCCCCCCTTATCCGACAAATCCGTTGTCATCTGGCCTGGGTACCAGCGGAGAGACAAAAGGACCAATTGTTTTTCACTAGTATTCACTAAACTTCACTTTCATAAATATATTTTCAATAAATTTTCTTATATTTCAGTATTGACATACACAAACATTAACTTGACTTCAAAACCTCGAGGACGCCGCCTGTCCTCTACCATGGTCAGAAGGCGAATCCCTTTTTATTATATTGTTACAAGTGAGGCTAAATGGAAGCTTGTGATATAATGAGAGTGTTTTAAATAACTAAAATATCCCAATTGAACGAAAAATTCATTCAGCCATATTCAAAAACACGATATCCCATCTACCTGTATTTCTCTCTTATTGGCCTTCTTCACATATTATGCTTCTGCATGGATTTTAACATCGACAAGAGCAACTGAACTGGTTGCTTTTGGAGTCCGTCATTAGTGGATCCCTGTTAGACGCCCTGGGGCAAGTCGAAAAAAGTTTGTACTGGCCAACTCACATCGAACAAAGGGAAGCAATCTACTTTCAGTGCAGGTGAGTTTTCAGGTGAATCCTTTCTCGCTGGCGCTACACAACTTCAAACAGAATGCGGTTGGCACAATTGCTGTTCTAGTTGGACGGATGAAACACAATCGAAATATCGTAATGAAACGAATGATTAGATTTCATTTCCATGAAGTGGAAACTTTTTTGTCGCGTTTGGCGATTTTGGTAGGGGACGAATCATGGACACATAAAAAAACACCTATCACTCAAAAATGTATTTATTTCAATAACCAATCATTAATTCGATGCATATGGTTCTTCGTGACATATAGAAACATTTATAGAATTTGTCAAAGAAAGTATCAAGCTAAAGCTAGACTAAGAAACAGGAATTTGCAGATGACCATTTAACCATTGATTATATTAAACCATTATAAATTTTTCCTACGACCACGTATGAACACGTCACCAAATTCATATTCATTGGATTATCTGCCTCTTTTCGGATTGTAAGGATAATTCGTAACCAATTTCAATGTGTCTATGAGACATAACCTCTATTTCAATTTGACATGAATTAGTCTGGAACTATTTCTACTATAATTCTGATGATGTTGATTGCAGTGCATGATCCACAACTTGCTTTTACTTAAAGAGGACGGCTTGCACCACGAAGTTTCCTTTTTTTACATTTGAGATAATGCACCAACTCATATTTTTCCATTGATGTTAATATGCAGCCATGTATTCCTGGTTGCGAGATTAGCCACTGGAGAAAACGCATACAACAGGACATGCTTTCCGATTGGTGCGATTACATAATATAGTTAACTATACTCTGATTTTTACTCATAGGTAGCTGTGACAATGACATAGCTACAAACGAATTCATATAACATTATAGTGTAAATGTGATTTACCAAGTAGATAGGTACGGAATCGTATAATTTGTTCAGTTTTCTTTGCTGCAATGTTATCCGACGATGAAATGGTAGATTCTACTCCCCCAGAAGTATACAATTTAGGTTTAGGTAATGAAAGAAATTATAGTATTCCGTTAGTACTGAACAATTGTTCAAATGATTCCATCAGTAATTATTTTTCCAATATTTCATAAATACAGACCAAAATGTACCCAAATTTTTTTGTTAAATGTTCAATAAAATGTGTTCTCTTTGTGTAATACATCTTTCTTATATGCTTCTCCAGGCAATTGAATTGGTTTTCTGTAAAAATGATTTGTAATACAGTCATGCGAAATTAAAATCCGACACACATGGAACAAATATTACATATTATCTTTTCCAAAGAATTATTGGATTTTTCTGAGATAAATATGATGGACGTATCATCCGCATACATCGTGAAATGTATAGAATTGCTTACGATGTCATTCATATACATCATGACCAATATTGGGTCCACCTCTGACCCTTGAAAAACACCTACACTGTTGTCAAGATATTCTGAATTACAGGTAGTCGGTGACTGATGACTGATGACCACTGGTGACTGGTGAATTGCTAGCATTCAAGTTGCTGAACAATGATTCTTATTAATTTATCTATTAGAATCTTATGGTTGACACAGTCAGTTATGATGACTCAAAAGTGTGATCTCCTCTTATTGGCTGGATCATCAGATAATCATTTAAAAGATTCCAAAAGAAAGACTGAGAACTATTAGACTCATCAACGGTAGCACGAAGCTTCTATAAAAGATTTTCATCGCGGGTCAAGAAAACTGGCAACTTGATATCTATTATCATCACCAACGCTAGAAACCACCGAAAAAACCCATTTTCATTTCATCCAGACCTTGCCCAGAATGTGGTACATTCATCATCATGCCTTCCTGCAACGAAAATTGGGTCGGCCCATTATCGCTCCAACTCTCCTCGTATAGTTTTTTTCCCGAAACGCTTGCGACATGTCATGCGGCGACTGATTTTATCAAAGGAGTGACTGGAATGACAATTCGGCTAAAAAGTCCCTCACTGTCGGGAACAAATTTCGAGGTATCTTGGGAGCACGACGTTTGTTCACGAGTGTGGAGAGTTTTTCGACCAGCGTGTGACCGGTTATTCAATGGATGATTCTATTTTCGCCAGGGGATCTTTTTTCCAACGGGCCACGAACGGAGTTGTGTCATAAATGGATTGGAAGGAGTTTCGTATTCCACAGGTGTATATAGAGACTGGATTGGTGAATCAATACGGTCCAAGAATAGCCATTGTGTTACACTGAAGGAACTCTCATTAGCTGAGAAAATATATATTGTTCTCATTTCATCGTATACTACAATTTAGAATGACAGGGCTTGTCTCACTTCAAGCAGTTCCTAAGATGACCTCTTCGCGTTGCTATGAATAGTCCCTGGTGACGTGACACTATTCATTCCAATAAAGTTAGGACATGTTGATGACGTATTGATCTGCTAAACTACACAATTTCTGTGGTTGACTGAGAGAGCACGAAACTATTGACAATCATTCGAGAGTGCCAAATGTACCAACAAAATATTCTGATGAAAACAAAATAATCATGTTTAATTATATATTATATATCATATAACGTTTACTATACTCATAGGCGAATACATTCATACGGCAATAAGTACAAAAACCATAAGAACGACGCATTATCGTTTTAGTCTTAAATCGTGGACCTGAAAGAAATAGGAATTAGATACGTATTATTAGATTGGTCTTCATGGTTTTTCATTAACTTTTCGTAATTCTTCAAAGTTCTGAGATAAAAACGGTTTAAAGTAGAAAACTAGATTCGCGAAAATCACGAAGTGGGTGGCCTCTGGTGTCAAATTTTCGAAGCACAACGAGGGTGATAAATGAAGCAATTTAGCATTGCATTTGCTAGGCTTTCGCATTATTTTCAATGAATTTGAATTATTGTGAATAGTTTTCGGACTATTTTCGTGCTTATCAGCTGGTTACTGATATTATTGAAACATGCAGCCAGTTCACATGGTCGTAAAGACGAAATCGAGAAAGATTTGTTCAGTACCTCAGCGTTCTTCCTACCGTACTGACATCGTTCCCTTGGCACAAAATCCAAAATTTCAACTTCACGATTGTGTAAAAAATAGAATATCATGTTGAAAATAGAAAAACTTATTACCACAAACATTTACGTTTGTAATAAGCACTTCCTAGAAGTAGATTTCTGAAGTAAATGCCAAATTGAAGGTAGGTATGGTATGTCTCTTTTCAGGTAGAATCAAACAAATAATATCTGGTGTTGTGTTGTCTATTTTATTGTTCGTGATGAAAACCTTGATTTCACTTCAGGACCATCAAGAAGGAGAGTTAAACCAAGAGATAGGCTCAAAAAGAATGCAATTACTTCAATGAACATCTCAAAGTCATCACATGGAAACTTTAACAGTGCACAATGTAGGCTTGATGAAATCAAATTTTTATTTAAAATGAATAAGCCATGAATTGGATAAGTATTTATTGAGAGAAATGAATTTGAATGACTGGTAGACCATAAGTTCTCTAACTTCCTTGGTACACACCAGAGATTATCTATGTATCTATACAAAATACTTTATATTATGGACTATAAGTACATTGTGGATTCGAAAATAATAACTTGTGTTGCCTATTTGAGATATCTCAATATGAGCAGATGCACCACTACACTTACTTTTCTCAGAAAATAAAGTTAATTGAACTTATTTCTGTCTGTAATCATCTATTTTTTGGGTTAGAATAAAATTACAGCTTAAAACAGATATATTCACACTTCCAATGCTAACTTCTCCATACAATCATTTTAATTTCATATGAGGACTGCCTTAGAGCTGAAGTTTGAGAACAGTAAGTTTATTTATGTCTGTTCCATATCTATCCCACAAAGTATGATGTGACCAGCTTTGAACAATGCTTCTCGTTCTTTTAATGGTTTCTTCTTATTTCTGATATACTTTAGATACTCATCCCAATATTGGGCATTCTGGAAATATAACAATATAAAGATAAATCATTGAAATACAAATACCTTAGTGGCCCCATTGATTTCGCAGAGGTGGTTTGAAAAGCCTATAAAAACATAATAAATCCATAAACCTCATATAAAATACCTGTTTTGTGTTCTATAAATAATAACCAAACGATAGCACCCTTTCAAATATTTTGGATTCGTTAATTCTTTCCTAAAATGTGAATCAAAAGTTGACAAATTATTATTGAAAAACATAGTGAAATGCTTGTTTATCACCTTCATCTCAAGTTTTTGACATTTCTGCAGCGCCATCTATTGGTTCGTGATTTTCGCGAATTGCATTAGGGGAGGTTAGGTTAGGTACCCAATTATTTCCTTCTGAGGTTTGAGCACTTTCATTTGCTGTTTGATATTCTGTAATTTCTGAAAGAATTCACAATTCGATAATGATAACAATAAGTATGGCTACCAGAATGTGAGAAGTTTATCATGGAGTTTTTGTAATGTATTTCACTGAATTAGAAATAAAAACGTTATTACTGATGCTGAATACAAGGATGCATATACAACTCGAATTCTGAATTAACACACTATATAATTTCCAAATCTCATGATTTAGCATTCTGTGGAAATCTATAACAGATTTTTAAGGAACTATCAATTGTTCTGTTTATTGAATAGATGAAGGATATATGATATGAATAGGTAATTCTTTTAAATAAACGAACAATAATTCGACGCGATTCAAGTGAATATATAATCATCAATATATCGATGATATGTTTTTATAACACTGACGTGGACATGTTCCTTCAAATATTGTTCACATATTGTGGACATGTTCCTTCAAATATTGTTCACAAATGTATATTGTGAAGATTCTGCGACTATGTATATACACGTATACACGTACCTCACATACCTGTTCATTTTTGGATATTATTCCGCTGAATGAAGATATCATAAATATAACATTCGCTTCCAAAAAGTGTTCTATATTGCTTAGGTGCAATAAGTTTTTCAAACATTGTTAAACATAAGAAGGGGAACTTCACAGTAAACTCTAAGTCGGTCGACTTTTAAGTTCTCCTTCTTAAAATTCATCGGACCACTTTGAGTAAAATGGATGATTTTCACAATTTATTGTTAAACATATTATTAGTACTGTACAAACAGTCCAATGATCCATAATAACATTCTACCTCTTTCCGAGTGTGGAATACACTCTTCATATTTCCTATGTCAACGCATTATACGAAAAGTGATCAGCTCCTATTCAATCTTTCGAGAATTTGCCTGGCATGTCTTGCCAAATAGGGTAAATGGAGCAATTTCGAGACGAGAAATTGCGAGAAGAAGCTGTTTAGTATCCTGAGTAGCTGAAAATTGACAATTTACTCTCGCATTATCATAACTTCGAATATTGAACTGATGAGGGTGCGTTGGAAACTTCTAAGAAAATTTGAAGGAACTTGATCAGGAAAATAACCAATTTGAAGGTGAACATGTTATGAACATAATATATGGAAATAGTCTTCTAAGAAGTTATGATATACAGGATGCTCTGTTCACCAATGGGCTACCAGGGAAGCCATCTTCAAAATATCACATCTCTTTTTTGAACTCGACAATAATTCCGCAGCAATTTGAATAGAATCTAGTGTTTGCATAGGACATTATATTTCTATATTTACCAGTACAAGCATCATATATTTCTCAAGTCTTGAGTAGTTAACATGCATTCGTACCCTTTAAAACTCTGAACAAGAGTCAGTTCAAGAATCGACACTGATGGGAACAAAAAAAATCTGAAGTTTCGATATCAGTGTTTTCATGGATTGCGATTTCCTAAGAATCTTTAGTCCATTTCAGTTAAGAATACAGTAGTATGGGACTGGTGGACGTAGCCTGGTTTACACTAGCAAACCCGCCAAATTCAAATATTTCAGAACGATGAAAAATGTTAACTTATTCGTATTCCAAGGATATTCAATCTGATGTAATGTTGAGTATGGAATTTTAAATAGAAACTCAAGTCATTATTAATTTTACTTGACTGATTTTCCTTCAAAAGACAAAATATGAAAATGGTAGAGATGGAAATGTTTTCCTCAAAATAGTACATCAATATTACACACACAAAATTATGAAACCATTATACAAAATTATAATTTGATATCCCATTCCATGATCTTGATTCTTCCAGGTGGTGTTTGATATGCTTAGTTGGTTTCTTCTAATGAATGGTATTGAGCATTATCCATGAAAATTAAATATTCAGTTGAATTCATGTATTTCTTGTATTACATATAATAACAATAATCACAATGTTGGTATTTCATTTCTACGGACAAAAGCGTGAACTGTTGCAAGAGTAGCTTGTTACTCAGCTTCATCCAATGCTTGCAGAAGTATCCCAGAGGGATACTTCTGCAAGCATTGGGATGCAACAGTGCCTTCAGCCTGCATCTCAGCGATAACTTTCCACATGATTGATTCCGAAAAGCTACCTCAGCTACTGCAAACTTAACACTGAGTTTTCCTGTTCTATATATGTCTGAGAAACACACTTCGTACATGTTTACCACAATGACTCTTTCTGGCGCTGGCACTATATGTACTCATGCAGATTGCATCAGGACCTGGTTCTGGGTTCTTTGCCATAATTATTCAAATTTCGATGTATCCAGAAGTTAAATAATGGTGAACTAAATTGTTGTACACAGGTTATATTACCATAATTTTTCGAAATGGTCATAATAGATTTGGTGGCTGGTGAACCGTAGCGGCAGACTATGAAAACTGCCAGGTGTTAGTGAGAATCAAATTTATGTCCGGCCCGGCGATTATTGAAATCATACTCCTCAATTAACAAAACTCACGGTGAATATAATAGAAATAAGACTTTAACATCCAATCTCGTCAACTTTGGATTTAATTTCACTGTTTTTTACACGGCCATCGGTCAACTAACCACTTCCATTGTTGCGATGTCACAATATTTTACATTGTGTAAACTTGTCTGGCTTCTAGACCAATGAGAAGCGAGGAAAAACCTTCCCTAACTCTTCAACGCTGTATTCTTAACTAAAATGGACATAAATACATTTTTCTGCAACAACAACTGATCAAATTGAAAACACCATGTCATATATCTTGATCCTATCATGATGAGTGCTCCTCCCAAGTCGACACAAACAACTATCACCCTGATTCATTAGCACATGATTGCCTTTTATCTCGGAAGGAATCAGAAACAAATGAGTGCGATGCTCCCCCATAATCTTCCCCTGGATATCTTATGTCCACAACATTAATTTCCAGTTTGCCGTGACTGTCCTTCCAGAATGGGCCGTCATATCCGAAGACATGAGACTGGAAGCCGCCAGAATCAATAAAACCTCCTATAGTAAATTGTGCCAAGAAACGTAAAAGACTAGATAAATGAAGTGTGTCATGAGATTTTCTTTTCGGAGCCAGAGAGATAGTGATACGGGAGTATAAAGTATGACGAAATATGAATTTGTGAAGTTTATGCAAAATATTTTATCAGCAGTTTTGGGTATGCTACAAGTTTAGAAGCGTTTCAAGGTCGAACTGATTTTTGTTGTTTCAAGATCATTATTATGGTCAAGACTGAGATATAATCAGAATCAGAAGGGCATTGTCCAACAGGATCATTTTAGGAACTTTGAAGTACCAAGTTATCCGCAGTTATTATATTCTTCAAGGATTATATTCATGCTGCGTCGGTTACTGTAGAACGATTATATTCACTATAATACAAAAAATAAATACGGAAAATGTAGTATTCTGTGAGTTGATTTGATCCTGCTTCCAAAGAATAGACTTTGCAGTTCTCTAAATATGCAAATGATTCATTGATCCTCATTCGAACCGATTGAAATGCATGGAGTTTCCAACAATTCGAATATCTACCCGTCCGAGTGAAATGAGAGCCCGATTTCTCCAATAAATTTCCAATTCTTGGGGTAGTACAGAGAGGTTGAGCTTGCCAACCCCACCATTGAACTTCAACTTTTATTGAGTGTGAAATTGGAGTTCATCCTTTGAGCACTGGAATATTTGCGGAAAGTTTGGGTTTGCTGAATCTAAAGAAATAATTTGAAGAGAAACATCTCAATCATTCGCCGATCAATCCAATCCTGAATTTAGTATAGGGAACATATATAGAAATCTTTATAGATATATATATGAGGAATCGAATGAATATTTTGATGTTCAAGTTTAAGCCATCGTTCAAACTACGCAAGATTTTGTCTGTCTCACTTCGCAATATAATGAAGAAAATGAACTATAGTCTGAGTAATCTATAGGCATTGAGAGATTATTGATGCCAGGCTGCTGATTGATTCGGAATAGACATTCGTGCATTCTTCTTCTTACATTAGGAATAGCAACCGGTGCGATTGATACTGAAATATCCGACAAATTTGTCATCCGATATCCAATTTTTATTCTGAGGATTTTTTATCCCACTATGTTATCTGAAAAATGAATACCTATATATTTTTCAGAAGGGTAGGCAAATCACAGTAAAGCCTGTTCCTGACTGATGACCTCTTATAATTATTTTTCTCGGCTTCTAGAAAGAATGATCACTTTCGTAAAATTCATAAAGTCTGACGAAACGAAGTGTCGTCATCATGAAAAAATATTGAAAAAGTAGATGAAGAAGACGTTCCAAAGGAAAAAATTTCGTAATTGATAGATACCAATTATTCATTAGTTAGTATCACAGTTTAACGGAGACATCGAAGAACTGTAATTTACAAAATGAGCTGATTGAAGGTTGCCAAAGGTATAGTTAAAATCGGATTTTTCGTTTTAATCTCATAACGTAGAATCTAATACGAACAAAATGTCGACTTATAGTTTACAATTGCAATCAACGAGTAGAAGTTGTATTGTTCGTAACAACGTACATCGGATTCCACCTCTCAAAATTAGGTGTTGTTTTTTTTTTTCATCAGGGAGATATTGCACATAATAAATATCTAATGAATGTATCTGTTTATTCCATGGGAACTCAGGAGAATATTAAGATGAGAACATTACAAGATTACATAAACAGTATTGCAAGAATAGCGGGCTTAGTGGGACACCTTATATGTTATGCTGATGACACAGCCCTCATTTTCGTAGGAAAAAAATGGGAAGACGTTAAACGTAGTGCTGAAACAGATCTGCAAAAGATTCACACATGATGGTTGAACTTGAATAAGCTTACATTGAATATTGAGAAGACAAAATTCGTAGCGTTTACGCCAAATATTGTAAAACAACAAGAACATTTTTCTTTGAAATTACACTCCATGCACTGCAAAAATAATAACCCATGCATATGCCCTATGATAGAGAAAGTAACATCAATAAAATACCTCGGAGTTATCATAGACCAACATATAAGATGGACAGACCATATAATGCATGTCAATAAACGCCTAAGAGCCCTGATTCATAATTTCTATACCCTGAGAGACATTTTGACAACTAAAAACCTCCTGATGTTATACACCTCTTTAGCCGAATCGATCTTATCCTACTGCATCACAATATGGGGTGGGGCTTTCAATACCACTCTTAACATCCTACAAACAACACAAAACACAATCTCAAAAATCATCTTAAAAAAAAAATTACTCTACTGATTTCATCTACCAGGAAACAAAAATAATGAATATCAAACTACTTTTCGCCCACCAATGTTCAAAAAAAATGTACACAAATCATAAAAATTTCCACAAAAAAAAATAGAATAACCAGATCAAATGCAAATATGAATCTCAACACACAATTGTTCAAAAAAACCTTAACACAAAGATCTTATTTCTTCTTCGGACCTAAATTTTTCAATGCCATCCCAACCGCTCTAAAAAAATTTTAAACCAGAAAAATATAATATTGAAACAAAACAGTATATTTTGAAAAACCCAAAGATATTTCACGATATATTGAAATCAACATCTAGGTACTTGACAAAAAAAAAGAAAAAAAATAGGAAAAAAAAATAATACCTGCCTACCTTCCTGCACCATCTGCTTGACACTTGTCAAATTATGAAAACCTCAACAAATAAATCTTAAATCTATAATCTACTCTCTGACTTAACATGCTAAACACAAAATGTACGTTGAATTTATAAAGTCCTCAGATCGAGCATAGAGCAAGACAGGCAAAATTTGCCTAGGCTCATTATGTTCTATCTAGGATTTTATTTTATTTTAAAAACAATTTATAACACCTGTAATGTACTTTATTGAAAGTAATAAAATTTGATTTGACTTGAAGAGAACTGACATTTCACAAGTTTATCATTAATTATTTGTTTTCATGCTAGAAAATGCAGCATAATGGAATTTGAAGGTGATGAAAATAAAGAACCAGTTAAAACTTAGAAACGACAATGTTGCTGCAGGATTTTTATGAAGTCCTCAAAAAATTTACTGTCGAAAAATGTTTTTGAAAACCACATTCGCTTTCCTATAAGGCATATGAACTCTCAACTCTCTTGAAAAGAGGTAAACGAAAATAATGCAATAATTCTTAGATTATCAGGAATAACGTAGGAATCGGAAAATTCATTTATTCCTAGTCAGAAGCGTGCCGGCTAGTCTGCGATATTTTTATGTTATTTATTGAGCCAAGAACTAATGGTACACGTTGGTATCAATCCCAAGAGATACGTTCATCTGATCTCAGAAATATTTTCTCGGAAGTTGACAAATTATATTTCTCTCCACGCCATAAAGAAGTGAACATGACATATTATTACTCTCTATCCTGCAGAGGGCGAAAATGTCCTTGCTCTGACAGACCTTAGCTTTGCGGACATAGGTTTAAAAACTTGTCGTACAGAAAATGGATGCAAAAAATTTCATATCATCAATCAAAAACACAATGCAGATCGTCTTGTATATCATTTCCATAATATAGGTACATGAATTGATTGGATCCTACTTGATGGCCTGCTGTTTCTTCTATTATGTCGAAAAAATCTGCAGACACTTTCGCTCCTTTCGAGTTATACAGGGAAAACTGAAAATGTCATTTTTGGTTTTTCAGAAAATGGAGAAGGAAAGTTGAACTAATTAATCTTCGACACGACGATGTTGTTTCCAATACTTCATCTTTTTTATAATGAATATCGTTCAACAGTTGAAATTCACATCAAGTTCACATTTAGCATGATATTTTTCTATTACCGTCCTTACGGATTTCATCAAAACAACATAACCGGTATATTTCAACATTGTCTAACAATTTCGATGAAGAAAAATATATTAAGGATTGCATTCGTGAAATATAACTTCATAAGTATCAGTTAAAATATCGGAAACATGGAGAAATAAGCAAGGTTTTTAAAAAAAGTGATCCGATCCGACTGTTAAAATATTGTTTGATTGAAACATGTACTGTAATAACCCAGATGTAGATGAAATGACTATCCATAGCCTCAACACGTTGAGACTAATGGACTTTTATCAAAAATATTTAATTTCGTTAACCTTTTCATTCCAGCACCGAATGGAGTTTCATTATGCAAATGTACTTTGGCTACAAAAAAAACATGCAAGCGAGACCTTACTCTTTCTGGCACTCACAAGCTCATAAAATACATGTTTTACAACTTCGCATTCATTTCAGCAAAATACAGATACCTACTACTGAAAATTTCATAAATTTATTTTCAACCAATTAGAATATCCTTTTTGTATACGTTGCTTATAGCAACGGGCGATTACCGTGATACTTTTGTTAGTTCCTATTGACGGGATTAATAGGTGATAATTTTTCTGTCAAAAATGAAGCGCCTTATATTTATTGAAAAACGTCACTCAGAATAAAATCTGGGTAGACAGGTGATGTTATGATTGAAAACGGATTACTGTTTTGAATGTTCCTGAAATATTAATAATAAACATCAGTTACTATCTACAGTATCTACGCAGAATAGGTCGTATAGGGTTCATCTTCTCATCATATTAAAAGCAACTATCCAATTTATGAAATTTTCTTACCGAATCTCCCACGCAGCGGAATTGATTCCCTATTATTTTTTTCTCGAGTTCCCTCATGTTTTTGTTTATAGAAAATTTCCCTCGTCTTCGACTCGGGATAATTTTCTATCAACAACAAAAACATTCGTGACCTTGAAAAAAAAATCGCTAATAATTCTGCTACTAGGGAGATTAGAAGTGATATCATAATGACGTTTAGGGCTTATTATGAGATGAGGAATAAAATCTAACCGACAATATCTGATCGACGTTCAGAAACAGCATAAAGATGTCTACAAGCGATGAAGATCAACCCATCACCAAAATGCCATCAAGTTTCATGAAAATGTTCGCAAACCTGGCGCGAAATTTGCGATTTGCAATATTTAATATAAAAAAACACCTCTTGACGTCACGTGAATAGTTCTGGAAAACTACACCAAGCAATTTCTTTAATCCATTTTCTTGCTCATCTCTATATAGGTATCAAACAATTGAACTCTTGTCCTCATTTGCTGTCAAAACATTACATTTTTGGCCAATACCACTAGCACTGATGGCGGAAGATCATGGGTTGATAGGACGTATTGAACTGAACCAATTGGATATCCATGTATATATCAAGAATCTTCAGGTATTTTGAGCCAGAATAGCGTTGCAGGAAGATCCGGTAATTTTGCACTTATCATGCGATCTATATTTTGATGAAAATTTTTTTTGGTACTTACGTATTTTGACCTGAAAAACACGAATTTCATAATATTATCTTGAACATATCTCTAGTTTTCGAGATAATCGAAGCGAAAGTTCGAAATTTCACCTTCTTTGTATGGCAACTTTTAGATTCCAGAACATATTACATGCATTTATCATGGTTAATTATTATTTTTGTGTAAGAAAAACATCACAAATATGTAATTTTTCCGTATTTTTCCTATTACTTCTTAAACTAGGCTACATAAACAACGGCCATTTTGAAAACATCAATGCGAATCTTGAGCGAATAAAGGTGGATTCACAGCTGCCTTATAGCAACACCAGTCAGTGATAAGTGTTTTCTCTCTTCAATACATGTCAAAAAGAAAGATGGTTATCAGTTAAAGAAGGTTAAATTTCGAACTTTGGCATCGATTATCTCGAAAACTAGAGATATGTTCAAGATAATATTATGAAATTCGTGTTTTTCAGGTCAAAATACGTAAGTACCAACAATAATTTCCGTCAAAATATAGATCGCATGATAAGTGCAAAATTACCTACCGAAGATCCAAAGTGACCCTTTGACAAGTAATTATTTTTTACTCGATGCACCACAATATACGAATGAGACGAAGCCGATATGTTGATGAACAATAAGAGACTTTAGTTAATGAAGTAATCTAAGACAACAACAAAAACACCACAAAGCACCCTCAACTCACCGCTAATGAAGTCCTTCAGAGCTGAACTGAAATCCTGATGCCCGGATACGAATATTTCGCCATTGTATATTCAAATCAGGCATTAGTACGAGGAGGCGAAGTTGCCAAAAAATGAAATGGAACAACGAGGGGAAGCACAAGAAGATAAACATCGAGAATTTTCCACTCTGTAGGCTAAGCTAAGCAAGTTAGTGTCCCAAATAGTTCGAGCCCGACTTACAGGAAGGATCAGAGTTGGCCATGAAATATTCATAGAGAGTCTTCAGCTATGCGGGGGCTTTATACACGTTTTCGATCTGATAGAGGGAAGTGAAATACGAGATGTATTTGTTGGGCTTGAATTTTCGATATTCAAAAAATGTTTCCTGATGTTACAATGTTGCCTCCTTATTTTATGTGCTCTTGAACAAGATGCGATATTATTAGCAGAGTAACCATCAAGTAATATCATTATATACAGGGAGTTCAAATTTGGGGCAAAGTAATGTAATTTCATGCTCATCATTATAGTGAAATAAAATCAACGATAGCTCTTTCAGTTCTCGAAATATTTAGAATTATTATTTCAATTTATTATGTCTTGCTTTATTATTGAAGATAGACTAAAACTGAAAGCACTTTTTCACTGCAACTTTTTGCAATCTACAAAATTGCATTGGTTATGGAATTCGGCCTTTCGACTTTATCGACTATTTTCTCGTAGATTTCCTTTCACTATAATAATAAGCATATTTCGCACATTTACGGTTTTCCAGATCTCGATGATGAGCTTGAAATTTGAATAACTGTGCCTATATTTCGAGACAAATCATGTTCAGATGGATCATGTAGAAATTTTCGGAGATCTAGTTCAATATACAACTATTGACATTTATGTGTATCGTATTCTGATCCGTATCACTTAACCGTATTATTTAATAATTTCAATAAGTGCGTACTAAAGGTGTGAAGGAAATTAATAAAATATACCACTTTTGATAAGTACCTTTATTCAATATTATATTTAACAGTTTTATTGTATCACATTATAGGTTCCAAGTGGGATACGAATTGTAATTTGCTCGAAATCTGTTCTTCGAATTTATCATTCACCACACTGATGATAAAAAACACCAAATTCACAAATAATCATTTTTGTAAGCATGCAACACCAACTTCCTACCAATACTCAGAAACTTCTCTGATAAACTTGATGACGATTTGGGAGGTTCCTCATTACTTTTCTCAGAATTTCCCCTGTTATTCTCTTCCTTATCGATGACTTCTGAAAGATCTTTCACTGATGAATCTGCTGCTCTAAATTTTCCTGCATTCACCAGTATTCCCAAAATCAGGCCGAATTTGCTGTACTCCTTCCATTCCTGTTTTAGAACATCGAATGGATACACCACCTTTGGGTCCAAATCGTATCCTCTGAGTGATTGAGAAAGACTCGAATGGTAGATTCTGAGGTAGTGGTCCAAATCTTCCAAAGCTGCTGGAGACCCACTGGCATAGATACAATAAGACAGGTCATACACTACCGTTCCAAGGTTTGCCAATTGGAAATCAATGAGTCTTAGATCTTCTACTTCATTTCGTTCCTGAAAAAAAAAATGGGTTACATGGTATTCTAATGAGATTCATGATCATAGGAAATTAAATGGCTCAAAAATGGAACTGAAAATAAGGATCTGAGGTTGAGAAAATCATGAAGAGATGAAATATGATCCGTATACCAAGATTATAATCTCTTGAATAACAGTTATCTATAATGTTTCATATCATTTGCGGACTATGATAAAAAGGTAACTTGAGAAGATAGGAGAATCTAATTGTTTGATTCGAATTCCAAGTATTTCCATATTCGTCTCACTTCAATAAGAAATTAGATGAAAGTATCAACTGCTCTGAACTCATTCAGTCGTGTATCTGAATTATTCTCACCTGAATGATAGTAATCTGAAATTTCTTATCATTCCCTGATTTTTCGACTTGTTAGCTAATTTCATTTACCTATATCATTGCATAACAATTTTTTTCTGAAAACCTCTGGCGATTAAAAGAACAACAAAACCCATAAAATTCTTCAAATACATGGTCAATGATGAACATTGTTTTATTTGTTAGTACTCGCTGTATAACATCATTTTCTCACAACCTAGATAGAGCGCATCCTTGGTATTGAGAATATCATCCTCTGTATAATACCTTTTCATGAATTTGGAAGATTTCACAGTTATTTTCTTTTTCTTATATCGGTGGATTAGCATAAAGGTCTGATATTAAATATTAAACGCAATGTTATTGAATATATACATATTTTTTCGAAAGTGTTTTTTTTGACCGCCAACTTAGATGCAAAGCAACCCTTGAAGTCTCATCGAGACTTGCATGAGTAAGGAAGACGGGGACTGCATATATTATATGGAAATCGGGAGTAGTAGATTGTTCTCGTGTTACCAATCTGCCGACTGTTACATTAAAAAATGAATGAAAACAATACTCACATCATACTTGAACATAATGTTGTTGCTCCAACAGTCTCCATGAAGAAATGCGGGATATTTTCCATTATATTCAGTGACTTGTCTAAGGTTCTCCGTTCCTTTTTCTGCATAAACTCTGAATTTCTCTATAATGTTTTTTTCCTTCTCTTCATCAAAAGTCAATAAGACAGCCCGACAAATACTTTTTATGGCTCCTTGCATGAATTGCATCTGAAACAATTTTTCAATAGGAGCAACTTGGCTGTCAGTAATCTTCTTGAAATTTTCCGGTTCCAACTCCCGAAAAGCCATAGATATTGCATGAAACTGTCCGTAGTTCCTTAGAACCATCTCAAGTTGTTCTTGTTTGAAGAATTCGGTTTTGTTGTGGTTGAGGAAACCTTTGTACCGCAGATTTTCCAAGGAAATTTTCTCAGCACCCTTCGTCGTCTCTACGGCGTAGTGCTTGGATACTTTCGTGAACTTTCCCACATTCGGAAAGCCATTTTGGAACCTCGTGAATGCTGGCCAAGTTTTTTCGTAAAAATAGGATTCGTTGTGAAAAACATCAGAGATAAAATTTAACGAAACACCTGTTCCACTAGCTATGGCTTGCTTGATAGCGAGATGGTACACTTCACTCTTTTTTTTATTGGTCAAAGAAATGAAGAAGAAATCACCCAAATATCCTTCGCCTTTTTTATTCCCTTCGTGAATTTCGACCTGATAATTTTCGAGGTCTCCATTTACAGATTTCTCCAAAAAAGAACGAATATCGGCAGGTATATCGGTCGACATGATCTCACTTCAATGTAGTCGAATATACGAGACTGAATGGAACTTTGCTGATAAGATAGTATTTTATGCTCACAAAGATATCAATGTATTAATGTACTCAGTGTCGTACTATCATGCATATAGGGCAGTTTTTAGTGGTAAGTATAACCTTTATCGAAAAATAAACTCGAATAACAAAATATAATTATCGATACATTGATGGATATTGACAAAACGATAATGCATATCGGAAAACTAAAATTATTTTGAACATTTTTGTCAGCGAAATCACAGAAGATTGCTGTAACATCGGTATGACTGTAATTGAAAAGGTACTAAGATTCGAAATATGGGGCGAAATCTTGATAGTCCACATTGTTATAAATTATGATTTAATTTTTGTTGTGGTTATAACTGCAACCGTATCAAATATTCAAATACATAATGAGGAGAAATACCTCAAAAAGTTTCCCAAATATCTATATTTACTCAACTTATCGTGAAGGCTTCTAATTGAATCATATTTTCAATAAACTTGTAATTCTCTGTTTTATATTAGAGTATGTTATATTCATCATATAACGAGGGTCATAGACTATAGTGCCAAGATTTGTCAATTGGACATCAATGAGTCTTAGGTCTTCTACTCCATTTCGTTCCTGAAAATATCATAATGTTTACATAATTGGGTAGATCATATGATCTTCAGAAGTTCTGAAATTTGACTTGAAACGTTTTCCATTAACCAACGTAGGTGGAGGTGAGTATTATAGGTCAGGAGGGTAGAACTTACAAGTCTAACTCCACCAAAAATGTGATTTAATGTAGTATACAGACGTACAAAGTGTTTGAAGAGTGTTTTTAACCGCCAACTTAGTTGCAAAGCAACCCTCGTAAGTCTAGGACTGAAGCACTACTCGGTTGGTTACCGTGGAGAGTCCGAAGGATTGGAACCTAGGTACCAAGAAAAATTATTTCAGTTATCAAACCAGCGCCATTCATTGATTTATGACTGCTAAATAATTGTGCAAGAAATTTCTCAGTTTTCACAAGCGTATGGGGGCGCCTCTGGAATACACAGTTTCATGCAACTGCTAAGCCCATAAGTGAAGCTATTTTACATGAATAATGTTATCATCTCAACAAACGAATGAAGCAATTATACGTACATTGAATTTTTCCAAAAGCCATAGATAAGTTTGAGTACCTACTCCGGAATATAATAGTTTTGTTGAACTATCGGATTATAATAAATTCCGATGAAGAACATCAAAATGAAACCATCGTGATCATGCGAAATATTTCTGAAACTTGTGATAGTAATATTGTCATGAATTTCCCGAAAGAAGTATTCGAGACTTCTGCAGACCATCCAATTTCCAAAACGTCTATAATGAGTTTCCATGGACTTCGCACATACACACTCAACCATACTTGTTGCCTGAGCTCCAAATGTTGTTCGGTATGATGTAATAAGAGAATAAAACAAATTAACTAACCATAGTTATGCAGTGAAAGGAAAAATATCATTTTTTCGAAAATTCCGAGAAATATCCTGAAACCATCCTGAAACAGGATCAATTTAGTGGAAATTCTTCCAAGGTTTCCGCTATCATAACTTGTACAAAAGTTTACCCAGTAAACTTCTGTGGATTGGAAAGGGATTCAGGATATTGGTTAGAAAAGGTTACGTTATAAGGGTGGGCGTGATGACGTAATCTAGGTTTTTGAAATAGAAGCAGAGGTCACGTGACATCTAAACGAGAGGTATCCACATATATATTCGAAACATTCATTCCTGCAAAGTGAACAAAAAGTGTGAATATTGCAAAACAACCTAGAAATCTAAGATGATCAACAAGAAGATCTAAATATGAGATGATTTCACTCTGATTAGATAATTTTAAAATCTTTCGAACATTTCGATCAGATTGCATACATTCTGAAACTTCAGTGGAGATCACTATTCGATATATACACTGCTTGTTCATTCTCTTTGTATATAAAAAGTGTCCTCACTACCCATATAGAGCGCAGTATCCTTGATATATTGATGATATATCCTTCGTATTTTTTCATTTCGTTGGAAATTGTTTGTTCAGTTTATGAAACGATTTGATATAAATAAAGAAGCACAACATACTCATGAAACTCATCATTATATCCATAAATGAATATCATACGTTTTGATAAAAAATAATAAAGATAAAAAACTCCTGAGATATTTGATCATATTTTCTTTCCTGCATGTTTCCTGGAAAGTGAAATGAAAATGATACTTGAATATAATGATGTTGTTCCAACAGTCCCCATGAATGAGTGCGGAATATTCATCCATTACCTATATTCACTTATCTGAACAGTAATATCCGATCCTTCTTCCTCATAAAATTTGAATTTGTCCATAATATTTTCATCGTTCTCTTCATCGAAGGTCGATAACATCGACTAACAAAAATTATTCAAGGCTTGTTGAATAGATGGTACCTCTAACAATTTTCTGAAATCAGTAACTTACCTGTCGGTGATTATATAGAAATTTCCTGGTTCCAATTTGGTTTTGATACCGGCCCAATTGTTTCGTAGAAACAAGATTTGTTCTGGATTAGGGCAAACAGTCAATGAAACACTTGTTTCATCAGTCAAAGCTTGCTTGATAGCCACTCCTTTCGTTATTTCGTTGGTTAGAGCATTGTCGATCTAAATGAACATCTAGTAGACGGTATAATATCCAGCCTACTATATAGGTTTCCATTCAGAACGACAATGGTTAGAGAAATAAAGAAAATATCTCCCCAAATAACTTGTCAATTTCAACTTGAAATTGGTCTAGGTTATCATCAATAAATCGTTCCAGGGGTGCATCACGAACTGCTTTAAATGATTTAACTGATTTAAATGGGCATCGAATATTTATGGATATATAACCCAAAAAACTACCTATGCCTGTTTCAGTGCGAGCATTTCCGCGGGTTAGGAAGAAAAAAACAGTTGAATACTGTTAATAGGTGTATACACTGCAAGTAGATATAATGCAATGTTATGCGTGGTATTAGCCAGGAAAGTAGTAGTTTTCCGCTCATTATCATGACGTTGAGTTTTCCTCATTCCGTTTTTACTTTTAGTCCCTGCGATACGTATGGTATTTCGTTTGCAATAAATTGTCCCTGATCTGTTCCGAAGGATGCACAACATAAAACCTAGTCAGTACCAACTGGGAGATAAATGTAGCCCCTAAGTTCAAATAAACATGAAAGTGTAAAACTACAATAAAGTTACACAATCCACTCGCTTATAACAGTGACATTTTCGGCCATTTGAGGGTATTACGATACCATTCATAACACTCTTATATGCGAGGAAAAATCTGAAGCTCAGAGTTATTTACGACACAGAAAATCTCTGCAGTTTATGATTCTTCCTCTGGAGCACACAAACTGTGAACTGCGGGGCAACATTACCGGCTCGCGATAAGATAAACGGAATACTGTTAATTTAAATTTCCATTTAGATAATGGCTTGACGTAGGGCGAAAACCAGTATGTGTGCAATTTTTGATCATTTAGTCGGAGGTCCTCGCAATAGCATGTTGAATTTGTGACTTTCTGCCTGCTATTTCACTCAATAGATTACAGCATAGGTCATATTATATCATGAATTCCTTATATTTGATCTATCATTTATTTAACTATGTATGATTTTCGATAAGAAACCTATATTTGTGTCAGGGTTGCATAACAGATTCGATTATTTAACCTATATCCTTGACACTTACCTACTTTCCTACTTATATAAATGAAAATAAATACATTCAGTTCTTATTATCAGACCCAACTAAATCACTAACCAAAACATAAACTTCTAACTCGTCTCTCGTTATCTGAGTCCAAAACAGCTCTGAACTTTTGTTTTTTTATGGTGTACCAAAAATCCATCAGAATACTCGTTTGATAAGATTAACAGAAATTGCGTCGAGCAAAATATTTTCAGTAAACCATTATGTATTATTCTACAGAAAGCATACATTCCCACTCGATTTGTGGGGACAGGCATCATTAGATCAGGGCTACGAATTGAATAAGGTTTTAATCAGAAATCATCATTGCAACAAAATCATTGTATAGGTATTATAACTTTCAAATATGCTGCCGTGCCCTTTTCTTCGTTGATATGAGTTTTCGTGGAATTTCTGTTTTCTTATGTTCCACTGGCTTTTCACATTTTTCTTCTAAAGTAGCTGGCAGTATCTTGGAATTCTTCACTGCACTAGTAGAATTCTTCAGAGCACCTGATTTCGCTTTGCAAGATTTCGAATGAATATTTTCCTCCGGAGGTTTCGATCTGACAATGATTGGTGCACCAATACTTGGTCTAGCAATGGATTGTTTCTTCGCGGTTGAACTCTGAGTATTTGATATGCAAGGAATATTTTTTCTATCCACTGAATTGTTATCCACTGACTTCGAATGGAGCTGCGGTTTCTTCACAACACTTTTTTTTTCGTCCAGTCCTACGATAAAAGTATCGGCTGATGATAATGGTGCCTCTGGAATACATTCTTTATCATCAGCTGGTAATCGTGACGTGACTTTCTTTTGTTTACTTGCTCGATTTCCCGAATCACCACCTTTTTTCGTAGATTCGGGATAATCAACTTCTTTGATTTTTGAACAGGGTTTAACTGCACCGTTGATGAATTTCTTTACCACACTCTCGACTGCATCATATCGATTAGTTTTCTTTGTTGTGATCGCTGAATTCTGCTGAATAACATTAGCAGTATATATCGTGTACTCCTCCGGTTTTGTTGGAACAACAGGTTCTTCTGCTCTTGGTGCATCTGGAAGTCTGGGTTGAACCGGAGTCTGAGGTTTTCTCATTCTCGACTGATTCAATGGAACCTTATTCCTGATACAATGCAATTGTTCTTTGAGTTCGTCAATATTTTTGGGAATCGTCTCCGATTGCCTTTTCTGCAACTTCTCTTTTGGTTTTTGTTGTTTCAACAAACATTGTTTCAGATGTCTCGTTTCGGAAGATGCTATCTTGATCGGTTCTTGAACAGTCGTGGATTCTTCAGTTTTTGGAAATGTGATACTAGAATCTTTTTTGTTGGCACAAATTTGAACTTCCTCGGAAATTGCTGCTTCCATAGCCAATTGTTCGCCGTAAACGAAGGCTGTTGTATCCTTTCTGCATTTTTTACAGGTTTTCTGGTTATTTTCTAATCTTTTTCTGGTAGATTTTGATATAACTTTAGTTTCTATTGATGGACAATGTATCACCTCTTTGAAATCGATGTGATCATCATAGTTGATGCAACTTTGAAAATTAGATGAATCGCTGTGAACTCCAAACTTCTCACTGACAGTTTCCTCAATTTTTTCATGTTTCATTCGTGTTATACGTTCTCTTTTACATTCATTTTCATTGTTCAATTCTTCTGATAGTCGATCTTTCAGAGATGTCATTGTTTTATCTGAATCACTCTGCCAAGTTGCACAACTCGCATATGTACTGATACCTCCATCATGATCATGAAAAATCAGTGCAGATTTATAGGAATCCTTGCTTTTTGAATTGATGCTTTGTGTTTCAGGTTGAGAATGTTGATTTTCTATCATGGACGTTAGAACATTCTCATGATTCTCAATATAAGCATTGATGAAGGAGTTCTCAAAGGAGTACATACTTTCTATCGCTTTCCTTATATCGAAACCATCTCCAATATTTTCAGTTTCCTTCTCCGAAGTCAATTGTTCTGCATTGTTTGGTTGAGCATACGTCAAAACTGCAGTAAGCCTTTCTGGTGAAAATTCACAATAATTCCTGACCTCTTCATCAGATATAATACCGTTATTTGGCAGCAACTCTTCGTGATTACTTCCTGCTAGCAAGTCCAAAAACCAAGGAAATTCTTCAATGAGAAATGTTTCTTGTTGAATTATGGGCAATTCAATGAGAAGTGGCGTCTGAGAGATTATAGGATATTTGGAATACTTGTTGTCCAAGGTCTGCGCCAGATTGGTTGAGGCACTGAGGAAGTTGTATACTGAGGTGATCATGTTCCACCATGCATCCATATCAGTGCACTGGTTCGTATCTTGAATCGGGAATAAAGATTGGTTGGACATCACTTGAATTTTGTGTTGAACTTGATGGTCGAAATGTGAATGGATGTGAATGATGACAGGAGATGACGTGATACGTGGTTTATTGACATTCATCGTGATACTGTGCGTGCAGAAGAAAGGCCATTATGAAAGCCCGTGTGACATTATGGAATTTCTTGTGCAAGATTTTCTCCAAAATCCTGTGCAATTTCTTCTATAGTATGATCTGAACTTGTTCAGGTTTACACTGATGCAATATCAATGTGTATACGCATGCGCTTTGTGCTGGTTTGGGTTTTTTTGTAGAATGGAAGAAATATTGGCGGGAGGTTTGTATGTTGTGTATTCAAAATAGTTGATGAATTATAAAGATATAGAGTAGACACACTAATGACTAAACATTTCAACAAAAGATTGCTGTTATAGCAGCAGGTGCTTATGTGATTCTTATTACCCGAATTTTGAAAAGAAAAAGCCACAGAAGAACATTATGGACCCGTCAGTGGCTGAAAAGGAGGGACACAGGCAAGGGAGATTTGGGTATGCTGAATGATGAACTGGGATTAGAAAATGAGGAGTATGTGGCTCAACGAGGTATATTTTTCAGTGCAGCAATTCTAGCGTGTTTGTTTCTGTATTCTTTGTTTTTGAATGCATATAAGCAAGTACATTTATAATATTCTATTAAAACGTACACTTGATATTTTGTCCAAGACATAGTTGTAATTAATGAGTTTCGCTAATTTAAAACTTATATATATAGAATTTTATATTTGAGGTTATGTTCAACACGACGGAACATTTTTTTCTGCATCGCAACTGCATTTTGTATACAACATTTATGTTTGACATTCGACAATAAATTATTGTGCAGATTCTTGCAACATAATTTGTACAAGCAATTCTATAATGTCATACGACTATGATTTTATCGGAATATTCCTTATGCGGGGCAGTCTAAGATGTTTTTGTCTTTGAAAAATGTATCAAGAGGTCAGAGGTTGATACTGAGTATAAGAAATTGTAAATCCCATATTGAGGGATAAACTTAGGACAATGAGTTTTACTATATCCGAACAACTACTTCTGAAGTTGTTCAAATGAGTGTTCTGCTGCTATCTAGTAGTTGATTTGTCCCTCCATGTATTATTAGAAGGTACCTAGTCCAATCTAGCTGAACAAAACACTCTCTTCTCGTTCATATTTTCACTGGATTCTTAGATCAAGTGATTTCGTATGGAAGTATCATCATTATGCATCATTCAGCAGATTCAAACCGTAGGAATAAGATACCTAAGCAAAACTGAGGATAGGAAGATCATCGATGCTGTGATTTTCTCCAACCAATCGCCGAATACGAAAAATAGGAAATAAGTTGTTTTGGTTTGCGTTTGCAATAAAATGCGACCTAACCTGTGATAAATCGTGTGAAACTGGGATAGAACGGTATAAATCTCTTGGTTCCAAAGTTTCGCTCGGAATGCCTTTGTATAATGTGATGCATGGCATATTGCCAGCCGAGCAAGGCGAATAAATCTCATTTCTTTGCTTTAATGATTTAGTGAACACTTCGGGCCGATTTTTGGCAGCCGATAACAAATCTATCAGTGATAATGTTCCCAGAAAGCAAGATTTTATTGAGGGTAAATCATTACTCATCTATAGTGTCTTTCACGCAGTGTTTCTTTAAGCTGAGATATTTTTTCCATTAATTATTATAATCGATGTTTTTTTCGTAGGTGATTATAACCAATTCTTCCATCAATCAATCCAGGGAGTTGAATAACGGTGAAATTATTCTGCCGTTGTTTTGAAAAAAAAATGTCTCAATTTACCCAAGCCATGTTAAAAGACGTTCAGCATCTCTCTGATAATGAAATGTTCTGATTATATGAAGGCGTTGGCTTCACTGAATATCTCTTCTGGATTTTCTAGATTTTCCAGTTTTCTTTCATCTGTTCGTTGCTTTCCATTAATTGAATTGAAGTTCTTTCTTTGCGTTCGCATTGCAGTTCAGCTAACAAAATAAATCGAAAACTTTGAAATTGTCTAGTAAAACGAGAGAAGTACGTTGATTTTTGCCAATGTGAGAGATGATACCATCAACCACAGCATGAATTTTTTCCACCAATATATTTATCGGTAAACTATTTGGTATTGGAAAGTAGATCATTATTCGAATGCGAGTTGACACTTTCCATACATTTTGAAACATAAAATATTGATTGGACGAAGCTGTGTAGAGTTAGGAGGGGTTTGAAATTTCAGCAGCGTCACGCTGAGAAATAATCTACACTTTATTATGAAGAAAAGTTTCGGACTTCCATTGTCTAAAGGTATGAAGATTTGAATCCTGAGAAAAGAAAAGATGAGTTATGCTGAAAAAAACGAAATAAGTGATGAATAAAAATTAACTATTTTATCGAATCAAGAAGATTCGAGTATCAATAAATCAGGTTAGTATTAGTGTTAGTATATATGAAGTCGAAAAATGTAGATTTAAATGGGAGTTTAACTAGTCGATGAGCCTGAAAAAAGAAAAGTTGAATAGCCTGAAAAAAGAAAAGTTGAATTAAAAATTAAAATAAAATGAATGAATAAAGAATTAAAATTATGAGAAAGATTCAAATCGAGTTTGTCACGACGTTTCGATTGTGTGTATCTACAATCGTCTTCAGGTGAGAACTTTATTAGTTATCACATTTTTTATATATTTAACATATTCCATATTTTATATTTCTTACTTTTTATTTCATATTCCTAATTTTTATATAATGAGAGAATATGAATCTATATTAGTTTTATAAGAGCCACTGTAGAATAAGTACACTATAACAAGCAGTTTACTGCTTCGTGCTTGTACTATCCTTTTGTGTGAATAAATTATTATTATCATTATTATTATTAATCTCGACATGTTCTCTGAAGCTCACTGTACCTGACATCATGGTCTCATAAAAATGTAATGTACAACTATCACATCCAGAACATATATCTAATAATAACTATATAGGTAACATGGATACCAGAGCTGAAGCCGAAAAATAAAACAAATGACAGTCTGCGGGACCAATCGCGAATATGCGCATGCGCAAGTTTGAATTAAGAATCGACATTCGTTTTCATCATGGAGAAGAGTAGCTTTCTAGTGAGCGACAAACGTATGATAATTATTAAAAATCAATCAAATGTGTCACGTAACCTTCAATTCGATGTTTTTATTTCATCATGGCATATATTTTTCAAATATTCATTCATTGATGGATTGTTGGACGATATTGAATAATAGTTGATGATAAATGCAGAAATGGATGTGATCTACAAAGCGATACTTGCGATTCGCTGAGAAACCTGTCACGATAAAGTCATCGGAACAAGATTCGTGGGCTAATTTTTGATAAATCACTGTTATCACACACTAATCACTTCTGTAAACAATCAGTAAGTACATTAACAACTATATTAACGCTCTTTTACATAATTTGAGTCAACAAACATATCTAACCTATGAAATTCTGAAAACGTCAGTAGACTTCAACTCGTCAAAACCCCCGCATGCGCGCAGTTCATCATTAGCAAGCCAGACAGTCTTTTGTTTTTCCAAAACTGGCTTCATTTTCGCGTGAAGAGAAGAATAGGTGTTATCCATATAGTTGTTATTATATATATGATCCAGAACATACATTCACGACGAAGCAACGTCGTGTGTCACTTTAGAGAGAAATTCAGACAACCAGGCCGACAAACCTATTCCTTACTTCCACGTTATTAGAGCAGGAGTTGATGGGATGTCACGACTTGCCAGGGCTCCAACTTAACGACTTACATTTCCGTTTCTCTTCGCGTGAAGTCTCGTGGAATCACGCACATTCCAGCTTATTTTAAAGGATATCTTCAGCTGTACGCTTCGGGATATCGGCTCTAAACGCATTCGATTAGGGAATGTCAATGCGAATTCGACGATTCTGGGGTTGATGTGGGTCTAATGACTGCGATAATGTTGGAGAAAAGTGTTACATACACAGGGTGTCCCACTTCAAGCTCCCCCTTTCAACCATTAGTCACTCGATTCCGACCAAATTTGGATAGTAACGAATAACCATCAATATTTTCCGTTTTTTAGTGACGAATATTCAACAGTGCTGAGCGTTTTTTATTGGAATGAAATGAGGTAGATTTTCCGCAAAGTCATATACTTAAGAAGGCATAGCAGTCTCACTTACCACCGAGAAGTTTTTAATACAAATTTTTTCTCGAAAACGGAGAGAGATACGAAAAAATATCAAGTGACAAAAAAGTTGTATTTTTAACTGAGCTTTCTAAAAAATATATACAATTTTTCAAAAAAGTCGGCAGCGTACATTTTTTGTCATTTTTATTCGTGACACTGTCCCCCGGGGCGCCACTGGAAGTCATAATTAACATTTAATAAGTGCTAACTGAGCGTCTTATTAAAGCTTACATCACTAGCAAATTTCAAGAAAATCGGTTTACGTGTCTTTGAAATATTAATAAAAAAAAGTTTTTTGAAAAAAACTTTGACACCCTGTATTTTGAAAACCATGCACTTCCGGACATCAGTCTCTTATCTCAAACTGCTTGTCTATGGTTCCTCAATATGCCCCAGAAGTTTTTTCCAATTGAGAGGGGACACCCTGTATATATAGAAGAAAGGTAGTCTTTGCTGACTAGTTAGAGGTCAAACTAAGAAATATTGGGGAAAGCAGCAAGTAAACGAGGACACTTTTAAGTTCCAAGCTTTCGGAAAACTTAAATTTCCATCTTCAGGGAAGCTTCAGAAATATACAACTGTTAGTACAACACTCAACTTGGTGTGACTCCAATCTTGTTTTCTAAAACATCTGAAATTTCTTGATTAAGTTTAACTTTCTGTTTTCTATTATCTAAGTAGTGTGACAGCCATTGTAAGGCATAATCAACAATTCCAATGGCTTCCAGCTTCTTAAATAGTCTACAGATATCGCTGGTTCGAATGCCAGTTGCTGATCTAAAAATACTGCCACCGTAATCTTATTTTTTTCTAAAGACATGTTCCAGTCATTTAACACTAATTGTAATGCAGTTTCGCAGTTATGCTTACTTCGATAACCTGACTGTATTGAAACGATGGTATTATTGCTTTCCAAATATGCTATTAGTTGAATTCATATAGTTTTCTCTAAAATTTTGCCAATTGCACAAAAAAATATGCAAATTTCACGATTCTACCTCAAAAGTTGCCGAAGATATGGGGAGTGAAAAGAGTTAAAATTTTTCAGGACTGATATTTTTTCAGAAAAAATCTGTATGCAGTAAGTTTCGTCTCATAATAATATGATTTAATGAATATGCGTGTATCTTGATGAAGTGTGTCAAATAAGTATGTTGACAAACTGAATGATTCTTCGGTTAATAGATACAGAGGGTGATGAAAACACATTTTTTGAAACATCGTGGGATTATTCAGTAGTGAATGAACATTTTCGTAAAACCGATTGTAGAATATGGACTTACTTCATCACTGGGTTCAGAGGCTTGAGATTTTCGGTAGAAATTCGAACTGATGCATAATTCAATCTATTCTCGAAATATCATATCTGATGAAAAGTCCTGTTCTCCACTTTCATTCATTTCGAATGGCTTTCAAAAGTCTATCATTGGAAACTTTGGGATAAATTGAGTTGTGACTTCGAATTTCTACAAAGGACCTTGATTATAATCTACTTGTGTTGACAATGTTGTTGATCTCTCAAAATGTGTCTGAAATCTCATTGAGTCGATTTCCAAATTTAACTTTGTCATAACTTTGTTGCTGATTTCCATTTAGTATTAGGAATAACCCTAATTGAAACATGTTTGGAAAAAGTTTATTCCATGAGACTGCTTCTACATAATATGTATAATATTATTAATACATCACTTCAAAATTCAGATATGACAGAAAAGTTTATTTGTATTATCTCATTTCGTATCATCAGACATCAGACACAGCTAGAATTAAAACTCTAAAATACGGAGCGAACAAAAACCAATGGGGTACATATACCACTCTGAAATAATCGACCTATCAATTCACATCAGACCAGAATTTCGAATATGCAATAAACAGTACACAAATTGATTGACATTCTGGACAGTTATTGAAAATATGTTGCATACAATACGTGAGAGTATTTTTGTATCGTTTATGTTTTGTTTCCGTATTTGTAACATTTGTCATTGTGACATTACTGACATTTGTATCTTTGCCACCCAAACGATAACTGAAACGAGAAAAACGATAAGATTTCACGTGGAATTCACCAGAAGAAGTCTCGAAATACTGCTGAAAGTATTACACCTTTCAAATCAGAACCGAATGTAAACAGAACAGAGATTAAATTTGTCTGTGGGTTATTTCTCAGAGAGTTCAGTGGTTATCCCACAGAAATATAAGTTATTCTACTTCGAGTGGTTTCACGAGTCACCGCTAGGTAGCGTATCGCTCAGCACCTATCGCGAATAGACTTAACCAAGACACTGTCAAATCAAATTCAAGATGGATACCTTGGGGCATAGAAATCGTTTGAGTGCATTAGAACTCTGGCTATTTGAACCTTGTGATTTTGATTTGAAATGAGTTTTAATTCCAGAACGAATTTAAAAATTTATTTGTGAAGGTTCTGTGTTTAGACTATATTGTAATATGTGAATTTTCTCAGAAAATTGAAATGTGAAATCTTTCAATATACCCAGTGTACTACATTTTGCACGCAAAACAGAATTGAATGAACTCTCGAAAATCCGAAGAGAAAGATGGTTGAAAGCAATCAGAAGGGAAGATCTCACAGAAGTTAAACTAAAGTATGCCAAAGTATGCGCTAAACATTTTTTGAAGTTATATAACTTTTCATGAAGGTATTTGTTGCGAAATGTGGTTTCAAATTTTAGGAAAACCAGCTGCTTTAACTGATCCATCAGAGTGAAAGGATCGATGCCTTGAATGGCTCTGATTTTTTCCTTATACCGTAATGCAATGTCTTTATCTTCAGTCTCGAACGATAACAGATAATCACTTTTATTATCACCAGCCATCGTATTCACTTTTGAAACCTTCAAAAAGGAAATTGAAACTATAAACACAAAAACAGATGTAATATATAGACTAAACACTCCGTGTATGCCCCAAGGCATCCATTTTTGATCACGTATTCTGGATAGGCTTATAGAAATTTTGACAGTCCTATCGATGCATCATCATCATCATACCCTTACGGAGAGTATCACAGTCCAAACTAACTCATATAATTAACCGCATCAGTCACCTGCTTCTCTTGGGGACAATGGGATGCTGCATCATCGGTCGATGAGTGACCTGTCATCCCAGGTTACAGTCAGTTTTCCATCAAAACATGAAATAACACGAACATCATTAATCTAGATCTTCGATGGAGAGGCCAAAAGGCAAACGGATTAACACTTCCGAAACATTGTTCACTGGAGTTCAACTTTCCTCAGAGTTCCAGAACTTCCAATGACTCGCCGAATTTGTTGAATAATGAATAGCATTCAAGAAAGTTGTATCGAGAATTCTTCGTGATTTCACGCCTCGAAGACGAAATTTCTGACTGTGTTGAATGCCATCAGTGTTCATAGTTATTTCTAACGAAGGAAGTTTTCCGCCGCCATATAACTGGGCATTTTATACATATTTCCAATATACAATATTATATTCAGCAACGGAGAGCAGTAATATATTACAATGTCGAAAAAACATAGCCGAATGATTTTAATCCAAATGTTGGTAACGTTTTTGTAATAAACGTTGATGCAAGCAAAATATTTCGCAAGGAAAAACGTTTTGTTCAATCAAATTATCAAATAAAAAAGAATGTTGGTTGGATAGAAACGTTGTTTATGAACTTTTTATTATTATCTTAAATCAACGATAATAAAATATGTAAAAATCACCACTTTCGATACGTTGATAATCAATAAGGTATTTCAACGTCTTTTTCTGAATATAGTGAAACAAGTTATCCGAAAATGTTTTTACAACCTTCGTAAGTGTTTTAATCGTATTTTTCTTCAACGTTGATTTCATATGAAAAATTCACGTACTTCATTTGATATTTTGTAATGAATTCACAAATCAATACATCTGGAGTTATTCATATTATTATCTCCCCATCAGCTTTACTCGGATTATTCTGTTTGCAAGAAATAAACACATTATAGATTCTCAGGGAGGGCTCAATATCATCAATATCAATGAATCATTCAAACTCAACTAACAAACATACTTTGTCGTTTATTTCAAACGTTGAAAATTTCAACTAAACTTCAACTTTGAACTCTCCAACCAAAAACTCACATTCAACCAGTACTAGACGAGAATAAAACGTTGAAATAGCGAAGATGTGCCCAATTTCTTAGTGATCATCTGATGTTCAAAACTCTATTTCAATTCGAATTATACTCAAGATCAAATCTAATCCCTCAAATTAATTTTACCCTCGGAAAAACAGAACCTCTAAGACTTTGCACTCCCGTGATCTCGTAAAGAGTCCCGGTAGAGTTTTGTCTGCAAATTACATGACCTGCCTCATCTATTCTTATAACGGAGGCAAGACTTAATCCATGAAATTGTGTTATCATCTACAAGGTTATAAATTAAAACATTGATATTCTTGTACGAAGAGGAATTAGAAATGAGTGAAAAAACAATGGAAAATGTTTTTCATCTAATATTTGTTCAGTTTGAATGTTGATTGAAAATTAATCTTGGGCGTGTCTTCACTGATGGAAACTGGTGGAAAATTTGGAATTAAAAAAAATTCAAGAACAAACTTGAGCGCATAATTTTTGGTTGAGTGAATCTGGCAACTTCCGTGTACCCCTTGCAGCCATTAAATATCAAAATCTCGTCTCATATTTCATTAGAGAATGCTATTGGCTGGAAATTCTGAACCCTCGACCTCGCAAGCTTCAACGTAATGCATGCAAAGTGCTGCCTTTTTCCTTTTAATTTAATCCGAATTGTTCCACAGCTCTTGTGGGAAATGGAAAACGCAAACTGGAATTCGTTACCTTATTCGTAACCAATATTTTATCACAAGAAGGTAACATTTCCGAGTGGAGTAATGGATATTAGGAGAAACCTCAGTGCAGGAAGATTTTTATAATGAATTCATTCTGATGTTTCAGATTCGATTCAATGATATAAAGCTAATAGGACATCTAGAACGATAAGCCAATCAACACTATGAAAAAAATCTAGAAATCTTTAGAAATAAACGTGACAATGCTACTTATGATTACTGAATCCATTATCGAGGAATACGACTACCTAACTTTTATGAGAATTTCCATGAAATTCAACTTGGTGGACCTTTCAACGTTCCTTGATATTAAAAAAAAAATGAAAAAAAAAATGAAAAAAAATATATATATATTCCTAAATATGAAAAATCAGGAGTATATAGACTGAATTGTGGATTGTTATTCATCGCAATATAGAGGATAAACCTTCTTTAATCCCTACAGGTACAATAGTATATTATGATACAAGTTTTATAAGACGCTATTTTTTCGCACGCGTTGTTTGGAGTACGACGATCGAAGCGAGGAGTGCTCCAAGTGAACAAGTGCGACAACGTGTCTTATAAAACGTGTGTCGTATGCAATTTTTTCTATTTTGATTTGATTTGAAGAAAAATTTGATACAATATCGATAAATAACAGAAAAATCTTCGATTGTTAACAATGATGACATTAAAATAATTAAATTCTGACGCACGAACGTAAAGCCCAGTTTACAGTTGAGCGATTTTGATTAATGAAATACCAGCGGTGAAAAATTCGATGTTGTTATTGTTTTTATTGGTCAATTTAAATCAAATTACACTCTGAATTGAAATTTACAAATTAAAACATTGAGTTTTTCACTGCTCGTATCACCAAATCCAAATCGCTCAGAAGTAAACTGGGTTTAACTCTTCTGACTTTCATTTGACAGTTTGATTGTACCAATCTCCGATTAATACAAAATGCGTATCGAAATAGAGGTTATTTCGACACGCATTTGCGTTGCACAATGACTTCGTTGTACAACCAAAATAGAAAAATATTAGGTAATTAGGTATAAATATGGTTGTTATGTAGTAGTTAGTTCAGTGTACTCATACCTGATGAAGCTACAGTGTTAGCGAAACATGTTGTGAAAGAAAAATATATATATAAATATATTCATCGTGAAAATCTTATCGTTTTTCGTTTGTTTACAATAACTATAGATTTTCATCAAGTAACGGCCAAGTCAATTGAAAGAAGAAAAAGTTCACAAATAGGTCTACAAGGGTCTGTTTTGGGGCTATTCTACAATAATTTATCGAATGTATTGATAGTTTACCATGGCATTATTGAAGATGTTTAGGCTCATAGTCTAGAGGGCCCTGGCTCAAATACCGCGGCGGTATTGAAAATATTCTTTTATTTCTATAGTATCGTTTAGCGGGATTAGATAGGTGACCAACCGAACATTCTTGGTACCTAGATTTCAATCCTCTCAACGATAACCAGCCGAGTAGTGCTTTGGATGATACTTGAAAAGCTAAGGATCCCGTCTTCCTTACTCATACAAGTCTCAATGAGACTTCGAGGGTTGCTTTGCAACTAAGTTGGCGGTTAAAAACACTTTTCAAACACTTTTCGATATCAAATAGTTATCATTATCTCACTTACAGTCAGCTTTTCACCAGGCAACTAGGATTAGGTTATTTTTTATAATCATGCCATTAAAATAAAGAGAGTAAGAAAGATATCTGAACTTTATCGAAGATATTATCTCGAGGTTTTTCTGAACATTAATTTATTTTCTATCAAGAATCCATGAAATAAAAGAAATAAGAGTTTTGCGAGCTCACAGAATCATTTTCAGCGACAATTTCATTTTCCCTGGTCAATTCTAGACCGAATCATACTTAAAGGCAGAATTTTCAATAAAGCTAAAACGCAACTGGCTCTGACGCCATATATTGCAGCAGTTTATGGACTCGAATTCAACAGAGCTTTCTCAGACATTATAGATAAAGAGAGGCGTTTTCCTTTATGTCAATTGGTTTTACTGTTCTCGTTCTCGTATTGTTCTCGCAGATGATTCGGGAAAATTATATGTATCATTTTACCTCAATATAGGAAGGCCTCAAAGGAAGGCACAATTTGAAATTAAACCATAAATCAAGAACATCATGGACAGTTTCTGCTGTAGTTTTGTGATTTTTTTATATAATTTTCGATACAGTTATTGAGTCTGAAATCATATAGCAATTTCTGTCTGGGTGGAAACAATCCAGATATTTCTGAATAATCGTGGCACCCTCCGAAATTTTTTTTTCTCACCTCTTTTCGCACTTTCCTAACCACGTTCTATTCATTGCCTTTTGACTGCTCCAATTCATTTCCTGTTTGCGTAGCGTTAATACTCGAAATGCATATTTACAATGGATTGAAAAGTCAGGCACAGAGTAACTCCAAGCTAAGTGGTTTGGCTTGTACGCTGTACAGCGGTTTTTTTTGATGTTTTTGATGGAAATGGGAAACAACAATAGCTTTCGTTACATTCTTTGTATATGACGAGCAAATTGGATTTAACACTGAAACAACATTCAGGGCAGGTCATAATTGATATTGAAAAACCATTTCATCCAAACGATCGTGAAAAGGTAGTCTCATTTATTTTGCACTAACTATTTTCTGTTGTATTTTATAGCATATCCAATATTTCATGGATGAGTGAAATTATAATGACTGACACTGACTTGGAAATAGCAATCAATGTTTAATCAACTAAGGCATCTACATGGTTTTCATATCTATATAACCAAATATAAAACAAATAATCCAAGACTTTCCTGGTGGCACCTACAGTATGGAACAGCAAAGTACGTGGAATATCTGATTTGAGATAATAATGATATTCACGATTATTAGGATGCTGCCAAGACGTCGAAAGAACTAATTTCGATTACTTTCTATATCGAAATTATTTGTCTACCAGTTTGCTATCGCAAATTTCGTCAAGCACACAAATATTCATTTCTTCACAACTATAATTCTTTCAAATTAAAATTGCAGCATCTCGCATTCGAAAATGGAGAGGATTTTCAGGATTTTGTATAAATATGCACTACAAATTGATATAGTGAATTCGCTTCATTTGACTGCACACTTGTATAAACAAATAATTGATCTACCCAAGAAATCTTCAAATACTGGGACAGTAAAATCACCTAAAGAGTGCATGGAAATATACTTACTTACTGTTACATTATTCAATTTGAATAGGCTGTGCATTTCAGTAAGTGTTTAGTAGACGTCATTGAAATATTTTTTTTTCAGAGTGAATTATTCTCTTTGGACATCTAGATTGATGGTGGAATACTTTATCCGTGTTGTATGTCTATAGAGTATAACAATTTGACGAATTTCTGAAAGAGGATATCTTTCATCAGTCATTGTTCGCAATGTCATGAAAATCAATCAGAAATCCTCATTCGATGTGTACCAAAAGCATGATAATTTCTTACATCATGTAGATACTTTCTCCAATCATAGTAGTGGATGTGAAATAACCGTCGGGTTAGCTCCATCAGACTGGTCTTCTTGGTTCAGGTTCTTCACGTTCTTTCCATATAATTACGAGACATTTAGACGCTGAAATTCAGATTTTATCCTGATTCCTTCAGCTAATTAGGACATGGTCAGGTCAGATATGGAAATAATTGGAGTATCTGTTGTCAAATCGATGAATGCCATGATATATCATTTATTTGTGAGGTTATTTGTCTCAATGGGTTTCAGCGAGAAGGAAAAATATGATGTACCTAACATCATCAGTATATTTGGAGAATGATAAAATACCAAAAACGCACAACGAGTATATAGCAACCAAGTGATTCCTTTTACAAATACTTTCAAAAATGTTGATACATGCATAAGAACGACTTAAAATTACGATGTTGACACAGTTTAATTTCGAGAAACATAAATCGAATTCTATAGCCAAATGCATCGAGAGAGCTCGAATTTTCCGCTGGAGAAATATAGAAAATCATGCAGAAGTAAAAAATCGTTGACAACAAATATTTTTTTGATTTTCCCTAATCTGCGAGAGAATCCAGATGAAATCTAAATTTCAACTTCAAATAGAGATAACATGATATATGTATCCATATTTGGAATCAGGAAAATATACTCGATCCTATATTGACAAAATATATTTGGTGCCCATAACTTTTCTTCTTTATCTTCAGCTGTTCTTCAGATAACATATATAAGGAAAATTACAAAAGATCATTTTTAAGATAAAAAATTTAACAATCGATGAAAAAGTTAAGGGGGTTCAAAATATACGTGAAGACCCTGTACATGATTGGCATCATCCTGTATATTCTGATATCCCTGCATTTGGCACTCCTGAACTCAGTCGACTCATTAGTATAATCACCACTTCTCTTTTTCTCTCGACTCCAATTCCGTCCCACACGACTGCAGCAGACGAGTTGGCTGGGAGAGAAGAAACAAAATAACTGGCCTTCTCCCAGTTGGGCAGGTCAATCCATATAAGCGTTCTCATTGACCCGGTCAGCCGGGAATAAGAAGCGATAAAAAGCAATATAAAGTGCTTTTCGCCAAAGTGTAACTGCCACGCCGTCCGAAGTGTCCACTGCTGCTGGTCCTCCCTCTCGCTACTCAATGGATTAGTTGGAGAATAAGGACACTAAAGGTCCGGTTCCGCCCCCATGGTGACAAGGCAAGACAGAAAATCTCGTGAAGTTGGTGAAATATATCTATTACCTCGTGAAAGTTGAATGAGTTTTTTGTTGCGAGCACTTCAATAACAGTTAATTGTTTTGTAAGGGATGGAAGGTTTGGTTGGTCAATAGTAGGATGTTAAAATAAATACTCCCCAATCAGTTCTATGTACGAAATGTCCTATAAGGCTGCCTCGATTTGCATCTTCTTGTGAAAATGGTGAGATATGGTTCATTCGGATGAGGGTTGGTCAATAGTAGGATGTTATAGTTATTTATGTATTAAGGGAATTATGAGGGCCTTAATTACCGATGGCAAAGTTTGCGTCCCGAGGGCCTCTGGCCCGAGGGACAGCAATTGCCAGAGGTTATTAAGGCTCTATAATTCCCGTGGTACATAGATAATTTTATTTTTGACCGATTTTCATAACAATATGTCCATATTTAGAACGCAATAAATGTTTAAATTCATAACATTTCTGGTATATTTGATTTAGGTAGCGTTGATTGTAGCATTGTTGGTTGTTGCTAGGTTGTCGCTATGTTACATGTTTATAAGCAAACTTTCTTTATCAATCAATGTTTTTCCGTTAAAAACGTGTTTATTTTTTACCACAAATCGACGATCTTTTTCTGATATAATGGAGGATATTATAAAAAAAGCGGAAAAAGCAAGACAATCAATACTTCCATCGAAAAGTGAAGCCCTATATCAAAAAGAATACAACTTATATCTGAAGTGGCTGACACAGAGAAATGTTATGTCAAAAGATGCCAACGAAACTGTCATTCTGGCATATTTTCAAGAACTGGTAAAGTATTTTCAGTATTTTCTGGTAAATTTGGTAATAATTGTATTTATTCGTTGCAGTCAGAAACGTTTAGCCCAAATTCGTTATGGACTAAATGGCGAGCTAAATGGTCAATGCTCAAATCGATGGTGACCATATATGAGAAAAGAGATATCACCAAGTTCAACGAACTAGAGGCTTTTTTGAAACGGAAAAGTAAGGGTTATAAGCCGAAAAAGTCTGCTGTCTTATCTCCTAAAGATGTCATCGAATTTCTAAAGGACGCCCCTAATGAAATTCATTTATTGCATAAGGTAATTTTTTCTCATAATTTTCTTTTTCGTTTGTTTATTTCGTTTTATTTGTTATAGGTTGTTCTAATTATGGGTTATTTTGGAGGATGCAGAACTCAGGAACTTCTAAATATGAGTATAGCAGATATAGAGGACCGGGATACTGTTATGGTAGTGAACGTAACGGAAAGTAAAACTGGTGTATCGAAGAAATTTACAGTTGTGGATGAAAAAGAGTTCTCTGCTTTGCCTTGAGACTTCATATGTCCTTGCGTCCTGAAGGTACAAAACGATTTTTTTTGAGCTTCCGACAAAATAAATGTACAACTCAGCCAATTGGAAAGAATATGTTTGGCAAAATTCCCAGCAAAATCGCAATGTATTTAGGATTGCCAAACCCACTAACCTATACGGGACATTGCCTTCGTTGCACTTCTGCTACTGCCCTAGCCAATGCAGGAGCAACTATGACAAACTTAAAAAGACACGGAAGTTGGAGAAGTTCCACGGTGGCAGAGGGGTATCTGGAGGACAGTATTGAATTGAGAAATAAAACGGCGCGTATGCTGTCTACTTTGCCATCAGAAGAGGCAGGCACCTCGACTGTAGTGAACAGCAACAGCACCACCCATAAAAAAGAAGAAATTGTTTCCAGCGGCGGAAGTAATTTTCAGGGAACATTTGAAAATTGTACATTTATTATTTGTAATGACGTGAATAAGGAAAATATGTCTTGGTTTTCATTACATATAAACGTTTATAAGCATTTCTTGTATCATTTTCACCTGTAAAAGGTAAGAGGGAGTTTTTGAACCTTAATATCCCAAGGGAGTTATGACCCTCATTATAGATATCGTAACTATGACGATATAAGCTTATAATGTCACTGTCAGAAATAAACAATATTATGCATGGGAATTAGTTCTATGTACGAACTGTCCTATAAGGCTGCCTCGATTTGCATCTTCTTGTGAAAATGGTGAGATATGGTTCATTCGGATGAGGGTTTCACTGACAGATCAAGTGATTTTGTAGTAGGGGTTGAATATCCCTAGAGGTGCATGCTGGGGCTCTGTCCATGCGAGATTCATTCTGAATAATCAAATTCGCATAAAAGATCATAAGTCTAGGTCTGTGAGGTCAGTTTTCAATGTGTGCTGTCTTGTGATTCGTCCCTATAGAATGTGATGGAATTATTCATTTCAAATTACGCACAAATCAGAAAATACTTCAGGATGAATGTGTTCGAGACAAAATGGTTGCTAGAGTTATTATCATCTTTGATTTCTATAGTTTTTTTTTTCTTTGCGTGTATACTATTATCACCTTCAATACATTTCAAAGGCCTCTCTGGAGTAAACAACTGTTTCCTTTCCGAAGTAATTGATCCCCATTTCCTCAACCACTCACTCCTTCATATGTCCGAAGTCCTAAAATAATTTAAGGAACTTCTTTCGCCAGGAATTTCCGTAGGATGTGATAGATAAAAATACGAACAACCCGGCGATTTAACCAACCATTTCTCAACTAGATTCGGGTCGTTGGAGTATGGATTCAATCGGCTGCTGACCAATGGTCATAAAGTTAGTTTTTCGGACGTTCCGAGAGCTGTTAAATTTGCCGCCAATGTTCCAGATTGTCGGGAACAGAATGCGGGATCATCCGTATATATAACGTCTGGATTAGCGGTGACTGAAAAATTACATTCGATAAAGGAAGTGACTGACCAAAAGTGTGCTTGAGGCTGAAAAGGATCGTAACTATAAAATATCAATGAGAATTGTTCACATTTGATTTCATTATACATATCACACGATAGGAAATTATCTGTCATTCTCAATGACACATTGACGAGTTATTTTGTTTTTTCTTGAGTAAGCAGAATATGTTCGTTGAATATAGGATTATTGGCATTGGACGGCCTTCATCAAGAAGTTTTGACTTCATGGCATCCTATCAGCGATTACAGATATTTCACCTTGAGGAACATAAATACGAAAACTGGATAGAAATACCTTCCACGACAAATGTACAATGGAGTATCCGAGCCGTCCTAGGGTAAGGACGTATCTACTTGAGAGTCTGGTGTGTTATAGATAAACGAGCAACTGCATTCTTGAAAACTGTGAAAGGAAAAAATGAACAGTGAAGAAGTGAATATTATGTTTGAAACACTACTCAAAAGGATGGATGAAAAAAACGACCAACTGAAAAAAGATATTATTAGTGAAATAAGTGAGGTTTTAAATCGCAATGTGTTGGAAAATTCCCAAAAAATAAGATCACTTGAAGAAGAAAATTCAGCACTTCAAAATAGAGTGAGTTACCTGGAAAATTCAATGAGATCTAAAAATGTAATTATATTCGGCATAGATGAAGAAGAACAAGAAAATTTGGAAGAAAAAATTTCGAGAGTATTGAAAGATACATTATCAATAAACATCAATAATGATGAAATAGATATAGCCTATAGAATCGGAAAAAAAATCGAAAATAAAAGTCGTCCCACCCTGATTAAATTAGTGCGCCAAAAAACGAAGCAACGCGTACTACAAAATGCATACAAACTAAAGAATACAGGTATTATCATCGACCACGACTTAACACCACAAGAAAGGATAGAAAAAAGAACTCTTCTTTTTCACAAAAAGGAGGCGATAAAACAAGGTCACAAAGCAGTTCTTCATAGGAATTATTTATCAATAGACAACAACAGATATACTGCGTCGGAACTACAACAAGTACACGAGCTAACCTACCCAAACAAAAATGAAACCGAACATGCACAAAAACTCCTATTAATGAGTTCGCAAGTGGAAAGAGGAACCGACTACAACAGTCTACCAGCAAACCTTGTAACACCAGGACAAATGGATAGCAATAAACCACCAAGATATCCGTCAACTTCGTCAAGTGCAAGCGCAAGTGCAATATCTCAGAATAAAAAAGTAATTGCTACCAATTCAAATTCAAATAGATACAACTTTCGTAATACCCAATCTCAATACAGTAAGTAACGACCAAAATATTATAATAATTCTCCAAAATATACAATGTATCCGAAATAAAATTACGGAAATAGAAGCATACATATCAGACAAACAAATCAAACCAACTTTTATATGTATAACCGAAACTTGGCTGAAAGATGAAGAAGTGAATTATTATAATATTAATGGTTATACTACCATTGCATACTCTTGCAGAGAGCAGTTTAAGAATGGGGGCACATCTATATTCGTAAAAAATGAAATTCTCAATAATTGCAAACATGTCATAAAACTGAATAATTTGATAAGTGAAAAAAATATTGAATTTAGTATTGTACATTACCAAGATATTTACATAATCTGTATTTATAGATCACCATTAGGAAATTTTGAAATATTTATGGAAAACCTGGAAAATTTGTTAACGACAATCAGCAAAGATTTAAAAACCAGAATTATATTATGTGGCGATTATAATATTGATTTCCTGCAGAATTCTTATGAAAACCTAACACTTACAAATCTACTAGGAAGTTATAATTTAAATCAGACAATTTTCGAACCAACACGCGTAACCGAAATATCAAATACTTGTATTGACAACTTTTTTATTGATGAAATCCAACACAACATAAAAGTAGAAGACAGCGGCCTTTCTGATCATTTCCTCCTAGAATTAATTGTAAATGCCAAGCGTCCCAACCAAAATGATCATTGTTCTAAACGTTTTTTCACAAAACGAAACATTGAAAATTTCAGGAACCTCATATCTCAAGAATTAAATAGTATAACATACACAAGTATAACTGAAAATGATATAGAAATCAAATTCACAACATTCTTGCATATCTTAAGTACAAAAATAGAAACATGCTTTCCGTTAAAAAAAGTTAAAACGTATAAAAAGAAATCATGGCTAACAAAAGGAATAAAAAAATCTTGTTGGCACAAGAGACAGCTAATAAAACACACAAGAAACTTCAAAAATGATATCCTAAACAGGCATAAAAAAACATATTGTCGAATCCTGAAACAAGTAATAAAAAAATCACGACAGGCTTCCCTAGACCACGAAATCGTAATCAGCGAAAATAAATCCAAAAAAGCATGGGAAATTATCAATCGCCAATTGAATAGAAACTGCAAACCACAGGAACAACTTCAAATCGAAAGAAACGGGAAAATTATAGAGGACCCAAATGAATTAGCCAATGCACTAAATAACCACTTTCTAAATATTGTACAATACGAAAAACTGACAAATGATGAGTTACATAACGTTAAAAGTCTCCTAAACGAACATACAATCCCAAACAGGAAATCAATTTTTTTTGAACCCACGGATGAAAACGAAATCCTTTCTCTTTCTAAGTCTTTATTGAACAAAAACTCCTCCGGATATGACAACATGTCATCAAAATTACTGAAAAACTGTATCGATATTCTATCTAAATATCTAGTAGTATTATTCAATCAGTCATTATCCACTGGTATATTTCCAGAATGTTTGAAAAGGGCACATGTCAAGCCTATATTCAAGAAAGGAAACAAGAAAGAAATGAGTAATTATCGTCCCATATCACTACTAGTTACCATTTCCAAAGTGTTAGAGAAAATAGTACATAAGAGACTATTGAAATTCCTAGAAAAATACAAAATACTCAATACAGCTCAGCATGGCTTCTTAACTAACAAATCAACAGCAACAGCAATTTTCGAAGCAACCCACTCAATTATAACCCAATTAGACAAAAAAAAAAAAAAGGTTGCGGGCTTGGCATGTGACTTTTCCAAAGCTTTCGATAGTGTGAATATTGAGTGCTTGACTATGAAGCTAGAACATTATGGTATAAGAGGGGTGCCATTACGATGGTTCGAAAGTTATCTATTCAATCGACAACAACGAACCATGGTCAACAGGGAGATGAATTTTCCTGTCTTCTCTGACTGGGGAACAATTAGAAGTGGAGTACCACAAGGGTCTATTTTGGGACCACTATTATTCTTACTCTATGTAAATGATTTACCTTCTGTTACTCCTGAGTCTAAATCGATATTATTTGCTGATGATGCATTATTTATCCTTTCGGAAAGGGATGATCCTACACTTTTCCAGAGCTTGAATGATAACATAAATAAAATAAAATATTGGAGTACATCGAACAAAATAAATCTGAATTTTGACAAAACCATCTGCATGAAATTCAAAGAAAAGTCAAATGAAACTCTCCCAACAGCACTCTACAATATCTCTTTTGTAAACGAAAACAAATCACTTGGGCTCATCCTCGACTCACAATTAAATTGGAAAACGCACATTCGCGTATTAAATAAAAAATTGAGTTCTGCTTGCTATTGCCTACGAGCAATGATACTAAGTGGTTTGAGTCATCAATCAATAAAAATATTGTACCACGCCGACTTTATATCCAAATTGTCGTACGGTTTGATGTTCTGGGGAACTTCCACAGAGTGGAAAACAACTTTTATCATTCAGAAACGCTCAATACGAATAATGATGGGATTGGATAGAAGAGAGTCTTGTAGAGCATACTTCAAGCAATTAAATATATTAACAATGCCGGGATTATACCTACTACAAATCTTATTATTTGTGCATAGAAATAAAAACTGGTATAAATTCAGTGAAGCACCCACTCGACAATATAGGCAATTAATAGTTTTACCACAACATAACACACAATTATTTGAAAAAAGTTGTTACTACATGGGAGCAAAATGCTACAATAAATTATCCAACTCTTACAAGAATCTAAGTATAAAAAAGTTCAAAAACTGTCTGAAAAAACAACTATTGAGTAAAGCCTACTATTCGATAAATGAATTCCTAGAAGATGAACACAGCTTACAACTATAATTAACAACTATGTTAGAATATAAAATAAATCACACCAACTTTTCCTTTTCCTTTCTACACATGTAAATGTATATGAAATAAATTACTATTACTATTACTATTACTATTACTATTACTATTACTAATACAAATAATAGGCAATGAAACTCAAACAAATAAAACAACTGGAAAACAAATCTTATGACTTTCTTAGAAGTTTGACAGCAAGATTTGCTCAAGTTAATATTTACTTTAGCGGTGTGAAGGAACTGAAACGGTGATAATACATGAAAGGAAAGTGGGAAGGCAAAATCTTGAACCAGTTCAATTATCAGAAGTCCACAAGTTTCACTCGGTGAATTATTATCCCAATGACAAAGAGGAATATTTTGAGAACGTAAATTTGGTATTCCAATAATATTAAATTGATATAGTATTACAGAGAATAAAGAGAAGCATTTTGGTTTATAATTGGATAAGATATATTCACTGTCTCGAGAGTATCATCTACTTCCTTGAACGATGTTTGAAACAATGTTTCTATCACTTAGAAGAAGAGAATAAAATGATTTACCCCTTAATTTCAGTAGCGACTAATTTTCACCATAAATATCAGATCAACTTGTTACTGCTAGTGAACACACCCACATTCCGTCAAAATCGATAGGAAAAATATGGAGTACCTAATGAATATTTCGAAACAGATATAATTCAAGTAATGTTCACAAAAACTATAAGTCCTCCTTCGTTATAGACATGATATTCGAGAACATCATGTATATTCAATCGTTTTCTAAACACCTTTTGCTCACTTAAAAAAGCTTCAAACATAGATTCAACATTTCCTTGTAGTCATTCAATTCCAATAACGAAATAAACAGAACTCAATTGAAACGAAAACGCAATGATATCTAATAAAAGAAAATCCGTTGCAAATGTAATAGGAAAATGTAATCCTCATTTATAGCGGAACCCACAGTTCCGACAACATAGGATGAAAGCTTTCCTTTATAGTTACGTTAATATATACCGACCCAAGTACCTCAAAAAATATAAAATATTCCTCTTAACATTTCAGACACGGTTTTCGCGCTGCATATAAACTAGTCGTGAATCATTCGAATAACATCGTGAATTCAGATTTCATACATTTTTAATTCCATACATCTTCACAATTTTATTACAATGGCATCCTTTGCTGCAGAAGTGAAGTTTGAAGTCGGTCACTATGGTTTCAACTATATTGTATATTATTTCTGCCTGTACGTTCACTGACATTTTCCAGAAAAATTTCCACGATTTACACAAAATAACAATCGATAGATTTAAAAAAAAAGATTTTCATATCCTAAAATAGACTCGAATTCATGTGACCAAATAATAATTACCTACTTGAGATATACTTCGAGATACACACAGCATCCGCTGTAATCAAAAGTTCCATCAGGTAGATATTCGAATAGCCCACACGTCAGTACACAAAATAAGATACTTGGCACTAGTGTGAAATGAAATATTCATCTCCACGCTCCCCACCTAATATAGTCAACTATGCTCTGATTTTTACTCATAATGACATATGTATCTACAAAAGAATTATTTACATTACATTATAGTGTCAATGTGATTTACCAAGTAGATAGGTACCGAATCGTATAATTTGTTCAGTTTTCTTTGCTGCAATGTCATCCGAAGATGAAATGATAGATTCTACTCCCCCAGAAGTATGCAATTTAGGTTTGATTAAAGGAAATAATAGTATTCTGTTAGTACTTAACAATCGTTCAAATATTATCATCAATAATTATGTTTCCAATATTTTATAAATACAGACCAAAATATACCCAAATATTTTTGTCAAATGTTCAATAAATTTCGTTCTCTTTGTGTGATACATCTTTCTTATATGCTTCTTCAGGCAATTGAATTGTTTTCCTGGAAACATGATTTGTAAGTAGTCATGCGAAATCAAAATACGATATACCTATGTTTTTCATGTAGGTCGTCGGAAAATTATAGTGTACAGCTCGTGCGGAAATTGGATATTTCATACTCGTTTGACAAGAGCCGTATGCGAGTGGTGCATTACATGCGTGGTCAAACGAGTATGAAATATCCTATTTTCCGCACTAGTTGCACAATAGACTATTGTCTCACTGTTACGATGAGATTAGCAGCTTTGTTTTGAAGAAGTTATTACATAACAAAAATAGTCTAATCTTTCCACTAGAATCCTCGCTCATTCAACCTGACAATTTCCGATGAATTGAACGATAACCAAACAGGTGTGGATAAACATTTTCCTGACTTCTACTTCCCTTTAAATCACTATGAGAGCGATGCGAAACAATAAGGTTCCACAGAGGAAATATACAATAAAGCGATGAACTCCCCACATGTGCTGCCATCATAAACGAATACGTGGAAAGGCATAACAAAAAATGGAACAATAAATGTATATTATCCACGTGGGATAGAATCACAAGTCGGCAGCTTTCACACAATAGTATTTATCAGAATTGAGCAGAACAGTCGGAAGCTGAGGTTGTATCCTGGCAGTTCATTCCGAAAACAGGGTGAGCAAATTGATTTGAAAAGCCTATTGTTACCATAGCAACTAGAATGATTTCCTTGGAAGGAGCATGGTACAATGCAAATTTTTTGACGTTTATAGGTTAAATGACATTCACATTCACCTAACTTTAAATACTAATAGCAATTTCCATTGGTGATACTGGTGCGCACTCAGTGTAAATAATATATTTCTACCAACTTTACCTCACCTGCTGATGCAGTTTTTATCTTGTTATGTAAAGGTCTGTTCGCTGTTTATGCATGAAATTTATATTGTACACTACATTTTCTTACAACCACTGGTCGTTGTAGATGAGTGTAGTGAAGTGGAGTGTAATTAGTTCAACATCTGTTCGGTGCTATTATTCTGCTTTATGCTAATCCTAGGATTTTGATTCGGAGGTTATGCTTATAATCATTTTGTATTTATTTGTTGCTTGTGAATCTCTTTTGAATGTATCAAAAATGCACAGTGATGATGAAATAATAAAGAATATCATTGCGAATTCGGACGATGAATTGTTGACAAGTTCATCTGACGAGGATCAATCAATGGCATTGATGTCAATTCTTTTGATGCTTTCGTAAATGGGGACATAAGATTCCCGGGTAACAAATATAACCATTACGTACTTTGTCGAAGAAGTTTTCGAAATATATCTTTATATACATCTAACCTCATATCATCCAATATCCTTTTGCACTACACTTATCACACCTCCTCAAAATCGATTGTAACAACTGGTTTTTTTCGTGCTACAACATTTTAACAACGAACATAGTGTACACGGGAAATCACCGAACGGTATCAGTGTTACACAATCTACTATTCTGTACAAGAGTGTAGTTAATAGAGACACAGCGAACAGACCTTATGTCTAATAAACATTGCAATTTAGGTACTTACCATTATTGCTCAAAATACTTCAGGAGATGGATTTGGTGGCTAGTGGATCGGAAAATGGTAACGGATGACTATAAAAACTCTGAGATAAAAACCTTGGATCATTATTGCTTACGCTAGATACGGCATCCAGGTTATTTGTTTGGTTGTTCCGGGGGGGTGTAACGTACTGTGCCATTGATTGGTTGTTTTGAAATTTTGACCATACATATGTGTTGTAGCATATATGATCTAAGAACGGAACTCAAGGTTAATATAATAGAAATGAGACAAACAGTCAATATCGATAACTTTGTATTTTATTTTACTGTTTATACTCAGCCGTCCGGTCAGCTAACCACGCGTCTAGACCAGTGAGAAGGGCACGACCCTTTCCTATTTCTTCAACGCTGTGACTTCAATATTTCGTAGAAAATTCGTGTTGTCGAAAAAATTTCCAGTTATGATTAAAGCTCTAGTGGTATTATAAGTGAAAACATCATGAAACACTGAAAAAGTTGCAGGAAGAAAAAATATCCCCCAACATTTTTACGTAACAGTCAGAATGTACAGTTAATGTGTTCCCAGCTTCATTTTCGGGAAAATAAGGGCTTATTATCCCTAACGAAGAAACTGCTGGCCACACTGTTACTTTCTCTGGATGTATAGGCCTTTCGTGCAATTATTTTGTTTGTTCACCAAGCCACTGAGAATAAAGTGTGCCTCGTCGCTCAGCCAGAGTTAGGAAGAACTTTATCGTTTTCCTTAATGAGCTCTAACGTTTGTTCACAAATTTAATTAATTAATCGCGTATGGTAATTTGGAATGTTGAGAGATTGCACAAACCGAAATTCGGAGTGGTGATGAAGATTCATTTGCAATTTTTTGTGGTGCCATGAGGAGTTCAGTTTATTGAAAGAGTTAAGGGATCCCTGGGGGAGCAGAAGGAAGGACTAGCACTGAAAATTTAGGTCAGCGTCTTCGTCAGCACCAATAGCACTATTTATATCAGCAAATGAGTTGCCATTTGCAGAGGATCCGAAAATTTAAATCGAAAAAGTAGGTCACCTACCAACCCATATCGCTCTCAAGTGTTTTGTGACAGCGACGTACCAGTCTAAAGCTAGATTCTCAACCTCTACGGACCAATCAAATATTTTATCCAGTTTATTCATTCCATTATGATGATATTCTGGTTTTTCCTGGTATTTATTCGATACATTTATTGCAAGAGCAAATATTCATCAAAAAACCTGATGACAATGTAAATATAATCATGTTCACTCTCTGATTGAATTGCTTTATATGTTTCATTGAAGAACTTGGTTGAATCAGACCACCAAATAAATATTACCTGATGTATCAGAGTGTATATAAATTATTTTCAATCACTAAGCATAATTGAATACAATATGTATAGCGAGTGATTTTTGTCTAAATCTTTGATTATTGATTTTTTTTATAAATCAAAGCAGATTCAAATTCATATAAAAATGTGAAATAATGTTAGGTATATTCGAAACCTGACCTTTTATATCATTGGAGTTTATGAAATTCACATAGATTAACAAAACCCTACATATTTTGTATGATCATATACATCCTAGTAGATTTTCTGATTTCCCATGCATAATATTGTTTACTAAATCATGCGTTTGATAGAAAGAACCCAATGATAAATTACCAGTTCAACCTCCCCTCAGTTTGATTCATCCTATACATTCATCATTAGGAATAATTATGAAAATACCTAAACTATTGTTGTTCCAAGATACAAACACAAACTATGTATGCTGATCATATATCATGAAATAACTATTTCGGAACTGCAAGTACTGAGTTTCCGTACATGTTGAGTTAGTTAACTCCATATTCATGGAGGCCATGTATATGAGATAGTGCGCTGTAAACAATACATCTGGTGAACATTAATTACAGGTATACATTGTATGGGTTCAAGCTGTTTTCTTATCGTGGATGTTCAATTTTCTGTGATGGTTACTATTCATAATATGAATATTCCATAGCAAATCTTTTTCAGCACTTCTTATCGAAACACATTGAAAGTTGTTCTGAGTTCGTATAAGCTTTTTGGTTATTCATTGACGATAGATTCGGATACATTTCATTGTACTTTATATATGTCCTGCTGATAACTTTATTTCAATGTCTAAAGATAAGAAACGTATACCATAGTCAGAAGCCTGACCCGTAAGTTTTAAATATAACTCGTGATGAAAAATGGAAAAGCCATAAATTGGACAACAATTTTAGAAAGAGAAATTAGTCTATCCAATTAGAATATCAAACATGGTTCTGTGATTTGGGAGATTTAGTTCTGGAGTGTTTCTTTCTTCTGCCGCATGGTGTCGCCACTTCCAATTGTCTGTTGGAACGCGGCTCAGTGCGGTCAAATAAACGCGACGAAGGTGCATTGGGACAGGCAACGCTTCGAGTGGAGATCTTACGGTCTCTACTCGGATAACTACCCTGCACTGATGAGGCCAATAAGCCCGAAACCGGTCTGTAGGTTGTTAGGCGTGCCTGTCCCGATGTGAATTTGTCACGTCTTAGGAAGAAAGAAACATTTGCGATTTGCATTCACAGTGTGAATCGTTGCATGGATTACGAGCAGATATAATTCAATGTTCTGCGTGGTATTTACCAGGAAAGTAGTTGTTTTCTGCTCGTAGTCTACCAGACATTCATTTCAAACTATGTTTGATATTCTAATTGGATAGACTAATTTCTCTTTCTATAACTCGTGATATAATATGCCATGAATACGTAAATAGAAGCTTCCTGAAGTATCAATAAAGTATTGAGTTTTCCATTTGAAATAATCAAATTCCAGTCACTTCTTCGAACGAACGAAATAACTGTGATTTTGAACTACTATAGTTTGTTTACATTGTGGAAGAATATCATTATTTCATTTCCATTCAATATTTTCAAATCGTTTGCTTGGTTATAAAGTTTTTTTTGTTTCGTCTTTCTATATTATGTAGTTTATAGTGCTCTACTAAGCATTTTTGTGATTATATGGTTGTGTTTTCCGGACAAACTTCAGTTGAAAAGACCATCTTTCTGAAGATAGTATTTCAATAATCTTGATTATGGATTTACTTCAAATATGTAAGCAATAAAACAAAATGATTTAAATAACAACATGATACTCATTGTCCTGTGTGAGCACCTACCTGGATAGTTAAAATAATCTTATATTGACCTATTAAGAAAACTTCAAAAACTTGTTTGTGTGCCAACATCTGATATATTATTACATATTCTAAAAAAATTTGAAGTTTTTAAATAAACTATTTCACACTTTTTGATAAATACAATGAAAACGCCATGCAATTATTAATATTCATTGGTAAGTATAAAATGAATGGGAAAAGACATTGTTATAAACTAAATTTCAAGTGTCTTCACTAAGATATCTGTAATAAACTACTCAGTTACCTTGTCAATTACTAACAATGTAAAAAATAATAAAATCCACACATATCTCCTGTCCAGCTAGTCTTTTGTTTTCAACTTGGTTACAAATATAACTGGGGATTTTCCTGTATTTGGGGAGGTAGAAAAACTTATTTCGGGTTTTTTTCTCGCCCAAGAGAAACAGTAAGGTACGACAACAATAATGATTCATAGTTTTTCCAGAATTATTTGAACTCCAACCAACAATTTAACACTTCACAAAAAGAAAATTATATGGAAACCTTATGGCAACGGATGTAAACAAACGATTCTATGGCCCATGCGTTAGTTATATTCCTCAACGGTAGGGGGCGTACTGCTTATTTTATTTCGCCGTTTCGCCTATAGACTACTGCAAAATATGAATCGTTCACAGCAGTCGACGGTTTCGATGAAAATCACATAGAATAGTAATATTGCTAATGGCTCACATTTGGGACCATCTGAAAATCGTGAGTGGTTCATATATTGTAGGAGACAATGTGTTTCATTTGAAAACTCAAAGTTACTACTACTTTCCAATGGAAGTGGCAACAACGCATCGTTGATATATGTAATTGGGTAGAGAATATTTGAATATACTCTCCATCATCATGTAAGAGGTAACATATGGTATATTTTTGAAATCAGGTAGATACAAAAAACCGTTGACAAAGTGGTGGGTGATTTTTAAAAGAACACCCTGTACTCGCCCACTTCCCAATTATGCCCTGATTTTTTCGAATTCGCCTCATGGAACCACAAAGCGTTAACCAGAATCCTCCTCGATTGATGACTCTTGAATTCGCTAGTCTGTATAAAGTGAGATTGCATCTTTGCTGTAGCCGCAGCTCGTCCCTGCTCCCATTTTCCACCGATGCCAGGGTAATAAAACGATGTGGCTGTTACATATACAACCGAAATATGAGGATAAATGCGAAAAGAACGCAGCAATATCTGGGACACCGCACATGGCCATGCAGGAATCAGTGAACATCCGGTCTATGGTTTCCTGTGAACGTATCAGTTCTGATATGTCGCCGTGGTGGCGATGAGCGCAAAGCGCGATGATTATAATGGAAGTCCATCACGGTCGTGGGTTCGATTCCCAGGCCAGTCAGAAATAACAAAAAAGGCGAGGCGACTGGGTGTAGCGTGTTCTGTCCTTACATTTAGAAAAATATATATTATATTTCTGTGGCAAAATGAACTTAGTTTTCGATGCCAGGATGAGTGAAATGAATGAGTGAATGAATGAGGGTGAGTGAAAGGTGAGAGCGAATCTTTAAAAAAAACAGTTCCGATGAGAATCTATAACGTTTCCATATAGTCCAAGAGCCCAGGGCCGCCAGACATAAATTATTTTCTGACAGACAAAATGTGGGGCTTTGAGTAGTGTTCATATGTACCTACAATGAATTTGGTCAGTGGGCCGATTTGTAAATGCCAGGTGACAAAGGTGACAAAAAATAGGATCAACCTTAAGTCATTTTCTGATTGCTGATTTTTATACATATGCCATAAAATACTATTACGAAGTGATCATGAACACTGCCAGTATAGTTAAATACTTACCAATTTATATAAGAATAGATTTAATTCTACAATTATTCCGTCCAGTGCTCACTACTAGTGCGACAGTGATACGGCAAAACATAATAAGGTCCTCAAGGTGGTGTGGAAATTAGTTGCCAAAACGCATATAGAAGTATACTTTGCGGCCCTTCAACACCAATACTATTGATTTCAGAAGAAGAATTTGACACATAAATTATAGTAAATTCTTTTTAGTTCAATTTTGTATATAGATGTTTATATCGCAAAATGAGTCGCAAAGGAGATATTGTGAAAGCAATGCTATTATTAGGCGCCAAATTGTTGTGGAAATGAGTTCCTCTGCCAAAACGCATATTGAAGTATAATTTTTTTATGTTCTGGTTCTCACGAAAAGGGATATCCTGTAATGTTCAGAGAACATAGTGAGAAGCAAGGGAAAGAAGGTAGGAGTTGGTTTTCTTCTTGAATTTCTGGAGATCGTATGCCTCGGGGAACACCTCCCTAGGCAATGAGTTCCAAAGTCTCGATGTTCGTTGGATAAACGAGTCTTTGAAAAGGGACGTTCTGCAGGTCTCTAAAGTAACCACGAAGGGGTGTGAAGTGAGCGAGTTTATAAGCCAGGCATCACCGACGAGACGAATTGCCCTTTTTTGGACAGAATCCAATAGTTTCAGGATATGTTTAGATGCCGCACTCCAAATATGGGAACAATATTCCAGGACATAAGCAGCTGACTGAGAGTGAAATATCTCTTGGCTCGAAACAGAAAACCAAGTTTTTGGGATGCACTTTTGGCAATGGACCTCACGTGATTTTCCTAAGAAAGGTTATTGCTGATAGTAACACCAAGCATCGAAATGGATGACTTCAATGGTATGGTTACTCCTAACTGGGCACACTGAGATCGGCTTTTCTAGAGAAAATACATGCTTGTATTTTGTTTACATTGTATTCTACAAGGTTATTAGATCCCCACTCGAGAATTGTTGCTGTCGATATTAATTTTGTTAACATTTCTTCCTCGTTCATTTCTGGTTTGATGGGCCGATATAGGAGCCCTGGAAGAGAAAACGGTATGGTGGGTACTATCATCCGCGAAGGATATGGAGTTGCTTCCAACAAATCTTTGATATGAAGTAGAAATAGCGTTGGTGCTAAAATTGATCCTTGCGGAACACCAGCCTTTATGAGTATAGTATCAGATGAAACTTCATCGACCACTACATGGAGAGACCTGTTTGAGAGAAAACTAGCAAGCAGAGAACACAGCTGAGGGGGAGAACCATAAGATGGAAGCTTGGCGAGGAGTCCATGCATGGTGCCAAACTCGATCAAATGCCTTGGAAATATCCAATTCCACGGCTAAAGTTTCTCCATATTTTTCAATAGATAGCTGCTATAAATGTGAGATGTAAGCGAGCAGGTCACCAGTTGTTCTCTGATGACGGAAGCCATATTGCCTATCGTTGATAATTCCTGAATGTTCCAGATATTTCATGAGCTCGATGTTGATTGCTTTATCCATGACCTTTGAAATAGTTGATAGCAGTGCGATAGGTCTGTAGTTGCTGGGTGAGGGCTTTTTGCCTTTTTTGGCACTGGTTGTACTCTTGCAAAGAACAGGTGTTAGTTCGGGGGCACATTTCTTGAGAACAATCGGTGGGATTTCGTCAGATCCACAGGCGCTATAAAGACAAAACTATTGATTTCAGAAAAAAAACTGTTGATACTTACAAGAAATTGTTACGAATTGCTTCTAGTTCAATTTTGAATATCAATATTTTGATCGTGAAATGATTCGGAATGGAGATATTGTGAAAAACTGCTATAAGGCGCCATTTTTTCGTTATGGCGGCTCAAGCGAGCAAATTGATATCTATACAATCACCGGAAACGTTCCAGGTAAAACTACCAGATGACTGGACTATATTAGCGAGCGATATCGGCTGTGGAGCGAACATTAACAATAGTTACTACTCTCATAATACGGCCCTATAATTCATTGATCAAGGGCAGGCCGGCATTGTTAAATCACCAGGGTAGATAGCAGGGACAATGGGGCCTCGACCAGAAAATCTGAAAGCGGAACAAGATCGCGAGTGCCGATATGGATATTAGCGTTTGTGGAATGTGATTCAAATTGCTAATCAAAACTGTTGATGTGGAAAATAATGTCGGATGGAATAACTAAAAAAATGTAGTTAGTGAATCTATGAAGAAGGAAGAAGAAGAAGACTAACATTTTTTCCAGAAGGTAGTTCTCAACTTCAGTGGAAAAAATTGAAAAAGTTGGTGAACCTTTGAATTGCGAAACTTCCCAAGTGGCGTAAAATATAACTCAGATAACTAGTTTAATATGTGGAGAAGAGATCTGAAATAGTAAAATGGATTCAACTACTCAATTATCAACTAATGACACATGGATTAAAACAATGCTTAATAAATAAAAACTTTGAAAACAGCATCCATGAGATCTTGTATTCAAGAACTCTGAATGTGAATTTTGAAATTTCTGAAATTTCTATTTCTCCAAAAGTGAGCGATATAACCAAAGCTAGTGAATGTTGAGAAAAGTTCAATTTTATCAACAATTAATCCGGTTTTCATGGAAAAAATCGATATGAAACTACATTAAAATATATTATTTCTGAAATCAAAGAAGAAGTTGAAAACATTGAATTTCTTCGAAACTGTTTTTCTTGATCTGAATAGAGTTCAGAAGCTCTCTTATTCTGATCAAGAAATATATGGAAACATTGAAATCCTGAAGATTTTGTATCTATTTCACAAGGATTCGGGAAGTTACTATTAAATTCATGTTAATCACCTCATAAATTGTTCCAAGTGACAATTGAGATTCAAGATCAAAATATTAAAAGCATATTAGAATATTTTTCATCGATACTAAGGTGAAATGAATATGAACTTTTTTCTGAATAACGAAACTAAGTGACATGTAAACTAACTTTTCTATCGATTGTTTTCATGCATTATTTATATAAAGAAGTAATTTATATACTTTCAGCTCATCGTTTTCTATCAATCCATGCCATGTTTCTCGAATGAAACCTCATCTAATAAACATATTATTTTGAATAAATGTTCCTGCCTATCTCCTAAATGATAATCTTATAATTATTCGTGGGAAACTCATTGAAGGAATTTGATAGCTCTCTGAACGTGTCTACAGACCCCATTCAATCTTAGGAAAGTTCGAGGGAATCATCCATGGAAAGACTCAAGAAGACATAATTCTGCTCTTCCATCATGTAAGATGTAGATCATGACGCTAATTACCTACTGGTTTGGCAGAATTCCATCGGTTCTTTGGATTATGTGATATTCTGAATAGTTGTTTCTAGTTTGGAAGATTATACAATATCTTAACGACTCTATCATATATAATCTATCCAACCATAATTTATCCTCTGAGAAAAGATTGTTACTCCTCGTGAAGGGAAATGAATTCCAGAGCCTACTAAACATCAGCAGATTATTTAATTCGACTCACAGCTATTTTGACACTCTCATTACTGTGAATCAAGACACAAATGCAACCAGCTGATGAACAGCTGCATGGATAATCTCAAGACGAATTAGATAGTGAGATAGTGTCGTTGAAAGTATACAGGGATACATCGAATTAGGTGAGTTTGGTTCATTACAGCTGACATTGCACAGAAAAAAAACTTGGGTATAATTTCAATCAAATGGATTTCAGAGCAAACTCCGACGAAAACAACACCTGAATATCAGAGTTTTGTCTTTTTTATTATATATTTCACAATTGAGTGTTGGGTGGTGTTATTTCCGATATAAGTAGTGAAAAATGACACGGATGTGAGGAAGTAGAACGATTCTGAAACATAACATCATAAGAAACACCAAATAGTTAAAATTTAATATTCTCAATGGTGCTTTCATTGACGTTAACTCATAGAAAACACCTATTATATAAAATTAACACCAAGTTACACCGTGTCATATCACGATGGAATCGAGGCGGTGTATAAATCATCTTATTTGGTGGCAATAATCGCCAATATTGACGTTATTCCTACCGTACCTGATTTCAATATTGGGCATGATATATTAGATTATCATCATATGAATTATATTTCCAACTTAGTGAAAAACAGCGGAAGTGGTGAAGAAAAGCACTGATTGGCAAGAACACACTCATGATATGGTGTTCCTTCACACCAGAAGAGTATTTGCATGTACCTGCTCAGTGTTTAAACGCACCGCAAGAGAATTTCGTGGACGTAGGATTCAGCATCAAGAAATTCACAGAATGTGCATCACACCACTGCGGTGTTGAATCGCACTTTCTGAAATGCATAAAGAACACCAACAACGTTCTGCTAAATTCAGCATCAACACTAGTGTTACTGACAACTGGGTTTGATTATTAAAAACATCTATAGGAAAGGTCACATAACACCTATTACAGTGGTGAATAATATGCCGGTGTTCACTGACACTAAAACAATCAGGACCTCAGGGGACACCAGAAGGTGTGAGCTGGTGTATTTTTTTCTTCACTGTGTGGAGTTCGTAATAGTTATTTATGTATCAAGGCGTAAAATAGGCTTTTATGGAACGGTTTTTATAAAACGGTTTTTGAATATCTTTCAAACCACTTTAAGATAATTTTTGCTACGCCCATGATGTTCCTCTTGAAAAAGCCCGGCGGGCGGTAAAGTAGTCCGAGAACAGTAAAGTGCTATTTTACGCCCGCACAATCGGGCGATAAAGTGCCATTTTACGCCCAGTCGTGCATAAAGAATTTGAAATGGTTCGAAATGTTATCTGAATGGATAAGAAACTACCGACTGCTATACACCCTCCTATGTCACTAGTATATGAAGATCATGCGATTATTAGTTTATCCAATTTGTGGTGATAATAAATCACTACCTCTGGTTCATTACTATCAGGCGGTAGACCTGTCATCCCCGAATGGCCGAAATTTGAATAATTGATATCCAAACCGAAACTTTTGGCGCCAATTAATGTCGAACAATGTGTTTTATGCATGGCCGGCTAAATTAGATATTTGGAAGGAAATGAAGATACTAACCTATAGCCGCAAAATTTCTTGCTGAAACCAGAGGCGTCATTATCAGGTTTCGAAAAGAAAAATATAACGCGAACATTGAGTTTGTAGAAGGAAATTGTTCTTTTATATTGATATCAACAGTCAAAAATAGACATTCGTTTTGCTTTTTCATGTATTTCCATCAAAAAACATCTCTTGCTACACATTATTTCAAAGACGCTTTTGTGTTCCTCTTCTATATCGAACACATCGATATAAAAATTATATTTAAAATTGGTATTTATTATTTTCAATTGACCATGGGAAAGTCAAAGTCAATTTTCATTTTTATTGCCTATAGAAATTTCATCACACAAATTGTGGTTATTGTTAGTAGAATCGAACAAAGCGAAAAGTACAATATACAATACAAATGAAACATGTTATACCAATATTTTATTTTCATTCAGTATACCTAGTAGTTCATCTAAAATGTGCATATTCTACTCATAACATGTTAATTGTCTGTATCCCAGAGCCATACAACTGAACTGCGTGATTTTTTGTTTTCTAGTTCACGTAGATATAGTATAAAAATTATTGGTGCAGTGTTCTGGTTAAAATATACCGAATCATGTATAAATATAAAATATCGTTAATATGCACCTAATGTTACAATTTCGAATAAATTCATGTATCTGTAGACGAAAATGTAAACTGGCTTCCCAGAACCTTCGAGATTTGATATCCAATCATCAAAATATCTTCGAAACAATAAATTCACATACACTCATAAAATTTCCTCACCATCGCAAGAGGGCTGTCATAATAGTGAACGTATAATCTACATCCGATAAGACATTGAAATAATTATTATCCTCATTGATCACTGTGAATTCTTTGATAATCATCCACGTTCTACAGTCTACACTCATAAACATCATCCAGGTGAACATAAGAGTTTACGAGTTTTCGGCAATTAAACAATACCCTTTGGATTAAAACTCACTTCACGATTACACTTCTCGAATCCTATTCCATGATAATATATGAGACATCTGCAGAATTCGAATGGTTATAGTAGCATCACTAGTATTGTCGCTGTGATTATACTTTTCTCCAACTCCAAATTTTCAGCTGCACGAAATGTTAGAAAATCTCACTAGACTGTTTGATGCAGCGCTGATTGAAGTCTGAGATAGAAAATAGTCTTAATTGCTTCTGTAGAACTTTGAAGAGGCAATGAAGCAGTATGATAATTCACTGCTTTCCAACGTGAATTCAGAATGAGCTATTTTCCTGGGAAAATACAATGAAATTTCATCATCACCATCACCACGTATCGAAAACATAAATCAATGATAAATATTACCTCCAAAATTACCCTCCCCCATAGATTGAATAATTCCTCTATGCTTCTCCTTATGTCTGAAAAAAAATGGTTTTACATTCGGTTTTACAGCATCAGAAAATGCCTGATGCTGATAAAATATAAATATCTAGGGCCATGCCAAAGATATCATGAAAATTAGTTTCAAAATGAACCCAAGAATAACCTTGAATATAAGCATGTTGTTGAGAAACACCTTGTATAAATATACGTATATTTACCTACTCATCTGTATGCATTAATTTCTGTAATCTGGATAAAGATAACCGAACAGAATATTCAGATTATGTGAGCTACTTATTATTCATCTCGAGTTCATGTCCCAAACGACTAAAGAAATATTATTGACCCTGGATTGGGAAACAGTGAATATTGAATTATGCCAGTAGGTTTACAATCATCCCAGTCATGTACGCTAGACCACATTTTCCAAATATTACGTTTCAACAAGCTTATACGTATAATGCAATGTTATGTTCCGACAATATGTATGAGGTTATACAACTTAGGTATTATGGGTTTAGGGTATACTTAATTTTGTTCATTCTGATTATGATAATTTCGATGCAATGCTCAGGTGATTCCTGATGCCTCCAACCTCCAAACTTTTGAGAAAACTGAACATTAATGCGATATGATGTGAAGAGATAACCTCATATTTGTCATCACCTTCGGTACATGACTACACCCTGAGGAAGGTCAAAACATTATCTGTTTTGATAAGCATTTCCATTGATAACATGACTTATTTATAAAGGGTTGGTATTTTACCTTTTTGTTCTCCGAACTATATAATCTACTAAAATTACCAATCAATGCTTTGTAGTCTCCCTGATGAAGAAAACAAACATTTACGAGAGCTTCGAACAATTTGAAAGTGTACCACTTTTGTATTGTTGCATATCCCACTATTATTCACGATGTTAACTCATTTTCTAAATCAATTTCAACAACAGCACTAGATGAATAACGCTCAATCCTGACCACAGTAGTTGTTTGAAGCCAACATCTAAATCAGTTACTAGGGTTAGCTCATTCTAAAACAAAGGATAGCAACAACAGATTCCCCCAGCACCAGTTTCTTGCTATCTTATAAAGGTCTGAATTTGAATAAATTGACCTACTTACAAAATGATCGTATCCATTCTTCCTAAGACTGAATGAAAACAATGTAATATCAAAGTTTTCTGAAAATATACATCTTCGATTTATTACCCGAATAATAATAGATTTAATTCACTGTCACAACTATATTGTTATTTTCTGACAATATAAAGTTTCATAGTGTCGAACTTGAGAAATATAACATTGAACATGTTGTTATTACTTTTCAATTCCACTAAATAAAGGCTTATCTACTACTCTGAGCATTTTATCACCACTTGGACAACCATTTTATCACTTGTAGTAAAATGATGCGAGCAAACTCTAGTAGCGTCTCTTGAAATATTATCTTATCCGATCATATTTTTACATATATTCACTAACTTTTCATCTCGAGGAAACCCGAGAAAGTTTTCAAATTACCAAAAATCGTTTTGCATATGAGGGTGGGTGAATAATGTTTATACAACGAATGATACGACACTGAGTAACTCACCAGTGGAATGTTGTGTTCTGGTCTCCACTTTTAAATCGTCGATCTCTACACATTTCAAAGCGTTTCACCATCCTTCAAATTCGATTTGAACAGAATGAACAAAGGTTTTTTAGTAAAATCATATGAAATTTTCACACAAAACTGGAAATATGCCGTTTGATGAACCATCAAACAAAATTCGATTTGAAAATGATTCGTTTCGCGCTGTCACTGTCAGTGTTCGGTCGATTATCGGTTGAACGAAATTAGCGGTGTTGGCGCATTCACCAAAAATGCCGCAATCAGATCTATTAACCACTTATATTTAAATTAGGCACTGTATTATATGACGAACATTGAATACATAGCTTCTGATACACTCATATAACTCATATAACTCAGTACCAACAGAAGGATATATATTTGGGAACCATGAAAAAATATGGTCTTGGGATGATTATCACTTTCAAAGGCTACGATGTGGCAGCCTCTGTGGGGAAAACACATATGAATATGAATTTCATGTTGGCTTCAGGCAATTTGGGGCAGTGCTGCCAAGCCCCCGATATATCATGAGATCTCCTGATTTCTAGAATTTTCTCCCGACTACCGATTTGCTATCAGAATCTATTATAAAATTTCTAACGATTTGCAGTGAGAATCTCCTGATTTTTTACTGTAGCATAGGTAAATAGTCCGTATAGCCTTCGGAAAGTGAAATGTTGGCTATATTGAACATGTCAAACAAAAAAATTGAATATGTCAAACCTGTCAACATTCATACGCCAAAAATGACACTTTCGTAAGCAGTTAAGCAGTTTGGAATTTGAATTTCTCAGTATTTCCAGTTCAGTATAATCTGAAACAAGTCTGAAACCATCGTGATGCAACATCTTTACCATGCGCAACATTGTTACTTGTTCGCTAGTTTGTTCCGTGAAGCCACTAAAGCTCAGTGGTGATTTTTTATCATCTATTGGGGTAATCTCTCGATATTCTCCCGATATTATTATTGGTGTTCTCATGATTTCCCAAAAACTTAGTTGGCAGCACTAATTTGGGGTGTTACTAATTCTAGTGGGTCTGTTGTTCGGAGATTTAGCGGATCCATCCAGATACAGATCATTGTTGTTGTATCGTTCTCATCGTCTGATAAATATTTTCCAGTCGATAACCCGCATGAAGTAACGCATAATCCAATTAGCCAAATTCCTCTAATTGCATTCGCCAAGTTCAATCGTGATTCGTTATCTCTCTGAGGAGTTATTCGCAATTCAGGCCAACCCCTGCGCGCCATTGGGTTTATTTGAGTCATGGAGTGGAAACCAGAATAAATAATTAGCGTCGTTAATGACTTTCAACAAAGTTTCGCGACTCGTTGATTCGTTTTATATTCCCGTCGTCTTATATTTGGATGATGCTAGGAAGTTATGGGACCGAATTTATTGGAATTTAATTTAGTTTCTTGTTTGTACACGAGTCTAAGTCTTTTGAAATAATCATCGGGTCTACATTGATGCTCGGAAAAATCCGATAAAACTTTCATGATGTGGAAAACAGCTCATGGATGTCGACATCTAAGCCAACTTTGATTGCCTTTGAATTAGTTAATCATCCCAACCTTTCTGAATTCCAAATTAATTAGTTTCATAAATACAATATCACTCATACCATTTCACATCAATTTTCGTTTCGAAAACATACATTTCAAAGATGTTTCAGAATGATTGTAACATATTCCGAAATTCGTTATTTTCATCGTTCGAAGCTGATATATAATATGTTGTTGCCACCGATTTGTTTAAAGTATTTATTGGACAAAAATGGATCCTTCAAAATCAATAAAATCTTGGCATTTCCTGCCATATGTATATTGATATGTTCAACCTACGTTGTAGAAAGCCTTTACACCAACGTTCCTGTCGGAGAAGCACTTCAAATAATCAAAACAAAACTTCAGAGCGACGAACACCTCGGAGATAGAACACCAATACCAGTAGAAGGAATTATGGATCTCCTAGAATGCTGTCTTCGGAACTGCTACTTCCAGATTAAGGACTCTTTCTTCACTCAAGATGAAGGACTACCAATGGGATCACCGCTCTCGCCGGTAATAGCGAATATATATATGGAATGGTTCGAAACATTCGCCATCGACCAAGCACATAAAAAGCCGCGATTCTGGTTGAGATACGTCGACGACACATTCATAGTGTGGAACCACGGAGACGACGAACTGGACACCTTCCTACAACACCTCAACAACGTGAGACCTTCCATCAAATTCACCATCGAGAGAGAATCCCAAAACGAATTGCCTTTCCTGGACGTGAAAGTGAAGAGAACAGACAACAAATGGCAAACTTCTGTTTACAGGAAACCAACTCACACAGGACAATATCTCAACAATGGATCCAACCATCACGGAGCTACGAAAAGGGGCATAGTGAAAACTCTGATTGATCGTGCCTTCAGCCTCTGCAACAACGAGGAAAGCCTAACTTTCGAACTGGACCACATCAAGAGAGACCTCTACCAGAACGGCTATTCAAGGAAATTGGTGGAACAGACGTTGAAGAGCAGGAAACAGAGGATAATCCAAAAAGAAGAAGAACCGCAACAACCAACATTGTGCCTTCCCTACATCAAAGGATTGTCAGAGAAAATCAAGAAGATTGGATCCAAATACAAGATCAAGACCTGCTTCAAATCTGGAAACACCATCCGCAGCCAACTCACCAAAACCAGACCAACGAACAAAAACAGTGACTCCAAGAATTGTGTTTATCGAGTACCATGCGAATGTGGCAAATCATACATCGGAGAAACCAAGAGACCACTGGAAACCAGAATCGGCGAACACAATCATCCATAGAGAAGAACACTGGTTCAAGAGGAAATTCAAGGAAGCAGCATACATAATGAATAATAACGCTTTCAGTCAACCAAGCGTCGAGATCCGCAACACATGGAAACCGCTGATTAGCCGAATCAACCGGTTACGGCTCACTGAACCGGAAAATCCCGCCATAGCTGACCTATAAATACCCCCGTATCCCAGGACTTTGTTAGTTCTCACCTGAAGACGATTGTAGATACACACAATCGAAACGTCGTGACAAACTCGATTTGAATCTTTCTCATAATTTTAATTCTTTATTCATTCATTTTATTTTAATTTTTAATTCAACTTTTCTTTTTCAGGCTATTGATTTCTAATTCAACTTTTCTTTTTTCAGGCTATTGATTTCTAATTCAACTTTTCTTTTTCAGGCTATTGATTTCTAATTCAATTTTTCTTATTTTCAGGCTCATCGACTAGTTAAACTCCCATTTAAATCTACATTTTTCGACTTCATATATACTAACACTAATACTAACCTGATTTATTGATACTCGAATCTTCTTGATTCGATAAAATAGTTAATTTTTATTCATCACTTATTTCGTTTTTTCAGAATAACTCATCTTTTCTTTTCTCAGGATTCAAATCTTCATACCTTTAGACAATGGAAGTCCGAAACTTTTCTTCATAATATTCTGTGTTGGATTTGTGCAAAGTCATTTAACTCATAATTATTTTAAGCAATCTTCAGTTATATTGTGTGCTATGTTTTTATTCTGTTATACCTATTTTGATGACTTGTGCTATTCACTGTAGTGTCTATCGCATTTATGAATTGATTAATTGATTGATTGATATATAAGTAAAATTTTTTGGAAGTATCTGTATTCCCATCACTTTTAAACGCTCCCAATATTTTATTCACATCAATTTCCTGTCTCTTTTCATCGGGAATGCTGCAGTAGTAGTTTTTATCTCCCGTTTGAAAGTTTGGCGAAGATGAGGAAATGGGATCGAATTCCGAACAAATGATTTAATGATGTATAAAAGCACTTCTAAGTTTGTTCACTACCCACACTAATGAAAAATTCCTCAGAATATGGAAAACTCTAGAAGTAACTCTAGCAACTTCAGAACTTACCCTGGGATAATACTGTTGGTTGGCGGGAGTTGTTTCTGAGTTCAATCATAAAAGAGTACATGAACTCACAGAGAATTGGCAACATTTAGTTCGATTCAGATGTTGAACGGGGTCATCCCAAAACAATGGGAGCAGTTCTGATATTTTCGAACAACTATGCAATGAAAAAAAAATTCAAAGGGTGCTCCACGAACACCTCAATGCGGTATTTCTCATGAACAGAATGAATTAGACGTCTGAGGTCCCATTCAAAAGGGACACTCAAATAGTATACTATGATACGAGTTTAATAAGAAGCAATTTTGTGCTCCAAGTGAACAAGTGCGACAACGTGTCTCGTGTCTTACAAATACAAATACAGGGGTTCAAGTATGAATTCAACAAAAAGTCATAGCGATTAAAATAACGATAGGTGACGAAGTGACCCCTAGCGTAATCTGAGTCTAATCCTTGGATGTATAAAGTCTTGTTTAGTGGAATGCTCGAAAAAAATCTACTAAGCTTGAACTGATTATTTCATTCATGCTGAAATACACGTTTTTGATTGGTTGAAATGATTGTGTTGATAAGCGATAACATCATGTTTTCGATTTTGTATTTCGGCTCCTGATTGGCTATTGGATACCTACATGCTGTGTTTTCGTTTCTGTATTTCGCTTTCTGATTCGTAGGCAGTTAGGGTAGTTTAATTAAACAACGACTTACTAGTTGCAATCTGTCATAGTATTTTCCGATTCCCTGGTAAATAAATGAATGCCACTACACCAAATTCTCGTCTGAACCATGATAAACACACACTATCAATATGTATCCACTTCATTTTCAACAAATTATGAATAATTTCAGCAAGAATTGATCTAATGTAACCTAACCACACAAATTGTGACAACAATCAAAATGAATTTTGCTCAGTAGTACCTAGTGCATAGGTAATCTGGCCTACATCATACAATGGCATAAATGTATTGTTGGTTGCATAACGATGTGTCGAACTACAATGCATAATCAAAATAACTAATTCCATAAACTGCACGTTTTATATTAACAATAAATAGGAAATCATCAAAATTGCTTTGATTTTATTCATGAAATAATCTGAACAAATACAACTTGTGTTATTGATGATTATCGAAAATTCCTTCTATTTTCGAAACAAATCATGTTGCTTTGGGAAACCACACTCGCGCTGTGCGCTCGTGTGGTTTCCAAGCAACATGATTTGTTTCTCAAAATCGAAGGAATTTGATCAATACACTTGTATTACATGCGATGAGTATGCTAGCAACAATAATTTCAGTAATGAGGATTGAGTGATCCCAATATTTGCAATATGGTTGGTTCACCACCTCTCTGGACAAAACACTATCACCGATTGTATCTATCTAATCTGTGAACGTCTTCAACAGCAATACAGCTACTCCTGCCCTATTTACTGCGTACACTATGTGGATTTCCAGTGGCTACAGCCAGATTAGCGTGTCGTGCTGTAGCGTCATTGAGTGGGTGCTATTAGGGCTTTTGGGTGATTGCTATTCCGGATCCCAACCCGAAGAGATTCACCGAGTCGCCAGAAATGAATGATCGTTTCAACCGAACACACGTTGGGCGCCCGAGCACTTTCCAGTGCTTATTGCTTAGTGCTTCGAGTATTTAAAAGTGTGAAAATCATCCATTCTCAAAGTGGTCAATGAGATTTTAAGAAAGGGAAAACTTAACCCATTAGCGCTCAGTGGGTCATTAGCGACCCAGGTTATAGTAGTGCCCACTATTTTTTTTTAGGTTGGTTGAAGAGAAATGGAGTTTTTTAGGGTGCCCATGTGTCGATTGATCATAGAAAAATAGAAAAAAATATATCTCATTATAAATGGCGTTACTAGGATGTGGGTCATCAACGACCCACTAAGCACATGACAATTGAATAATCTGGAATATAGAAGTACATAACTTTTATTCGACTATTTATTTTTGATGATATAAAACAAAACATTTATCATGGAGTATTACTTCGCAAGTAGAATATTCTTTGGTGGACTTATTTTAACAAACAGCACATCTTCTTGCCAAATTATTGAGAATTATGAGTCGGGCACTGAGTCTAGCATGTAGAGGATAGTTTCTTGAAGATGTTGGTCTAGTTCTGAGGGGTACAATTCCATATTATGTTAACGAGGATTAGGCTACTTTCCTTCGGAATGTCAAACTGTTGATTGATAGAACGGTACTATGGCGTAAAGCATTATTCATTGCAACATCAAAAAGTCATAAAATTATAGGCATGTACAGTTTTTTTTCACGTATAGAAATCTGATAGTTGGACATCCATATGTTCCACTTTCCCCATATTCCTGTTATACATAGACACAACGGCTAAGGATTCTCAATTTTTTTTCTTGTCCTAAGCTGAACTTCTAAGCGCTTTCTGTGTGGGATTTGCACTAAATTGATTAGATAACAATGTCACATTGATGTTATCCTTCCAGCGCAATGCAAAGATATTGTGGTCCTCATCAAATCATCACCTGGTAAGCCACAATTTTCAGTTCTGTCAGCTCTCACGGTTCCTGTAGCTGAATATCCCATTTCTCCGAGCAAACTGAACAGTTTTGCTGAGGTGAAAATTTCAAGTCTTCGAAATGCCACTCTTTTTACGAACTTGATAAATATCGAGTTGAACACAGTATCCAAAACATAGTCATGCACCGTATGCTCAGTGGGTTGTTAACGACCCTTTCAATTTGGTTGACAAATTTTGGTTGAAAAATGTTGGAATATTTCAGATACTCGAATTGGGATCATCTCGTTATACGATTGTTATTCTTTATAAATACTGAGAATTTTTTTTTACAAAAGGAAGTGAATGTTATCTACTCAAGTTCTCAACACAGCAACTCAGAGTAGATCATCAATCACTACTGAATCGATTTTCACATGTTGGTGTAGATAATATTGATCAACAATATAGCTTGGGAACATCAAAATATTGTTTGCAAAAGTTGTTATCGATGTAAATGAAGTAAAAGTTGATATCCCCGAAAAAAATATATTTTTTATGTATTGGGTCATCAACGACCCACTGAGCATTGATGAATATGAATGTTCGTAAATACTTGACATTAATCGGTTAAATTGAACTCTAAGTCGGTCGACCACACATATAATAATAAAACCAAAGAAATTAGTCTGATGATGGCTATGTTAGCCGAAACCGGTTACTAATTTCTTTGGTTTTATTATCATATGTGTGGTCGACCGACTTAGAGTTTAATTTAAGTTTTCCCTTTCTTCGAGTATTTTACGAATGGCTTAGTGCTTAGTAATCCCTGCTACCGAGCACTGGTTTTGTTAAAGGCTAATAACGATTTGTAGCAAGGCCGTAACCTTCAACTTCATTCGACTGATAATGTTAATATCAAATGATATCACTGATAGTATATATTTCGTTTTTAAAAGTGATAACGTATAGGTTCAAGCAAGGTGGATATTCAATTGTTTCTGCGAAAAACTTGTAGACCGTTTGAGAAGGTAGTAATATTTCAGCTACTTGAATGAAGGTAAGATCGATTATCGAAGAAGATTTCTGTTGCTTACGTATTTCTGTGGTTCGCATCTGACAGACGTGACTTGAAACGGCATTAAACAATATATTTTCTATAAATCTGGAATAAATATTGATATTTTGACTCTTCTCAATCATTTTTCATCTGAAACAGATGACACTGATGAAAAGATGACAGAAGCACAGTTTATGTTTTACCGACACAAGGTATGTCGCCATATCTGTTAATTTCAGGAATTATTACTACGGTATGAAATCAAGTAGGCAAAGGTCTACAGTTTATTCTTGTTATTAGGAAGCTGTTTCACCATCCTATATCCACCTTGAGTTCAAGCAAAATCACTCGAGCTGTTTATTTTACGAGAAAACGTTCGGCCCTTTTGGGTTAGATTTTTACGGTTATTTCATGTATTCAGGATAACCCAAGAAAAATGGATACAGGTATTTTTTCTAATATTGCCTAAGAATCCAGAAACATTTTGAATGGATTTGTTCAAACCTTCACGATATCACTGTATGTCAGATGAGTTTTCAACGATTTCCGTTTTCACTTTGTTGAATAATAGTACATTGTTTACCGGGTAGGAAAAGCTTAACATTCTTGGGCGACTGTGAAGATTGCTAAGTCGAGGCGCAAGCCGAGACTTAGCAACACAGAGTCCAGGAATGTGGCTTTTCCTATGAGATAAACATACTATTTTTCCGCAAATCGTTTTAAATTCGACAGATATTGATTGATTTAAAAAAAAACGCGATAATTTTATTCCCAAATAAATGGTGCTTTGAAATTCCTAATAAAATTACTTGGGCTACTATGGAAACGTATTGAGGTTGAATTGTCAAACTTGACGCTTATAAATTTAATTGCTGGTGTTCTCGAAAGTAAAATGATAAGTGATGATGAAATTTCCATTCCTGGGACTCCTCCAGAGCTGGTTGAGGCAGTGAATACTGCTTCATTAGAATTATTGCCAAAGAAATCAAGAGAAAAGTACGAAAATGCAAACAGACGTTTTATGGATTATCGCATGAGTAAAAATACGAGTTCTTTCTCAGAAAATGTTGTAATGGCATACTTCCTAGACCTTTGTTTAAAGATGAAATCTTCAACATTATGGGCCAATTATTCAATGCTGAAGTCAACCCTTGCAATTAAACACAATGTAGATATATCTACATACTCAAAACTTTTCAAAATATAAATTAATTCCTTATAAGCAATGTGTTTTCAATCATTTATGTAGAACACTAACAACTGTACGGAAAAATCATTTCCTTACAGTAAGGAAATGACATTTCATCACAGTAAGGAAGTCCTGACTTTTTCTTCAAGAAATTTTGACAGGATTGTCAAAATTTCCTAGCGATTTGCGGAAAAGTTTATATTTTGAAGTGGAGTACTGGAGTGGCATTTGATGCGAGATGCGAGTCGTATTCATTTCAAATCCACCACATCAGTTCATTTCATGCAACACTTATAATAATAAATCATAGGCGAAACATTGCGATCAACTTTCAACATAGTATGCTGTTTCGTTGATGTTTTGGATTTATTTTGAAGTGATTAGTGTACAAAAATACAAGAACCATGTCAGAAAGTGATTCAAGTCCATAACTTAACAGAATCATCCTCTTCAAAAGTGCTTATATCCATATTGAATACTCCTGTAATTGGGCTTCAGCCTGCTGGATGTATATTCAATAAAAAGAGAGAGAAGTCATGACTTCATAAGCTGTTCGACCACCATTGAGAATATTACACGGTACACAGATCAACGTTTTATTCTCTAATAATAAATATGTGATGAATACAATGCCTTTAATTCGTTTCGAGCATTAAGTACTGAAAGTTTACGGTCTTTACAACTTCAGATCAGTTTGGCGAGCAACCAAATTGCTGGTATCTTAATTCATTCGCGATTTCTCGAATTTCTTTTCAGTTTCCTGTTTCAGCGGAATTCGGAACTCTAAGAATAAATATCCATATTGTCGTCGATTCTGTGGCGGAAATTTATTTGTCTTCAGTTTTGCTGCACCGATGTATGTTATAATTCCGAATTGAAATGGAAATAAATGTTCAGGAAAATCTAGGACGATGTACAGTATGTATTTATTATTTCATCACGAGAGAGCAGTGGGGTACTTCTGAGAAATATGAAAGACGCATTGCCCATTTTCTGAAGAGTCAACATTCTCTTTGAAGAAAATTATTACTCCAACTGTTGGAAATTCTTGGACAAACGTTTTAATTGCTGTTTTTCTGCTTTCCGTTATCTTCGAAGTACCATCTCTCGAAATTGGTATGTACTTTTAAATGTTTTCAGGGGTCGAAAATGCTCAGGAAGTGTTGTGATGCACATTATGTGATTTTTTATTGATGATGAATCCTACCTCCACGAAATTCTCTTCGGTGCTTTTAAACACTGAGTAGGTACATACGAATACTTTTCTGGTGTGCAGGAACACCATATCATGAGTGTGTTTATGCGAATCAGCGATTTTCTTCACCACCTCCGGTATTTTATACTAAGTTGGATCACCTATTGATATATATCATATGATGATAAACTACACTAAGAAGAATCTAGGGACAATTCGGATAATAACGAACTGTTTCGGCTCATTTATCCTGATCAATGGTACTAGGGACTGGGCCAATTGTTACTGATCTATATCAAAATCATCGAATATATTTAGCCCAATATTGAAATCAAGTACGGTAGGAAGGACGTCAGAGCCACTTATTGGCAAAAGTTCCAAGGTTCTATATAAGATCGAACAAATGAGCGCATGATATTCACATACCACTCAGATGCCTACATACAATATTTTTATTAATTTTTATCAAATCGGGTTTTTTCAGGAATAATTGCCATCACCAAATTAGATGATTCATACACCGCCTCAATTCCACCGTGATATGACACGGTGTAACTTGGTGTTAATTTTATACAATAGATGTTATTTATGCGTTAACGTTAATTATAGCACCATTAAGAATATTAAATTCCAACAATTTGGTGTTTCTTATGATTTTATGTTTCAGAATAGTTTTACAATGCCGATCTTAGTAGTTGAAGAGGTCACAACTTTGTGTTGTATTCGTCAGAGTTTGCTGTGAAATTCATTTGATTGAAATTACACCCAAGATTTTTTTACTGTGTATCTCCGAGGTTACACAGAAATCAATTCATGATTAGTATCCTTCAATGTTGTATGTATATGTATAATTAAATTTTATCAGCTAATGTAGTGTTTCATGTTATATTCATTTCATACAACAAGAAATTATGCCTGATTCCAACGTTCCAATAAAATATCCGCCACATCAGTTGAGAATTCTTTTTTGTCTCATAAGTGACATTGACTTCAGACATCGAAATTGCATTAGCACAACGAAACACTGGTCTCCAATGTATTGCACCATTGTCCCCGGACGATGTGGTTCATAGTATATAGTATATATACCATGCCGAACATATTAGAGTTACCATGTTCGTCCATTAAGGACATCGGTTTTGCGGTGGCTACCCATTTTGGAACGGATTTCACCCCAGAATCGTGAGGCACTCCGATCTCCCACAATTAAACAGAAATGTCCGGCAGTTATTTATTCTGCAGTTGAACAGGGTGAGCCACTGGGAATTCTCCACTGAAGTTGTCCATGTTGTGGTGTATACAGTGCTTCCCAAGAAGTTATTCTGCACAATACGGGTAGAATGTGCAGGTGTAACGTTTCACCAATAGGAATGTTTGCATTCTCTGATTGCTCAGGAAGTTTATCTTGCATAAAATTGAGATGAGTGTCACCAGTACATAGAGATATGTGCCCTGGAGTGCCTCGAAAGGGATACCCAAAGGGCAGAAATCTGAATTATATCACATAGCCAAGTAGCACTAGAATCTCTGAAGTCACAAACTTGTGGGTCCAAGCTGACTTGGGACTGTCAACATTTTCTGAGACAACTGGCAGCGAACAACCAGGGCACTTTGATATGGGTTCCAGATCACAAAGAAGTTGAAGGCAATGAGCAAGCAGACTGCCTTCAAGGCCCAGTTGAAAGAAGATGTTCGACGCTGGGAAAGAAACAGATGCAAAATGGAATCTTACTGGAATAAAGTACCAATATGATGAAGACAAGTGAAAAACTAGTGAGACTTTCACCAAAGAAAGCTAATCAGCTTCTTGAGTTGGATAAGAATAAATAATTGAAACTGGTGAAGGGTCTCCTCACTGGACACTGCCCTCTGAGGTAACACCTCAAAAAGAACAAAAGTTGTCGCTACTGCGAGATCTTCGCTGAAATTGAAGAACATTCGCATTGCGAATACCCAGAGCTCTACTGCAAGAGGCTCAAGTGTCTTGAATGGGTCTTCTTAAAGCCCTTCGATGTCAGGAACTCGGCTCCCAGGAAACTGATAAACTTTGCACGAAGTCTCTTGCGCTCAAATTGGTTCTTATTTGTGTTTTCATTTCTGAAATCAATATTCAATCTTTATTTTAACCAGCTTTGTCCCTAATAGCACAAGATGTCCATTGGACATGCGTTTTGTGTCCAGTATATGTCCAAGGTGTCCATGGATATATTTTGGACATCCATAGGATATACACATGAAGATATCCAATGGACGTCCAGACAAGGTAGTTCATTTGGTGTCCATTTAATGACCTCTTCTTCAAAATATCGATAGCCATTGTCCAATCGATGTCCACATGGAGATGCCCATTGAACATATATTTAAGGTAGTCCATATGGCTTACAATTATAGACTATATGTTGTCCATTTTAGGTCCAAATTGAGACGTTCATTGGATATTCAGAACATATGGCGTACATTCAATGTCCCCACGTTCTTATTTTGAATTTTTTCCACACACATACATACATACCATTGCATTCATAAAAAGTATTCGAAATTGACACCGAAAAAAACCCTCATGTTCAAGTAATATAAACCAATGGGAATTCTGTTAAATTACTTTACTCCTATAGAAGTGGTTCGGATTACAGTATCAGCTGTTGGTCTCGCTTCTCTCCACCATGCACGAATTTGGCTAATTGGGCTCTCACAACATAGAAGTAGAGATATCAAAATACCACACATCATTGTCTACTCCATCATCGTACAATACCTAAATTTTCTCTAAAATGAAAAATATGTCAAATTGACATGCAAGAATCAACACTAATGGAGTAATTTGAATCGTTCTCATTATTGACCGAATTTCATGGATTTAATAATATAAATAAGAAGACAGCAGCAGCCACCATTCAAGGAAGGATGAATCACAGAGGTAAAGCAACGATAAGCGAAGTTAGAGTTTGGATGGGTGACCGCGCTTGAATGCTAGTAGCTTTTTTCATTTATTTGTCATAAAATGGATATCCTATGGATATTCCATGGATGTCCAAAGCGGTGGAAAGTGGATGTTCAATGGCCTATATTTGTCCATACATGTTACCATATTGATGTCCATGATGGATACCGTATGGATAGTCAAAAAGTTGGGAATGCGACATCCTATGGATTACCATACGTTATCCGGTGTACAAGAACTGGATGTCCAGTGGATGTCCGAGATGTCCTGAGGAGGACATTCATTGAACCTCCATTGGACTGAGTTGTGCTATTAGGGGTCGGGCGATACGTGAGATTTTCTCAGACAACATAGTATATTTCTCTCTCTCCCTCTCTCTCATTTTCTCAACATTCAGTGCTTGTTTTTTTTTGAGGTGGGAGCAACAGCTGCCCTTGAAGTAACCACGAAACCGTTTGATGGATACCATTGGACGCATGCTGATGATAGGTTGTTCATCAATTCTATCCATACTTTTTCCTCAAAGGCCGCTGTCCGTGCAATTCATGGATATCCGCTTCCTCCATGTGATTTGAAGTTGCCTTTTTCCGCTCAGCATCATTACGCTTAGCTTTTCCATCATTATACATCTCGCTTCGCCATAAATAAGATGCCATTGATACATAAATAACTGAAATATCGATTGATACCTCGATTTCACCTATTATCATTCCATGACATATGATTTCAAGATCATATCTTGAGGGAATTCGGTGGAAATTAATGTCTGTTACATTTGGAATCGAATGAAACAAAATCAGATGATGTAGATTTTCGTGTAGACTAGAAAAGTTCGCGTTTTTTCTATAACCTTGGAAGAGAGTCATCAGAACGTTCCTTCTCCAATTTGTTTCTCCATTATTCTCATTAGCCCGGAAGGAGACAAAGTTTTAATATCATTTCCTACTATGTTCTAACAACATTTTCCAGAGAACATAGCTCGCTTTCACTTACTTTATTCTTGTTTTCAGAAGAAATAAGTTAGAAACTAAGAGATTAGGAATTTGATTTATGGCCTCTGAAGCGGAAATGTATTACGGTGACCAACTATCAGCAGTATACCGGATGACAACGAATCATTGTCTCACTCAAGTATGGAACGAGGACAAAACACGAGGCTTTGATCTGTCAACTTGACACTGTCACAAAGTGATTGTTCTGTCCAGATCCCTTCAGGCTCGGTCTCGAAGAGTTTTGTTAATATTTTGAAAAGCGAATTCTTCAAAATAATGAACAGTCAATATTATACCGTTTACTATAGGTGTTCATCTATATCGACAAAGCTCTAACAATACAACTCGAGTATGCATATGAATATAAAAACCTTTCGAAAAGGTGAAGGAGAAGAAAAATCCTCTAAAGTGAGCTCTCATCTGAAAAATTTTCTCATGGGAAAGCTTCATTTGTCTTTGTCAAACTATATTAGCACTGAAATGCAGAAGTTGTTATTATTACCCTGGGGCTTATCATCCTCCTTTCATCGACTTTTGTTATTCTTCTGGCGCCTATAGCGACTTTCGAGTGGCAAGTTTGAATTTGATTATTATTCTTCGGAGTTCGAGAACATACAATACACAACTATTCCTTCGAAGTGGGGAATAAAAGTGGTTCAGTTTATTTGTATGATTGAAAAGGTAACTTCTATTCGTTATTCATATTTCTACAAGAAATGAGAGCGAAGAATAACAATCAACAATATGATTGACTTATCCTCAATAACAGAAATGAAAAAATCTTGCAAGAAAAGAATTGTCAATCTCATTTATTGAAATGGTTGTACATAGTTATTCAGAAACTTTCTCAGGAGTGCTAACATCAAAGTTTCATCGCCATGTTGTCAGGTAGCATGTCGTATTGGCCTATCTCAACAGGTATACGATTTTAATCTTCAGTATCATCAGAAGGTTTCACAGGCTGATCTCATCGCCGAAATGATTCTGAGTCACATTTCTACAGAAACAAGATCAGACTGTGCACCATTCCTATAGGTACCTATCCACTGGAAAAAACCTCCTCAACACCGGTTTGATGTTACATTTATCGTGCCTAGTACCTACTAAATATATAACTGGAAATACTTGAGTAAACGTAAAAAATATGTGTTTTTCAAATCTACTACGTTGAATAAACAAAACATAAGATATAATGAATATGACAAAGGGCTATAGTACAAAAATTCTTTACGAGTAAATCTCAAACGTTTTCGGCAACAATTGCCATCTTCAGGAGAGATTCCTGAAAAGTGAATCAATATATGAAGAGATTTATATTTATTAAATAATTTTGAGGTTATGAATTTAAAAAATTTGGTCCAGAAAAAGCGGTATATATAGATTATCATGTTCCGATTGCAATAGTACTTATATTGGAAAAACTACTAGAAAACTTTCAGTTAGAACCCGTGAACATTTAAATAGACCACAAACTTCGAGTTTTGGTGAACATATAAAATCTAGTTACCATATTTTTGATTTTGAAATTGGTATTGAAATTCTACACAATGTTAATGGTTATAATTCACAACTTGATCTTCTTGAAGATTTGGAAATTACAAATGAAATTTCAAAAAACATAATTGCTTAAATACTCAAATAAACCTCAATCAAACCCGCTTCAATCCTATTTTGAAATTTTTGAAAGATAACTTTAATTCATCTTATCACATATAAGATAACCTTCATTTCTCACTCAAAAGACGTGGGCCTTGTCATGTGTGACATTTTAAATAATTTTTCAATTTTATTACCCAATATTTCGTTATTTACAATTTGAATTTTCCTCATTTTGTTTTAGGTCATCCATTTCTTCATTGTCATGTAGTTTGCAATCAATTTGTCAACTTCCAGTGTTCTATGTTTTCAAATGTCATTAATCAAACATGATGTGTCAATGTCATTGTCTTGTCATACATCATATTTAATGTCTTTTTACTTTTATGTACTCTGTCATTTCCCGTTTTTACAGTGGACGCACTTAATACTTTCAAGATGCCATTTCGAATTTTATTAATTATTATGGTAATCGTTTTCATTTCTTCGATTCAAATTAGATGTCGATTGTGCAATCGTCCTCTAGGTTGACTTTTTGTATAGATTTTTGACAAGTGAGTTGATACAAAAATTTTTAAATTCATAACCTCAAAATTATTTAATACATATAAATCTCTTCATATATTGATTCATTTTTCAGGAATCTCTCCTGAAGATGGCGATTGTTGCCGAAAACGTTTGAGATTTACTCGTAAAGAATTTTTGTACTATATCCCTTTGTCATATTCATTGAATCTAACAAAGTACATACAACTTATTTTTGGAAAACATAAGATACTCCAGATACATTACGTATTCTTAACAATTATTAAAAATATGTGAAAAAGTTAATTAAAGGTTCTATCGTTACTTCACTTCTGTTTGATAGTTTGTTTGTAAATGCTGGAGTTATTTTTCTGTCATAATTATTTCGTCTTGAGTTATTATCGTCTTCGAGTATACTCAAAGTGTATTACCTACAATAATCCCCAATCAGATGCACATCCAGGTTAAGTCCCACTATGTATGCAAAAAATTCTTCATCCTTGCTATCCCATCAGTTTCTTATGTAATGTAATTCCTTACGTCGTGTAATAATGAAACTTCATCGTAAATTGCATTAAGGTGGATATACGCAGCTGAAGCGACTCTAAATCCTCTCAATTACGACGCTGTAAGGCACTTCCTAGATATAAAAAGTGTTATATGTATCTTCAGTGAAATATTGCATAGCGTAGAGTATCGTTCGGATGAAACCTTTCAAGGCAATAAAAAGATTCTTTTCGATATTAACGACAGCTTTAGAACTGAGAATAAGACATTTTTATTGTCAGTATATTTCATATCCTCATCCATATTGGGTTTATAGGTACACCACATTTTACTTCTGTTACTAAAGTGCAACACAGCACAATCTTTCAATTCGGAAATCATGGACAAATTTATCGGTGGTTTACAAAAACCTATTAGACATATGCTCTTTCTATTCGTACAAGAATTAAATAACTGTACCACCAACGAATTTATTTGCAGTAATTACACTCATTCCTCAGTTTTGATCATGATGATTCTTATTGTGTAAAGAACTATATTCACTGTCTGATAAATCATCAGCTTTAATCACCTGTTGATGCACCGAAGAACTGTCAGAACCCAATTCCTACAAATGAAATTCCAGCCACGCTTCTTTCATCAAGGCAGATTAGTCGGCTAGCTGAAAACCCTAATGGACTTTCGGAAATCAAGCTCAATTAGACCGGGTATTTGTAAACTCAACTGGCAGACATTTTATTGTCGATTAATCTCGGTTGGAATCGAGGTTATTTATGGGGAAATTTCGAGTGTATAGGAAATTGGAATAGGAAGAATTACTGGCAGAACGGACCAATCCGGCATTAATGATGAAAAACGGAAACATAAAGTAGAAAATTTATTCATTAGTATGCAATAATGTTTGTTGATGAAGTGCGGTAAAAATTTAGATCGATTCAGTGCAAGCCATCTTTAATTCAATAGTCTTGATTATTGAATTCCATCTCTTGAAAAATATCCAGTCGAAGCCTCACATCGACGTATGTGAAAATTGAATGACTTCAACAGAGGAAACTTCAAGTTGAAGCAAGATCAAAGCAGCTATACGAGTACATATATCTTTCAACTCCAGAGGGAAATCATGAGCCACTTTTCTAGGCATTGGTGATCGGATTAGCAGTCCACGGTAGTCCACCTAGATGGACTATCTTTGTGAGACAATTGGCAAAGTTATAAGATGAAAGGATCATTGATTTGAATTCTTCTAAAAATCAGGGCTGAATTCTCGACTCTTCTCTCAATGATTCAGTTGCTCAAATAGAGATGATCTCTTGGAAAATAACCACCATCAAGAATAATTCGAACGAAAATATAAACCAGCAAGATGTTTTTCCACCAAATGAAAAGGACCGGCACATAATTGTACATATATACTCTCAGAAACTTACACGTATCTTATATCAAGTGTTCAAGTGGATCGTTCTCATGAATATAATAATAACACTCTGCACCAACAAGTCAGCTCTGGAAACGTGCGTAATCAGAAGAGATCTGCTTGAGAAATTTCGCAAATTGCGGCAGATTGTCAAAAGAGATATAGCGTCTCAGAGTGATATCAAAGAAAATAAGCTCCAATCTAGTTATAAACAGTAGGGTGCTTATCTTGTGGTTTTCAGTTGAGATCTACCTTTAAAGAAATTACTTTGAATTCAGGAGATTTCTGAGCTGCTTCAATCCTTATTTTGATCATGGTATGGATACATAGGAGTTCAGATAAACAGTGTGGCGCTGACGTTTTCCTGAATCGACGTTTTTCTCAGAGAAGTAGGTAAATCTTGCTTCATTGTGATCCAGTCATTTTTCGGCGTCGATAAATTTTTGCAATGCGATTTGTAATAATCATTTGAATATTTATGTGAGACAAATTGATATTTAGGTCCAAAAGCATTTTCAAACCATGAATCATTGCTAATATTGGTCCAGTTGGGTTCATATTATTGTTGAATGATAATCAGGGGTTGATTATTCACATCATCACTAATTACCAGTAGCGTCTCATGAACCTACAATTAGCGTCCTTTGTGAAGTAATGAATTACTATAGCGCGACCAGTCGACCGATCGACAATTCTATTCGTGGTTTAACAAGGGGTGAAACAAATTCGATTGAGTATTCATTGAATGTGAATTGGCAATTTGACTTACTGATGAGGCAATCGAAAGATTGAAACAACGTTGTTCAAACATTCCGAATGGACTTCTAATAGAATCAGAAACCAGATGGAAAGCGGTCCCCATATCAACCTTTTCCGATGTCTATATGCAGTATCGATTTCTCTCAACCATCTGGTAACGTATCATATCAAAGAAAAGGCATTTCGTGAAGTAATACACAACAGGCGATACTTCTTTGAATAAAAAATCGTATCATATTGAAGTTAAGAGCTTTTCCTATGAAGTTTCCATCTCGATTTCCATCAAGTTTTCACAATGACGCTCATAATGAAGTGAACATCGAAATTAAAGTCAGATCACGATGTGGTGGTATAGATTCTGGACCTGAGGGATGATTTTTGTAAGATTGTATTATTATTATATAAATACACCTGGGGCATGTAATTTCCATCTCTTCACTATTCCCCAAGGAGTTAATTTTTGTACGAAATTCTTATAAGAGGGATCGTGTATGATGAAATATTTTTTTCCATTAGTTAGTCCTTCTGTTGTAGAACATACCCTCAATATTTCACGAAATAAATTATCTAGGGATATATCTAACATACATATATGTAATTATAAAGTTCTATTGATCGTTTCCCAAGGTGTTGACCAAGATTTCAAAAAACTAATTTGGGAAAATAAGTGGAATTTTTGGACGAAAGAGAAAGTTCGATCGAAATGAATGGGATCCTATTTGTCTTGCTATTACGCGTCCTTGTGTTACCCTATATCGCCTTGAGGGTTGTTATTATGAAAAAAGTTTACCTGTAAATCTTCAACATGGATTTTCAACGGAATTCCTCTGATGTCTAGATTTCAAGATTGGAGAATTAGTAGCTCAGTTATGCTTCTTCTTATAATATATATTATATAACATTATAATTTCAAGATCATGGATCAAATGTAGTCAATAATTGGATATTCGATGATAGTTTCAATTTATGTCATTGTTGTATATAGTGGAAGTTATTATTCATGTATGCATGCTCTTTATTATTACTAGGAAAAACTGATTTTTGGTCAGTCTTCTTATTTCATTTCTTTTCCATCAATTGAATCAGAAATAACATGAATTGAAAGATATCTCTGCCATATCAATATCTCATGACTCCAGCATGACTAGAGTAAAATGATGGATGGAAAAAACTGTTCTCCAGTAGAGTAGAGTGAAAATTCAGATGCATTTCAATGAGTGATATAACCAGAAAAATTGTTGAATTAAGATTCATTCCATCTTTCGAACCAATGAAGGATGGAAATCATATTGAATTTATTTGAAACTGAATATGTGAAGAGCAGACAACCAATCGACATTTGTAGAACTGATGTAGGAACCAAAACAATGAGAGAAACGTGAAAAATTACATGTAGTGAGAATTTGGTATTTGAGTATGAGTTGAAGATAGAGAACGTGAACTCAACATTTTTTAGTGATATCTGGTCAAAACTAGCATAATATCAAGTACATCACAGCAGATCCTGAAAAAAATGAAATTTGGAATAATCAATCTCATAATTGTAAGAAATTAATACAATTTCAAATTGTGATGAACACCTATTTTCTAATTTATTTATATCAATATTCTTATACTCAAATGCCTCTTATTGGTTTTCTCTACGAATAATCCGATAAGGTAGGTGATACAAGACTTTCAAATTCGAGAATTTCTGTCTAAGGTTTCCCCATTGTTTTTATCTCAAGATTACACGAGAAAGAAATGGGAGTAGGCTGTGGAAAATTACTTCGCATTATTGTTTCGATTTTTTTTTCATCCAATTATTCTTTAGTTCTTGAAAATGTGTGTCATGAGAACAAATCATACTTATTTCAACTGAGAGAAGTTATTAGGCACTTCTGCCAACTTCAACCCTTTCAGAAAGAGATGAGTTTCGAATAGATTTTCCGTTTTGTGAAATGAAAAGTAAGACGGGCGAGTTAGCCAAATCACGCTAGAATGAACGATTGTTGACCCAGATACCAGAATTGGCTCCATTTCCAACAAAGAATCACTTCCATTGGGATGTTAGTAATCGGATCATTTCAGCTCTGCACCTTCCACTGGAAATGCACTGGATGATCCTGGCATGAAATTCGGTTTGATTGATATTGGATCCCTTGGTCGGCATTCTGGTTCAATGCGATAGCAAATGTCTGAATTTGACTCGACGAATAGCGTGTCCAATGCTAAAGAGATAAAGAATGAAATAAATGAATTTCCATTTACTGAACTGAAAACTCAACAGGGGGCTGGATGAGTACCTACTTGATAAAAAGACCGAAGCCGATATGAGAGAAAGATGAATATTTTAACAAAATCACGTCGAAGAGACACACAAATTACTGGGAATTTTTTCGACAAAACGAATTTTCTACACAATATTCGTGTTGGAGAAAAAATTTACTGTTTTTAATTGAAGCTAGAGTGGTTTCACACCGAAATACTATTGAAGTATGTTCCAGTTAAGAATACAGAAGATCTGTGGATTATACCAGCGTTGAAGGTTCGAATTCGCTTCTCATTGGTATGTGAATGCCGTTCGGCTGTGTATAAACAGTAAAATAAAATACAAAGTGGACGAGATTGACTGTTTGAGTCGTATTTCTATTATGTTTATCGTGAGTTACTTTAATCAAGATGTACAACTTCAATTATCGCAGGACACGAATTTGATTCTCATTAAGAGTTTTCATAGTCAGCCGCTACCAGTCCATTTGACGACTCTTGTGTCGATTGCAGAAAAAATAGTTGATTTGAGTATTTTATACCAAAATAGACGACATCTGAGTCGGTTGCATAAAACAAATGAAGAATAAAAACTGAATTGGATCCAAGAACTTTGAAAAAATTGAAGAAAATTGGATACTACATGATAAAAATGAGAATGATGTTTGTTGAAAGCCAGAATTGTAGAATACGCAGTGAACTCAAGACGGTTCGATTGTTGAACCTACAATCATAATTTAGGAAAGATGTTAATTCTTACCTACAGCCGGAATTCTTTTAATTGAGTCAACCATATCCGAAAACATAACCTCAAAAAGTTGCTCTCTTCATCTAATGGTTGTTCCTATGCTATTCTAGGAAATTCACCAGAAAATGTATTTTCCAGTGTTCCATCCAATTTTTTGCTGTTCGCATGCAATGAGGACGTAAGTTTCCATTTTAATGAGACCTTAATAATGTATCAAGAAAATGGAGGAGTTCGAGAGGAATTCAACTAATGAATATGTACCACACAAACTCAAGCCCGAAGTCGTTAATAACTCATAATAAACAATAGGTCCCGAGGAGGCTGGGTGCATCATCACTCGTTAAATACTCTGTTTAACGTTCGAGAAAATCCTGATTAAAAACGTGCAGCAGTGAAATGATCCAATTAGTCTAAAGTTGAGCTTAGAGACGCGATTTCAATAAGAGTGTTTTCAGATTAAGATCAAGATGCTCTTGTAACAGAATATTTTCATTAGACTAATCTTGCATCTATTCGAAGTCTATTCACATAAAGTTCATACATAGGTTGGTTATATAATTCACACTAGATTAAATTAGATGAAGATGGATGGTTCATAGAGTCATAGCATTATTGAAAATATAGCAAGGATTCCATCATGTTGAACCTTTTCAATCACTTACATTAGTAAGATGATATTCATGGTCTAATGTTGATTTTTTCATCTAACTGGATATAGATGTCAGCACCAGAAGTATTTGCCTGATCACTTGCTTAGCTTTCGAAATCACGATTGTTTGAAACAAAAAAAAGTATTGACAATTCTTCATTCCTGAACTGGAGTCGATTGAGAAACATGCATTCCTAAAACGTCGTCTTAAAATTGGACCAGGCCTAAACGATATTCCAGATGAACATGGGGCTGTGAAGCTTGTTTTTTTTTGCTAGTCATTCTTAGGTTCATTAGGTTCAACAGCCTCTTCATCAGTATTTTTTTTGCTAAGAAATAAGTATACGTGGGTTTCGATTGATATGCTCATTCGTTGATGGTGTTCTATTAGAAAGCAGTAATCGGATAGACTTTGTCACTTGCCTTATTTGCCGTTTATTTCGTTGAATTCAGTGAATTCAAGATGATTCACGGGATATCAATTGACATTTTGACAGCGAACCAAATATTTCAAAATAGAGCTGGCTTTGGTTCTTCAGAAAAACACGCAACTCACGGATCATTCTGGTGAAGTATTCTGGTTGAAACAATACACTTATAAAGGTTTCAATATCTTCCTCTCATCATAATCCTGAGATGAAAATAATTTAAAATAATAAATTGCTGTTTATTTTTTAATGAATTGGGTATACACCTCTCTTAGCCTGGTACTCAGATTTAATTATGCCTTCAAAAATAACAGTGAAAAAACACACGAATTCAGCGATCCCTTTCTTTTCTGTAGCTTTAGCTTGCGGCTACAATTTCAAAACCATTAGGGAGTCTGAGCAAAATGCCAAACTGAAACATATTTCAACGAGTCGTGGAGAATTCACTGCTAGTAGCCCGATATTATAGTGCTAATGTTCACCTCACTACTACTTGATGCGTTCCGTTTGTCTGAAATGTCTGTAGCTGTCTGGATTATGATTTATTGCCATGTTGCTAACGTAGTATATGTTCGTCGGTGGTTAACTAAATCGGTTGCTTGCTATGTTTGTTAGTAATGCATCAATCAGACTTGGAAAACCGGATTAATGGATGACTATATCATCGCGATAGGGAATCGCAATTAAGTTTCGGTCTGGATACCGACGGATAGTAGGAGCTACGTCATAGATATAAGTGTTAGGAAGACTCCAATTTTCTTCTCATGTGTGAGGTATCCATTAGAGTGGGATCCAGACATTCGATTACCTAAATGACAACAAACGAACGAGATCAAGATTCGAATTTGGAAATAGTCTTTGATCATTTAGGACAATTTGTTTTCTGGGGCTTCTCTGATATGAGGATGTGAGCTGCTTTACAACTTTATTGTAGATTACTGAAATGTTATAGTGATTGAATATTGTTTTGATATTATCATTTTATTCAAAAAATCATCTGCTGGAAACTGGAATCTCAACTCAAATTGTTTGTTAATTTTTTTTACGATTCTATCAATCGTTTGAAAAAACATTCACAGCGGGAATCATCAATGAAGGTTTTTGAGTATGTATAAATTGTTTCAAAAATTATATTGTCGCCTGTCGGAGACGTCGGTCAATGAAAATGTCAGGATCTCATTCCTGAATCTACAATAGTTAATGGAATATATCTTACAATATTCCTGTGAAATTTTGTTTTGCAAACAAGTTTGTACTTACGTGAGAAAAATAGTTAGTATGATGAAAACTGGAGTGAAACATTGAGATGTCATAAAATACTGCGGATGAAATACAATTCAATGAAGAAATCAGAATGAGATATATTATTTGATACATACCTAAGATTTATTTTGTGAAAATTGATACTTCCTGATATGTTTAATATGTATGTTGTACTTCCTGTATATTTGTCAAATTTCATGTAACCAAGCATCAGGATATTGACTTCCAGGAAAAAGAAAACCCGGATAATGAAACTTCAAAAATTATAAACGTTGCTCAGCTATTCCAGAGTATCAAGAGTGCAGTTCCTATAATTTCTCTACCACCAAGGATCGATTCCTCGTTATCACGTGAATTGCTTATTCCCTGAAAGGAGCCCCAAACTTTCCCATGTTCGACTGGAAAACTATGTGTATAGAGTCCGGAATTTTATCGCTCTATTTTTTGTGGAGCGCTTCTAGCAGTGCCGCCATGTTGGCACCAGAAGGTCAGGCAGATATCTGGCGAAGAATGGATTCGCTGAGAACTTCCATGGGCGCATTTCCGGAATTCCTATCGAAATCAAGAGCTCGTACATGTGAAGTTTCATCTAGTTCGTTGATAATTCAAATCGCAAATTAATGAATTTACACAACTAGGCATAGGAAAGAATATCGATTAATCGAATCGCGAAATATATCGATATTCGATATAACTACATAAATTGTTTATTTAATGTCTCCCCCTTTCATTTTTTGAACGGGTCAACTCACAAAATTGAAATTTGGAATAATGAAATTGATGCATGAATACCATATTTTGAAGCAAAAATTGACAGATGAAACTTTCAAGATAGCGACTGGGTGCCATCTGGAACAAAAAAAATTAAATGGAAAGGAAGGGAATCCTTCACCTAATACAAAATGGTGGAACATCTAATAATTGTCTGGATGAGTCGACGTTCAATATGCTTATTAACAAAAAAGAAGCTATCAAACCTTATCGGATTGGTCGTTGTCATATGGCAGAAAAAAAAAGTTGTAGTTGTATCGATATTAATATGTTGTTGAGATATTGATTTCATATTCTAGGGTTGTGAATTATTACTCAGAAGCTTCAAAATGGTGTGTCGAAAGACTCCCCTTTCCATTTAACTTTTTTGTCCCAGATAGCGCCCAGTCGCCATCTTGAAAGTTTAATCTGTCAATTTTACTCCAAAATATATTATTCATGCATCATTTTCATTATCCAAATTTTTAATTGTTTGAGTTGACGCGTTCAAAAATTAAAAGGAGGCGGACATTAAAGAAAAGCACGGTATAGTAATTGATGGATATCAAACGGTTTGGTGGTGTCAAAAAATATAAACCCGCAAATTATTTTCTAGTAATTCACAGCTGAAGTGCCACTAATTAGTTTTAATTGTAGGATATATGGGATATGAATTCGTATATATGGTACCTAAACATGAAGAAGCCAGCTATTGACGATATTCAAATGATATATTTACCTACACTCTCAAAGTGTTTTTTGTTTGTTCTGCTTTCCAGGAAATTATGTTTACTTATCACTCGAGAAAATGCGTACTCCCTATTCCTGAGCGATAAAGTATCATAATATTGAGTATCAAAAATAACATACAGAACCTCAGACAGCACTCACCATCACATATTTCATAATTCACAAACACAAATTGATCCGATGATAAATGTCTGTGCCTTTTATGGGACTAACTTTCATTGTCCGTCAGTTCCCTCACAGCCCCTTACGACTATAAGGAATGAAATTCGGAATGGCAAGACTGAGAATCTTAGATGGAGATACCATGACATTGTGGTCCAAGGGGTCCAATCACTAATGGACGATCCGATGATAAATAAATATATTATTATGGGTAACAATTAAGTGAAAAGGCTAGTGAGCCTCTCGCCAAGGAAAGCTAGACAGCTTCTCGAGTTGGACAAAAAAGACTTGAAACTGGTAACGGGACTCCTCAATTGACACTGCCTTCTGAGGTATCACCTCAAAAAGATGGGTGAAACAGAGAGTGATAGTTGCCGCTACTGCGAGAACTTCGCTGAAACTGCAGAACATTTGCTTTGCAAAAGCCTTTCGCAAGAGGCTCAAGTTCCTGGAAGGGGCCTTTTTAGAGCCCTCCGATGTCAGGAACCTTATTGCTCTCAGGAAACTGATAAACTTCGCAAGAAGCCTCGGAATCCCGAGCCTCGAATAAATTAAGAGTTATGCACAAAAGATCTAATAGGTCGTGGTGCTTGAGAGGCTGCACAGCCTTAACGACCCCCCCCCTACAATCTACAAATGGGTAACAATTGGCTAGATATCGATTTAGTGGCATGGAACCTGAAGAAATTACATTTAATAGGGTTTCGATGAACTCCACACTGTGAATTATTCAGGAAGCATTATCGGATTGACATTTCACAACTACCTACTTCAGAAACCTTAGAAGGTCGAAACCCTAGAAATATGAGTGATCCAATTAGCTCAATACGTTGATTCAATTATATGTTGTGTTTTTTATTATACTGGAGCTTGTTCTCTCATAGAAAGCTAGAATTGTATTACTTGTACCAAGAAAAATTATTCCAGCTTCCCTTGTACCAGATTTATTCAAGAAACAATTGATTCAAAACATTCAGACTGCCTCGCTTAGTATAGACAAAATAAACTAGAAGTGATGGAAGCGTTTAATTGCAGTTGCATATACAACCAATCTTTCCAGTAATGAAATGTTGATAATTAGTCTCAAACATAGAGCTACAAAACATCTCTGCAATATTTCTTAGCAACCGACAACTTCATTTGTACAATTTCTTCTGCTATTCCCAAGTGCTCGGAATTAAAGCTTTTAGTCTTGATTTATTTTCACTAATCTCTATGAAGACAAGTGAGCGCCCCGCGAAAAAAGTTGCAAAATGGCAGAGAAACTCGAGAAACTATTTAGCGGAGTTTTTCGGTTGTTTTTCTTGTAGCGAGGTAGAAGAGTTGTAACGTGCATAACCGGAGAAGACAGGCAATCAATTATCATTCCCTGATGGATTTGGCAATGGACCAGTTGGGGGAATAATTGGACAGCGATTCTTGTCCAATGTTGACGAGTTTTTTGCGTATTTGCGGATTTTCCCTAAACCTTTATTTTCGTCAAATTTTCTTATAATGTCCATCATTCAATTGTATCATTCATTTCATCATTTGTAAGCATCAATCTAAGAAGCTGTTCAATCTGGTCCACTATGCATCATCTTGGGCAAGCTTTTCATGATTAATAAAGTGAAATGGGAAAACTGACGTACACTGTTGGAAATTAGTTGCTGAATCAGCAAAAAAATATAGTCCCAGTAGGTCTACAACATTTTATAGTTGAATTATCAAGAGTATTTGAAGGTAATTTTCACCATAATGGTTATTGCTCGTCTCAACAACCGCCTCTTTGTATGGCTACTACGTCTTATTGGTGAATGAACTACAGTAAGTTAATAATTCTACTTCGCCTTATAGCTGTTCGCAGTATTCTCTGAAGTTAATTGAGCAATTACAAATTGTCATTTTCACTTTAATTTGTTGTTATGAGTCCTACGTCATAATGAAGTTCTAGCTACAAAAAGTTGTCGATTGTACTACAACTCAGTGTATTTTCAACAATATTCTACTGCCAGAATGCAAAGTTCAAAATACTGAAATTACCATATATCATGACAGACATTTCATTTTATGCATAGCAACAATACGAAAAAAATCCACTATTGGCACAAAAACACATCAAAAGCAGTCAGTAAATCGAAAGAACATCGCGGCACGTGATTCACTACAATGCTGGTAAACCTCTTTGTCATCCGAGACAACTTATTCCTATCCTCCTGGAGTGTTGAGTATCTCTCGTTCAATTGCTGAAACAAAAATTATATTGATAATTCATTTTGGATTCATTTGGTCATGAATTTTTCAATCCAATTAACTCTTGAAATCACTTGGATTTATTAACTAAATAGTACATTATCATTCAAAATATAATTCAGAACGAATCTCACCAGTACATTAATTTCTCTTCAACTTAACTCAGTGAGAAAGTGAAGATCGATCCATCGAACAAATACCTGAAATGAAGAGTTGTACAAATAATCACATCACAACTTCAACAGTTTTAACCTAGATGTTGCAGTTATCTTCATGAGTATAGTAAAAAAATATATGAAATATGCATGAGAAGTAGTAAAACTTCCATAATAATAATTTCAAAATGTGAATATAAAACTGATATGATTATACTCACTTTTTTGCAGCGAAACTTCAATAATCACAGACAGAATCCAAGAAAAATTCTCAAAAAATCATGTGAAATTATTGCGCTTGCAGATTCCGACGAAACATTGTTATTTGTTGCTCTAGATCAGGAAAAATATTCTCAACTGAAACAAAACAAAAATAATATTAATATTGGCATGAGTAAATAAAATGTATGTACGAGTCCACATCAATCTACTCCATGTAGGTACTTACCCTTTTTATATATTGACTACACGAGAGAAAAACCTAATGTATTCGTTCTAATGCTCTACAACGGCAACAGACTGCAGATAACTGAGTAAACTTGGGTTGGGACTTGTAAGGAATCGGTAATCGTGAGAAGACAAACGAAAAGTAGCGAATATATCCGAAGAGATCGGAACTAAAAAATCTTTGTAACCGAGCACAAACTGTTGCAAATTATAAAACTAGGTGATGTTGATTTGTCAACAGAGTGCGACAAAACCGCTATTCAATATTAATGTATTAGCAACTAGATTATGTTCTATGTCTATGTTTCAATAACCATTATTGAAGTTCTAGTTGCAATTATTTGTTGTTGTGTTACAGATTATATCAAGTTGTTTGGACAGGAATTTCATCTGTTAATTTGATGCAAACTTCTTGCTGTTGTATTGACATTATCAGCAGTGAATTCGATAACTGACTGATTTAACAACTATCGAAAATTGTGAAAGTGAAATTGAGACACAATTGTTGTTGAATTTGACTACAATTTTTTAACGATATGAGAAGTTGTTGAAAGTAACAACTAATTTCCAACAGTGTAGGATTTTATAAATATAAAATATAAAATATGTATGCTTTTAGCCGTACACAAATTCAGTCTCATTTGATATATACAAAGGTATTAGTAATCCCAACATTAGTCCATCCAGACGACATTTTCTTGATTTATATGCGTATACCACGGCCTCAGATGTATCCTGTAATAAGATTCTGACTTTTCTTTTTATATTCAAATCCCACAAAAACCTCAGTGATAAATGGAAGTAGAAGCAGCCGAAGCTTATATCGGGCTTGAATATCCTTGGTGATAAAGTTCGACAGTAAAATTCACATCATGATATTATATTCTGTCGGATAAACCTAGCATAGATATATGTACTCAGATGTGGTATTTTTATGGTCTCTCATGGAAGTTTACACTGCCACCCATATCGAATTGAAATAAGTAGCATTGTTATTCAAATGAACACACAGAATCTATACAACCTTGACACAGTATAGAATTTGTTTGCATTCAGTAGGGTGTACAAAATTCTCCATATTTCCCCCTAGATGATAACAGTTTATGGATATATTGATCCGACTGACTGTTCTGGATGTTCTTATTCCAGCAATTTTGTTTTCGAGATTCGGATGATATGGACATTCTGAGGAATGAATTCATCAACGAATTTTTCGAAATGCCTCCAAATTCAATTGAAAATGCAATTAATATATAGAAGATGCAATTGCTGTATTTAGCAAGGTAGTGGGAAATTTCTGTGAATTTCCATGACATTTGTTTGTCTTTTGCTACCTTAGTTTTTCAAGGCTAATCCTATAATCGATCAGTAGTATTAACCTGGCGATATTTTTCATTTTTCGGAAACAGATAGAAAATATCAGTATCGTGTCCATTGTGTCCACTACTGTCTCAATTTGATGGTCCATAATAGTTGAATTATCATACAAGCCATAAACTTTCTACAAAGGATGGGAGTTTAGCAATAGTATTCCTCGTCGTATGGTTTTCGATAAAATGTTGGCAACAAACAAACGGAACACTGCCCTTTGTTTATCATAACTCCCTAAGGCTGATTCCTAGTCCTAACCGTTTCATCAGTTTGTATGATATAGTATGCAGTTCCCGATTGAAGATTGTCAATCGATAGAAAGCAACCCTTGGAGCGGATGGCTCGAAATGTTATAGTTGTGAGCTTATCAGTTCTGAACTTTACAGTCGAATATATGGGGACAGACTCCAGAGGATTTTCAAGTCGATTTCCAGCTTACTACCAAAGCTCAATTTATTAAGGGAAATGAAAAAGCAGTTTCATTTCATTCAGGTATGTCTTTGGTACGCGAAATTCCTACAACACCATTGTAAATAAACGTAAAACGATAAGATTTTCACCATAAATATATTTATATCTATTTTTTCACAACATGTTTCGCTAACACTGTAGCTTCATCAGGTATAAGGACACTGAACTTACTACTACGATAACAACAATATTTATACCTAATTACACAGTTATAACAATATTTATACCTGTAGGGATTAAAGAATGTTTATCCTCTATATAACGATAAATAACAAAAATATATAGAGGATAAACATTCTTTAATCCCTACAGGTACAAATATTGTTATAACTGTCTAATCAGGTATAAATATTGTTGTTATCGTAGTTGTGAGTTCAGTGTACTTATACCTGATGAAGATACAGTGTTAGCGAAACATGCTGTGAAAAAATATATAAAATATTTTTATCGAGAAAATCTTATCGTTTTTCGTTTGTTTACAACAACTATGGATTTTCATCAAGTAACGGCCAAGTCAATTGAAAAAAAAAATCCAGTTTCAATTTACAATACATTATTGAAACTCAAATAAGTACATGATATATATGCACAGTCTTATCAGTCTTTTCTCAGGCTGAATAATCATCAGCCTCGTTGTGATATATCATATCAACAGAGTTGACCAGATGGTTGGTTCTTTCAAGGCATGAAGGAAACAAGTGATAGGCTAATGATGAGATTAATCATAGATCATGTAATAGGACTCGAAAGTTTCAAACTGCTGATGTTATCCTGGAAAGATCTCGCTGAGAAATAACTTCCATATAGCACCTGACCATTCTGGACCTGCAACGACAAGACGTCTGGTTTTTTATCTTGTATAGGTAGCTATTTATGTAGACATGAAACTATGATCAGAAACTCCTAACAATAGGAACTATATATAAAAGGTAATATAAAGCTTGTGGTTATGGAAATATCACTTTCATTTTGGCCCAGCCTGTTTTTATCCCCCCATAGCTTTGAAACTGGTTTCTTGGTTTCCTCCAATAATTGAGATAATCATTTTTCTTTGATAATTACTTCCTACCATCCCAGCGGAATTTAACCGCGTAAATTATGACGGAACTTCCATTTGCCTTGAGCAATTTCATTTCACAACTCGATAGTCTGAAAGAAGATTAGAGGCTGTGTGTAATGATGGAAAAGGTTGGTACAGAAATTGGGGAAAAAAATGTACGATAATACCGATATTTCGACAAATATATTTTTATTATGAATACGATCGAGAAGATTGTTGAAAATAATTTTCATAAGACATTACTTTCATTAATGTCTTGTTACAACCCCAATATTGTTTTGTGTTCAATATAGAATAGATATAGAATATATTTTCCTACGGAACAATATGTATTCAAAAATATTTAACTTCATCAATATCTGTTTGGCTGAATGAAATATATTTGGAATTCAACTGTTGTTAAAAGATCATCCTAGTGTTAATTTCCCAGGACAGTTCGATGTTGGAATAAATTAATAGGATTGTGAATTGTCAAATATAAATTTCACGCCCAAATAAAGAGGTACTTGTAACTGTAATAAACCGAACATTTTGATGATTAATGTGCACTCAGTGAAAATATTTGAATATGTTGAAAGCAGCGCTATTTTGTAGATTTAAATTGAGCGGATCATAATATTATATTCTCCTGCTGATAATTTTTCAACACTCTTTATACGTATGGATTATCGCTCGCTCTCTACTCTATATCCGAAAATCCGACTACAAATCAAAATTGAAAATGGAACAAATGCCAATACGTATCACTCACATTTCAACTTCGATTCATGTTTTAGTTGCATCCGCCTAATTACCATCAAAATCACGAAACCGAATCCAGAAACAAGTGATACACAGCCATAAAAAAACAATTGGATGGATTGACAAAGGATGAAACACCTACGCTATATATGCACAGGTATATACATGTATATCCCAGCAAAGTGCGAAAACAGTATTTGTTCTGTATATATGTCCTTTTTAAAACTCCATATTATATCTGTTCAGGAATGACACTGTCAATTGAAACATAGCAGGGAATCACGTAGGAATTTCACTACAGCCTAGGTGTGAAATTTATAATTTGATTCATCAGAAATTTAATTGGAAATTCCTGTACTTGCTGATGGTACCTTCCACATATCTGTTCTTCCATATCCACTTCCAATGAATTATCACGTTCCATCCATAAAGGCGATTTGGAAAAAAAAAACTGTGTTTGAATCTGCTCCAGTAATAGTTATTTATGTATTAAGGGAATTATGAGGGCCTTAATTACCGATGGCAAAGTTTGCGTCCCGAGGGCCTCTGGCCCGAGGGACAGCCCGAGGGACAGCAATTCCCGTGGTACATAGATAATTTTATTTTTGACCGATTTTCATAACAATATGTCCATATTTAGAACGCAATAAATGTTTAAATTCATAACCTTTCTGGTATATTTGAATTAGGTAGCGTTGATTGTAGCATTGTTGGTTGTTGCTAGGTTGTCGCTATGTTACATGTTTATAAGCAAACTTTCTTTATCAATCAATGTTTTTCCGTTAAAAACGTGTTTATTTTTTACCACAAATCGACGATCTCTTTCTGATATAATGGAGGATATTATAAAAAAAGCGGAAAAAGCAAGACAATCATTACTTCCATCGAAAAGTGAAGCCCTATATCAAAAAGAATACAACTTATATCTGAAGTGGCTGACACAGAGAAATGTTATGTCAAAAGATGCCAACGAAACTGTCTTTCTGGCATATTTTCAAGAACTGGTAAAGTATTTTCAGTATTTTCTGGTAGATTTGGTAATAATTGTATTTATTCGTTGCAGTCAGAAACGTTTAGTCCAAATTCGTTATGGACTAAATGGTCAATGCTCAAATCGATGGTGACCATATATGAGAAAAGAGATATCACCAAGTTCAACGAACTAGAGGCTTTCTTGAAACGGAAAAGTAAGGGGTATAAGCCGAAAAAGTCTGCTGTCTTATCTCCTAAAGATGTCATCAAATTTCTAAAGGACGCCCCTAATGAAATTCATTTATTGCATAATAAGGTAATTTGTTTCTCATAATTTTCTTTTTCGTTTGTTTATTTCGTTTTATTTGATATAGGTTGTTCTAATTATGGGTTATTTTGGAGGATGCAGAACTCAGGAACTTCTAAATATGAGTATAGCAGATATAGAGGACCGGGATACTGTTATGGTAGTGAACGTACCGGAAAGTAAAACTAGTGTATCGAAGAAATTTACAGTTGTGGATAAAAAAGAGTTCTCTGCTTTGCCTTTATTGAGACTTTATATGTCCTTGCGTCCTGAAGGTACAAAACGATTTTTTTTGAGCTTCCGACAAAATAAATGTACAACTCAGCCAATTGGAAAGAATATGTTTGGCAAAATTCCCAGCAAAATCGCAATGTATTTAGGATTGCCAAACCCACTAACCTATACGGGACATTGCCTTCGTCGCACTTCTGCTACTGCCCTAGCCAATGCAGGAGCAACTATGACAAACTTAAAAAGACACGGAGGTTGGAGAAGTTCCACGGTGGCAGAGGGGTATCTGGAGGACAGTATTGAATTGAGAAATAAAACGGCGCGTATGCTGTCTACTTTGCCATTAGAAGAGGCAGGCACCTCGACTGTAGTGAACAGCAACAGCACCACCCATAAAAAAGAAGAAATTGTTTCCAGCGGCGGAAGTAATTTTCAGGGAACATTTGAAAACTGTACATTTATTATTTGTAATGACGTGAATAAGGAAAATATGTCTTAGTTTTCATTACATATAAACGTTTATAAGCATTTCTTGTATCATTTTCACCTGTAAAAGGTTAGAGGGAGTTTTTGAACCTTAATATCCCAAGGGAGTTATGACCCTCATTATAGATATCGTAACTATGACGATATAAGCTTATAATGTCACTGTCAGAAATAAACATATTTATGTGTGAGGGTGTTAAACATTGCAACTTTTGGAATATATTATGCTCTTTCTGCTGCCCAAGATGTCTCAACAACTAAAGCTGTTTCTCCAGGATTATGGCTTTAGGAAAGCTCTCCCCCTTCAATTTGAATTAAAAATTCATGTACGTTTCAAAATAGCGACTCCATCTGATCATGAACATGTTCATTTTGATGATGCTCAACCCTAGGCTTGTCAATTCTTGTTGATCTATAGGACCATTTTCCTGAGGAAGTAACAATCATGAGACCACGTATAGAAGTATTTAGATTTTAATAAAAGGTGAATCAAAAAGCAAACATACATTTTCCAATTTGCAAATGAATAACACCCTTTATGAGATACTGCGTTAAAAAAATTTCAGGGGGTATTTCAGCTATACCTGAATCGAGGAATGATCGTCTTTTCAACTTCGACTAATTCAGCGAACAATAATAGTATACCTTGAGACTATGAATATTTCAGATTCAATCACTTTCTCAAAGAATGTTGATTCAGAAAAATTTCAAGTTTTTATTCCTGATAATCGGCCATAATAGGTTGCTCAGAAATATTTTTCGAACTCCATGAAAGCGGAGTTCCATTTGAACCTCGACCCAGCGAGATGAAAAGGGAAATGAAAATCCACCCTCAGATATGATGATAAGGGAAACACACGGCGACACCTACAATAGTGGTAAAAATGCGGCCGATATTGGGGCAGAGCGATCATCAAATTTTATTGTCCCGTTTATCAGGGGTGTTTTCCATCAAATTGAAAATGGGAGAACAAGAATGCGCTGAATAATTTCAGGGAGACGGAAAATTTTAAATCGAATGGAAAATAATTTCATTATGTAGGTAGGTACGCAAAGTTTTCATTTTATGAACGGACAATACCATTTTTCAGGAAAATGGATTTCGTACTATTCCGCAGTGTGTTGCTATCCAACGAAATATATTCGTAACTTGAACCTGAAAAAGAACAAACTAATGATGATTTTTTACATATAATTACCATGGAAATTGGTAAATTACCTATGTAATTAAAGTCATCACTGTTCATCCCGAAATCTTCAGATACTTCAGATGAAAAGTTGTTACGAAGAAATATTTTCGCAGCGTACATTCTGTTTATGAATGACATCTAGCTGTTATGTCTTATTATCTAAACCGTGGAATGTTTTTAATACTGCTGAGCATCTGGTTGTTTCTATACTGACGATCATATTGTTTCGTAGGACTTCTAATATTCGCGATAGAAAATAACACGTAGCACTATCTCATGGTAACAACTCGAACTTCTCGAAGTGGTATCGTTTTTGTTTTGTTTTCATGTTTTTGATGTTTGTGTCATTGTGACATAGGTGTCTTGTCACCAAACAATAACTGAAACGAGAAAAACGATAAGATTTCACATGTATTTCACCAAAACATCTCTCGAAAAACTGCTGGAAGTACACCTTCCACATCAGAAGCGAACAGAGGTTAAGTTTTTCTGTGGGTTATCCTCCAGAGAGTTCAGTGGTTATACCACTTCGAGTGGTTCACGAGTCACCGCTAGGTAGCGTATTGCTTAGCACCTATCGCGAATAGTCTATCATTCCATTACTCACCTATTCTAATCACCGGTGGTAGCGCTGCATATCCAAAAGCTACACAAGCCAGCACTATAACCACTAATTCGGTCGCCATCTTCTCTTCACAGGGTTGCCAATTACCATAAACTCTCGTCATATCACCGTACACATTTCACTAAAATGTCTCTCCACCTAATTTTACGAACTGAATGTACAACCAGAACAAATAACTGCACCCAAATATCGGAGCTGGGTCTGCTGGTCCACAAATATTGACACACCACTGTCCTGACAGTGTGTTTGGACGAGCAGTCACGAGTGAGGAAACTGGACCTGCAAACGAAAACACAAATTGAATGCCATGCAATTCGACGAAACGTTGAAATTTTGCTGTATACGGTTCGTTAGACCATGTTTATGTAGCTGGTGGAATGTTTTTCATTGTCACAATCTATATTTTTTATGTCTCAAGAAAACAATTGGTAAAACTTCGTTCATCGCACTCCTATGAGTTCGGAAAAAATTTTTAGTGGAACTTACGTATTTTGACCTCTTGATCACGAATCTGAAGTCAAAACGCGGCGGTCTCAAGTATTTTCGGAGATACGGCCCCATTTTGCCTAAAAAATGCACCATTTCAAATCTCCATTTTCTGCTAATAAAAACACATAACATATTCTTGAAACTAGTCACCCCATCTATGTGAACAACTAAAAATTAGTCACGAACAATAATAAGTTGAATAGTTTAGAAAGCATTTACATTAATCGTAGTAGATGCACATTGATGAACCAAGATGGCGGCCCTAACTTCTCTTCCATGTTGTTCGACCTTATTGACGTTTCACTACATCGACGTTCTTCGTCAGTGAAGCGGGAAATCCAGGTATAAATAAGGTGTCCAGTTACGGACAAATCATCAGTTTCATTGGTTTTTCCACTGAATATGACAACTCAGTTGTCGAAATACGTATTTGGTTTTTCTCAAATATTTTGTGGTTTTTGGAATAAATTTATTTTCATTTGTTGTAAATTCTAGAAGGCTTTTTAATTCTATGAATATCTGACTGATTCCAATAAGTTTACTAACCAATATTGATTTTGTTATCCGTGACCAATTATTGGTTATCCTTTTCATTTATATCTTCGGGGTCTTTCTCATCGAAAAAACACATTTTGAAAGAGTTATACATAATATGTTCGATAATATGGCATGCATCGTCAGCTGTAAGAAAAATTGTGGCGGAACTGATCAAAGCAAAATTTTCATTATCTCTATGAATTATTCAGATTCACACAAAGTTGTCTTTCTGGAAACAACATCCTTCAATTTTAATCGATACCCTTGAGATTCGACGATTTCTCACACCAAGAGCACGTAGAGCAACTGCTTGTATTTCCCTTAGTGTTTCGGAGACTTTGACTAGTAATCAAGCATGTTGAAAAACTGTGAAGTTTTGCTCGAGAATGGTAGAACACAAAGGAGTATATAACGTTCAGGCAAATATGCACAGTCAGATACTTTGATTATCTTACCTAGGTCGAATATCTTACTGCAAGCTGATATTAGAGAGATAACTTTGAACAGTATTTGGGGCAACAATTTCATCAAAATATATTTCATCGCTATGGTGCTATAAAGAAACTGGCATTGGGCATATAAAAACATGATATGCGACAGTGGCAAGTTGAGCAATGAAATGGGTTCCAGTTGAATGAATATTTTCTCTATGAGATTAGATTTCGAGACATTTGATCCTCCAACATAATCACGTAGCTCTTTCTAATGATCTGTGAAGGTATGAAAGCCAAATTATTCTCACTCCACTCTGTGCTTTCCCTAGAGACGCAACTGAAAGTTCAGCAGTTCACCACTACTAAGAGAATCTGGTACATATTGCATGAACATCAATTGATCTACATGATGTGCATCCAGCCGTAGGTAAACACAGCCTGCATGATTTAGTAGAGCTAGATAGCCATGCACTGTTGTGTTCACTGCATGTATGAAATGCCATGGAATGGGAACAGCTTCTCTTGTAGTATAGATGAATTCCTACAAATCAGAATTGATGTTCACTGATGTTCTACTGATGTTACATCAGGATAGCATCATATTTCACCACTTTCTTCTTCATTTCATCATTTTGAACCTGACTACACATCAGGAGACATAAACCTCAGCTGGTATTTGTTGATGTTTGTTATTGATCATGATATAATTGGTATATCATCTCTTTATATAAATTCAACAAGGGTGACATATCAATTGAATAATCCAGCAAGTAACTTTAATCATAATCTATCAATAATTCAGTAACTCCTATAAGAGATACAGCGTTAGAATCTGTTTTCATCGAAATCATCATTTCCTGGATCTATTTATAAATTAATATTTCTATGATATCATCTATCACCTCAATATTCTAGGATAGCTCATCATTTATTCTGTATCCTTTCTTTTGTTCTATACATCTTCATCACTATTATTCATATACAACTCCTTTCGTTTTCCTCATTAACTTAGTTCATAAAATTCCGTTCCACAATTGTGAAAAGAAATGGGAACTTTGATATAAAACTATTTTTCGTGCAATCGCACGCGAAGTCACTATTTCGCGTTCTCAGCACAGTCCGCGAAATTCAATTTCATAGCATAGCAACGGCCGCGAAACTAAACTTCACTTCCAAATTTGAATATCACTTACAAATTTGACATTTCTAAAATACTACAAAGACAAAGATTATTTTTTATTGAATACCAACAAATGGTTAAGTACTTGTATTATTTAGGATGAATATTAACATTAATTGTACAGTTTGTATTATTACTTATATTCATTCCAGAAGTTGAAGCAACTACATCTATTGTTTCTGAATAATGGTTATTGCCTACATTCAAACCAGATACTATATCGCCAGAAATTGAGTTGGAAATTTGCTTCTTATTTTCGATAGAGTCTTCTACATATCCTTCCGCTACTGTCGTGGACTTCCATCCACCGTGACGTTTAAGAATTGACATATCAGCCCCAGTATTGGCAAGCAGCGTGTCAGAACTTCTCCGAAAACAGTGACCCGTATATGTTTCAGGATTTGGAAATCTGAGATACTTAGCAATCATACTAGGCATTTTCCCAATGGTATGCACTCCAACAACTTGTGCGGTGCACTTTCCGTTTACGTATCTCAAGAATATACGACGATTATTAACAATATGTTTTGGTCGAAGAGCTGCATATTTACGTTAAATTTTTATGAAATCAATATTAGTAACAGTGAAAACACGCTTCTTATCCGTCTTGGTACATTCTCTTCCTGAATATCTTCAATGGCCATTTTTACTAACTCATCCCGTCGCAAGGCACCAGATATTCCCATTATCAAAACTACCTACAAAAATCAGTACAATAAATGAGAAAATTGTAAATGATATCTCTTAACACTTACCTTCAACAATAAGTATTTTTCATCATTAGCTTCTTTCAGGAACGTATCAATTTGCTCACGCGTAAGAACTTTAGACTTTTTTGCTCGATAACCTACTGCTTTTCTTTTCAGAAATGGTACTAATTTTGAAAACTGCTTGATGTCGATATTGTCTCGTATGTTCAGCATACACGTCAGCATGGAATAAATGCTCCATAAAGTTGAACTTTTTACAACATTTGATTTCTGCATCAAATAAGCCAATAAAATGTTTTCAGACATCGTCTTAACATTCTGTTTGTCACACCAATCTTTAAACTCGCCCTAACATTTCTCGTACTGCCATTTAGATTTTTCAGGTATTAAAACGGAAAGCGCCGAATTTACGACGCATTTGAGTTCAGGAGGAGTGGAAGGTACTGAAATATCGCTATCAGTATCAGACATTTTGCGATTTGTCAAGAACTGTCAAAATATTTTGTATATATTGAAACATATCATTTCCAGAGCACACAGTGATATTGTTAAATAAATTGAACTGTTGATTTTAGAGCAATTATATATTTATTTACAATCATTTAGTCTAATAATATTAACGATTGCACGAAAAATAGTGTGTATGCCATGGCCGCGAAACTTTTTAACGACCTCAAGATTATCTTGCCTCGGCCGCAAGCGGCCTCGGCGGTAACTGTTCTTTCGGTACGTTAAAAAGGTATTTCGCGGCCTAAACATACAAATAACTATTTCGATATTATTGAACTCTCCAATTCGAAAATATCAACTAACGACCGTTAAATTCTACACGTAGGTAAAGAAACATTAACATACAATAACAATGCCAACAGAATTGTTCACCCAAGCACCATTGAAGACGAAGCAATTTTATATAATCTACCTGGACATATTAGATCAAAATGGAAACATTTCTCACTGATGCTACCATTAACTTATTCGTTTTTGAAAGAACTAGACTTTTTCGGTTTCCACCATCCATTCGAACGAATGGTCATTTCTTTCCTTTTGATTCATCTTATTGGTAAAATTTTTCCAGGTTACTTACAATGGCCACTTTGAAACATTGAGATGTATATAGTATGTTTCAGATTGGTGACGAATGTATTGCTATTTTATGAACCATAAGAGCTAGGAAAAAGGTCAAATGGGAAGAGCTTGGGAATGGCTTCAGCTTATCGGTATTTTCAGGTCTGTAACTTAGTGATTCCTGATAATTGTTGAAAACATTCTCATAGCAACTTTCATTGAGGAATATCCGACTCATTGGTACAGGAATTTAATTTCAACGGTTCGATTTTCTGAAACCATAATAAACTTGGATTCTCACCCCTTTGTAACGAGCTCAATTGAGTGAAGGTCAGTGAAATATAATGAAATATATGTTTTAAATAAAAACAATTGAGTAGGTACTACTAGTACCTACTACTAGTACTGCCTATATTGTAGTATATCCAGTAGATATTTTGGTAGGAGAAACAATTATATAAACTACGAACCTTCCTGCATTTATTCTTTTCATCAAGTGCTCATTAAATTATTATGTCCAATTAGGAGTTAAACAATCCTCCTTACTTTCTCAACTTGATTATGGCGTGCTCATAGTCGTTATCTTCACTCACTAATAGTGATCTCAAGGGTTCACTTGCGGTAAAGCCTTGATTGTGCGACCCTTTCCTAATACAATCTTCCTGAACAACATGAATGGCAGCTAATGACTAATCACTAGAATTTGTGATTTTGTCAGCAGTAGTTTAGCTGAAATAATTCGAAATATTAATCCAGTATTTTTCTCGATGAAGCAATATATTGACTGAACTCGTAGTATTTTGAGAATAACATTTACATAACTCTATTTGCTTTCATGCAAGAATTATCAACAAAAACAATCTGCTTTGTTCAAATATAGATCATAATTACACTGGAATGTGATTCATTTGATTATGATGCACAATTTCATACATCACCGTGTGCCAATAATTGGGAACTCGTGTAGATAATCAACCATTTGAATACAGTATACCTATTGCATTTTATATCAGGAGAGGCTGAGCAGAATCTCTGACTCTGAAGTTTTTTTTGATGAAACTGTAAATGTCTCTCAGAAATTTGAGAGTGTTCTAGAATTAGAAATCGATATGATGGTCAGTTCATTATTTATTCTGTAAATGATTATGTACGTATATATAGATAATATTTTGCTCGGTATAAACTAACTTTGTCAACGAAATATTTGGAAGCAGGATGTAGAAATTCAATTAATTATACTATCTCAATTAATAATCATGAATGGGTGTGTAGTAGAATGTAGAATCATCTGGAGCTTAAGCCGTGAAAATGGAATTCAAATTCGAATTAAATGGCGGAAGTGACAAAACTTATTTACGATATCAAATTATTCCAGCTAGGGTGGGAACAGTACAAAATATTTAATTAAAGAGAGACAGATGATGAGGGCAAAATCCTGATGTGGTATATACTCTAGAGTGCTTATTAAGTATACGTCACCAATAATAATGATCAAAGGACATATTATATGCAAACTATGATGTGATATACGAATACTCGAATATATTCAACAAGCTTAATTTTTTTCCACAATCAATTAACTTTTCCTGTTCCGGTTTCACCGGAGATAAACGAATATTTCCAAGTAGGTATAGAACTACAATTCTGACATGAAATAAAAAAAATATATGAAATGGGAAATATAACTGACCAATCATCATCAAGATGACTGTACACATACTGGCTGATTACGATAATTTCAGTAGTAACATTATATATAATGTATGTTATATGAGCAAACATTTTGTTTCGACAAAATATTTCGACAAATTGATTCTAGGCAAATTGACTATTTGCATCATTGTCAAAAATTACCTCGTCTTTGAGATCTCAAATTGCTTGTAATAAGTATTTCGAGATTATCTTTATATACAGGGCTATTCAAATTCGAGTCTATGCATGGAAATATCAATAACAGTAAGAGATAGAGGGTTGTTAAAATGGGGGCAAAGTAGCATATTTCAGAGGTTAATTATATGGATGAAAAAAATCTGATTTAGCTTCTTCAGTTCATAATTTGAATGGATACATTATAATAATTACTCGATACACAATCAAATTTGCAAAACGTTGGAAAATAACGAGAATAATTATTTATTTGGGTGGAAATTGTGATGGATTTTCAGGGAAATCATTGCAGACAGTGAGATGATGAGAATTTCAGAACACCCGTTTTTGAATAAAAAATAAAACGTACTCTTCATTGTGCTGCTCATAATTTCATTAGGAAAGTGAGTGAAGGAGGTGGTGAGTTGCAAACTAACTAACTTTCTGCCTCAAAAAAAAAATGTTCCTAGATGATCAAGATATTTACACGAAGTAATCAAATTATTAGGTCTACGTAATAACAGTAATTCAAAGTTCGGTGATTATAATTAAAAATTGAAAAATTTCAGGTTTCTTTCCATTTGATTTTTTCAAACAAATCAATTTAAATGTTTTAATTCATTTGAAATAGTTATAATAAATTTCTCATTATCTGACAATATAGTATTCCTAATTCGAAATGAAGGACAATAATTACATTCCCCAACGAATCAACTCAAGCATTCCCCAAAACCTCCATGAAACCTACCAATCAGCGTGCCAATCCCTCTTCCGCGACAACTCCGGCACGCACCGCCGAACTCCGAAACTCCCTCTGCCGTCTCGACAAACTCCCGGAGCACGCACGCCGTACCGTCGACAGCAACCGGAGTGACGCGTGATAGCCGTCCCGACGTCCCGGAACCACTGGCTGCGGGCCGCGACCGCGGAAAGACGTCGCGATGCCGACGCCAGCGACGCGCACGTTTCATTGATAGCGCCCACGCGAGGGGTCGGAGATAGAAAGTCGCAATTGTTGAATCAGCGCGCAAATGGCCTTTGAGTATTGTTGGAAATCATCATCATCAATTTGTTCATTTGTTCATTTGTTCATTTATTCATTTGTTCATTTGTTCATTTGTTCATTTGTTCATTTGTTCATTTGTTCATTTGTTCATTTGTTCATTTGTTCATTTGTTCATTTGTTCATTTGTTCATTTGTTCATTTGTTAATTTGTTCATTTGTTCATTTGTTCATTTGTTCATTTGTTCATTTGTTCATTTGTTCATTTGTTCATTTGTTCATTTGTTCATTTGTTCATTTGTTCATTTGTTCATTTGTTCATTTGTTCATTTGTTCATTTGTTCATTTGTTCATTTGTTCATTTGTTCATTTGTTCATTTGTTCATTTGTTCATTTGTTCATTTGTTCATTTGTTCATTTGTTCATTTGTTCATTTGTTCATTTGTTCATTTGTTCATTTGTTCATTTGTTCATTTGTTCATTTGTTCATTTGTTCATTTGTTCATTTGTTCATTTGTTCATTTGTTCATTTGTTCATTTGTTCATTTGTTCATTTGTTCATTTGTTCATTTGTTCATTTGTTCATTTGTTCATTTGTTCATTTGTTCATTTGTTCATTTGTTCATTTGTTCATTTGTTCATTTGTTCATTTGTTCATTTGTTCATTTGTTCATTTGTTCATTTGTTCATTTGTTCATTTGTTCATTTGTTCATTTGTTCATTTGTTCATTTGTTCATTTGTTCATTACTCCGTAAAGATAATTGAATAAAAATTCTGCGGCCAGCTGTAATACACATTAAGCAAAGTCAATCTCAATTTTCCGCAGACAACCAGTAAAAAAGCATATCCATCAAAATAATTCGGCATCGTCGGCCACTGCAACGTCAGCAGGCAGGCGTCGCGACGCCGGCAAAGCGCAATTTTCGCGCCGCGATCGGGCAGGGAGGCCGCCATGGCTGATGGTAGTGTTTGGCAAACTTTTAGCGGTTTATCTAATTTGGCTCGGCTTTCGCGACTTTACAATACTCGCTTCCGACGTTTTTACTCCATTAATGGGGAATTGATGAAACGTGCTTCATTGAACCGTGATTTCGAGAGGAACGTCGAGAATATTTTTTTTCAACGATCAACTTAAGAGTTAGTTTTTGTGCCAACATTTTTTTTCCACAAACATGTGATTCACATTTTTCGACTCTTATTACAAGTTTTCATTCACTTCACTTGAACCTACACGCAAGTTGAATTTGAATCAATTTCAAAGATTTCCAAGTAATTTTGATGATTACTGAAATGAAGATTAGTTGTTTTACTTGTAATCGTATCGATTTTCAGATCCCGTATAATGATAGGAAATATTGATACTTTTAGCAACCATACGAATCTTGACAGCACAGAAAATACATAGACACCTATGAAAGGATAATATAGATAATAATATATAGGTAATGAACTAACTGTTTCACTATCCTGAAGGCAAAGTACCTGAAATATCATTACTATTTATTTATTCGATTTCCATGAACACACTGAAAAATTAAAGGCCCTAAGTGGCTTTTCATGTAGTAATTCATATTCAAACACGTTTTTTTATATTTGCTTATTAGATCTATTTGTTTTTTACTAAAATACTTTTTGTATCCAAATCCGAAACAATCCAATAAGATTTGCGTTGAAACAAGTTTGAACTTTACCATGATCCGCCAGCTGAAAGACCGCTTTCAGCCACGCATCCCAGCTCCAATATTTACTTTTCATTATACGTTCACGAAACAAGGTCGGTTAGGGTCGCTTTTTTGCATCCAGATGCTACAACGTTCTTCTATCATGGGATTATCCAGTCATCATTTTAAGCAAAGTGTGGCTTCAATAATGATACCACATATGTACGTATCTGGTGAAATAGTTTCAATGGTAGTACCTCTGGTATCAACTCTTGCTCAGCCTTACGAGAGGTTCCTTATCCATTTTTTCATGCCCTATTCAGGTGAAAAGTCTTATTCATGTGATCACTTGAATTCCTCTACTTATGAATATTATACAGCATATTACTGAAGCATTGTTGCAGAATCAGCATTAGCAACTTGTGCATGAAATTCAGTTGCCTGATTTTATGCATTTACTTTATTTCATGGATCATATGATCATATTATAATAATAATCGGAAAAGTCAAGCAGAAGCATCACCGAGCTGATGGTAAGAATAAAATATTCTCCTGAATTCGACATTCCAGAAAACTCTCGAATGTTCAAGAAATAACTAGAACAGAAAAGGATGGAATATCCTGGAAGCTTTCGGATTGAGAGAGATGACACATCAAGAATTGCAGTTCTCGAAGGTTCTTGAATCATCTAATGGCAGCATCAGGCGAATACGAAGTCGCATAACCTCCGAAATGCAAAGTTGTTATAGATTAGTCTGGAATAAGTGTTCGTGTTTGTGCAAATGAATTAATTATCAGTTGAAAACTCTTTCATCGTTCATTTTACCCTCGAGTAATGTACTTGACAATATTTTGCCAAATTCAAAATCAGAAGATAACATGGTCTTTGTGTTTTCTGAATTATTCACTGAATTTCAAATATTGAATTATTCAACAGGATATCAACAAATGGTTTGTGATTCGCAATGTATTCCATCACGAGTATAATTCACAACAAGGGTCAAAGTGGGGCACAACTTGGGTGTCATCAGCATCGGCTTGATGACAGAAATTGAATTTCTCTGTAAATCTCTGCTGCATAGATTAAAAATAATAGAGGGTCCATAATGGACCTTTGAGAAACTCCGAAAGTAACATGAGCTGAACCCGACACAACAGCATTTATTTCCAGTTGATCAACAAACTCGACATAGATGTTACATTATGATCAATAAAATATCTAGGTGAAAAATGGAAGAATAGAAGATAGGAAGAAAGAAACATTTGCGATCTGCATTCACAGTGTGAATCGTTGTTATTTACCAGGAAAGTAGTTGTTTTCTGCTCGTAGTCTTCCAGACATTCATTTCAAACTACGTTTGATATTCTAATTGGATAGACATTTTTCTCTTTCTAAAATTTTTGTCCAATTTATGGCTTTTCCATTTATTAGCTTAGTCGAGCTCTCAGCCACTTCCAAGTTCTGTAACTTGGGAGATTTATTTCTGAATTGTTTCTTTCTTCTGCGGCATGGTGTCGCCGCTTCCAACTGTCTCTTGGAACGCGGCTCAGTGCGGTCAAATAGACGCGATGAAAATGCATTGGGACAGGCAACGTTTCGAGTGGAGATAAAGTCTGTGTCAAATGAAACATTCCAATGCCAAACACCCCCCCCCCCACACACACACACACTCGAGTGGAGATCATACGGTTTCTACTCGGACAACTACCCTGCACTGATGAGGGCCAATAAGCCCAAAACCGGTTTGTAGGTTGTTAAGCGTGCCTGTCTCGATGTGAATTTGTCACGTCTTAGGAAGAAAGAAACATTTAAGATCTGCATTCACAGTGTGAATCGTTGGACTACGAGCAGATATAAGTCAATGTTCTGCGTGGTATTTACCAGGAAAGTAGTTGTTTTCTGCTCTTAGTCTACCAGATATTCATTTCAAACTATGTTTGATATTCTAATTGGATAGACTATTTCTGAAATATCTAGGGTTCTGAAATAATTAATTAATCAGTTAGATTGATGAATGGATCACCTTGTAGTCCAAAAGTTGGGTCTTTCAGAAAACATGATCATGTTTTGTTTTGTTCTCAAAATGGACAATGGATAAGTCTATCATCACAAATACCTACGACTCTCGAATTTCCACATGAATGATGAAATACGTTTGTGACATAATTAGTGAGGTTAGGTGTTGAAGTTAAGTTATTCTCGCACCCTGGCAAAATGAAAAACCAGAAACACGTCCATAATGGCCGGAAATTCCGGTCTGGTATGCACCCCCGTAAATAGATTATGATGTCAAGGGTGTGCTGTGGATTTACATCCCGGAGAGTTTTTCAGCAGAAACTTCATTAATTAAGGTACGCGTAATTTAGACAACGGATTCATTTAGTTATGTCATGATGTTGCTGGAATCCAATTATTACGGATATTTCACATAACGCTTTAGTTCTGTTTTGCTATACTGCATCATTCTCTGGAATCAACAAGTTTCGATTTGGTACTTTTCTACAAAATAGATGAGATCTTTTACTATCTGATCCACTGATATTGAGTAGATTTTCATACAATGAAATGCAATCCCCATTTGTTTCCATGAACAATTCCGGAAGTATCTATTACCCATAAGACGGGTTCAATAAACTATTATTATGTATTTGGAATTTCTGATAATTTTTATCAATTATAATATTTCTGATAAATAAGGATTTCCGGATTTTTTTCCATCAGGATTCGAATAGATTATGCTGATGGATATTCAACACAATGTTCTCCCTTTCCATGGTTTCAACTAAAATTGAATATCTTTATTGAATTGAATAAGTAAATCAAACTTGCTCTATCCGTCTGAAATATTTTCGAAAATACAGTGTTGCCGCTTGTATCAGAGAGTAGTAGCTACTTTGTTATTTCAAATGGAACACCTCGTATATTATATCATTTTTGGAATCTTCATAAGATTCCTCACAACTTCCCTACATAATTTCCTATACCTACATGTGACGATTTCCGAGATAAAAATTATTTTGTCCAATTTTTGTGCCAAACCTGACCATTGAAAAATATCAATTTTTTTACAATGCAAATTCACAAAATATTGCAATTTGGGTTATAGCTGCATAAGACCATTAAGTATTCTGTAGATGAACTGGATCTCAGTTTCAGCATACAGGGAGGCTCAGAAGTGAGTTCCTTCCGGGGACTCATGAAAATGACTGAAACTCCGTTTTTTTAAATGAAACACCTTGTATATTATCACTTATTTGGAAAGCTGTAATTTCAATGTAATTGAGTATAATTTCCCTATACCTATCTCGTACAGTTTGTTAGTTATGATCACTTATGTTATGAATTCGTTTTCAATAAAATAAATATTGGATAGACATTTAGATAGTAGGCTATGAACTTCATTCTGACAGAGAACTAATATGTTATTCCTTCATTGTCATCCTGTATTCAAGTTGCATGGGTGTGAAAGTACTATGGCAGAAAATAATTGCTCGAATGTGGTTTTGATGGATCAATTCATCATTTATGGTCAATGTAGCAAGAATATCAGTAGAACATGCAGAGAGTTTAATGAAAAGTATGCTGATTTACCTCGAATGAATTTGTGAAAATTCATTAGATTGAAGAGAAATTCTGAAATGTTTATCATACGAGTTATATATACACGGCTATTAATTGAAGTAAATGATGCAGTTTATGGATTCTCCACACTATCATTGCTTGAAGGGACGTCGCAACGTATACCTTATGGAAATTGGCTATCAGTGATATTGGCTGAAACTTTAGGATATTGTAGATATCGTGTCAAAAATGGATAGTTTCGATATTCTCGAAGCTTCACCTGAGAAAATTCTTTGAGTCGCTGATAACGCATCTGAGGTTAGAATTTTGAAAATTCACGTCAGTGGTTCCAATATGGCCCACCAAAAAGTCACATTTTTTCGATATTCCCGATACTTCGTGCATCCAGGGAATTTTCTGGGTGATCCCAATAAAACCTCTTTGAAAAGTTTGAAGAATGTTTTTAACCGCCAACTTAGTTGCGAAGCAACCCTCGTAAGTCTAGGACTTGTATGAGTAAGGAAGACGCGGAAACTTAGCTTTTTAAGTGTCATCCGAAGCACTAAGCCGAAACAAAATTTTCAAGATCCTAAAATAACCCGGTAGGTGAAGTGTTCATCAAGTTGAGGGACTATCGAGTAGTTGGAACAACCGATATGTTCAAGGTTTGCGAACAATCGCTGCATAATAGCTGAAAACGTCAATTCGACTCCATTTGGCAATGATTACCTCAAAACTCTTGGACCTTGCGCACCTAGTGATATCCAATCAGGATCTCGTAAGGTTTGCTGCGGGGTTCTTTGATATTCGATGATTTATCGATGGCACAGTTAACTATAAAGACTTATTTCCTCTGAGGAGTAGATATGGAAGCAGTTCGTTGATCTATCTGGAAGAAGATGCGATTTGGAAGCATATATGCCTATGGGTTGATACGTCAAAAAGAGAAGTATCTTTGGGAAAAGTTAAATAATCTTGCACGATTCACTTCTATTTTATAACATATAGGTAGTATGAAAATCATGAACTGGCCAATGATCTGGCAGTAACAAACAAATAAGAAGATAAACAAGAGGTGAAAATACACCAGATCTGTAGCTGATAATTGTGAAACAAATATAGATATTTGATCAGAGGATGTATGCGTGGTACATGAAGGTAGTAACGAGGCATACATACAGAATATGCGTGGAAACATGTAATTAATCCAGTACCCGTGTTTACCTTGAGGGAGGAAAATGAAATAACCTGTTTTCCTGCCTGAGCCTACATAATGGGGCCCAATTAACGGGCCTACAAACTCACACACTAATCATCCATTGTGAAACACTTTATACATACTCTTCTATATTTTCAGTTGTCTCGGTGTGAGTTTCCGGCTAAAAGGTTATTGCTGGGTAATTGGAATGTAGTCCATCAGTAACCTTGTCGATCTGCAACAAGGGGAACCTTTCGTCAAATCCGGTAGTTCTGATTTTTTTGCAACAAACGCAACCTTGTCAAAAATCGAAAAAACAGGAAAAATTTTGACTTCACAACAGTTTTTCGCTATTTTCACCCTGTAAGACTGATTTTTCGATAATATTCAAGTAGTAGGTTTTTGAAATGTCATTATAATGAGATGAATTATCTCATAATAATGAGATACCATAAGTCATAATGATGAGTTAATATTAAGCAATGCTGCCAACAAGTGCTTTTTTTCCAAGTAATATGGAAATATGCGAATGTTTGTTGGCTTGAAGAATGATGAAATAAGGACCCTATATCCATCTCTTTCAGCTTGGTGTTGTTCACATTTCAGTAAGTAATAGACTTTGGCTTGATCACTGAACCTGTGGAGGTTATTTTTTTCTATTCGTTCACATATAAGAGAGTTCTACGTTTTCACGATGTGAAGAAATTTCAATAAGTTGCTTCACATTCATATAATCACTATAATAGATCAAGCTGATAAAGCCCAGTTCAACAGAAAGCAGTAATATTTCATAATCTTACACTTTTTTCTTGAAACATATGAAAAGATCTTATAAATGTATAATAATTAGGTATATTCATAAATTATCATCAGCATTCTGAGATTCTGCTGAAACAAAGAGCATTAGTTCTTTAACCTATGGCTGAAACATCTACTTCTGAGAATGGGCCGAGCCAAAACTCTTTTTTCCATCAACTTATAGAGTAGTCATCTTCATCGAAAGCTATAAATAACAATTTTTTTATGCATTTGAGAAAAACAAAGTAGTCATGTAGTAGTCTCTCAAAATAACATCTATGTATTTGAAATCTCACCTTTATATATTCGCGGTGACAAATCAGTAATTGAATATGAACTTGTTTACCCTTATTTTCAGCTGGTGAAATTCTGAACATTCATTGAAATATCACTCCTGGCATATTTCCATGTATATATACATCTGTTTCAAAACTACGGCCTTATTGTGGCAACTCAGCAGTAGCAAAAATATTATTTTAACATTTTTTGCTATCTCATTATAATGACTTAGTTATCTCATTATAATGAGTTAGTATCTCATTAAAATGTTTATTATATTATACCTCATTTATTGTAATTTTGTGTGGACTCATCAATTCTGTGAACTTTTGAAACGTTGATTTCACAATATTCTGTCGATCAAACTGCAATATCATCATAGTATCCACGAGACAGTTTTATCAATAATAAATGATGTTTTGATTAGTGAGTTTGATTTGGAATTCCATGAAGACCCGAAATAAAAAAGATACTTTTAGTTCACGATTCTGCTGAAAACAATCTTCAACTGGAATCTGGAATAAAGTTCACAATATCATGGAACTGATATGATTGATGACCGTCAGAATTCTGAGGTTGGTGTGTTTTTGTGCTTCCATTGCCATCGGGATAATTTTTCATCCTAATTCGTTCAAGTTTTTAGAGTATCTCATTATAATGACTTAGTTATCTCATAATAATGAGTTAGTATCTCATTATTATGAGTTAGTATCTCGTTATTATGAGATAACTAATTCATTATAATGAGTTAGCTATCTCGTAATAATGGGAGACTTAACTCATTATATTGAGTTAGGTATCTCATTATAATGAGATGTTATCTCATTATATTGAGTTAGGTATCTCATTATAATGAGATGTTATCTCATTATATTGAAATAGCTAACTCATTATAATGAGATAAAAAAATATCTATAGTGTCCCTTCAGAGCTTTCGTAGAAGATAGCTAGTAGCTGAGAAGAAAATTAAAACCGCACCAAAGAATAAGCAGAGCATAATACAGTACAACATCGCAGATCCGTTGCATTTTAACCTGATTTATGCATGTCCGGATCTCACTGGGCTTTGTAGCTCCCAACGTTCGCAAATAATATTCGTCATTCAGACATGGCGTTATCCGTTCCAGCACACCCTGTGACGACAGGAATGAATACGCACAACGGCGTTAATGCAGTGGCTCCCAGGCTTCCGTGTACAGGGTGGCTGGAATACGAGTCTCATCATTGGGATCTCGTGAACCGCACGCAAAAAAAAAGGTAGAAATCACTAGAATCGAAGTGATTTTCACTGGTTTATACAGTTGATATATGGCCATAAATTCTTTCCAGTGAACACTACCATTGAGTCCAAGTTAATCGAGTCAACTTACTGATCACATAATATAATAGTCAACTTTACTAGGAATACGGTTGAATTGTTACCATTCGTACATCATTGGTGTGTACTTTGAGAAATAGTAAATTAGACAATACCATAACTCTTCCTTGAAATGTATTATGTATTCCATTTCTGTGTCACCATTATATCCATCGATCCAGATAATTTTTCAACCATCTTCTATACAGAAGTTTTCGTGATTCTATAAGAAATAAATCAACCTACATAACAATCACAATTTACTCTAAAATCACTATAATTACCTCTCTTTTCACTTTCCTCATTTTTCTTCTTGGCTAGTCCTATAGTTCAATCACTATCATCCTTTTATTGCAATAATAATCATAAAGATTTCCTCTAGAAACCATTTTGTCTTCAACACATTTATACCCTGAATCATTTTATAATTTGTGCGTTATACTCAGATGTTCATTGGGAGCCTTGAATGAAGCAAATACCGCTGAACCACAGAAACATCTCATCTCCACCTCGATTATGATTCTGATTTTCAAATGTATCGATGACCAAAATTGACAGTTTCTCTATTTTTTCAAATATTCCATCCGAAACTATTTTTGAAACATTATTATTCATCAGTAATATAACTAAGGAACGCTAATCAGCACCTAAACAATGGCAATATTTCAATGAAGGCTCTTACCCATCATCATCCACTACCTAATTAATACGAAACTGAACTCCTGGCAAAATAATATCTATAATACTCACTCAATTGATAAAAACTTTGCCTAAATTGTAATAAAAACAGGCATTTGCGGATGCGTCTTCGCAGGTTGCCCGTAAGTGCGCGCTGGATCAATATTCCTCTAGTTCGTAGGGTTGTTTTTTCAAACATTAAATTTTTGCAGGCCAGCGCACCACCCCTTGGTTTCCAATCCACTGATTGGGAAATGTTTCATTTGCGAGTTTCTATCAAATACTTCGATCAATTCAGACCATATCATGTTTTTTCTGAATTGGAAAACACTATTTTTGATCACGCAAAATTTTCGAAACATTAATCGCATTATGTATTGAAAAAAAAAGGGAAACAATGAATTTTTGTCATCGAAACATTAAAATCAAAATTTGTGATAGTTTATAGTTTTTGGGCTATCCAAAGGTAACAAAAAATGAATGAACAATCCAGGTCCGTATTTAAAAAAAATAAGTTGTTGATGATTTCTAGAAGACGAAACGTCGGATTTCAAATTTGAAAACGCTATCTTGTAGGAAAGAAAAAGTGGCCAAGTTGAAATCTTATTATCCATATCGATTAATTTCATCAAATAACGCCAGAAAAAAATAAAAATGTTTTAATGAAATTTAGATTTTTTGGATATCTCCGAAAGTACTTATTAGGAAACTTCCAAGTTTCAGAACGGCATTTTTCAGGCATCAAATCGCGCAACTTTGTCTTAATTTAATCGACCCTTTATATTTCACGGTTTACGAGATGCCAATGATGAGGCTCGAATTCCAGCCACCATGTACATTCATATATGACGGTGGTTTGTTATTGGTTATCAGAGGAAATACAAAATATGACGAATGGAGTTCGACTGGATGTTCCATGGTACACATAACTGTATGCATAGATCAAATGGGCTAATACAGAAAGAATGTTTATCATCAACCCATCAATTCTGTGAAAATACATCATCATCATTGAAAATACATCATCATCATTGAAAAACAGTCATTATTTGAAAATTTCCGAGCTGTAGAAAATGAAACATCAGTGAACTGATCACCAATGGATTGGATAACGAATGCAACTCCGATGAACAGATTAACAAATAAAGCAATAACAACAATTCACTTATGGATTAATTATCGAGTTTATAAATCAAATCATTTTTGTGAGACAGCTTTGCAACTGGAAATATCAAAGTGGAAGTCATTGGTGGATGAAAATAAATACAAATCATTGAACGAACTTTTGAAACGTTGATTTCACAATATTCTGTCGATCAAACTGCAATATCATCATAGTATCCACGAGACAGTTTCATCAATAATAAATGATGTTTTGATTAGTGAGTTTGATTTGGAATTCCATGAAGACCCGAAATGAAAAAGATACTTTTAGTTTACGATTCTGCTGAAAACAATCTTCAACTGGAATCTGGAATAAAGTTCACAATATCATGGAACTGATATGATTGATGACCGTCAGAATTTTGAGGTTGGGGTGTTTTTGTGCTTCCATTGCCATCGGGATAATTTTTCATCCTAATTCGTTCAAGTTTTTCAACGTTACGCAACATAATTCGAACAATTAACTGGCGTAGGTCCAAACTGCCTGTCTCCTCCGATCTATCAAATTCCTCGACAAACATCATGAAATCCATCAATTTTCTTTGGTTGTAATCCTCCCTTTTGACAGTTGCGTAATGAACTAATCTGGAGAAATGCTGGAGAAGAATCAGCAATTAGATTAAATTATAGCAACGTTACGCGATTTGGTGTCTAAAAAAATATCACCTATCTTGTATCTCTAATACGATCTTATACCATATTCACATTTTTAAATGAAGTATATAACATCGATACTGAAGATGTGATGGGAGCAGTTCTTTGTGATCTGTCCAAAGCTTTCGACTGTGTGATTCATAAAACTCTGCTGCAAAAGCTACCTCGTTATGGCATCAACGAAAATACTCATAGATGGTTTATTTCATATCTCACAGGTAGAAGTCAAATTGTTAAGTCTACACAACTTCATCACCAGCTGACATAAACAGCGGAGTACCACAGGGATAAGTACTTGGCCCGGTACTATTTCTACTGTGTATAAACAATCTTGCTTCTTTAGACATGAAAGGATATTGCACACTGTTCGCGAATGATACCGAATTTCTTGGGGTTAGTATAGATAATAAACTGAAATTCGATAATTACATCAGGTACATCTCTCAAAAAGAAACTTGCTTCAAGATGTTAGGCAGTTAGAATTACCTCAAATTTTAACGGTTCATAATATCTTAATCTCAAAATAAGTTCGTCTATTGCACAAATATAAAAGAATGTTCCCTCTGTCATCCATACCTATGACTCCCGACATTCAAATGATGTCAGACTACTGCTAGATAGTTTTTAATGGTCCCAAGACGTGTAATCATCTTCCACATTATTCGAAAAGTTTGAATAACATCCATTTCAGAAAACACTAAATGACCTCCTCAGTGTAATACCCTATTATCAAAGTCAGTCCCAATATTTAAAAATAAAGGATCTAGGAAAGAAGTGAGTAACTATCGCAATGTTTGCCTTCAATCACAGTTTGCAAAAGTCATTGACTACACATATAACATACGCCTGAAAGAATTCCTAGAAGAAAAAAAACTCATGGCAGATTGTCAGCATGGCTTCAGAAGTAAAAGGTCGACTGAATCTGCAATCAGAGAACTATGTCAGGTCTATGAATACCTGAATCAGAAAAAAATCCCTATAGCACTGTACTTCGATCTAAGTCGAGCATTCGATACAGTCGACCACAATTTACTTCTCGAAAAACTGTACCGCAGCGGTGTTAGAGGTGTAGCCAATGACTGGGCAGCATCTTACTTGCAAAATCGGTCGCAGGTAGTTATGCTGGATTCCGTCAAGTCTAATCCTCTGCGAGTTACAATGGGAGTTCCTCAGGGATCAATCTTGGGTCCCCTGTTTTTTGTTATTTTCATGAATGATATTATATACTCTTGTACCTCTCCAAACAAAATAGTAATATATGCTGATGATACGAATCAACTGATAGCCGAAAATGATTTGGAAACATCGGTTAGTAAATCGAATGACTGTGCACAAGAATTCCATCATTGGTGTTATAAAAACGGCTTATTGGTAAATACATCAAAAACACAGTATATGCTATTTTTACCAAAGAATGTTAGCTACGATTATTGTCCTCTGATCAAAATGGATCACATATCTATCAAAAGAGTTTCCGAAACTAAATTCTTAGGTGTCACTATAGATCAAAAGCTAACATGGGAACCACATGTGGAAAATATTGTATCAAAACTGAGCAGTGTTTGCTTTGTTATCAGGCAACTGAGGAATACAGTATCTCTTAATGTGCTTAAACTTGCCTATCATGGGCTGGTGCAATCAGTTTTAAGTTATGGTCTTATTTTCTGGGGAAACTCAAGTCATGCTTGTAAAGTTTTTATAATGCAGAAAAAAATAATCAGATGCCTGGTGGGTGCGCACCCTCGTGAAAGCTGTCGACAAATTTTCGTAAAACTATCACTGCTCACTCTACCATGTCTGTATATATTTTTATTAACACTAAATATAAAAAAAGATGAATCAAATTTTATACGAAACAATATGATTCATAATCATGATACCCGTCGAAGTGAAGATCTCCGCGTGCCATTCTCACGACTTGGCGTAGCACAAAACTCACATTATCATCAAGGTGTGATCTGTTATAACCGAGTGGTTAATATTCTTGGAAATATCACCAATTTCAATGAGTTTAAATTGAAATTATTCAATTACTTGAGTGTTAATGCTTTTTACTCAATGAAAGAATTTTTAGAATGTTGATGACGTAAGAGTATTCAAACTGTTTTTCCTCTGTGTAAAGTGTGATTTTAATTGATTTGAATTAATTAATTCTTTATAATGTTATACTGTTGGATTTGTGAATGTTTTATTTATGAAACTGTGAATGTAGGTATTTTAAAATTGTGTATTTTTCCGCTTTTAAATATTTTATATTCTACAGGACTTGTGTGAAGTCTATACCGTTTGACTAGTCTGATAAGTTTTTGTACTACCTTGTGTAAAAACTTCAATGATGAATAAATATCTATCTATCTATCTATCTATCTATAGTCTGCAAAAGCACTAGAACGACAGTTCTTGGAGACATATTCACACTGTTTTGTTTCATCATATTCCACAATTTACATCTCATATTTATTTGACTTACTATCTCATAACTTGTAGTTGTATTGCACAAAATGATTCTTTAATATTTTGTGCTGTACTGTGTACAAAGATAAATAATCTACCTATCTTGTCTATTACTTTATCGATAAGATTGATATTCTTTGTGCTTCTTCTTCTTAGGGTGTTCGGGATCCCAATGATGAGGCTCGAATTCCAGTCACTCTATAGAGAAGGAAATCATATATAAGTTCATTATCATTGATATTATCAGTACGACCTCTGAAATGAAAAATAACACCCCACAATGCTCCATTATTCACTATCACAACCAAGTCGATATAGTGCAAATAATACTCAGAGTTGGATTATAACTGAGTTACGGGAAGGGACATAACTGAAAGGTTTCCGCGAATATTGCACGCCATTGTGAATCCGGACTTAATTCGGAAAAGCGTTTGTGCTCAATTTAGTAGACGAGGTAAATCAGCCCCTACCCCTAAATTGGACTCGGGTGGTTACCGCTCGAGGAAATATATCTACCCCGGACCAGGGAAATACGGCATGGGTATTATTGAATTGGTGTTACATCAGTGATGTTCATCAATATGAAAATATCTTATATACGGATGCCTCGCATGCATATGAAGGGTGGACAGTATCGAATTAGTATATTATGATGGGTGTTCCCTTTGTGTTGCTAATGAAAATTGATGACAAACAGTTTCACGAACTTTGGTCCAAACATTTTCTATCAGGTACGGGGTATAAGGTTTGAGGAAAAAGGGAGATTGGGGACTATTTCTATCATAATCATATCATACTGACGTCATTTGGACAACACTTTTTGGTCATTTGTACGTACTGCGTCGTTGGAGATGAAGTGACTGTATAACGTTAAAATGACCGGTGAATGTCACAAACCAAAACGTCATATGTAACGTCTTTGCGACGTCATTTGTATCTTCGTTATGTTATAACTTCACCTTTTTCGTTCTTGTGAGGTCGATTTGACGACATTCTTTGGTTGTTCTGTGATTTTGGAGATGACGTGACTCTAACGTTGAAATTACGGGTAAATGTCAGCCCAAAGACGTAACTTTTTTCGTCTTTTTGGCATTCTTTTATCGCTTTATTGCAAACGAATTGTATGAATGTACCCCAAACGAGAGGTTCTCTATTTTCATTGGGCATAGATGTCGTATTTGAGATCTCCTTGATACATCAAAATCACGTATCCCTGATGACAGTATAGAGACGTTCAAGATATTACGTTACGGTAACGTTAGCTTGTGCTCTTTAAAATATGATAACCTTCAAAATACGCAATAATGACGTCTTCCTGATGACGACAAAGAGGAACGTTATAGGAACGTCAGCTATTCGTTATGTGACTTCGCTGTGCCGCTTGCCGTAACCAATAGAAATAATAGGAACATAGTCGTTTCGCGGCATTAATGGTTCTACCCTTTTCCAACACAGAATGAGGATCGGGCATAATGGCAACGTTAAACAGAGTGAGAATCCTTTATTAATACATGCAAATGGGATGGCTGTAACAAGAATTCCTACAGTTCCGAAAAAATTGGAAAGCCAAAGATAATTCACACAAACTACCGCATAAATTGAAAAGTTTCAAAGGATGAGGCAAAAATGTTGGACTACGAGAAATTAGCAGTGGAATTCGTAATGAGAGATGGTTTCATTGGGATGAAGCTTTTCAACCCAGTGCACAGATTCAGAAAATGGAATGGAATCCCTACGACTTTGAAAAACGATTATTTCTACGTCAACATTGTTTGTGATGAAAGCCACAAATAATCCTATCGTAAACACCGACCGCAGATATGTAAATATGAATCGGTTCCATGCATTTGTCATGCCACCCCCAAATTACATGAAAAAATATACCAACATAATCATGAGGTTTACATACACATTGTATACTCATCGATAAATCATAAGCCAAAGTGTATTCAAATTTATTCCACCAGCATAGCAATAAGTTCAGTTTGAAAATCTTGGGCAGGTTTCAATATCTTAGTATTCCATGATCATCAATAATTGGCAACCATTATGTAAAAAATACACCATGTCTCTGCAAATTCAGACTATGATGACTTTAATTACATGATGTGAAACAAAATACCTTGGTCGAAAAATAGTATATTACACAACAAGTGTGGAAAGTGACATATTTCACACGAGTAGTCGTTTAGCACGAGCCGCGTAGCGGTGAGTGCGGAAACGTATAACGAGTGAAGGAAATGCACTTTCCAATGAGTTTTGTACACTATTTTTCCTACGAATCTAAATATTTTCATTTCGCGGGAGGTCTTGTCAAAAATTTAACTTGAGCGGTCTCTAGAATTTCAGGTGGTTTTGATTCGAAATCAAGTAGGTACTGTTTATTTCCATATTCAAGATGATATTTGAATACTTCTCCGACAATTCCTCATTATGTGAATTACTGATTGATTGAGTTAGTTTGGTTTGGACAAATTTTATTGATATTGACACCAGCGTACATAAACAACCTTGACACCATACGCCTGCTAGCGCCAGTAATCACGCAACCAGGAATACAGAACCATAGAAGTACGTAGTGCCCAAGCGCGTACGAGTTACTCGAGTTAGTGCGTCCTTGACTCCTTGCAAACATTTGTGATAACAAAGAATCTTCTCGTTGGTGATACTGTGATATCAAACTGATGCAAGCAGCAAGCCGCGCATAAAACTGTAGCCATACTCTTTTGAATGATCTAACCCGCTATCATCAACATCGAAATAGTTCCAGCAAAGAGTATAGGTTTCAGTTTTAAAGTGAGTTCAGAGGTTATGTATCAGACACATTGAAATTAATAGATGAAGAATTCTCGGTATAATTCAAAACGAGACAGAAATTTCAATAAATAATATGAATTTGATTTGAGAACGCTTCTATTGACAGGGAGTACCTTCACAATATACCTAATTATTTCTATCAATTCAGGCAACCGTTGTGATATTTTTCATATCAACACTAGTGCTTTTTTTCATTCAAATAAACAATACCATGGTGATATGAGCTACTTTCTGAATAACAAAACAGTGTAATTATTGACGTTTTCATACGTGGTCGTAGGAAAACATCATAGATCTTACTGCTTACGCTAGATCCAGATCCAGGTTACTTGTTTTGTAGGTCCGGGAGGGTTGAAAGTACTAAGCCATTGATTGGTCGTTTCAGTTGTTGACCGTACAAATGTGTTGTCTCACGTGACCATAGTACCTACTTTCTTGTAGACCCCTCTTGACCCAAAAATTACTACAGGATGCCGGATCTAGCGTATGCAGTAAGATCTATGGAAAACTTACTATGAACCTCGGAAAGTATAGTGACATAATGGTTGACACACCACTTAAAAATAAATTGCAATTTTTCTAACGCCACTATCGTGAGCATTCTCTTGGGAATATCCGTGTTCATTGTAATTTCTTCACCTCTGTTCTGCTAGAAATAAAAACCAGACTACCTGAAAATTCCGAAAGAAAAAAATTAATATTCAGACCACAAGGAACTAATTTTCATGAAACTCGGCTAAACGTTTCCATAATCTAGAGTGGGGACAGGGTTGGATAAATTCTCAGTTATCTTTTGTGATCCCTGGTCCTTTATTTCTGTTACGTACCGTGAATACAATCTGGAACAAAGAAGGGGATTTGTCAGAAAGCGGAATTGAAAAGAGTGGGGTCAATAATTTTAACATTTCTAAGCACAAACGATCTGCGGAGATTTGAAGGAATTATTATTATTTCCAGCTGAGCTGGGTAGCTGAAAAGATTCAGGAGATATATTTTATGACGAGGTCGTTGAATGAAAGTTTCAAATTATCGAATTCAAGCTACAAGTATTACAGCTGGAATGAAACTTATTTCGATATTCATCAGTATTATTTTGGTGGTGGATGTATTAATGAGTTACCTAAGGCATAAGGCTATTATAATAATCGGTTTTCTCTTATCATCACGTGACAGTTATGGATGAAATAATATACTGAATTTTTTCTAATAAAACCTTTATCATTTCATTCCTACTCCGAAGCTGTATTCTGATGATGACGCAGCTCATGAATTCCAATGCAAACTAAGTAGGTATATGTAAATAAATAGGTTTGCCAGTTGTTAAGAACGGGGCCAACTAAGAAAACACAAGACCATTTCCAACCGAATCAGTTTAATTGGCTTGAACACGGTTCATAAATTCCCAGCCAAGGCATTTCTACAGCTTGACTTGTGATTGTACAGAAGGGAGATGCTAAAGCAGCATCTCGTTCTCTTACTCCAAAGCGACACACAATGTTATTTAGCCTTGAGGTGAGATTTATGATAATATTTGCAAGTGTTGATTTATCCCTATTCGCAAAGCGGCTTGGGTAAATCTCAGCACTTTGAATTCAGAGGATACGGTATTTACAGGGTTATTCAATGTACCTAAATTACCTACCCATCTCTTGTTATTGCCAATAAAAAAAGTTTCATATTAGAGTTGCAGAAATAAAAGATAATGATCATAATACAAGTATGAAAAGTGACCAAAAATGTATTTTCTATAATAATATAATAGAAAACAGTGTTAATAAATGAGAAATGGTTCTTCGAACCGGATTCTTTGATATAACAGTCAATTATTCTGAAATATGCGTAGAACGCCTGGTATTTTTTCTTATGTCTCTGATTCGTTATGTAGAAATTTCCCTGCGAAAACATATAATGCTATGTATTCCACACTCTGACCCATGTAATTAAACTCCACTATTACTTGAAAATTACATTATTTGCACTGCACTCAAGGTATCGTAACAGTATCTGTTCAAGTTGGAAACTCCAGACTTAACAGAGTAACTTATCCACTGATGTTGGTGGTAGAATTTCAAGATACTGGCAAATATGGCTTCAGTGTCAGTTACATTGGTGTTATCTTTTCTGTATTATGTTTCACCGGAATTCATACCATCCGGAATGAGCGTAATTATCTCCATTTAATGTGAGGGATATGAAATCAGGAAGTTTGAATTTATCAGTTCATATGTTGCCTTGAAAGTCAGAAAGTCAGGAATTCTCTTGAAATGGAAAGGTACTTTATTGGATGCATTTTATTATGTTATCAGTATCTTTATGAGGACATTTTCACTTCATGTCATCGATGTTTTCATAAGTACAATAAGAACTGAATATATTTTCATCGTTATTCCTCAATGGGTTCAAAAATAGAAATATTTCTTATTGTGGACATACCAGTAAGAATGAAAACTAGACAACACGTATCTGACTGAGCTTCAGGAAATGTATTATTATTGTAATCTCCAATTTTTTATTTTTGCAGTGTATATATTTTGTACACCTGCTTATACTGGACCATTTCTGTCTGTTCTGTGTAGTTTACCGAATAAATTCTTGTTCACCCGCCAACCGTACAATGTTCTAAGAACTCAGAAAAGAACTATAAGGATAGATTTTAAAATGGATAAACCTGGAAGTGACTAGAGAGTAATATTAGTATTATCCGACAGGAAATGAATGAAGTTTCACGTTTCAGCGAGATTGAGCATTGATTGAATTCGAATCTTCTGTGTTGTCTTCATGTTTTGCAGCATGCGCACGTTACGACCAACCCTCTACGTTTTCTGGAGTAACCTCTAGCGCCATCTAGTTTGATTTGAGTGAAGTTGCTTGTTCGAATTCCTCTAGGAATTATAGTGATTTAGATTTCAGATATTCTGCATAGGCTTTCGACAGGTTCAACAGATAATTTCCTAAGGGAGCGTATCTACTCTTTTATAGTTGATTTTACATAGCAGCATCAGTAAGCATTGAAGGATCACTTGAGGAAGTCGAAAAAATTAATGCATATCAGTAACTTTCGAAGCGAAATTTCTCAAAAATCAAAGAGTCATGCCTCTTGATACGGACTCTCCCGAGGGATTTGGTCTACAAATTTATGAAAAGATTATACAAGGTGTAACAAAAAAATTCAGAGCCTTTAGATTTGCAATGTATGACATTAATTTTACAACTAATATTCAGAGGGTTTCGAGTCTTTTTGTTTCGTTGAAAGCGCTATGGTAACCAATTTCAAACATTTTTCTAATGTGATAGAATTTGCTGTTTTTGGCAAGAAATTTTTTGTTCTGAAAACAAACGCTTTCCCGTGTCATTCATAGAACAACAAAATCTGATATTCCTGTCATGGTAATTTGCTTTCTAACAATTGAATAATAGATTACTGTAGGAATAAGACTTCTTCCATAATAGGACAGCATGATAAGTGAAAGGGAAGGTTTCAAAAAAATATAATTTTATTTGAAGCCTGCATAATAATATTCGCTAAATCTGGAAATAGTGTTCCAAGTGTACAAAACTATTTAACAGGGTGACCCACTCGTAATGGAGGCACCCTTATATATTTTCGAAACTATTAACTGAATTTTAACAGATAGACACATCTATGAGACAACCAAATTCCATGAATGAGCCTTCACTTTCAGGGCTATTCAAAAATAAAAAAAAAAACTTTTTTTTATTTATTTTTCATGAAAAATCTGACTGCACCACTGAATTCACGAGATTTCGAAATCGTTCGTGTGAAAATTAGGCTACTGAAATGCATAAATAAATATTTGAAGAGAATTAGATTTGAAAAATTCACCGTTCAATAAACCCACCAATGCCATTTCAGACTTTCACAAAGTCTCGGTTTACTACTGATAGGAATTTTATAGAATAACAACTACAAATTATTCAAAATAGAGCAATGCGAACTATATTAAAATGTAATAGATATACACCGATTCGAACAATGTTGAATGTACTGAATTTTCTTTCTGTGAGGCAAAAAATAATGTTCAGTGTTTGTATGTTTATTTTCAAAATTAAACAAAAATGTGTTCCAAATTATGTCTGTGAAAGAGTAACGTATTTCAGAGATGTACACTCGTATAATACGAGGAATTGTGATGATTTCTTATTGAGAGAATGTTATTCTAGTCATTTGCAGAATTCAATTTTGCATAAGGGCCTACATGTGTTCAACAGCTTGCCAGCTGATCTAAAAAGCTGTGATAACCTCAATAACTTCAAAAAACATTTGAGAAATTATGTAATGTCCAAATTTTAATCTTCTAGTTTGTTTTTTCTGAATGTGTATGTAGTTTATTTGTTGATATTTATTGATAGTTTTTTACTCAACATTATTTTATATATATATTTGATTCACTACTTCTATTCATGTATTTGTATGTAGCGATTAGCTAAATAAAGATTATTATTATATTCTTTAATTGAAATAAATAAATTTTAAGATACACAATTTAATCGAAAATTAGCAAAATTCTGACAGCGTCCCTGGATTCTCATGATATTTATACTAAAATATAAATTTCGTTCACTCGCCCATGGATTGAAAGATATATTTCTTGTACAACTGTCAGAAAAACTTTAAATTTCTTCATCTCTATTGATGTTTAAATGTTTACTTGTTTTTTCACCGTGAAAAAAAATTTTTTCACTGTGGAAATAATTCAAAAAATAAACTTGAAATATGACATTACCCTTCGAAAGATTTATTTTCAACAGAATCAAGCCACCCTGAATTAATTTTTTTCTCCTTGTTTACTTTCTAACGATTGTTACTCTACAAAAAAAATGTTTATCAAACCTACATTCTGGAGTTCCATTTTAACTTATATGTTCTTGTTCTAGTACTTCAGCGTCCTGAATATGAAATAATAAAGTTTCGAAACGTCGACAATTTAAAAATTGGTTAAAATTAAAACAATATCATTTATTGGAATAATAATTGATAGTATTGAAATTTGAACAATTACTTCCAACATAAATTCCGGAAGGAGTTCCATGTTGCTGCTTATCAGAAATGTTAGATATTTCTTGAAGATTTCAGACGATGTAAATTCACATTTACAATAATTGTACAAAAATGTATTTCATGTATAAAATTCGTATTTTTATGGCACATTCGGGTGAAAGGAAAATTAACGCTCGTGTGCCATTAAAAAACACTAATTTCACGCACTCAATACAAAAATAACTATTGTGCAAGGGTTCATTTCAAGTGAGTCACCTTGTATATATTTACTCTAAGTATTGCACGGTGACACAGAGAATATGCAATATTATGCACAAACACCAAAAGTTCCTGACATCCTGACCTATTTCAAGTGGAGATATCGGAAACAACGCACTGAGAGAGAGAGACATTTCCCGGCTTGTTTTCTCGACCAACTTTCCCTTTAGCAATTCGTGGGCCCGTTAGCAGGCAGTTCGCGGAAGACGAAAACAGAACGAAAGGGGAAAAATTTATTGGCTCCAGTTCGACGTGTAAATCAAACTAGTTCTCTGAGAGGATCTCTGATATGTCATTTATTCTCTTCCGTTGATTTATTTGGCCAGTGTGTTTTTTGGTGGGAAGATATATGGGGAGAACAGGCACAATTATATTGAGAGCTTCAACCGGCAACGAATTTTTCATTCTAGTGCACTTTCTGTTCAGCATATAAAGGGTGTTGCAGTTCAACCAGTTTGACATTGCCATCAAAAGTCATGATATTAATATTGGATATAGGGTTTATACGCATGTCTTCGTTTTCTCGTGAAAATGTTATAGTTCTAGATATACCTACAGATTTATTATGAGAAACGCCACAAGCTATCACGAAGAAATGAAATAAGAACAGAATGATTTGGGAGATTATTTCATTCATGCTAAAATACATGTTTTTGATTGGTTGAAATGATTGTGTTGATGAGCAATAACACTATGTTTTCGATTCTGTATTTCGGCTCCTGATTGGCTATTGTATACCTACATGCTGTGTTTTCGTTTCTGTATTTCGCTTTCTGATTCGTTGGCAGTAGGGTAGTTTAATTTAATAACGACTTACTAGTTGCAATCTATCATAGTATTTTCCGATTCCCTGGTAAATAAATGAATGCCACTACACCAAATTTTCGTCTGAACCATGATAAACACACACTATCAATGTGTATCCACTTCATTTTCCACAAACTCTAGACAATTTCAGCATTAATAGAATTAGAATTAATCTAACATAACCTAACCACACAAATTGTGACAACAATCATAAGGAATTTAGCTCAGTAGTTCCTAGTGCTTAGGTAATCTTGCCTACATCATACAATGGCATAAATGTATTGTTGGTTGCATAACGAATCTTCTTGTGTCGAACTACAATGCTTAATCAAAATAACTAATTCCATAAACTGTACATTCAATATTTATATTAACAATAAATAGGAAATCATCAGAATGGCTTGATTTTATTCATGAAATAATCTGAACAAATACAACTCGTGTTATTGATGATTATCGAAAATTTCTTCTCTTTTTCGAAACAAATCATGTTGCTTTGGGAAACCACACTCGCGCTGTACGCTCGTGTAGTTTCCAAGCAACATGATTTGTTTATCAAAATCGAAGGAATTTTTGTTTCGATAATCATCAATATACTTGTTGTATTACATGCGAAAACACTATAACCTGTAATTGATTGAAATTTGTTTCCACAACAACTGGAGTCCAAAGAATAACCAACTTTTTGGTATTATATTTCTATTTCACTGGTGTATAGGATTCAGCATTCATTTCTCATTGATTCGAGAGTACGAATATGGGAATATCTACTACTAGCCAATCTAGTTCACTAACCGTTTTTTCCTCATGGACTTTTCAAAAGATTATTGAAATTCATGATATTTTGAATTATCGAAAAAGCCGGAAGGAAAACCAAAACTCTTGATTGAGCACTGAAAATCAGATTTTGACAATGAATATCACGCGAAATCAAATGCATAATGCTGGTGTGACATTCTAAAATGCTCAAGGATATCATCAATTATTTCCTAAGCTATAGATTTTTATGTATGTTTGTATTATTTTCTCTATTTAAATATTTATGACTGTTATTTACTTTTGAATATGACTTCGATTTTTATTTTTCCCCATTTTATTTATACATGTATTATATTTTTTCGTCATCATATTTTGTCAATCAATGAGATATCTTTTCTTCTCGACAATAATGCAACTTCGATTGATTGATTGATGGCATCAGGTGACGTCATCCATAACTTGCTACAGAGGTGGATAGATAGACTGGTGAATTCACTTCCTATCCTGTGACATGTCCCAAATCTCTTGATTTCGCCTACTTCGATAAAACGTGTCTAACGTGACATTGCGTGGGTAAATCTCGCTAAGTGAAGCCGCGATTTCAACCAATTTTACAGGTTACTGCAGGTGTCAATGCAAAACTATGAATATTTGATTCTGAATGACTTCTAAATCGTTTCTAACAATTCCATGGAGCCATTTTACAATGAGTTTGATGCCAATATGTATCGAATATGATTGAAAGAAAATTCTTCAAATATCTTTTGACAGTATTGCCATCTAGTGTTGTACATGATAACCCCACGTTATGAGCTGAAATTCAATTGTTTCAAATCAAGGATTTGTCTGCTGAAACAATTGAAGAGTAGCGCCACCAGGTCTTATTTCCATCATTCTTGCTACTGAAGAGAACGGCTTGCATCATATAAGTTCATTCGAGATAACGCACCAACTTGAATTCCTCAGTTAATGTCAATACGCACTCCTGTAATCCTGGTTGCGTGATTACCTACTAGAGACAACAGATAGAAGTTGACTTTCGAAATAACTTTCATATCCAATGGAATTGCTTGTACAAACGGAGAAAATTCAATAATCATCGTCTGGAATTGTCGAAAGAGTATTCAATCATCGCTTAAAAGAATCTGAAGTTATAGAGGCCACTTAAGCTACATTTTTTAAATGACTTCTGGTTGTAGGAAAAATAGTGAATGAAACTCGTTGGAAAGTGCATTTATGCACATTCCTGCGGAATATGTCAGTTTCCACATTTGTAATGTAATATAATATTGGGGGTGGATCTGACTCTGAATGATGATGCATACGTCCAGTAACTTTCAATTTCATAGTTGGCCAGTGCCCCTTCAAACGTCTTCAGCTGCTAGGGGATTTTTAAAAATCTGTAGAAAAAGGCGACATTCCAAAAAAAAACAAGAGAAAATAGTCCATCCAATTAAAAATATACATAGTTTGAAATTGAATGTCTACGAGCAGAAAACAACTACTTTCCTGGCAAATACCACGAAGAACATTGAATTATATCTGCTCGTAGTCCATGCAACGATTCACACTGTGAATGCAGATCGCTAATGTTTCTTTCTTCCTAAGACGTGACAAATTCACATCAAGACAGGCGCGCTTAACAACCTGTAGACCGGTTTCGGGCTTATTGGCCCTCATCAGTGCAGGTTAGTAATCCGAGTGGAGACCGTGGGATCTCCACTCGAAGCGTTGCCTGTCCCAATGCATCTTCGTCGCGTCTATTTGACCGCACTGAGCCGTGTTCCAAGAGACAGTTGGAAGTGGCGACACCATGCGGCAGAAGAAAGAAATACTCCAGCAACAAATCCCCCAAGTTACAGAACTTAAAAGTGGATGATAGCACGACTAAGCTAATGAATGAAAAATGGAAAAGCCATGAATTGGTCACGTCTTAGGAAGAAAGAAACATTTGCGATATGCGTGGTTCAATGTTCTGCGTGGTATTTGCCAGGAAAGTAGAAAGATAGGAGCCGAAATGTTGGGAGAATAAAAAATTAAATGACCAAATCAAGACATCCCTTCCACCCTTTCACAAATCCTTCTGCAAGAAGACCTGGATCTTCACTGTCGAAATGCGGGATGGTTGTTTACCTTTGCGCTCGAATCGACGCCGATCCTGCGAGCACGTGTCGCGACGTCGCCTCGTCCTGACAGGGTGCGCGCGCACCATCAGCCGTCGCGGCGCCTGTGGCTGGCTCGCAGGCGACGTCAGTTTGCCCTGCGACGTCTGTGCGTGTCGCTCGCGTTGACAGGTGACGGGCAATGTGATTACGATTACGCGTAATCGACGTCCTATCGTTTCATCCAGGTGAGAATTGAAAATAAATGTACAGGGTGGGTAAGTTTTTTGGATTCTAAAAGCTTGAAGGATACGTATTTTTGATCTGAAAATGTTATGTGAACCTACATGCGTGGGAGCTTCATTTTGTTACTTATATACAGAGTTTCAAAGTTTCAAATATTTGTTCAAAAATTTCTTCTACTATTTTCAAAATTATGAATTGAAATTTGGTGCACCTAGTATACACCCCAAATAATAAATATTTTGGACTATAAAGCGCTTGTAATTCATTTTCTGAAGTGTAATATAGGTGTAACACATTTCAATAATATTTTTGTTTTTGAAGAAAACCTCAAGAGCAAAAATAATATATAAAACTTTGACACCCTGTATGAGCTGGAATCAAAGCTCCTACGCATATATGTATGTTTATATAAAACGGTCATCTTGAAAAAAGGCTTGAGCAGTTGATGTAAGTATTACTTCGAGAAACTACCTCAACCTGTTTGTATCAATATATACAGGATGAGTCGAAGTTGAGGAGAACATCAGTTTGTTATTGATTACTCGAAAACCTTTTCTTTTAATAAAAAGAAAATTATTTTACAGTGGGGTCCCAGGAGGTTTTCTAATTGATTTTTATGGTAGAAATCATTGTATTTTTTTATGCGAGTGAAGTTTCCTTTATAGATTGAGACGTTAAAATTACAACATATCGCATACGAAATAGTATATCATGATACAAGTTTTATAAGACGCTACTTTGTCGCACGCGTTGTTTGGAGTACGACGAGCGAGGCGAGGAGTGCTCCAAGTGCGAAAACGTGTCTTTTATTGAAAGAAATCGATTTAGTTTCGATGAATAACAGAAACATCTTCGATTGGTAACAATGATGAAATTGAAATATTTAAAATCTGACCAGGGGTGGATTTAGTGGGGAAGGCGTCCCCCCTGGAGAAACGCGAACTCGTATTCCCCATGTTCCATATTAAAATATTTTTTTGAAAATCATAACTGTGTTTTTCGAAATCGCCTCCCACAAGCGTAAAGCCCAGTTTACTGTTCAGTAATTCTGATTTTTGCGATACCAGCGGTGAAAAATTCAAAGTTGTTAGGTATTGTTTTCATTGGTCAATTCAAATCAAATCACATCTGATTGAAATTTACCAATAAAGACGTTGAGTTCTTCACTACTAGTATCACCAAATCCGAAATCGCTCAGAAGTAAACTGGGCCTTACTCTTCTGAGTTTCATTTGACAGTTCGATTGTACCAACCTCCGAATAACGATAAATGCGTATCGAAATAGAGGCTATTTCGACACGCATTTGCGTTGCACAATGACTTCATTATACAACCAAAATATAATAAAATAAAATCAATATCATAATCATCTTCCATCATCAGAAAACAAAAAGGAATAATATAGCGTCTCGTTCGTCACAAAATCTACGAAAACTGCTCACAATGAGCATAATTTTCAATGCAAAGTATGCACTGATGGTTTTTGGATATATTGTTTTCTGTAAAAACTGGAAAGGAAGCAAATGAAACCCTACACTTTTAAACAGTCCGAAACAGTACCTATTCTATGATAAGTCAGGCGTACTTTCATTTTGCATGGAAATTTCAAGAATTTTCTTTTTCATCATAATCTACTTTATTCGACAATTTTCAATAAAAATAATCATATTCGAATTTCTTGAGCCAACATAGTATGTTTTACGATATATATCAGTACAAATGGTATACAAAACCTTTATTATTAACGTATACCGGGTGTAACAGGATCATGGTACACCCCCCGTATCTCCGTTAGTTTCAGAGGTATATTTTATTGAAATTTGGGACATGCTATGAACATAATAAGCGTCACCTTTTGACCTACAAATGATTTTTTTCCACTTCCGGATTCGCCGGAAGTGATACCAACTGTCGATTTTTGAATGGAACACACTGTATATTATTACATTTTTGAAATCTGCATAATTTTCTGGATCCAATGATACCACATAAGTGACATTTCAAACGTCAAAATTTTTTAAAAATCAATTTTTAGTTTTCCATTTAGGTGTGCCATGATGGTTCCGATTTATTCAAATTGATCGGTCTAATGCTAGAAAAACTCATTTTTTTCAAATGGAACCATATTGGTACCGTGGTACCATTTATTAGTACTACCAATAAGGAATTCATTCTTAGCTGGTAATAAAATGTGCGATAAATACAATGGAAATTACAACTAAAAGAAAATAAGAAAATAAAATTATTGAAAATTTTGACGTTTAAAATGTCACTTATTTGATATCATTGGATTCAGAAAATTTTGCAGATTTCAGAAATGCAATAATATACAGAGTGTTCTATTCAAAAATCGAAAGTTGGCAAAAAATCATTTGTAGGTCAAAAAGTGATGTTCATAGCATGTCCCAAATTTCAATGATTTACCTTTGAAACTAACGGAGGTGTACCATGATCCTGTTACACCCGGTATAGATACTTTTATCAAAAACCTTCAGAGATAAGTTACTCGAGTAACAGGTCAGAAACGGAAGATTCATCGAAGCATTGGTAAAACATAATAGATTTTGTCTTATATAAGGAAGTTGTTACCTACTTTACATGCTACATACTATGGATGGAATAATGAATAGATTGATTCTGCTTATTGAATTTATATTTTCCGAGATATTTTTCAATGCCCAATCGCGAGTTCTAAATAGAACTTATTGGTATTCACTTTTTTATTAAAAAAATTGTGCTCCCCAAAGTCTCCGTCGAATTGTATGGAAAAATTCTGCGCCTATGAAGAGTAATCGATTTTAGGAACTTTTTTTTGACCGATTACAATCTGAAGTCAGGAGCGCAATCTTTTACCTTGATCCCCACAAAATGACGCCCATTTTGACGAATCCCGAAATTGGAAGTAACGCTATAATGTTACGAAAGCAATGAAATTCAGAAAACCCTTTTCACTTATCACAGTTAACATATCGGCTACTATTGGCAGTTTCCAGATAAGAAATTTCCCGACAGGCGAAAGGGAAGATTGTGTCGCAATTGATCAGGGCTACCGGGCCATTCCTCTAACGAATTTCTATATATAGTCTCAAAACTTGGAACTTCATTCATTGAGGTGAACAGTCTCATTCTCTAGTAGGAATAATGTGTTAGAGATGGAGTTGAAAACCAATATATTGTCCAAACTAGTGGGAACTTATAGTCTTATGGTAGCTGAGAATATTGACACAAACAACATTTATTCAAATACAGGAATAATCACAGAATCAGAAAATATTTCATGTCGTATTTATATTATATATTATGTACAAGGTGTCCCGAAACTATGGAGCAAAATTGAAAACCAAGATTTCCTGCGAAAAATCTACACTTACACTCAAATTTCGCTCCTTGTTCAATAAGTATTTTATTTTGAACAAAAATATAGGCTCGAAAGATAAAAATTTGAACACGAATATTTTTGGATTTTCAGTAGGTATGTTTGTATTCATAAAAGCGGCATTATCTTGAAAACGGTTGATTTTTCTGGATTCAAACAAGATCTTATACTCTTTTTTAATTAAGCACCCATTGAACAAAACCATGTTTTCAAATCAATTTGGAAAATTTCAAAAACTGTGGTTATGAATGAAAAATACTTTTAATTTATCATATTCAACACCCTGTATCTCCACAAAGAGCGACATTTGAGAAAATGTATATCAGGAAAGTCCAATTTATTCTTCGAGGAGAATATTTCGTTTCAATTTGGTACCACAGTTTCAGTATGTGCATCCATAGAATTTCTCATTGATTGTTTTCAGAAGGCTTATAAATATCACAGATAACAATAAAAACTGATTCATTGGAATTATTCAGCGCTACCTTCATAATCTGTTTCATTGAAACGAGTTTGAGAAGAAGCAAAACCTTCACCGAAAATGTGCAATTTGTTGCACCCAGTATTCTCCTCAATAATGCCGGTAATAAAAAATAATACGGCTCCATATGGGATGATTCATTTTGCAACTACGAGTTGGAAAACTCCTGAAGAACTTTCAATTCGTCCTCATCTGAACTTGAGTTTCGAAAGTTCAGAAGAAAAACATATCATTTCAGAACCAATCCTGCTTATCTGGTTTCACAAGCTATCAAGCCAGCAATAGATGCACTCTTTTACTTTCGTCTAGCGAATCAATGTTGTCTCCATTGCCCTGTTTGTCCCATTGTTCTGCAATTCTGCTCATTGCAATATCAATTTCGTTTTCGACGCATCACAACCAGAAAGGCCACATTCAGATTCAGAACAAAAGTTTCAGGGTCCCAGTCCATTTGGCAGAATATCAAAGACCAAAAGCATTGAATACACCCGAGGCTGATATCTATAGCGCTCAGAAGAATATTAAATTGAGAATTATGGTTGCAGTAAATTACAGTTACATATATCTACCTTAACCTTGTGATTCGTATACGAGTGAGGATGAGATGAATATAAATCGTACTTAATAGAGTTGGATTAACCGAGATTTTAACAATTCATTCGGGAAGATTTGTCTTATTTATCAGGTTACATTCTTTCAGGAATAGGAATCAGGAAATGCATTATAGTTCAAATAGAATTGAGATATCATGAGAATGTCTCTAATATATTATTTGTATATTCATGCAATTCAACATTAAACCAAAAATAAAATACAGTGAGTGGCAGAAAGTACTCATTATATAGGAAATACTTTTTTTAATACATTTCGTGCAATCGCTTCGGTATCAAAAAATCCCAAAAGGCGTTGTACAAACAGGGGTCCCACAAGGAACTGTGCTTGGACCAATTTTATTTGTGGCCTACATTAACTCTCTGCTCAAAACTCAAATAGACGGCACAGTTATATCATATGCCGATGACACAGTCCTCATTTTTGAAGATAGTACCTGGAATCAACTACGTAAAAAAGCTGAAGCAGGCATAGCTATAGTTAAACATTGGTTAGATCACAACAAGCTGTCCTTAAATATAAGCAAAACTTCTTATATAGCATTCTCACTCACAGATGCAAATCGACCAAACTTTAATACACTAAAGATCCCGAACACTACACTAGAAATAAAGGAAACTGAAAGAGTTAAATACTTGGGTATAATAATCGACAAAAATCTTAAATGGACAGACCATGTTAATTACCTCACAAATCGAGTACGCAGATTGATTCACAAATTTTTCGAACTAAGAAAATTTATGAATAAAAAGATACTTCTGATAATATACAAGACATTAGTTGGATCAATAATGAAATATGGAATTCTAATATGGGGACTTTATAACAACGCATTAAACCCGTCAAAATTTCATACTACGAGTCATTTCACAAGGTATATTAACTTAGTATGTATGTATATGTAACAATGATATATGTTAATATATATTGTAGGTATAATGTATTATCTTAGTGTATAAGTAGAATAGAAAAATATACATACAGGTGTGCCGACACCTAGGTGTATATCTAAAAAAAACAATGAAATAATATATGTAATGAAAACAATTGATATAATTATAATGTAATGTAATTGAAATTAAATTGAATTGAATTGAATTGAATTGAATTGAATTGAATTGAATTGAATTGAATTGAATTGAATTGAATTGAATTGAATTGAATTGAATTGAATTGAATTGAATTGAATTGAATTGAATTGAATTGAATTGAATTGAATTGAATTGAATTGAATTGAATTGAATTGAATTGAATTGAATTGAATTGAATTGAATTGAATTGAATTGAATTGAATTGAATTGAATTGAATTGAATTGAATTGAATTGAATTGAATTGAATTGAATTGAATTGAATTGAATTGAATTGAATTGAATTGAATTGAATTGAATTGAATTGAATTGAATTGAATTGAATTGAATTGAATTGAATTGAATTGAATTGAATTGAATTGAATTGAATTGAATTGAATTGAATTGAATTGAATTGAATTGAATTGAATTGAATTGAATTGAATTGAATTGAATTGAATTGAATTGAATTGAATTGAATTGAATTGAATTGAATTGAATTGAATTGAATTGAATTGAATTGAATTGAATTGAATTGAATTGAATTGAATTGAATTGAATTGAATTGAATTGAATTGAATTGAATTGAATTGAATTGAATTGAATTGAATTGAATTGAATTGAATTGAATTGAATTGAATTGAATTGAATTGAATTGAATTGAATTGAATTGAATTGAATTGAATTGAATTGAATTGAATTGAATTGAATTGAATTGAATTGAATTGAATTGAATTGAATTGAATTGAATTGAATTGAATTGAATTGAATTGAATTGAATTGAATTGAATTGAATTGAATTGAATTGAATTGAATTGAATTGAATTGAATTGAATTGAATTGAATTGAATTGAATTGAATTGAATTGAATTGAATTGAATTGAATTGAATTGAATTGAATTGAATTGAATTGAATTGAATTGAATTGAATTGAATTGAATTGAATTGAATTGAATTGAATTGAATTGAATTGAATTGAATTGAATTGAATTGAATTGAATTGAATTGAATTGAATTGAATTGAATTGAATTGAATTGAATTGAATTGAATTGAATTGAATTGAATTGAATTGAATTGAATTGAATTGAATTGAATTGAATTGAATTGAATTGAATTGAATTGAATTGAATTGAATTGAATTGAATTGAATTGAATTGAATTGAATTGAATTGAATTGAATTGAATTGAATTGAATTGAATTGAATTGAATTGAATTGAATTGAATTGAATTGAATTGAATTGAATTGAATTGAATTGAATTGAATTGAATTGAATTGAATTGAATTGAATTGAATTGAATTGAATTGAATTGAATTGAATTGAATTGAATTGAATTGAATTGAATTGAATTGAATTGAATTGAATTGAATTGAATTGAATTGAATTGAATTGAATTGAATTGAATTGAATTGAATTGAATTGAATTGAATTGAATTGAATTAAATTGAATTGAATTGAATGATCACGTGGTACAACACATATATGTATGGTCAAAAATTAAAACGACCAATCAATGGCTTAGTACTTTCAACCCCCCGGACCTACAAAACAAATAACCTGGATACCGGATCTAGCGTTATAAGATCTATATATTAGTTATGTAATAATATGTTGTGGAAATTCGCAAGCTATTCATAATCCGTTCAAAGCTGCTTTGTAGTAGGTGGAAGAAATATCTTCCGGAGATTATAATCCCGATACCGTTTATTATTAATGAAGTTCGATTTTTTCATTCATTTCAGGAGTTTATTTATTTGTGAAGTAGTTGAACACATCACCAATTCACAGTTTGAAATTTTCTAAAAAAAAAAATAGAAATAGCTTCCGATTCTATTACGGCAGAGAAATGGGTTTCGAAAGAAAATACCTTCAGAAAGTGTCATGGTTTGAAAATATATAGTTTCTACACTTCAATATAGAATATCTCAATAATTACTTCTTACTGTGAGATGTGCAAAAAATGAAACTCAAAGTTTGTTGCAGATTGAATTTCATTGTATCACAATGAAACTCGGTAATTCAAGGCTGTCAAGCATAAAAAAATGTAAACATCGTTTATTCGATTTGAACATGAGTGGATTAGTTTTCCAGAAGTCAGACAATATTTCTTCATTATAGATAGTGTTTGTGGTGTTACATGGATTTGGGTTCCACTTTGCTCTCTACGATGAGAATACCTACGATTTCTACGATCCCAAATGCCACAGAAGTTTAGGTTCTACACCTTTTCCAGTTGTATTTCAGAAACCATCAAGTTAATTTCAGAAAGCGTCAATTGAATTTCAGAATATTGAGTTTGATTTCAGAAAGCATCAATTGTATTTCAGAATAGTTAGTTCAATATCAGAGAGCCTCAAATGTATTTCAGAATAGTCAATTGAATTTCAGAATTCGTTATTTGTATACAAATGATATATTCTGAAATTCAAATGACGAATTCTGAAATTCAGTTGACTTTTCTGAAATACATTTGACGCTTTCTGAAATTGAACTCACATTCTGAAATACAATTGATGCTTTCTGAAATTAAACTCGCTATTCTGAAATACATTTGACGCTTTCTGAAATTCAACTCAATATTCTGAAATACAATTGATATATACTTTCTGAAATACAATTGATATATACTTTCTGAAATACAAGTGATTATTCTGAAATTCAATTGACGCTTTCTGAAATAGAACTGGAAAAGGTGTAGTAGCACAAACAATTATAAGTGCAATTGGTCGTGTTAATTTACAAGAAACTAATAATGGAGGAGCACACCTCCCCAACGGAAACAACAAGTGATACTCACTCGTTTGCGTACTGGACATACCAGGTACACACATGAATATTTGCTCAATGGAGGTGAAGTGAGAGTATGTGACAGTTGCAGGGTGCCAATGTCAGTTAAACACTTTTTAGTGGAGTGTCCGATGTTTGTTGAAGAACGTCGGAAACATGATATCACAATGGACCTGAAAACAATTCTTGGTGACGACTGTAATTTTGCCAATAGTATCCAGGAATTGAAAGCGATAATCAGAGAACACTCAGATCCAAACATCGTCGTTCTTATTGTTAGGTACCTGTAAATTGGGTTGAATACCAAGCTAAACTCGACTCACCCAGTCTCCATCCTGTTCGGGATGAATCAAAAGAGTTGGAAAGTGGCCAGACTAGGTCGTTGAGAACCCATTCAAACTTTATTGATCTCTGTTGAGCCAATGCAGTCATGCGAAAACCCCGAAATGATTCTGGTGTGTACCAGACCGATGCGAAAACGACCTGGCACCCCATTTTTTTTTTCAAGGTCATCCGTAGGAGCGCGACACATCCACGCCCGCCGCCCTCTTCCGGATGGGAGGAGTGACGTCATGAGCAATGCGACCGGGCAGCTGGGTAGCCGCCCTAGGGCTGACTGGGCTGCTCGTGGCGGTGTTAGCCCTACCGCCCGTCGTCAAAATAGGTATATTTTTACAATTTTTCTACTTGGGTTTGTTTCATTCGAAGCAAGAAAGTACGAATACACAAAATTTCCTCTATGTTCACAACTTCTGGACTGCACCAACTTTCCGCGCTACTGTAGTCCTTTATATTGGTAGGCTCAAAACAACTCTTCTAGGAAAGATATTTCTCTTCTCGAAAACTCTCGAAATTCCTGGAAACATCGGTGGTCTTCAATTGGGGAAGTTTCCTTCGAACTGATTTTCATGCAATTATTGCTTGAATAACAAGTTTTATGTTTCTGCTATCTAAAATTACTGTTGGAATAATCCTTATAATTTAAATTTCCAATTACAGCGATATAAAATTTGTATGGCGGAACTCTATGACGTACTAATTAGATTTAGTGACATTTGGGGATATTTGTTGGTTATAAGTTTCTGAACTTGATTCGGTTGAGCCTATGGACTGAAAAAAGAAGAAGTAGAAAGCTGTGGCTCGCACTGTTGCCAGATTGAAGTCACAAATTTCTTGGATGAATCGAAATATTAATCAAAACGTGGAATATTTGACTGGCATAATCAACTTCAAAAATAAATTGCCAATATCAAAATTATTTTTACCTGACCATAATTTCAAAATGAAAAAATACTCTATTTCAATATTTATCTTGTCTATAATCAAAATCCCCTTGGGCACCGGGATGAAATTTCAAAATATAATTTAATTTCAACTCGAATTATTGAACGAGTGATACATTAGATATCATAGCAATACCAAGATGTTAATGCAGAATATCCGACTATTTAAACATATCGATACTTCCGGCAACTGTGTACAGGCGCAAAAGTGCTAGCGTGCGTCAAGACAATGATGAAAATATCTATCCATCTCTGTCAAGGCTCTTCTAATTAGTACGTCATCAGAATGGTGGAGGAGCCGTAACAACATTTTTGGGAATGTTTTTCTAAGTCAAATTTGATAACACGAGGTAAATAAAAAATACGTATTCGATAAATTTTCATAAACTTCAACTTGGAATGAAAATCTGAATATCGGAAAGTTGCATTTTTAAACATGGAATTTCAACTCCACTAAATGCCGAGTTCATAGTTTGGATTTTATTTAATTCCGAGTTCAAAGTCTATTATTACCAGGATATTATTATACTTGTTCATTATAATTCCAAGAGGTTGTCGAAAATATATTACATATATTCACTAGAATGATAGAAGTAAAGAAAAATCGATTCTGATCAGAAAACAAACTCACCTAATCAAAAATGGATTCATTTTCATTCAAAATCTATTAGATGGGTATCCATAAAAATTTAACCTGTCATTTCCAAATCCGAAATAATTCCTCCGAGCCTATTCAATTATATCCATTTTTTTTAGAATTTTTCGGCTCTCCTCCAGATTATTCCATCACATTCCAATTAAATTATCCGCCAAAGTTTCGAGCATGAAATTAGCTCAATTCAATTGGTTCAGAGGGGATTATGATATCGAGATCATCAGCGAATTGGGGTTTGGGATTTATCGAAAAAGTTTTGTAATCGGACTGACCGAAGATCCATCTTCAATTGATGATATACCTTTGATCTTTATTGACACGAGAGAGTGAAGCAGCTCTATCAATATTGTACAAATTAAGCGGAAATGTTCCTCTCATAGAAATTAGGATTCTCACTGAAAAAAAAACCCTTTAGAGGTCTCCTATCTTCCAAAATGCGTGGGAAGTCAATAAAATTTCAAATTTCAAAACAAAATTAGGGTTATCTTGTCACGTTCAATTTCAATTTCAAGCCAAAAAATCTCCACGCATCTACACTCATGAAAATAATTTACATCTTCAACGATGTTGAAAACAGCTACTGGTACAGTTTGTTTCGATTAACCCTGTACAAAACTTATAATCATATTGAGGTAATGTCATTTTCCATCCGTTCAGTACCTCAAAAGTGTTCAATCTTATTCCAATTGAAACTTTAATGTTTTCAAATATGGATGCATTGTTCTTCATTAGACGCTGAAGGATGTAAATGTTATTTCAATCAAAAATTACTAGAAAAGATCCACGGAGAAAAAAGTATTCGGAAGAAAAAATTCAAAAAAAGATTCGTATACGATAGGGTAGAAATTTCGAGGTAATTTCTATCATAAGCAAAATACACATACAAAGTGTACAAAGTGTACACGAGATCATGTGTTGATACCATCGAAATGTTTAGTCTCTGCTCATTTTGTTATTCCAGGTGCCATATTCACGGATGATCAAAAAGACAGTTCAACAGAACTGGCCTTCAAATACGCCGTTTACAAAATAAACAGAGATAAAACGCTCTTGCCCCATACATCTCTCGTGTATGATATCCAGTACGTGCCCAGGGATGACAGCTTCCATGCCAGCAAAAAGGGTGAGTTCAAACATAAATTGAATATGAACTGATGGGACTTCGACATGTTTGAGGATTTACTTTACCTTCTCAAATAATGCGGAGCTTCTATAAATAATACCAGCGTATAGTAATCGCCATTGGGAAAATGTTTCTGATTCGCTGGTTTCTCCTGATGACATTTACAATATAAAGAAGCAGATACACAAAAACTTTTTTCCATCCAAGAAAAGCGACTCAAAAATTGCTGGTGTTCGAAAAATAATGAGTAGTTCGAATATATACGAAACATTGAAGTCAGGCATATCAAACAATCACGAATTCATTTATAGATGTGGTTTCGCATATCCCATTGAAATCAAAATTTCCTGCAGCGAATTCGCCATTTCTTCTACTTTCTTTTGCCATTAGGTTCCAGCATTGATTCAATCATGAATACGATTCATTCACAATTTTCTTCTGAAATTAATGCATGTAGATTGGATCTGAAATATAGATATGTAATACACTTCAACTTTGAATAAGAATATCGGAATATTATCACTGTATAATATGTTGATATTTTTCATTTATTAAGCACGGTTGCTTTCAACATCTCTGAATAAATTAACTGATTTCTTTAGGGATACATCCTTATATTAAAAACTTAATTTACCTAATATCACATAGACAGTTCTACGACTGTATATTATTGTATTTCTGAAATCTGCAGAACTTTTTTAATCCGATGATATCAGATAAATGTACTATTGAAAAAAATTAGTTTTACCGCAAAATCGACTATGATGAACTTTATCTGCTCATGAAAAACGCAATTCAGTATATTTCACGGGATTTAGATTTTTCTAGCATTAGACGGATCAATTGGAATAAATCGGAACCATCATGGCACACCTAAATAGAAAACTAAAAATTCAATTTTCAAAAATTTTGACGTTTGAAATGTCACTTGATCCAGAAAATTATGCAGATTTCAAAAATGTTATAATATACAGTGTGTTCCGTTTAAAAATCGAGAGTTGGTATCACTTCCGGCGAAACCGGAAGTGGAAAAAAATCATTTGTAGGTCAAAAAGTGACGCTTATTATAATCATAGCATGTCTCAAATTTCAATAAATTACCTCTGAAACTAACGGAGATACGGGGGGTGTACCATGATCCTGTTACACCCGGTATATCTAATTGAAATGTGCACCAAAATTATTCACACTCTGTTTAAAATTTTAATATTCGTTTTCGATAGAGAACAGCAATTCACGATTTCAATTCACCGTCTTCCTTGAAATTTCTGAAAGAAGGATATATTCTCGAGCATTTCGTAGCCTCTTATCAACACAACAAAATGAATTCATCATTTGACACTGTGATAATTAGTAAGACTAGCAACGCCATTTCGTGATGGCGTGATTCAACTTTTGAAATGACTTCGGAATTTATTTCCAAGAATTATTCTCGCTCAGTGTTATGCAATTTGTCTTCAGTTATCCAAAGTTCAAAATTACATTAGAAACGCCTGAATCTTCCATAACTGCCAGCCTTCTCTCATTTTCTTTTATACTCCATTCCTTCACGAAGAAATGCAAAAAATAATTACTGAATGCATATTTGAGCAGACAGGGATGCCAAGAGATATATCAGCATAGAAGACAGGGTGTTTTCTAATCATAAATCATAGATAGATAGATAGATAGATAGATTTTTTATTTGACTACGTTACATAAATTCAATTCACATTTGTAGCAGGTCATGGATCGCGAATTCTTGTATAGATATAAAAAAATATACTACATACCTAACTTCAGGATCAGAAAAAGTTCACCAGAGCATGTAAATGAAATCATTCCTATAGATAATGTTGATAGGAAATCAAAACATAGTACTTTCATTATTTTTATTTCGGCAAATGGATGAAATTTTCATCTTTTGTAATTTCCTCAAAACATTGAAGTTTAGACAGCATGTATTGTTTTGGGATAATTTCTGCTACTTTCGAAGTTAAAATATCTATAATGAATAGATTCAAAATTCATGAAGACACTGACTGTTTATGAATCTTTGATATATTGTTTTAATAAACTGGGTGAATTTGAATAACCGAAACTCATCGGATTCTTTTATGTGCTCAATAATATGATTTAATTAATCACCTACCAAAAATAATGCTCTCCTTTATGAATTTCAACACAACTTTAAAACTCTAACCTTCTATTTACGAGATAATTTCGCTTGGTTTCTTCATCCATAACAACATCTTATTTTGTTTCCCTCGGTGATAAATCCCTGTGGTATACAAAAATGTGATATACCATCCAGATATGAGTTTACTCGCATCTTGAGATATCGTTCTTACACCGTAAATCAGTGAACTATTTGGATTTGTTCAGGGAACCAAGTAAATACTGATGACTTATCTGTGATTGCACAACTGGGGTAGTTATATAAATTCCACTGATTATAAACTTCCAGCTGATTTATAATAGTCGAAATACAGGAAAGCAAATTGAAGTTGGAATCACATTCTTCCATGAAATGTTTTATTTACAAAACATCTTCGAAACTATCAATCTTGGGTTGTATATACATAGAGATTGATGGAATGGACCCAAGCATTTCCCTGGAATTTATCAGTCGACAATTTTATGAAAAGCATCTCTTACTTTTGAGAGGCACTGATGTATATTTTATGTAAGTAATTCAACTAATATCCGAAGCAGCGTGATTCGTATCCGAATAAAACCAACTCAATGTATTAATATCTGGTAAACGGAGTAATTGATTCCTGATTGAAAACATCTATTTCACAGTTTCACGCAAAATGCACATTTCATCGATGGTATTAGTTAGAAAGTAATCAAATATTATCGACCTAATTCACTCCAACCGAATTAGTCTCCGGAAATTGAAGCCTGGACTCTCATCGGGAATCTGCATTAATTTCGCCGTGAAACCCGTTATTGAAAAAATACCAGATGCAATTCCAGATACATACATCACAGTATCCAGAAACTTGGGTTGGAGTTACTCGAAGTTATCTCCCAGGCAATGTTTTCTCAATGATTCCGTTGCACTTTCTAAAGTAGAGTATGTCCTTAGGAAACTTCAAAGGGATTCATCAAGTGGAATCGGTATACAAGAAGGTCTTCAGAAAAGGATATCGTCTTATTTACATATTAGAAATGGTGGATATAAGCGAATGTAGAGATTGGATTTATATAATTACAAAAAACAATTTGAAAATGTTATGCAACCCTGCTTATCTATACAGGGTCGTAAAAACATTTCTCCTTTGAATTGGTTCAGGAGAAGGAATGGTGGGTGTAGAAAATAAAGACAATTATCTCAGAGTACAAATATCTATTGATCATTGGAATACAATAGACAGGTAGAGTTGGCAAATATAAATAGGATTTCTTACATTTATGGTGGATCAGCACAATTAGAGTATCTTTCTAGATGATTTCCTGAACTAATACATATTTATAGTAAGTATTGAACTGAATACCTGTACAATAAGATGTCTTCCATTTAATGGACGAAAACCGAACGTTTTATGGTAATCTTAATCTATCTTTCACTGTTTCGTAAATTTACATTCACTTGTTATACACTTTACGAGGGCGGCACTGGGATTACGAACCGCGAAACTTTGACTGAGTAGAGCTATTGTCGATCTAAATGAACACCTTGTAGATGGTATAATATTGTCTGTTCACTGAAAAAAATGAGGTCACTTTCTCCGTATGGTAGAGAATGGGTAGAGATATCTTCTCATAATAACCGTGAACTATTTTGAACTTGAAATGTCATACTGGGCATAACCTAACGTTTTTATTTACATTTTGAATAACCCGCTCCTTTTTGCACAGCGAAGCTTCTGTTTCAAGCACAGAATTACGTGTCAGTGATGTGACTGTGAAAAATGAATAATGTTACAAAGTAGAGAATGTGAAATGTATTATGCAATGTGGTATTAGTGGCATAACGATTGTACGAAAGCTAATAATACAATTTTCAACCTACGTTGAGTTGTAGTTGTAGACAGTGTCATCCCCAAAGTATGCACCATATGGGAAACTTATTTATTAAGGGTTTTTCGACGAAAAGTTATTCTTGATCAAAGTTTGTGCATCCCCTAAAACTAAACATGTACACACGTAATGTACTCATAAAAGTTCTCATATCGTTCATTTCATTTTCGTGATAATTAAGACATGAACATTCCGAGAGAATCAACCAACAAAACGTCAATTGAGAGCATCTCAATTTCCACTGAGCATATTCATTCGATTGTTTCAGCGTGCCAGCAAGTCCAATTCGGCGTCCATGCCGTCTTTGGCCCCTCAGACCCCCTCCTAGGGGCGCACATCCACTCTGTATGTGATGCTCTCGATATACCCCACTTGGAGGCACGGCTTGACTTGGACAGCGACGTCAAAGAGTTCTCGATCAATCTGCATCCGGCGCAACGTCTGCTCAACGCCGCTTTTCAAGACGTTATGGCCTTCCTCAACTGGACCAAGATCGCCATAGTCTACGAAGAGGACTACGGTTCGTATAATTCGGGCTAGAGTCATTTGTCATCGGTTCTGTTGAAGTTATTCAAAGATGTCATCGAATCATAGCACCACAACTTTGGGGCAAATGAGTTATTCCTCTTTGTCTTTAGTCTCCTGTGATGCTTTTCCCGTTCATTTTTCTGTGGTGATTTACTTTCTTACTCAGTTCTTATAAAATTCAATCGATGATACTGCCTAGCATTGATGCTCGAACTCATCAATCAAGTCCGTGGATGATCAGTTTCCCACATATTGGAAAATGGTGCCCATAAACTTTGTTTTGTATGTATTGCTACGATCGCAAATTCGAAATACTTGGTACAAAACTGAATAATTCATTCTACTATATATCTACTCGTAATACAAGTATTGAAACACTCAATTACAAACCACTCTCGGTGTACTAGTCCCAGTAGTCCCCGTGTGCTGACAAAACTATCTGCTGCACTGCCGTCCTTTTATATGTGGAAATCAATGTTTCCACAGAGTACACGAAGTTTCTCGAAAAAATCTGCGATATTCCAGATCAGCTATCGGTCGCGCCTATTCTCGCATTTAAAATGATCCACAAAGCACTATATACGATTAAATACTTCGATTTCAGGTCTCATAAAATTGCGAGAACTTGTGAGGTCTTCAAACAACGGCGAGCTGGAGATCCATCTTCGTCAGGCAGATCCAGCTTCCTATCGCGCCGTTCTCAAAGAGATCAAGAGCAAAGAAATCCATAACATTGTCATCGATACGAAACCGTCTAATATGGCACATTTTCTCAAAGGGGTGTGTATGATCCGATTCAGTAGAGTGATGTTAGGCCAATATCCTCTGATAAACAAATTAATTGATGACATGACAAGATATCTATGATTGATATTGCAAGTTTGTTTACCTTGACTTCTTTACAAGAAAGATACCCATGATGTTCGTGACATTTGGATGAGACAAATATAAACTCTGAATTCAATCTGATAAAAATTAGGATCGTCCACTACATTCGATCAAAGAATATGGCTTGCGCCACAGATGTTTGTACTAGACATTCTACTCCTTTTACAGTTGTATTTCAGAAAGCGTCAATTGAATTTCAGAATAGTTAGTTGTATTTCAGAAAGTATCAATTGTATTTCAGAATGGTGAGTTGAATTTCAGAAAGCGTCAAATGTATTTTAGAATTGACAGTTTAATATCAGAAAGCGTCAATTGAATTTCAGAATAGTCACTTGTATTTCAGAAAACAGAAGTTTATTGTGAACACCCCATGTTTTGGTGGTCTAATTTTCCCATGATGTACTATGTATAAAGTGAGCCGAATCAGAAGATTTCATATGCAGTAAATTAATGTTTGTGGGGGCTATCCATCTAACATAACATAACAAGAATGTATAGGTAGCACTTCCGATTATACCAGAAATGGACCGCCACTTCGTTTTGAATGGGACCCCCTATATATGATTATATTATTTTTCTATTCTCAAGTTAAAAATTGCGTATGCAGGTAGATTTTTCATATTTCTGCACAGGATCATATATTTTCTAATATTTATCGATTTTGTAGGACTCTTTCCCGAAAAAAGAGCCTCAGGGCTTAGTTCTCTATTTACGTTAGAGCGGTTGCCTCGAGCGCCAGTTTTTTTTTGAAGTGGTATGCTCCACTTTCTTCCAGAACTAGGAGTTCTTTGGAAGGCCCTAGGGTAGCTACAGTGAAGAAGGGACGCAGAGTAAATCCATACAATGCACCCCCTTGTGTAAACCAGAGGTCAGCTAGTTAGACCAAGATAACAATAAACTTCTAAGAAAATGTAGTCTTTAGTTACACCTCCTTAGACTAGACTGGAATACAAGCTACGTTAAACAGAATTGATGTTATTTTATTTTAAACTAAGTTTCGGTTTCAACAGGATTTATTGAAATTCACTAAATAGATAATAATCTACAGGCAAAATCAAATCAGAAATTCACTCAATAAAAAATTCGGGGTCGGTTTTATATTATTTATTACATAAACTTCAACTTTCCACACTTTGTCAGATTTTCAGGAAAATATGAAATAATATCAAACAGCCTTAAAACAGTAAAAAGAAACAACACAGATAATACAGGAAATCCACCACTGAGGCAAAAGCCAATGACAATCGTTCGTTCTACTTTGATTCTATCGCGGATTTTATTATACAGGGCGGTTCGTGAGATCTGGGTCTTGACAAATCGGGAAAATAATTTATTAGATTTCAGGCGATATGCAATTTGAAACGGGTGTCAGGTTAAGTGCAATTCTGGTTTCTGGTTCAATGAAATTATTTTCTGGGTTGTTATAGTGATTCTCGGGCAGGATTTTCTGAACTGAATTTAAATACGACAGTGAAAAATCTCAGGAATTTTTATACTTTCAATATAACTCACGATTCTGGCTTACAGGGTTTCCGGGTGGTACGCAGCAAAATATACCACCGGTTCAGCTAATCATTATTTTCAGGAACACTCTCACGATACAGGGTGTTTTACAGGCAACACTCTGCGGCCCACAATTAATCGGAAACCCGGAAACAAAATCGAACACGGCTTCAAAAGTTTTTAATCACGGCTCACGTCTTGGCAATCACTTGATTCTCACGCACCCAGGTTCTAACTCACTCTCGTTCTCCAACTCACTCACTCAATGCACTCTTCGGTTTTCCAAAAAATCAGGATAAAAACGGTACAGATTGTCCTTGCTTGACATTGTTTGTCATTGTTTGACCTCTAAAACGGAGCAAGAAATGAACCAAAATACACTCAGTTAAAAACAGGTAGCAGAGTGTTGGAAAGAATATAAAAAAAATACCAGGAATAACATTTCTTCTGAATAGGATATATATGAATACTTATAATGAGGAATGTACCAATATCTCCGATTTTCTGGAAAATTATATATCGAATCATTGCCCATGCTTTTATACAATTTAAACATAAGAATCTCGAAAACAGGAACGAAATATCAGATATAATATTTTACAACAGGTTAACCTAGCAAAATACTAATTATTCGAATAATATACCGAGGGTTTTATGTATCCGACCTGTAGTAATGAAGGTCGCTGAAAAACACTTCATTACAATTTCTTCGTAGAAGAAGCCCGAACTCTGGTAGTGAAGAAAAAGTTTCCACTTATTGCTTAAATTATTAGAATATACATTGATATCGAATCAAGTTATATTATTGAAATTACTTTCCGCGAAAAATGACTACTCGTGCAAAATAATTCACTTTCCACACTCGTTATGTAATATACTATTCAGCGCATTTGGATTCGGATTAAACAATGCTCTATACACGGATTCTACCCGATTGACCTTTCTCTTAACTCGTATAATCCCATCAAGGGTTGGTCTGAGGGTTGTTTTGGCGGCTAAGGTGTTCAGTTACGTATTCTAAAACCCGAGAAAAGTTTGTCAGGGGGAGGGAGAACGAGGATTAGAAAATAAAAAATTGTCAACGATTCTATAGAATATACAATATATCCATCAGTTCAAGAACAAAAAATAAAATGATTCAAATTGAGCTTTGCGTGAAAGAATATTGGGGATTGAACAAATAAAAAACTCCTTGTCAAGGTAAGCGGATGTACATGCAGAAAGTTTCCACTGAGATGGAGAAATCGTAATTTTCATTCCCCATTCTCCTTCTACCACACTCATCTCATATATTCAAGCTCACTTGTTCCGTGAAAGCGGAATTTAAGCAGCAGAGGAGAGAATCTGGATTTCAGAAAATATTCCCCCGGCACCAATACAATCCAACAGGTATCTCGAGCTCCCAGTGGCGGATCGATAGGATAGAAGCAAAAAAAAAATCCTGAAATGAATCCCATTTCAATTGAATTATTCCGATCGAGGTTAGCGCCATAACTTTGGAATATTTCGTTGCCCTACTACAATAAACTCACACAATCAACCGCAGATACTCCAGCTGCAAATGAACGACTACAAGTACCATTACCTCTTCACGACGTTCGATATGGAAACTTTCGACTTGGAGGACTTCAAGTATAACTTCGTTAATATGACTGCCTTCCGGATAGTGGATACCGACGATATGTCTGCGAAAGAGGTGCTCAGGGATATGGTCAAGTTTCAAGCGAATAAGGATGTCCATCCGATCAACTCCAGCTATATCCAGGTCAGTGCACGTATCTTGTTGGAAATTTTCATTGTCTGGGAGACTCCAGTTCGACTGAGTTCCCCAATCATGATCATTGCTCAGGTTTCTAACAACTTGTTCGATTATTCGAGTTCAATTGATGGAAAGAACTTAAGGACAACAGGATATAGAAGAGATGTCAGATATCGGTATAGATCTGAGAGTAAGCTTCTCCTATTGATAATCTTGCGATTATCTTAAGGGTCTACATCCATTAAAAATGAGAAAGTCGGGAACATTTTTTTCAATGTTATCGACGATGGCTAGCATGACGGTACCTATATAGGAAAAATTATCAATTTTTTTTTTCGATTTTCAAGATTATTTATCTGATTTTTGGGCATTTTGAAACAACGCATTCATCGAAATGAGTGAATATTTTTGAGTCATTCCTTCTCAGTTCTGAAGTTCACTATGTTGCTAATGTAATGACTTTTTATTTTTGTTAAGTGTTGTTTTCGCGAAACAGATTTTCTAATATTATTCAGTTCGCAATGGCAAATAACCAATTTTACCAAAGACATAACATGTATGTTTGTTTTGACTGTGCGTTGGTGAAAAAATTTTTTTTTACCATTCTAGATTTTGAATGAGGTCTGATTGTTTTTTAAATGACACGCCCCTCAGGTTGCTCCACCCACATGGCTCAGAAGGGGAAACATATATCGAGAGAGAGGAACTGGCACAGAGACGGGTTATAGAATTTTGTGGACGACGAAGTATGTTGACGGATATATATATGCATTTTTTTCTGGGATATATAAGAAAATGTCAAGAGAACTGATCTGAAATTAAACATTCTGACTGAATTATTTTATTGGGTCATCATCCGTAATTAAAATATTCTTCGGATTCAATTCGATTTTCGGAAACTTAGGAGAGCGCAGAAACGAAATGCGGAGGAACATGTGCATCGAAAAAAAAAATCGAATCGAGGGTAACTTACTTCATTCAAATAGATGATTCTTCTAACTTATCCTAGATTGTAGATTGTAGGACTAATCCTAAGATCAATGTCAAAAAGTTTTATGTTGCTATTTTGGTTCTATAATGTAGTCATAATTTTTATTATTCGGAGGTTGATACAATCTTACTGTCAAATGAAAGTCAGAAGAGTTAGGTCCAGCATAGTACTCAGTGATTTTAGATTTGATTATACGAGCAGTGAAAAGCTCAGAGTGTGATTCGATCAAAATTGACCAATAAAAACAATAACAACATTGCATTTTCCACCGCTGGTATCGCAAAAATAAAAATCACTCAACAGTAAACTGGGCTTTACGCTTGTGCGTCAGATTCCGAATATTTCAATGTCATCATTGTTACCAATCAAAGGTGTTTCTGTTATATATCGATATTAAATCAATTTATTTCAATAAAAGACTTCAGATTAATTCAAAATATAAAAAATTGTATGTGACACACGTTTTATAAGACACGTGTTGACAAAATGGTGTCTTATGAAACTTGTTTCATTATACACTATTTCCACTATCAAAATCATATACTACTGATATTGTTTATTTTGATAATGTGCTTGTCCCGTATAGTTGAATTTCCAAGATAACCTTGTCATGTAGTTGTTAAGAAAACAGAAGTTTCCACTTTTTACATTTGAGATTGTCGAAGAAGTTTTCAATTATCACATAAAATATAGAAACAGAAAGTAATATCAAATCGACACCACCAAAAATTAGAGAGCCGCTCAATTCAAATCTGTGAAATAACTTTAATTACTAACAGATTCAAATAGTGAACTACTGGTTAGCAGTATCGAATTATGTAATAAATTTGTCCTGGGATATGCCCAATCGCTGACTCTATCACGTGCTAAACTTTCAAAACTCCATCACTTTTTCGTGACACAACATGGCATAGTCTGTCACTGGGAGTTTACTTTGAAACGATACGCTCTAGCACACCCTCTGGCTATTCGGTCAAACACAATCTCATTTTTTATTCTGGCCTTTCAGTCGGCTAAGTGCAGTTTAATATGTTGCCATTGACGATGCTTTTAAGGCACTTCCTCGATAGAAAAAATGGACACTGCCGCAAGGTGAACTTGCCATATGAATGGATAGACTCAGAAGAGAGAGTTTCAATCAACTCTTCAAATATGTTTATTATGGTTCGCTATGCTTTAGTTAGACAATACATACAGTTGGATCGTTTAACTTTTTTTCTATTTTGGTTGTATAATGAAGTCATTGTGCAACGCAAATGCGTTTCGAAATAGCCTTTACTTCGATACGCATTTTTTATTATTCGGAGATTGGTACAACCGAACTGTCAAATGAGAGTCAGAAAGAGTTAGGCCCAGCTTACTTCTGAGCGTCTTGGATTTGGTGATATTAGCAGTGAAAAACTAAATATTTTAATTGGGAAATTTCAATTCAGAGTGTAATTTGATTTAAATTGACCAATAAAAATAATAACAACATTGAATTTTTCACCGCTGGTATTGCAATAATCAAAATCGCTCAACTGTCAACTGGGCTTTACGCTTGTGCGTCAGATTTTACTTCTTTCAATGTCATCATTGTTACCAATCGATGATATTTCTGTTATTTATCGATATTAAATTTATATTCTTCTTCAAAATAGAAAAAAATGCATATGACACACGTTTTATTAGACACGTTGTCGCACTTGTTCACTTGGAGCCTCTCTAGTCGTACTCCAAACAACGCGTGCGACAAAATAAAACTTGTATCATAATATACTATTGTCGATGAGGGTAGAAGAAACTTTGGTGAAAATAAATTGTTCCATATACCCTCTGGTCGAATTTCGAAGTTCATCATGATAATAGCGTTTTCCACTGCTGAAACTGGTGCACTCTCAGTGTAGATATATTTCTACCAACTTTATCTCAGTTTTTCAGAGTTTTCTGTCATGATTTTTCAATGTATGCAGACGGTATCGGTAAATTGTTGATTCAAAATTTACGATTATATTTCAAAATAGTTAACACGGATTTAGTGGCTATAGTGGACCGGTAGCGGCTGACTATTAAAACTGTCAAGTGTTAATGAGAATTAAATTCGTGTCCTACGGTTAATGAAATTGTACATCTTGATTAACGGAACTCACGTTAAATATAATAGAAATAAGACTTAAACAGTCAATCTCGTCAAAGTTGTATTTTACTGTTTATACACAGCCGGACGGTCAACTAACCACTATTATGCTTTCCTCTCTTCTCTAGACCAATAAGAAACGAGGTCACCAAATACCAGTAATACCACTATAGCTTCAATTAAAAACAGGAAATTTTTTATCCAACATGAATATTTTGTAGGAAATTCGTGTTGTCGAAAAAATTCCAGTGGGTAATAATTGAAGCTCTAGTGGATTATAAGTGAAAATAATTTCCATAGCCACTGAAGGCAATGAAGTTTGGTAGCTCGAAAAGGAGACACCTTGTATAACGTCGTTTGCATTGGCATGAACGCGATTCACCCCACGACGTCTTCATATAAAGTTACGTGATTTTGTGGCAACAAAAAAGGTTCAACTTGAATTTCGAATTGCGAAAGAGGAGGAAGGAAATTGTCTCGGTGGGAATACAACAAGATAAAGAAATGCTGTCGATTTATTTTTCTCCCAAAAAGCTATTCCGTGTTATATTGTTCTTGATTATGGAACCTTCCAAAATTCATTTCATTTCATTACTTACAAACTTGGGGGGAAACTGCTTCATATTTATTTTTGTTCTTTGTATAAAAGAACTGCTCGAAAATAACTATGACGTTGATGTGAAGAAGTAGGTTATAAATGTGCTTCGTTGTTTGAAGTATTATGTTATTGATTTAATATGAAAGATTAATATTGGAAGCCAACTTACAAAATCAGAAATAATAAGTTCATGAATTCATCATTTATTTTTTGAAAGTTGAGTTCAATGACGTGGATAAGTCATATTTCCAAAACCTATTCACAAAAGCGAAATAGTTTATTATGATAAATTAACTCCTATGAAAAATGTGTCATTTACAGATGACTGTTTTGTCACTTTGACAGCGATAAAAAAGGTGCATCGTTTTTTGTCACCGATAAAAATGCCTGTTCCTCTTAAGCGTCTACATCTAGTATGCTTACGTTACTTTAATGTCTGCCCTGTCAGTTATTTAGGTATTGTTGATAATAGGGTCATAAACCTCAAAAGCTTTAGCAGAATTAATAATCTTTTTCCGATACCTTACTAAACTACTACCGATATGGCATCAAAATTAAATCGGAGTATTCTTTTATGCTCGAGAAAATCGAAATCAAAAATAATTATTTGACAGCACCATATTTCTGCTGACGTCACCTGGTAGATCTGGATGGTATCGTAAAAATATCGAAAATAATAGGGAAGAAGAATTTTTTGACAAGAAAGTGATGGCAGATAAGTCAGATGACAATATGTCAATTTTTAATTCAAATTTTTTTCGATAACGAAACTAAAACAAAATATTTAAAAAGGCGTATCAATTGATTGTTTATCATCTATATAACGCAAGTCAGGTATTTTATATGAGTTAATATTCTATAGGATTTTCAATACCACCACCTCAGCGTAGTCAATGAGACGATTGAACTCAAAGACACTATAAAGTAGAGAAATAAAAATGAAGAATTAATTCAATTAATAACTTAATTGTCTGGAAAAAATAGGTAAGTCTAGTGGTGCATCTGATCATATATTAAATAAACAACACAAGTTTACATATTCACAATATAATATAAAGAAGATATCTCATATAAACTCACATCATACGTACTAACAATAACTGAGAATTTAGGAAAATACATTATTTACATAAGTGCATGACAATGAAGATTTGGTTTATTAGCTTTTACCTCTAAAATACTGCTTTGTGCTCTCACTTCACAGGTTCTCATCATGTTCATGTACAAAGATTCAAAGAATAAGGATAAGAATTTTAACTTAGATCAAAATTATCTTCACAGCAATTACTTGCAGATGTAGCTATGTGTTGTCCTACTGCAAAACACAAAGTTTGTCTCATATTAACACTTGGAATACAAATATGAATTTCGAGAATCCACATTCTTGTTGCTACATAAAGCACATAAATGCTTGAATTTTCTGAAAATAGTGGTCAGTGAAGAGTATAATGAACGCTGAACAATGAAATAAAACTCAATAGTAACTTACCTTTAATCATCCGAATATATTTTCGCAGGAAGAATTAAAATCGCCCAGTAATTTTTTACCACCGTCTGTCAAAGATGACAGATTGTCAATTCTTCTTCCACTTCGATTAATGGAACAGAACCTAAACCAACCTACCAGGTGACGTCACATTATTAGAAAAGGATGGAGAATTTTCGATTTTTGAATGCCGATTTTGGAAAAACCCTTGAAAATAAAAATTTCAAAAAAATATCGACGTATTCTCTGGGGACCCGCGTTTCACATATATAATTTTTGAAAAAAAGTGTACAACCCTATTGTAATATGATCGTAATTGATACTGAAACATTACAACATGAGTCGTTTTGGGAAGGTTTCGACTCAACAAATAACAAAAAATATATAAAAAGCAATCCCGCAATCCACTAAAAATACTAGCGTCAATATGGAGACAGTTACAAAAAGTTGCAGATATATTAAAGGAGTGAGCCAATAATATGAAAAAAAGGAATGGAGAAGATTATAAAGAATATGCAGTTAAATCGATTTGGAATTCAAATGCGAAGATGATTCAAGAAAAACATTTCAATGAATACAATATTAAATTTGATCCTTTTGCCGACATAACTTAACGGGACACTCATCATCATCTTCTATTAAACCCTATCTCCAAATTGATGCTGAACATCACGAAAATCTTATTAGTTCCTTACGAGCCTCGAGTGAGAAAAATTCTACATTTGTGTGAATACCAGAGAAGAAAATTTTGAAATTAGTACACCAAATCAAACAATTTATAACAATTGTGTATTTAATAACTGTTCATTTAAATAATTCAATTGTGTCAATAAAGATAATTATTGTTGTTCATTCATATATTCGGTCGTTAATTTATCTTGCCAAAAAACACTCGAGCTCTTCTTTTAAGGATACATTTCTTTTTAACCCAAAAATTTTCCATCAATAATTTTGCTCGAAAAACTGACATTTGACAAAATCACTCGACCTTCGTTCTCGCGACTTTTTCATGTCAGTTTTTCTCGTAAAATTACTGATTGGTCAATTTATTTCGTTACGAAAAGAAATTTATCCGATGAATAAAAGCTCTTGTGTTTTTACTGTTGATAAAAGTTTTACAAGATGCTATTTTATCGCACGAAAAGCGAAGCGAGGAGTGCTCCTAGGGAACAAGTGCGACAACGTGTCTTATAAAACGTGTCTTATATAATGTTTTCTATTTTGCATTGAGTCTTTCATTGAAAAGCATTGATTTATATCGATAAATAACTGGAAGATCTTCGATTGGTAACAATGATGACATTGAAATATTCAAAATATAACGCACAAGCGTAAAGCCCAGTTTACTGTTCAGCGATTTCTATTTTTGTGATACCAGCGGTGAAAAATTCCACGTTTTTATTGTTTTTCTTGGTCGATTCGAATCAAATCACACTCTGGATTGAAATTTTCCAAAAAAAAACTGACTTTCATTTGACAGTTCGATTGTACCAACCACCCAATAATAAAAAATGCATATCGAAACAGAGGCTATTAGGATACTCATTTGCGTGTCATAATCACTTCATTATAGAACCAAAATAGAAAAAATAATATTAATTCATTGATCCCAATAAATTGATTCTGCGGCTATCCATCAATCCTGTAGGTGATATATCTTGTATGGATAAATTGTTTTGAGAGCATTTGGTGATTTCGTCTGATTCTTTGACAATTTCGTCCGATAAAACTTCGTGAAACTATCTGAATATGTGGATGGAAAAATTATACAAAATATCGAGGTACTTTAGGACAGAAATTCGGTGGTAGGTTTCGAATTCTTATACGTTTTGAATAATACATGTTAGTCACTATTCAAGAGAATAAAGTTGGAGATGGAGATCTATCGTGCTGACTTAAACGATTCGAACAGATGCTGGGATGCTGCTCCACCTGGATCTTAAATCTCGAGTGATCCATTTTGGAAGAGCCATTAGGAATATTGAGTTCCGATGGGAAACAGCACTTATCTTCGGTTATTACCGGATTGCCAGCATTGCAATTTCCACCTTACTTCCCTCCAGCAGTGGCTCGTGTAATTCGAAGTCGAAAGATAGGAGTTTCGATGTTCTACATCTATAACAAATTGTGAATTCGGTACGTGGGGGGAAAGGAGAATGTGATTTTTTTGTTGGAAATTTCAATAATTCTGCGGAAAGCTTCGCAAATCACAAATTTGTCACGATTTTGCTCAAATTGACATAACATGATTTTTAGTAGTAATTTGTTCCAGATCAAATCCAAATTTTCTCAGTGTTTTCACTGTCAGAGGCCCAATTTGAGGTTGAAGTTATAGGTTTTTTTTCTTCCTCGTAACCGCTAGTCGTACTCCAAACAACGCGTGCGACAAAATAGCGACTTATAAAACTTGTATCATAATATACTTTTGTACCATAAGTATATCAGATTTATAATGGCCTGGGACTAAATTTAATATTCGTGAGATGATTAAGATCGCCTTGCATTTTAGTTTTCCAATTTTTAACACATTTACTGAAGATATATTTTTCTGTTTCCTGATCTCCCGATGAATCGGATATCTGAGATTCTCAAAAACTTCTGGTTTCAAATACGAACTTCAAGAAGTGACTATAATTCTAAATGAATCAAAAAGCTCGGTTATGGCCAGTCATGACATTTCAATTAATCCAGGATTAGTTCAATATTGGCTCGCCTACTAGATGTTCATTTGAAATGAAAATGCATGATGGGATACTATTTCACAGTCCACGTTTCATTTTGGAGCCTTTCAAGGCTATAAGTAGGTACGTAATCGTAAAAATTGTTCACGAGCTGCTTTTTATATTTCCCTGTATATAAGTTGGCGACACATGGAAGTTTTTTTATTAATAGATATAAAGAAAATTTGACTCCGCAGTTAGTTTGTGCTTGAAAAATGAGTAAGATACAGCATCTTTGCTATTTTCATGTGCTACTCTAAACCTGTCAAATTTGAAATTTTTTTCGAAATCCTCAAAAAATCAGTTTTTTTTTTAATTCCGAAAAATGCCAGAGAAAAAAAGTTGCTCAGTTTCCAATTTTATACATTTGTTCCAAATTTGGACTCTCTACTGTCACTTCGACTACTACTAAGTGAAACATTTTATATCGATTTGATCAGTACCTACTATTTTCATCCCGAGATGTTGCATTAGTCTTGTATTGTTTAAAATCACGAAATTTTATATCATGTCTAGTACAAATCGCTAGAACGAAAGTATTTTGAATAGTTATGAAATTGTAGGTCATTGTTTAGTTTACAGGAAAGTATGATATTTGGGGTGTGTTTGTAACTGAATTATTGGTCAGAAAAATGATGAAACTGGATAAAAATTCATTAAAAAAAGAAAAACGAGTGTAACAAGAATAAAGAGAAATTCGTTTATTCGATTACTGACATATTAACGTCCATACATTGAAAATCCATATCAGTTTAACAATGAAATGAAAAAACTAGATGAACTTTGCAACAACAAAGACGAAGTTCTGGAGATGCATTTTTTTATTTTCTGTTAACAGGCCAATGTGGGTATTTTCTGGGCAAGATATGATATCGAAGTCTCATATTCATCAAAATTATAAAATTTGAATCATGTTTCGTTCGAATCGATATAGAGCGAAAGATTCGAAAAATTAAAAAAAAAATGGGAAAATGTCGAAGTGGCAGTAGAGAGTCCAAATTTGGAACAAATGTATAAAATTGGAAACTGAGCAACATTTTTCTCTGGCATTTTTGGAAATTTCCAAAAAAACTGATTTTTTGAGGATTTTCGAAAAAAAAAAAGGCAAATTTGACAGGTTCAGAATAGCACATGAAAAAAGAAAAGATGCTGTATTTTACTCATTTTTCAAACAGAAAACAAACTGCGAAGTCAAATTTTCTTTATACCTATTAATAAAAAAAACTGTGTGACACTGTATAGTCAGCAACGACATTGATTTTCACGCCCTATAAATCCCTAATTATTCGTTTGCTCCTCTGCCGTCGTAATTGCATTCGTCGAATATTTCCAATTCAATGCCTGAATGTTAAATTCATAATTTCCCGAACGGATTTTCATAATATTCAGGAATGGGGAACGTCAAGAAACGTTTAGATATCCATTTTCAGGTTATGAAAATAATTACAGGAGCGAATATATGGTTCCATATAATAAGTGATTGATTTGATTTTGAGTGCATTCGGAAACGAGGTTGTTTCAAAATAGAATATTATGATACAAGGTTATAAGACGCTATTTTGTCGCACGCGTTGTTTGGAGTACGACGAGCGAGGCGAGGAGTGCTCCAAGTGAACAAGTGCGACAACGTTTCCTATAAAACGTGTTGTAATGCAATGCGATTTTTTCTATTTTGAATTAATTTGAAGAGAAAAATTGATTCAATATCGATAAATAACAGAAAGATTTTCGATTGGTAACAATGATGACATTGAAATAATTAAAATCTGACGCACAAGCGTAAAGCCCAGTTTACAGTTGAGCGATTTTGATTATTGCAATACCAGCGGTGAATAATTCAATGTTGTTATTGTTTTTATTGATCAATATAAATCAAATTACACCTGAATTGAAATTTACCAATTGAAATATTGAGTTTTTCACAGCTAATATCACCAAATCCAAATCGCTCAGAAGTATGATGGGCCTAACTCTTCTGACTTTCATTTGACAGGTCGATTGTACCAATCTCCGAATAATAGAAAATGCGTATCGAAATAAAGGCTATTTCGACACGCATTTGCGTTGCACAATGACTTCATTATACAACCAAAATAGAAAAATATGTTTACGTCTATTTTTCACTCGTTCACTCTTATTGGAGAATCCAAAGAGTTGAAGCATCATGGGTCGAGGGCAATAACCGAACAACCAAAACAAGAGCATATATCATTATATCTAAAGGATGCGTCAACAAGTCGGATGGAGTAAGGAGACGATCAAAAACTTTCGACCGAGATATTAAATTATATAGAGGTTTACTTATTAAGAGTTCAGACTCGGTGAAATGGAGTTATTTGGAAAGTTTGACTTGAAGTCTGATCGTTATCTTCCATAGTATTGGACAACTATTTTTCATTCGAAAAAATGTTTTAGCAACTATGTAATAAGTAATGTTGATAGATTCATCCCATTCATAGAGTTGATTGCATCAAAAATCATTTTTATAACTTCTGAATTTATTGAAATTTCGACTTTGAACTCATATCAAGTTCAATATTCTACAAAATTTCAGTGGAATTTCGAATCACACCTCGGAAAATCCTGACTTTGAACTCAACCATTTGGTGTTTCTTATGATTTTATGTTTCAGAATCGTTTTAATTCACCACATTCGTGTCATTTTTCAATACTAAGATCGGAATTAGCAACACTCAACACTCAATTGTGAAATGTATAATGAAAAGGACACAACTTTGATAATCAGGTGTTGTATTCGTCGGAGTTTGCTCTGTTTTCCATTTGATTGTAATTACAGTACCAAAGTTTTTTTACTGTGTATTTGTTAACACCACGGGATTTCTATTTCTCACACATGTCGAGCCAAATTCTATGGTAAACATGGTGGATACCATGAAAATAAATCGAAAAACATACGAGATGAACGGAAAAAATCGAGCAGCTATCATCTCTAACCATTCCCCACCTCATATGCAACCAACTGAAATGAGATTTATTCGAAGAATCTAGGAAATGTTTTTAGGGTCTCTCTCAAGTGGGATTCCGAGCAAATGACAAGGAAGTCCCTTTGTCATGCTCTTTAAGTTCGTCGATTCCGTTGTAGGATTGAGCAGTGTCATATATCACGAGTTCCACTATATGGGATTTTATCACGCTATTTGGTGGAATTGAAAGCTCCGGTAAAATCGTTGGGGGATATGGAAGGTTGAGAAGTAGATAAACTGGTTCAAAATGTTATTCCAGAAACATTCCACAACTCCAAATTGTGTTGAAATAAATGGCATTATATGGGATATGACTCAGCCAGTGGTTCAGAATAATTCTAACAATCAACAAATAAGAAAGCTACTCGGTCTTCAACTTCCTGATTTTTGCACTGAGTAGCGTTTTGGCACTTCTTCATTGAGGATAATTTGCCACAGCCCTGGAAGTATCTGCTTTGTGTCACTATCAAGGCTTTTTATTTTTTTGTGGTTTTCTGATATTTTATTTCGTTCCTGGCTATTTGGAGGCTGAATGCACAGCCATTATGTATCATCTTCGGACTGAAATAAGACGATTCCGGTTGAACGAATCTTTCCGAGATTCTTGGATGAATGATGGATTATCGCGCTGAAACTGTCCTTCATCTTTCCAGGCCGAAGCAGCCCTAATGTACGATTCTGTTTTCGTATTTGCTGTCGGACTACAAACCCTCGAACAATCGCACACCCTCAAGCTGTCCAATGTGTCTTGCGACAAAGAGCAGCCTTGGGATGGAGGACTCAGTCTCATCAATTATATCAACGCGGTGAGTGGTTTCATCGGTAAATTTGATGAGTAGCTTTAGTTCATATATATAGATCAGATAACGTTTCTTAAGCGGCAGAAGATTGATTCCTAGAAGAATTCAGGATCCTTATAGCTAAGATAGAATGTAGTGCGCTATAGAATATAATTAACAGGCATGATTAATTTTCTTATCCTCAATGGTTACCCTGATAAAAACTGGATAGATTATAATCAACCTATGGCTATATGACACGGACTTGTAAGGCTCCCTAGCTTCATCAACTCTATCGAACTTAACAGTCAAAATCTAACAGAGTTGCTGAAACATGCCGCAGCATAGTAGCTTCTGTGATCTTTCCAGATCCATTATGTTCCTAATTAGTTTGCCTTGCGAAACAAAACCAAACTTGATTGAGATTTCCCGCTACCAGCTATTACTATTAATTATTGTTTGCTAATTGTTCTGGCACATCCGAATCTGACGAAATGAGGGGAAGAGGGAAGTATTACTTGGCTCGGACTTTGGAAATTTCAGACCGAGTTGAAGGTGAACTGCATCTCAGAATATATATCTTGAAAATATATTGTCAATTGATACTTCTGTCCGTCTGTGATGACCATTTCTTGAGATTTGAATCAGAATTCAAAGATTATGATACAATTTACCATCGACGAAAATATTTTATGAAAATATACACAACGGGATCAGGACACGTGACATATTGTGTAGTGAAATATCACTGTTCATCTTTCAATTTCCCACAATGTATAGCAGTTATGCTCACCATATCATCATTCGCGATTAGTATTCAATAATGTTGATACCCTAGGTGCACCGTTTACATTTCCCAGTTGGTTATGTACGGTAAATTGTACATATACGTATTACGTATGTAATGATTAAACAAGCAAATTACGATTGTTCCGATGATGATTGAAAATGAGAATGTAGTATCAGGAGAATCCATATCTATCATCGATCTAGGAACATTTGATTGAGTATATGGGGTGGCATCAAATTCATCCATGTTGTTTAATAATTAATATTATATATGACCCATATATTATGATCCAGATTTCAAACTTCACAAATATATAATCCAATATTGAAATATAACACTGCTTAAAATCCTGCTGTGATGATATTATAATAATTATTGATTTGGAGAGTTATCTGATCGAAGTATCATGGAGAGAATTCAGATAATGCAAAATAAACATATTAACCTATCTATTCATCGGATTAATCCTCCTCAATATGCTGATAATGGTAGAAGTTTATCTTTCCTCATTCCATTAAACTAACCAAGAGAGAAAGGTATCTCAAAGCAACCATCAACTCTGTGACCGTGAGCAAAGACAAACAGGATAATCTTCTAGTCAGCAAATCTTTTATTGGAAGAGAATTCATTACGCAGTGCCAGACTTATAGGATAAAAGGAAATTATTTGATCAAGCAAAATTTTTATAGAAACTCAACAAAAAGTTCTCAGTGGTAGGTATATTCGTGTATGACAACCGATGACTGTGTCGAGTGGCCAAGCTTTGTCAAATTGCACTAGGCCAGTTTTCAATCGTCTCACAATATCTACCCAAATATCGAAGTATCCAGTGGTAATATGGATGGATGATGCCAATTGGAAGCTCTGAAACTGTGCAAGACATGAATTTCAGTGGAGTTATGATAATTATTTTCAAGAGAACTGACCTATCACTCATATTGAGTTCTATATATGAAATATTTATTACTCGATGAAGCTATAAAGGGAAGTCTCTTTCATTGGTACTTGTTAATATCAAATTTCTCAATTATCTCTTCATGAAATAATGAGATCTACATTCGAATTCGAGTCATATAATCCTTGAGACGAAATCATTCTAATCCAGTATTGTGCTTACCAGTTCCTCTACAAATCTAAATAATGTCTTACTGCTTACTGCACTACCTGATCGAACATTTCCTCATTCATCTTTCTGACGTTTCTCCAGTTCTTTATGTTGTTATATGATCCAAAATGTCAGAAAGGAAAGTCTTACGAATTTATTCGAGAAGAGATAAATCTTATCCTAATCTGTAATACTTTAAGACTTATTCGACTTCAGAGTGAGTCAGATTGATCATGTTATTATTGTTCGGAGGATGCTGTAAATCTGAAGAAAACAACGTTAAGATTTTTCAGGGAATATATACTTTTCTCCACGACTATTGGATACTACATCAATTACATATGCGTTATCTATTGACAAGTGTGGATGATTCCTCAAACGTGTTGGATTCTCAACCATTCTTCGGCTTCTGACAACCAATCACAAACTTCGAATCTTCAGAATCCAATAGGCTAGCTGAAGCCAATGATGAATCTGCAATACAACAAATTTTTGCAAAGTTGGCTCTGCTCCCCTGACTCGGTCATCGCGTCATTCTCAATCTGATGATCTTTCACATGATTTGCGACATATGATATTGATGAAATGAGTACCTAATGTTGATTGTGGTGATAATTATGAGGAATATGAGGAGTCATAGTGAACACGACGAAATTTGTGCCTACAGCGCCAGATTGAAAATTTGCTTCGATCCATAGGAAGCATATTTTTCTTTTTTGCACCGTACTTTTTTTAACATTACCCAATAGCACAGTTGGTTAGGCGAAAGGATAAAGTAGTGGACTTTTGTATGCGCATCAGTTATATCGTTAAGTTGTGACTACTAGGTTCTTTGATATTTTTTATACAATACAGGCTGTACTTACTAGTCGTCTTGACGAGACATTCTTCTGCTATAGTCGTGGAGAAAGTGTAGTATTCTACTCGCGTATAATTACTATTATTCTAATAATAGCCATCATTATACGATCGTTGAAAAATGTACCTACTTATATCAGATCTGCTCAATTCTGCAGGAAGTTACAAACACTATAAAAGCAAGTGAATTTAGACCTATAAATACCTTACCGCCAATAGAGAAGGATTTAGAAATAGCAGTATACAATCAATTACTAGAGTTTATTGACGAAAATCAAATTATGTTTATCAATCAATCTGGTTTTAGAAAGAAACATTCTTGTGAAACATCGCTACAATTATCACTAACTAAATTTACTAATGATACAGATAAAGGTAAATATGTTGTAACTGTTTTTTCAGATTTAAAAAGTGCATTTGAAACGATTGATAGAAGTATACTGCTTCGGAAACTGAGAAGGTATGGGATTGAGGGGAGGGTTTATGAATGGTTCAGTAATTATTAATCAAATTAGGAAACAGAGAGTACGTGTTAATGATTATTTCTCATCATATATAATGAATCATACAGGAGTACCACAAGGTAGTGTACTTGGCCCCCTCTTATTGATTTTTTATCTGAATGATATTCAATTATTTACAGACTGTGAGTTTATAAACTTATTTGCAGAAGATACATTATTGGCATGTACTGGAGTAAATTTAGAAGAGACTGTGTTAGCAATGGTCGAAAAATACCTGAAGATCAATAAAATGAAACTTAACGTTGGAAAAACTAAAGCAATGATAATTACTACTAAATTCAAATATAATCAAATAAATACAAACAACATAAATATAAAAATGGAAAATGAACGTATAGAAATAGTACCATCAGTGAAATATTTGGGGTTTCAACTTGATAATTGTTTAACTTTTGACGACCACTTTGAGTATATTGAAAAAAAGATTGCAAAAAAATTATATTTTTTCTCGAGAATCGCCTGTAACTTATCAACAGATACAAAATTTTTTATATTTAAATCAATAATCCAACCCCATTTTGACTACAGTCCATCTATTTTATTCTCTTTTAATTTGAACAAAGTGCAACAAATGCACAAACTACAAAATCGGGGAATGAGAATAATTTTAAAATGTAACAGGTATACACCAATTTCTACCATGCTATCTGCTCTACAATGGCTCTCAGTATCCCAAAGATTACTCTATTGTTCTATGGTGTTCATCTATAAAATATTAAATAAAATGACCCCACCATACTTTTTATCATTAATAACTTTCAATAAAGACATTCATCACCATTCGACAAGATACAACAGTCAGATTCATATAAATAGAACAAATGCAAGAAGTAGTATGTGCAGTTTATTCTTCAAAGGTTTTGTCCTATTCAATAATTTGCCTGATTCAATTAAATCTACTCCATCGTTGAATGTTTTTAAGAATGAACTTTTGAAACATATCCAGGAACGATATTGAATATTTCTTTTGTCAGTTTAAACACTATATGTATATATATATATTGATATTTGTATCATTAGTATAAATTTAGTTTATTGTACTATATGTGAGTTAGTTAACCTGTATATTAGGGAATCCTATTTCAAATAAATTCTATTCTATCATAATGTTTCTATTATTTCAGGTTGAGCTTAAAGGTTTAAGTGGCCCCATAGAATTCAAAGAGGGTCGCCGCATCCAGTTCAAGCTGGACCTGTTGAAGCTCAAGCAACACGCCCTGGTCAAGGTGGGAGAATGGCGCCCTTCCACAGGGGTTAACATCACTGATAGGGAGGCTTTCTTCGACCCGGGTACGATGAATGTCACTTTGGTTGTCACGACGATATTGGTGAGTACCATATTTCAATTGAGCCATGTTTGATGTTTATGCCAAGTATATAGTTTGCCTGTTGATGTTGATGGCAGAAAGACATCACTAAACAGTTTTCTTCGTGTAAAATTTTTTATCTCTCGACTGAACGAAATGAAAACCTTTGTTTGTGGAACATATTACGCGTTACGTACTACAATCTGGTATATTTATTTCTTGGAGGATCAAAATGTTTTCTTTGTCTTTCCAAATGAATTAATTCTCGATACGAAAGACGATTAGATGTTATTGATGATTTCACGATCATCTCGAGAATTATGGAAATTGTGTTCGTGGCTTGTTCGTCCTGAAAGAATAGAGTATTAGATGTGTGAAAATTCTCATTCTGAATATAAATTTGAAATTTTGCTGAGAAATTGAGTTATAGTATCATTCAGAATTCTTCAATATTCAAAATCAATTGAAAGAAGTCAAAGAGTGCAGATAGCATGTTTCCTTTTAAGAACACTTGATTTTAATTTTTGACAATATTGTGAAAATTTTTGTCGACCCCACTGTCTTTATTAGTTTTGTACAGAAACAACGAATTCATCGAATTAATCAGACTCCACTGATTAATGCATTCCCGTCGGAAATTTTTATGAGCAAACTTCATGGAATCGCTACAAATGGTCGGAGTTCGGGAATGTTCGAGTTTATGAAACGTCCCACGTTTTATCCAGGCAGATCTTTTCCGATGAAATTGAAAGAGTTTTAGATGAATCGTTCGCATTTTTCTTCGCTACTTCAGCTCCATCCACAACAGAGTTTATTGCGGCCGTTTATGAAATTGCTTGTAAATTTACAGAACACATTCATTAATGTAAATTAACTGGATATCCAACTAAGAGTTTCCGGAGACTTTCGTGCATAACTCTCAATCGATACACAAATTTTCTACCTATATATTGGTATGATAAGATATTGGAAGCATTTTCTACATTCACGACACATTTTCATCTGATACCTACTCTACTCCTGAAAGCTGGTGTTCCGCAGGGATCAATTTTAGAACCAACACTATTTCTACTTCACATCAACGATTTGTTGGAAGCAACTTCATGTCCTATACACAGCTCGTCGAACCAGAAATGAACGAGGAAGAAATGTTGACAAAATAAATATGGACTTAGCAACAATTCTCGAGTGGGGATCTAATAACCTGGTAGAATTCAATGCAAACAAAACAAAAGCATGTATTTTCTCTAGAAAAGCCGATCCTCACTATGCCCAACATAATTCAGTCAGTAGTAACCATACCATTGAAGTCATCCATTTCGATGCTTGGCGTTACTATCAGCAATAACCTTTCTTGGGAAAATCACGTGAGGTGCATTGCCAAAAGTGCATTCCAAAATCTTGGTTTTCTGTTTCGAGCCAAGAGCTATTTCATTCCCAGTCAGCTGCTTATCACAGATCCGACCTGTGTTGGAATACTGTTCCCATATCCTGAAACTATTGGATTCTGTCCAAAAAAGGCAATTCGTCTCGTCGGTGATGCCTCGCTTACTTCTCTACAACACTGTAGAAAAGTTGGTGATTTATCTCTATTTTATAGATATTTCCATGGGCGATGCTCTTCTGAAATATCAACAATCATTCCTCCATTAGCAGTCTCTTCGAGATTAACCCGTCAAGTTCAGTCTTCACACCCTTTCGTGGTCACTTTAGAGACCTGCAGAACGTCCCTTTCCGAAGACTCGTTCATCTAACGAACATCGAGACTTTGGAACTCATTGCCTAGGCAGGAGTTCTCCGAGGCATACGATCTCCATAAATTTAAGAAGAACACCAACTCCTACCTCTTTCCCTTGGTTCTCACGATGTTCTCTGAACATCACAGAATATCCCTTTTCGTGAGAACCAGAACATAAAAAAATGTGAAAAAGAAAGGACTGTTTCTTTTATTTAGTCTGATAAGGCAAGTAGAGGAGACTATGTCTACTTGGACTCCTGGTTTTTTAATAATTTCATTCTTTTATGGATCATAAATCCTTTTATATGAAAATACATAAAAAATATTGTGCCTGTACGTGAACAAACGTGATTATACTCCATATGAGATACTGAAAGCGAAGACATGTCGTACGCTAACCTTCCACCTTTCTTGTAAATCTTTGAACGAAATTGGAAGAAACTGGTGCCAACGTCGGAGACATAAACACAGGGAAGGGGAAGGAAGAGGAGACATCATCATCGGGACTCTAGACTCCAGGAAGCCACGATGAATGTATATATTCGGGTGAATAAAATTCGCGTATGCATATCATCAAAACCACTGAACTCAAGTTATTTGTTTGAGTTCAGTGATCAAAACGCGGACAGTTTCATGCGTGCATAGAAAACGTTCCTCTTACACTCTCGTTCACCACCTATACATGGTGCTCGTTTTTCGAGCTTAACCATGGGGATCTCAGTTATTATAAGAGATACGAAGTCAGTTAAATTGGGGCAAAGTTGAGCATTTTCATGCTGAACAATTATGTGAAAGAAAATTTTATGTATCATTTTTAGTTTTTGAATTAATGGAAAACACTGGATTTTGTAATTTTAGATTTTATTTTTTCAAGAGAAAACCATGAGAAATAGACGTTTTTAACTAGGACATTCTTGATGCACTTTTTCACAAGGAATCTAAATCTGTCATCGTATGTTCCATTGCGTTCTTGATGTCAGAGATACAACACTCAACTTCGGATTTTTTTATGGGCGCCATATTGGATTTTTGCATTTTTTAAAAGTCAGTCACTTTCTGAATCCAATGATATGACACATGATATGTTTCTATCTCACATGCTAATTAAAATTGGGAAAAAACCATTTTCGCGAAGAGTGCTTTGAAAATAACGCCAGCAATTTTGTTTAACAGAAAATAAATTTTGATAGTTCAATTGGGGATAAGGAACCTTCACATTTATGGAGCCATTGTATGGTGGCAAGGCACAGTAGCCGGCAGAGCAAAAACACAATTAGATAGGGTTCAAAGACTTTCCTGTCTAGCGATAACGAGTGCAATGAGGACGGCACCCACAAGAGCATTGGAGACACTGTTAGGGTTGCCTCCTCTGCATCTCCTCATAGAACACGAGGCACTTAAAGCCATTGCTCGATTGAGAAGCTCCAACCAATGGTGGAGCGAGGGGATGTATGGTCATTCTCGATTATGGAATCAGACGGTGAGTGAATGTTCCCTACTTGAATTCCCAGGGGACAGCATGACAACTGTCATAAGATTCAGCAAAAGGCCACAGTCCGTCATTCCCACCAGGGAGGACTGGGAGCAGTTTGGGCACCTCCTAATCCCCAACAACGGGATCATCTGGTACACGGATGGCTCCAAGATGGGTGAATCAGCTGGCGCTGGTGTATATGGGCAATCCCCAAAAGTGGAACTATACTACCCGTTGGGAAAATTTGCCACAGTATTTCAAACAGAAGTATTCGCCATACTCGCCTGTGTGCGAGAAAACATAAACAGAGGATATCACGGCCAGCAAATCACGATATGTACCGACAGCCAAGCGGCGATGAAGGCCCTAACATCATACAGAGTCAGTTCGCTGCTGGTGTCGGAATGCATTGATGATTTGCAAAGGCTTGCTACGACCAATAAGGTAAAATTACTTTGGGTTCCTGGTCATACTGGAGTACCCGGAAACGAAAGGGCCGACTATCTGGCCAGACGGGGTGCGAGTAGCTCAGCGATCGGACCAGAACCAATCCTAGGAGTTTCGAGATCATGGAGTATCTCAACCATGAAGACAATTCTGGATGCAAAATTCCAGAATGCATGGAAAGAGGCACCTGGCATGAGACAATCGAAACTCCACATCGAAGGCCCCTCTAGTAGAGGGACCAAAGCCTTGCTCACACTGAGCAGAAATGAGATCAGAATAGTGGTAGGACTTCTTACGGGACACTGCCACCTGAGCAAACACCTAAACACTATGGGCATCACTGACGATACCGAGTGCAGGTGGTGCTTGGAGGATGAGGAGACAGCTACCCACATCCTCACAGAGTGCCCAGCAGTGGCAACAATAAGGGAGGAGCATCTCGGGAGCATTATCTTGGACCCGAAGAGTGTGAGAAAGGTATCGGTCAGAAAGATAGCCAAATTCGCCCGCGAAATAGGTTACCTCCAAGACTGAACCAATTCCCAGAGATGGCGGGTGCATAACGGGCCCAACTGAGTGGCCTACATGCTTATGGTTCTGACCGCCCGCGAACCGACAATCATCATCATCATCAAGGAACCTTCACATTTATGTCAAGCTTACCTTCTTAAAAACGAAGGTAACCTTCACATTTATGTCAAGCTTACCTTCTTAAAAACGAAGGTTTGAAGGTAGGAACGAACAGGAAAGCTATAACGTTTTTTTCTCCGCAAAACGAAACAAAAATTATTGAATACATAACAAAGTTATAAGAGATGCTCAAATATTCCACCATTCGATCTCTTCTAGACACAATTTCACTCGTTCTTCTTCCCAGCTCAGAAATACCATCGATGGATACAATAATTTTAAGAAATCTTTCTTCATTTTCCATAAACAATAATCCAGTATTGATCTGATTCTTGGAACTGTAGGTACCCATCGATTGAGCTATTCAGAACTTGTGGAGACGAATAAAATTGTGTTTTAAAGTGAATGGTGGAATATTCGAGCATCTTCTAGGACTCTTTTGTTTTGCGAAGAAAAAACTTTTATAACATTGAATGTCGTTCCTAATTCAAAATAACCATGGTTTTTATGTAAGTGAGCTTTCAAGTTCAATCGAACTATCAGAAGTTAGTTTGTTAATCAAAATTTTCGGCATTGTTTTCAAAGCACTCTTCGCAAAAACGAATTTTTGCCAATTTTGATCAGCAGTTAAGATTCGAACATATCGAGTGATACGTCATAGTAATCAGAAAAAAACAGACTTTTCAAAAATGCAAAAATCTAATATGGCGAACATAAGAAAAACCAAAGTTGAGTGTTGTATCTCTGAAATCAAGAACGCCTTGGAAAATACGATGACTTTGCCCTAATTTAACCGATCTCATAACTCTTATAATAACTGAGATCCCCATGGTTAAGCTCGAAAAACGGGCACCCTGTATGATATTTCAAAATGGATAGAAAACTTTGGAAATAGTTTTATAAACCGTTTCGAGAACAATAGAAGTAATTGTGTAGTCCGACCCTTACGTGAATATGTTGCAGAATTTTTTTCTTAAAAAAAAAAGTTATGTGCATGTGCATGCATTCAATTTCATAATGATCTAGGAAACCCCTTACGTGATGATGCATGCTGGCAAAAACTCGACCGGAAACGACCGTTTTTTTGGCTTCTGCATCGACATTTTGGAGCGCGTGTCGCAAGAAGTCGGTTTCGACTATCTGCTGGATCTGGTACCCGACCGGAAGTACGGAGCACGTGATCACATCACGGGACTGTGGAACGGCATGGTTTTGCAGCTTATGCAGCATGTATGTATGATTGCTGAGTAGGTTTCTGGTAGTTGATTGTTTGCTTCTGCTTGTTCTAGCTGCTAATATTATAGGCACATATGAATCCGAATGAATTGACTTGGGAATGAATCCTTGAATAAAATTTGGCAGCGCTTCGAATCCATATATTCTTCATATCCATAGCAAAATGGAATAGTACATCAATCAACATACGAAGTCAAAATATATGCATGAAAATTTGAATCCTGCAAATGAGGTTGAGTTACATGAAAAATTGATGAAGTGAGTGATGAACATAATAAAACACCCAGAAAAATGAACACAATGCCATATTTCTTTCACCTCATTCATTGGTAGACTTACAAAAGACACAACTACGATATCAGTTAATTACCGGTCGCTCTTGAAGAGTTATTTTCACATAGACTTTTTTAACGTTGTGGTGATGATGAGAAGTAGGTTTTAAACTTTCATATCCATTAATACCATAAGAAAAAACAAAGCAATGTTGAGCTAATTTTTGAGAGAAGTAAAGGAGACTCTCATCAACGTCCCTCCAAGTGGCTGATGAATCTTATCTTATCTTCTTCTACCACTTTGTTGCTTACCACTAATTCAATTCTCCTCCTTCGATGCCATCTACTTATACACTTCCAATTTGTTTGAACAAATAAATCGAATCCTACCGAATCAGAAGATTGGGATATATCTTCAATTTTCTGTTAAACATCACTAGATATTATTGATTCGGTATAGTTGTGTGTTTTATATAGGATACGTATTCTCCTGCGGGGCAGTATTATCCACCAACACAGGAGTTGGAGCGACCGACAGTTGACGTCTTACGTTGCGTTTTTCTTGTTATTCAAAATGATTCCAGTAGGCTTGCGTAAACATTTGCATTTTATTGCTAGGAACAGCCGTACGTAATGCTTAAATCTAATGCAGACCTAGTGGGCAACGACCGGCTAGAAGGCTTCTGTATAGACTTACTCAAAGCAATTGCCGCCATGGTGAATTTCGAATACAAAATAATACTAGTGCCTGACGGAAAATATGGCGCCTTCGACTTCGAGACTCTCGAATGGAATGGAATGGTTCGACAGCTCATGGAAAAGGTACGTATACTACCTCCTAACGACAAACTTACTAGAATTAGTAACACCCCAAATTACCTGAAGCCAACATTCTATTCATATTCATATATTTTTCCCCACAGAGGTTGACACATCGTAACATTTGAAAGTGATAATCATCCCAAGACCACATTATTTCAAGGTTCCCAAATATATATATCCTTCAGTTGGTACTTATATGATTCATATGAGTGTATCAAAAGCTATGTATTCAATGTTCGTCATTTATATATAAGTGGTTTATGGATATCACGTATTTCTGGAGATCGCGGCATTTTTGGTGAATGCGCCAACGCTGCTAATTTAGTTCAATCGATAATCAACCGAACGCTGATAGTGACAGCGCGAAACGGCTCTTTTTCAAATCAAATTTTGTTTGATAGTTCATTAAACGGCATATTTCCAGTTATTTATGAAAATTTGAATAGAATTTTACCTGAAACCCTTGTTTATTCTGTTCAAATCGCATTTAAAGGATGGTGAAATGTGTAAAAGACGATTTGGAAGTGGAGACCATAACACAGCATTCCACTGGCGAGTTACTCATTGTCGTATCATTCGTTGTATAAACAATATTCACGCACCCTAATATGCGAAACAATTTTTGGTGATTTGAGAAGATTTTCGGGTTTTCCCGCGATGAAAAGTTATATATTATGTAAAAGTATGATCGGGAAAAAGAATATTTCAAGAGACGCTAGAGTTTGTTCGCATCATTTCACTACAAGTGATAAAATGGTTGGCCCAAATGGTAAGAAAATGCTCAGAGTAGTAGATAAGCCTATATTTAGTGGAATTGAGAAGTAATAACATGTTTGATGTTATATTTCTCAAGTTCGACACTTCGAAACTTTATATTGCCAGAAAAAAACAATATAGTTGTGACAGCGAATTAAATCTATAACTATACATATAACTACTAACGACTAAATTTTTTTCAACATTGAATCCAAGTCGATTAATTTATTTGAAGCTATACCAGAAACTAGTAGAAGAAAGATTCAATATCAAATCGAAACAAAAGTAAGGAGTAAAAACTGCTCTGTCAACACACGAACGTTATTGAGGTATATCTGCTTCTGTGAAGGAATAGATAGCTATTTTTCAGACGTGACTGTGTTTTTTTTTTTCTATGGATGAGTGATCGTGGAAAACCATGACTTGGACGCGTCAGTATTTTCAGCGTGGATTTGCATCAACGGCGAATTTAGAATCAGTGAAGCGGAATTCGCTATTGACGTTTACGTTGAATGTGAGCATCATGAAGTCAGCTCGAATGACTCGTCGATGAATACGTAACACATCCTCACTAGGTCCTGGTTAGATGTAGATATGGAGCGGAATATGTCGAGATGATTTACGAGATTCGATGGAACGATGGAGCCAAAATCCGGCGGTTATCAATGATGGGCTACCCTCTCTATCACTCTTTTTTAATATACCTTCATTATAGTGCTTATAAGCACCAGCTGTATGCAAAACTCAGTTTAGTGTGATCTAATTTTGCAAGTGATACTAGTCGAGTTTTGGAATCACGCGAAACATTCATCATCAATCTTTCTCCCCATTTCATTTTGGTCCTTCGAGCCGGATCTTTGGTTGTGCGAGTTTTTCGAATAATGTGGGAATTTCTTTTGAATGCATTTTTTTATGGGTCGAACTTCTTTATTTTGTTATTCAATGAAATACTGAACTCAACTATGATGGATTTATCATGATAATACTTCAAGGAATACCAGGAATAAATTTGCAGTTGGAGGTTCGATATGGCCATATCAGCAGTCACAAATGATAATTTTATTGTTCGTTTAATATTGTGATCTCATGGTGAAAGTGCCAATGCAGGCAATTCCAGATATTTCACAGCAGTATGCAATAAACGTTTTCATGTGACTAAATTGGGATATATAGATATAATGCATCTATTGTTGGGAAATCCGAATCAGAATACAATACAATTCTCTCAACATGCGCACCATTCGCTATTCTTTGAATTCAGTTGCATCAAGTATGGAGAAATTGAAAAGTAGGCTGATAAGGTTTCCTTTCCATAGTTTTGATTTGGTGATATTAAGCCCACGTGAAATGAATTACGCCAACTTCAAATAGGCAATACCTAAATGAAACGCTCTTCAGGAATTTCCCCTTTTCAGCCTCTCTACAGATTATCGTTGGAAGTGACTAATTCGCTTTTTCATGACCCATTTCAGAAGGCCGATCTAGCTGTGGGATCGATGACAATCAACTACGCCAGGGAAAGCGTCATAGACTTTACGAAGCCCTTCATGAACCTCGGAATCAGCATTCTTTTCAAGGTGAGTGGGGATGTAGCGGACGATGGCCCTTATCGCATATCATAGGCGTCGAGATGAATGATACTTCAAGTTCAGGAAGGCCTATCTGTACCACTCACTCTGAACGTTCTTTTCACAGGCAAATGTTGCAGGAGAAAAAACTGTAGGTATCAATTTTATACTATAATGGGGAGAATTCACAAGACGCAAAGTCAATGAAGTGTACTGATATCTTGAGATATTCACAGGTCCAATAAAGTCGCCATCACAAATTGAGTGAAGATTATAGCATTCCTTTCTGTAATTATCATACAAAATTTTGACATCGGTTCTGGAGACCATAAAATATTGGATTCAGTATTTGTCAGCCTGTAGCAAACGACTGGTGATAACAGTGTAACAGAACCACCCTGTATTCGATTCTGTTCAGTCAATGTCATTTCGACAATAGAGAAAATATTGTATCGAATATTCAACGGAAGCATGAAAAACAATATGGACTCTTGCAATTTGAGACGACAGACGACACATGCGATAATATTCATTACGAGTGACTTGAAAAGCTCATATCGATTACGAGGATATATGCATTAATCAGTTCCAGACTGAATATTTGGCCCCGAGAATGGACATTTCATGGTGCGATTCTTTGTTGCAGTTGGTCACGAAAGCCATTAGCTAAAATGTAATTTTGACGAGGTCATCAGGACAGCCTGAGAAACGCTTGCGAGGTTTGAAAATGCAACATAGAGAAAATTCTAACGAAGGATCGCATTCGAATACATTTTGGGGGATAATATTTCGATACTATCATGGTGTTGTCAGGGGTACTTTTCTTTAACGGTAGAATCAGGATTTTGATATGATGTTCTAGAGTTTTTCATTTATAAGCGTTCAGTTTTTGTATAGATAATGAAATAGTTCACATAGTAACGTCGTAGTCCCCAAAATTTCGAACAATTAATTGGAAATACGAAGGGTCCGTATTTCTCAGTATTTTGATATTGAAAATGGTTAATTTTTGTTTTACTATGTTGAATGCTTTGTCATGATTTATTGTTTTATTTAGTTTGATTCACATTTGATCGCAGTACACTTTATACGTGAAAGTTAATTTGTGATTGTATTTTGTATCTACTAAATTGCACATCCCCTATTCTAAAGACTACGCATTTTTGAAGCCATTCTCACTGCCCTCGAGAATATACTTGGGAGTTGGAGAGTCGACTTTGAAGAATTTATTTTGATAATTGAGCATAGGAAATATCTCTCAATGCAACTTGTTTGGTCAGTGCAAGTATTCAATAAAAAAATGTACCTGATGGCAGCTCTTTCTTCAATAAAATAATCACCCTATATGCACAGGATAGGTTACTATAAAAAGTAAACGGACAATGAAAGACATTCTTACGAAGATTCAAACCATCGAAAATTTATTACAACAGAATATGCAGGAATGGGACGCAAGTTGTACTTTGAAGGGTAAAAATTGACAAGAATGATGATGAAACCTATTATTCATTCCTTGAAAATCACGAACCGTTTCGGGCAAATTCAGTCACCACCTGTAAAACTGTGGTTATCCCATTCAATCTCTAGGTTCCTACGGACAAAGAGTCTGCGTTCTTCACCTTCCTAGATCCACTCGGCGTTGACATTTGGATATTCGTGGGCGGTGCTTTTTTCATGGCCGTCTTCACTATCTTCACTGTGGCAAAGTTCACCCCCTACGAACTGGTTAACCCGACTCCCTGGAGAACCGCAGATCCAGTCAACAACTTGTCACTATCTAACAGCTTCTGGTTCGTTACTGGCACGTTATTACGTCAAACGTCTGGGGTTTCTCCGCAGGTATACTTGTGAAGGATGATCATAACCGAAGGAGGACCACATTTTAACTCAAACAAGGAGTCGGGTGGATACACGGAACAAGCTTTGATCACAGAAAGTATAGTCCGGTCTATTTAGACATCCGAGGGTACAAAAATTTGTGGGTTTGTTCAAAACACCATCCTGAATAAAATCTGAAAAGTTCTCATCGATCCGACACCTGGAAAAAAATTTATTCGGGGTGTAACATAAACGGGTGTTACAACTTCTTCAACTCTTTGAATCGTTCTATCTCAAAAACGGTGGCTTTTAGGGAAAAAGTAATGAAACATTTGTAATAGATAATTATCTTATCTACAATTTTGGTAGGGGATTCCAAGTAAATTTTTTCCAGGTGTGGGATCGACGAGTACTTATAAGATTTCATTCATGATGGTGTTTTGAACACTAGAATTTTTGTACCCTCACCCCTATTTTTTTGATCTAATTTGACCAGAGATCTCGATATCGTCTACGGCAACGCGTGATGAAGTACCTGTTTGTTTGTTGAAGGTACCCAAGAGCCAGCAGGCCAAACTGTTTTCCTTCATGAATCCGCTCGCCATGGATATCTGGCTGTACGTGTTGTCCGCCTACGTGTTGGTATCCATAACGATGTTCGTGGTGGCCAGGTTTTCTCCATACGAATGGCAAAACCCCCACCCTTGCGAGATAGAGAACGATCTAGTGAGAAACCAGTTTTCGCTGGCCAATTCGTTTTGGTTCACTATCGGCACTCTGATGCAGCAGGGATCAGATCTCAATCCGAAGGTATCACCAGGAGTCGTTTGTTACTCCTCGAATCTTTCATTCTAAACAACGAAATATATCCACTATAGTAGGGGAGCTTCGAGCGTCGGGGGCACCTTTTAGATGGTTAAGATTAGATGCAGAAAGAAAAAAGGTTCTATGATGTATGCCCTTTCACTGGTGAGGAAGCGTGTACAGGTCCTCGAAAGTGTAAAAAAATAGTAACAAAGAAATACCCGAGCGCGTCAGATTTTTATAGAGACGGTTCAGCTTGATATCCTTGTTGTGCTGACCCATAATCTGACAATTATGTGGAGTTCCCTTAATCTGAAGGATTGAAATTTTATTTTTCGGTATTTTCAATCACTGAATATTTTTCACAGCACAATAAACACACCAAAGCGTTGTATATTTATATATCAGGGCAACATAAAATATGAGCTGTATGAGGACGGTGCGAAAGAGTGAGAAATAGAGAAGGAAAGTGTGAGAAGGAAAGATATAGGCGCGAAGTGGGACAATTTTTTCGGCTTGTGTAAATCGTCAGATTTTTGAAATGCACACTTTTCTGCATGTAATTAACCCACCTTGCCTTAATCTGACGCGCTCGAGTATATACAACGATCGATTTTTTTACTATTCTGATCTGCTGCCCTTCATGCGCGGCTCTATATAGAAAACTGAGATATGGTGGAGGTGCTCAACAGGGTGTGAGGTATCTCCTATATGTTAACCTGCTACGTTCTGTGAATCACAAAATCTCCGCTTGGGCTCCCCTACTACTAATATTTCACCAATTTTTCTAAACTATTTTATTGTGTACGAATAACTATTTCGGGCTTCTTATGAATGAATCTTATTTTCACTAGGTACCTACCCAATACTCATTAAATTATTTAATATTCGGATCATCTTTATGGGTTGATAGTTTTTGGCACTGTCATTCGAGTAGCACCTTCAGATGATCGTTTAGACGTTGTAGATCGAATATAAAGAGATATTGGAAGTGTACAGAGATACGCTATGGGATCCAGATAGGCTTTGGAAAGTTCCAAGGGAATATTAGAACCATACATGTGGAAAAAAAATTTATTATCGCCTTGTTAACCCATTTAATAACGTAATAATCCTTAATTTCCTCCTATCCTACAATACCAGGCTCACTTCTTTTTGAAGCAATAAATGGAAATTCGTGCCAAATATCCCAATCAAACTCTACCTTCACTTCACTCGAAGCAGCAGGTATGAAATTTCAAAAAATGTCCATCGAAATTGAAGGTAGAGCAGACATGTTTCAGAAAAGATGGAAATTCCATTTAATTTTATCGTTGCTCACATTTGATAAATCTTCTCTAATCATTGAGTTAGCACTATTGAAATGATCAGAGCACACCTTTATATTTTGATAATGATACCTAACCAAATATAGAATGACGTACTGGATGTAATATCGAAGTTCAAAATTATTATTTTCTGGGTACCCGAAGTGATTATCCCAATGTAAAAAGTTTCAAATAATTAGAAATCTGGATATATATAAGTATATTTGATACTGCACCATATAATGAGTAGAATGAAAATTCGAGGAGAAACAAAACTCTTGCGGTATAAGCACTCATATTTTTCAGCTGAATGTACTACAATTTAACCTCATCTTTCCGAATCATGATGCATGTTCGATAAGCACCTATTATTCTAAACTGTCCTATATTATCGTAAACATATATTTCATTTATTATCATCATTCTGTTCATTTGGGTTTCAGTAAGACAACATTAAAATTAATTCTGTTCATTTGGGTTTCAGTAAGACAACATTAAAATTCAAGATCAGGAAAATCAGGTATCATTTCTCTTGCCTTGATCGAAAAATATGGGTGCTTATTTAACGCCATTCTGTAAGAAAAACAGTCGTTATGGATGCATATTCTTATTCGAAAAGAGTTGAGTTAAATTGTGGTACCTCATAGGATACATTTTCAACGATTAATCTACCCTAATTTGTCTTGTCTTATATAGGAGCATATAGAATATACATTATGTTACAGTTCGATTCTTCATAAAATATTCAATTATTATTCATTCAGAAAATCAATAATTATTCATCAGAACATCAGCTTTTCTCAATGAATAAAAGTATATTAATCAAATTTCAGCAAATTCATCTCATTGTTTCTTTCATGCGGCCTATAATTGATGATAATTATGATCATATTTCTGCCTCTTAACACTGAAATTCCTGGAGATAACAAAGAAACCATTGTATTCCTATTTCTTTAGTATTGTATAATTCCCAATGAGTATTTGAGCGCTGGTTGAGGGGTGCATTCAAGATTTTGTCAACGTCATGATGAAAAATAAATATAGTGTAAGCAACCGTGGAATTTATATTTTGATATCAGGTACCTTTTACATCATATGAGGTCTCATATAACAAGGAAAATTTAATAACCTATCCAATGCATCCTATCCAATGCATTCAATTTAGTATTATGGAAAATACTGCCTTTTAATTCACAAATATTGCAAAACATTGAATACAACATGAGATATTGCGGAGCTCTGATATAATTTATCGTGAATATTGGTTAAACCATGAACACTGAAGTTCTGTTCAATAAGATCTTGACATATTTTTTTGACATTATCCAAGAAAAATAAATTATTCAGTGAGAAATCAAAATTTGAAACCATTCTAAACCATTTCCGAGCAATAACAATAAGTTATTTGGCCGCATACCATTGTGGAATATCAAGTCACTTTGACACTTTGGGCGGTAATAGTTAATAAAAATTTTATTCAATTTAACATTTTGATATTTTGAACACTTTGAATTCTTTTGAACTTCCACAGGATCTTCAGAACAGTAAGTTGACCTCACTAATATGTATTATATTATGTTCTAGTTGATAGGTACCTATATTTATGAAGGAAAAGAAAGCACCAGAAATTAGATAATTCCAAACAACATTTTCTTATCGAAAACATTTTTTTGCTGGTTTCTGCACATATGTCAGTGAATTGATTGATAAAAGAGGCAAAATTCAAGGAATCTTTTATGGAACTTCGGGTATAACATATTCTAATATAATCCATTTCCAATGTGGAATCGTGAAAATAGTATATTATGACAAGTTTTATAAGACGCTATTTTGTCGCACGCGTTGTTTGGAGTACGACGAGCGAAGCAACAACGTGTCTTATAAAACGTGTGTAATATAATATTTTTTCTATTTTGCATTGATTTGAAGTCGCTTTTTTAGAAAAAACATATTTAATATCGAGAAATAACAGTAACATATTCGATTGGTAACAATGATGACATTGAAACATTCACAATCTGATGAACAAGCGTAAAGCCCAGTTTAGTGTTGAGCGATTTTGATCACCAAATCCAAAATCGCTCAGAAGTGAGCTGGTCCTAACTCTTCTGACTTCCATTTGAAAGTTCGATTGTACAAACCTCCGAATAATAAAAAATACGTATCAAAACAGAGGCTATTTCGATACGCATTTGCGTTTTATAATGACTTCATTATAGAACCAAAATAGAAAAAATAATTAATAATAATAATAATAATAAATGTCTTTATTTCCACATTCCACTCCTAGTACAATTGTTGAACGATTTAAAAAGAAAAAAAAAACATGGGTGGAAGGAAATCTCAAGGGGAAGTTCACCAAATTGGTGCTCTACCACTTAACCCTTGTTTGTAGTAAAGTTTATATTATGTTTTTATTTTGCCTACCTAACCTAAGCCTACTTAACCTTAACCTATCCAATCTAAGCCTAAACTTTTTGGGTCACTCATCATTTTCTAATTCAACCTTCAACTGTTTGATCACACTCAAAAAAGGTACTAGAGAAAATACAAGGAAAGGAGATAAGTACAATTAGAGGGAATTGTTCAGTAAATATGTTTTGAGTGATTTTTTGAATTTGATCATATTATATTGTTTAAATTCAGAAGGTAACGCATTGTATAATTTATACACATTAAACTGAAAGCTTCTTTCGAAGAGAGAGGTTCTGTGTGCAGGACATGTTAGCAGGTTTTTATTCCTGATGTTAAGATTGTGGATATCACTCCTGAACATTATTTTCTCATAAAGATAAGTTGGGCTTTTGAACAATAGAATTTTATGAAACAGACACAAGGCATTGAACCTGAATCTTTATCTCATTGAAAGCCACTTCAACTCGTTAAGTTTGTGCGAGACATGATCATATTTTCTTATGCCTTATATGAATCTGATGCAAGAGTTCTGTACACGTTGTACTCTATTAGCAGTATCTTGATCAATACAAAAACTGTAGATAGAGGAACAATAGTTGAATTGTGACAAAACTAAAGTTTCACATAAAGTTTTTTCTTTATCATAAGGATGAAACTGCGTCATCTCAGTCATGGATACATCAACCCATCGAACACACACCCCTATATCCACTTCCACCTTTTCAGTCACACTTAAAAAAATCGTGGCCTTGTCAAGAGGAACATTTTCCAACAGGCAACCTCCACCCGAATAGTGGGCGGCATCTGGTGGTTCTTCACCCTGATAATAATCTCGTCGTACACGGCCAACTTGGCTGCCTTCTTGACGGTGGAACGCATGATTACCCCCATAGAAAACGCCGAAGATCTGGCAGGCCAAACGGAAATTCCGTACGGCACCCTCGAGAGCGGATCCACGATGACTTTTTTCAGGGTGAGTAATTAGACGGGGTGTGGAATTCGCAGTCGCGAACGGGTGGCGGGTCGATCAGAAGGGGGTGAGCTCGACCCGCTTGAAATTGGTAGTTGTTGTTGATGTTCACGGGGATGCTGGTGTTTTTTTTTGACTGAATGCTAGTTTTTATCGGTCCTCCTAGAGAAGGTTCACGTTGAATATTTTATTGTAAACAAACGACAAACGATAAGATTTTCACGATAAATATATTTATGTATTTTTTTTTTCACAACATGTTTCGCTAACACTGTAGCTTCATCAGGTATAAGTACACTAAACTGACTACTACGATAACAACCATATTTATACCTAATTACACAGTTATAACAATATTTGTACCTGTAGGGATTAAAGAATGTTTATCCTCTTTATTGCGGTAAATAACAAAAATAAAATGAATATCTAATTTAGCTATTTTTAGGAAAACAAATTCAACAAAGGAGAATTATTCAAATCTAATTGGTCATTAAGCAAAAGATTTGAATTCTTGAGTCTATTAATTTTAGAAACACATTCATTTTATTTTTGTTATTTACCGCAATAAAGAGGAAAAACATTCTTTAATCCCTACAGGTACAAATATTGTTATAACTGTGTAATTAGGTATGAATATGGTTGTTATCGTAGTAGTCAGTCTTATCGTTTGTCGTTTGTTTACAATAACTATGGATTTTCATCAAGTAACGGCCAAGTCAATTGAAAATTTGAATATTTTAATTCGTCATTTACATTTCCATGAAATACTGTTTTGTTGTCAACTGTTTCAGTAAATATACAGGGTTCTGCTCATTATCATAGTAAAAGAAAATCCACAAAGCTCTTCTAGTTCCCAAAATATTTATTTGAAGAAACAATATTTATAAATTGTTATTTTTATTCATTTCTTGATGCTTTATTACTGGAAATACACCAACATTGAAAGCGCACTTCTTCATGTTTGATGTTCTAATTCAGAGTTCAATTTTTAATGTAATGCTAGTTTTTATCGGTCCTTCTAAAGACGGTTCACGTTGAATATTTCAATTCGTTTAACTTCATGGTCATTTACATTTCCATGAAACTATGTGTTGTTGTGAACTGTTTCAGTAAATATACAGGGTTATGCTCATTACCATAGTGAAAGGAAATCCACAAAAGCTCTTCTAGTTCCCAAAATAGTTATTTGAAGAAACAATATTCATAAATTGTCATTTGTATTTATTTCTTAATGTTTTATTACTGGAAATACACCAACATTGAGATCGCACTTCTTTATGTTTGATGTTCTAATTCAGGGTTCAATTTTTAATGTAATGCTAGTTTTTATCGGTCCTTCTATATAAAGACGGTTCACGTTGAATATATTAGTTCCTTTTACTTCATGGTCAATTACATTTCCATGAAATACTGTGTTGTTCTCAACTGTTTCAGTAAATATACAGGGTTATTCGAATTTCATCATCTCAAAAACCCTGAGAGATATGAATCAGGGCAGAGTTGCAGAGTTTTATGCTCATTATCATAGTGAAAGAAAATCTACGAAAGCTCTTCTAGTTCCCAAAATATTTGTAGAAACAATATTTATAAATTGTTATTTTTATTCATTTCTTGATGTTATTCAATAGTTTTCTAATTCAAACACACTGTGTTGAAACCTTGGTTGAAACGGCTTTACTTCTACTTATAAACAAATATCAGTTCATTCAGCAGATTACACCTGCAAAAGTATGAAAAAAAGGTGATAATGCTATCTTAATTTAATAATGTGAAAACCTAAAAAATATATATGTTTGGTGATATTTACGTTAGGTGGCGATGACGAATTTTTGCCTGTACTTACTTATTTTGACCTCCTGAACTCAAAGTCAAAAAGTGTCGAACTCAAGTAATTTTGAAGATATGGTCTTATTCTGTTTCGGAAATAGGTACACCATTTCACCTCAAATTTTTGCACACATCTACTTGTTTTCAACGATTCTTAGCAGATTTTTTTTTCAAAAATTCACCTTTTTTTAACGTATACACAACACGTAACTTTGATATATCAACTCAACATAACAACACAGCCACAATTGATTAGACACGTCTACTCTGTGTAACAACCAATCAGATTGTTTGGCTTCCGACGGACTCGGTACTCAGCGGGTTTCGTTATTTCAAATGAAAGATTTGGAAGTTGGCATTGGTTTCAATGGTGAATTCTTTGCTTTGTCCCCTGTCAAATACTTGGGTGAAAATCCGTCAGGCTCTTCGTGTTTACAAACACCTAATACCCACCGAAATCGGTATTGAAAACAGCCGTAATTAGTTTATTCTTTCCTCTGCTCCATTTTTCTGCAAAAAATGTGTACCTTCTTGGAGTCTGGCCAAGGAGATTGGATCCTTTGAACATTAAAGCTGCTCGCAAAGGAATATTAATGAGACATTCGACGGCGGTGTGTTTGCATTTCTCTACGAGATTTGGTACCATAATTGGATCAATTTTTCCTACAAAAACTAGTTGATTAAAATGTATTCTTTTTTCGTGAATTTGTTCTTTTGGAGTTCGGTAACGTTGCAAGATCTTGAATTCTTCAACAATTTTTCAACAATAACGTCTCACTCATGTTAGTCTGTAGTCTTGTTATAATTTTCATTCAGATTGAAATATCCAGAGATTGGAAAATAAGTGTTTTCTCTTTCGAATTAATTTGAATGGTGTAATGTTTTCATTTCGAAATTTGACTTCAGCTTCAAGTTTCAATGCTAGATTCGATACAAAATTGGTATGTGGGGATTTTTGGGATCGGAGATCATGAATTTTCTGTCACACTTCATGAATTGAAGATGGCGGCTTCAAAATGGCAGACGAGTTATGTAATTATAGTCACATCTCATTGAAAATAATCATTCAGGAGTTTTCTAATCCTATTGAAAATGATGGGGTTTCCTAGGTAGCAGGTAAGAAATGTTCAGTAAAAATTTATGATATCGATATTGTGGCTTCAAGCAAGTGAGTTTTGTGATAATGGGCAAATTGAATTCAAAATTGGAAGTATAAAGACAGGTAATTGAACAATCTTGAGAGATGATAGTTTTGATAGTGATCCATAGTGACCAACGCCATACTTGTGAACAAACACTATCGTTTGGTAATTTTTTTTGGGATAATGGTATTGTGCTGGAACAGTACACCAACGGAATTGTAATCTTTAGAAATAAAAGCGATTATAACATCAATAGGTAAGTATTCCAGTATGGTATTTACAGGACTCGATGATCGAGACCTACAAGAAAATGTGGCGATTCATGGAGAACAGGAAACCGTCAGTGTTTGTGCCCACCTACGAGGAAGGCATCCAGAAGGTACTTGATGGAAATTACGCCTTTCTCATGGAATCCACAATGCTCGACTTCGTCGTCCAAAGGGACTGCAATCTCACCCAGATAGGTGGGCTGCTGGATTCCAAAGGTTAGGAGAGAACAAGAATACTTTTTTTTTCTCTGAGGCATTTGCTGTACAAAATCCCACAGAACAGTCGTGGGATCGTGGAATATCACTGTCTGAAGAGTTGGAATTTATTTTGAATCTGGACAATATCAGATATAGAGGGTGTTTATGGTGGAAAGGACATACTGCAACATGAACTAGACGACATCGAGGTAGGTACAAAAAATCGAAAATTTTTAATGGATTTCGATATCGGAACCTGATAAAAACACAATTGAAAGCTGTTCATCCAAAGATCCTGAATTAAATTTTGTTTAGTTCCGCTTGCTTTCAAACGATTTAACGTATGTAACAATTTCATCTAAAGTGCAAAATGGAAAGCTATGAATCGGACGAAGTATCAAAATTGAAAGAATAATTAGTCTCATCCAATTGAATATATCAAACACAATATGAATTTGAATGACAGGTAGGCAACGAGCAGAAAACAACTATTTCTCTGAGTAATACCACGCAGAACATTGAATTATATCAGCTCGTAGTCCATGAAACGATTCAAACTGTCAATGCACATCGCAAATGTTCCTTTCTTCCTAAGACGTGACAAATACACATCGAGACAGATATGCCTAACAACCTTCAGACCAGTTTCGGGCTTATTGGCTCTCATCAGTGCAGGGTAGTCACCTTGAGATCTCCACTCGAAGCGTTGCCTGTCCCAATGCAATCTCTTCTACACATATTTCCCAGCACTGAGTCGCGATCCAAGAGACACTTGGAATTGGTGACACCATGCGGTGGAAGAAAGAAACACTCCAGAAATAAAGTTCCCGTGTCATAAAACATAAGAGAGGCTGGTAGCTTGATGTTCTATTCGAAGCTTTTCACTTTTCATTCATCTGCTTTCAATTTCATTTTATTCTTGTGTTGAATTATAATAAAAGACATCCAAAATTCTATGAGGATGAAAAGATTCACGTGATGCTATTTTCTAGTCGGGTTTTCCCAATGTTGATGGTAGAGAAGTAAAAAAAATGGTTCTTTACAACCTAGTACCTGATATTAGATATCTAATTGCAAAACAAAATGGATGATCGTAGTACTCGTTACCTGGTGAACAACCAATCGAATTCTAGATTATTTGGATACTCAAACTCCTCTAGTTTATGTTGCAGTATGTCCGTTTCAAGAGGAAACAGATCCTGTATATTATTTGGTCTAGATGCACTGTCTGTAAATACAGTGTCACTACATAAAGTTCGCGACATATGGAAGTTTTTTTTATTAATAGATATAAAGAAAATTTGACTTCACAGTTAGTTTGAGCTTGAAAAATAAGTAAAATACAGCATATTTCCTTTTTTCATGTGCTACTCTAAACCTGTCAAATTTAACATTTTTTTCGAAAATTTCGAAAAATGTCAGGGAAAAAAGTTGCTCAGTTTCCAATTTTATAAATTTGTTCCAAATTTGGAATCCCTACTGTCACTTCGACTACTACTAAGTGAAAATTTTATTTCGATTTGATCAGTACCTACTATTTTCATCCCGATATGTTGCATTATTCTTGTATTGTTTGAAATCACGAAATTTCATTTAATGTCTAGTACAAATCGCTAGAACGAAAGTCTTTTGAATGGTTATGAATCTGTAGGTCATTGTTTAGTTTACAGAAAAGTATGATATTTCGGGTGTGTTTGTAACTGAATTATTGGTCGGAAAAATAATCAAACTGAATAAAAATCTATTAAAAAAAGAAATACGAGTGTAATAAGAATGAAGAGAAATTCGTTTATTCGGTTACTAACATATTAACGTCCATACATTGAGAATCCACATCACTTTAACAATGAAATGAAAAAACTAGATGAACTTTGCAACAACAAAGACGAATTTCTGGAGATGCATTTTTTTTACTTTCTGGTAACATGCCAATGTGGGTATTTCCTGGGCAAGATATGATATGATATCAAAATTATGAAATACGAATCATGTTTCGTTCGAATCGATAGAGCGAAAGATTTGAAAAATTAAAAAAAATGGAAAAAAGTCGAAGTGACAGTAAAGAGTCCAAATTTGGAACAAATGTAAAAAATTGGAAACTGAGCAACTTTTTTCTCTAGCATTTTTCGAAATTAAAAAAAAAAGATTTTTTGAGGATTTTCGAAAAAAATGTCGAATTTGGCAGGTTTAGAGTAGCACATTAAAAAAGGAAAGATGCTCTATTTCACTCATTTTTCAAGCACAAACTAACTGCGAAGTCAGAATTTCTTTATATCTATTAATAAAAAAAACTTCCATTTGTCGCGAACTTTATGTGTGACACTGTATATCTTCTTCTACATAGAATAGAGTGTCTGTTAGCTGGATAATATTGAAGATATTGGGATTTGGGGGGCGTATTTCAAATAATTCATTCCAGAACATAATATCTTAGTGCAGAGGTTTTGTTTTCTCTAAATTGATCCAGTATCCGTCTGTTCAAGGTTATGGAATTGCGACGCCAATGGGCAGTCCCTGGCGAGATAAAATATCGTTGGCAATCCTCGAGATGCAAGAAAAAGGGGAGATCCAAATGCTTTACGACAAATGGTGGAAGAACACTGGCGAGACGTGTCAAAGGAACGAGAAGGGCAAAGAGTCCAAAGCCAACTCCCTGGGGGTGGACAATATAGGGGGCGTTTTCGTCGTACTGTTGTGCGGCCTGGCATTCGCAGTCGTCATCGCAATCATCGAATTCTGCTATAATTCGAAGAAGAACGCAATCACAGAAAAGGTATTCCGAAGATACCATTAATTCCATTAATATATATGGTGATTCAAAATTCGATGTGAATAGGTGTTTTATGGATAAATCATTGATGGTATCAAAATAAGATTTTCTTCAAGTAAACGTTTTATAAAAGAGCAAAATCTTGTTGGCCATGAAAAAATCTAAAAATTCCATATCAGCATTTTTGTATCCAACTTTTTGCGACAAAATCGCAATCAACGAAAACTGAGTAGCTATTTTCACAATAATATCCAGAGTAGCGATCCCTCGATTGAAGATTGTTCTATTATTTTTGATACCTATCGTTAGTTTGGCACCAGGGACTCCTCGCCAAGCTTCCATCTTATGGTTTTTGCCCCCTCAGCTGTGTTCTCCGCTTGCTAGTTTTCTCTCAAACAGGTCTCTCCATGTAGTGATCGATGGAGTTTCATCTGATACTCTACTCCTAAAAGCTGGTGTTCCACAGGGATCAATTTTAGAACCAACACTATTTCTACTTCACATCAACGATTTGTTGGAAGCAACTTCATGTCTTATACTAAGCTTCGCGGATGATAGTACCCTCCATACCGCTTTCTCTTCCAGGGCTCCTATATCGGCCCTTCAAACCAGAAATGAACGAGGAATAAATGTTAACAAAATAAATATGGACTTAGCAACAATTCTCGAGTGGGGATCTAATAACCTGGTAGAATTCAATGCAAACAAAATACCAGCATGTATTTTCCCTAGAAAAGCCGATCTCACTGTGCCCAACATAATTTAGTCAGGAGTAACCATAACATTGAAGTCATACATGTTTATGATTGGCGTTACTATCAGTAATAACCTTTCTTGACAAAAGTGCATGCCAAAAACTTGGATTTCTGTTTCGAGCCAAGAGCTACTTCACTCCCAGTCAGCTGTTTATGATCTATAAGGCACAGATCCGACCTGTCCTGGCATACTGGTCTCATATTTGGAGTGCGGGACCTAAACATATCCTGAAACTATTGGATTATGTACAAAAAAGGGCAATCCGTCTCATCGGTGATGCCTCGCTTACAAACTCGCTCACTTCTCTGGAACACCGTAGAAGGGTTGGCGACTTGCTGACTTTCATGGGCTGTAGCTCAGAAAAGATACATTCTGTCGTGACACATCTTAATTCAAAAAATGTTATATTTCGATCTCAACAATATATCCTCGAAATATCTGCATCGAATTTTTAATCAACTTGTATTTACTACGGATCATCTTGATCTAACTCAGAATTGAATATATGTAATAGAATATATATCACGCTATACATGTTGAATGAGAGACATTGTCAGACATAATTTTATTTCTCCCATGAAAGGCATCAACATCAATGTAAAAAAGAATCAACCCCCTTGCAGCTCTCTGTGTACTTGTGGTCTCATCAATACTAAAACCTGACTGACTTTTTTTATAATTTTTGATGCTAAATGAATCAACCGTTATCGTTACAACTGAAAATAAACGAGGTGATATATTCTGAATCATAAGTCAGTATCAGGTAGCACAACGAACGTGTGAAAGTCATCTTACAAAATGCGGTTATTTGATCTAGAATAAGTCTGCCTACAACGTATTCAGTCAAAATATTCTGCAAAAATTTCCAGAGCACACGAAACATTTCTGCCAGACATCAAAATTTATGAAATGGGTTGCTCTGCATATATCTGTCTGCCGCGAGATGAGGACACTCCAGAAACGTTACTATTCCATAATACGAGCATATTCCATATTTGCTTCACCTCTTCACAGACCCCCAAAATTTCATGCACGAAACTGTACCAGACAATGCATACTTAGGAATGATAAGACTCCAACATTGATGATTCATCATCATCACCGAACAATAACCGATAATTATTATTCTCCAGAGATCAACGACCACCCCCCACCAATCCCTATGCTCAGAAATGGGCGGGGAGCTGTGCTTCGCGCTGAGATGCAGGGGATCCCGCCAGAGGCCAGCGCTGCGCCGGCAGTGCTCCAAGTGCCTCCCAGGGGGCATCACGTACGTGCCCGCCACGCTGGACATACCGCCGCACCCGCCCCAGCCGCCCGCCAGTTTGCCGCCCACCAATGGGAAGGCTGCGAGGGAGAGCTTGATGGTAGGGAGTAGGTTAATCGGAAATTTTCTGGAATGGTGAACTGTGAAGAGGTTCTGAATCAGGCATCAATCAATAAGCCAATGAAAGCACAAGTGATGTTACGTTAAGTACTTTTATTTCTGACAGTGACATTATAAGCTTATATCGTCATAGTTACGATATCTATAATGAGGGTCATAACTCCCTTGGGATATTAAGGTTCAAAAATTCCCTCTTACCTTTTACAGGTGAAAATGATACAAGAAATGCTTATAAACGTTCATATGTAATGAAAACTAAGACATATTTTCCTTATTCACGTAATTACAAATAATAAATGTACAATTTTCAAATGTTCCCTGAAAATTACTTCCGCCGCTGGAAACAATTTCTTCTTTTTTATGGGTGGTGCTGTTGCTGTTCACTACAGTCGAGGTGCCTGCCTCTTCTGATGGCAAAGTAGACAGCATACGCGCCGTTTTATTTCTCAATTCAATACTGTCCTCCAGATACCCCTCTGCCACCGTGGAACTTCTCCAACCTCCGTGTCTTTTTAAGTTTGTCATAGTTGCTCCTGCATTGGCTAGGGCAGTAGCAGAAGTGCGACGAAGGCAATGTCCCGTATAGGTTAGTGGGTTTGGCAATCCTAAATACATTGCGATTTTGCTGGGAATTTTGCCAAACATATTCTTTCCAATTGGCTGAGTTGTACATTTATTTTGTCGGAAGCTCAAAAAAAATCGTTTTGTACCTTCAGGACGCAAGGACATATAAAGTCTCAATAAAGGCATTGCAGAGAACTCTTTTTCATCCACAACTGTAAATTTCTTCGATACACCAGTTTTACTTTCCGGTACGTTCACTACCATAACAGTATCCCGGTCCTCTATATCTGCTATACTCATATTTAGAAGTTCCTGAGTTCTACATCCTCCATAATAACCCATAATTAGAACAACCTATAACAAATAAAACGAAATAAACAAAAAAAAGAAAATTATGAGAAAAAAATTACCTTATGCAATAAATGAATTTCATTAGGGGCGTCCTTTAGAAATTTGATGACATCTTTAGGAGATAAGACAGCAGACTTTTTCGGCTTATACCCCTTACTTTTCCGTTTCAAAAAAGCCTCTAGTTCGTTGAACTTGGTGATATCTCTTTTCTCATATATGGTCACCATCGATTTGAGCATTGACCATTTAGTCCATAACGAATTTGGGCTAAACGTTTCTGACTGCAACGAATAAATACAATTATTACCAAATCTACCAGAAAATACTGAAAATACTTCACCAGTTCTTGAAAATATGCCAGAAAGACAGTTTCGTTGGCATCTTTTGACATAACATTTCTCTGTGTCAGCCACTTCAGATATAAGTTGTATTCTTTTTGATATAGGGCTCCACTTTTCGATGGAAGTAATGATTGTCTTGCTTTTTCCGCTTTTTTTATAATATCCTCCATTATATCAGAAAAAGATCGTCGATTTGTGGTAAAAAATAAACACGTTTTTAACGGAAAAACATTGATTGATAAAGAAAGTTTGCTTATAAACATGTAACATAGCGACAACCTAGCAACAACCAACAATGCTACAATCAACGCTACCTAATTCAAATATACCAGAAAGGTTATGAATTTAAACATTTATTGCGTTCTAAATATGGACATATTGTTATGAAAATCGGTCAAAAATAAAATTATCTATGTACCAAGGGAATTATAGAGCCTTAATAACCTCTGGCAATTGCTGTCCCTCGGGCCAGAGGCCCTCGGGACGCAAACGCCATCGGTAATTAAGGCCCTCATAATTCCCTTAATACATAAATAACTATTATAGAGCGATTTTACTCCTAGACCGACTCTAAAGAATGAGCTATGTAGCTTCTGTGACTTGAAGCCTTCGACTATCATTCAATCACAACATTATCTTACAAAAACTGCTACCCAATCAGCCAAAGTTCATTTTCGGCGTATATTTCGGTACTTATAAGAACGTCTTGCCGTACATTTTAGGTATTTATTATGTCTCAATAAAATATATATATATTGAGAATCTATTATTTAATAAACAAAAACTGTACTATCATACATAATATATATGAAAATTAACAAAAATCTCTTTAATTCATAAAAAAATTATAAAAGATATCAGATGACCTATGCACGACCTTTAGATATGAAATGTACATCCTCAAGACGTACAATAAAATACATCTCAAATACGTAAATGAATATAGGTACTTGTTTAGGACGTATTTCATGTCATAAGACGTAACATTAAAAATAATTGAAACTGTACGTTTTCAAGACGTCTGGTGTGGTAACCTAATGATTTCAAGAACAACACTACCGAATGGATTCAATCATATTTATAGAATCTTAATCGAGTCTTTAAAACCAATTGAAATCTGTTGGATATGGCGTACCCCAAGGATCAGTACTGGGTCCTACATTATTCTCGATTTATATACACGACTTGAGGTTAGGAAATGCGCGAATTTCACCGGCTCAACCATGCGTGTTTGTGACTTTGTGGAGCTTTGTCTCTATACATCTTGTGAAGACACGAGTCCATATTTTCATTTTTTTTTTCACGTGAAAAGTTGAAATTTCCATCCAAGGAGGATATACTATTTAAAAAATGGTTTGTTGATGTAGAAATATTTTTGTATATTCGTCAAATTGACTAAGAATTGGTTTGTTCAGGTGTATTGTGATACCCTTTCTTTATGAATCAAAATGATGTATGATGAAATGAATTTTATCTAGCAGAAGTAAAGTTAACAGATCTATTTGGTCACACTTTCCGAACACCTGGAAGTTCCAAATAATAAAGATTCAGCTGTTTTTGTATTATTTCAGAAGGAAGAGTTTGTGTTTGAAAGCGATCGTCCACTTACTAGGTATTGCAACTCAACGCACTATGATGGCTGATGCCACGTTCAGAGGATTGACAAGTTTCGCTTCCCTACAAGATTGTAGCATCTGTTTCAAGAATGCTACCGGTTTCCTACTATCTTCTCAAGTTTCTTCTTACAGCCGAGAAATCAAATTGAAGTAACTGTTGTACAAATCACGTATTTTATAGTGGGTATTAGATGTTTCAAGATTAAAATATATGTTATTGAACCAAACAATTCAGTTTTATTCTGGTCAAATCACCCATCACTAGATTTATCCTAATATTCTCACAAACTTGCTACCGATTTTTTTCAATATCCTATATTCAACAGAAGTGAACGAGTGATTCCATATAAGTTGATTGTTTATACCTGTTTTCAATGGCTATAAATGTGGAAGAATTGCAAACTGTATCTAAAGGTTTTGTACCTACAATATTGAATTACTCCATGAGAATATTGGATTATCAGGTCATTTACATTATACAGACAACTCACCTAAAAACACAATTCATTTATTCTTTATCGATTGATTATCTGATCTAATTGAAAGAGTGAATTTGACAGTATATTGCCGATGATAAGACTGTGAAGTGTATATAGACGACACAAGGTGTTTGTGAGTATTCAATTCAAATTATTAAGTAGAACATGAGTATCATGAAAAGGGTAATTTTTCATTCTAATCGCTGTTGCATCAAAATGTTGTTTGATATGCTCTTTCCGACAATAACAAATTATACAACAACAACAACCGATCAATATTTATGAATGCAGCTGAAATTATAAGTGAGCAACAACACTCAGTATTCTGCATTCTAGGTTGAGAAAATCGTAATCAAAACTTGATTACACACAACAAGTGGTCTCTTGGAACAGGTAATGTAATACCACTTTCATTTTCATTGACACCGAATCTCAGTAGATACCTAACATATCTGAATGCGACAACTCAAGTGCCAAATCCTCGATTCGATGAAGGTAATAATATCAGATCCACACTAATCTTATACTGATTTTCGAATCTTTACATATGTTCAGCTCTCGGTTCAGCCTCATCAACCAGAGTGATATTTTCAAGTTGTTCAGATTGACCCACATAGAATCTTATTTGAACATTCACGTCGAGGTAAGTGAATTTGAGAAATAGAGAAAAATTTAAAGAAATGTCAGCTATGATCAATGATGTCTCATTACAATACATTCTTATTGTTAATGTGAACTTCAAACTTTTTCAACACTTTCCATCCTTCAGAATCTGGAATGGCATATCATTATAAAACCTTAAGAAGTTGCTTATGAATAGTAGGCCATGTACGTTCGATGATTTATTGAATACGCAATGGTTCGATTAACAAAACGCTCTTGAGTTCATTATTTTTCAAAATACCTACAATGAATTACCAGCACAACATATTATATTCAACGATACTTTGTACTCACAATGGAAAAATAAAGACGAAATACTCGTCTCCAAATGAATTCATATAAGAATACTTGAATCGAGCATTTATTTTATTTCTGTTGATCAAACAATTTTCAATAATATTAGTACATTATAGGTGGTTCAAATAGGCCCCTGGAACCTGGCATAGAAAAATGAAGTGGTCATTTATAGATGATTATAGCGATGGCTGTATGTTTGGATCCGATTTGGCGAATTTAACTTTGGATCAGTTCTATCTAAACATAAACTTCAACGAATCGGACTTCGAAGATTTATATTTATACACATTGAACAAAGAATGCTATGAGGTAAGTAGTGTGAAATTATAGGAATATTCATACAATATAGTACCATCAATTTGCTCAAATTGTTAACAAGCTGCATCATCGATGGTCATCAAAATCTTAAATGAACTCCAAAATCATTCCATTCATTACACTATTTGATAATTATGAGTTAAACAAGGAGTAAAAAATACCTACCTGAATTCCTGACGAAATTACCTATCAAATGAGGCATTTCGAAAGATATTTCAAAAGATTCCCTCCTGGTGATGGAAATCGACTAGTCCCAGATTTTTTTTAATTCTAATGATTATTCCAGTGTCCCTATCTCCTGTCATATCGTGGCAACGGCTCTATAAAGAAATGCATGAATCTGGATCAGCGAAGTAACAAATTCCCTACATACCTTAAATTCAGGATAGCCACCGAACACAAGGAATATTTTCCTCAGGACCAATCCAGAAATGTGATTTGCGACCTCGACGACAGTTTTGGTCAATTTGGGATCTACAACGTGAATGTGAACAAATCAGGATGTTATGTGGATGTCCTCAAAGAACCTGTCAATATTTATACACGTAAGCTTATAGAGTTATTTTGTTCCGGTGATTTTTCGATGATTTACATAATGGAAACTCAACAACTGTGTGAATAGAGTGTGAAAAGTTTTTGTCCTAATAAAATTCTATATTTTATCATTCCCAGCCATTCTTACTGTGATCCTGATATATTCAGCTCTGTTCCTACTGATTTATGGAATATTTCGGTTGAGAAAAGAGAGGCAAACAGAAGACAGACAACCAAAGAAGGAAAGAATAAAATCTCTTGACACTTTCAGAGGGTGAGTTCAGCTATTTCACTTATTTGTATCCCTCTGAAACTCAGAACATTAGTTTCATTCAATTCCAGTGTTGAATCATGTACTGTACCCAACCTGCTGATCATATTCAAATATTTGTTTTCGCTGACATTCTACTTATTTCAGTCTATTTTTTATAGTATCAGCATTGTTGTGATGATATTCGCAAATTTTGGAAGTGGGGGTTACGAGTTCATCGAACATGCGAAATGGAATGGACTTCATGTGGCTGATCTCGTTTTTCCTTGGTTCATTTGGATTATGGGAGCTTGCATTCCAATGTCACTCACATCGAGCTTCAGGAAAAAAATTTCAAATAAAGATATGATGAAAAATGTAACGAAGGTAAATCATCTACACAGTGTCGCACATAAAGTTCGCGATATGGAAGTTTTTTTTATTAATAGATATAAAGAAAATTTGACTTCGCAGTTAGTTTGTGATTGAAAAATGAGTAAAATACAGCATATTTCCTTTTTTCATGTGCTACTCTAAACCTGTCAAATTTGACCTTTTTTCGAAAATTTCGAAAAATGTCAGGGAAAAAAGTTGCTCAGTTTCCAATTTTATACATTTGTTCCAAATTTGGAATCCCTACTGTCACTTCGACTACTACTAAGTGATAATTTTATTTCGATTTGATCAGTACCTACTATTTTCATCCCGATATGTTGCATTAGTCTTGTATTGTTTAAAATCACGAAATTTCATTTAATGTCTAGTACAAATCACTAGAACGAAAGTCTTTTGAATAGTTATGAATCTGTAGGTCATTGTTTAGTTTACAGAAAAGTATGATATTTCGGGTTTGTTTGTAACTGAATTATTGGTCAGAAAAATAATCAAACTGGATAAAAATCTATTAAAAAAAGAAATACAAGTGTAATAAGAATGGAGAGAAATTCGTTTATTCGATTACTGACATATTAACGTCCATACATTGAAAATCCACATCAGTTTAACAATGAAATGAAAAAACTAGATGAACTTTGCAACAACAAAGACAAATTTCTGGAGATGCATTTTTTTTAATTTCTGGTAACAGGCCAATGTGGGTATTTTCTGGGCAAGATATGATATTGAAGTCTCATTGTCATCAAAATTATTAAATTTGAATCATGTTTCGTTCGAATCGATAGAGCGAAACAATCGAAAATTAAATAAAATGGAAAAAAGTCGAAGTGACAGTAGAGAGTCCAAATTTGGAACAAATGTATGGAATTGGAAACTGAGCAACTTTTTTCTCTGGTATTTATCGAAATTTCCAAAAAAAAAAACTGATTTTTTGAGAATTTTCCAAGAAAATGTCAAATTTGACAGGTTTAGAGTAGCACATTAAAAAAGAAAAGATGCTGTATTCTACTCATTTTTCAAGCACAAACTAACTGCGAAGTCAAATTTTCTTTATACCTATTAATAAAAAAACTTCCATATGTCGCGAACTTTATATGTGACACTGTATGTCATTAATCTGGGAAGATAAGAAAACTGCGAATCTGTTTCTATAGGAGGTATCTCATGAATATTGATCAAATTCCTCTACCAATGTGACTTTCGAGCATACTATTTAGTTACCATGAAACATATTTTGCAGAGGTCGCTAAAATTATTCTGCTTGGGAGTATTCTTAAGCAGTGGATCTGACTTGAATTTCCTTCGGATATTTGGAGTATTACAAAGGTTTGGTGTCGCCTACTTTATAATTTCTACCATCTGTATCTTCTGCATGGACAGAACCGAGACAAAAGAAGAAGAGTCTAAACTGGTGGGTAATTGTTCAAGAATTATCCAATCATACTCGCTTCCAAACTTGGCAATTTCTAGGCAGATATCCTGAAAATATGGAAAGGATGGGTAGTAGTTTTTGCTTTCCTTTCTCTCCATACGATTCTGATATTCACTGTTGCAGCCCCAGGATGTCCAAGGTAACTCATCATAATTCTCTTAACGAATTGATTTCACTTAAGCTTTGCATTAACGAAACTCCAAACATTAAAAAATCATCAAGGTACATTCATTATGCATTCTTAGAGAGTGCAAGTTGTAAAGATCATTTCAGTTTGTGATAATCTGCATTCTTTGGATCATTATAACAGAAGATATATGGGTCCAGGAGGTCTACACAAAAATCAATCCTACAAGAATTGCGTTGGAGGCGCAAGTGGATATATCGATGGCTTGATATTGGGTGACCATAGGTACAAGAATCCAACCATCAAAGCAGTTTATGAAGCCAAACCATTCGATCCTGAAGGACCATTTGGTGAGACAGAATGTTCAACTTCAGCGTATTTTATCAGTTTGATGAAACATTGGTTGGTTTCATTTCAGGTTGCTTGACCACAATATTCCATGTTTTCATTGGAGTACAGGCAGGTACGACTCTCATCGTTTACAAAAACCACTCACAACGATTGATGAGGTGGTTACTATGGGCAGTTGCTACTGGACTCATTGGAGGTGGTCTTTGTGGTTTCAGCAAAGAAGATGGTTTGATTCCTATCAATAAGAACCTGTGGTGAGTGAAAATTGAACTTTATATTTCAATTCTACCAAGATATTGATTGGTACCTTCTTCAATTTTCTATGACGGTATTAGTTAGCTGAACTCAGTAGTGGATGAGAGTGTTTAAGCATAGTTGTTCTTAACTGGTTTTTGATTAATTTCAACACACTTCAACATAGTAACAACACAGTTATTCGAAGTTATGGAATGTTTTGTTGCAGAAATAGTCAATAAGTCTATTATATTTCAAATTCTCTAGGTCTCTGTCTTTCGTGATGACCACGTCGTGCTTCGCATTCCTAATGTTGAGCCTCACCTACTTTTTCGTGGACATGAAGAAATGGTGGACTGGAAAACCACTTCTCTATGCAGGAATGAACGCAATCCTCATGTACATCGGCCATGAAATGACAGACGGCCATTTTCCTGTGAGGTGGTACTTGCATAACTACAACAGTGTACAGGGTGATTATCGAAGGACGCATTTTTTGGCACTCGTATCAGATGTATGGGGAGTGAGCTTTTGGGTATTAGTGGCTTTTTATTTGTACAGAATTGATTACTTTTTTTCTATTTGATGGAATACATATTTCGCTCATCGAGTTTTATATTTCTAGATGTATAAATAAAACCGTTTTGAGGATGTTATTGTTTATTCCTTCTATTATTTCAGACGATAGGCCATTGTAAGGCAGTAGGCGTAATTAATGAATAATAGTTTTGCAAATTAAGCTAGTGTGCTATGTGCTGTTAAAATCAGTATTGAAGAATCAATATTGCTGTTGCAGGTGTTCTATTTATATACCACTGTCATATATGAGTAAGCACCTTTGAGAATCTGAAAAAAAATCTGAGTTATGAATATATTGTCGAATTTCTCTACTCACACTTAGGAGGGTTTTCAAAGTCATTATTCTGAAAGTTCCAATTTCTAGGCCAATGCCCTTTTTGCATCTCAACATGACCATACACATCATTTTTTTGACTTCTTCTGATTGATTGTACCATTCATTATCGTACACTGACGATGCAATATCTGAACTCTACAAATTCGATGATATTCAAAATGTGTCAATATTGTTATAGTACGATAAGACAACACACTCTTTATCAGGAACCGATAGACTGACTATGAGAAATTGAGTCTCAATTATTGAATGTTCATGCTTCCCATCGAACACGAAAAGTAAAAATTTGATTTCAATATTATATTTTAGCACTCGGGTTTGCCTGAAGTCTCTAAAAAAACGACCTTCCTGATATTGAGATGTATTGAATATATATCTAATAGTCCCAAAAAGTACCTGTTCAGCTATTTCATTAGCATACCAATAGTAAATCGTCAACCTAGTCAACATACTTGCTATGAACTGGCCAGCCTTCAAATCGTTCTCTAGCTTTTGCTCAGCCTGAAAATAAAATATCGTCATCGAAATCATCAGAGAGCTGGTGCCTTGAAATACCATAACTAGTTGCAGCATACTCGCAGCTAGCTGTACAGAACTCTGTAAAACATCTAACACCATAACATTTCTCATTGCATCATTAACTTCACTTACATAGCTGTAGAAAAAGTCCTATTAGCTGAATGTGTTTTTAAATGAAAACTAGTCTAATCAAACTAGTCAAGAGTGGAAATAGTTTGAACTAAAACTCACCTTATTATATCTTTATGCTTCAGAATACATCCTCTCAGTGTTAAAAAACTAGCACGATCTCTGCTACAATCTTCCCTGCTTTGCAACCTCGATGTATACGTGTTAAAATTCTGTAGGGTATACTTGAGAATTTGGATCTGTCCAAGAGGGAAAATGATGATGCTGAAGTTGAAGATGTCGACGAAAATCACAAAAGTAGCTACTACGCAACCACCACATACTTCCAGCACATAAGATAGTACGTAATGATTTTGTTTTTCGAAGGGAAACCATGTCTTGAGAGGAAGAGGCCTTTCATATACTGTGAGGTTTTTACTCGGATAGTACTTCACTATGTCACCAAGGAATAGGGGATGGATGATATAGAATAGCGTTGCTGAAATAAAAGGCACCAAGTTGCCAATTTCACCTAAATGTCTTCAAGTTCACACAATAATTGTCGCTTCTCAATCTAGAACCTAATCTTACCTTAGTTTCAACGATATACTCACCTAAATAGACAATGATGATGTAAAACATATTGGATAATCGACTTTGTGAAGCATAAGAATTATAGATTCGTATGATAGCCTCATCTTCACTCTTATATATCTGCTCCTCGATAGTCAATATTCTTCTCACAATTTTCGTCACGCTCTTCGACTTCAGTCTATGAGCTCTGATCAATATCATGGTGTGGAGACAGCTGATGCACAGATTCTCCACTGCCTCATCAAGAAATAGCACTTCATCGGTAACCAAACTGAATAATTTGAAATCGGTACAGTAAGTAACGCACACTGGAAGAAGAATACCAATAGAAGAAAGTGGTGAAGTTCTACAAAGATAACGATATTATATGAAGAAGATAATAGGGAATATGGAGCCTCATCCATCAAAATAAAATAATTCCTAAAGATATTGCACATCTTTGTAACATTATATTTTAATATATTATATTTCCACGCTTGTAACTTCGCAAGGGACAACCCTCTGTATAGCATTTCTTGAAACTTCTACGAGCTTTTATAATAATGATAAAAATGTGGGGCTATTGATTCTATTCATCTGAATAACCCGGCCTCTGATGAGAAAATCTTTTGTAATTATTTTTTTTTAATAAAACACTACGCACCTGCAACAGTGAAGATGAAGATGGAGTATATTTTGTATATTCGATTCAGAAAAGCGTTATTTTCAAAAATACAAGGCCATAAACCAATCAGTGACGTAGCATACATCGTAACTCTGAAGTGTTCATTCGGTGGAAATATCTAAAATGATTTTGATAAAAACTCAAAACCTGTGGAGGAATTATTCCACAAATACTTTCGACATCAACTTACTTTGGTGGGCATTCTGTACATAAATATTGACTGATGGAATGACATAAGGAATTATATCAGAAACAGTTCATATTTTATATGCGCAAAGATGATTAATATATAATGATCTATGAAACAGATGAAATAGTAGAAAAGAATATCACACGATCAAATATTCTATTTATTGTCCTCTTGTTATATTAAAGAACCTCCCATATATTTGTGACAATGGGAGGATTGTCACCTGACTTCTATTGGAAAAATTAATAAATCAACTTATCATACCGTTGTGCTTGTAGTCTGAATTTCACCATATCAGGGAATTTTTCTTGAAACAAAATCATCAATGCACGGATTATGTTTAGATAAAGCATGTTTGTAAATCGCCGTTGGCTTAACTAAAAATTCAAAATCGAATTTATTTTTTTTTTCACACTGTAGAGATATTGATACGTAAATTGAAAAATATGCTCCATTTGTGAAAGCTCAGTATAGTTTGTCTATTTCCGTAATAAAATCACTCTAACAAAAAAACTTCTAGAAGTTTCAGAAACTTTTAGATAACTTTCATGATAACAAGGAAAATACAATTTAGATCACATTGTTTGTATTGACCGAAAATATAGATGTTCAAGTTTCTCTTCAAGTAGGTACTGTCTACAGAGTCTCGATGAGTTCCAAAATTTCAGTGTTGATGCATCTGTGGCAAGTAATCATTATCTTAAAAGCAGAAAATATCTTCTCGAATTTTCAGTGTCCATCTGAACCAACAACGCATTGTGTCACGAAAATATTAGCAGGATATACCACCAGAAAAGACACCATTCTATCAGTCAATAACAAAATAAAAATCAGTAATAGCCCTGTTATCTATTATAATACGGATACTCATCTGAATAAGGTTGATTCGAAGCATATCATGTTCAGTATTTACGTTATAGATATGGATAACAGCGGTGAAGAGTTATTCCAACATTTATATCAGTCTGGTCTACTGAACCCGAGAGGCAGATTCATACTCACTTCAAAGTACGACAAAGCATCTATCCTCATGAAGGTATTGATGAAGTTCTTCATCACCAAAGTTGTATTTGTCCACACCGAAGGTAACTTGACGAACCAGCTTTATGTTGACACTGCTGAAGAAACACAAATGGATCATGTGCACATAGGCAGCTGCTCAGATCTTGACTATTTTAATGCTTTCAACGATTCTGTCGAGTTCAATGCCTTGACTACTCTGAAGGTACTGTGGGTTCCTTACGCTCCATTTATTATAAACGACGAATCTGGAATCATAATTGAGATGATAAATCTGTTGGCATCTCGTCTGAAGAAGAGAATACATTATCATAGGAGTAAAACAGTCAATGAATATGGCCATCCAAACGACAAGAGTATTTTCAAAGGTGTATGGAAGGAACTAGCCGAAGGAGACTTTGACTTGTATTGTGGACTCATTGTCCCCGATGGTACCCAAGTCTATTATTTCGATATGACTTATCCTTGTACAGAAGACAAGTCATCCATTGCGGTCCCACTGCGCATGGAATATAAAGATTTCAATTATGTTTTCGGTGTCTACTCGAAGCTAGTCTGGATGATGATCCTAGCGTGTTTTTCAGCTCTATGCATTCTGTGGTACGCGTCTGAAAGAGTACTGGAAAACCCTCATGTGGTCTTCGCCAAGACATTCTTTCTGATGTTGAGGATCTTGTTCGAGAATATTACAACTGTGAGATCCAAGAAAGCGACTATCAGGATTGTTCTAGTGTTATCACTTTACTCATCGCTAGTACTGAACACTGCATTCAAGGCTAAGTCCTTCAAACTCCAAATGGGAGTGAAACCTCTTCAGATGATCCGATCGGAAAGAGATATTTTCATGCATAATTTATCTGTGGGATTGCACCAAGTGGTGAAAAAGCAGCTGACCCAATCTGACCAACCGTATCTGCGAAAGATCGCTGAGAATAGCCTGTTCTGCGACTCTACAATAACTTGTCTGAATAGTACGGCTTTCAACAAGAACTCAGCTACGGTGAAAATGTCGAAGGCTCTCGCGTATTATATTCCGCGATTATACGTGGATGATGAAGGTCGATCACTTCTTTATATTATTCCCGACTTGGATATCAGCATGCTACATTTCAGCTTATATTTCCGAAGGGGCCATCCGTTATTTCCTATATTCGAAAAGCATCTGATGACTTTGAGAGAATCTGGGCTTATTTTATCGTTATATCGGAATGTGGATAGACATAATGACAAAGCTATGGAGCTTGCCGCCAAGTTCGAAAAAACATTCCAAAAGATAAAATTCCAAAACTTGCAGAGCGTTATCTTCGTTTATTGTTTGGGAATTATCATTTGTTGTGTTGTTTTCTGTTTGGAATGTTTCAGAATCTTTGTAGCCAATTAGATGATACACAGATATCTTTGCTCTGCAAATATTTTCAATCATTCAAACCCTCTAGAGGCCCAAATACTAAAAGGCGATACCTAATATCTGGATAGGTAGTGAAAAATTTTCATAATTTTCATTTCTGAAGATGTATTGAGAGGGATATTTCAGGGACGCTCTGGTTGGCTCACGCTCAGAATATTTCAATTCTGATTTGAATATGAACTCCAAACTGATTTTCATTGTCTTATCAATCATGTAGCGGATCTACCCTGGTAGTTATGATGTCCCTAGTTCAAGTAACCATATGATGATCTAAATCACCAATTATTGATCTGCGAAACATATCTTTCAGATAAGAACCTTCTCAGAATATCAGTGCCAAGAAATAGATAACGTTTTCAATACAATCAATGGATAAGATAATTTGTCACAGTTCTGAAAGTTTTCGAAACATAATAACAAGTATGTTACTCCAGAAAAAATGTACATTTTAATATCATGTGGAGATATCACAAATGTGAATTGTGTTTTCATCTTCAATGAATGTGCTGTAGAATAATTATTGGTCATCACATATATTAATGTGAGTATCTACCAAAAGTTCTCATAAAACAATTATAAACATTCATACAAGGTGTAATATTTTCTCTGTTGCCTAGCATATCATGTGTATTAGAACAAAGAAAATTTGTAATTGTACTCGAGTCTAATATTTTATATGTTAGCGAAACATGTGTGAAATATATGGAAATATATTTTTCATGTAAATCTAAAAGTTCTTTGTGATTATACAAGTATTACTATGGATTATCATCAAGTAACGGCTGAGTCAATTGAAAAAAAGACAATATGTCAGCAACGATATAAGAGATGGATGAATTCATATACACATCTACAAAATCATCAAATATTTTATTGCTTGTATGATATGATTCTGCACTTGTTCCCAGTCTCTTATTTTATTCTTTCCATTTTGATGAAATAAACATAAAGTCTTAAGTCTAAGGGCTCTACAGCCCTTTTTTGGATCCTTTTAGTTTATCTCAGTATTATTTTGCGACTGCAGGCAGGTCTCAAGTTCGACAATGAAGGTATGGCAATATTTGATTATTGTTTACCTACTTTTTGAAAGAAGAAAAATTATTCACAAAACTCAATAATACTGTATTCCCGACATTAATACTTAAAGTATCAACCATCATCAATATCAAGATCATTTACATTGATATACTTCTCCATTATTCATTTGTCTGACTGTAGGTATATCACGACATACTCAGTTCGTAGGAGATAAATTAACTATATATACAACTTTACACACTTCAGTATTTCCATGAATCCATCAAATATTCATATTGCATTTATGTCTCGTTAAACATTGTTTTGGTCTCAGTCGTGAAAGTATGATTCACAGGGGATTCAGAAACATGTTGGGTATAATTTGTTTCTCTTTCGATAATATTCGATGAAATCTTAAATTATTCCCCTCTGAAATTGAGTGTTTTGTTTAGCCGAAATGATCTGATTAGAGATACATCAAGAATATGACTAGATGAATGACGCCAACTTTTCAGGTGTATGTCGGTAGTTATTATTTCAATTTCAGCAGCAAACTATGGAGACTGCCCCAAATGATTATATAATGAGTAAGATCAGTTTACGAGACCTTTCAGGATTGAGTGACAGTTTTTTCGAAGAAGCACAAACAAACCCATCTCAGATTTTCAATGAGGCTAAATGGAGACTGTCATACCTAAAAGTGAGTCTTTGTTACCTAGTAATGAAAACGCACATTTCTCAATATTGAATTAGGGAACATTTCAGTCATATCCACTTCACCGATACGGTTGGGTATAACAGTAAATTTTGAATTTTCAGGAACAATTCAGTAGTTTCAAGTTGGATTCCTTATATGAAACTTATAACAGAAAATTGAATCATGGATATTTCTCTCTCTTCCTGATACTCCAAACTCTCCTCAGTGCTACTCATCTGATAATTGTAGGAGTAACAAATAAGGTTGGTTATTTTTCCAAATGGAGTCAATGGAGTATTCACTACAACGGATCAATAGTCATCAATGAAACTAAATGTTGTATCAATTTTTTCCAGAATGATCTGCGTAAAGTTATTCCTGATCTCGTGCTTTATTCCCTGACAACGGTTCTATCCCTGACAGGAATATATTTGGTTGATAGGATAGCGACGAACTACCAAAGAATGCAGTATGTGTGCTTGGGGTGGTATGGTTTCCTTCTTTTCGTGAATTTTTTCATACCCATTCACCACTTAGATGATGGTCGATTTATTCCTGCTTATACGCCGAACATCATAATCTCCACGTATCTATTTTTCTGCATAGAAAGCTTATACATAGCATTTCTGCTTGGATCTTTGGTAGGTGTCGTTTCCACTGCTCTGAATTTCTTCGTCATATTTGACCAGTCAAGTTTGATATGGAGAAGGGTGAGTATAATAATATTATTTGAAATTGGTGATTACTATTACCACTTTGCTAGCTAATTCAACACATATCATTTGAGATTAGAATCATAGCCCTCGGTTTGAATCAATTCGTATATACAGGGTGGGTCACGGTCGATGGTACCTTAGACGTTTACGAAGAACGGGAAATAGGATCATTCTGAAAATTGGTTTCCCAAGTAGTTGCTCTTGGTCTATCGGTCTAAAATATTTTCATCAATACAGTGTTGCCGCTTCTATCGGAAAGTATCAACAACTTTGTTATTTCAAATGTTCAAAAACACCGTGTATTTCATTTCATTTTTAGATTCTTCCTGAAGATCTGATTTCAGTGATACATCATACTTGGGGTATAGCGAGAAAGATCACAGAGATATAGGGTGTGAAAAATCGAGATTTTTCAACTTTAGGAATTTTTTGTGTCGAAACTATTAATTTCTGCTCAAAAAATCGAGATTTTTCAACTTTAGGAATTTTTTTTGTCGAAACTATTCATTTCTGCTCAAAACGGCTCACAGGTCCCTATCTAAACTTTTTATTTACTATCTAATGACATTTAATAGAGACAAATAGAGGGTGATGCAAAACTCAAAATTCTGAACCACCCGTATTTGTTTCAATTAAATATCAATCGATAGTAAATGGAAAGTTGAGATAGGGACAAGTAAGCCGTTTTGAGCACGGATGGATAGTTTCGGCAAAAAAAATTCCTAAATTTGAAAAATCTCGATTTTTCACACCCTATATCTCTGTAATCTTTCTCGCTATACCCCATATACCCCATATACCGATATATATCGACGAAATCAGCTCTTCAGGAAGAATTTGAAGATGAAATAAAATACAGGGTGTTCCATTTGAAATAAAAAAGTTGTTGCTCTTTTCTTTAGAAGCGGCAACACTGTATCGATGAAAATATTTTAGATCAATAGACCAAGAGCAACTACTTGAGAAACCAAATTTTTAGAATGATCCTATTTCCCGTTCTTCGTAAACGTCCAAGGTACCATCGACCGTGACCCACCCTGTATAATATTTTTTTATCCTCGATTCTCGCTTCCAGCTGCTGTCAGACGTTATTTTCTATGTATTCCTGAATTTACTAGGGCTATACTATCGATATTTGAATGAAATTGTTACGAGACGGAGTTTTTTAGATAGAAGAGAAAATATTATGTCCACTCATCAGCTCAAACATGAAAAAAATCAGATGGTGAGTAATATTTTCTTCAGTACCGGGTATTTTGAAATTGTGTGCAAAATTTGAACAAAATATTTCCAAAAGTTCCAATAGGTAACGTTTTTCGAAAACTCACTCATAAAGGCCTTCAATTAAAGTCGAATTTTTTCTACTTTAGACTTGCTCACAATCAAATCTAACTACCTAACTGAAAAATAGAGTACCGATGGAATTCAATTCATATAAATGTGATGATTCAATATTTTAAATTACATTATTTTATCATTTAATTGTTTATTATGTGTACAATAATGGATTTTCTTATCATAATGCACATCTACAAGGTATCCTTCGATAATCGATATAATATCTAAAAAGTATACATGAAATTGTTTTTTGAAATACACGGAATCTTTCAATAAGTATTCTATATAAGCTGTCATATAATGATAAATCGTATAAGTAAATGAAATATTGCATCATCAAACTTCAATATCTGATTTAATTAAAAAAATCGCAAGTTCTTCATTTAGGGACCTATGTGAAATATGGCTTTCCTACTACAATAATTAATATTCGTCGTAATAATTGTTTATTCTAGGAACAACTGATGAACAGCATCCTTCCAGATTATGTACTCAACAAGGTGAAAGAAAAGTATATTAAAGCAACTAGAGCGTTTCTCAAAACTGGTAAAAATCTAGTGAGGAATCCGTTTGAGTAAGTCCTATCATGTACGTAAATCGAATTTAATCAATCTCTCCAGATTAGGTACCTACACTCAAACCGCCTATTGAGAAGTAGAAATCATTATCTGGTTCGTAGTGATTCCTACCTGAGGAAATCGAAAATAAATAGAAGATTACTCACGATACTACATGCAGATATTATTTTTCAGTACTTCACTTCTGGATACTCACGAAAATGTAGCCATATTGTTCGCTGATATCGTTCATTACACAGAGATGACGATCAAATTAGATATAACCGAGTTGTTGGAAACCCTCAATGATTTATTCAGTCTTTTTGATACAGCATCATTGGTGAGATATAATTAAAATTACATCAATTTAAGTTCCTAGCAGTCAAAATATTCTAAACAAGGTATTCCACAGCAATTAGTTATCTTCTGGCAGCTTGTCCTTCGTGAAAAAATTCAAAGAGAGACACATGGGAGGCAGATGTTCCCACTGTCTTTATTGATCATTCAAAAATTCGTATGATTAACAGATTTTCATTATTGTCATCTTATTACAAATTTAAAATTTAAAGCAAAAGCATACGACATAATTATGAGGATGAATTATATACAAGAGACCTTTCAATTCTTGATTGTCAACATAAAGGGAGCAAACAAAAATCTTCCTTAAGTTACTTCAGTTTCATCCAGATCGTATTTTGTTGAGCGTTGCCTGAACCGGAAGGTGTTAAGTATTTCCAACACTAGCTCTGAATACTCAACAATTATGCATCTATTTCAACCACATTTTGAATGGAACCTTCACCTATTTTTCAATTCAGACCATACCGATAGAATAAATAATTTTTCGTAGGATCTCAAAGTTTCACGAATAAAGTTTCTTGGTGATTGTTACTATTGTGTAGCTGGACTTCCACCAGATGCCGCTCCAAATCCAGCTGAGGCCTGCGTAGACCTTGGTCTCAGGATGATTGCGATAATATCAAAAATCAAGTAAGTGATGCATCTTCAATTTGTCAAATAATTATGCCCACTGTGTCTTATTTTCTGGGGAAATATCATCTATGATATCGAGTTGTATGCTGTGAAAAATAGATACAACTTCATCCACTCCTCACCAAAATTAACATTAATGGCTACATTTGCTAAACTGAACAAATCTTGCAACGTTATCAGCACTATTATTTGCGAAAATATTTTCTACACCAGTGTGACGTGAAGGTTTCGGTATTCAAACTTATGATATGTGATGATTTCACGTATAAGGGAAAAACGTCATCATAAGCTGCTGTATAAATTTATATTCGTTCTGATTTTCTCTTCAAAAAAGTACGCAGGTTATCATAGTTTTCCATACAGCCAGGGTTGATCTAAGTGACAAAACACAATTTGAAATTATAGAATGTTTATTTTCTGAAAAAGAATTGGAGAAATTGAATTATCGAATGAATATGATCCGTGTTATCATTCATGGAATCCTCCAGTTTTGGAGTACCTATCTGATTTTTTATATAGGGATAAATATTCAATTTGTGATCTTATCAGCGTAAATTCTGCAAATGTTCAGATTGTATCATTATCTATCGGTATCGTTTTGATGTTTCATCCATTCTGATTGATTCTGAAATAATACGAAGATTCATGAATTTCTACATGACTGACGATCCATATCATCTAGTAGGAGGAAAATAAGTATACTAATTGATGAATTATCGTATTTCAGGAAAGAGAAGAAGTTAGACATAAACATGAGAATAGGAGTGCATAATGGGAAAATAACTGCTGGTACTATTGGATCGATCAAATTTCAATTCGACATTTGGTCAAAAGATGTGGAAATCGCTAACAAAATGGAGAGTGAAGGTAGTGCGGGGTGAGTGAAATGTTGGCAAAAAGACCCAGTGGCATAGTCAGAAAGGGGCCCAAGAGTCCCTCCAAATATAACAAACAGTATTTCAGTGAAACATTCGAGATCTTAAAAACCCCTAAAAAAGTTTGCAGGGTCGTTACCCTAATTCTACATACCATGTCCGCTCATCAGGCCACGCCCCTTGGAAAGTGGTAGGGTGGAGGTGAAGTCGCGACTATCTTACTCTTCCCCCACCCAAGCAATGTTGAGTTCGACCAGAATTAACCTTGATAAGAGGATTCATTGGATTTTGGCATCGAACCCCTATACCCTATCTACTGAACTTTTCAGATCGATTGTAAAATCTCTGTCATCTTAGAGACTGCTCTCTATATTTACGTTTTTGACTAGTTTCACTAGCTTGGACTGTGACTCCTTCATGAAGCTTGACTATTGATTGTACTTCTTCCTGTTAATGGTACTCATATGCCTTCTTAGGTGCCAGTGTTCTACAAGCAACCCTATTTATTTTTATTATGCTTCTTCTTTGAATATATAATTTCTTCATTAGTGCTCCACCATTATTGTTTCTATGCTTCGATGGATGCTTTTTTAGTGTCTCGGTAACTCCACAGAATGGTTAGGAGTCTATATCATTTCCGAGCAGACAATACTCTTGGAGAACAACGTAAAATTTACATTCTATTTATTCATTTTCAGGAAAGTTCATATAACTAATAAAACCAAAGAAAAATTAACGAAAAACTATAACATAGTCCAAACTAATAAGGGGGAAACTGTTCCACAATTTAAACAGTCAGGACTAACTACATTTCTTGTATCACCGGTATGTATGACACACTTTTTAATCGTTATTATTAAATATATATATCAATATATAGAAAAAAATTCGAAACAAAAGGTGTGAATTTCATTCGAAAAAGGTACCTTCAAAGCACAGTAAAATATACAGCGTGTAGCAGAAGTATTCAAACATAATTCAGTCATAACCACATAACTATCATTCGAGCTATCATTTTTTCTATCGGCAAAAAGGACGATGACAAGGGTGGTTAATACAATTTTTTGCAAACAGTCCATGAACTTTTCAGGTGAATCCAGAAATGAGACGGTGTTGTTCTGAGAGCGACATATGTGAAGACCACTCATCCATTCCTCCGGGTCGTCCATCGACGTTCCAAAAACGCAACAGAATTTTCCTGAACGTAATGCAGAGAACAACGTCTCTGAGCGAGGACGACTCAACTTCGAAGCACGTATCGTTTGTGGAGGAAAGTCGATCGAAGTATGCTTCGTTGTGTGAGGATGAGACCAGCTTGAGATACGCAAGAGAGTACCTCGAAAACAGAAAAGAATCTACGATAGAAAAACTGTACAAGAAGAGGATAAGCGCGAGCTCTAGCATCAGGAACTTCGAGGGAAGAAGGTCCACAAACTCGGTGAAGAGAAGAACTGCTTTCATGAACCACAACATCAAGAGATACGCCGAACGAACTGAAACTGTGAACAAAGAGATGGAAGATAAGATCAATGAGATATCGTTCTCAAAGTATCGGTGAGTTTTCAATGTTCATCGCCCCTTAGTTGCTAGTTTAAGTACTGACAAAAACGCTCTGAGCCATGGCAAGGCTATATTACTTATAGTCCGATTTTGGTTGACAAAAGAACAAACAAAAATCAATTCACTAACATAATAGGGTTGTAAACTTTTTTTGAAATTCCAAATTTATTGATAAATCTTGTGGCTCCGGAGAATAATAATAATAGGACTTTATTCAATCGTTTACGGTATATAAGAAAAAATAGTAGAATATATAATGTATATGATTGTATAGGTGGAGTGTCACTGTCAAACAATGTTCTTCAACTCAATCTTCACAAGGAAGTAAAGGAGGAAATAAAAACAATAAAATAAAAATAATGGAATCATCATCAAAATATCAGATATAGCTGTGTATCGTCAGCGTATTGATGGATTTTACAGAATTCCATAAATTCGATGAAATCTGAAATGTTGATAGAGAACAATAGCGGCCCGAGTATAGAGCCCTGTGGTACACCAAGAGTTCGTGATTGTACTTCGGATACCTGGTTATCAACTACAACATACTGGGACCGATTCCTTAGATAGTGGGCAATCAATTCCACTGATCCAGCTCCAAAACCAAAATATTTAAGTTTTTTACGTACGTTTTTTTACCTACGTCGATATTTTTTCGAATTTGTTTTGGCTAGGTTTTTCCCAAATTGGCATTTAAAATTCGAAAATTATCCATCTCTTTCTGAAAATGTGACGTATTCCGTTTAGGTTCTGTTTCATTGATCGAAGTAGAAGAAGTATTGCAAATATGTCTTATCTGAAGCTTTTGCGCAAATAAACATATCCTTCATTTCCTTCATGAAAAACTCCTAAGATATACCAAACAACCCCAATCTTTGTAGGATTTAAAAAACAACATAAGAAATAGTCTGGTAGATAATATGCAACATCCGAAGCTCTCCTATTGAGTTTTTTATAGGAAAGTCTGTAAAAATACATTTGGTGAGAGTTCCAGAATAAGTTCATTCAGTATTTTCTTGAATCGACGGTCAATTTGTAATATAGATTCTGATGCCATTATAAGTTGATGTTAATGAAACAAATATTTTTGTTGTTTCAGACAGTACGTAGCATATAAAGATATAACTCCATTACTTTTGTTCAGAGACAAAACAATAGAATCAGAATACCTGAAGATACCTGACCCACTATTCAAATATTATTTGATTGGAACAGTTGGCTTGATTTTGAATGCATATTTTATACAAAATCTCACTCTTACTTGGTAAGTAGTATCAGTAACTGATAGAACTGGTAATAATTCGTTTTATAATTCTTTGCATTTATATATTATCCTAAATATTATCTTCTGCATTAGTCCAAAAAAATTTCGGTACTCATAACTTTTAGAGCAGCGACCTCTGGCTAATTTTGATGTACCAGTGTACCGATTTCATACCATTTCCGAATGTTGTAAGAAGAGTTATCTAATAGTCAATTACTATATTGTTTCCTTCTAGGTGGGATTGGAAAACTTGGACCTTTTTAGCAACAGTCTTATTGGTACTTTTTGTATTTCTACCACTATGCTGGGCACATAGCTTTTATTACAAATATGTCTCCAAACATGTAAACGAAAAACCTAAAACCAAGGTTATCAATTATTTATGTGCAGCGTCTGAACATATAACGAACAGCTTCTATTTGAGATTGAGCATCTTCTCACTCATTTACATACTGTTTTTCTTGTGCGTCTTTATTGAGTTAGTAAGTTGATCTTTTGAGAGAACGGGTCTCCCAATTCCAACATACAGTTCATTTCCAGATGGAGTGCAAGAACAGCATCATCATGAGTTTCGCAAAAGATTCTGATTCGAAACTTTCGTCCATCTTCTTGCCATATTCCACAATTCTACCATCCCTTGACTGTGTATTGCCATGGGTAAGCTATCTCTTTGTTTATGGGTGTTAACGTATATGAAGCCGATACCAACATTTTCCTCTTTTTAGCATATGACACAAACCTGTGTGATGGCAGTTGTCATGTCATTTCTATTTTTGAGAATTTTCATATGGCTCAAACTCCTCTACGGCTGTGTTGTGTTGACGGTATATAGTTACTGTGTGATAATATCATCCAGAGGGTACTACACGGTGAGTGGTTAACAGCTATCAATTTAACGAGATTATTAAGCGATTTATAATAGTCGAGAACATTGCTAGGGTACGAGGCGTCAGCCGAGTCAACCGCAATGTCCGAGACGGTGTTAAATCACTAATAATCGACGGTGTTAAATCACTAATAATCGAGTTGCATTATTCGAAGCTTTATCGTATAATTGACAAAGGCGATGCGAAAATAAATGAATAATAAATAGATATTATTTGGTATCTAACGTATTATACTCGTTGTTATGGAATAATGAAAATGTTATCAAAAGAAATTACTGACTGTATATAATTCACATTCAGATGTTATGTTCTGGAGATTTTTATGTTATGACATATTTTGTAAAATAAAAACGAAAAAGTCAGATAAAAGCAAAAATAAATTTCTATATATTTACAATAAGAATTCACACTCGTATCTGACGTATTATGTTCTTTTAAATGACGTAAATTATGGTAACTAATGCATTATGAGTAACTAAGGTTTTGATACGTTTATGATGTTGATAATTATAAAGTAAGATTTCATATAATAATGTCGTAATCTTGCAAGTTAAGCATATAGACATATATGAGGGCTCATGTTTGATATAAACTCAAAAAATACGAAACACTTGTCACCTCTCAGTTCATAATCATCATGCATTTGATTTTTGACAACCAGAACAAGATAATCAACAAATAATTCCAATCGTCTAGCCGAAATGGCCAGTATTTCAGATTTGTCAATAATTTGAAAACAGTGGGTAACTTATCTCTGCAACTAATTATAGAACTTTCAAGTAGTGTTACGTAGGTACGTCTATATGACGTAAAAACGTTCCGGTTGCCTTGTTGTCAACGCTCAGATGTTAGATGATCTAGTGTGACGTAATAATGTCTTGAAGAAACTATACACTATTGTTTCCAACGTCAAAACTAAAAATCTCATTCTTGGCCATTGATGCCTTTCGATAATACCTAATATGAAATGTTTTTTTTTTGTAGGAAAGTAACAGTTTCAATTACAATATGCCTCCACAGGTGGCTCATATACTTGGCACTGTATTTCTAACGCTCACCTTACATTTAGTTGACCGACAGACTGACTACATGAACAGGTCGGATTTCCTATTGAACAGAAGAGTCAAATTCGCACAAGAAGAAGCAACTGAACTGCAAAAGGTCAATGAAATTTTGCTCGTCAATATATTGCCAAAACATGTAGGTAGGTCGTATGTGAAATGATTGTGAAAGACAATTGCAATTACATTTATTACAAGCTGAATAGGTAGGCTTACCATCTGAAATCAATTGTGAACACATTAGCATACTTTCAAAAAACTCAAATGCATAGTTATCACTCAGTTACTAGGTAGATTAAAATAACATTCTCAATCGAATTATTGTGATAATATCGAAAAAAACAAAAATGAACTCAGAGCCTCGAAATATAAATAATGTCCGCGTAGTAACGTTGGCTAATGGCTACATATGGAAAACCATTTTTTTCTGAAAAACTCTGATGGCAGTTCGTTTCTGATAACTAAAAATCTGCTGCTACTCATAGCATAGATATCAACTCAATTTCGGAAATCTATGGACAAGTTTTTCTCGAATTAATTTTTTCCTATATATTTCATAATCTTCACACTATAAATATAAACAGAACACGAGATCATTGACTATTTCTCTGACCTCTGACTATAGAGCTATCTTGGTCACCCTGTGTATTTTTCGAGTAAATTCTACCATTCCAATTCATGTTCTCCAATTTCCTATAGCGAAAGTGTACCTAGACGTGAATCGAGAGTCCACAGATTTGTATTATGAAGAACACAACGACACTGTAGTCATGTTCGCATCTATGATCATGGATGATGATTTATTGGATATTCTAGAGGACGCGGAATTTCTTTCAGTGATGAACGAATACATCCACGCTTTCGATACAGTAAGTTTCATGAGTTCCTAAGGATGAGTTGTATTGAGCGGTATAACATAAATTTCCTCGTAGATCACCAATAGGCCGGAATTTCACACCATAGAGAAAATAAAGATTGCCAAATGGACCTACATGGTGGCCTGTGGTCTCAATCCAGGTGGAAGGTCGAACGATACGGAAAAACATCACACTTCCTGTAATTTATCGACTCTGCTCAATTTTGCCTCTGAAATGTTCAAAAAGGTGGAAGAACTCAATAGGCAATTGTTCCAGGAAATCAGATTGAGAATGGGTAAGAATCATTTAATTCAGCCAGGTTGAGGGAGAAATATATACAAGGAATAAAATAAGAATCAGATATTCACTAAGCTTCATTGAACTCATGAGATCTACTTAAAAAAATTCATTCATAATGTCACAAGAGTTTAAGAAAGGCACAATGAACGTTCATGTGATATTTCGTAGGAATATTTTTCAACCCAAGTGCAAATCAAACCCATATAATATGATCAAACCTGACATTTCGAATTGATTTCCCTAGTTGCGAAGTCAGCCAAGGTATTTTTGTTTCTTTGTTCAAACGGTTTTGTCACAGTAGATATCAAATACTATAGTTCGAACGGATATGTAGCAAGTATTTTTCTCACTCAAGAATTAGAATGTTTGCATTATCTTATTGAAAATATTTCAGTGGTGGTCATGGAGAAAATATACAGGATGTTTCATAATGTGTGGGACGTACCTCTAGGGATGATAGAGCGTCTCAAGAAAAATAAATATATGACCAAAACTCTTTCGTTCCTGAGTTGGAGAATGTTGAAATTACAAGATTTTTTAATTTTCTCCCAGTATTTCCTTCAGTTTTCAGGATATTCAGCTTGAATTTGAAATACAGGTTACGCTGGAGGGCTCAAATCATTAGGCATACCAAATTATTTGAAGAATGTACAGAGAGATATTTCTTCAGTGGTTATCACCATCACCTTTTCTCACCCTGAACTTTTTTGAGCTATGCCGTACGTGGATTCTGAAATACAAGAAGAAACTCATGGTTCTTTTTGATCCCTTGTAGTTTTTCTGTATCTGCGAACCGTTATGTGGAAAAAATGGATTTTCTGTACTTCGCATTTTCAATAACTTAGTGTAGATACGAAAATGAAAAAGTCTTCTTAAATATATGTCCAAATCTCATTGGTTTCGAGTGAAACTTTTCACTCAACAAGTACATACATAGGACTAAAAACTGCAGAATCTATAAAGAAGAAATCAAAAAGAGCTTGAAATTTCAACATATCAGTTTGGCTATATATTCATAGGAACTTTCATAATTTTTTTGAGACGCTCTATCACCCCTAGAAGTGCGTCCCTCATATTATGAAACACCCTGTATATTCAATTATTGATTTTCAAGGGGTATGTCATGGTCCCATCGTGGCTGGAGTGGTGGGGGCGAAAAAACCCCTGTATGACATTTGGGGCAATCCAGTGAATATGGCTTCTCGGATGGACAGTACTGGTTTACCGAACAAAATCCAGGTCTTAGAAGAAACAGCCGAGATGATTGAAAAACTAGGGTTGTCCTGCGAATATCGCGGCGCGATCTCAGTCAAAGGCAGGGAAGGCCTGGTGAAAACCTTCTTCGTCAAACTGGATGATGAGTTCAATCTAGTGAGGTCGCTCGAACATCGATAATATTGGGATGATGCAACAGCAGAGGATATGGATGATGCACTTGATATAATACATGGCATTATATCATCAATACGCAGCATTTTCTTCTTAATTTTCCGTCGGTAGTTTGAGCTGGTGCTTACTATTTTATCATCTTTATCATCACAAAGACTGACAACATCATTGGACTGAAATATTTATTCATTCAATACACACAAAAAGAACTTGAGGATGGATTTCAAAAAACATGCATTCTGTTATTTCTCATTATTGTTACCCAATAAACTGTTATAGTAGGTATGTGAATGAAAAATGAGATGAATAGCATCAACAAAATTTTAAGAATTCGATGTGTTGAGAAATCGGTTTTGTCAAAGACATGATATATCTATATCTATAAATGTACATAGTAGGTACTTACTACTTACATCGAATAACATGAGAGTTATTCTTGTAAGAGCAAAAACAATATTTGAATACGAAATAAAAATTGAAAAGGTTAAAAGTAGGTAGGTGCATTTATTTATACTCATAAATATATAATTTTTATTTGAAAAATTATCTGTAAATAAATTTTCTTTTTATATGACTATATCCATTTTCCTGCTCTTCCGTGAAGATTTCCATAACGGCAATTTTACTCTAGTGCGGCAAAGTAATATTTTCGCACTACTTAATCAGAGAGTGTATACACATAACACGTTTCTTGCAATATGATATAGGTAGGTATATCAAAATCATAAATGATAAAATAATGGATATTGAAGGTATACACACACTTCTCATCATTTGTTATTCATTGGAATGTCACTTATTTATTGTTTCTCTCTTATTTATTAGACACCCATCATGTACCTATACAGGATCACTCACGGTCGATGGTACCTTAGACGTTTACGGAGAACGGGACGTAGGATTATTCTGAAGATTTGGTTTATTGGGTAATCAGTTTTGTTCTATCGATCTAAAATACTTTCAGCGTTGCGGCGTTGCCGCTTCTATCAAAAGTAGCAACAACTTTGTTATTTCAAATAGAACACCCTGTATTTTATTTCATTTTTAGATTCTTCCTGAAGAGCTGATTTCGTCGATCTATCATACTTGGGGTATAGCGAGAAACATTACAGAGATATAGGGTGTGAAAAATCGAAATTTTTCACCTTTAGGATTTTTTTTGTCGAAACTATCCATTCTTGCTCAAAACGGCTTACATGTCCCTATCTCAACTTTCCATTTACTATCGATTGATATTCAATTGAAACAAATACGAGTGGTTCAAAATTTTGAGTTTTGCATCACCCTCTGTTTGTTTCTATTAAATGTCAGTAGATAGTAAATGAAAAGTTAAGATAGGGTCATGTAAGCCGTTTTGAGCAGAAATGATTAGTTTCGACACAAAAAATTCCTAAAGTTGAAAAATCTCGATTTTTCACACCCTATATCTCTGTAATCTTTCTCGCTATATCCCAAGAATGATATATCGACGAAATCAGCTCTTCAGGAAGAATCTAAAAATGAAATAAAATACAGGGTGTTCTATTTGAAATAACAAAGTTGTTGCTACTTTTTGATAGAAGCGGCAACGCCAAAACGCTGAAAGTTTTTTAGATCGATAGAACAAAACTGATTACCCAATAAACCAAATTTTCAGAATAATCCTGCGTCCCGTTCTCCGTAAGGTACCATCGACCGTGAGTGACCCTGTATACATTATAGGTACATTATACCCACAGATTGTAATTATGCGTATGTTTAGTTCAAAAGATGAATACTCAGTTGAAGGTCAAAAAACTAATAATATACAATTGAATAAATGTTATCATCATTATAATTTTTACAATTATAAAAAAAGTAAATGAATTATTGCTGTTGGCATTTTCAAAATGTCTAGTAGACGCGTGTAGCTATAGGTACTTCATGTTTCGACTATATGTTACTTATCCACATCGTAAAAAATAATATATGCGTGCAGAGACTTTCTTCCAAGCTCGTAGAAAAATATGTTATTTTTCAATCGTAGAATCGGCATCCGGAATGGCAGCCGAAAAAGCTGGTAATAAAGCCAGAGATTTTGTTGTAGACTGAGTGTATTTTTGCAGTACCTGGATCATCACCATCAGATATGTAGCCACTTGAGAAAAAATCTGGAAAAAGAATAATCAATAATGTACAGGGTGGGCAAATTTTGATGTTTGTATTTGGTAACTCAGTAACTATAGTATTAGACACAAAAAAATAGAGGTCGCATATCCTCGATCTCTATTTTCGAGACAAATTCACTCCGGCGAAAACAAAAATTTGCTATCGCCTTTTGTTTTTGAATCATTAACGAGTTCATTAACGGTCGAGTGTGGCCAAGAAATTATTCCTTCACAGCTCGATTCTTGACATTGTGTAAAAAACCATCATTAGTTGATAACTATTTTATATCAAATCAAAAGCTGCTGGCTGAATAATGCATTTTGTGACCCTAAAAGAATGGTTGGGCGCCACTGGCTAATAGTATGTTCGGCAATCCACGCAGCCAGCTTTGGCAGCGCTTTTCACGTGACAGAATCACAGGGTTGCCAGATGTGGCGCAATAGCGCAAAAACGGCGCATTGAAATCAAGAATGGCGCTGAAAAAATAGAATTGGCGCTTGGCGCTCAATTATGGCGCACTTGGATAATCCGATAACAAAATTGTGGCGCTTTTGACTTTGGGTTGTTGCTGTTGACGTGAATTCAAGGTTTGACGGCCGGATAGCCTGCATATTCCTAGATATTGAAAAGTCTATTGTAGTCACATTCACTTAAGCGTAGTTCATGTTGGAACGAATTCCGCAAATAAAATGCGATTAAAAATGGCGTCGCTTTTGTCGGGAGAATGTTCACAAAATTGAACTTTATTGCGATTTCCGCAGAATTTGTCATTCCAAATGGAATAGGGTTTTATTAAGAAAATGTGTTTAAAAATAAGAGGTGATTACTTCACAGGAGAGTTGATGTGGACGAATGTGAATCAAATGAAGTTATATGTATTTGTTGGAAATATCTTGAACGAAACAAACTCGTCTCTATCCTTTGTTCCCACTCACGACTTTGATGGATGAAGAAACTCTTTTTTTAACGATTGTCCGCTTCAACATGAACTAGCAGGTTTTTAGACAATCCCATCAAATTTGCGGAATCGCATATAAATAATCGCAAATCGTTCTAACATGAACCAGGCTTGGTTTTGTTTGACTTTGTACAACATTTTGAGTTCGGTGACTACATCCTGCAACATCCTCACGAAAGGCCAAATAAAAATATGATCATTAATTCTACATTAATTTTCAACTATTTGAATTTGGCGCCAAGTGGCGCTTTCTCGAATATAACTATCTAAACTATCTGGCAACCCTGCAGAATCATGCTTCCAAAGATTAGTGGTTAACTTCTTTCTTCTTCGTGTCAAAATTGTCAAAAATTGAAAGCGAAAAGTCAACAAATTATCAAACTATACAAAACAAAACATAAATAGTCAAATTAGACAAAATGTACAAGGAAAGAGTCAAGATCGATTCCAGTGGTTTCAGATGATAACACAAATTCCCAAACAATGTATTAAAATGAATCCTAGAAAAAGAAAATAATCAATATATAAAATGAAGCCCATCAACTCTTTTCATATCATTTTCATTATATTATTTACATCACAGTACTGTTGTACAACTTTCAATGAAAGCCAGCATATGACTACAGAAGACATAATTGAATCTCCTCTATGTTGTAACCTGACAACACACCACATAGAACTGAATTTCACTTCTAAAATTGTGGAAAATGAATATATTGTTATGTTCAATGGTTACTACAAAAATCAGGCACGTATTAATTACATTAATACTGCCTTGAATTCCTCTGGTATTCACAAATGGAGAATCATTGCTAGAGAAAATCCTGCTAGTGATTACCCAAGTGATTTTGATGTAGTAGTACTAGAAGATAATGACAAGTTTGAGGGACTCAGTGCTCTCAATGACCATCCTGCTATCAAGAGGGTTACTGCACAACGTATGGTGACAAGAACACTGAAATTCATCAACCCTGAATATGTGAGATTTGGTAGAACAAGTCTAAATGCAAAAAACCAGTTCTGGCAAGCTACTGGAAGGCACACAAGTAGGAGATTACTGAGAGCCATTCCTAGGCAGATAACTTCAGTTTTACAAGCAGATTCTCTATGGAATATGGGGATCACAGGAAAAGGAGTGAGAGTGGCTGTATTTGATACTGGTTTATCCAAATCACATCCTCATTTCAGAAAAATAAAAGAGAGGACTAATTGGACCAATGAAAAGACATTTGATGATGGTCTGGGACATGGCACTTTTGTAGCTGGTGTTATTGCATCAAGCAAAGAATGCTTAGGCTTTGCCCCAGACTCTGAACTCCACATTTTCAGAGTGTTCACAAATAATCAAGTGTCTTATACCTCTTGGTTCTTAGATGCCTTCAATTATGCTATCCTGAAGAAAATTAATGTCCTGAATTTGAGTATAGGGGGTCCAGATTTCAAAGATCATCCTTTTGTTGATAAAGTTTGGGAATTGACAGCTAATAGGGTTATAATGGTATCTGCTATAGGAAATGATGGTCCTCTGTATGGTACTCTAAATAATCCTGCTGATCAAATGGATGTGATTGGAGTGGGTGGAATCAATTTTGAAGATCAAATTGCCAAGTTCTCTTCAAGAGGAATGACCACTTGGGAGTTGCCTCAAGGTAATATTCTGTGGGATTAATCATTAATAAAAGAAATATAACAAATATTTTAAAAACAAGCTTTCATACAAATGCACTAAAAACAAAAAAATAGGTAATTGTTTTCATTGTTTAATCTAGATAAGGTATGTTGTGAGAAACAGATTAATGGATTCATAATAGTGCATTTGTATGGAAGGTTGTTTTCAAAAATATTTCTGATGTTTATTTTATTGTGTATTTTCTAGCATTATACCTCGCATTATACTTTGTTTATCTGTTTGAATTGAAGGAATCACCAAACTGATATATTGATAATTCAAATATAAGGAATTGAAATGTTTCATATCAGGTAAGTTGGCTTGATATGGAAATTTTACAATCACTAAATTTTGATAAATATATCAAAAGTTCGTATTTTCCTGTTTGGTGGGAAATCAAAAATTCATGAGATCCTTATTTGAGATATCGGAAAATGCAGTCCGAAAAAGTTTTTCAGGACGACATTTTACGTCCTTGTAAAGGTTTTTGAAGAATTTTTTTTGCCATGACTGAAATTTCAGTTTGAAAAATTACATTTCTGACGAAGAATCCCAATAGTTTATTCTCAATACCATTTTATAATAATTCACGAGCTATTCATGTTTTATTTAGAGAAAATTTTGAATCTGAGAATTTGCTATGTTTTCATAAGAGGTTACTGAAATATCTCTAGGATATTATAATCCCGATACTGTTTATTATTCATAAAGGTCCTTGCATCTATGCAATGTTTTTTATAAAAACACTCTATTAGGTTGTAAGGAAACTTTCTATAGAAAAAACCTTTTTGAAAATCGAAAGTTCATGTCACTTCCGGTGAGTCCGGAATTTGCATGAAGCTTCATGGATTGAACAGATCCTCTAAATTTCATTCCATCATCTCCGAAAACAAGAGCCGAGCAACCTTGCATGGACACCCCCGGCATATTCACCTACCTTCCAGGTAAGGTACCTACAAGAACTGGTGAAACCACTCTTCAATTGTTTCCTGAACTAATGTGTCGATCGTTGAAACACGGAAGAGATCTTAGAAAAACACTTTTCGAATCATTCAGAGATGGCGCTACCATCGAGATAGGAAATTCAGATTCGCTTTGATTTGAATTCGATTTACGTCAAAAACTTTGAAAATTGAAAATATTTTTTTCCTTTTTGAATTTTTGCTCAATGTACTCACGCTGCTGTGGATACTTTCCGAGTTCTAGACCTTTTCTAGTTGTTTGTTTTGTGTTATTCTAGTGATTCCGAAGGTAATTTTTCCTCATATATTTATTGCAGGAGCGATACTTTTTCCCCAACATTTGTTGCAGCCTGAACTCGAGCCTGAAACACTACCTACCTGCTTGTCACATTCACGAGTACATGATATTTCACAAGAGACGAAAACAGCTGAAAACATTCTATACTTTTTTCACGTTCGATTCGAATAAGATTATTCATAATTCGACAGATTTTGTTGATAGAAATATTAAAATGGAAAGCTCTGTACAAGTCTGTCCGCCCAGTCTACCATTTTGTATAATAAAATACAGCGTTGCCACCACTGAATTTAGAAAGTTATGTGATTACTTCAGAATAGTGACGCTTTTTATACTACCACTTGTATATATTCTTTCTTCAAAAAACAACCGGCAATCACATCATGTAACTGCCACATAGCGCTGCTTGTGGCGGTTTCGGAAAGTATTCTTCTAGATGTTGAAGCTCAAAAATCAAGTGGTTTTGATCAAAAGGTTTTGGAAACGGGGGATAGGGAATCGCTTCACCATCTTGTAGACACCTTCCTTCCAGGCTATGGCCGGCTGAAGCCCGACATCGTGACGTACGGCTCGGCCGTGCGCGGCTCCCACCCTAAGGGCGGATGCCGCACGCTCTCCGGCACGAGCGTCGCGGCGCCGGTGGTCGCCGGGGCGGTCACCCTGCTTGTCAGCGGCGTGCTGCACCGCGGCGCCGACGCCGTCAACCCGGCCAGCGTGAAGCAGGCGCTGCTGGCGTCGGCGCGACGCCTGCCCGGCGTTCACATGTTCGAGCAGGGCCACGGCAAGCTCAACCTGGTCAAGGCCTACCAGATACTCAGCAGCTACAAGCCGCAGGTGGGGGCGGTTTGCGAACGCGACATGGTTGTCTGATAAACGCGACAAGAAGTTGCAAATCCTTCGAAGATAGAATGTATTCAAAGTTTTCCAGAACCGAAGTATCAGGAATAAGTCGAATAATTCCTTGGATTAGCTAGATATTATCGACATTTTATTATTAAGTTCGCTAAGGTTTCAAAACCACCAACAAAGTTACTCCCAAAAGACCGCACATTCAATCGCGATACTGAAAGCAATCAATCATTTATTGAAAACAGCACTTTTAACTAGTCCCATTATCATGTACCCAAATTTCGAAGAGCCATTCCCGTTAGCCACAGATGCTACTAATTTTGCAAGCGGCGCAATTTTATCGCAAGGACCCGTAGATAAAGATTTTCCTATCGCTTATGCATCGTTTGCTGTGTAGTTCAGAAACCAATTACTCTACGATCGAGCGCGAACTTCTCGCTATTGTGTGGGCAGTAAGCATTTCCGTCCGTATCTCTTTGGTAGGAAATTCAAACTCATAACTGACCACAGACTTCTTTCTTGTGTCTTACCACAGACCACATACTTGGCGTTTTCCAATCGAATACACTGGCAGCAGACTCGCTCGCTGGAGATTGAAATTAGAAAAATATCACTATCAAATCGAATATAAACGGAGAGAAATATTACTGTTTTTCGAAACGTTAACAAAACACAAGACTTTGATCTTTCAATATGACTTTATCAAAACGGTCACGACGTGACCTCCATATGAAATAGAGAAAGTTTAACTTATTTGTCTCTAGTCTATTTGATGGTATCGAAGCTAACAGGTCCTTCTTGACCGCTGATTATATTTGCAGTAAGTTTTTTTAATATATATAATTCTTGAGTATATAGTGTATATAATCAAGTATATAATAATCCCCGATCAATTTTTTGTGATGCACCGTTGTGCGCGTCGCAATGGACAATTTTCAACAGTAAACGAATGGTTGGGTAAATGAATCGAAATTTTATGCAGAGATGGATGAATGTGACCCATGGCAACAATCAAAATTGTTGTTCAAGGTTAACAAGTATTATATTCATAAAGATTTTGAATTAGCTAATGATATCACACAGTCTATAAAAAATGCATCAAACCAAAGAAGTTGGAAAAAAACAATTTTACCTTCAAGATATGTTCATCACAGTATAGTTACGTGATTTAGTTAGTACTTGTAAGACGATTTTTATATGTTCGTTGTGCTATCTGTACACTATTAATGATTCTGATCTATGATTCAGAATGTATCACGCCATTTTTTTTAACGATAACGGTCAATTCGTATAGCATCAAGAATGTCTCGATGTGAACTTTGTCACGTCTTAGGAAGAAAGAAACATTCGCGAGCTGCATTAACAGTGTGAATCGTTGCATGGACTACGAGCAGGTATTATTCAACTATCTGCGTGGTATTTGCCAGGGAAGTAGTTATTTCATGCTCTATGGTCTACCAATCAATCAAACTGTGTTTGATTCTCAATTGGACAAGACGGGATCTTTCATTGTATCGCAATTTGTTGAGGAAAAAAATTAAGTGATATTCGCCTGGACCCCCCTCTCCCCCAAAGTAACATAAGACGTCCTCCCCCCCCCTTCAACACCTCACGTAACCAATGGACGCCCCCGTTATCCAGGCGAGCTTCAGCCCGAGCTACATCGACCTCGGCGAGTGCCCGTACATGTGGCCGTACTGCACGCAGCCGATCTACCGCGGCGCCCAGCCCGTCATCGTCAACGTGACCATCCTCAACGGGCTGGGCGTGTCGGGCAGGATCGTGGGCAGGCCGAGCTGGCACCCGTACGCGCCCCACCACGGCCTGCTCGACGTCGCGATCACGCACTCCGACCACCTGTGGCCGTGGTCGGGCTGGCTGGCCGTCCACGTGAGCGTGGCGCCGCCCGGGGCAGCCTACGAGGGCCTTGCGCACGGCCACGTGGCCGTCACGGTGGAGTCGCCGCCCGGCAGCGGCGAGGCGGAGCCTAGGCGAAGTACGGTCAACCTGCCCATCAGGTGAGTCGGGCCCACAGATTAGAGAAGCTGAACCGGGATTCACAACCGAACTTTGCGCCTTTTGTTTTTTACGTTTCGCATTCTGATTGGTGATGCAGAATCTGGAATCAAAATGTCGAAAAAACCTGAATATTCTCAGCTTTTTTTGATAGTGACCGAAAAAGGTGAATTGTAATTACACCTATGTATGGTAGTTTGTGAAAACATCTTGTGTGTATTTCGAACGCAGTTTTTTTGCCGCTCTCGAAAGATGTCTTTCTATCATTTTGCGCTCTAAATACACAACACACTTTGCTTGTTTTAGGGCAAAAATTATTCCTACGCCGCCAAGACATAAGCGAATACTTTGGGATCAATACCACAATTTGAGATATCCTCCCGGATATTTTCCCAGAGATAACCTCAAGGTTAAAAATGACCCCCTAGACTGGAATGGTGATCATATCCATACAAACTTCAAAGACATGTACCAAAACCTGAGGAATACTGGATATTATGTAGAAGTTTTAGGTGAATGATTCAACTTACCATTTATTGAAAATCAATCATTCATATTGGGAGTCTCGTTGATGAATAAGTTTTTAAAAAATGTTTCAACAATACCAAATGAGAAATGTCTTCCAGGGTCTCCTTTTACTTGTTTTGACGCATCACAATATGGCACATTACTCATAGTTGATCCAGAAGAAGAATTCTTTCCCGAAGAAATATTGAAACTGAAACGTGACGTGGACTCTGGTTTGTCCGTTATACTTTTCGTGGATTGGTACAATGTGACTGTCATGAAAAAAGTCAAGTTTTATGACGAAAACACTCGACAATGGTGAGTGAAATATCAATTTATTTAATATTTTTATTACATAGAAAACAAGAGTATACAGTAGAAAAACAATCCGTCAGATCAGTGATCCTAAAAGACTCCTCCATTTCATTTACCTGTTGAAATAAATCTATTATTATATAGGTGGATGCCAGATACCGGTGGCTCTAATATTCCTGCAGTGAATGATCTTTTGGCGTCATGGGATATACAGCTGAGTAACAGAGTATTTGAAGGTCACTTCAAATTGAACGATCACGAAGTATATTACGCTTCGGGTACCAGCATCAGGAAATTTCCACAGAACGGAATTGTAATTTCGCGGAATTTAGTCGACCAGGGAGCTCAAGTAAGTTTTTCTGAACTCGTGTTTCGAAACGTTCCTACATTAACCATCGATAGCTTTGAAAAAATAATTGCCACCCAACTATACCTGCTTCATCAGTTGAAAAAAAGTGTTGAATTTGGAAGTATTGATCATAGCCTACTTCAGTCACATTCATCATATGGATTACTTTCCTGTGGGGAAATTCAACTGACTTAATTGCAGCTGTTTGTGTTCAGAAAAAAGCAATATAGCTGTGGAATTTCATAAACTTCCCCATTTACTAACAAAAAATGCAGGACTTCTCATACTGCCAAGACCTAAACTAACTACATCTACTCGCAACCCTCTTGATCTTAATTGTAAGAATCACACTTTATAGTCACGTTAATCCGTTGAAAGGAGAAGGTGGTTTACAGACGAGAAGTCAGTCATGCATTGTATATAGAGTAGAAAGTATCATCCTTCTCAGGGAATTGAGAGCGGCGTTTGGCGAAGAGTTTGGTGTTGTGTCTCGTCTTCAGTTGAGGTAGAGTACAGTATAGCATCGGATCGTGTATGAATCACAGTGTGTACTAAATATACATAAAGATATACATGAATAAATGTTATTTGTACTATTCTGTTTAGTGTTCTTTATGTGAGTATTGTTAATAAATATATCATTATATCGAGTGTTCTTCATGGCACTATAAGTGAGTAGAGATTATATCATTCTGTCTAATGTTTGTTATAACACTACAGTAAATTGACAATTCATAGCAGGGTGAGCGTATATTCCAATTATACATTTTTCTGGCTGAACCAATCATGAAGATCTATGTACTACTTTTGATCATCACATCAGAATCGGAGGAAAAATAGCGGTTGTTTCATTACGTACACAACTTATGCTGAATAAACATTTGTCGATTGGAAATCTGTGTGTCATTCCTGTACGTTCCTGAATTAATACATAGAGATATTTCTCTTCTTTCTTATATACTATATTTAATTTCATAGTATTTTATTGATACATTGATTTTCAGCTCATATTGATTTGTATAACACAATCACTTGTATCCCACTTTTAAATGATTTCTATTCCATTCTGTTGAATCACTTCTACTGAAGATATTGGAAGAGCCCGACGATGCAAAACACAGAACGCCGATCTTGGGACTCCTGCAAACGACGGCGTCCGACAAGAAGAGCGGCCGCATAATAGTCTACGGCGATTCGAACTGCATCGACGCTAGCCATCTGGAGTTGCCCTGTTACTGGATGCTGGACGCGATGTTGGAGTACTCCTCCACCTCCCATCTGCCCTCGATTTTCAAGGACAACCAGATGCTCGGTTGGGATGACGTCGCAGAGACTGAGTTTCCGATGAGGATGGAGGGCAATCGACTTTATCGATATTCCAAGGTGAGTGCCGTCTTTTCGATCCAATGTTTGATGTGTATCGATCTTTGAAAGAAAAGGTCCTGTTTTTCGAAAACTGATCATCTTCCAATTGGACAGAAAATTTGTTTTCGATGCAGACTCTGCTTCAGGGTCGGCTTTCGAGATGTCGGTATTTAATTCTGATTTTATAGTTGTTGGTAGTTTCTCCAGATGCATAAACAAAAATTTTCAAAATCGCCATAGCTTCCGAATAGATTTTCCGATTTTTTGCCTAAAAAAAACAGACCCCAGTCTAAACGAAATATTCTTCAACTTTCATGATTGCTTTCACGAATCTTCAGGTTTTGGATGCGAATCTGGGAGAGTCACAAGCCAGGCCCATACCGCAGTGCCCCCATTTAGTATGGACTCAGCCGGTGCCTTTGAATGTGTCGGCACCCACTAATCTGTATCAATCTCAGAAATTGCTGTCTCTGATGGAGGACATAGATGTTCCTCTGCCCTTGGATAATACCGTCAAAGGTATGATTGTAACCAAACTGAATATAGTAAGAATCCTGGTCATTGAAAAAGTTTTCAATGCAACTGAATATAGTATGAAATTCTCATAAAATTCGAAAGAAAAACAAGCAAAATAGTCACTGTCATTCGAAAATCGGTTGAATCGTCATCTATATGCGACTCGTGAATTATTACCTCAAGGTTATTATTACGTTTCTAAGAAAATCGAAAAATTTTCTGAAGAAAAAATTTAAGAGTATTTTTAAATGAACAGACAATAATGATAATTACACCTTGTGGTGCCAATCTTCAATTGTTCCATTAGACAAATACCTGAGCTGAGATAATGTGATCTCAGTTCGGAACGTGGGGTTCTGATATCCAACGATAGAGGCGATAGCTGCAAATTTAGTGTCAATCACTTTCGATTCATTTTCACTTCAAACTTATTGGAAAATGGCTACCTGGAATTGTTAGCAATCATTTTATGTCATTGGGAAACGAATATTCATGCCTTCGCATTGATGATCAGGCGAAATCAAAAGATTTTGAAACAAGCCGGGGTAGGAAGTAAATACACCAGGTGATATTCCATCCAAGAAATTGAGGATCTCCATGCAAGCACACAAGTATACTTCTTTGTCGAGACTCCTCTCTGTGTTCGCCTTCTGTGAACATGGCCGAAAAAGAACACTCCTTGCAACTAATATTAGATTGAACCTTCCAGACGCCTCCGGTCATGACAGTCGTGGCGAATTCATCGAATGGAGTTGGCGCAACAAACCGCTGGAGGCGCCCAATAAGGAGGAGCCGTTCGATCTGACGGTCGCCTTTCTCGTGTGCCTCTCGTTGTTAGTTATCTACTACAGCCTCAAGTGGTGCCGACCGAAGCCAAAGAAACGGAAAGTTTGCAAAAAGCTGATTGCATTGGCGCAATGCAGGAGGTTGTCGACTGTGTGAAAGAGTGAGTGTGGTTCCTTAGACGTAAGTTCTCATTCCGACCTCGATCGTACCAAGTTTGGAATGCAATTTTTTCTATTTATTTGTTGTAATTGTTAGGTTTGAGTGCGTTGAAGCGAAAAATTAAAATTATATTAACATTCCTTGAATTTTTGTTCATGTGCTTTGATACCTCAGCCAATTCAAATAATTTTACTCGATTATTCAAATTTCGTGCATAGGAAATGTGTTGTTTGGGTAATCATTGAGCAATAACAACGTTCTAAATACCAGGAGTTGAACAGTAAGCTCATATCATAGCTCGTTTTGTGCCTGATTGCATTTTGTTTGAATACATACAACCACACTCATCAAGTGCAACAACACACTAAAATGTTGACAGCTTCACCTCAGTTTGACACGAGACTGGCTAATCATTTTTAAACACCATGATTTATATAGATTAGTCAAATCCCAAAAAAAAAACTTTTGCATTTGAATGGGTTAGTTATTCATAAAAACTGAGAGAACATGAACTGGTTGATTGTGAGGATAGTCATTCATAATATAATATAAATCATGATGGAATGAGATATGTTGTAGTCGTATAAAGGAATATTAGATGAGACTTTTGATATTACCTACTTTTCTATAGAAATTACACATATTAAAGAGTGGTTTCACCATATTTCATTTTTATCATTTCACAGATACGACAAACAATTACCTCCCAAAACTATAGTACTTACGAAAAATAATTGCCGTGCATCAATAATGAAATAACCAGCTGCAGAAACGTGGATCGGCTTTACCATCAGGCTAGTGAATAACAGGTTGATCTGTAAAAATTATGTAAGTTACGTTTTCTCCAAAAAAGAACTACCTGTAACAAGATTTTGTGATATATTTTCGAGGTCGAACTTTTGTCATAGCCTCACACAATTAAAAAAAATAATTTCTGATTGAGGTTGGGGATGTATTCAAAATTTTTCCGGTATTTTACTTCACCTTCGGTGTCTGATTAGATAATTTATTTTTCTTGCAGTTGTAATCACTGCAAATGGAAAGTTATCAAGTGTAACTACTTTTCAAATGAGCTTTGTATTGATGAATCGAGCCTTCGACTATTTCTCTAGGGGAGTTTAGGGAATCGAGATAAGACAATAGTTGGGATCAATATAAAAAATTACCTCTGCTTGGCATTCACGAGTAATGGACTCGCTCTGTATACCATGAAGTAAATGTATAACCATGTTACCCTGAAAGTTGACGAAAATAACATTCAAGACTCCGTGCTCCAATTATGTGAAACTCACAGATATTTTTATTTTTTCCGATACCATCAAAACCAGAAACGCTATTAACACATGTTCCAGCGTTATGAACAGTAACGGTAAATTACGGCAGTCAATTACCACATAAACAGATATATTGATCACCAAGACACATATCAAACAAATCCTATCTGCTGCCATGAAAGAGCCGTAGGTCAAGGCAAGTTGATGGACACATTCAGAGAGAAGATTGTGAAGCAACCGAATATCCGATATCTTCTGGACGTCAAAATTATACTGCAACGTATCCGAGGAAATATAATCTACTGCCATTTCATTTTCGATCAAACAATCGTTGATTTCGGTGAAATTCGTTTGTATTTTGATTGCGAAGTAAACATACATGAAAGTAGGATAGACGAACCAAGTGTTCAATAGTCCAAAAAATGATGCTGCTATATCACGAGATCTGTGGTTATATCTCAACGATGGAAGGAATATTTCTTTTATGAATTGTGATGACCAGTAAACTGACCAAATGAAGCACGCAAATGATATCACTAAAGGGGTAACAGTCCACTTGAGAAGGTTGTAAACCCTGCTGAATGATTTCGATATAACAATTCCGGTTTTCTTTTGGTCGTAAGCCTGCAGTAGATTTATAAGTCTAGGAATCTTATCATTGGTGAAACAGCAAAATACGAAAGAAAGCACCGACCTTAAACCCATCAGGACAACTACCAATGCGAAGAGGTAGTTACGTTCTGTGGTGAGATCGAAAATAAATCCAGAAAAATACATCAGCATAGCAAAATGGAGAGCAAACATTAAACTTGAAAAAAGATTGGATAAACCGAAAACCTTAAATTGCAAGTTTCTTGGATCCGCATTGAAAATTCCATCAAGAGGAAACACGCCTAATATTTTCAAGAAAATGGCAATGGGTCGGAAATATGAATAGAAAAATTTCATGGCGATAACTATGAAAGCACCGAACACAAAGCAATATAAGTTGATACTATATTGAACTGGTATCAGAATAGTATATCACAAGAAAGTTTATCAGTTGTACAATCAATCCGTATGTCGTCGATTTTGGAACGTACACAATTTCCCAATTATGCGTCAAGAGGATGAGGATGTTAATCAAAATAGATATTCTCATTATACATTCTCGTTTTGACGTTATGCAATGTTTGATCAGGAAATCTGCATTCAGCTTTAATGGATCAGATTGGATATTGGAATATCTGAAAAATTTCAATAGCTTATTATTGGATCCTAAGTTTCAGGTAAGATATTCTGGTAGTTTTTATTTTTGACTGAATTTTGTAGGTACCACCAATCAAATTGATTGTTCTAGGTGTCTGCTCATATATATTTCAATACCTATGTGGGTACCTGAAATCTTGAAATTTTGAATAGACGAAGTCGATATACTTATTGCTTCACCTGATGAAGACAGATAGTATTGCGAAACACGTGTTGTGGTTTGTTGTAACTCTCGTTCTACATTAATTTAGTGTTCAAATCTTCAAAGAAGCATTGATTTTACATGTTATTCAACAAGCACACTGATGATTACATTTTTCCTCACGTCGAAATAAAACAATTTTTCGTCTCGAAGTATTTATTTAGTGATTTACTAATTTAGGAAATGATTATTCCTGAGAAAAATCTACAACATATATATAAATTCAGCTGCTAGTAAGTATACGAAATGTAGATACTAATTTCTATTATTATTTTGTATGTGAGAGTGGCTGCCTGGCTAGATATGCATTAATATTCTATATCAAAAGGTAGAACGCATTTGTTATCAAATGTTTGATGATTGCATCAGAGATAATAAATAGTTATGTAATCAAGGATGGTAACAAAAATGTCATATTGCTTAAAAAAAGTTTTTGGTTACGCTACTGGTTAGTCGGGCAACTTCGTAAAATTTGATGCCACTAGCATGAACTGCCATCTTCACAGTTTTCACACCATAACCTCATAAAATTTCTAGACAGGCGACAGGTTATAAATAAGTAAACAACCGCTTTTTTAATTTCAAATCAACGCATTTATCAATAAATAGTTCCTAAAAACAATCAAGTGAACGTAGATGCTTCATTATGAATGAAGGTATGTTGAATCATTATAATAATAGTAATGAACATTTATTCAAGATATTTATTTTAGTTAATAAAACTGAAGACTTGTGGAACCCATACAAGGATTTGAAAGGAATTGTTTGGAAACACTTGAATCAACCTATTGAGACTCTTACAACAGCAGAATTGGAAAATACATTAAGAAAACACAAACAAAACTTCTTCTCTTTGTTGCAGAGCCCGGTAAGTTCATTTCAACTACTCTCAATGTTTGAAAACTATGAAATCATTGTTTGTTTGCTTGCATTGAGATACTTTTCATTAATATAGTCTAGAACATGAACTGATTGTCCTATGCACACAGTCATCTGTGTCCTATGTATTGGGTAGCAGATAGTTACATTGAAGCATATTTAAGCATGTTCTAAACTTCCCAAGAGGTCTAGAAATTACAAGAGAAATTAATATTATCCTTTATGGTGGATTTATAAACTCAACTAAACTAAGAATTAAATTAACAACCAAGAATTAAGAAAGATGAATACAGGAAAATCACTTAGAGGTTTTATAAACATTCATCTGTCATTTAAATTAATAATTAACAACTAAGAAGATGGCCATCTTTCATCTTTTCAACTAAGAATTAACAATTATGAATTCAAGGCATGCGCATAAAGCATATTTGAACACAGAACCATTTCTTCGCTGTGAATTTCAGGCATGGAACAATAAAAAAACATAATTCTTGATTGATGTTTATAAACACCTTCTTAGTTGATGTAGTTGTTAATTGTTAATAGAATTCTTAGTTTAGTTGAGTTTATAAATTCACCATTAGAAATATTAAAGTTGGCTAACTGAGAGATGTGATTTTTGTTCAAAGATCCCAACATTTTAAATACACCTATATATATCATCTGCTTGATCCTGAGAACCAACATAATGAAATAATTTGATACATAATTAATGAGATGCCATTTTTATGATTAATGTTGGTATGTAAATGACAAATGTTTCATGGTTTCCCAATTTGTCTATCCAATCACTTAAATTATTAAATATTCATGGATTATTGGTGGTGATATTTAAATTGGCAAACAGTACTTTTCAATAGTTTTCAAGTGATTCTCTTAACTTGTATGTTTAAAATGTCAGGATAACAGGAAATGTGTATATTAAATTTTAGTTAGATGTGGAGATGATAATGTAACATATTTATATCAGTTATTGATATATAACTGTTTGATTGGAATTGAACTTAGGAAAGATGAATTGATTATGTAAAATGTTCATGCTTCTATTTTATTATATTTTGTTCTATTATTTTATTTCCTCAATTGGAATTTAATTTTTTTTATTTGGCTTTCACTATATGGCCACCTGAAAATCACTTCAATGAGAAAGTTTAAGTATTGAGATTTTTATTTGTTCATTATTATATACCTACATGTTTTATTTATCTGACTCCAGAAAAAAATTATAAGCTAGTTTTGGCTCCTTCACCATTCTGATGAAGCAGTAAATGAAAAACCGATACCACAGAAACAGATTGCTATTTAGCGTGCGGACATTCAATGTTGCCATGCTTCTTGTTTTTCCTAGATATCCGGAAAAACTGAGGAAGATATATTTTGATGTAATATGGATGTATTTGAATTTATTCTTGATAATCAGCAATTTCACAATTGGAGTTGTCCATTACCCAGAAATGCACCATCACAATGTTGACAACGATGTAGTCTGTTGGTTTCATTTAATATAGGGTGTACTTTTTTTTCGTTCCGTTTTTTTCGAAATTTTACAAATAACTTCAGAAAAAATGAAAACCAAACCATTAATTTTTCTATTTTTTTTTTCGAATATTTCCGGAAGTAAACAACATTTGTGGGATTTCCCAACATCTACTTATTGACCTCCTGATTGCGCAACATTTTGCCTATTTGACCTACTGTATAACTTTTACGGCCGTATTCGCCGTATACTTTTAAGCTAAGCTTGACTTCAAGGTCGTTTTAAAAGCATACAATATCGTATTGTTAAGCGAGCTTAAATCCTAAGCTTAGCTTAAAAGTATACGGCGAATACGGCCGTTAATCTCGATTTATAAACTCCGCTGCAGTTGACGCTACAGTTTAAGCTGCCATTCCAGAATGTACGGCAACTGCGTCAGCTGCGGATTTTAGGGACAGTTGTATATTTTCAGCATATTCTATGTACGAACACTAAATGCAGCGGCAACTGTAGCTACCTCAGCGGAGTTTATAAATCGAATTTTACGGTTACCGAACTACCCATGATGTATATCCTTATCTCAGATACACTATATAGTCCTTTTCAATAGGCCCAATTCATGGTTTGAAATTGTATAGGTATTTTTTGGATGATAAGTTGTTCAGCTCATTTTTTGAAATGTTACATTGCTTATTGAGCAAAGGTATCATCATTATCAATTCGGGATGTCTCACAGTACATGTTGTGTTGCAACATGCCAAAATTAAGTAGAATTGACAATATTATCAATTGGTTCTGAAATTTACAATTTTTTGATGTATAGATTGTGATTTTGAAATTTGTGATGGTAATATTGCATATCTAGCTATTGGAATGAAATATGAGAAATAATTTTACAAAATCAAAATGTTTCAATTTTCATTTAAGAAAATGAATTTCCAAAGAAATAGTTGAGTTTGAAAGTGAATCCCCAAAATCCATATACTATAAGTATAGTGAATTAAAAAATTCATTCATTACTTTCTGATGTCAAATCATGAAATTGAATGAGGTTAGATTTTCTATGGTGTTATTATTTTACCGGCTTGCATGTTTCCTCATTTCAAAAAATCGCTTGATTTTATTATATTATGACTTCTATTACAGCCAAGAAATTCCAGAGCCCGAGATGAGCTCAAAAAAGGGATGGTTGATGGCATCAATGTCAGGGGTATTGGTCACCAAATTCTTTCAAAAGAACTCTACCAAGAAGCAATCATTTTATCAGACCTATTTGAAATCAATGAATTTGTTGCTCTTGACTTATTATGCACTGCACAAATGCAAATGTCATATTATCCATCTTTACCTAGAGGTTTAGTAGCTGTACTTCTGTACTATGATGGCCGAAAAGCCCTTGTCCAAACTCTGCTTTACTTAGTACAAGCCAGAAATGGGGTACAATGGAGTGTAACTGTCAAACAAGATGTTTCAAAATTCATAACAGATTACACCAATCAATTGATGGAAGGTGGTCTCTTTGCCAGAATATTCGAGCTGTTAAGATCCCTTGATCTAACTAAAGAACTCGATAAACTCCAGCAGAACCTGGCTTTGGGAGGACCAAAGCACAGAAGACAAGTCATTGATTTGTTTAATGATATACGAAATCTCCTTTCCGAGATAGTATTTTCGTGGTCATCACAGAGTGGATTGCCAAAAGACCCTACAATAGGTCTCATAAACTATTTAAGGGAAGCGAAAATAGAAGAAGAAGCTTCTGGAAAAATTGATGACGTGAATCTGTATCTTGTGTTGGCGCTCTTGTCAGCATTAGATATCAGTATCCTGCACACGAGAGAAGATGGTGAAGAAGCAATACAAATGCTGCCAATTTTTTCTGATCCATCATATATACCGATAATAATGAATGAGTTTTCTTTGACCAAGCCAAAATGGGTTTGTGAAGGATTACAAGCTCTATCGACATTTGGTCTTGCCGTGTGTATAAGTTCATTGAGAGACGTACCGCAAAGTTTGAGGTTCCAAGAAGCTATAAATAAGGAAGAAGGTTTTGTAGATGCCGCTATTGAGATGAATGTTTTCACCTTCATGCATAATGTTCTCCTGGAAAACAAAACCTTGTACAAAGAGCCATTCTTGTACAAGAGGATACACAATCTGATTACAGACTTCATATTCTTCATGTACCCGAAAGTGAAAGATCTCCGAATGAAAGCGGACGAAATCGCGAGGACAATGCAAGTCTACATCAGAGAAGATCTAGATGCCCCAGCAAATCTGCCGAGATTTTTCGAATACCTTTTGCTCACTGTAGGCAAGTTCTACTCGAATGATGTGTTGAACACTGATTATGTCTCGAACTATTGGAGTCTTACTGAAATCAATCCAAACCAAAACTATTCATACAGAGCGGCGCCGCGATCAGTGTCACTCTTCAAATTCATCAGACTTGCTGGTGATGTACTCCCAACCACACTTTTTGTTCCGTATATCACAATGCTGAGCGGTTTGTCATCGTCACAACAAACTGCACGGCATTGCTTCAACATGTTGAAGCAAGTAGGCTCCCACATTTCAGCCAATCTATCCTGGGATCACTTTTTCATGTCGTTTTCCCAATACTACAGTAACCTGAGGCAGGAAGCCCCACCGCAAACTGACACAGTTTATAGGAACCGTGCTTCTTACAATAAAGGGGTATCTCCTCAAGAATTGGACGGTCTCCATGCTGTCCTTCTACTCATGCGAACGGTGGCTGAACATGACGAGTTTTCAAGACTAGCACTCTGTGAACATCCTGGTTGGTCTCCTCTAACGGTACTATTGGGCTTGGTGAGCTGTTCAGTGCCTATACCGCTGAAAGCAGACCTTCTACTAACACTGGCTGCTCTCTCAAAGTCGTCTGAGAATGCAGCTCAGATGTGGGAGAATTTGGAAGCTTCACAAATCTTGATTACGATCCCGACAACTTCAAGCTATGCTCCCAGGGGTATTGAAACGGAGCTGGAAGAGATCGAGTCTAGAATGGAAGAATTCCCACTGACCCGTGCTGTGTTGAAGCTTCTAGATGTGTTGACTGATTTTGGAATCCCTAGGACCCTAGGAGCCGGCCCCAGAACACCAGGGTTCGATCCATATCTCAACTTCATCGTCAACTCGGTTTTTCTCAAGTACCACACCCGATCGTACCGCCGTGGCTCTGAAAAATGGGAAGTAGCCCTAGCATGTCTGAAGTTATTCGAGAAATTTTTGACCAGGTATGATCCCAAGCAGTCAGATTTTTCTGCCAATTTGCAAAACGAATTCAACTCACCACCTGGGTACCACATGATGCTACAGATGAACAGTAAGTCGGAGATGTTCTACATTCTGATGAACATCATTGATGATGGGAACAGATTATTCGATGCTTACGTCCCATTCCAAGGACAAGAAAAGATAAAAGAGTGTGTTCTGACTTCCTTGAGAATTATCCACCGAGTTCTCATTTTGCAATCCAGATTTTTCCAAATTTTGGCGTCCACTTCTACACCTCTCATGCTAACCAGTATCAATAAGCTGTTACTCTCTATAAATAGAAGATCTGGAAAACCTGACTACTGCATAAACATAGCCAAATATGTCACTTACCAGCTCTACTTACCACAGCATTCTTATATTGCCGTGAAGATATTGACGAATATAAACAGTTCTTCAGTCGCACACTGTCATTTTATGAACATATTGTTGTCATTGGATGATTCAAAGGAGCTTATTCGGAGTGGTTTCGTTGAATGTTTGGATGCGTCATCTGAAGAAGGGGATGAAATCATAGAGAATACCAAGAAGGAGATACTTATTCTCTCCAGGCAATGCTTATCATACAATGCTCCTAACTTGACACACCTACTCTTCGGCTTTGACATCAAAAGAGACGTAGCTAAAACCGAATTCCAATTCCCTGGTGTTCTCGGCTCTGTGAGATCTTGCTTACATTCTATAATATCGATAATGGACTGTGCCATCAGCCCTGTCTCTGATAAACCATCACCATCTTTACTAGAATCAACTTTCCATCTGCTATATCTCTTGGCATCTAATGTTAAAACTTCGGGACCTGTATTGAGGTTCATTAGATTGAACAAGAACTTCTATAAAGAGCACTTGAGTAAATCATGCATGAGTATGAGCCAAGGATTTTGTGAGTTTGGACAAGTCTCTTGGATAATGAAAATACTAGCTATTGAGTTGAAAGTGTTGAGCCAACTCAAGCAAGTGACCTACCTCAAACAGCTTGCTAATTTTTTGGTGAACATACCTGCAGACGATATGAAAAATGGTGATATGTTTTCCTTAATACAGAAAAGCTCGCTTGACATCAAACTTTTAGTACCAGAGGATTTGAAGATGGAGAATTTCATGACGAACTTGATGTCGTTCTTCGAAGTATCTACACCGCCTCTTGAGACACCTAGTTGGGAGTATTTCGACAACAATGTTTTGAATCAAATCTTACAAAGCTGTCAGAAAAAAACTGATCCTAAACTGATTGATTTGAAGAAGCTGCATCAAATTTTATATGACGAGTTGAAATCACTTCAGGGCACTGCCGTGTTGGGCCAAATACAAGCAATAACACAAGAGATTCAAAAAGTGCTAAGACATGCACTCGACATCAATAAACAAAGAGAGACATGTTCGGCTGTCATACAATTCGCAGATGCTTGGAGGCAAGTTGTTGAAGTCTTAGTGATTTTCACACCGATGGAAATCTTATCCACTACCGAACAACAAATTATAAGCATATCTTTGCTGAAACAACTTTTGAAAAAAGTTGTCAAAGCAGAGCTGTTACCAGAAGTTTCCAGATTGTTATCGGGAGCAGTGTTGTTATTGATGGATAATCTGAAGAAGTGTTACGTTAGAGAGAAGAGGTTGCAAAGAATTTCGAAATCTGATAAAACTACTTTGAACGTACTCAAGTTATACTATTCTTCTCTGAAAGAGATTTTGGAGAATCTGGTTCAGTGGATTATGGTTTCCAACGTGACAGATGGTGAATTGAGAATCAATTTATATGCTGCATTAGTTACCTTTCTGCAACTGACGAATATTGAAACGCCTCATGATGACATCATTACGAACAACAGTTTCTTCATCAGTCGATTAGACAGCTCGAAATTGAATGTCTCAGAAATCGATGTGCAGTTTGCATTTTCTTCTGACGTTCTATCCACTTTCGGTGACAAATTGATAGAAGTACTGTGCCAAGATTGCATAGGGGGTCAGGAAATCTGTAAAATAATGGCGATGTCTAGCTTCAGCCATCTGATGAGCATATCTGGGAATGTCAACTGGATCTTGCATATGTCAGGACGTGGATATCTAAAACATATAATCCAAAGCATAGCTGATAGTGACACAGAATTGAGGAATATGTTGGAACCACAAGCAGAATCCATTAAACCACTCTATCTCTATATCGCCAAAATTTTGGTACTGGCACGACTTGCTGGCACTAGATTGGGAAGTGAACTACTGTTAGAACAAAAACTGCTGACAGTTTTCAGTAACATGACTGTATTCACCGCCCATCCCGAAATTTCGAAAGTGTGGCAATCAGATACTATCATGGAAGATTTCCTGCCACCAGTGGAGCAACAGTATCTGCAAATCTGGCTACCAACTTTACATATTTGCAATGCTATCCTCACGACTCTTGGTACTGAAAACCAATCGGCCGTGGCACAAATAATGTATTTCTTGCTAAGCCATCTCGATATAGTTGAGCTCGTACTTCGCTCAGGAAGCCCAGACTTATCGCCAACATCTCTGAAGGAACTAGCATTGCTGACCTCTGTCATCTCAAGAACGGCCAACAACAATTTGGTGAATATACTCGAGAACCCCAATATCGTTCAAAATAATAGAGCCCAGCTGTATAGAATCCAAAAACTGATGCTGTCGGTCCTGCCCAAATTCATTCTCAGCGATGACACGGTGAAACGTTTGGTCAGCCAGGCTTCTACGGAATCTCTCACCTTTCAGACCTCCGATAGATTACTCTATGCCATGCAGATCATCTCGAACCTTTTGTGTTATTCGAGGAACACCGTGGCAAACCAAGGGATAGAACACGAAGGGGTTGGGGTTATTTTCTATCCCACCCTCAGTGATCCTTTGCTGAACAGTTTCAGTTTGAGAAATATATCTAGTGCGAACGAACAGGAACCATCGTTGGGGATCATAGTACAACAGTTGATCAGCGCTGTCAGCTACCACCATCAAGAAAAAGTCACCCACGATCTTTTGGTCAGGAAGCTGGATGAGATTCCTGAAATGAACTCGGTTGATTTGAAACCCTACTTGGATTCCTCCATGGAGTTGACAGACATTTCCGTTAAACGAGAAAAGGCACACGAGATGATTACTGATAGGCTGGATAGGAAGAAGAAAGAGATCAATTATTGTGCCTACATTATTGAGAATTCGTTGTATCTCATCTGGTCGCATTTGGATTTCTATATGTTGAGGGCTATTCCCAAGCCCAGAGTTTATAGTGGATTTTCTACAAATATCAGCTATAATGGTGAGTAAGCATACTATACAGAAAGATTTGAAAAAAATTGGTATTATATCATTATTACCCAGTGACTAATAATTTTATCCTGAGCCTTTTGCCGTGTCCTGTTAACTTATAATGATAATATTCTAAACAACTAAGGTGTAGTTCCTACCACTATCGATATATTCAATAAAAAAATCTTTTTATATATATATATAAAATGCAATCATAGTTCATCACCTAGAGCAGATGATATTCATACATAATTTGTTCACTGTTTTAGCAACACTTGCATCCTCCTCGGAAGCCACTTGGAAAGTTTCAACCGACCTTATTAGTAATTTGAAACAAGGATTAGTTTCACTATTCAATGATAGTTTCACGAAACAGCTTTTAGAAACTGCACAGGTAAGATACTCATTACACATACTTTACTTTCCGTAAAAGAGTGCTTTTCATATATATGCCATTTATTATGTTCTATCACGTCAATAATCTATAAATTTGTTGGTTGCTAGATATAAATTGATCATAATTATATTATTTCATTTTTTGAGCTTCATAACTCTTTTTTTATTTACAGGATCGCACTGATTCAGATAGAGGCTTTGTGGAAGCATTACTGAGGAAGATCAAAAGACTTGTTCAATTTGTACCGGTTAAGTAAAGTGTATACATTATGTTATTTTTATAATGAAGGGATGTTCTTTCGATTCAATTGTTTTATTCTTTCCCCACACCACACCTATAAAAATATGGAATTTTAAAAATTGAATCACATCACTAGCTATGAATTTCGCTATAGCCAATTTTTTTAATATTTTCCAGCTTGTACAAACATATACACGACGATTTGGTCCGGAAATATGAGTTGTTTTCAATCTCATATTCAACAAAATACACACAATATATCAGTTAGCTTTTTATTTCAATAAGTATTAGTGCAGGAATAATTAAATATAGATCCCAATCATATAGTATATATTTACCAAAGTACATGTTTTGAATGATTCCAAATGTTATGGAGCAGTATATTCCATGAATTGTTCTATAATTCCGGAAGTGTTCATGTATTTGTATTTATGCGATATAATGTAATAATCATTCGTTCCGTTTTTTAACGTGATAATGATAATAATTTATTTTTAATCATACGTCAAATCTCTGTTATGCAATATGTTTAATAAAATTGGAAAAATGCGTATAAATACTAACCTTCTGCGATTATATAAAAAGAGCAGACATATTTAGTACCCATATCTACATTTATTATTTGGTTGCAAAGTATTCACGATGGAAGCTGGTTTAGTCCTGTGTATTGCAGCCCTGATATTGGTAAGTAACTGCTACTTGTATTTCAGTTTCGAATATTTCCAATCATGTCATTCTATATTTTGAATGTTTGTGAATGAAATTTTAAAAAATATGGCACTGTTATATGTTACTTTCCTATCCTCATATATCAATTATAAGACTTCTCAGCTCGTGAAGAGCCTACCAAAATGAGAAAAGAATAATAAATCGGAATTACATTCGATACACATTGATAAAAATAATAATTGTAATTTTCAGGGACAATTCCATGTTGATGCTCAAGGGGGGGAAGGACAGGGTGGGACTCAAGGGGAACTGAAAGGACAAGCAGGAGCATCAGGAGGTGCGGGCATTTCATTCGGCTTTGGATTTGGTGCAGGAGCTGGTGGATCATTAGAAGGCAAAGCCAGTGGCACTGGTGGGAGTGGGGCAGCGGGTAATGGAGCTGCATCAGGGACAGGGGGAAAATGAACATCTCAATTCATTTATCATCATATCATTACTTTTTCAGGTAATAATATTCATCAGCTGTTGATGGATATTATCGTTTATAAAAGCGTATATAGAAAAAGTATTATATGAAATGTAATAAAAGAGTTGATCATTAAATCTCACTTATTTTATCGGGTTTTTAAATCTATATCGTCATGCCTAAATTTAACTGAATTACCACTTACATTGAAAATATTCGAATGAAACAGACATAAAAAAGTCGAATATTTTGGGTAGTTACCTACCGAATGGTCAAATCAAATCATAAGTGATGTAAGGCAGTTTAAACTGGAATAAGATTGCATCATCTTTTCTTCAAAAAAACCTATAGTGTAAATTTACATATTTTAATATAATATGTATAACAATTGACAAAAATGGAACGAAAATACTGATCTTTGACTATGATTGTTTATTTTCTCATAAATGAAGAATTCTAAATTTTCCGACACTTTATTTCCAGATAATATATCTCGATCGTTATTCGAATTTTAGAAACTTTGTATCCTTATTTGGATAGAATAGTACACACCGAATTCAGAGTACTTTTTATATAATTTCGTAGGATCCAAAATTTTATATTCATTGAAAAAAAAATACAATAACCAAAAAGAATATGACCTACAAATTTCCATATACTTCAAAAATCATTAGTTATTGTATGTATGTATAGGTGTATAGGTATACATACAGTGAGGACCAAAAGTCCGTCGCCCCCCCTGTAACTTCTTTATTATACATGTTACAAAAAAATGTTAAATACATAAGTTGTAGGGTTTCATTCGATCTTTAATGGTTTAAGTTTCATTCATACAGAGTGTCTCAAAAAAGCACGGTGACTTAGAAGTAATTTTTTTTAAATGGGACACCCTGTATTTTATTTCACTTTTAGATTCTTCCTGAAGAGCTGATTTCGTCGAACTATCATACTTGGGGTGTAGCGCGAAAGATTACAGAGATATAGGGTGTGAAAAATTGAGATTTTTCAACTTTAGGAATTTTTTGTGCCGAAACTATTTATTCTTGCTCAAAACGGCTTACATGTCCCTATCTCAACTTTCCATTTACTCTCGATTGATATTTAATTGAAACAAATACGGGTGGTTCAAAATTTTGAGTTTTGCATCACCCTCTCTATGTTTTTAACATTTTTTTGTAATATGTAGAATAAAGAAGTTACAGGGGGGGCGACGGACTTTTGGTCCTCACTGTATATAGGTTGCTAAGAACAAATAACACCTTAAGCAATATATAGCCTGACGTATTGTCAACTTTAGGGTAAATTAATATTACTCAATAAAAGCATGTTCATGATCATTAATTCTATAAAATGCATTCATAATTGCTTCTATGACCGGCTCACCAGAAAATTATTGGTGTCGATAACAATGTAAATAGCCTATAATCAACAAATATTTTATGTATAATTGTGTAATTATATATCATTAATTTCCATGTCAACATCTCCAATTCAGGATTTGATGGGTTGTGCGGAAATCTATGAAAAAACATGAAATGGGATGCACAAAAATGATTTTTTTGTTTCGGAGATGTAAATGGATACAGTATATAAAAGACTGCTCCAATGAAGATTTTTATCAGATCGAAGTGAAGTGCAGAATTTGCTATGAAGGCAACACTCTTTATATTCTTTCTAGTTGCTCTGATAGTGGTGAGTAATAGATTGTCAAAATGGGTTGAAATATCTGAATTTGTTTTTGTTTTGTAATCACAATTTAATATTTTATTCAGAGTTTATTGTACAGACAATGGATCTTGATTTTTTGATCGGAAGTTCGGTAAAACTTCGTTTGTTGCACTCCTATGAGTTCGGAAAAAATTTTTGGTGGACCTCCTGATCACCAATCTGAAGTCAAAACGCGGCGGTCTCAAGTATTTTCGGAGATACGGCCCCATTTTGTCTCAAAAATGCACCATTTGACATGTCAAATTTCTGCTATTAGGAATACACAAAATTCACTCTTCTTTGAACCAAAACACTATACACGCATATATTTACTTGTTTCCAAACCTTCTCAGCAGAAAAAACTATTTTCCAAAAAATTCACCCTTCTTTGAAATGTAAACAAAACAACCTTTTTACACTGATTTTCTGGTAATTTGTATTTATGATGTTGGCAACATGATTGTTTGGCTCATGGTAAGACGTTGCAAACATCTCAAATAAAAATAACCAGAAAATCAGTGAAAAAAGATGTTTTGTTTACTTTTTGAAGAAGGGCGAATTTTTGTAAAAATAACAGTTTTTTATGCAAAAAAGTGTTGGAAACAAGTGAATGTAAGCATGTGTGATGTATTGGCTCAAAGAAGGATGAATTTTGTGTGTTTTTAATATCAGAAAATGGAGATTTGAAATGGTGCATTTTTGAGACAAAATGGGTCCGTATCTCCGAAAATACTTGAGACCGCCGCGTTTTGACTTCAGATTCGTGATCAGGAGGTCAAAATACGTAAGTTCCACCAAAAAATTTTTCCGAACTCATAGGAGTGCGATAAACGAAGTTTTACCGGAAGTTCAACTCATCAACTTATTTTTAGGGTGGTATCCATGTTGGTGTTAATGGGCAGGGACAAGGTCAAGGTCGTGGAGGAGGCAGTGGAGGCGGGGAGGCAGGTGCCGGTGGTGGCGCAAGTGGAGGCATGGGAGGAGGATTTGGTATTCAAGGAGGTGTTGGGGCAGAAGGAGGTGCTAGAGGCGGCGGAAAAAGCCAGGGAAGAAACTGATTTTTTTTTGTTTTCGGTTGATGATTTTCTGAATTCGCGATAAATTACTTCTGCTCTTCTTTCTGTTCCAGTGATATTTTGAATTGTAGTGTAATATCCAGAAAATAAATATATGTAGTTATATTTATATGGTCTCTGTCCTATTTATATATCATTTCGAAATTTCATTACATTATCTTCAATTTTATACATTAGTCTAATCTGGATGGGGGAAGTATATTTCAAGGACCCATATATATTACAATAGTTAGGAACATCTATAGTGGGCACAGGTTGAATAATCAATGCAAATTTTAACGAAAAATAAACCAACAAATTGACTGTACCTCTACCGCGTATTTTAGTAAAGGTTGATATTAATTGGAGAATATATTATAATATATTATTTGGTGGGTAAGAATTTCAGAAAAAAGATATTCCCATGTAAATTATGATTTTTCTAGTTAACGACGGCGTCTGCATTTCTTGTGGCTAACACTGTTTTTCTATTGGTTTGAATTCCCGATAACTGGTAATCCCAATTATCAAAAATTGAATAATTCAATGTAGAAGCTGAAAAACGAAAAACTAAACTATTTCTGTTCTTATAAAAATTTTCTCTTAATGACATATATTATTTGAAAGCTCATCTCGCGATTATTTATTATTCTTCACCCTGGAATTGTCTTTCTCTATCATTGATGAGTATGTCTTTCGATCTCAACTTGAAAACTTATTTCGCCGTTTGAGAAATTATACTTTTGTTAAATCTGATATAGATTCCTTATTTGTGGTGAAAAAAAAATATTCTCTATATATACTTCAAAATTTTATTTCATCCAAATTATTATAATAATATATATATGCCTCAATTTATAATGAAAATGAAATTAACTATTGGAGCTCACATTAGCCCATTGGTGGTGGACCCCCCATACCGCCCATGCCTCCTCCCATACCGCCCATGCCTCCTCCCATACCGCCCATGCCTCCTCCCATACTTCCTTGGCTGCCCATACCCATACCTCCACTTGTACCCCCTTGACCACTCATACCCCCCTGCCCACTTGTACCTCCTTGGCCACTCATACCACCTTGACCACTCATACCACCCTGGCCACTCATACCACCCTGGCCACTCATACCACCCTGGCCACTCATACCCCCCATTCCTCCCATACCTCCGCCCATACCTCCGCCCATACCTCCGCCCATACCTCCGCCCATGCCCCCATTCATCCCCCCTTGACCTTGCGTGCCACTACTTGACTGTCCGCTGCTGCTACTTGAGTTTCCTGACATGCCTCCCATTCCACCTTGAGGGGGTCCCATCCCCATCATTTGGGTGAAAGCCACTTCAGCCTGAAAATGCATGACATATGAAATATATAATGATAAAAATTTCAATATATTATTCATCAAAAATACGTATATGTTATATATATTATACACAGACCGTTATAAATTCGTGATAAAAGGTTGGGATCTTCGTAGGTAACCATATATAGAAAAGGTAGTGGCTAAAATTTACGTTTTATTCAAGGGTTTAATATTTTTTTCTCGGTTTTTTTTGCTCATAGCGAGAATTAGAAATGCCTCTATATCTCCAAGACAGCTCCAGATTAGTGTAGGAGAGAAATATTGAGCAAACCTGTATGTGAAATCAAACGTTCATTCATATAGACATTCCCTTTTCTATAATATTTCTGGATTCTGCTGATGAGACTTATGTGAATCGCACCTATCTGCACAATGTCTGAAATATATTTGGAGTTGTATAAAAATGGTCTACTCACCAAGAGGACGGTCGTAATGACCAGAATGATTGCTACTGATCTGATCATTTTCGATTTTTGCTCTGAATTAATCGAAAACTAAGATTTTTCAGCTGCTGATATGCTGTAGGTATGTGAATCTCATCATATTTCGACACTCTTTTATAGGTGTGTTTGGGCAATGGGTTCAACAATTATTTGACACTGAAAACCATTAGAATCATATATGTATATAAAAAACGGAAATTAGTGGAGTAAAACAGCGTAAATCCGTGTAATTTTTTATGTGATATATATAAATGAGGTTGGATCACTGGATCAATGAAATTTGATGATTTCCGCTCCTAATAGAATTATATCATCAAAGAGAAAAAAAAAAGCTTTTATATAAGGATATGCGATAATGAAGTTTCGTAATTTTTGCAAAAAATATTATTACAGATCACTCATTACCTAGTAATGTGGTTTTTTCTGATGCCTCGTTTATAACCACCAAACTTTCAAACAAAATCAAATACCTATACCTACCTATATCCTCAACCAATATCCTTTTACTGGCTTGCACGATGTGTCACGAACATTGTAAGTTATTTTCCTTGTGTGTGCATTCAGAATAAGATAAAATATATATACATTTTTAATTTTTGCAGTTTGGTATTTTATTGAGAGCGGTCTTAAAAAATCCAGGATTATTGTTGAAATTTTGTAGGTACATCCTGAGAATTTTCAATAATGTATGATATTCCGTAACATTGGTTCAACAAGCTTTAAACGCACTTATGTTTTAACCAGTGGCCTTCAGGTGTCAAGATTCGTTATGATGTACGATGACGAATAATTTCAGTATTGACCGCAGGACTCGCAGGAGCCAGAAATGCATCAGAAAATTTCGAATTTCGCGGCCTTTACCGGCTACAATCTTACTACAATCAGAGGTGCAGGTGGCTGTGAAGTGTTTGTTGTTGAACAAAGTGGGGTTAGGAAGAAAGCAGGTAAGGTAGTCCAATAATTCAATAAAATATATCATATCAATACATATATTACATTCAATATGTATCTCCATACACTATTGTTGATTTTGATTCATTATGGTTTTTGTTATTGTGATAATATATTCTCATTTAATGGGTACCTATCATATGCGCGCACGATTCCCCGTTATTTGAAATCAATGTTCATAAATTATTATACCAGAGACAACAATTAAGTACAAAACATATGTCTCTGCAGAAGACCCAACAGTTGAAATTAATATACGAAAACAGAGTTACCATCACATTATATGGACATCAAGGCAAGAATTGAATATAAATCGTTGATTTGCGGCACTTTGCTACCAAGGATTGGACTGATCGATCTCGGGACTGATGAAGATTCGCATAACGATTATATTTGTGATTTCTGCAAATAAAATATCACAGTTCGAGAATTATTATACTTACGGATGAACATATGTTCAATTCAATAAGATGTATTACATATAGTAAATATATCCAATAAAATAGGTATAAGAATATATGGTGTCTTTTTTTTGAAATTTTAAAGTTGGTTTTAGTAATACATACACGTTACCTACTAATAGATCTGGCGACAGTGCACCGGAAGTAAACATATTTTCAAAGGCTAGATCCCAGCATATCCCATAACCATACCAGAATTTCAAAAATATATTATTTTTCGTTCTCTATATATACCTCTACTTCTAATACGCAATTTGGCGTGCCCTGTCTTGTTATAAATGAATATATTTTCCTAAAGATGCAGGCTGATCAATAAAATATGTATACGTATGCTATGTGTATAATCAGCACTGTGCTTCCCATCCGATAGCGATTCGGTATATGACCTTCGTATTTGTTACAGTTTATTCATGATTATCATTATATACTCTGAATACTTTGATGCTGAGTCTTTCACATAGGGTTTCTTTAAAACCATTCAACAAATGTACCTTAATTTAATTTTCATATAGTTCGGCTTCTATTGTGTACGACTCTTTTGAAGATTAATATATCATTATTAGATAAATATATCAGTATAGGTATATTAATAATTGAATGACAAAGCTATCTGCTGATTCTGTTATCATATAGTTGAGAGCATATAAGAAGTTATTGTTTTTGCTTTGTTATCAAAAAGTGCATACAACTTTCTCAGAGGTATACCGGCACAATAAATCGGGTAAGATATAATTTTAGGTATGTAGTTTAATAGGATTACTAGCTTTTTACTCGGTAAATTCTCCGAGTATATATGTATATGTCGATCTATATATAATAGTCGCGTTCTGATATTACTGAATTTACTGATGACAGTCAGCAATTTAGGAACGAATTCAGGTTTGGTAAGTTACTAACCAGTAAAATTCAGTAATTTTGGAACTATCTAAAGCACTGAACAGTACTGGTTTGGGAATTTCTGAAGCCGACCTTAATAAAGCAGAGCGTTACTTTTTTCATACTCTGAACACGAAATGGGCATTGAAAGATAAGTATAACATGATGTCGAATATCTTGAGGGAAAATGTAAAAAAAAACTGCAAAAACAAATCGATTTTTTTAATCAGGGGGATATTATCCCTCCTCTATGTCCCCGTCAATTTAAAATTTTAATAGAAAATTATCTTTCCAATGATGTGTCATATTCATATTCACTATAAAAGTATTAGTAATAAAAATTATTCATCTGAATTTTCGAAAATTTATTTCGTTTCAGTGAACATTAAACCAACTGCAATTTGTTTCATCGGAATGGACAACGCAGATTCTTATCGCATCGAACCATTAACGAAAAAAAATTATGACTCTTGGAAAATAAAAATGAAAGCTTTATTAGTGAAGAAAGGTCTTTGGGAGTATGTCTCTGGAGATTCACCAAAACCTTCAGCAGCAAACAACAATAATTTGGAGGAGTGGGAGAAAATGGATCAGAAAGCTAAGTCAGAACTTATACTATCCATCGATGGTTCAGTACTATTGCTCCTGAAACTTCAAGATAACTCAACTTCTCACGATATTTGGAAAACCATTTATACCATTTTTTGCCTAGAAGATAGATCGATGAAATTATATCTTCTCAAACAACTGATATCTTCCACTCGAATGCAAGAGGGAGATGTCAGAGAATGTCTACTCGAATTTTATGAAATGCTTGATGATTTGTCAGAAATGGGAGTAAAGGTGGACAATTCGTTTCTGTGCACTATTCTTCTGAATATTCTGCCTCCCAGCTTCGCCGATTTCAAAAAAAAAATTGAGTCTGATGACAAGGCATTGGTGAATATTCAGCATCTTGGCATGGAGATCCTGAAGACTCTGGAAAAGTTGGAAAACAAATCAGACAAAGAGATCAGTGATACTGAAGGAAGCCCTGACGCTGCAGAAAACATTGTTCAAGTTCAAAACCAGAAAGTACAGTCTCAGGAGACGATTGAAAAAAACAGCTCGTTATTGGAGCAACAGGAGCATATGATTCATTTGGAGAAGCAAATTAGAGATTCCTTTGAACAGCTCATAATTGGTAAAATTCTTGTTGATGAGCGACGAGTCAGTGACTTTGAAGAACAAATTCGTCCAACTACTACTAAAACTGACGGTTATTATGATAAGCCATTGGAAATCAAGAAAGTACTGGGTACAATAAAAGCTTGTGGAATATGCAGAGAACAAGGTAGGCATTTAGGTTATTCATCTTGTACTTTTGAGACGGTATATTGATTGATTTTCTATTCCATAGGACATGATCGAAGAACATGTCCACAAAATAGCCCCACAAAAAATGAAACTTTGCCTTCTAGAAATATATACACTTGTGGAGTATGCGGAAAAGAAGGTTGGTAAATGTACATATTTCATTTTGACATACTAGGACATTTCTCAACTTCTGGTTTTTCCAGAAATTGTATTAACTTTCGATTCTTAAATGAATCGCCTATGTACAAACTGGTGAAGCAGTATAGTCACAACAAAATTATTTAGAATTGAAGGAACAATATAGACACAAAGTAATATGTATATATGTAAACTAGCAACATTCCAATAATAATTAAAGTATCAACTGGATTAATAGATATATGCATAAATTACAAAAATATAATTAAACGTACACGGCGTTAGAATATCAAAAGTTTCCGAGGGTAATTTTTCAGAAATGTCGAAATTTGTGAAAAATAGCAAATATTAAAAACAAATCAATTATCAAGGTGATACACTTCCATACTACAATGGACAGCTTGAATTTTTCGAAACTTGACTCAACATTTTAGGACATAACAGAAGAACGTGTCCCCTGAACATTGCTTCAGTGCCTGCTACATATTCACCGATCAAAATAACTCAATCATGTGGAATTTGCGGTGGAGCAGGTAATATTTTTTCGATATAATTTATTTATATAACTGCTATAGAAATATCATCATAATGAACGATTCAATAACTAGATCTAGATGTAAAACATGATATTTAAAAGGTAAAGAAAATAACATTATGTTATCATATATTTTCTTTGATATTTGACCCCCGATTCTGTACACGTACTTTTCAACTCAATCTACAGGAAGTTTAAGATCCAATCAGAATAATATTCCACGCGATGATGTGGATAAGTATAACAATGACTGATTGTTCGGTTTTCGGATGATTCAGGAAAATTGAGTTTGGGGTTCATTTGTACCCCACTTGCCTCGATTACGGTTAAACATTTTTTTTTACTCGTAGGACACAATCGCACAACTTGTCCGCAAAACACCCCTGTGGTGGAGGCAATATCTTCCCCGAGGAGGGCCTATACTTGCGGAATTTGTGGTAGAGAAGGTATATAATATATGTATAGTTCCTATTTATATTTTTAGTAATTCCTGATCGAGATAGTATAGGTAGATAAAAAAAAACTAAACTTACTATACACACTAACTTGAAATTGACATGTTTCTGTCGATTTTGAATGTTTCTGAAACTCTACATCAATGAGTGATCTCCCTCATTTCTGGAAAAAATACCACAACCTCCAGAACGCCTTTTTTGCAGTAGCTTTTCCAAAATAAACTCCCAAAAAAAGTTTCTGACGTAACCCAGCGCGTCAGCGAATTTTTTGCAGCGTTGCCAAGCATTATTCTGATATTTCTTAACACAATGAGCACAAGTAGGTCAGATCTAGCATTCAGTATACATAAATGACATTCAAGATTAACTAAATAAACAGCTATCAAACACGAAGTCTCCATTTCAATATGAATGCTGAAACAATTTGTTTTATTCATGGGATGAAATTGAATATCATCTCCTTAGAAGTTCAGAAAAAAAGTGAAACTGGCACCATAGGAATGTGCTTATCAGAGGACTTGTAACGTCACAAGAAGCGGTCATGATGCTGTTTAGATATCTCGCTGAATTTGGGGGTTATAAAGCGGCGATTATTCAAACACTACATAATATCTTCTCGAAAAAACTATTGATACATGATATTTCACCAATATTATTCAATTTCAAGCACTTTTTAAACTAATTTACGTATTTAATTACGCCTGGTAATCATGTTTCTCGCAACCTGTTCATTTGCACCCTAGCTCAATTTTAATTCAATCTAAAATATCGGACCATAATATTCCATGAGAATTGTGTGAAAAAATCTAATAAGGTATCGATTATTTGATTCTTCTAAGATGTAGAGAAACCGTTTTTTGATTCGTAGGACACAATCGCACAACTTGTCCGCAAAACACCCCTGTGGTGGAGGCAATCTCTTCCCCAAGGAGGACCTATACTTGCGGAATTTGTGACAGAGAAGCTGATACTTTTTATAATAAATAACCCTTTGCCGAACTATTGTCATAATGAAACGAAATTTTTCAATTTCTAGGTCACAATAGGAGGACGTGCCCTTTGAATACTCCACTGGTGGCTGCTGCCCCTTCATGGAGTAACACCCCTGTGGCGGAAGAAATATCTTCCCCGAGGAGGGCCTATTCATGCGGAATTTGTGGCAGAGAAGGTGATACTTTTTATAATAAATAACTCTTTGCCGAAATATTGTCATACTAAAACGATATCTTTCAATTTATAGGTCACAATAGGAGGACGTGCCCTTTGAATACTCCACTGGTGGCTGCTGCCCCTTCATGGAGTAACACTCCTTCATACTCGAGTGCATCATCACGGTCCTCTAGCATAACTGCGGCACCTGCTATGGCTTCACCCAGAAGGTACACTTGTGGATTGTGTGGTGGCGAAGGTATACTTTGACCCAAGCAATAAATAATTCATCATATATGATGATACTAATTTTTTTTTGAAATTTTCAGGACACAATAGGAGAACTTGTTCAATGAATTATTAATCTTCACGAAGTTCGTCAAATACAAGTAGTTTTATTTTTTTTCTTATTATTATTTTATTATTATACATGACTTTCATGTAGCTTTCGCTATATTTTTTTATTTGTTTTATTAATCACTATTTTCAAGAAGCTTTTGCTGTATTATTTTTTTTCAGTGTTTTATTATCCATTACTTTCAAGTAGCCTTCGCTGTGTTGTTTTCTTACATTATTTTATTACTCATTTGGAGTAGCTTTCGTTGAATTGTTATTTTTTTCATATTTCTATTGATCCTTACATTCAAAAGAGTTTTAATCACTTACCTGATTTTGTGACAATAAATAAATATGTTGAAACATTCTTGCACTTTAATGAATATCTCATGAATGTGTGGTTGTAAATTTCATCACATAACAGTGGGTGAATCATTGCCGGTTCATGATACCATCAGATGCAGGTAATGAGGCAACTAAAAGGTTGATTTACTTTCTTGTAATGTTTAGCAACCGGTGCAAGACAGACTGTTTCTCGCCGAGCATCATCAGTTAGACCGGTAGGCCGTTAGTTAGGCCGGTTGTTTATCAATTTTCATTTTAACTTTTATTCGAATCACTTTGGATTTGTCTAGTAATATTTTTAGAATAACGAAATTATTACTATGTATAATACATTTAATAAAAATCATTTCAATAATCAAATCAATACAACAGTATAATTCAGCCAACAATAAATAAGTATTTTGTTACAATAAATCACAAATTTGAAGAAACCTTTCAATGTTTTGGTCTGGGCACAATCAACTTTTCAACTTACAAATAAAGCCAACTTTACAGAAATTACAACAATCGATATTTCCAAGAGTAATAAACTGATAAAACATTTCCCTCATTTCCGACACGTATAAAATGTATTGATTATCTCTAGGCGAAGCCGAACTCAATATCATAATGACCTAAAAAGTATTTTTACGCTGTTCAAAAAACATACAATAATCAGTCATTTTACGAGGTGGAATAGTGACGTCCCTCCACTTCCTTGATCGATCAACCCGAATCATCAAATTCCACCGTGGTTGTTTCTTTTTGGTCCACTATTGCCTGAATAATAAAATTTGTAACCATAAATAAATTGATCACATATTCACAAGATTTGTTTATTTGTGTGCAGTTAAGATTATTTGAAAGTACTATTTTTTCGCGGGCCTGCCTCTACTCTAAAAGAAGATGAAACAAACATTCGATAACGATTTTACAGAAAAAATATTTTGCGTAAATTCCAATTATTTTAGGGATTTTGTAAATGCTTATTTATTAGTGATGTATGATTGAACAATTGTTTTAAATGGACACATACTAGGCGAAACAATATTGTCTTTTCAAATAACTTTTTCGGTAAGCTAGACATCTGTTGACATCGTCAAATATGAAGTGTCATAACTGATCATAGACTAGCTTATTTATTAAAATGTTGAATTATACGCTTCTTCCTAGACTTACATCGCGAAGTTCGTGTTCAAAGTGTAAAATGGTTTGATATCCCAATCACCGGATAATCACGTGGCTGTAAAAAATGTGTATTTACACAAAGTAGTTCGAAACCGGTTTGTAGATCAAGCGAACCTGTCCCGATGTGAATTTTGTTACGTCTTAGGAAGAAAGACGTTTGGGACTCATAAAACTTCCAGCCTATTAAGTGTCCATCTAGAACGACAATGGATTGAACTAAGAATCTCTAAATAATTTGTCAATGAAAAACAGTCAACAATGGAATGTTAGTGAACGGTAAATCCAGGTAGAAATCATTATTTCGAAATTTACCTGTAGATTCTTCACATCTTTTTCGTGAAAAGCGTTGCTGCCCTCTGAGGATGCCAAAGAGGTCGATAGGGGGGAAGAGTGCGGACTCAGTCCGGCCGTCGTGGTGACGTTTACCTCGTGACAGCTACTAGTGTCAGGAGAGTGAACGGGTCGTTTGCCCTTTTCGAATTCGAGTCGCTGCCACAAATCTAGGATTTTCTCTTCCAATGCCCTGTTTATCGTCAGTAGAGTCTGATATTTACTTTCCACAGCCTGAAATAGGCAACAGAATTATTAAGCTGATTGTTTAGTAAGCTTTGTCAATACAAATGATTTTCTTTCAAAAAAAGTATCGCCTGAATATCGTGTCAATTCTGAGGTCATATGAGCTAACATCATAAATTCCACCTAGTGGTACTACCAGAATATGAGATTTTACGAGATCACAACCTCGTAAATTTAGATCAAACGTGCTTGCTGATGAATTATGGTGGAAAAATATCTTGTATTTATAGTTTCTCCTACAAGATATATTATGTAATTTTCGAATAAACGCCGCTCTAAAACCGCCCGATTAAGCGAGACATTCAAACAACAGCATCATGGCCTCTTTTAGTGACGTTACAAGTCCTTTGATAGGCATCTTCCTGTGTTGCCAGTTCAACTATTTTTCGGAACTTCTGAGGCAATTTTATTCAATTTCATCCCACGAATAGAACAAATTGTTTATTGAAATAGTGAATTAGTTTGTGATAGCTAAGAGTTTCAGTTAATCTTGACTGACATTAATGTAACGTTTCCTGTAATTCTCAGTAGACATAAGAACGTTCTACTAGCACTTTCTCAAATGTTAGCCCTTTTCGCGTTCATTATAAAAGCTATATTCAAGCCAGAAAAATTTACAATGCCAAAAAATAATTAATGAATATAACTCATACCTCAAGTTTTTCAAACCGTTGCTCATTTATCGAAGCTAGTAACTGTTTTTGTGATAGTATCAATTCATCCTTCGAGATTATCGTGTGTTCCAAATCCACAACTCTACTCCTATAGGCCTCCAGATTCACCAATTTGGCATCAAGCTGCTGTTTTATGCCTTAAAGTGGTGAACATGAATTGCCATATTCAATGAAATGTCTTGTAATCGCATCTACCTTTGAGCTCCTCATCATAAGTTTTCTTCAACTCCTCCATCTCTTTATCGCTTCTCTTGTTTGCATAAATATTGTCCATTGTCTCCTGATACTTAAGATGAAGTTCTCCTACCAAAACTAGTTCTTTATTGACCTGCTCCATTTCTTTCCGACATTTTTCGCCTACTAGAGCTTGCTGCCTTGCTACCTGTAGTTGATAGTTAGGATTGCAAAAAGCAAGCAAATCGTTCTCTCAAAACTTACATTTACTTCCGCGAGAGCATTCAATAAATCCGCCTGGGTTTCCAGAAGCTTACTATCAGACATGGCACATTTGTTTTTTGCATCGTTCAAGTCTTTCAACAAATTCTCCTTACTTTCTTTCATAGATCTCAACTCTAGTTGTATTTCCTTGCACTGAAAATTGGATATTAGAAATAAAAAGTGAACTGAGCTGAATAATCCAGCCCCTTGAGTATGTTATATCCCAAAGGGCCGTTGTTGATAATTTATAGCAGCTTCATTACTTTCTGTTGCACTAAATTTTGCCTAATGGAAAGTCAATGATGCAATTCATTAGAAATCATTTAGGTACCTGATTTTCCCAATACTGTATGGTTTTGTTTAATTTATTGTCTTCCTTAATTCGTTCTTTTTTATGATATTCAAGTTGATTGCTCAAATCATCGAGATCCCTCTGTTGAAGCTGAACAGTGTCTCTCTGAAAATATACCCCAATGAGAAGAGGAAACTATATTTCTATAATGATGTCAAAACAGCAAATCTTGTATTTATGATGTACTCAAGTTGAAAGGAAAGGAATACGTATATATCGGGTCTCACCAACTTGTCATTGCTTTCTTCACCTTCCGAAAACGACTGGATTTTTATTTATTTAATGTATATTTTTCTTCAACTCCTAGCCATGTTTATTCAATAGGAAAATCTGACTCATAAAAATCGCATTTGAATATATTCATGATTTAAACATATTGAAAATGTCTAAAACAAACTCAAACATACTTCAGATAACCAGATATCTGATATTCAACTTTGATTAACATATTCAGACTTTTTTCCAAAGATTCAACGGCAATGTATGAACATTCACATAAACTTGCATCACATGCTGTCAAACAAATTTGAGCAGAAATATAATTTTCGAAAGATGATGAATTGATTCATGAAACTCACCAAAGCTGAATTGTGTTCTTCTAAAGATCTAGTGCTCTTAGCATCAGAAAGAAGGCGACGATTTCTGTATGCATGCGTTTCTCTTCTATGTCTCTCAAATAAGAGTTGTTGGTGAACTAGCTGCAACTGTTCTTTGAGATGCTGGGAATTTTTCCGGTCAGCTGAATGAACTGCTGATTCTATATACCTATAAATAATGTGAAATAGTTACAAAACAAAAAATGAATTCAATAATTCATGCTAGTAAGTGTCCTGTTAAAAAAAATTATGAAATTCCTTATCAGATAACATAAACAACAAAAAACAAAGATTCATACTTGTCCAAAGTGTCGTAGATAGAAGGAGGAAAAATCTTGTCTTCGGGGATATTGCAAGGTGCCGGACTGGCATCCGGACTAGCTTTGATCTCGCTGTTTTCCAAACACGGAAATATTTCCAAGAACAAATGTTCGTAAGGCCAGAAATTTTCAGTCTGCGTCGTCGACGAAGTGACATTCTTTTCCGTCTTCTCTACCGGTATTTCACGCCCATTCAATTCATTGCCGGAATCCTCGGTTTTTTCTAGAGTTACCTCTTCATCGGTTTCGTTCAGAGGTCTTTCGATGTTATCTTTGGACTGCAAGACAGGACTTTTTTTCATTTCTGGACATGAAACAGCCCGTCTCACTGTTGTACTATTGGAGAAAGTGATACCTTGGAAAAATAACTGTATCAATTTCACTCCTGCTGTTCAACGTATCAAAGCTTCAATGTTGATCAACTACTCAAAGCTACTTACCATTTCCTGGACTGCTACCTGTAGAAGTTTGGTTTTTTTCCGGTTTTGGATCGCACTGACTGTAATATCTCAGTCGTCGAACGCGTTTCGCGAAACTGTTTATCGATTTGGAATTTGGCATGTGAAGACCACCTGCTGTGCAGGGTGAACCATGCTCTTGTTCTTCTCCCAGCTTATCATCCGAACCTAAACCATATTGCAATTACTGGACACCGCAGTTAAGAATATAGAAATCATTACTTCATCACAGTTCAATGATTTGAATAATTGATTGTTAATGTGTTTATGCTTAAAGAGTCTCCATAAACATCTCAATAACAGTGGTAAGAGATACAATATCAGCAAACTATTTCCGCATAGACATGAAGATAACAAATGCTCATCATTTATAATTATCATGACATTTGATGGAATAAATACATCACTATCAATTCCACTGAAGATTTGGAGTGATATCGATAAATAAACTTACTGTCATCAATGTCTTGTGATGATGGATCACTTTCGAAAGGTTTTGCTAAATCAATTTTGCTAATAATCGAAAGGATTTCTTCATCTTCCTGACTAACTGAAGATACTTTTCTTTGGCTTAAATTGAACTGTCTTGATATTGTTTCACTACTTATAATACGTAATGGACTAGATGGTTGTGGTAGGTTTTTCTTTCTAGATAATTCAGTACTGGATGACACATCGACAATCTGTGAAAAAATAAAGGTGCAGTTAAAAGGTTTTCACAAACAACCGGTTAGACGCAATAAAAACGTTGTCATAATTCTGGATTTGTGAAATCCTTCATTTTTTCAATTCCCTAAACTTTTTTCTTTCAAGTTATTTAATTATTTGAATATCCCATCTATTCACCACTTTTTCTCAGGTTCTTCAAGGTTTGTGACTTCCATTGTGATTCAATTCAAATGTATTCCTTATTTTTCATTTTTCATGTTATTTTTATTTTTGAACCTATACATTATTCAGTACAACTAATATTTCCGAATATTCGAGCGACTATCCAACAACGATATCGGTACAGGATACCAACTTGTGCAGTGAAGGTAGCCTCTACCAGATGACGGAGTACTAATAGATGACTCCATAAAGCGAAACTGATGAAACGTGCTTACCAACTGCGCCAATTCGCGATAGAAAATAACACGTAGCACTATCTCATGGTAACAACTCGAACTTCTCGAAGTGGTATAGTTTTCGTTTTGTTTTCGTATTTTTGATGTTTGTGACATTATTGACATTTGTGTCTTTGCCATCAAACAATAACTGAAACGAGAAAAATGATAAGATTCCACATGTATTTCACCAGAAAATCTCTCGAAAAGCTGCTGGAAGTACACCTTTCCTTTCATATCAGAAGTTTTTCCGTGGGTTATCCACCAGAAAGTTCAGTGGTTATCCCACTTCGAGTGATTCATAAGTCACCGCTAGGTAGCGCATCGCTTAGCACCTATCGCGAATTGCGAACCTATGGAAGTTGCTATCAATATATTAAAAATCAATACCAACCTGTGCTCTGTCTAGTATCAGTTTGTCAATTTTTCTATCGGCGCGAGTATCCGTCTTCACGCTACTGGAAGCGTGCCCCGACCTATTTTCCGAGGTATAACTGAATGCCGAAAAGTCTTTACGCATTGGCGATGACGGTTGAGAGTGGGTGGGCGTGGAAGTCAAAGACCCGGACGGTCTCGTTTTGGTATTGAAAGTTGTCAGCGCTCTGACTATGTTAGAATTTAACGGTTGGGATCTGGTGGAAATGGATCGATAAGCCTAAAAATAAAGGGCTACTGTCACAACATAAAATTAACAGAAAATGTGACAGTAGGAAAAAAATACCCGAAAAATACAGTAAAATAATACCTATTTTCTGATACATTAAGTCAGACAATCAATTGATACGATAGGATAGGATGATGTTTCAATTATGTGATAAAATAAATGATAATAAGACTCGCAGACTATCGTCCCCTACAAGCTTTTGACGTTTGACATGAATTAATGAGAGATAATCAAAGACGAAGTAGCCATCTATGTGTATGAGACAAAATTTCGTGTTTGACTTGTGATTTGAACCTTCGGAGAAAATCAAGAAATCCAGAAAGATAACTGTGTGTTTATGTAGAATTTACAGTCCTGTTAGTTGTTGAATAAAAGTTAATAATAAAATAATGAATCTAGAATACAGAAATTTGATAAAAATGATGGATGGCATTTTATCTCTGATTAAAAGTTGTTTTCATGCAGAGTGAGTTATGTGAGAAGCTGATTGAAAATATTTCAACTTATGTTCAGATAAGAAACTTGAAATTTGGTACCCTGCCATATTCAATTTCCATTTTTCCAGGGTCTAATGAATTATGAGCGTAGGTAACTGCAAGACCTCCAAAGTTTACTTGAACAAATCTACTTACCCTCACAGGAGTGGTTTCTGGAGTGGCTTCTATAGCTGCTTCAGGGGGTGAGGATCCATCTTGTGAAGAAAAGTTCGAAGATACCCCCTAAAAAGAAAAATTCAACAATTTCCGTCACCTTAAAATCGAGAGAAAATATTCCATTTCCTGAAAAATGATATAATTACCTGTGCAAGAGGGATGTTGGTTGGCACACTCTCAGTAATTGGGGGTGTTGGTACACTGAATATTCTACCGGGCGAAAAAAAAGGCATAGGTTCAGCACTAGGCATTTGTAAAGATGTTATGTTCTTGAGAGTCTGACGATGAGATTCTGAAAGAAATACGAATTTGAGCTATACTATTCAACATTAGATGTCTCATTATCATGGAATCAAACCAATACAAACAATATGTCGTTTATTTCTAGATGATTACAAATTGGTTCTTCTCACCAATGGTTGAATTAGATGTTCCAGAACGAGACCGGAAGCCGGATGTATATTGACACGAATCATGGGGGCATCTGTCGGTCAGATCCAAGCTAAATCTTTCACATTCCACTATTACATCATGCACGCCCATTTTTCTCCACCTAAGAATTCGGATTCGTATAGACAAGAAAGAATATTCACGAATTTATTTACGCAAGACACAAAACTTGAAAATTTTCGAAAGAAGTCAAATGCCGGTTCGACATTACCGTGATCGTACCAAACTTTTGTAACCTCGAATCAACTCATCAAATCGTGTCACATCGATATAATTTTGGTTAGCATTGGAATTGTCAGGATATGAGGAAACATCGCGTTTTGTGCTTTTGAAAACATCAAAACAGCTATCCAATGAATGAGTTATAGTACAAGTAGAGCCCGTGAATATTTTTTCACGTAATAAAACTTTTATATACAAATATATATGTTTATGTATCTGAAGCCTATGAATATAGTTTTAGTAACTGATTAATCAATGGTAGTATTTAGCATTAGATAGTCTCAAATTTGATTACACAATATCATTTCTCACCGTTCTGTTGTAGTTTCAATTTCTTCAGAACTTGTCACGAGAGACGGATGCATTCTAACGGTATCCAACATTGGCTGTAAATAATATTGAAAACTGAATATTCATTAATTATTAGAATTGAATTAAGAAGGTTGTTGAATTCTTATTTGTATAATAGTTTGTTTGAATATGTTTTGTTCTGATATGCCCTGTATAGTTGTTGATAGGATGACAGGGAAGTCGTCGACAAGAGTTGTCATAATAAAAATGTTGAAAAAGTCATTGATAATATATTTTTGATATAACTCAAGAGAAAAGAGTCTAACAGAAAATACAAAGGTATTGTTCAAATAAATATTTCTTCATTTACCTTTATAGTGTGAACAAACACTGGCATATTCTTCTCCTTGTAATGATTTCTCAAATATTCCAGAAAATTGCAAGGATACATTCCATACAGCCTTAAGAACATTGCATATAAGGCAACTTGTAAGTGAATCAACTGTTCTTCAACAGGGTCACAATTCCATGATGCAAGCCGACTAAAATAGAATGTACATTATGCTCCTTGTTTTGTCATGATTCAGGGAAGATTTTGCTAGTTTGAAATTTAACTTTATGATTAGAATATGTGAGCTTTAAAAACGGAATTCTTTTAATAATTGCATATTCATCTAAAATATTATTACTAAGAGTGAACTGAGATCAAAGTTTGTGGGTGTACAGTTACCTAAATATGTCAAAAATATCCTTCAGGTAGCTACCCATAGCAGAGGGAATCATAGGTAATAACACAATGAGAACGAGAAGAGCACTTATCAATGGTAGCAGTTCCACTTCATTCTAAAAACAAAGAATCAAAATACAGTTACTCACCCAGTTGTGTATATCTAAGAATTATGAATAATTAAAAATAGATTTTCAGCTTTGAAAGAAAATGTAAAAGAAACTTGATATCATTGACCAAATGATCTAACGTTTTTTTTAGTTTGCTGTAATAAACGTCGAGCACATTAATACATTTTTTACTGTAAATTTCATTCAACATTTTTGAAAATTCAGGGGTTGCAACTGCCATTTGGGCCTGAATTTACTAAATATGGATGAAATGTGAACATTAACAGGATGTTATACTCACACTGTGTTATTAGGGTTTTGATAACAGTTGAATCTTTAATTATCTACATAATTTTAAAATTCTTGTCCCTACATTATTGGCCAACTTATAACCATTTTGTTACTACAGATAAGGGTAGTTAGGCAACAAATAATAGTAAAAATCATAATAAATATCCAATGTTCAACTAATTATGGATATTGTACACTGGCATTGGTTTTTGAACATTTTCTCTGATTTTCATTTCAATAGCAAATATATGCATACTATGAATGTTTACTCACCTTGAGTAACTTCAGCAAATCCCTCAGGAGATTGTGATCTTGAAGTTTATACAACCAGGTAGGTTGCCGGCGTGCAACATAACCAAAAAGAGTGAGAGCCTGCACTTTGATTTCAATTTTTGGTAATTTCATAGAATCGGATAATCTGAAATCCATGTACTTTTATTTGAATCTTTGGAATACTCAACTTTTTGTTACATTACCTATCAAAAAGGTATACATGATGAGGTTCTTTGATGTTGACCAGAATCTCCATCACACGTTCAGAACTAGTACTCAGGTAATAATCATAAAAACCATTCAGTAACCATGGTTCATTAACTATAATCAAAGTATAAGGAAATTAAATATGTAACATTCAGATCAGTGCCTGTACTGTTCCACTCTTTTATTCGGAAAATGCCAATGTGAAATTCATGAATGATTCAAGTATAGACATTGAAGTTTGTGACACATTTTTTTTACAACATTCTTCAAAATTTAACAAACACTTTATTTAAAGGCTAGTAGAAAATAAATTAGTTCAATACATATATGTATATATATGATGTTTCCATTCAAATAAGACCCAGCATGAAGACTTAATAGAGGTCTGATTTAAATAAGTAATCAAGAAATATCAATGACTCATGTATCATACCTATTGTCAGAGTTGATAAGACAATAATAGGGTTTGGGAAAAATATAAATTTTAATGAAAATAATGATGCATGCAAACCAAAATTTGATTTAAAAAATATTATGTTATTGAAATAACCTATTCGGTTTATTTATCAATATCAATATTATTTCTACATCTCTTATTTCAATAATGTTCAAATTATTTATAGAAAGATTTCCAAAAGTTAAAATTATCAATATCAAGTGTTTTTGTCATATTTTTGAGAATAATCCTATATAACAGATTAAATAATAAATATTCCTACTTCTGAAACAAAAATTTCAGAATTGAATTTTTGACCAACAGATAATCAGAATCAAAGTAACAGACAGTGAAATTTTATCAGCATATACTATGATGAATGGGACTGATTAGAGGAGTTAATATGATTCAGATTTTGATAGAGGTTTCCTAAAGCAACTTAGAAAAACAATTCTATGGTTGATCCTCATCCCTAAAAAAGTTAATCAGCTGTAACAGAAATCTGACTGATGAGCATATATAAATGTTAAAAATTTGTTACTGTTGATATTCAAAAGTAGTACAGATTGAGGTAATTCTCAAGTTTCTCACCTTTTGAGAATTGTTCTCTGATTCTCTGTTTTGCATCTTTCACTATTTCTTTATCATTGGAATCAAGGCTTTCAAAAAAATCTGTCATATTTGAAATATTCTTTGGAGGAACAGGCTTGAAGATGGAATATATGATATATAAAGTAGCATGAGCTAGTCAATTACTGTAATTAAAAAGAAACTTCTATTGAGACAGCAGTACATCGTTGTTCTGAAGTGATAAGTGATAACCTGCAAAAAACTATTCAAACAAAAAATACACTTCTGAGAATTGTTGATTTGTAAAAAGATAACCTAGCAATTATTTCAATTTACAACTGTTCGGGCGAATGGAACCGCAAAAAAACATTTTCACCTTGAAATGAAAATGATATAAATCCAAAGATTTGCAATTTCGATTTTTTTGATTTTTTACTTGTCACTGTCAGTTCGCAGTTCTCTGTCACAAGTGACAACTGACAGCATTGACAACACTATCAACATGTTTCACAGAAATGTTCACAAATCAAGAGCAGCTCTGTGACCCGGAAAGAGAAGAATTGCGCGCCACTGGAGAATCGGGAATGTTCGGAAATTTCGGCAGCCAGCTTTGTGACCTATGTGAAAGGCGCTGCCAGAGCTGGCTGCTTGCCGGTGCTTGGATATGCCGAACGTACCCGATTGGCCAGTGGCGTGCTTTGGGGTTACAAATTGCATTTTAGTCAGCCAGCAGCATTCGATTTGACAAATATTACTCATCTAATGCTGTTTAGCATGTTTTCCGACAAAAATTTAAGAGTTTTTGCACAGGATGTTTACAATCGATCTGTGAAGGAATAATTCCTTGCCAAACTCGACCGTAGATTCTACACGAAAAAAAAAGAAATTTTCGAAATGAATTTTTTTCGGCACTTTTGCAAAAAACTGCACAGACGCCATATGGTCAGGACGATAGCTTTTCATGTCTAGAATCGATCTGTGAAGGAATAATTCCTTGCCAAACTCGACCGTAGACTCTACACGAAAAAAAAGAAATTTTCGAAATGAATTTTTTTCGGCACTTTTGCAAAAAACTGCACAGACGCCATATGGTCAGGACGATAGCTTTTCATGTCTAGAATCGATCTGTAAAGAAATAATTCCTTGCCAAACTCGACCGTAGATTCTACACGAAAAAAAAGAAATTTTCGAAATGAATTTTTTTCGGCACTTGCAAAAATCTGCACAGACGCCATATGGTCAGGACGATAGCTTTTCATGTCTAGAATCGATCTGTCAAAAAATAATTTCTTGCCAAACTCGACTGTAGACTCTACACGAAAAAAAAAAAGAAATTTTCGAAATGAATTTTTTTCGACACTTTTGCAAAAAACTGCACAGACGCCATATGGTCAGGACGATAGCTTTTCATGTCTAGAATCGATGTGTCAAGAAATAATTCCTTGTCAAACTCGACCGTAGATTCCACACGAAAAAAAAGAAATTTTTGAAAGCTATCGTCCTGACCATATGGCGTCTGTGCAGTTTTTTGCAAAAGTGCCGAAAAAAATTAATTTCGAAAATTTCTTTTTTTTCGTGTAGAGTCTACGGTCGAGTTTGGCAAGGAATTATTCCTTCACAGATCGATTCTAGACATGAAAAGCTATCGTCCTGACCATATGGCGTCTGTGCAGTATTTTGCAAAAGTGCCGAAAAAAAATCATTTCGAAAATTTCTTTTTTTTCATGTAGAGTCTACGGTCGAGTTTGGCAAGGAATAATTCCTTCATAGATTGATTCTACACATCAAAAGCTATCGTCCTGACCATATGGCGTCTGTGCAGTTTTTTGCAAAAGTGCCGAAAAAAATTCATTTCGAAAATTTCTTTTTTTTCGTGTAGAGTCTACGGTCGAGTTTGGCAAGGAATTATTCCTTCACAGATCGATTGTAAACATCCTGTGCAAAAACTCTTAAATTTTTGTCAGAAAACATGCTAAACAGCATTAGATGAGTAATATTTGTCAAATCGAATGCTGCTGGCTGACTAAAATGCAATTTGTAACCCCAAAGCGCGCCACTGGCCAATCGGGTACGTTCGGCATATCCAAGCACCGGCAAGCAGCCAGCTCTGGCAGCGCCTTTCACATAGGTAGCTTTGTGAGCTTTGGCAGCAAGTTCATTGTTTTTGTTTTTCAGTTTTTTTTGTATTCCAATAATTTCATTTTGATTTATATCCACAGTTTATATCATTCGAGAATCGAGATGACTTCACAAGAGGAGCCGTTTGAACAAGTATGTGTATAGTTGAGCTGTAAACTAAATTTATTATTATTACGATTTTTGCAGTATGAAGAAGATGATGCTGGGGAGACTTCTCTTGTTTTGTGTAGCTCAGGTAGAAAAAGGCTATTCAGTAAAGAACTTCGCTGTATGATGTATGGATTTGGCGATGATCAGAATCCATATACAGAGAGTGTAGATATAATAGAAGATTTGGTGATAGAATTCATAACAGAAATGACTCACAGGTATTTTCCAAAGTTATAATGAATCCAAATGAAATCATAAGTTATTTGATTTCAGAGCCATGGAAATAGGACGTACTGGAAGAGTACAAGTGGAGGATATTGTATTTCTGGTTCGTAAAGATCCAAGAAAGTATGCAAGAGTGAAAGATCTGCTGACTATGAATGAGGAATTGAAAAGAGCTAGAAAAGCCTTTGATGAAATCAAGTTTGCAGGTAATGCCAAGACATAGTTGTGAATTGGTAATTAGAGCATGTTGATGTTGCACTTTTCCTATGTGGGGAAGTAACTATTAATTATATATTTAATTTGACCAGCCTTTATTGAATGCACGGTAATGTTTTCATTCATCCTACTTTGAGATTGAAATACAACCTTATCACCATTACTGTATAAGTAAATTTGAAATCAAAAGGCTGATTTTTATGGATGCATCATATTGTCACTTCAACACATGCTATTCTATTCAGGCACCATTTTAGATGTGTAATTTCATCATTCCATATTTGTCTGGTGTTTTATTAAAGAGATATGCTGCACTCATTCATATTTTTCTTTTCTGCAATTATTAGGTGTTACTTTTTTAGCAATGTGTAATAGATTTGGTATGTTCAGTTTTGGAACCTATTCTCATTCCATATTAGTATAGTTTAAGTAAGTTAGTAATTTTTATAATATTAGCATTTGATTCATCAGTTGAATCTCAAAAAGTAGCAGGAAAGTCAAATTATCTCAATCATTTTTTCTAGGTAAAGATGCCTGTTCAAGTTAAAGCAATTTTGAGAATGTATAAGACAATTTGAGTGAAATTATTCTGTATTTCAATGAAAGTAATGAATTGTAGAGTTGAATTAAAAATAATAAAGATTCACAATTTTCTCAACTTAAGAATGTTATGGAAACAACTAAAAATTACACTAAAACTGGTTCATTATGGTATCATGTTTATTATTAAATTCGTAATATCAAATACATTTGTTGTATAAAAGAATAAATACAAATATATGATTATGTATCCAACAAATCCACAGCATTTCTTGAAGACTGAATCACATCATTTATACCAACACCATAATATGAAGCACCACATAATGATAAAGGTATTTTATTTTTATTAATATAATTGTTTATCCTCTCCAACTTTTCACTGTGACCAACTATATATTGAGGGATACATTTTTCAAGAATACTAACATTGCATTGTTTTGGCCTCTCAGAAATATTCAGAATATTCTTCAACTGATTCAAAGCAGTATTCAGTAAGAAATCTTTATCAGGGTTCTCACCAAATAGTTCTTCAAACCATGCCCCACCCATCATAACAGTAAGAACAGTATTTTCACCCTTAGGGATTATACAGCTATCATAAGTTACACCCAGTATGGGAAGTTTTTCTCTAGGTGGAACTAAAAATCCAAAACCTTCTGTAGGAATTAGTTTTTTGTCAAAATGCAGATTTACCACAGCCACTGTGGCACTTTTGATTTGCCCCAATAAATCTGAGAGTGCAGGGTGTTGTTTTTGAAGTAAAATTCCTAGTTGTTCAGAAGGAATGCAACTTATCACATGGGAAGCATTCATGACTTTTCCATTTTCAAGTTGCAATAAAGCATTGTTGTGTTCAGGGGATATCTCTATATTTTTGCACTTGGAATGTGTAACAACAGATACTTTAGTTTTAATTTTTTCATACAGTGCTTTGGGTAACATTTCTAAACCATTTTCCAAAGTATAGACACTCCACTTTTCATGCTTAGCCTTTAGAGAAATGCTACTCAACTTTGGTTTTTTTGTTTTTTTGAAAATATTCCAGAGGATTCCTTTGCTAATGCTGCCATAATCTTGTTCATACCTAAAGAGAGTTTTCATCAAGAAATTTACACTAATTTCTTTAGAATTTCCTGCACATATACCACAAATCAAAGAACTTATGAGGTAATCTGCAACTTCTCTTCCAAATCGCCTATTCACAAAGTCATATATAGATTCATCTTCCACTACTTTTCTTGGTGCCATAATATCATTCATCAATTGTGTAATGAGTGGTTTTGAAAAAGGAGCCTGTGTTTTAAATAAACCCTGTACTGAAGATGGCAGTGAGTGTAACTGCCCCTTTACATATATCATTCTGTTCTTGGCTGCAGGATGGGATGATCTAATTGGTATAACAGCATTACTCAGTCCTAAATCTTCTATTAAGGATAATGTGTTGAGTGCAGCGTCTCCATGGGGTCTGATTGTCCTGGGTCCTTGTTCAAAAATAATGTCATTCAAGCTATTTGATTTGATCCAACCTCCCAGGCGATGTGTAGATTCTATTAGAGTGATGGAATGACTTGGTAACTTTTTTGTCATATAATAGGCAGCTGATAAGCCTGAGAGGCCTCCACCTAGAATAACGGTAGACATGTTCCAAAAGGAGGCTTATAATATAAGATTATTTTTTTCATATGGTTATCATTTTCATTTTCAAGTATAACCTAAGAAATGCAATTCTTAAAGGTTAAGTTTTCTTCTTCAATTTCAGTACAATGTAATACGTGTCTCTAGTAGAGGTAGAAGTTACCCACTAAGGGCACTTTTGAACTACAGGGTGATAAAGTTTTATGAAAACAAATATATATTTTTTTATTATAACTGTTTGACCATATATCTAGAAAGATATATGTGTTTGTCCTTTTTGTGCAAATCTGGTTTTATATTTTTATTGGTTTGAACGTGTATACTATCGCATAAAAAAAATAAATTAAAATATATCTGCAAACAAAAAATTATTTAGGAGAATAACTGAACATATGAGTTTGAGATGAAATTTTGGTCGACTTGATATCGTTTATTTTCAAGGACTACATTTGCTTATATTTATTATTATTGGAATGAACAAATAAATATGTATATATACAAAACCAATATGCTTTAATGCACTGCTTGAAATTCGAGAAGATTGAAATCTATGAGAATTCCAGAAAAGTTCGTATGAATAAATTTTTCTTTCAGGAACCTGTATTTGCATAATTTTCAAATACCGCGTAGTCGAAATTCACTTATTAAGTATATGCTTATTGAAATTATTCACAATAATATATATTATGTACTGATAATAATGCTCAACCTTTATGAGTGCGCATAATTGCATAATGATATGTATATTTAACTTCGATAGGTATAGTGATACATTTGAAGAACATAAAGTATAATGTATTATCCATTACATGATGTCTTTATTATTATCATCAGTGTCTTCGCCACCAACACTTTCACTGAAGAATTATTCAACATTGAATTTCAATGGAGCTACTTCAATTTCACGTGGAACACATCGACACAATATACTCAAGCAGTGAAAGAATCCAGGTACATTCCTCAGAATATTATCGCCAGCGGGATCAAGTTGTATCGCGACAAAATTTACCTGTCCACTCCCAAATTCCGTAATGGAGTACCAGCCAGTTTGAATTATATACCCAAACATCCTGCGGTGAGGAAGAATATTGCTTTGACGCCATTCCCCAGTTGGAAATTCAACGATGATAGGTCCTGCCAAAACCTGCAAAGCGTTCTGGGCTTGGAAATCGATACCAAAGGTATTTTATGGGTATTAGATGGGGTGAGAATAAACAATTACACGATTGATTGCCCGGCGAAGCTAGTTTTGCTGGATTTGAATAAGAATGGCAGCCTGGTGCATACATACGTATTCCCGAATGAAGTTTGTTCGAGAAATGGTGGCTTCCTGAACGACATAGTGGTGGATGAGGACCAAAACGGGGATTTTGCGTACATGACAGACACTTCCAGCATAGATCCAGGTCTGATAGTTTATTCTCGGGCGCAAAACAGAGCTTGGAAGCTGCGAGACAGATCCATGTTTCCGGAAATGGCAGCTCCCGCCTTTAAAATTGACAACTATCTAGTCGATGCACCTACCCCTATCGATGGAATCGCCCTGTCCCCAAAACTACATGGAAGAAACAGGCTCGTATTTTATGCGCCCTTGACCGGTTATGATTTCTTCAGTGTGCCCACAGATCCAATCAGAGACGAGCAGCTCTACAAGAATGGCAGCTGGAGGAACTATATACATCTGGTGGGCAGAAAACCAGGGTTCACAGATGGTATGATCATGGACAATGAGGGTAACTTGTACTATTCTCTCGTTTCGTTGAACGCTGTGGGCAGATGGAACATCAATGATTCTTATGAAGACTCGGAGGTGCTGTATCAGAATAATAAAACGCTCATTTGGCCAGATTCTTTTGGTTGGGACCAGGCGGGATATCTATATTTGATCGCCAATCGAGCTGTTGATTATTTGAATAAAAGGGTGAAGTTGAATTCTACTTCGGAAACTAAGTTCAGGATTTTCAGGTATCATTCGGGCACCAAAAGCTATTTATACCAGTGAGCATGTATGTAGACGTCTTAATTTTATGTATATGTAATAAAATCAAACACTATTTTTATCTTGTCTTTTATTTGTCTTCTACTTTGCGTACCGTGTATATCTCAAAATATTTCTTACCTTCTTAATTACCTTCTTAATTCAATTCATCATCAATAAAAAAGAAATTCACAATAAAGTAGGTATCTGAACGATTACATTTTGTATCATCTATATTTCAGTGGCCAATCACTTTTACCATATAATAGTTTTGCATAATTGATACCAACTTGTTTACCAAGTCATGTAATACTGATTCACATGCATTATTACTGTAATTAGCTCATACGAAAATAATAGTCTGAGCAAATTTTGATATTATCAGTAATGCATTTTATAATGATAACTATTCACCACGATTACCTCAAAATGTGTTCATCATCAGGAAAAACGCAAAAATACGTCGAATATAATTATACCTATAGTGATATAGCTATCAACTCCACCATTCTGTGCATTCCCCATCGAATTCTTGAGTGAAATCTGAAATACTAATAATTCTTTTCACTTTTTAAATCCTCATCGCCAAGAATATTTTAAAACTGTATGGACAAGATTTATTATAACATATTGAAACCATAAGACCCGACTCAATACTTTAGTGTCCAACTATGGTGACATAATGATTTTAAAGGGATTCATGGAAATGTTTCCTTCTTAAAAATCAAATTTCATTACGAAATTAATTTTTCTGGTTTATTATATGCCATAAGACTTATCTCAGTTCACTCGTTATGAATCACAGAGAGTAGGTATTATGTGAATATTAATGTACCTCTATTGAAACAATGATGGAGCTGCTGGTATTTCAAAATGTTTATTGATGGTTTTAATATATTGCAGGTTCAACTATGGAACATTATCACTTTTAAAAACCCGCCTGTTAAGCCTATCTCGACATGTTATCTTTCGCATTAGCATGTATATACCTATATAATTGGAAAATTCACCATTTTAATGAAGTAGTCGTCAATACAGAAACAACCGAAATGAATTCGTGTGTGGTTACCATTTTGGTTTTATTCCTCGATATTTCGAATGCTAATAAAGAATTCCAAGTGGAATATGATTGGACTTACATCAATTTCACTTGGCGATCACAGTCCCATTACAATACAGCAGTACAGACAGGCTCATACATACCAGAAAATGTTGTAATATCTGGCATTAAGGTGTACCAAGATAAAATGTATTTTTCTCTACCGAAATTGAGGAAAGGGGTACCGATAACCCTGGCCTACATCCCGAAAAATTCAGAGAAGCAGACCAACAATCTATTGACTCCATTTCCGAATTGGATAATCAATGACGATCGTAAGTGCATTCATCTACAGAACGTCCAAAGTATGGAAATTGATGCAAAAGGCATCATGTGGATTCTAGATGGAACGAGGCTCAATTCTAACACCAGATTGTCCTCCGAAGCTTGTCTTGGTTGATTTGAACAAAGGTGGAAGGATCTTGCATTCCTATATCTTTCCTAATGAAGTTAGTCTCCAAGACGGTGGATTTCTCAACGATCTAGTCATCGATGACAGTGACGAGCAACATGTTTATGCCTACATAACAGACACTTCGCCTATAGACCCCGGCTTGATAGTCTATTCCAGAGCTAAAAATCGCGCTTGGAAGTTACGAGATAGTACAATGTTCATAGAAAAGACTGGCCCTGTATATACAATTGATAACGTACCAGTGGAGTTCAAAGCACCGATTGATGGTATAGCTCTATCCCCAAAGAATGAATCGACAACGAATCGCACGGTATTTTATTGCTCTGCGACTGGTTATGACTTGTTTAGTATCTCAACCGGCGTTATCAAAGATGAAACTAAATACAAGCTTGGTAGTTGGAGAGAGTCTGTGCAGTTTGTTGGGGAAAAAATTGGCTCTACCGATGGCATGATGATTGATAACACTGGAAATCTTTACTATTCTTTGACCTCATTGAATGCCGTTGGGCTCTGGAATATAAACAATCCATTCAATACCACGACGATGTTGTATCAGAACAACGAGAAGATGATTTGGCCAGATTCTTTTGGTATGGAACAAGGAGATCTATATTTGATATCAAATCATATTGTTACCTTCCTCAATCCCAATGTAACGTTGAGATTATCTCCAGAAATCAAATTTAGAGTTTGGAAGTACCACACAGGCACCCAGAATTATGAATTTTTGTTGAATCCAAAATAAAGCATTGTTATTGTCTGGATTTTGTTTAGTTGATATACCTCAGATAATAAAGTATATACTGAGAAAATAATTTTTCAGCATTTTATCCAACTATATAATATAAATAGTAGCTAATATACAGTATGGTGGAAATGTATGGAATAAATTAATTTTCTCTAACGCATATGAATATTGAGGAAAACCCTGAGACAGGTCGATTTTTATTTTCAAATTGACATCTCTTGATACACATACGGACATCTCTTGATATACATACGGAGTCGATTATTTTTTTAAATAGGAAGACACCCTGTTAAATTTTTTTTCTGGAAGGTATATTCATTGTCTATCTGACCGTATACTAATATTAGGAGTTTAAAGTAATATAGGGTGAGAAAAAGTTATTAATTATTTTATATTTACAACGGAAACCGTTATAATCAATAATCAAATTTGTGACCTTCTGCAAAAATACAATGTGATAGACAGAAAACAAATCATTCTTGAACTTTGCTATCGTTTCTGAATATATTTGTGAAATATTCGTTATTTCTAATTATCTGATCTTTCCGGCTTCCTACATAAACTTTGCTCTACAGATAACCTCAGAGGAAAAAATCGAGAGGAGTTGAATCAGGAGATCTAGTTGGCCATTCGATTGACCCTCTCCAACCTTTTTAGGTAATTGCGTACATTGATAGCATAATGATGTTGTAAATATAAAATAATGTTTTCACACTCTGTATCACTTTATTGTCCTGATATTAGTATATGGTCAGATAGGCAATGAATATACCTTCCAGAAAAAAAAAATAAACAGGGTGTCTTCCTATTTAAAAAATAATCGATGACGTCACCACAACTACGCGGATGACGTAACAAACTCCGTATGTATATCAAAAGATGTCAATTTGAAAATAAAAATCGACCTGTTTCAGGATTTTCCTTGAAATTGATATACTTTAGAGATAATGAATTTATTCCAAACATTTCCACTACTTCCATACTGTATGGTGCATTTTCTATAATCATCACTTTGTATATATACTGAGAATGAATCGTTAATCGAGTCACTATTGACTTTGACAACCATTTTCTGCATTTTTTCAATTCCAACTATACCTATGAGTATTTTCATTGTGATTTTGATTGTAATCTATTTTTATTCAGTGGTGCTGTCCGAAGAAGAATTGTGAAAAGCGAAAGCCATTTTGGGTGCGCTTGAAATTTCGCTATTTGGAATGAAGGTAAATCGAATTTTGACAATGATTTACTGACAGATACGAAAAATTGCGCACATTTCAGAATAGACAGAAATTCACAGTTTCAGAAAAAAACTTGTTGAGGAAAAGTGAGTCGGACGCCAACAGTTCTGTCAAACCAAGAAGAAAAAATTCCAGTAACACATTGCTCCAGAAGAACTTACAATTTTTGCAAACGTACAACAAAATTTTCCGCCGACCATCTTGCAATCAGTTCGGCGACGCTGACACATACTTCAGGCAGACGCTCAGAAACGATCCCCTCAATTTGATCAGGGACCTCGATCTGAACCATTTGGTGAGGCCAACCAAATCTGTAGAAGAATTGGGCAAGGTAAGTTGTAAACTACTCTGACCTTCACGAGAAAGAATAAACTGATGTGCTGGCGTTTTCGGAAGGTGAAGTAGGCAATAAAACGTCTTCACATGCGTATTCACTTCGATAGATGGTGTTTTATTCAGATTTATTTTGCCAAACGTGTGTAGATCACGGTTCAATTATGATGTTGTTAACTTGATTCCTTTGATGTATAGAGAAAACCAAGATCCCATAGAACTCTCTTGTCCCCAAAACGAAACGTAGAACCTGAACAACCAAGGTACATACCGAGGAGGCCGCTTAGCGAGGAAGGGTCACTCCACTTGAAAGAACTTTTCTCGAATCGAATCGACAGCGGATCTTCTGATAGCGACAGCGAGACTGAAAATAAAGACTATTTTTCTCCGAAAACCGAGCCCTTGCTTGGACTCGAAGAAGTTGAAGAAGTTTCCGAGGAAGAAACCACTGCGAGGCCTGAATTTTTCGAAGTTAGCTATAGATTAGATGATATAGAGAAAGAAGAAAATACTGGCATCATGGCGGAAGATGAAGATGTTGTACTAGATGAGATGGAAGATAAGGGAGAGGAAGACAACGATATTACCGTGGGCGATGAAGAGTATAATGAAACCGCAAACGAAAACGAGGTATGAACTAGTCAACACCGGTTAATTTTACTAGTATGTAACATGATGAGATAAGAATAAAGTTTTTTCAATCATGAAAAAATATAATCGACGAAATATTTTTTGTTAGTACGAAGGCGTGGTAGAGGAAGAGGACGATGAAATGAAGGAAGTGGAAATGATGATCGAAAGGGCTTCTAAAGAATTACAACAAGTAGTTGATGAAAACAAAGAACTAATGGAGAGTCTTAAAGTGAGTACTATATAAAGTTCCTATACCTTCAATTCTTCAATCAAGTACGACTAAAAGTTTTGTCAAATAATATTTCAAAGTCAAGTGTCAATATGGAGCAGTTACTGAAACTAGTTGTTTGTTTTCCGAATGTATTCTTACAAAAAATAGTGATACGTTTTGAAATATTGTGAAAGGGCAAAACGTATGGGACTTGGAAGTCTGGCATATAATCGATGAGAGATTGCATTTCCACTTACAATATTGAAAAGCTGTAGAAAAAAAAACATTTACAAACCAGTGGTGATGAGAACTTTTCCTGATATTCTCCAGAGTAGAAACACTTTTTTCAAAGACCAATCACTACAATTTACTTCTTCACTTCTGTAGAATTGTATGTTCTGTATGTAAAGGAAGAAGAAATCGCTGAAATTGTTAACGCTGAAGAAAACAAAGATGAAACAAACAAAGATGAAACAAACAAAGATGAAACAAGCAAAGATGAAACTAACAAAGATGAAAATGTTGGTGGTCAAAGTGAGATAGTCCAAAAAATACCCTCACTTCACCTAACTCATTCCACATGTTCTAGGCGGTGACGCTCCTCCTTCCAAATTCGACCCAACAATTGACCTGGCCGTCATCAAAGAACTAGAGGCAGCCGAAAACGAAGCCAAAGAAACGGCCAAAATCATCGAAGAGCTCAAACAAAGAGTCACGGAACTGTCGAAGAAAGAAAAGATGACGGAGGCGGAAGCGAAGGAACTAGAAAATAAAAACCAGGAGCTGAAAGCTCATATGGCCGTCTTCGAAGAGAAGACCAAACGCATCCAGCAGCTGATTGGCCAAGCTATTTTGTTCGGCGATGTGCCTTTCGGGAAGACTCCGGGTGTGCCCCAGATCAAACACAACGAAGACGCCTTGCCGAAAGTTGTCGTTTGTGGTCTCACTGAGAATAACATTCCCAAGATACTGATTTGTGATGATAAAAAGAAGAAGAGATGTACTCCCAAAACTACCGGAAGAAAACAAGATTCTCCCAGAGTAAGTTATGTGTAGAGAGAATGTTATCTTTTTTTTTAATCGGTTAGTTATAGATTATTACAAATAAGTTCGTAGTTGGAATTGGATAATTATGAGTTTTTTCATATTATTCAACTATTTCAGACCGAAATCGCTAAAAAATTGAATGAATGTTACTGCATGCAAGAGAAATTGGCAGCTGAAAATGCAGATTTAGAAGGGAAAAGGTGAGAAACTGAATCGTCATACATTTAATTATTCTAATTCTCACTCTATTTTGAGATTCAAACAAATTGTATTCTCATATTGCTACTTCACAAAAAACTACGTAGGACATTCATAAGATATTATCAAGACTTGATCACCTTGTATGGCTTATTTTTGCAGTTGATAAGAATATCTGTCGAAATGACAATATACTAATGTCAAAATCACCAAACATGGCTTGTCTATGAGAAATACTTTCTCAACAAAATTTACAAATCATTCAAAAATCATGTAATTACCGCTATTATAAAATCTCATTCTCAGATATAAGTTACAAGCAGATATTGTGAATCAAGATCAAACAGTGGAATATCTTCAAAGGCAACTAGCCACTCTGCAAGCTGATATGCGTATGATCTGCCAAGAAAACACCCTTTTGAACCAAAAATTGCAAGTAAGTGGAAGCCATTTTGGGGTTTGTCTAAAAATGGTTGATACTTTCTTTATATCCAAAGAATTGTCCAGCAAATCCTTGTGGTGCCAACAGAAGTCGTTCTTCGTCGCCTGAACAAAAAAAGAAAATGCCTTGTGGTAAATCAAAAGGTATCTGCCCTGCAGATATCGAATACCGCTTGAAGGAATATTCAGAGAACACCGAACATTTGGTGAGCATTCTTGAATACCTGCTGAAATCAGAATCGATTTCTCATAAGGGAGGGAAGTGTGTCTAATACTTTATTTTGATTCTCTCGTAGGAAAAACAATTGGAGGACATGGAATGTGAAGTGAAAGCAATGCAAAAGGAATTGATCGGTGTTCAAAAGGAGCGGGAACATTTGGAACACCACAGGAAAATGCTATGCCGTCCTCCATGTGTGGCACCCCACCCTTGCATGCCACCCCCTTGTATGCCACCACCATGTGAACAAAAATCTGTGAGTACTTCTCAAAACAGAAAACAATATACTTCATAAGTGTGGTGATCATGAAGTATTAATTTTTTGCCTGTAACTGAAGCCAATAACAAAAAAAATCACGTATTTGAGTATGTTTCTTCGTAGACATCCTCTGACACACAGCTGAGAGAACTCAGAGAACAATACAGCAGGTTGCAAGACGACTTCAAAAGTAAACTCACTGAAGTCGCCGGTCTGAGAGCCGACAACGAGAAGTTGAAAGAGAAAACGAAGCTGGCAGAGGAAACGAAAAAAGCAGCTGAAGATAAACTAAAAGAATTGGAAAACGAAATCAAGATAATGAAAGGAAAAGGAATAAAGGTGATATCAATATTTAGTAACAACACTCTGAATTCATCAAACCGAATGCCTACTGTAGGGATCTGGTACCAGAGAACAATTGATCGAGATGGAACAACAATTGAAAGTCGCTAAGCAAAGATTCCGAGAAGCCCAAGATGAACTAGAAGAGCTAAGGTCACTTGTCGAAGATCAACAAACCCAGCTCGATGACTACAGAAATAAGGTAAGTAGAATATGTAACTTTGGTGCAGATAACTTTAGTTAGGGTTTATTATTTCTCCGCAGTATTTGGAAGCCCAGCAGACAGTCGAAGAGCAAAGAAGACAAGCCGATCTGATGGAAATGGAAAACCAGCGAATAAGCGAGCAGGTCAACTTGGAGATTCAAAGAGTAAAGAACCAGTTCCAAGAGAAGCTGCAGGAGCTCATGCCGCTCCCAGATATTCTGAAATCAACCCAGATGAAACTTCAAGAAGCCCAACAAATGCACCTCCTCGCCGAGAGAAACAATGAAGCCATCGCCAGGGAACTGCAGATGTACAAAGACAAGATAACCGCTATGAACAATCAGTTGAACGAAGTTCGAAGCGACCAACAGCTTGGCGAAGACGCCAAGGTCAGTTTGGCCACGAAGATAAGCGACTTGGAGAATCGCCTGGAAGAGGTCCTCCAAGAAAACCAACAGCTCAAGTCCGACCTGGAAGCCCTGACCGAAAAGGCCGAGGATTTCGAGAGGACTGCGGAAGAACGCCTGCACGAGATCACTCAACTGGAAAGCCAGCTGTCTAATCTGCGCGAGGAGACGGCTAGACAAGTCGCGCGCACCAAGGATAGATGCGAAATCGTGAGGCGGTCCATGCAGAATCAGATCTCTGACCTGGAGCGGCAGCTGGCACAGAGTAGAGCCCTGGCGAAGGCGGCGCAGAAGGATCGTGATGACATCAGGCAGAAGATGCAGTCTCAAATAAACAACCTGAACGAGAACTTCGAGGATGCTCAGATGAGAATCAGGAATCTCCAAGGTCATGTGAACTTCCTCAAGAATACCTACGGGAACGTGTATCCCGAGAAGCCGGAGGTGCCTCCGAGTGCGTTGCCGGACCCTTGTAGCTGCAGCGCCAACTACTGAGAAGGCTGGCTTTGGATAGGCTCGTGTGACATTAGGAAAACTACTCTGTTATTTTACGTCTGGAAATAGAGGCTTGCCATGTTGATAACTTCCATGATTTGCGCAAAGTGATATTTGGATTGCTATAACTACACCATTGTTATGTACAATGCGTTGGTAAGAATCGAAAGAATTCAATATTTCTTAAATTACAGATGTAAGCATAGACATATTTCTTGAAACTCAAAAAGAAGTATAGCAACACATTTGATCTGTTATACGATACATCCTATATTTTATTCCTCAGTTCATTAGGGGAAAATCATTTCTCGGCGCTGAGCGAAATCAGCAAAAAAATTATGAAACTCCCGATAATATCAATTTGACCAAACAAAATTTCGTCTTCGCATTTATTTAAGCTTAACTAACATATTTTTCTTAAAACCCTTGCGCTACCTGGTTAAAACTGATCGAAATGTCGTCCCAATCTGGTTACTGAACAATAGTAATTTACGTAATAAGTCCGGAAAATACTGTTTTTTTGGATGAGTGGACAAAATTCTAGGTCGAGCGTAGCGAGTCCTGGAAGTCTGCGAGTCCAAAAAAACTGTTTTCGGGCGTGTTGCGTACACAATTTTTTCGGCAACCGTGTATAATAACAAATCAAAGAAACACATTTCTTTATTAGAACAAAATTTCGAACATTTCAATTCTTATTTATATTAATATTTATATTAAAATTAGAACAATTGTTAATATTGAATGGATTCAATTTGTTTGAAATGCTTGGTATATTTAAGTGCCTTTTGTTGAAGTCAGAACAAGAAGGTAAAGTTTCCGTTTCACATTGATTGTTTTCATCTGATAATTTTTGAATGTTAGCTAATTTTATGTCAGATAGCTGTCAGTCGTTATTTTGCTGCTATGGTAATGATCAACTGCATTTATCAAAACCATACTACCAACATTTTCATATTTACAATGACAACAACGATGTGATTCTTCCCGGCCTAGTCCGGGAAGTACGTACTTCCCGGACTAGGCCGGAAAAATGCCACTTTCTCAAAAAAAAATCGTCTGGAAAGTACGTACTTTCCGGAAGGTTGCCGAAAAAATATATTTTTTTACTTCAATATCAATATGTCATCCATGAAAAATGCCAGAACGTATTATTTCTCAATCAGGTAGAAACAGTTTGGATAATATAAGAACTATTAGATAAATATCTATCGCAACCGAAGTTGACCAACTTATTACCAATAAATATGGCTGCAAAAGATATGTCCGGTTCTCATGAATCCTTGAAAGATGTCATATCACTCTGGTTTCAGCAGTCAAACACAAAAGTATTTCTATAAAACATTGTATTCTTGGAAGAAAGTAAAAAATATAATACATCTATATTTACAAATTCTATATTCATTATGTACAAATAATTGACTATATGTTATTATCAGCAGGTGAGGGAAGATTTGAGCCACTGGAACAAAAAATAACAAAATTAGAGTTCATCACTTCTATAGTAACCCAAGTTTTAAACACTCAAATGACATACATTAATTTGCCTCAACACTAACCCCACATAAAGTAATTTTCGAAATACATCTATTTAATTTTTTTTATGTTAACAAGTTTTACGTTCCAATAAGAAAATTATATTTTTCATATTTCAGAAATCAAATTAGCAAGACTAGGCTGGAGATCCATATTATGAACATATTTCTCGTGGTAAAAAGCCATTTAGGCCCATATAAAATCTGACAGGATATTTGAAAGCTATCATCATGTTAATTTGACGTTTAAATGATAATTTTACTTACTTCGGCCAAACTGAGTTTTATATTTCCATTTTGTAGAGGGTCCTTCGATTCGAAAACATCTGAAAATATTATCCAATCAATCAATTCATTAAGATCAATATGATTAGTTCAGCATGATTCAGATCAACATAATATGAAGGAATGTTATGCTGTCAGTGCTACCATCAAGAGTTGAAACAATGAAGGAACCTACTGATGACCAATAACCTTTTTTGAAATTTAGCACCACTGCTTCGATATTATATAATTTCTATCATGACCAACAACAAAATGTGTAAACCCACTATACACAAACAATTCGTTGCATTGTATTCATTAACTAATCAACGTGTGAAAAATAGGTACTTACTAAAAGATACAGTTAAATGTAATATGGCAGAAACGAAATCTCCAAATCGAAGAGTACCATCCTTCCTCATGTAACGCAGAATGAGAGTAGATAGTACTTCATTGCTCAGTTGAAACCCTACTTCGAGTAAGGAATCCCTCAGTCTTTCAGCCTTCAGTATCCCGGTTTTTTCCTTTGTGTGATTCTTGAACGCCGTTTGCCAGAACTTCAAGCTGCACATCAAGTCTTTAAAATCCGCAAATTTCAGACGACCGATTCCGGATGTCTGAAACACAAGTATTATATCATTCTCATTGATGTACTGAAAAGTCGCTTTAGGTTTTATCAGGTCATATTGACAACGTAGTTCTGCAAACTAGAATTTTTCTATTTGTAATGAAACTCACCTCAAACGTTAAAATAATTTGTCTGCAAACTTCAATCGATGCACAGCTTTTTATGTAATCGTTGGGTAAACATGCATCCAATAATTCTTGCAGCTCGAAGGAATTGACTGTCCGATGCTCGTCAGCCAGCTGCAAGAAAACAGCTTCGTACTGGCTGAAGCTTTTCCCATCCAACAGAGGGGGAGCTTTGATCAAGGCCGATTTCACCAGCTGTGGAACAGTATCCAACAGCTTCAGCTTGAGGGGTTTGCTCGAGTATACTCTCAGCGTGAAGCCAGACTCTTGGCCTGGTTCGAATGTGGTCGGAATTATCAAGTACCCGCCTTGTTCGAGCTGACATCTGTGGCTCACCTGCCTACTGTTAGTGTACTGCGAGTTGAACAACGATTTGTTCTTCTTGAAGAAGCCTTTTCCTGTGGTCTCGCTGCTACTCTTTGGCAATGAGTATGACGTGAAGCCTATGACTTTCGGCTCCATTATGCTATGCTGGTTCAAGGAAACCACCACTTCTTCCATTTCGCTCAGCAGCAAGTGTAGCTGAGGGTTTATGTGGAAGGTATCGGGGTTGTTTCGACAACCTCCCGCAGTCACCCCTCTTTGCCAATGTCCTTGGTACAGCCTCATCTGCCACGTGCTCTTATTGTGCAAGCTAGGCTCGTCTCTGCTGGTGTCGCTGTCTAAATGCACCACTTCCAGGTGGGTGTAGGTTTTGAGGAAGTGCGAAAATGGCATCCAGAACTCGCCCTCCTGCAGTTTGCTTTGTATCCTTTCCAGTTCCGAGGGATGAACCTCTGACCACTCTGGCGAATCGATGTACATGGATCCCGTGTATTCCGACGCCTGTCCCAGGGGGTTTCTTATCTTGAGAAGTTGCACATATCCCCCGTCGAATGTCTCTATCCTTTCCAACCCGTATATCCGATAGTTCATCCCCATTTGGATACCATTCGCTAGCTTCTCGGTATGAGATCGCACTTGGTTCGGGGCTTGCACTGCGCACGTAATTATCGAAGTCATGTCCAAGAGTTTGTGTAATAGTCTGGTGCAATGAGTGGCGTCTTGTCTGATCGGTATATTTTCGGTAATTCCACCAGTAAGATCAGCCAGACCGTCCAACATGGATCCGTATTTGAGTGCTTCATATGATCCGTGCAATCTGGAAAATACGAATCAATATCATTTATTGATGATCAAGTCTTCTTGCTGAGTGAAATAAGGCGATATTCAACTTCATGAGAGGGCTGTTGCACCTTAAATTGCCATTCGCGATAGGTGATAAGCGATACGCTACCTAGCGGTGACTCGTGAACTACTCGTAGTGGGATAACCACCGAACTCTCTGAAGGATAACCCACAGACAAACTAACCTCTGTTCTGTTTATGTTCGCTTCTGATGTGAAAGGTGTACTTCCAGCAGATTTTCGAGAGATGTTCTGGTGAAATACATGTGAAATCATATCGTTTTTCTCGTTTCAGTTATTGTTTGGTGGCAACGACACCTATGTCACAATGACACAAATATCAAAAATATGAAAACAAAACAAAAACGATACCACTTCGAGAAGTTCGAGTTGTTATCACGAGATAGTGCTACGTGTTATTTTCTATCGCGAATAGAAAGTCAATTTTACAAAACTAATACGTACTTCGCATAAGCCTTTTCTAAAAGTCCAGGCCAAAAGTGATCTGAATTTTGGGACTGAAGGAAAGCCAGTTTTCCTTGAACGGTAGGTAGTCTATCGTCAACTAATACTTCCGTCCATTCTCCACACCACCAGAGTCTGAATCTGAACACTCCGCAATACTGTTCCCCGGTGAATGACTGGTCAGCGGGTACCACGCGATAAAACAGTCCTTTATTCAGATACAGCACTCCTAGACAGGAAACCAGCCATCTGTCACCTGAATATAAAATAGATCATGTGTGATTTATTCAATTAATTTCTGGAATATATAAAATATGTAGAAATAATAAGTGCATATATAGAGGGTATAGGTACCTACTATACTGTTTGCATGGCGATGATTTTGTCTCAAAATTTCCGACTAAAAATTTGATCATGCCAGTGATCTGAATAGCTCAAAAAAGGTAATACTGCATTTAGGTGTAGCAAAAATACCAATTTCAAAAACAAAATAGCTTAGATGAGCGGATGGTGGCATATTTTTATGCTGCATGCATATGTAATCATCAAATCAATGATGATGAAACCGAAATTAATTTTCTAGTCGGCGACAGCGTAGTATATTTTTATTATTTTTTATATTTCCTAAATAAATTTGTGAAATTAGTAAACCTTTCATATGTCGGCAAAATGAAAAATCTATCAGTCAAATATGTCGATCAAATAAAGAAGACAATCATTCGAAAAAACGACAGTCATAAATAAAAACGATTGAAAGAAATATATACAGGGCTATTCAAATTCGAGTCTATGCATGGGGATTACGATAACGGTAAGAGATAGAGGGTTGGTTAAATGAGGGCAAAGTAGCGTATTTCAGAGGTTAATTATATGGATGAAAAAAAGCTGACCCAGCTTCTTCAGTTCTGGAGTTATACAGGAAAAATTGAAAATTTCGAAATTCTTCTTTTGCCTTTATCTTTTTATTTTACGAAGATTTCTTTAAAATGTTGCCACTTTGCCATAGCAACTTTTTGTAGCCTTTCCAAATATCTGAATAAAAATTATATACCAGGATATCGTATAAATTTGGCCACCCTCAACTTTTAATTTTCAAATACAGACCTGTATTTTTTATTGCGTTTTTTTGAATGCCAAGAGTCATGTTTCATATTGACGTAGTATTTTCATCTGAATTACAGGGTGTTTTGGAAATATCGAACTATTACCAGTAAAATTTCAAAATTTTTTAAAACTTTTCCTGTATAAATCCAGAACTGAAGGAGCTAGGTCAGATTTTTTTCATCCATATAATTAACCTCTGAAATACACTACTTTGCCACCATTTAACCAACCCTCTATCTCTTACCGTTATCGAAATCCCCATGCATAGACTCGAATTTGAATAGCCCTGTATAAGTGCGTCCTCATATAATTTGAGGAGTCATTTTTCATTTCCTTATTTGTAAATCAAAATTTGATCAAAATATTGGGGTACTTTTTTTGATAGGAAAAATATATCCATTGAAACAGGTTTGCCGCGCCGCTGATGCATCTCCAAAACAAAAGTTAATGCAGACCGCAGACCCCATGTTTAAAGAGACACCCATAGATGGATAAATATTGAGTGAGACCAAAAGTTAAAGACAAAAAAATTTTTCAACATGATTCCTCAACTTTCGCTTCAACAATCTGTGCTTCAGCCACATAAATATTGAGTGAGACCAAAAGTTAAAGACAAAAAAATTTTTCAACATGATTACTTTCGCTTCAACAATCTGTGCTTCAGCCACAGAACAGAGCTGTCTGTTTGTGCTTCAGCCTTGAAAGCTGGCTATGGCCTTTAATTGTAGAGTACTATTCATAGAACGTAAAATGTTAACTATAGCAAAAAAAGAAGAATATTGCGTCTTTGACTCTTTGCCGCTTTCAAAAGCATTTGTATTTTGTAGTTTGTAATCGGATAAAGATTCGTATCTTTTGAATTCAAAAATTCCAAAAACAAAAACACGAAATGACACGCCAAAAGCAAACTGCGAGAAAATCAACTGGAATGGGGAGCGGTAAACTTGCAAGAAAAATGATCATAACCAAATTGAAAGCCAGGAAATCTGTAGATGGTAAACACATGAAGCGGTACAGACCTGGTCAGTTGGCGTTGAAGGAAATCAGGAGGTACCAAAAGACCACCGATCTTTTAATCCCCAAATTAAGATTCCAAAGATTGGTGAGAAGCATCACTCAGAATATTCGAAAAGATCTGAAATTCCAGGCCGTTTGCCTGCTTGCTCTGCAGGAAGCTGCTGAAGCCTACATGACTGGTGTGTTTGAAGATACGAACTTGTGTGCCATTCATGCACACAGAGTTACTATCATGCCTAGAGATATTCAGTTAGCAATGCGCATAAGAGGTCAGGGACCATACCAATATTAAGACTGTTAGCAGCTAAGAACCCATTTCTACTCATCCTAAATAATATAGGTGTTTCTATTGTGTTTTTGTTTTTCTTGAAATGTTTTACTCTATAGAATAGAGCCTGTTAAAAATACAGTACTTATCACTAGTTATAATTGAGTTAAGTTTGATGTTTGGAGTAAACAAAATATTTTCTTTTCTTGTGAATTTTATTGGCTTGTTCATAGGCAATAATTATAAATATAATATTTATGTTTCCATGCATAATTCATAACCTGCTTAATTCTAGTAGATCTGATAATTTCCTGTACCTATTGTGAGATTCTCAGGTCCTAGAGAGAAACAAGTTTCATATAATTGGCAATGATAAAACTGTTTTTGAACTAAAACTTACACTTGATGAAGAACAAAATTCAATTAAAATATTTGGGGCTTTTTAGGAGTTATTTTTCTTTTGCAATTTCAAGAGTATCCAATCTTTCTTTTTAGCCATCATTATTAAGTACTTGATTATCTCAATTTCTGCCAAGCATTTTAAAACTATCATACAATATTTCATAAAAGAAAGTAGCTTGGAATTTTACTTGAAGATATTTGAGGCTAATTTTTATAGTAATTGTTTGCATTTTTTGTATTTTCCATTAAATACTAAGTAAAATGAAATTATTAATTCCTTATTCATTCTCATGATGATTAGGAAGTTTGATTGATTTATATAAATTCATTTATTTGATAAACAGGCAAATTAATCTTTTTAATTTCATGTCTCAATATAAATTCTGTAGAATGACATATTCATCCTATGTGAAATAACAACAGCAAGGCAACAGAGATGTTGTGTTGGAGGCGGAGCATATAATTATAATAACATCAGATATTATTCAAGAACTGTCTCTGGGTGTTGTGCATTCAATTAAAGACTAAATAAAATACAAAAGTATAATAATTAGGTACAACTCATATTCCTGTAACAATTATTGATCTCAATCATAGTATCAATATGATAAGGTTTCAAAGTAATTCACTATGCATATTTAGTCTCATCCTTCACAGTTTCAGTTTGTTTGCTTGAAAATCGACTTGTCAAATTGAATACACTACAATTTTCCCTCGAATTTTCCCATTGAGATATATCTGACCCAGAGATTGATTCAATCTGAAGCAGGTGGTTCCGCCCCTTTTGTCTTCTTTTTATCTATGAAGTTAGGATGGCTGTACACCTATGAAAGCAAAGAACATACATTTAGATACTTCATTTTATGAAGTATGGTTGTTTGAAATTGTGCCACCGACGCCCTGTATAAAGAATTGAGAATTAAGAAAGTGATGATTGAAAATATTCCATAATACTTTCATAAATTATTTCTCTTGTTGAGATTATATTTTTCAACGTTAGTTGGGCAACATTATGTTTTCTAATGTGTTATATATATTACTATTATTGAACTATAACTAATAACAGTGTGGCGAAAATAAAAGGTACCGATAGTATTCGATATATTGAACTTAAGAGAGACATGTCATATGTATAATTTTGTACTATCTTAAGCAGTTTCTAACTGAAAAGTTTTTTTTTACGTTCACACCCTTCACACCTGGATAACTCATCTATTAGGTACATATTAGTTTTGGATTGAGGAAAAAGGGGAGAGTGAGACGATTTTTATACTCTTGTTGTGCTACATGTACCATCGATGATACTGACCAACTGACCTATGATTCAGGCCGTTTTTTAGTCATAACGATAATTGATATAAGATTGGCGAAAACAGTCAGTCCAGTTTTGGTATTGATGAGGCGACAAGAAGATAGAGAGCCGTGTGAAGTTGGATTGTGGTTGTTTATATGCTTTTATCGATACGTTCGATCGATAAGCAGTGTGCCATTTTTGATGAGTTTGACAAGTTATACGCCATCGTTGATATGTTCGATGAGGCGTATTAATAATTGTATGTCCTATATTTTGCAACATTGTCTATAAGGGTGAGTGGTAAGACAATTTATTGTTATAAGTATGTAATACATACAGGGATGAGTTCTATTACTGATGTTACTGTTGAATATTTATACCATGCAGGATTATGGCTCTAGAGGTTACTTTTGTTCTTTTGTTAGTGGCTGGCTGTGAGTATTGGTCAGTGGATGTGTTCTTTACATTGGTGTTGATGCGTTTCATCATATATAAAAACATATACAGGATGTTATCATCTTAATTTTTCTATTTTTCTTCGGGGATATGAAAAAATGTGTTGTGACAGTATATATATAGTCATAGATTCAACACCAGTTTTCACAAAAAAAAAAATATCAATAGACACCACTGGAATTCTTTCAGAGTGCCTTGAAATAAAAAAAAGAAAAATTAATCTTGAATACCTGAGGTACGGGGGATTGAAAAATTCAAGATATCAATGTGCGGTTTTGGGTATTTAATTTCCCCCAATAAACGAGCTCGTAACATGAAGATTAATTTTTCTAACTGCCCTAGAAAATGTTATTTCCTATAAAGTTTACAATTTGGACCACCCTGTAAATTCAGTGATGTCATAACAGTATTGATGACATCAGTTACAAACGTCAAATTTCTAAAATGTGATGACGAGAATCATGAACGAAACTCCTATGATCTGATAAAGGTGGATACGAACGTTATATGCAATATGCATCACACGATTCTAGATTTTTTCTCCTAGTGCAAATTGACGGTCTCTGCCACCGTCGACAGAGCGAAAATATAGCATGTTAGGTTTCTTCATTCCATTTTCGCTCATTTAATTCAATGCCCTTATATGTGTTTATATGACAATATATTAATTGTTTGTTGATTTTCAGCAAATATTTCGTAATAACCAAAGATAAAATAATGATTAATTAATATTTCATATTGAACTAAATCGGAAATTACTCGTTATGACCGATTGCTAATGAACTTTGGAGCACTCAAATATTGCGATAAATGTGTTGAACCTGGTAATAAAGTTAGAATCTGGACTGCATGGTTCTACCCGAATCTTGATTTCACGGTGTTTTTCGACCACTTTCACTGATCGTGAATTTCATGAGAAGAGGAAATGAGAGTGACTTGAACTTTCAATATCGCGCCCATCCCGTATTGAATAATTTTAGATCAACGCACCATCTCCTCTATCTGAAATCATTCATTCGAAATAAAAAATGCCAAATAAAGTGAAAGTAGTTTCATCAGCACTTTGGGTATACCTATGAAAGAAATGCAAAACGTATTATGAGGATGTGTGAAAATATAATTCTAGATACCAGAGTGAAATTGTCGGATGTAAACAATTTATAATGAATATCTTAAGCGTAGTTCATGCTTATACAAATTTCGCTGAATTCATGCGAATCGGAAAATTATAAATATTACATTGATATTCCTACTCTACGACACTATTGATTTATACATTATGTGGCGTCATGATATCATGGTAATATAAAAAAATCCACAGAAAAGTTACAATATTTCAACTTTATTGCGATATTTCTTTTCAGCAGCCATTTTATTTGCATAAATTTTCCGATATTCGTGTAAGCATGAACCAGGCCTTATACATATGGTATCTCACTATTAGACGTATATAGAGAACTGATGTAGCAAAATTGTATTGTAGTAGTGGGATATGCGTTTTATTTGTCTATTTTTTCAAATGCAGCGTAGGTACTAGAAAACTACAGCAATTTTGGTCACCCAGTAAATTTTTATATTTGTTCATCAAAGAGAACTTGGATATGAAAGTTAATGATATTCAGGACGCCCTATTAGAAATTAGAGATATATTTATTCGAATTTTTTTCACCATATGTATAGTATTTGAGGAATATTGTGAGATATTCCTTTTGACTATGACAAGTTGAAATATATTGAATTTAACAAAGTTGATCACTTCAGCTTCATGAAATGACCCCAGCGTTTGTTAGACCATTTTAATTTTTTTAATAAAAATACTAGAACTATCTTTCGTTTCAGTTCTTTCTTATAACGATAATTTGAATTACAGACCCAGTAGTGCAGTTTTCTATGGTAACAACGTCGGAATGTATAATTGATGATTCGAAATAATGTTACCTACATGTTAATATGTTGAATGAAAATGAGAGTTTGCTGCTTTCTATCTGATCGCTTCATTCATAGAACACGATAGTAAATATATACACAGCTACGTACAGATAAACAAGGTAACACCTTCCTAAATACATAAAAATAAGTTCAACAGGTGTTCATTGATGGCATCAATAAATTGTGCTAAATAATCAAAATCATTGGAATTTATTCTCGTGAAAGTTGTATGTTATATTTCTAATATGTACATTCATCATTTTTACTTTCGAATTCCTAGATGAATCTTTTATGTGAGGGGTGAGATGCAACAAGTTGGTACCTATATATAACAAATAATAAATTCTCACCCATTTTTCCAGGGCTAATGTCAAACGGCGCTGGTCCATCTTGCACAAAGCCTGGTCTTGCACTTAAATCCTGAAAAGGAAACATAATCCATGAGAAATCACACGCCTACTTCTTGAAATACAAAGTCCGAAGGTAGGTAACACAAATACAGGTGAAGCAAAATCTGTTGTAGATTACTCCTGAGACAGATATTCCTGTATTTTTCCCACAACTCGAACCTACACTAAGTGGATTCACATTTTGAAAATGCGTTGGTTGAGGTGCAAAGTGGGAGTAAGAGGACGTTCACTTCGAATATAAGAAGTCTATGAACTGTGGACGTTTGGTATCTAATTCGAGGTTAGATTTATTGGTCAATTTTCATACAATAAGCATATTTGGGACGGGTCAAGTCAACAATTAGTAAAATTTGAGATGAGATGGAAAATACATATAAATATGATAAAGAAAATAAAAATGAAACAACTAGTGTAATTTAGAAAACATGATTAATATGAATACCTAATTTATTTTTTCTGACCAGGAGTAACTATGTATAATATACATAGTTACTTCGGATATTTTCAATTCTGGTGAAATATATATATATTTTAGTGAGGAAAATGAATATTTGTGAAGTAGATATGTGATGGTACTCGGATGATTTTTTAATATGGATAATTCGACTGAATCATTTTCTCTATATCGTTTTTACTTATTGGTGTTACATGTCGTAATAATTTTGGTGATCAGTTAGAATTGACTGAAGCATAAATAAAGCAAAACTTTTGTCTTGACAAATTTAAGTGTGTTGAAATATAAGCAGTATTTTCAACCAGAAAAAATATTACAAAGAAATCAATAATTCGACAGACTAAAACAAGAATTGGCGAGAAACCTCTGAAATTTTCAATTTATTGTGAGAAATTCACTTATGATATATTTGATTTATTTATCTTTCCTAAGTATACTAGTTTTTCATAAATTAAAACACCTGATATGAAATGAACCTACATAAAAAATTCCAATTTCGTATCATACATTATCTTATTCTGGTATTTACTGAAATTCTTTAATACCTTCACTTATTCTTATTACCCATAGAGGTCAATTACTCTGAAATCAGTCAACTAAGACAATTTCATAATAGGTTTTCAATTACCCAAGGTGGTGTTTCAAATCGAGTTTGATGTTTCAGATAACATTAATTATCAAAGCACTATTGGCTTTTATTAGTTGATGATTTCGTAGAAAGTAATTTATTACCTATCCTATGACTGTCTCGATATACGAGTACATAGTCGTATAGTTTAGTCGAAGATCATATAAACACGAAATATAATAATTTCGGATGCGTCATGTTGTCAGATAACATTCACTATGAACGAAAGGTAGGTGATTTCCGGTGAAAAATGTTACGATGAATAACAATTTCTAATGGACGATTGTACAAGGTCTTCGAAAGTCTGTTAGATACAGAAAATGGTATAGTGAAATAATTCAATACCAAGTTAATATTATTTATGATCCAAGTGGTTTATTGTTGAAAGAATGGAACAATCATAGAAAGATCTTCAAAAGAACATTTTTTATGTCAGGCAAATGAAAAAGTATTCGGTGATCACTAGAGATGATTGATATATCAACGACTAAACATTGTTCAGTACGATTTTTAGACCAATAAGTGGGTCCTCTCAACATTATTGGTAGAGGTATACAGCACAGCGTATTGGTTAAAGGAACACAAAAAACCATCTAGATAAACTGGAATACATCCAAGTGTTTTTGGAATGCAGTATTCTCATGGCCAATCAAATTATCAAAGCAACATAATGTTTTAACCGGAACATATATAATTACATTGGACGTCAATTAAACTAGTCTACAATTATTACATATAGTTAGTCATCAGATTTGAACATCTGTGAGAAATTAATCGTGAACTGATTCGAATTCAGATGAGTCTCTGAAACATTCTTACATAGCTCTCAGCGGCGAAGCCAAGTTCAGATGAATATTATTCGCATTTGTTTATATCTTTTTACAACATGTTTTTCAAGATAAAAACTATTGACATAACAAAAAGTGACTGGGACGTCTGGGCACATATCTTCTCTAATCTGTGGTCTAGTATTTACAGTGATGCATAACACTACAGTAATTATTATATCTGGATTGGCTGCTATTGCTGATTTCAAGTATTGAGATCAAAGTGTGAAATTGGGACTATCAAGTTGTTGCTCTTACGGAAACTAATTTATTGGTTTTATCTCAAAAAATATACTGGCAATTGGCATATTATTAAAAAAATATGTAGATTGGACGGATCAGAAGATGACCTACTTAAAACGATCGCTTTTGCGTTGCATTGATGATGATTATGTGAGAATAAGGTAACGAATAACACAAATATTTTTTCATTATTTGAACCACAAACTGCACATTCCCTATCTTCTATATATGAAATTAAGAAAAAAGTGATTCAAAATTCAGATATAAAACAATTGAGTGTTTTTATTTAGTATCCCAGCCAGTTTCTCATCGTTTCTGCCATGCTTTCAAATTTTATCTATCCTCCGGGGCAATTTTCGAACTTTGTAATGATCCTTCAATGCCCTAAGCATATGTATTTTCTGTCGCATAAATGGATTGAAGTAAAAATTATGGATTTAAGAATCTGATGAGCATTTCCAAAAAAATTCTATTGATACGCCTTAGGCAAGGCCATTTCTGCTTAGTTGGTTCAACAAGACGGCATAAATATCAACATACGTGCACATTCTTCAGTGGCCACTTTACATTTGAATTTTTACCGATTGTCTTATAGATGGTTATACACCTCAACTTGCTGCATTGAATTTCGATGTAGAAGGTTGTTAGCGGAATATTAATGATCTTGTGTGACTGTGAACGTGTGGGGTTTTATATCTGCGTTGGATCCGCCCACCACAGTATAGAAACAGTTGATGAATTGTGAGCAATTGATGGATTGTATTTGTATCATTAAATGTGCAGAAGAATTTTACATAATCATCTAACCTCACTCCCCATATATTATGATTATCCTAACCATGGACGTATAAACACAGAATCCTAACGTTTATATGTAAGCATCATATATCTAAGGCATTTTTTGCGAGAAACTGTTTTGAAACTATTTGAAACAGTTTTGAAACACTCCATTTTCTTGAACCATTTGTGACGTCACAATTGATTCTGGTTCAAAACGTTTTGAAAGCGTCTTTTGGACCGCTTCAATATGGCGAACTGTCATCTGAGGTTAAATAACCATGACACGTGACGTTTTGAAACGTTGCATTTTTTCGGCTTATAAAATGATGACGTAGACGTATAAACTGTTTCAAAACGGTCTTTGAAACTGTTTCGTCGCAAAAAAAATGCCTCTAATAATAACTATATAGGTAACATGGATACCAGAGCTGAAGCCGAAAAATAAAACAAATGACAGTCTGCGGGACCAATCGCGAATATGCGCATGCGCAAGTTTGAATTAAGAATCGACATTCGTTTTCATCATGGAGGAGAGTAGCTTTCTAGTGAGCGACAAACGTATGATAATTATTAAAAATCAATCAAATGTGTCCCGTAACCTTCAATTCGATGTTTTTATTTCATCATGACATATATTTTTCAAATATTCATTCATTGATGGATTGTTGGACGATATTGAATAATAGTTGATGATAAATGCAGAAATGGATGTGATCTACAAAGCGATACTTGCGATTTGCTGAGAAACCTGTCACGATAAAGTCATCGGAACAAGATTCGTGGGCTAATTTTTGATCAATCACTGTTATCACTCACTAATCACTTCTGTAAACAATCAGTAAGTACATTAATAACTATATTAACGCTCTTTAACATAATTTGAGTCAACAAACATACCTAACCTATGAAATTCTAAAAACGTCAGTGGATTTCAACTCGTCAAAACCCGCGCATGCGCACAATTCATCATTAGCAAGCCAGACAGTCTTTTGTTTTTCCAAAACTGGCTTCACTTTCGCGTGAAGAGAAGAATAGGTGTTATCCATATAGTTGTTATTATATATATGGTAAGCATGTATATATATTATCTTGATATTATCTATGGTAAGTATTTTGGTGACGTTTATGTCATCGAAAAAATACTGTGAATATTTCAAAGAGTTGACACGTAGAACAATTCAAAAAGTTGTTCAGCGATTTTGCACGTGATCATAACGAATTATAAAGTTTTTTATCTTTGGTAATATAATATTTCAATTTCAATCGCTCACAATGATATTTCACTATAATATGTAGGTACAATTTGTAGAATTTTTAATATAAATGCCAAACCCGTTTCGAAATAAGATCGTCAAAGACAAAATTGCTTATGAACGAATATCATAACGGAAATCATGTTATAAGCATTATTTACGCTAAGGTAAAATTACTTTTTCTGCAACCGAAATATGCTCATGAAGTTGATGCTCTTTTTACTGACACAAAAGGTGAAGTTGAAGTTTCAGAAACTAAATATATGTATACCCTTTTACTGGTTTACACGATGTTCCACGAACATTGTATTTTTTTCGTGTAGTCAAAAAGATTAATCTACATCTCAATTTAACTATTTTCTTGAAAATTAGTGTGCCTAAAAGAGTATTCAAAATCTACAAGTAACATAGTATAAAATTGAATCAATAACAAATATTGAATGTTAATAACTAACAACAGTATTCTGAAAGTATTGTATGATTGATAAAAAATCGAATATTGCAATATCAGAAGTCGTCTAAACATTTTTACGCATGATTCAGTCAAAATGAGAAAAACGAGGAAGGGTGTCTATAGCAACTTCGTCAGTACCTAGCAGCAAAAATAATTTATTATCTTACCTTGGGCCTCTTCCATATAAACTGAAACGGTGGAGTTTGGTGATAGAAAACGGAAGCTTGCGCTGCTGGAAAATCGGGATCCTCCCAGAGTTCTCCTCGTTTCTGACAAGCTTTTTTTATCCGTTCGTATTCACTCATACCCTGGAAAAAAATTATCATTTTCTAAATGTGGATCTAAATTTCTATAGAAATATATTTCACTTAGGAAACAATTTATGACAATGAATTATATAATAAATATCTATGTTTTATAAGAAAGTTGTGAAAATAATTATAAATTTAACTTTATTCGCTTGAGCGCATCCTATACAGTGTCCTTCATAAAGTCCGCATCATATGGGAAAACTTGTATTAATGATTTATTTTGAAATTCGACTTGGGCGTTAAGTTGTGCTTTGAAAAATATGAAAAATGACCTACTCGGATGTGGTCACGTGACTTTCGCGACCTGTCAAAAGTAATATTTTTTCAAAATAATCGCTGAAAATATGCTTATTTATTCGAATTTCAAAAAATTTCAAGGGGAAAAGTTGTTTCTTTTTCGATTTTACACCTACATCTCAAATTTGTTTCCAAAGCCTACTTCACAAAATTGATGAGTTTCATAACCGGAGTAGTAAGAATTTAATTTGAGATTTGTACCGTGAAAAGTCGTAAACTTTGGTTAGATAGAAGTAAAGAAGTTTTATGATGTTTTGAATTATGACGTTGGTATCATTTCAATACTGAAAAAATCCACTTACATGAATTATTATCCTACATGCTTGAAGATACGTCAACTTTGCATCAAAAATAATAGAAATGTTAACCAGTAATTCTCATTTTCTTGAGAAAAACATATTTTTTTGGATGATTCGTGATTGAAAGTTAGTCGCATATTAGAGCTACTGGTATAAAACAGTTTTGTCGAAGTTACGAATTTTTTAATGTTCCAGAAATTTTGTAATTATCAAAAAAATGGCAAAAAGTGAAAGTTGCCATAGAACGTTCAAATTTGAGATATAGGTGTAAAATCGAAAAAGAAATTTCAATAAATAAGCCTATTTTCAGCGATTACTTTGAAAAAATATTACTTTTGACAGGTAGCGAAAGTCACGTGACCACATCCGAGTAGGTCATTTTTCATATTTTTTAAAACACAACTCAACGCCCAAGTCGAATTTCAAAATAAATCATTAATACAAGTTTTTCCCATATGATGCGGACTTTATGAAGGACACAGTATATATATATGTGAAATTTCTAGATTATTCGTGAAAAAGTTATTACAGGCCAATTTTTATAATAGATATAGAAACGTATCAATTTGAAATTGTGGTTGTAAGTGTAGATTTTCTTAGCACTAAATGTGTGAGAATATGACCTCAACAAGATTTATTTTCTCGAAATTATAGTTCATATGTCAAAGTATTAGGTCTACTGTTATTATTATCATTATCTTCAGTCACGCAAAAAGCGAAATAGTCATGTATTAGATATGTTTGATAGACCACACACGATTTCTGAACCATTTTTTCCAATTTGATAGGATTGCAAGATAAATGTGTAGTACCAAAATCAATACCAAAAGACTAGGGAATTGATGAAAATATGGCAGTAAAAAAGTTACAGGTCCACATGGTGGGATTTATTCCTCAGTTTTTCAGCAAAAATTGTTCTTTTATTCTTTCGGATTTCTACTGTTGGATATAATAAGAAAATATACAATAAACAATAACGCACATAGAAATGTTTGTTATCAAGTTTTTCAATATTATAATTCACTGAAATTATTTATTTGACAAAGAAAACAATGTGTTTTGATGGGTATAGTCACATGATTCAATTTGTATTTAAGAGAATGTAGGTACCCACTCTTTTCATACTCGATTATAGATACCTACCTACTGTATTTATTCGAAATTAACGGTGAGTATAAATTCCCTGAGAAAAAGCTGAGAACATTACACCAACAATGGTCGATCTGCAGCGATGTATAATGAGATGAATGGTAATTACTCGCACAATTTCCATCTAACGGATTCAACAATCAAATGCTAAATACACCGTATAATGAAAGAACAAACAGTTTCCTACTAGGCATACTATACTTATCGGTATAAGAAGAGGAAGTCAGCTGATTTGATTCACAAAAACTTCGGGATTGCTGAAATTTGTGGAAAATTTAAATCACCACAATCCATTATTATCAACACTGAGAGCCAGACAAACGAATAACAGGAAAAAAGTTATACCCAATGAAATGGGAATGCGATAAGGTATCCAACTTGCCATGGTCCATCAACTTGTGATAAATGCAATGTCAACCTCATTTGGTTGCCTTAGTCATAAATACCTCATCAGAGTTTTTATCTTCAACCTTGTAACGGAATTGATTCCATTATTTTAGAAAAGTTTTTATGACACATCTACCATATACCTACTCAAAAAACATTAGCGACATTCTTTGAGTGGTTGTTATAAAGAACCGAATCATTATATTCTACCAGAAATATATGATTATGATCATATTTTTGAAACTTGAATGATATTCATAATAGCCTTTGAATAGTATACTTAGGTTTATGTATCACGATAAAGTGTGACGTATAAGCTGAATGCAATACATATTATGAAATTTATCGATGTAATGAAATATGTTTACTAAACTCACAAACTCACATATAATGGCTTTCACTTTTTATATAATTTTAACACGGATAATTAAAGATCCAAAATCTTCAGTATCTAAAAGATGTGAAATCTCGCGAGAATATACTTGAGATAAGTATAGTTGGATTCGGTCTTGATCGTAGATAATTATTGTAAACATCTCAGGATTGACACATCTCTCAACCGACTTCAGAAAGCAATCAATGGAGTGTTTTGGAATATATAATGTGAACATGCAATAAAATAATAGGTACGTGAACCAAATCATATCAAGTGATACTACCAAGAATGCTCTTGTTTCGTATGTATCACATAATAGTTATTTATGTATCAGGGGCGTTAAATGGGCTTTTATGGACCGCAGCGTGTAAGTAAGGTCCATAAAAGCAAGTCACGCCCGAAATACATACAACATTTTATGCACGACCAGTATATTTTATTGTAAATACCTCTTCACCTCTCAAGCATGATAGCAATAAAACGGTTCTTAAATACCTTTTAAACCCCTTCAAAATAATGTTTGCCCATGATTTTCCTCTCGAATAAGCATTACATGAGTGTTTTTACTTTTTCTCTATCTCTTATAATAAGGGAGTTGTTAAGGGTTTACAATTTGCAGACTGGTGGGTGAATAAATAGGCTAGTAGCCATATTTGCTGTCAATACAGACAATAGTCATTACAAAATGCATTCCAGTGACAAAGAAAGTATGAATTGTACTCCACCAGAAATCAGTAAAGCAGCTGAGGATGCGAATAATTAATAATGTAATAGAATTCGGCAAAGTCATGAAGAAGTATCGCCGATATCAAAATATCCTCCTGTATTGGACATTTCAGATAGCTCTCGATTGTTCGTGAATGATCTAGAACAGAAAAGGATGGAATATCCTGGAAGCTATCAGATGGAGAGAGATAACAGGAAAGTGACAGTTCGAGAAGGTTCTAGAGCAACTCAACCACGCTATATATACAGGGCCAGATAATGGCAGAAGTTAGTTGAATACGACGTTGCGTTACGTTCATAACCTCCAAAATAAATAGTTGTTATAGATTAGTCTGTCATAAAGTGTTAGTGTTGGTTGAAATGAATAAGTTATCAGTTCAAACCCAGTCGTCGGCGGGCGGTAAAGTGCCATTTTACGCCCGGCGGGCGGTAATTTAGTCCGAGGGCGGTGATGTGCTATTTTACGCCCGCACAACCGGGCGATAAAGTGCCATTTGACGCCCGGTCGTGCATAAAAGTATTGATCTATTCATATCAAATGCATCAGGCATCACTCGTAGCGCCAATAACCTCTAGCTCGAGCAGAACAAAACAAATTGTCTGATATAACTTCTATCGGTATCTTCACGATCGGCTGACTTCTCATCATTCCGCGGTGCGTGGAATGAGATGATGCAAAAAGCGATTAGACATTTTTTCACTAGTGAACTTGATTCCGATTTACCTAACGTCGTTCATGGCAAACTGGTTGCGGGAGCAGAGAAGAAAATTGTCTTGGATCTTGGATGCACCTGAAAGGGCAAGATGAATACGTTGACCTCGAGATGTTAGAAGTGTTGATTTTCGATTTATCGATTTGAATAATTTTGGTATCCACGTGTTGCTTCCATTACGTGATGAAGGTGATCATAAAATATTTCCCCAAATACACATAATCGGTACAGTATGTGAAAGTTGTTGAAAATGTTTTGCCATGATTAATTTAATGATGTGCCAATATATCTTATTTACGCTCATTTTGATGTTTTCGAACAATGATGACTGCATTTAGAAATCAATATCAGTGCAGACTGCAGAACTACGAAAGAAAACAAGTATACCACCAATAGTGAAAACAAGAGCTTATGTCCTGATTTGTAAACTAGCAAACAATGAATGCTCAATCGAGCACACTTTCTACATAAAAATGTTGTATCACGTATATTATTCATCAAGATCCATGAGATTTTTTTATAATGATTCATAATTGAATATAATATGTTTAACATGGCTGTTGACCTATGACCGCGGGAACACTTCTCAACTCGTCTTCACAGTGAACATAGTAAGAAGTTCTGAAATAATGAGATTACTGGATTAACCAACGCTGATAATTTTCATAACTATTACACTTGATAATGAAGAAAAATTTCATTGACAATAGAGTAAAAAGCGGTAATGAAGTTTCAATAAGGAGCCATACTGTAAATGGCCGAGATAATATAAAATCGTCTCCCAAATCTTCCAATGACTAGCAGGATGTTTCACGAACATTGTTAGAGGTATTTCTTCCGTGTAGCCAGATATATCTATATATATCTGCCATGTATAAGGAGACAACCATTATTATTATTTTCAGTCGTGATTTATTGAAAAAATGAAATATAGTCAATATTGTTGCGATTGAAGATTAGTATAACTAATACGAGGAAATCTAGATTTGTTTCGAGCATGATGACTACAGATGAATAGCTTTTACATTTTGAAAGGCCAATTAACCACGCCGATGTGACCATAAATGGAGACCATAATGTATATACTGTTGTTCTTACATATTTAAAATCAGGCTATGTGATTGGATTTCTCGAATTGACATGACAAAATACAAAATGCGCCCGCATGCAGTTTGAAACATTGAAACTGTTAATTTATACGTGATACGGTTGCAGACTATTTGCTTTCGGAGCAGGTGGGTCGAGGTTTTTAACATCGATATGTGTTACTCAACTGTAAACCACCATATGCCTGCATGCTAATTGCCTATTCGATAATTCATTGACATGTGGAATATTCGAACAGTTTATGACCTACGTAATCTTCAAATAGAAAATCATAATCAAGGACTCTACCTACACATATACTGTGCTTTTTCAACCAGACAAGCAAATAAAATAAGGAATAATATAAAATAAGGCACAAGGAACAATCGGAGTAGTTCATACATATGAATAACATGAAATAGCATTTAAGAAGCAATCAATCAAATCAATGCATTTGGACAATGACTTTATGTCATCCTTTGATAGAAATATATATACTTTCTGGAAAGGTCTGGAATAATCAAATTTTCGAATTTGTGAGGGAGAAGAAAATTTTAATTAAATAAAAAAAATGGATAATGATCAATTGATGGAACAAGTGTTGGCATTCCCACAATTATATGTGGAATCCTATTCGAGATACAAAAATAATAATTTTGTGAAACACATGATTGCTGGGTAAATAAACTTATTATTATTAATAATAATAACATGAGAATGTCATAGCAACGGACATGCGCATATCCATTTTCTGATATTTTCTTAAATTATTTTATGTTATTTCTCATTTTATCTGCTGTATAAACCCGCTTTAACGTAACTCTAATGCAATAAGTTTTTACTTCAATACGATCGAGATCGGTACCTATGCAATTGGATCAATTTTGGGGCTACAGTTGGGGTAACTCAAGGGTGCGCTAGTGAGTTATTATTATTTTTATTGTAATGATCAATGCCAGATTCGTCTATGCGGAACTACAAATTTGAGTTAGATCCATATTCTTTTTGAACTTCAATTATCGGGGAATTATGTCAAAAATTATCTGTCATATTCGCTGTCTGAACTTTTTCAGAAATCTATATAAAATTAGAGAAAACATCAGTTATATCAATTTCTGTGGCAAAAGGGTTTCCCAATGCCAAATCCCTCGCAAAAAAAGTCATCTATAGCCATATATATAGAAGGCTATGCGAGTAAATCCGGAGATCTCTCTTATACTGGTAGCACCTGATGATATTCACCATCATCAACTATACTTTCATTATTTGAGAGTACGGATATGATCACTATGAAAAAAGAGAAATTGCTCCACTACCGAAAGTCTTAGAAATCCCTTTGACAGTCATTGGAATGAATACATGATGAGATCTAGATTTGCATCATCAATTTTTGTTCCCAGTCTTGAATATACCCCAATACTCGACATCCAGGGCATTAATTTTCAAGTGGTATATTTCATGAAGATCTTCGCTCAACTTCCAATGAAATTTAGAAATGAGATCTCGAAATCACTGTATCTATCACTGTATCACTATCTATCACTGTATCATACAGAACAATTCGATATTTCAGTGAAATTGCATGGGCTCCTTTCATCTTCTTTGAAAAAGAATACTGCTCTGTATGGGGCGGACCAAGTTTGATGGTATCTGAGAACTACATAAGTGAAAAAGAGGATGTCTGTTTTTTAAGCTCCGGACCAAATTTGATGGTATTTGAGAACTACATAAGTTAAAAAAGAGGATGCCTGTTTTTTAAGCTCAATTTTCTAACAGCTGATGCATTAAATGGTAGCTTATAATAATCGTGGAACATCGACGAGGGAAGTTTATGAACTTAAAGACTTCTATGGGCACTCTGCTGTCATTCATCTTATCATTGCGTTATTATAATAATAATAATAAAAAATCTCCCAATATTCATCCCTCGGTGCTCGCAGATTCCACATCCATCGAACACCCTATATGCAACGACCTCGCTCGTGCCTAGTTGGTTCAGATAACACAACAACTGCAGTCAACGCGATGAAATTCGAAACCTGTTCGCGAATGATTAAATAATAACATGCCCACTCACTTCGGCTTAGATATTCATCCAGGTAGAAATATAATCGCGCAAATCACATTGTTCCGCGCGGAAACACGCACCGAAATGTCAGCTGTCACCGCTCGTCCGCGTCAAAAGTAAAACCGAATTGCTCACTACTGCTCGTCAATCTGTCCACAAACTGGCGGAAAATCGCGGTAGCTTCAGCAGAGAGGAAGGTATACAGTTTCCGCGCTCCACGTTGGGTCTCGACCGTTGGACTGGTGGTACTGTCGATGGAGGAACTCCAGAATGCCGAGTTGACCTCGTTCATTGATGGCAGTGGTGGTACCTGCGTCCGGCGGTACCACCGAAAGCATGAAGAACTCGTGACGGTAAAACTTCGTTTATCGCACTCCTATGAGTTCGGAAAAAATTTGTGGTGGAACTTACGTATTTTGACCTCCTGATCACGAATCTGAAGTCAAAACGCGGCGGTCTCAAGTATTTTCGGAGATACGGCCTCATTTTGTCTCAAAAATGCACCATTTGACATGTGAAATTTCTGCTATTAGGAATACACGAAATTCTTCAAAAAATTCACCCTTCTTTGAAATGTAAACAAAACAACCTTTTTACACTGATTTTCTGGTAATTTGCATTTATGATGTTGGCAACGTGATTGTTTGGCTCTTGGCACATGGTAAGACGTTGCCAACATCTCAAATAAAAATAACCAGAAAATCAGTGAGAAAAGATGCTTTCTTTACGTTTTGAAGAAGGGCAATTTTTGTGAAAATAACAGTTTTTTATGCAAAAGAAGGCTCAAAGAAGGATTAATTTTGTGTGTTTAGCACACGAGATTTAGCAAAGTTAATCCCACACGATAACAGAAGGCTTGCTGAACTTTTATGCAAGTTATGCAACCGGCACTAAAAATGTCATAGAACCTTATGAAATGCCTGGAAAAATTGCAAAACGGAATGTGCAAATAAAAGCAATTAAACTGGACTATATTTCACTGTTTTTTCATCCCCGACATTCTTTAGTATAGAGAAAATAATAATTTAGAGGCAAACAAACAGCTATTCTTTAACAAATATACACAGAATAATGATAAATAATAATTCTTAGTTTCAATCATTAAAATCTCCTTAATCTGACATCCTTGAAAGAGTGAATATTGAACATGGAAATTCAGGAACTACGAGAAGAGTACAATTTTTTAAATTATCCTAGAATTCCTGCTTACTTAAATATTTGTTGTAAACAATTTTCAGATGTTCTGACTCCCCTCCAATTGGTAATTCGGCAAATATATAGTTTTTAGGCTCCACCTTTTTATTATTCCTTAGGAAGATCTATAACGCATCATGATCATTGTTTATATGCAGGACAGCAAAATTTTTCGTCCCAAGCATATGCTGATGAATATCTCTCATAGACCAGCAGGATAACTCAGAAGTTGTTTCAGTATTACGAAGGATTTATCAATTATCTGGATAAGAACTTGAGAAAACATTTGTGAAACGTTATTTTCGAAAAACTTCTTGAAGCTAGATGGAGTGAAGGAATATGATGATATTAAACCAAGGCATGAGGCATGAGACATTTCATGTACTTACGTCATTATAGAAGCAATATAGATGAAAAAGTATTGTAATGGAATTCGGCAAAGTCATGAAGAAGTATCGCCGATATCAAAATATCGTCCTGTATTGGACATTTCAGATAGCTCTCGATTGTTCGTGAATGATCTAGAACAGAAAAGGATGGAATATCCTGGAATAAGCTATCAGATGGAGAGAGATGACAGGAAAGTGACAGTTCGAGAAGGTTCTAGAACAACTCAACCACGATATATATACAGGGCCAGATAATGGCAGAAGTTGAAGTTGAATACGACGTTGCGTTACGTTCATAACCTCCAAAATAAATAGTTGTTATAAATTAGTCTGTCATAAGTGTTAGTGTTCGTTGAAATAAATTAGTTATCAGTTTAAACCCAGTCGTCGTTCACCCACGAAGATCGTAACAGTACGTTAGCTCCACCACTTTTGTTTTGTGACACTCTTCTTGCTATTCGATCAATCCGCCACTGTATTATTGCCTTTGGCGCTAGAGATATGCGGCAAATTCCAAAACTCGCATATCAACTTTCTTTTATCAGATAATTGTTTATAAATGTGCGAGTATGCCTTAAATCTCGAATGGTATTTATGCTGCATTATTAGAGCACACTTATAACAGGTGTAGAAGAAACAATATGTTTATCCGATAAATGCTTTCTCCAGTCTCGTATAGTAACCTCTGAAGTTCGATAAAATCGCATTGAATTTTTTTCAAAACCTAGCAACTTCAACGAGGTTTCGGTTTGATAATGTGTGGAAATTTATGACAAATTATTAGATTTACTCATTTATTATCAAGAAATAGTCGATAGCTCAGATCACTGTATTATATTCCCCATATAATGAATAATCACAGTGAAGTTATTATTGGCTTGATGAGCTTTCTTTATCTCTTCAAATTCACTTATGTGTGGTATTTAGCATGTATATTATCGAATTTGACTTACCTTCTGGAAACAAATATTCAAAAAACTCTTCGGCTACTGATTAATCATCTCCAGATCCAAACCTTTTTGTTCTTACAAATGTATACCTTTCATATGAGAGACCAATTATTAATGTTGCCAAGTTGTCAACCTACAATACAGAATAGATAGATTTGCATTAAAATTAAATGAGTCTCGTGTAATATCACCTCCTGTAAGGTCTGCTTCAAGTCACTGCATCATCCTGTGCATTGATAATGAAATGGAAAGAATAAATAGATACAGAATATAATCATTTATTATCACACTGGCTACATAATACCATTAATAACAAAAAAAAAAGTTTCACCTTGCGAAAATACATAATTATGATAAAAATAAAAAAATATTCTATACATCAATATTTTAAAACATTCCAAAAATAGTTGAAAATGAACGGATTCATATAATTTCTATATCATTATCTATCAAATATTTCTTATAGTAGGATTGTACAATTATATCTGGATCAGTTGCCATAAGTTTGATGATGTCATTGAATATTTTTAAATGATCTGCAGAATTATCTCTAACTGGATTCATTATTTCCAGTACTAAAATGCAAGTGTTAGGCGTTAGTTTGTGGAGTAAAATATTATGAAATATCGAATATAATATTATATCCTCGAGATATATCATAAAGTTTGATAATTTTTCTACGAATATTTTGAATGCATGAGGACCAAATTCCAATATTATTTGTTCCAAGCATACAACGATATTTTCTGCATATAATTTCGGATCATTGGAGCAATCCAAATGTATTTTTAGCAATTTTATGGCAACATGTTCCTCGAAGTATTGTGTAATAGTAAAATGTTTGTTCCAACATTGTTCGAAGGTATCAATAAAAGCTCTGTTCTTATCATTTGGATTATCTATGAAGACATTGAAAAATGACCTGACTTGCTTCATCTCCATTTTGGAAAGTATTTTGAAAACTATTTCAAGGTTATCAGATCGTTCTGTTTCACGATGTTCTAAAACTTCAATTGTGAATTTCTCAATTTTATCCACATGTTCTTTTTTCTGCAGAGGTAAATATCTGCTTATTACATCAATAACAAATTTGTGTGTTAGTGATTTCAATATGTCAGCATCCATGGAATGTAAAAGGGCCTGGAGATAACCTTTCACTTCAATTCCATGTTTTTCCACGTTTTCGAAAAATCCCCAACACTTTTCTATATACATTGGTCTGTATTTTCTCGGCACTGTGGCATCCTGGAGTTTTTGGAAAGTTTCAGTGTCGTTTTTATCAATTCTGGACATGCTTTCCATAACTTGAGCTAAAAGTTCTTGTGATGGGCTTCTGAGGAAATATTTCAAAGTAGCGGAAAACTGATGTTTCTGTTCAGAAACATTATCAGTGAGCTTGGTGCTGAGAAAATTTGAAACTGTACTTTTGTTCAAAACTTCACAACTCAAAAATAATGCATGTTTTTTCACAGACACAGCACCACGTTTTGACAACTCATCCACATAGGGATAAAGCAATTTTTCCGGGGATTTATAAAATACTCCATATAATGATGCCAAAGCTGATTTTAAATAATCTCCAACACAGAATTTCAGCACTAGCGATATGATTTTGGAAGGATTTTGAACTTTGTGTAAAATTTCGGCTACTTCGCACTGCAGTTTATAGGTTTCCTGCATTTCCTCATCTTCCAAGTCCAATTTTTCTTTCTTGGGCTGTAACTGATCTACTACTTCAATAAAATCAGTTATCGGAAGTAGCACTCTCAAACTGTTTATAATTGATATTTTTTCATCACATTCCTCGTCCATGAATTTTGCCTTGTATGATTCACAAACTTTTTTATCATATTCAAAGTGTGAATAGAGCCTCAATTGTTTACTGTCAATTAGATCAGTACGTTCTAAACTATTCTCGATAACTTTATCAAAGTATGGAATCAAACTTCTGGGATCATTTCTCAAAAACCAGTGCACAGTCTCTGCACAGGGACAGACATCGAAACATTTCTCAAAATACAATTTCAGAACGTCATTCTCAGAATCGGATCTTTCTTTTTTGGTGAACATCTTATATGCTGATTTGAAAAATGATTTTGTTTTTTCGGTTGAAAGGTTGAGCAATTGAAGCAGAGAGGAATGTTCTATCATAATAGCATTTTCAGGAAAAGTGATGTTATAGTTCAACACCTTATCTATGAATAAACCATGTTCATTGAATTTATCTTCATCATTCAAAAGAATGTTGATAAATGAGATGAAGTAAGAAAAATCTGTTAAATTTATGCAGTGGTCAGGATGATTTATAGAGAATTCTATCACATTTTTGATAAGATTTCTGCAATATCTTTGATAATGGTCACTATCAATTTTTACTACTTCTGGAAATAATTTACAAATGTCGGTTAAAATTTGTTTTTCAGTGTCCAAATTTTGAACTTCTATGGTAAATTCAGAGACATTTTCGATAACATCATTTATAAAATCAATGATTGCTGCTTTATAATCTTTATTATTATTCAAGGAAAATTCCATATATCTCCATATAAATTTCCTAACTGTCCAAAAACTCATATTTTTCCTCAGCCTGTCGATTTTTATTTGCTCGTTGATATATTTCCAGTGATTTTCATTCAACATTTCTAGATTGAGTGAGGATGAAATTTTCTCATACAGTTGTATTCTGAAATGTGAATCTTCATTTCTATGTCGAAAACATATGTATTTCAAAACTTCTTCTAGAGCTTTCAAATCTTTGTTTATCGCACATGTTTCAATGAGTAACATAACAGCTGCCGTTCTATCGTAAATATCAGAAGTAACATTAATTTTCTCTTTGATCAAAGGTATAGCCTTTGAAGGTTCTAGATATTTCAAGAAAGTATCCCCATGTTTTTTATTTTCATTATATTTAATTTCAGCCCACTTTTGAATTATTTCTTTACTGGGATTCATTATTAAAAATTCCTCATGGAATTTTGAGATAGCATCATTGATGGTATTGTCAGGAAAGACTTGCAAAAATGTTTTAGCAAATAACTCCCATCTTCGGTTCTTCGGGTACAATCTGAGTAAATTATTGCATTGATTCCTCATATTAATGGAGTCAATCCTTTTGGGGAATAAATTCAAGTAAAGGACTTTGAATTCAATTCCCAATCTTCGTACAATGACACCCTTATTCAACAGTCGGGTATAACGATCGATATCTTTTAGAATGTCCTTTTTGACAAGGTCCACAATCTTTTTACTCGTTCTTCTTCCCATTTTCGCGAACGTTACTTTTTGTTCTTTCTCAAGTTCTAGTAGCAAATCAGGATTCTTCAATGCCACATAATTTAGGACTTTTGTTTCATCATAACAAGCATGCTTTAACTCTTCAAAATGCTTCACATACAATATGAATAATGAATGATCCCTATTGAATAAATTCATAACTTGGTTTGGTCTGAGAATTATCTCATTGTCTTTCAATATCTCTTCGATTTTGGATTTACTACAAGTGTGAAAAATTGGGACTGCCACATGCAAACCATACCTGAAAACATTTGAATAATGTTGAATTCAACTTTCTTTTGAGAAGTTATGAAAATCAATATGCATATTCAACTAATTACGAAGATTACATGCTTGAATATTAACTTGCATTTAGGAATGTATGAATGTTGATGTTGTTAATTTTCACCAGGTTTCAGATGTTTGAATGATTTGAAATTTGGCAGGGATTCATTACTCTGGTCTTCACATGACAGCTTTCGCCTATATCAGGGAAAACTTGAATAAAACACGCAATCATTTATAATAATGATGGTGATTTCAACCTGAAAAGTGAACACCCTGAAATTCTGAGCTTCTTTTAGGCAAAAGTCGAAATGTAATCGACTTTTTGGCGGATGACCTTGATGCGCGCTCACAAAGATCGTCCAATGGAATCACAATACGCCATAAGGCAAAACGCGAAAAGCCAGCATGTGAACGCGCCGTTATAATGTTTTTTAGAAAGAAAAACAAAATGTCGGCTCCAATATGGCGAACGAGTTTTTTGATTATGGTCCGCGTTTCCAGGATCGGAGATTGTGAATTTATTTTCAACAATGGAAAATTCAAGACGGCGGATTCAAAATGGCGGAACCCGTTTTTCAATTTTAGGATATATACGATTCTATTCAAATTTCGTAAGTGGGAGTTTATGTGGTCGGGGAATATGAATTTTCTGTCAAAATTGATGAAGTCGAGATGGCGTTTACAGAATAGCGGACAAGTTATATGATTATTCACTTTTTAACAAAATAGCGGATCCAAGATGGCGGTAGTGTTTCATGATTATGATCCGATTGTATCAAAAAATTTGGTATGCGGTTATCAAGTTCTCGGATATTAAGTATAATTTTTTTGTAAAATCTCATATTTTTTTCGGGAAAAAATTGGCGGATCCAAAACGGAGAACGAGAAAATTGAAAAATAATTTCTAATGTATAATTACCTCGGTAATATATTACTCAAACGTAAAAAAGGCGTGGGGTTTATATATAAGTGAGTCTAAATCTACAATTCTTTGTCCAAGAGCTCAAAACAACTTATGCTGAGCATCAATACTTTTTTACATTCAAATAATTAGGTACATTGCTATTTTTTTCAGTTTCAATTCACATTTCTATTGAAATGTGTGTTTTAAATTTTTTCAACTATAAATTTTGTTGTCAGTGCATTTGTGGAAAAAGAAATCCATGCAAACATGATATAATCATGGCTATAACATATCTGAATGAAGCATTCATGAGATAAATATTACACCTAGCCAATATTGAAAGCCAGAGGATTCACAATAAATTCTCACCTTTCACATAATGCATCAAATAAAGCATCCATTTTCTCTTCACTCCAACAGTTTGAAATCTTTTTCAGGATTTTCATACGCATTGCATAAGACATGCATGGTAAAAACTCATTAGTTAAACTCTGTGGATCCATACTGTTGAAGGCTTCTTGGAAATACCAAGACTGTTTCAATATTTTACTTATGAACACTTCATCACCCTCTTTGAGTATCTCAGTGAGTTCAGCTGTTCTCTTCAAATAAATGAGTAGATCTACCTTGAATAAACTTTCAAGGTAAGTTCTGGGCTGTATACTTTTCACAGCATCACAGCACTGTTCTTCAGTGGAGGATAGGACTACATTTTGTATGAGTTTGTACAAATTGTGCTTTCTTTCTCCCACCAAGTCACCTGCTAAGTTGTGAAACTGAGCAATAAAATCATCTGAAGCATCTCCAGTTGTATCCATATTGATATAAATCTAGAACCTGCAGTAAACACATAAAAAAAATTACACTTGTTTGTAGATTATTTTTATTAACTCAAATAAAAAGGTTACAAGTGCAAGGAAAGGGGGTAATTATATTCAAATAAATTTCAAAGTTTATATCTCAAAGGGTCTTATGTGTTTCTAGTTCCCATTAACTACTATAATTTTATTAGAAGCATCTCAATTTCAAAAAATTCCATTACTCATCCACAGTCTCAATGTTTTAATTAATTTATGAACTGGAACTGATGTTCTTTTTTGAATTATCATCTATTTCAGAGAACACACCCATGGCCACCTACACCCTGCAGATTCAAGCATCATCATTACATTAAACTAGGTAGTTGGTCACAGATTAGGGAACACTTGGTTTTATGTGTGTATGATCACTAATTTTATGTACTTCATGTTCATCAATCACCATGATCAATCACCATCATGTGCGAGTTTATGGATTCCAAGAAGTGATGATACATCATGACTTTCTGACTATGAACTTGAATTTACAATATTATGGATAATAATTATATTAATTATAGTACAGGCAAAGAAAAACTCGAACCAATAATCATTGAAAAGAAAATAGTAGTTAATATATTATTAGATCATTGTACATACTAATTTGCTAATAGATTGATTTAGCCGTCAAACAACTCACCTTCCCTTCGTGGTCCTCACTCTGTGTCCTCACTCCTCAGCTCTGAAGTCAAAACCAAAACTCACTCACTTCACCTCACTTCAAACGGTAGGTATTCAATAATTTAACAAAAAAATATAAAAAACAAAATCAAAACCACCAAAACATTGCGAAAAGTGTCAAACCAACTGTCAGATTCGGAACCTTAAATTTTCCTCTTCTTTCTCATCGAGCCAAAAGGTGTTTCTTATATATAACCATTTGAACTACTAGGAGTACTACGTGTTTTAATGGTTGCATAAATACGAACATGTTGGATAAAATCCGTGCCGAGAGATCCTTGGCCTTGAGTTCTCAGACTTGTTCAAAGTACCGATTGTACTCTTTCAGAATAAAATATATATCGAGTTGAAGGGATGAAAATTATTATGAGGAAACATTTTCAAACATATTCAACTTCAATGTCCTCTGTATACAGGGTACACCATACTAGATAGCGTTTTAGAAGTAACTATATACCTATAGAGAAAAAATCGGTATATTTGATATCTTGAGTACATATGGTATGCTGAGATCTAGCATTTGAAAAAAATATTTTGTGAGGTCTAGAGTTCAAAATCAAATTCTGAATCACAAATGAAACACACCCGCGGTTTATGTATCATTTTGGATTTTCGGATTCTAACAGAAGATTCCGAACATATTTTTGTAGCTATTCATCATGGTTTTCGACATTTGAATTAATTTTCAACCTGAAAAAAACAACACTTATGAAACACCCTGAATACCTAGGCGATTTCTTCCAATGTAGGATGTATAGGTACCATACATACGACAGAGACAGTGGATGGAAACGGGTACCTACTCATTGTATAATATAATAAATTTATACAATAGTACTACTATAATAAGCATCTACCTATATGAATAAGCCAAAAGCAGTCGTCCACGGATAGGACCAGTCGTTAACAAGTACTTTTATTTCACTTCAGCGTTTTAGGTGGTTTTAGTCTCGCTTTCGCTTATATTTGTCCTTGTGTGTGGTTCAAGTTCATAGATTAGTAGTGCCACGTGCTTGTGTTCATACTTTGTTTACATATTTAAATAGTTATATAGCATGCAGAAATCTGTGAAATCATTGGCTGATATTCCGACTTTGAAGTCAATACCAATTATCGGCCACACTCATTTATTTTTACCAGGTGGTAAGTATCCAATTGTGAAAGAAAATTAACGCTTACACGAAAAAAAATATTTCCACAATCTGATTATGATCACTTTGAAGATGAACAAGCTGAGGGGAACCTATATTATTGCTGTCTTGCTGAAAATATTTAGAAAATTTCGCGCGATATGAAATAAGATGCATTTTCTAAGTTGATGATGTTTTTCTGGAGACGAATAAACATCGATATCTTGTCATTTTGACCCATTTTTGGCACCACTTACAACTTTTTTTTTTAATTTTTGCAAATCTGAGTTCACGTGATATAAGTTGTAACGGATTTTTCAGTTGTTGGATATGCAACCGCCATTGGAGTTTTTCAGAAATATCAATATCAAATTTAGCAAACTTTTTATAGTACTTACGAAAATTATGGCGAAATTTGAATTTTTTTATGATGTTCATATGACGAGGAAAAATATGAACTATACATTCTATAAAAATATTTTTCACATTTCGAATGAATATAAAGACGGTTATCATCATAATAATTTTAAGAAATACTATATATACAAATCATGGCGAAATTTCAATTTTTTTATGATGTTCATATGACGAGGAAAAATATGAACTATACATTCTATAAAAATATTTTTCACATTTCGAATGAATATAAAGACGGTTATCATCATAATAATTTTAAGAAATACTATATATACAAATCATGGCGAAATTTCAATTTTTTTATGATGTTCATATGACGAGGAAAAATATGAACTATACATTCTATAAAAATATTTTTCACATTTCGAATGAATATATAAAGACGGTTATCATCATAAAAATTTTAAGAAATACTATATATACTGTTACAGGAAAATACAAATTGGAGAAATTGACTGAAGCTGTGGCAGACATAAGCAAGCAGTTGGGACCCATATTCAAATTGAATCTAGGTGGTAAAACTCTCGTTATCACCACCGATGCAAATAACACCGAGAAACTTTTTCGAAACGAAGGGGTGAAACCCATTCGACCCTCATTCGCCGCGTTATGTCACTACAGACAGAAAGCCTTCAATAGTGTAGGCGTAGTACCCGCAAATGGGGATGAGTGGCACAAATTCAGGGGCGGTGTGATTCCTTTATTGAAGGCCAATTTATTGGAAACTTACAAGGATGAACAAAGGGAAGTTGCTAGAAGGTTCGTTCGTTACATCGAAAAGGAGCGTGACGGCAATTTCGTTTTGACTGACCTTGTTCAGCACCTCATGAAGTTCTCAATCGAAGGTTTGTTACAACCACTGGTAAATATATAGTTATCGGGCTCCCCCCTGTAGAGACATGCGGTTTGACGGAAATTACGTAGCTTATTGGCATCCTGAACAAAAAATTCGAATGACATTTTTGGCGCTTTCAACTATAGTTTCGGAGATACGGCGCTCATTCTCCACCAATTTCAGCTCATAATTACTCCTTATTCTTTTTACCAGGTGAAATAACAAAAATCACCGTTCTTTCTTGTAAAAAAAAGTTTTAATCTCGACATTCCAACCATTTTCATTTTATTGTTACTATATCAAATACCAACCGACCCAACCGTACTTATTACATTTCACCGCCTACTTCATCAACATTTTTTCAAATAATTTCACTTCAACATTGAAATGAAAGAAACAAAAAGTAGGCGGTGAATTGTAACAATAAAGGTTGGCATTGATTTAGTGAAAAAATGAAAATCGTTGGGATGTCAAAATAAATAATTTTTTTCATGCAAGAAAGAAGGATGATTTTTGATATTTTTCAAGTGAATTATTATTGAAAATGTGTTGGAATTGTTGAATTGGATTGTGTATAATGTCCTGGAAAAAATAAGGAAAAATTTGGTGGAGAACGAGCGGGAAGAAATAGGTCTGAAAACCCATTTTCCTGTCTTTGGGGCACCGTATCTCCGAAACTAGTTGAGAGCGCCAAAAATTGCATTAGAATTTTTTGTTCAGGAGGCCTAACTAGGTAAGTTCTCTACAGGGGGGAGCCCAATAACTATATATTTACCCAACCACTATTCTTATTATCTTTCAATTTAGTTTGGGATCCTGATATTTCTTTTTCACTAGTTATTTCCCTGGTATGTCCTGGCAACAGAATCAAGTGCTTGACTGATTCTAATACAAGCACAACAGAAATAATTGATGCTAGTGTAATGTTTATGGATGGGATGTACAAAACATTCACTGGGGTACCCCTATGGAAAATTTTCGAGACATCTGGGTATAGAAAACTAAGGATTTCTCATGAAGTTATTTACAGGTCAGTACATTTTATCACTCAATAGTAATCAAGAATTATACTTAAAGAAAGAAAAACCAAAACCTAAAATATCAATCAGTTTTGAAAAGCGGTAATTTCAAATGATTTGTTCATTTTCAGAGAAGACTCACATAACTAGGGATATCAGAATGTATATATTTCTATTCAATACAATAATGTTAGTGCCAGGTACAATATTAAATCAGTGTATTTGGGCAATATACCATGCATTCACAATGTGATTCAATGAATTATTCATTGGTTAGTGGATATTATAATTTAAGAAAGGCCACTATTATAGGAAGAGCAATTGGAAACTCAGAAGTCGATTAAATTCTAAATTATATTAAATTTCATTAACTATCATTTGAATTTCAGAGTAGGTAGTCGATTGTATTTCAGATACAAAATCGTTTATTTAGTTCTGAAATCATGATTTGAATTCCAGAAAAGGTGGATATATCTTATCTTGTTAATATTTTGTTCCAAAACAAAAAAGATATTCAATGAACCTACTGGTTATATAATCTAATAGCTAAATCACTTATAGTATTTTTCGAATTTGTGTGTGATTCTACATCAGATATTAATTAATAAACATTCCGTTCATAATATTCAGCAGTATGATTATTTCATCAGTTTATTATATTCTTTCAGAGTAATGAAAACGCATTTGAAGGACATCCGAAATCAGTGCAAAAAAGATCCACAATATGTACAGAATAAACACCCATTTATGTATACTCTGTTGAATAATGACAAACTCAATGAAGATGACCAAACTATGCTAGCTATGGAAGTATTTTTAGGTAATTCTTTCCAAATAATTGATACATGTTTATATAACTACTGCGGAAAGTGATCATTTATTGCCATTTAATTTCACGATTTTTTGAAAATGAACAATTATTCCAAATGAAACAACCTGTTCATTTATACACTATTACCGTCGCAAAATTATTTTGGCTTATTGAAAATGTGAAGTGGTGTCTATTTTTGGTTTTTGAACTGAACATAGTGTGGTTTTATTTCTGTGGTTGATTGGGTGAGAAAAATATTCATCAATTTCAGGTGGGCTCGACACCACAGCTACAGTTGCAGCCTTGACTTTGCATTATCTGGCAAAAAATGTGGAGGTCCAAGATCAAGCGAGAGAGCATGCACTTCAGGATAGTTACATTTACAGTCAAGCTTGCTTCAAAGAAACTCTACGCCTTTCTCCTACGGCAGGGGCAAATGCCAGAGTATTGATAAACGATACAACATTTGGAGAGTATCTAGTACCCAAGGATGTAAGTAATGAAATGATATGTTCATTGAAATAGGCAATGCTTGATATCTGATCATTTGAACAAATACCTACATTTTATGCAGGCCATTTTTATCAGATTCCAAAAAATAAAGTACTTAATCATAAATCATTCAAAAAAATCGAGAGAAACTTTGAAAGCCACTTTTTGTTATTTTCAGACTCTGGTGATGGCTTTCAGTTCGGTAACAAGCTGCAGTGCCAAATATTTCGAGCGACCGAAAAGTTACATACCAAATAGGTGGTTGCGAGATCAGAAAGAAAGTTTTCATAAGTTTGCTGTATTACCCTTTGGCTTCGGAGCGAGAATGTGTCCTGGAAAAAGACTGGCTGAAAATGAGATTGTCATACTATTGAATGAAGTGAGTCACTTTGCATGTGAATGTACCATACCCAATCATTATAATGATTCAAATTGTATGGTCCGAATATAGTCACCCTTTTCATCTTCCTGAATTTCAGGTTCAAAGTGGCAAAATTAATATGCAACATAGTTTTGATAAAATGTTTCTTTGAACATTGAAAACTAGACTGTCGGTGTTTTTTAGTAAAAATGTTACTCACATTTTCAAATCCTGTAAACTTATCATCCAACGACGTGGTTCGAATTCTACAATGATACTCCATTCTTCATCATCCCTAAGTATCGATTTTCAGGGAGTTTTTTTCGTGTGTGGCAGAGATATTTTCACCAAACACTAGTATGATCATTATCTGAAAGACGAATATTTAATTTTTCAGATATTGCGAAACTTTGAGTTGAAGTGTGAAAACCCTTGTGAAATTGGAATGGTTTATAGGATGAACAGGATTCCAGAGTTACCTGTAAACATCAAATTCATCAGCAGAAATATATGTGATGAAAATAAAAGTTGATTTACTTAGATATATTATCAAAGATTTTTTGTAAGAAGAAAATTAAAAATCTATTTTCCATAGAAAATTGTTGAAAGCAATTAAAGATGATCCGAGTAGTGGTTTATGGAAAAATTTCATAACAATAATTTTGTGATATATCAATTCAATTGATTTTACTAAATAATTTCATGTTATTTGTTTGTTTTTTATGTTTATGTGTGGATATGTATATTATGTATCTATTTGAATTTCTCATCTCAATACAATTTTCACTTTGTGAGGAACTTTTCCCAGTTTATTGAAACCATTATAGACCATTATTGTTATTTATGATGAATAAACTTTAAAACTGTTTGTGTCTTGGAAATAAATGGAATACATTTTTCTCTATCGTGGGACTCTCAGCCGAGGCTTCAAAACGATCATTATTTAGAGGACGCGGGTAATATTAATGTCATCAATACAAATCACTAAATATTTATTACTTCATTGTACAACAATACATAATGTCTCGCTCGATTTACACTTATATACATTTTCCAAATGATCAACTAATTTTCAGTGTCGATAATGTTTGTACAATAATTTGATTAAAGCTTTTGTGACAATTTATAGTCATACTTGTTGATGTTCACATTTGATATTTCGTATTTACTATTGTCATTTTTTAATTCTCAAGGCGAAACAATAACTTATATTTACGAATGGATTATCAACATAACATATGTGATGTGTATACTTTTACAATGCTAGTCGTTTGGAAGTCAAGAAATATGTGATAAAAAAACCTCAAAAATTTGTTTGCGATTGAATATCAAACAAGTTGCTCATCTAATGGAAGAACTTTCATTTCTAAATTTATATATGTTGAAGATATCTACTTCATCAGACAGATATCTTTGGGCATGACCGTATATTTATTTCACACTGTTTATGAAATGAACAAAGAATATTGATGAATTATTCCTATATTTTATTATGATTCAGGAATGTGTGCTAATCAATGAAAAACTTTAAAATTATTATGTTTATACGAAATACATAAAATATTGAAATTCAAACTATAATAAAGAATCTCATTTACTGATTTTGATCCTTATTTGTATGTACATGTTGATCCATATAACTGAATTAATCTCAGACTGGAATAAAAAATTTGACAAATAAAACCGAAAAACAAATTGAGGTAAAATTGTGTTAAAATCATGATTATATTAAATTAGCATAGGTACTTTCTAAAACGAGATTCGTAAATATTTCAAGAAACTAAAGATTACAACTATCAACAAAAATATATAAAAAAATCACAGAACAATAAAGAAAAACTACATATAGTTATCTCTCTCAGGTTTACATATAGGATTGCACAAAAAGCCGAATTAGTCGTTGAAATTAAAATACGAAAACATAGTGAAGATTGTAACAATTATTTATAAGTATATTGTAGTGAATCTAAAGTACTCTTGACGATGTGGCCATGGCACAAAAATCAACTGTCTTGCGGTGAAAAATGGTTCAAAATTAATTTTTATGTATTTTTCATGATCATACAACTAATTCATACAATGTCGATAAAATTCAATTGCACTTTTCATACATAACCTCGCGAAAATTTTAAATCAATTCCATTTATTCTTTTTGGTGTTTCATTCAAGACATCTCAAAGTAGCTGTCAAGATGAATGAAACTAATAGATTAGAAGTTCTGAAACAAAGAATGGAAATTTAGGTAGAACCACAATATCTATAAAATACGGATTTTAGCATTAGCTTTGAATGTTTGAGTTATCTTTGAAATTGTCATATATAGGGTGTAAAAAATGGATACTTGGGGAAGACGATCCTTCAGGGAAACAACAGATTCCGAGTAAGAGAGCTTATTTGATTACAAAAAAAATGATATTTTAGTGGGATATGTGTTATTCTCTATAAAAAGAGTATTTCAGTCAATAACAAAGATCAAGAGACGCTTCGAGCAACTTCGAATTTGGAATTGAAAACGTGTAACATTTTTGTTGAACTCTCTCATATATTCATGAATGGGTTCGGCAAAAATCTTTATTCAAAAACTAATTTCAGATCTAAACGTAGGCAACATTTCAAGATTCTGTTCTGTTTCATTAATCATTTGTTCTTTTAGACTTGATATACATATAATTCTGGTATTTTTATCGTGACTTCAATTTTTAAAGCTCGGATATATTCAGTGCTAAACTGTTTTTGCACAAGTACAAAAATATTTTTATTTTTGTAACAGCGCAAAAATTACTTGATATGATTCCGAATTCGATTTGAAATGTAATTCGAATCTGTTTATGAACATGGTATCATTTTAGATACTTCAACTTTATTGTTCCATATCATTACGAAATTCTACATCTATTTTCACTACTAAATAATTGTATCCAAAGTTTTCTGTAGGTGGTGGTTGACAGTGACAATTTCTATGAACTTTCCAAGGGTATGTATCAGCTTCGCCATCGTATTGTATTCAGCAATATGGAAATTCACTGTCTTTAATTTTTCTCAGATGAATATAGAGGAACAGTGCATAAAAATTGATTCAGAATATAAGCTTGTTTGTTCAAGTAAGAAGTTTCACTCCTTAAAATTATATCTAAATTACTCTACAGCTATCCAGAGGTATTTTTGCACCCTGTATATTACACCAATGAATATGACTACACAAAATATATAAACTAATAATTGAAAAAGTCAGTAAGTGATACTGCAATTAGTTATGCATTAAAACAATGCAAAAATTGAGGTCCTGGATTCTGAAAGTGGGACATGTACCAAAGAACATGTATTTAGTATGAATAGAGAGCTTGCATTCACCCATCAAGTATTTCCGTTTTTGAGTGCCTGGAAAATGTTCGGGTACAAATAATTCACTGCACTCATTCAATTCAAATGTACGAGTAAAAAAGGATATCTACCTAAATTTCCTGTAAGACACTTTAGACTGGCCCAGAATCTCGCCTTGGTAAATGATTCTTCATGGTACTTCCCTTCAGTTGCCAGTTGATATTTCTTATCAAATTTAAGGTTACAATGAGTTTTGCCGTGTACGCAAAATTAAAATTATTATAACAAATCACTTTCGAAAGTGCGTAGACAGAAACCATATTTTGATATGACATTCACCAATATACAATTTTTCTCCTATTTTAACTGCACAATATAAGACAACAAACTGCCCAGTAGGCACCTATGTAAAATAAATATGTACACTTTATACTCGTATGTACAAAAACAATGGAACAGTCTTTGGTAGGAAAGAATACGGAAGTTTTGCAGTTATCATGCGATCTTTTTTTCAATGAGAATTGCTGTTTGTACCCATGTATTTTTCAAAACATTTTGAAACAACCCATGTCAACGTTCGAAATTTAACCTAATTTAATGATATCTATCTTTCTTGACATGTATTGAATAGAGAAGAGAGAAGTGATTTTGCTATTGGTCAGCTATGACCAGAGTATTTGCAGAGGTTTTCGGAATGGCCGTTGTGTATGTATACTGTAAAGAAGGTGAAATTTTCAACGTTGGCATGCATTATCTCGAAAAGTAAAGGATTGCTCACAACACAGAGTTCACGATTTTATCATCAAATTCGGATTCCCGTGGTCAAAATACATAGGTACATAAAAGGTGGATATAGATATGGTGAAACGACTCTTCAATATTTATCCGCCAAAACCTGTAGACCTGGTTCAGCAAAGATCATATCCCAGGTAATATTTCAATAATCGTTTAGAGATGGCGTTACTATCACATCGATAACACTATCGATAATGCATTTTTCTTTATTATTCACATTCTATGCTCCGTGTTCAAGTGACAGTGACGTAGTGACAGATAATACATAATTATGGTTTTGACGTGCCGTCACCTAAATGAAATCGTGGAAGTATTACCAGCGTTTGAAATTCGACACGATCGAGTGGGCAAAAGTCTAAAAAACTTTTCAAGTGCCTCATTAACGGGACTAGTTCCAAATAACAACTAGGTTTATGGATAACGTCTTTTATTCGCTTCACGCGAAAGTGAAGCCATTTTTTGAGAAACAAAAGACTGTCCAGCTTGCTAATGATGAATTATGCGCATGCGCGGATTTTGACGGGTTGAAATCCATTGACGTTTCTAGAATTTCTTAGGTTTGGGATATTTGTTATCCCACATGACATAAAATAGCATTATAACATCCATGTTTTTTACTGTTGAGAAAGTTTTATATGTATTTGTTTCAGATATTTTTTGAAGAAATATTTTTATTACAATGAGGAACAAAAGAAACAAGTTCAAAGAAGATATTGACATTGTTTTTTTTTCCAATGTTAATATCTTCTTCAAACTTTTCAATCTTTCATTCCTCTTTGCAATAAAAATCTTTAGGAACAATAGAAACAAGTTCAAAGAAGATATTGCCATTGTCAAAAAATCCATCAATGAATGAATATTTGAAAACTATATTCCTTGACGTTTGATTCAAACTTGCGCATGCGCATATCAGCAATTCAAACCGGAATCCTCGTTACCTATCCAAATAGTTATCATTAGAGAAATCGTTCCACCATACCTTCCACCACGTTGGGCGCCAAAAAAACTTCCCACCGGAAAAACAGACCGCACGACAAGCGCCAAACCCCCGAACCAAGAACAAACCCCCTGGAGCCGACCGACTTACGACTACAGCCACGACGGCCTCGTCATGGGGTCGTAGGGCTGCCGCATGCCCAGCGCCGGGTGGTAGCCGGGCGGGTACGCCCCGGGCGGGCCGAGCAGCCCCGCCTGCAGGTAGTGCTGGTAGAGCGGCGAGCCGGCGTCCATCAGCTGCGCCTGCGCGTTCGGCATGAACGGGCTGGCCAGCGGGTAGGTGGGGCGGGCCTGAGGCGCGCCCAGGAACGGGTAGGCGGGGCTCGACTGGGCGTTGGCGGTCTGGTGCGCCGGCCTCGACTGCTTGTCGCCACCTTGAACGGAACGAACGGTATAGGGCGCTTTCGACGCATTTTCAATGTGCCAACCATACTGACATTATACGACTGCATATTTCTTTGGGATAACCACTGAACTATTCGAGGTGATATAACCCATCATAGATCTTATTGCTTACGCTAGATCAGGCATCCTGTAGTAATTTTTTGGTCTAGAGGGGTCTGCAAGAAAGTAGGTACTATGGTCACGTGGGACAACACATTTGTATGGTCAACAACTAAAACGATCAATAGCTTAGTACTTGCAACCCCCTCCTCCCGGACCTACAAAACAAATAACCTGGATACAGGATCTAGCGTAAGCAATAAGATCTATGTAACCCATAGACAAACTAACATCTGTTACGATACCATTTCGGGAAGTTCGAGTTGTCACCATAAGATAGCGCTAAGTATTATTTTTTATCGCAAATCCTCTGTTCCCGAATGTTATAAACAACGTTAAAACGTCGCACAGTTGCTGTTCAAAGTTTACATTGAGTTAACTTTCCTGCCTTCAAAACTGGCGTCGTGCCTGTGATTATTCAAATTGCAGTGCAGTCGCTTTCGAAACGTTAGTATGGAGACTTACCGTAGTGATTATGATAAAAACATGACATGCGCCTAAAATTATGTCAGCGGTCAAGAACAACAGATTTGTTGATGTGTTTATTGAATAACATTCTGAGTTTTAAGTGGAATAACTGTTCAAATTTAGTATTCACGTGCCTGTGATTATTCAAATTGCAGTGCAGTCGCTTTCGAAATGTTAGTATGGAGACTTACCGTAGTGATTATGATAAAAACATGACATGCGCCTAAAATTATGTCAGCGGTCAAGAACAACAGATTTGTTGATGTGTTTATTGAATAACATTTCGAGTTTTAAGTGGAATAACTGTTCAAATTTAGTATTAAGTGTTCAAATCAAACGAACCCGAGTAGAAATATCGATAACAACTACGCACCTTCCGGCGTGGCCCTGTGGTGTGCCGCCGCGGCGGCCGCCATGTAGTAGCCTGCCGGCGCCGATCGGAACTCGTCGAGGAAGTTCGGGTAGCCGTCCTTGTCGGCGTAGAGGCCGAGCTGGGCGGCCGCGGCGGCTGGGCCGAAGTTGAACGCGCTGCCCGGCACCACCGTCGACGTCTTCAGCGAGATGGCGCCCGGTTCGAGAGCGGGCGCCGCCTTGAGCCCGGCGTAAGACTGGAAGCCCTGCGCGGCGCCGGATGCGGCGTTCGCTTGCTGTGGCTGCTGGGCGTCAGAGGCGCTGGCGGCGGCTGCGCGAGGGCAAACGAGGTGATCAGTGATATACAGGATGCAAGCAGTGTTTTGTATGTCATCTGCCGGATTCATCAGATTCACCGCTGGGTGCAATGGACAATTCTTCTTCGGACGATAATGAAGTAATTCTTATTAAATATTTTCAAAACGTCGCATTTCAAAAACAAACATTTCAACCTTATTCCGGAAAAAAACATTTCAAGTGCTTAAAAAAAGACTTGATATGATGGGGATTCAAAAATTAAAGCACCTTATTTCTTTTTCACCATTTGGCAACATAGACTGCAGATATCATGAATAATAAAGGACAACAAATCCGTTACGTTGATTAGGTGAATAAAGATAGCTATATTTTGATCAGGTTATACTACCAATTAGTTCTGTGGGTTAGGTGCCATTCTGCTTATTTCTGTTCCATGCTCCTCAAAAGATATGCTACTTAGTTTTGGAGGTTATGTTTATATTTGACTTGTGGATGGACTGGTGTTTTTGTTGGACTGAAATTCATGTTTTGACTGATTATTTTTTATATTAGCCCTGTGTCAACACTTTAATTTCAGGTGATTTCTTAAGTCACAATATCACTCAGATACTTGAATTTACCATTTAGGAATGAGAACCATTGAACCTAACCGTCAGAGCAGATAAAAAAAAGTGGTGATGGACGCTTCCGCAAATGAATAAATATAGTAATCTCAAAGTAGAACTTCCGCTAATATGAATGCAAATTTAGATACAATATGATGAAATATTGTAACCCGCCACAAAAAAATCAACAACGGCTTACCAGGCTTATTCTTTCGCTTCTTGGTCTTTTTCTCCTGCACCTGGATCTGCTGATTCACCTTCAGATCGTTCTGCGCGGCAGCAGAATTCTGCAACCCCGACATCTGCCTGTTGAACATCGCCGTCGTATTGCTCTGCACGTTCTGGTTGTAGCTCTGCATGGCCGCCATATTGGCCTGGCTGAACATCGGCAACGTGGCAGCGTTGCTAGCAATCTGCTTGTTGAACAGATGCGACGTACCCAAACCCTTGTCGGTGTAATACGAGGCCGCAGTCTGAAGCCCCGCCATCATCCTATCGTCATTGGCAAACCTGTCCACGATATGAGACAGATTCGCCATGCTCCTGCTCACGTCATTGTACCTGGACGCGTTGACATTGGAAACTTCCTGCATCTGAGACAGTCTGTCGTTGATATTCTCGCTCCTCGCACTCGGGTGCCTAGAGGCCTCCAGATTCGAGTGGGCTTGTTGGGGATTCGCGGCGGTATTGCCAACGTCCACCCCTTTATAGCCCATCTGCTGCAGAGCCATGTTGGGGTCCCCGTATCGCACCGAGATGTCACCAGATGACATCAAGTTCGACCCCGAGGAAGTTTGATGCGGCTGCTTGTGAGACGCTGTTGAAGTTGAAGTGGGCGCAGCGGTTGTGAAGTTCATTTCCGAGTTGCTGAACTGCAAGGACCTCGTGTAGTTCACGTCTGGCCCCGTGTACCCCATGTTCATGTACTTCGACAGGTCCATTTTGGGCTGCTGGGTAGCAGCCATGCTTCTCGAGTTCGGCACATTCAGGGAATAGTTGGAGTCGCTATTGAAAGATGCGTTGAAAGAGCTGGGACCCGTCGAAGACACAGGGTAAGTTTGTCTTATATTCGTAGGCTGCGTTTGGGTCTGCAAGGATGCCTGTGGATGTGAAACAATGGCAGCCGCGGTCTTGTCGAAGTATTCCCCAGTTGCTTGCATGTTCAGCGATTTCGGATCCGGTATGTTCTGGATGTAAGGCTTATTGTCTTGCCTGTCCTTCTTCTCCAGGCCTTGTAAAGCCTCCATGTTGGCTTGGTTGATCTGAGCATTCCTCCTCATCTCGATTTGCTGCGACAGCTTGGGATCGATCTGGTACTTGTGACTGCTAATCTGCAAAATCTCATTATCATTGTACATTGTCCGTTTTTTCACAGGGAACATCGGGTTCGGAGAGTTCTGTTGCATTAACTTCTCCGACAGCTTGTTCTGCTCCTCTAGGGACTGGAATGTATCAGGCGAATCGGTATTAACGCCTGCTGGAAGTTGCACCTGAATGTTGGAGGAAGGCTGTGCCTGCACATTGGGAGGGTGTTGGAATTGTATACTGGGAGAGTGTGGCGGTTGAACCTGAGAATGATATGCCTGCAAGTTTTGTTGGACGTTGGGCGAATGTTGCTGGGAAACAGTCGGCGAATTTTGCTGCAATAAATTGGCAGGAGGTTGTTGGCCCAAGTTGGGAGAATGCAAGCTAGGAGAATGCATGCTGGGCGAATGTTGAGCAGGCGAATTGTGAATTTTCGGAGAAAGTTGGATTTGTAGGCCGGGAGAATTTTGGGAATGAACACTCGGAGAGTTCTGCGGCAGGACAGTGGGAGAATGTTGAGAATAGACCCCAGGAGAATTTGGAGCTGCCCCTCCCGGTGAAAGTTCTAGGTTCATGTTGGGAGAGTGAGGGGAATGGACGTTCGGAGAATGTGGAGAGTGCACAGAATGTGGGGAGTGAACATTTGGAGAATGTCGAGAGTGAATATTGGGAGAATGTGGGGAATGTTGATGTGGTGCTGGGGAGGACTGGTTGCTCAGGGGCGAGTTGGCAGTATAATTTTGCGTCGTTGAGCTGAGAGCCTTACTGTTATCGTAGTAAGCAGTGGAGCCTTCATGGTTATAGGGAGGGGTGGGATTTGTGCTCGAGTAATTAGGAGCATGGGTGTAATACGGCGTATTAGCGTAAGAATAATAAGAATTCTCGGTAGTGTTAGGAGTATAAACATGTTCCGAATAGTGTGGATAAGGTGACTGGGGAATCTCCCGAGGGCTACAAGACTTATCGGGACTGCTTTTATTCGAGACAGTGTCCTGGTAGAAGCCAACCCTCATCTGTCCGTTTATCGTCGGATAGGCTGCAGCTTTCGGGGAAATATCTGGCCTAGGGGAGGCCATCACAGGAGAGGCACCCGAAGGTGATCTATGCATGGGGGATGGGTAGGGCGCAGGGTAAGCGCCCCTTTCATCCATTCCCACGCGGGGAGAGTCCATGTCCTGGCTGAAGGACGATCTCTCAGACATGCTGCTGCCTGTGCTGATCTTCCTTTGCCTCTGCATGGGCTGACCGTGGGGTGGGACTGTGCTTTCCGTGTTTGGGGAAGACATTGGAACTGGCACTTTGCGAGCATCTGCAGTTTTGCTGGTGTTGTCCTCGGGTTTATCTACAGTTCTGGGTTCTGATTTGTCCTCGGGTTTTTTGATAGGTGGAGGCATTTTGGGGGCGCCGAAAGCTTTGAACCATGCACTGAGGTTGGGGGTCGCACCTCCACCGGCGCTGGGATCTTCGACGGGGGATTCTGTGTCTGGTTTGCTTTCTTTCACTTCTTTGGATTCCTCGGCGATGATGCTTTTATTTTTATCGTCTGGTTGGGCAACGACAGTTTTAGTTTCGAGCATTTCAGCTTTGGGAACTTCTTCGGGGGTAGTTTCCACTTCCTTCTTCTGATCATCTACAAACTTGTGTTTGCCAAAACTATTCAGCACCGATCCCAAACTGAGCTTGGGAGCGTTGGTGTCTGTTTTTACTATGAGTGAGTTTTTGGGATCTTTGTGTTTGGAAAGAGTTCCTAGAGGAAAGATTTCATCAACTTTATTTGCAGGATTTTGCACGTTCGAGATCAAATTTCCCTTTCCTTTCCCCGGCTGCAACCTGTCAATAGTCCTTTGAACTTCTCGCCGTTTGAAAAATTTTGATGGATCTCTAAATGTTTTCTTTTTAGGGTCCTTGATACCGACTTCTTTTTTCATCAGAGGTTTCTCAATTTTCTTTCCTGGCATTTGGTCCAATTTATTCAAGGTATCAAATTCATCTAAACCAGTATAAGAAGGTGAATTACTGGCGGAACTGAATTCAGAAAACTTAGGAGTATCATCTAACCATTTATTTATATCTTTCAATGTCTGTTCGGTAGCAATACTGAGCGCATCCATATTAGATGACGTTTTAGGAACAGGAGTTGTGCTATTGGTTACAGGTTTCTTACTTTTTCTACTCTCTGACAATATACTATCATTAGTACTATTACTGTCTGGTTCTATTTCTGTCTTCAAGGGTATTTTTTCGATAGGTTTACTCAAGCTTTTATCATCTTTATCATATTTTTTGTTCTTGTCTCTGTTTTCCTTTGGATGGTCCAGTTCGAATTGAAAATCGTTAAGTTTCATCTCACTTTTAGCTTTAAGCTTTTCTATAGTTTCTCTCAGTTTGTTGTGCTTGTCTTTGGGCTTGGGAGAAAGCAGTGATTCTTCTGATTTCAATCTTTTATCTTGATGCATAGTGTCTTCAAAATCTTCAAAGTATTCATCAAAATAGCTGTACTTTGGCTGTGTACCTGCAACAACAATTTACAGTATACTTTCAATCACCAAAGTACCAAAATTTTAATGTCTTGAAGGGATACATACTGAACTTGCAATTATTCAGAACAATGTTCACAATTCCATTGCCTAAAAACAGTCAAGAAGCCACTGTGAAAATAGTTAATATGATAACTTTGACATATAATTAGCAGCCGATTATACAAAAAATAGCTATCCAATAACCAATAAGCAAAAAATCAAACACAACATTCACATATGGATGATTTACAATACAATTGCATTTAATAATAATCAATGCATGCATAAAAAAGGGAATTTTGGATCCAGTTTATATCTCATCACACTAAAACTATTTTCATCAAATGAATCAAATGAAATGAAATACACAGTTCCATTTAAAAAATATAAATATTTATGAGGATGAGGTTGCTCAATGCAAGCATACTTTTATTTTTAACAAGAAGTTATGCATTCATGATGTAATATTAGTGCATTTTTATAATTACCACTAAATTCTCGTTATTTGAATACAGTTAACAAACTTTTTGGTACTGTCAAATATAAAAGATTTACCTTTCCTTGAAATTTCTTCAGAATCCGACAACTCTTCCGATTTTCGTTTTTTCAAGTTTTTCGGTAATGTATCGAACCTGCTATCTGGGCTGGAAGGTGGCCAAGAAGGAGGTGGACTGTCACTAGGTGGTGGACTTCTGTATGGGCTTTTACTGTAACTTCGTGTAGAACTCCTACTCCTCTTCACAATCTTCTTCTTCGATTTTTTATTAGATTTTTTTGAATTGCTCTCTTTTTCAACTTTCTCTTCCAAATTGGCCTTCTTTGCTTCATGTTTGCTCTTCTTTCCCTGATTCTTTCCTTTCTTCATATCTGTCTTATCTTTTCTTGCTTCTGCTCTTTCCTTTTTGCTTTCTATATTTTCCTTTTTACTGTTTACCTTTTCTGTTTTACTCTCCTTTTCTTTCTTATCCTCCAATTTCGCTTTTGTGCTATCCACCTTTTCTTTTTTATTATCTATCTTTCCTTTTGTGCTCTCCATCTTCTCCTTTTTGCTGCCCAACTTTTCTTTTTTGATTTCAATTTTACCCTTCTTGACGTCCAATTTTTCTTGTTTGGCATCCATCTTATCTTTCTTTACCTCGACTGTTTGAAGCTTTCCTTTTTTCGATTTACTATTTTTCTCGTGCTTTTGTTTCACCACACTTTTCTGCTTCACACTCTCTTCTTCATACTCAGAGCGCATAGACTCATAGGAATCACTTCTTGAGCTACTCAAGGACCTCTCAGATAATGATCTGTACCGCTTTTTGTCGGTTTGTGCTACCAACATCGGTTTTCTCCTAGAAGCAGTGGTCAGTTCTTCAGTTTTGGTCATTTTATTTTTGGCTGTGTCTTGAGTTGTGAATTCGACCGCGATTTCGTCGTCGGAGGACGAAATTTGATCCAAATACTTTTCAGTTGCCTTCTCAAATACCTTCAATAGGTTATCCACCATCTCGGTATATTCTGGAAAAAAAATATACACATGAACTCACCAAATTCAAGAGAAAGAAGAATTGAACTTACCATTTTCAGCTCCATTGTAAAGCCTGCAATTGTCTACAATCAACTGAAAATCTGCTCGAAATTTCGAGAAGGTTTTATAATAACCGGAATCCAGCCTTTCCTCCATTCTTTGCAGATCCATGGGCTTCCTTATGACCGAGTAGTAGTTTGGAGCATATTCCTCCTCTACAGGGTCAGCAAATGGCCAAGCATCTTCATGGTTCTGAACATAGTCTAATATTTTATGCATACCAACTTGTAAATCCTCTTCAGTCTGGCGAAAACTAAAAACAAATTATTCCAACGTAACAAATGAGTAGAAACGATACTTTTTCTCACAACATGGAGAAATTAACATCTTGTTATGGAAATCAATTAGGGCATGGTAGGTTCAAACTCCCAGGAAAATCCAAGAATTTCGGTAGTATTCATCTTAGGTAAAATTCAATGTTAGGTTAGGTTATCAATGTATTTCCAATATTGCCATTTCAAGTATTGATTTCAAAGGGATTTCCAGGAAAGGTCTTTTCATACCTGTTGATTTCGTAAACAACTGGATTTGACGAAAGAGAACTACGATAATTACTCATTGCTGGCAAAATATGGTGATAATTATAGTCGACTGTTAGAAAAATTCGACCTTATCATACCACGCTTCTATACTATATGAATTTATATCTATGTGAATTTTTGCTACAAAAAATATGTTAACTTTTTATTAGTATCCATTTATTCACAAATATTTTTTTGTTGAAATGTTTTTGCACCTTCAAATTCAGACAAGATCATTCGGAGTGAATCAACTATAGTTTTTTATACTTCAATATTAGATTCACAGCAACATGTTTGACTTGTTTTTGGAATTAATCAATGTGAAATCTCTTCATGATTCATTACTTTGTGTCATAGAAAAAATCATGTCAAAAAACATGAAATTGAAATGACATTGAGAATATTAATATACCTATCTTCCACTTTACACAGCATTTGTAATTTCCAGTATTTTCAAAAAATGTTTCCATAAAAAATGAATGACCCACTATATTACTTACATTTGGGACGTTTTGACTTTTTTCTTATTGGTATTAGCCATTGGCTGAATGAGTATTTGACCAGTAGCAGCAGATAGGGAATTATTAGTTTGTCGACCTACAGTTGTTGGTTTAGAACTAGAAGACTTGTCTTCAATAACTTCATGTTTCTTACTTCGCTTTGAAGATTTAGAACACTTGTCATCTAAAAAAAAAAAAGTCTATATATATATATATCTATTCAACAAGACAACTGAATAAAAAAATCAATGGAAATTATTAAGGAAGAGGTCAAAACTATTTCATCAGGGGCAAACAAAAATGCAGGTAAAAAATCTGAGTGAATTAAGGCAAAAAAAACTTGTATTCTGTTATGATCATAATGTGACTCACATTCAGTTGAAAACATACAAATAGTGAGATCAAAAAAGTTGAAAATTTTAGAAAAATGCATTCATCTGTCATTACAGGGTGGGACTTACCTTTACTAGCAGTGGAACTGCCCGAGCTTTTCCTTTGTCTACTTTTGTATTTTTTATGTTTTGGGCCAGCCATTTCACAATCATCAGAATTTCCAGCTGCCGAGTCTTCCTCACTGTCCTTTTTTGATTTGGACCTTCTCTGTCGAGGTTCCCAGCTCTTTCCTTCCAGCTCCGTCAGCCTACTTTGAGCCTCTTCCGCTGGTCTAGCTTTGTGCTGTTTCACAGAACCCTCAATTTTTTCAAGATCTTTATCAGAATCACATTTCTGAAAATAATCGTCAACTTCATATCAAGCGTTCTTTTCTTGGTGTCGGCTCAGCTGTTGCAATAATTATGACAGCAGTACTAACCAATTCTCGCAAGCGATCAGAAGTCCTTCGAGGCTGATTTTCGAGCACCCTTTTCCTTGCGATGTTCTCTTTTTCCTTGAACAACCTCGGCAATTCTGGCAAAAAGTTCTCGCTGAGAGTGTGATGCAGTTGCCTCTCGACTTTGTTCCCGGATTTTTTGAACTTTTTGGTCAATTGGAACCAATCGTCTTCTGTGAAGCATATAACCTGCCAAACGGACTTTTTCTTGTTATTTTTCGTTGTGTAATCCTCTCTGTACAACCTAGTACCATAGAAGTACCAGTATGCTGATTCATTACTATCGTATCCTGGAAAGAAGCAATATATCCAACCATACAATTCATTCATCATGCCTCCAGATGCAGACTATTATTTTCCGAAGCAAATCAATGGAACCGATGACGATATCCAACTCAAATTAAAACCATCACAATGATATGCAATGTATAAATATTTTTGTTTTATTCAAAGGATGATGCTGTGGAAAAAAATAAATACACATTGAATACAGTTGTTATGGTGGAGAACAATGTAGTCAGACAAAAAACTCCAAAATTTTTCAAAATCAACCACTGACAAAAATTATAGATGAGGAAACTAGATTCGAAAATTTTCAATTCCGAATTCAATATGTACACAGGAATTATAGGAAATTAGAGTGTTTGGGGTTATTCAATAAAAATATACCAACTTTTCTTCAAATTCCGATTTTCATATATCATTGGAAGAAGACCCTTGTATTTATAATTTTAATAAGATCATGAACGACGAAACGACAAAGAAAACGCCATCATAATTATATTGAATTATCACAATTATTATTGCAAATTTGATCACAGAGAGTGGCTGCTGTAATGAATATTGATAGTAGGTCCAAAACGAAATGAACATTGGAAAAAAAACAATTTCAGTGGTGGTCAAGTGAAAAATTAGATATTATACCAAAAAAATTGTTTATATTTCATTATTCTCAATGATGATTTTTTATTCAAGTTGAAACATATACAGTTACTTATAAAATATAAGAAATGATGCTTTTTGAAAGAAATCCATTGTATAACAATAAAAACACTGAAACACTGATAAGAAATAATTATTTTGAAGTATATATTATTTCATTATCTTTCTTAAACTCAATCTCTTTCTTCTGATTTCAAACTCATTGCTTCATTTTCATATTTATTATTATTATCTTCAGAATCATAATTATCATCACTCATTTCTGTATATTTCTTCTCCACAGCTTATTTCTTCATCAATATTATAAATAACAGCATAGGTTTTCCTTAAATGACCATGCCATTTCCAAATCCATCATCATGTACATTTAGAAAACATTTCTTGAGAAGTGACATATATGTTTTGTCCAGTTTTTTTCTTTCCTGAAGATCTCACTTGATTTTTTTTCATTGTTCTGGAGTAGTTTTTGAGCTGAGATGAGTTAATAATCTGTATTTCTAACCTAGAGGTTCCACACGAAGGCTATCGGCTTCTAAATTCTTCAATAAATCGAGAACGTCCTCAGCGTCCAATCGAAAATCGCAAAGGGCGTGCAAAATATCAACTTTTGTTCGAAGTGGCAACAACTGAAAATCTATGTCGGTGTTGAAAGGGTTGTAACGATCATGTTCTTGACATTTCTGCCTGAAGAGACGTCTCAGGAACATCTGATAGTTAAACGTTGATATTTCATTGTTAGGCAGGCAGCCGCTCAACAGTCTCACAATCAATTCCTGTAGCCAAGAACTCTCTTCTGTGCCATCTGTGAGAAGGGCTTCCTCTAGATCCTAGAATTTATGTTAGGTGAAAGATTGGATTCAATGGAATTTTCGGGTGGTTCTATTTTTTGAGAAATCCAGAAGCAGTTCAATGCCTATTCCTCTATATCCAAGTTGTGAATTGATCCAAGATGACCAAACTCACATCAAATATTAAGTACTGTTAGATATAGAGGGTGTTTCATTATCATTATTTTATATACAGTGTGTGCACCTTGAGGACTTACCACCCTTGTAAAATCGTTATTATTTGATCGATTTTTAAAAACTTTTTTTTTGTTGGATAGGTATTAGGTGAAATGTCTATTTAACAAAAGAGTGATTATTATTGGGCTGTTATCCCATTTTTCAAAGAGTACTATTACGGTTTTTTTTAAATGATGGATTCTGAATCAGGATCACTTTTACCGATAATTTTTTTTCAATATTTCATCAAAAAAATGTACTATTGTTGTAGTTTGGGAAAGAATCAATCACAAATTATTGTTGAGGATTACTTCAAAGATATCTGTACAAATTTTTATCATTAAAATATACAATCGTCGACGTATCTAAAAGTGTATTGGAGAATTAGGTACATCATCCTCAATGATGATTTGTCATTAATTTTCTCAAAAATACCATAATAGTACATTTTTTGATGAAATATTGAACAAAAAAATAATTCGTTTTTTCGGACATTATGTGTTTTATGATAATGAAAATCGGTACAGGTATATTTCAAGTTCAAATGTTGCTGGTGTGAAGAAGACTTCAATTCAAGTAAAAAAAACGCAAAAGTTGTATACCCATTTTTATTCATTTCGAAGTTACAGGTCTGAAAAAATGTACTAGAAAAGTAAATAAAAACCGAGATGAAAACTGATATTATTAGGATAAAATGTTCAATTAATTCATTCATATACCTATAACTTAAAAATGAATAAAAACAATTTTTGCTTTTCTCATAATTGAAATGAAGTCTACTTTGCACTACAAAAATTTTAACGTTTTAAACTACATTTCTTTAATTCAACTTGTGTAGTGTTGTGATATAACCTGAAATGTTTTCCATGTGGGTTGGTGGAAATATGGAATACTAGAACTTCTTGCAAATAAGTGATGAATATAATTTCTAGTTTCTGTAATTATTTTGAAGACTTGTTGATCATTCTTTGAGCAAAAGAATTAATTTTAAGTTCTTGGTAATAAAGAAAGCAAGAAGAAGATTTGTTTATCAACATTATAAGGTGTTCCATATTTATTTCCAAGAACAGTCATCAGAGTTTCATAAGAAAATTATAATAGCAAATTCATTTTTCCCAAATGTTTCAGTATCACATTGAATATGATTAGATACTTTCAGATCCATCTGGTTTAGGTCAAGCCTTACCAAATCTAGCTTGGTATCACCTATTTTATTGAAAGTTTGGTCCAATAAACAAAATAATATTTCATATTTCCACCTTCTCCAATAGTACTTATGTTCATTTATTTTTTTTAATTCAAAATATTTTCAAACCTCTCACTAAAATGTAACAGTGTGAATATTTAGTTATTAAATTCCTCTCTGAGTCTTCAACAGTGTGGGAACACCTGTAAGTAAATCTAGAAGATATATTATATCTTATTGCCTAGTCCTAGTGTATATTTGAAAAAGAGTAATAAAGAATAATAATAATAAAGCAGAACAAAAATAAAATTAAAATAACAAGAAAATCACTTGACAATTTTTATTTTTTTCTCATAAACAGTGTGTTCCAAGGTGTTTTCCATCAAAATTTGAAAAGTAAGTTTGTAGCAATTTAGTTTGGTAATCAGAAGAGGTGATAAAATACTAAAAACACAGATTCAGAAATTTGTTATGGGTCAAAAGGTGTCATGTGACCAGGCATCTAGGCCACTAGGTGCTTTAGCTTTACCAGGATTTTTTTTTACCTGCTGATTTTGAAAACGACATATACGAAAAATCAGAATCATTGTTCCACTCTGTGAAAATATGTAATAAAAAACTGTTTCATCAGCAGACACTCAAACACCCTATATTTCGGTAAAAAGACATCTTCTGATAAAAATGTATTTGAACTTCCTGCATTAGCTTTGTCAACAAGCCCTTCAATTAATGGTAGTCACTGAATCACCTTGTATTTATGCAATAAATAAATAAATATTGAATCTACATGCCAATTGAAACCTCAATTTAGAGATATTCAAAAAGAGACCTGAGTTTAATGAGTGATTTTTATAATAATCTTGGAAGATCCACTTTTAGATATGTTTATAGGTACCTAAGTTTTATGTCAGAAAGGAAAATTCAGTTACTATATTATTGCCTTATTTTTTGTTAAACAAAGACATAAATAGATCTTTGACAGGTTTCAAGGTTTCTAGGATACATGAAAAAAAATCTAACTTCTAGATTAATCATATAAAGGAACTGTGCACAAAATTAGGAAATGCAGAAGAGCTATTATAGAATTTACATTCAACATATAAGCATTACTTACTCTAATAGTGCCTGTATAGAAATTGCCACAAAGTTTAATTAACATTAATATTTTGAAATTCAAATTGATTTTAGATAGGTATTATTTGTATTGTTTATCACTTTGAGGAATCTACTTGATTTCATAACTATACATTCATGAACTCAGGAAAACTGAAATACATAGTAAATAACAAATTCATGTCTTAACAAGTTATTTTATTTAGGAGATTGTTGCAACCATCCTTTGTTATAATTTTAATACTAAGTTATTTGATAATGAAGTTGAGGACTATGAATATTTATTTATGCTATGATGATCATAAACTCATCATAATCATTCTTACCTCAATATCAAAATCCAAAAGGTTGAATGATGTTCGAAAAAGCGAACAAAAATGTGCTATGCTGGGTACCTCCCACCATGATTGAATATCTTGAAATAAAAAAATATGAGAACAACTGCTGAATGTTCACTTATGGACATAGAAGTTAATTTCAATCATAATAAACACACCTAGGATGCTAATGAAAGTTGGAAACATAACCTATTTGTAGACCAATGAATGCGTAGACGTAAATAAACAGCTTCCACCACTAAATACTTTTAAGATACACTCAATTTTCCATGATGAACTGGAAAAATGTGAAATGTACATTTATTTGATTCCTATCATATCTATTGTTGTCAAAATTTCCTTTTACCACCCATTTACAAAGCAAGCTTCATGTAGGCTTCTCCCCACTGGTAACCAACTGATGAGTTGAAATCAAGCGTCCAAATACACAAACCATTTCCAATTCACTACTTGAGAACTATTCATCTGCAATAACCACCTAGTGTAAACTTCGAAGCTGTATTCAAACTTCAAACTGAGATTTTATTTCAATTTAAAATCACAATATACTGAATACTTTCCAGTTCCCACCTATCAAAAATAATTCATCACAAATAATGATAATTCATTGACATCATGACATCTTTCAATTTCAAGATTTCCAGACAATCAACTTTCAAACAAAATACAAGGTACAAAATCAGAAAATCACAGAACAATGGATTTCGATTGACAATCCCTAAGCTACACAGTGATCCCGTCAACTGACGGCACCTCGGTGTTTTATGCATGAGATGAACAAGGATCATTCTTTATCTGTCTCTGTTCGTCACATAGCTCAGCATAGGCCTCAGGCAGCATGCCGACGTCACAAGCGAATTGAGCCCGATTGAGGTCAATTCCAGTTCAAATGTCACTTGTCTCTCTTGTCACTCATGTGACTCATGCTACAGTGCTTGTTGTTCTTCAATCTTCAGAGGCATTTCAGAGGTTAGGTTTGAAACAACAATCAAAAAACTGAACAAACCAATGATCTAATAATAATGAACAAACACAAAGTAGATCAAGAAAAGCATCGGAAATAAACAATTTCGGTTAATTTTCCTCATTCAACAATAAATCAGTTTTATAATACTCAATTCACAATGTGCAATAATTGATTTATTGTGTGCAACAAAAATGGCTCATAGTCGAGGAAATAATGATTTTCCATTGGAAGCATTGAAAGTACATGGACCCAATTATTTAAAGCATTCTTTGACAAGTTGCACCGATCCGCTTAAAGCTATCGAAGAATTTCAGGTAAGTATACAAGTTGAAGTGGAATATTTTTTTCATGAATTTTGTTTTTGCAGGTCACAAATGGTATACTTTTGCCATCATTGCGTCCCATGTTACCACTACTTGATTTACATGGAGTCAGGAGGTTGGACTTCCACATGTCTGTGGTGGAGGTTCAGTTTCATAAATATTTTTTTAAGAAACAACATATTTCAATTCTAATTTCAGGAGTTACGTGACAAACTGATAAATCATATAAATGAAATTGGCAAACAAGAAGGTAAAGAAAGAGACCATAAATTGAAGGAATTATTGACCAAAAGCTTTCCAGTGGTGAAAGTGAAGGCCATGAGACCTATAGTAATGGCAATACTGAAAAACACCCCACAAATAGATGATCATTATTTGAAAGTTTTGGTGAGAGACAGAGATTTGTATAATGATACTGACACTGAAGTTAAAAGACAGATTTGGAAAGACAACCAATCTCTTTTTGGTGATGAAGTATCCCCATTGTTAAGTCAGTACATAAGTGAAAAAGAAAATGTTTTATTTGACCACAGCAATTTGGGGACACAGTTTTTTGGACCTTCACCAAAGGTGAGTGGTGGATATAATTTTAACAAGATCTAAGTCAATTCCTTTCAGATTAGAAGACAAGGTGAAGTAGTTCAGAAACTAGCTCACATGATAGGCAACAGTGTGAAGTTATATGATATGGTGCTCCAATTTTTGAGAACTCTATTTTTAAGAACTCGAATTGTACACTACTGTACACTCAGAGCTGAACTTCTTATGGCTCTACATGACTTGGAAGTGCAAGACATCATTTCCATTGACCCTTGTCACAAATTCACTTGGTGCTTGGATGCCTGTATCAGAGAAAAAAATGTTGATATCAAGAGATCAAGGGAGCTACAAGGATTCTTGGACAATGTGAAGAGGGGTCAGGAACAGGTCTTAGGTGATCTTTCCATGACTCTCTGTGATCCTTATGCCATCAACTTTTTAGCTACTTCTGCTATAAAAATATTACAACATCTCATTCATAATGAATCAATGCCAAGGGTAAATATGATAATAATTATAGAGTGATCAAAAATTGAGTTATTATCAATAACATGGGTTTAAGCTTGGTAATAGAAATAATTCTCCTGGAAAACAACTACTTTGAAAATCAAATATTGAAACATTCTGGAATATATAAATCATAATTGAACCTAACATATCAATAATGAATGAATAAATAAAAATAAAATATATATAATGTAAGATACAAAATATTACACATCATGTTCACAGAAATTAATCAATCATTCTAGTACAAATATGTGTCTTTGATGACCTCATAACTACAAGAAATTTCCAAATCATTATATTTGAAGGATAATACAATTCTGATCCTCCTCCTGAGAATGCTTGCTTTGGGATTGAGTGCATGGGTTATGATAGATTCACAAGACTTCAAGGAACCAAAACTAGATAGCCAAGTGGTGACTAAGTTTTTACCAGCTCTGATGTCACTTATGGTGGATGACCAAGTACGTCAACTATCTGGCAAACTTCCCCATGATGAAAGAGAAGCTGCTATCACTGTCATTGAACATTCTGGCCCACTTCCAGATGCTGTAGAAGCCTATTTACAGGTGAGCTAGGGAAGGTCTCATAAATTGTCAAGTGGTGATTTTGATTTTTAAAAAGAAGAATCAACAAAAAATTTCTTAGAAACTGCACCTTGTGTTGATTTGTGAATTGGAATAATAAACCAACTTCATTACCTGAAGTATTCTGGAACCCATTTCTTATAGGGCAGAATATCTTGTACATTAATAAAAATATGTAAATATGATCTGAAAAATAGAAATAGTTCCCTGTGGGTGTTTGTGACCTAAAAATGATTTTTTATAGGATAGTACAGTCGCCAGCATATTAGCAATGTATTATACCCTACTTGTTGCTAGGTTGAAGGATAGAGTGGGTTTGCTGAGAATCTTGACAGTTTTGGCCAACTGCAAAGATGATAGAGCATTTGAAGATCCTTTTTTGCATTCATTCGTGAGTATTTTAGCTTCAAACGTCATTCTTGTCAATTATGTTTCTGAAAAATCCTATTGGGAAAGTGGGAATTAGTTATCTCATTATTTGAACGATATTCAATCGTTTGAGCTAATTTGAATGGAATATAATCAATGTGAAATGTATAATGATCAGGATAGCTTACTTCATCCATTTTATATGTATATTTCCCACTCAGCAACAACTGAGTGTGAAGTCACCTGTTAGTTTGTCACTGTATTGCCCTGTATTTTATCTAGAAATTTTTTCTGTATGGTTGTTGTGTTACTGTAATTTTGCTCAATATAATTTTCATCGTTTTGAGAATATTTGTGGAAAATTCAGCAGCAAAATTTTGGCGCGTTCTAATGATTTATCTCTAATATTCTCTATGAACCGAAAAACAACACCTACTACAGCCGATTCAATTTCCAATTTTTTGGCACTATAAAGCTGCGTGATTGAGCAAATATAAAAACAAGAGCAAAATGTTGCAACAGGAAGAGAAACCATTATAAAAAAACGAGAACATATACGGGCTCTTATCTTATTGCAGACCTGTGACATAAAATGTGGATGCGAATCCGCGTGTGCAGTTGAAATTTGTCAAATAAGCTATATTATTCTGTATTTGCATTATTTTTGCTAACTTTCTTGTATGTTGAAGAGGTCTATAATACTGCTCATTGCCTTTCATATTTGATAATACTGATTATTTCCCTGGTAATTTTATGATATATCTCTAGGTATGCCTTTTGATACATAATTCTGATGAATTCCAAGCGGAAGATTTCTGCACAGCGCTGTTCGACGAATTCTTTTTCGCCGGTCTGTCGCGTGATAATGTAACCAGACATTTATTGAAACTACTGTGGTATGTTCATCAAAAATTACCTAGCAGTAGATTGCATACCCTTACAAAAGCCTTGCAACCAACGCATCAACATAGTGAGAAGGTGCACAACTTGTACAAACTTTTACAAGATAAGATCGTTTCTCAAGAGGAAGCAGCAATTCCAGTGGAAATGGAAATTGATATCAACTCGCCATTGATGAGTGTCCCAACGCCTGCTCCCTACCACCACACTTTGTGATTTTTTTTCTCAGAACGTGAATTACATTAAATAGTTGTTATAACCAATACCATCCTCGATTTGGAGTAATAATACCGAGTCCGTATTTCATTAAATAAATGGTTATTTTTTAAACATTTCTTCTCTGAAATTTTTCCATTTCCAATACAACCAAAAGAAAGTCAATGAAATTTGAATAGTTCATCTATATACAGTGAATTCATAGGTTAGTTTGTATTGTACTTATCATAATCTATGGCTTCATTAAATATTTTATGATTTTGTTTTTTGAATCTTATTTCTCCAAAAAAAGTACCAGATCTGTCAAATAGTCCAATGTACACAGTAGGTATATGAAACTTGTGTTTCCTCAACCTCATATAAAACATTTCACTAGGCACTAGGGTATTGAAAGAATTACCCACTCTGGAAAACTAACCTTTATTACAGTTAAAATTTCATTTTCCAAGAACAGTTTCTTTGATTAAGGGAACTATTTGTTTCCTGGACAATTTTATATTACCTTGCCTCAAACATATAATATCACTATAATCTGTATTTACTTCTGTAAATAAGAAGTTATAATTTTTGATGTCATACAATTTATTGATCAGGGTGTCTTTTAGTAGTTCACCATCTTTTTTAAAGTATACAGCAACATCCCTCTTTACACCATTTGATGCATCTAATCCAATCAAAACCAGCAAAGAAACTCTTTGTTCTTCTGCAAAGTTTCTGATTGCATCATAGGAATGGTCTATTTTCAAAAAGGTTTCCACCAGCATAGGAAGCCCAGGTACTGGAATGGATTCAACAGTTTTGAGATCTTTCATCAGAATCTGCTTTGGTGTTAGATTTGAAACATCATTGTGTGCCTTCCATAACTTGTCATACAGTATTTTCCTGTCATTTTTGTTGAAGTTGTATGTGTTCTCTAATATTTCTGCTATTTCTATATCCAATTCTTTTGCTCTGCCATTTTCAGGAAGTAGTGCAACTGTGTCATATATGATGGTTTCTGAAAATAATCCAGCAACATTGATAGCTGTAGGAATGATAAAAATACGAAGAATCCTCTTACCATAAATTAAATATGCAATTTCTTTACAGAGTAAGTTGTCTTCTTCACTCAAAGATATCATTTTTTCAGCTATCAGGGTTATGCATGAACCTACTTGCTGAATATTAATTTGAACATTATGCTCATTCCAACACATAGTGCAATCTGTGGGTCTGTGATCAATTATTTGTATAATTGTATCCTCCAATATTTTATCATTGGCTGAGAGCATATGGTGATCCACTAGTGAAGTTGTGAGCTTTTTGGTTTTGTGCAGTTCATCAAAATTCAATTGATTCCTAGAATATTTCATGAGAGATAATAAAAATTCACAAAAAACTAAATAGTTGTATAACTTCAAAATGAATATTAAGATATGAGGAACAATCTTCATTGAGAAAACTTACCTAAATACTAATAAATCCAGTGGAATTCCTGTTTGTTTATATACTAAACAGTTATCTGGATGTATCAAGAAATTCTCATGGGTAGTATTTTGGATAGGTATCACCAAAGTATCAGTAGTGAATACTGGAAGTCTGTGATTTTGTAGAAAGTAAGCAAGTATCACAGCAGAGATGCTGGAGTCCATATCACATGATTCATTTCCAATTACAATATGAATATGTTTTAAAGAATCATGATTTTTCTGTAAAATAATGTGAACAAATTTACATTTTTCCTTATAAAAGAATCATTTGAATTAATAGGATATTAATGTCCATAAATAGGTAAGGGTATTATAGAATATGGAGAAGAAACATTAATCTTACTATACAGCTTTTGACCATCTGCAAGTATTGTATCAACCCCTGCATTATTCTGCAACACACTTTTTTGCTTTTTTTCTTTCAAGATTCAAGTTGAACTTCTTCTATACGATTTGAATGGCTTAAGCAAGCCTAAGTTACCAGGACTATCCAGCCAAATACACTCAATGGGGCCAACCTCAAAGTGGATCTGAGACTATCTCCAACTACCTCATACCAGACTCAGACTACCTAGACTCCAGAGGTGGATAGATAGACTGGTGAATTCACTTCCCACTTCCTATCCAATGATGACCATTCTATGAACATGGTGGAAATCCTATGACATGTCCCAAATCTCTTGATTTCGCCTACTTCGATAAATCCAAAGCACAAAGTAATAGGTTAATAGTATAACCTATACTCTATGTCCAAAGTTTATAAAACTTTAACGTGACACGTGACATCACAGGTGACATTGCGTTGGTATATATGGTCTAAGGTCAATACAAAACTATGAATATTCGATTCTGAATGACTTCTAAATCGTTTCAACAATTCCTTGGAGCAATTTTACAATGATTATTGAGTTTGACGCGAATATGTATCGAATATGATTGAAAGAAAATTCTTCAAATACCTATCGACAGTATCGCCATCTATTGTTGTACAGGAGAACCCCACGTAATGAGCTGAAATCCAATTGTTTCAAAGAAGAGTAGCGCCACCAGGTCTTATTTCCATATTGAATTTCACACATGCATTTTAACATCGATAGAGGTATCATCCGACAAATCCGTTGTCATCCGGCCTGGATACCGGCGTAGGAACAAAAGGACCAATAATTCCAAATTTTCACTAAACTTCACTTTCATAGATATATTTTCGTATATTTCAATTTGGACAATCACATTAAACATTTACTTGACTAGTTTTGCGTATCGTTTTCGGGCATTGTGCGAATTCGATAATGAAGTGTAATAATAAAACATATAATATGTGAAGCCAGGCATTCATTTATCTGAAGTGGAAACCATCATATTGAATTGAATGATAATGATAAGGTAATTAATGCTTGCCGAAAATATTGAATTGAGACATTTTTGGTTAACATCATAAAATCCGGCTGCTGAAAAAATTGGTCGCCACTCTTCAGCATAAGTTGCTAAGAGAAGGATCTGGCTCTTGATTCTCTCATCCCCCGCTGTCTTGTGGTGAAGTTCATAGCAAGCTTGAATCACGTTTTTACCACACTGTTCAACTGCGTCACACGACATGACCATGATTATCATTACCGCCTGTAAAGATGAAAAGATAATATAATTTCTTGAAGACCTTATTCTTTGAGGAGAACCTAAAACGATATACATACTGGATTTATTGATATTTGAGATGGTTCTTTCTTGGTTGGAAATTGATAATTGGTATATAGGCCTCTTCCGCTTTGGTGATGAGATATAGTTATTTGTTTATTTTTGAGAATAAGCAGACAACAATTCTACCTACTTATTTTTCGAATATTTCTTCTTTATTTTTGATATAATCGTTAAAACAATATGTCTATAACCAGTGAAACGTTTCCTGATAACGTTGAATAATATATAGTATGTTATGATACAAGTTTTATTTTGTCGCACGACGCGTTATTGTGCAGGGAACATAAGTGATGCGACAACGTGTCTTATAAAACGTGTGTCATTTACAATTTTTTCTATTTCACATTGATTTGAAGTCTTTTCGATTGGTAACAATGATGACATTGAAATATTTGAAATCTGTAGCAGAAGCGTCGTAAAGCCCATCAGTTTGCGATGTTATTATTTATTGGCCAATTTAAATCGAATCACACTCTGAATTAAAAGTTACCAATAAAACCATTGATTTTGTCACTGCTAGTATCATCACCAAATCCAAAATCGCTCAGAAGTTAAGCTGGGCACTGGGCCTTCTTCTGACTTTTATTTGTCAGTTCGATTGTACCAACCTCCGAATAATAAAAAATGCGTATCGCATTTCGCAATTGATGCTATTTCGATACGTATTTGCGTTTCATAATGACTTCATTATAGAACCAAAATAATAACTACTTTATGCACGTCAGGGATTCAAAGGGTACTTTAAATCCCTATTTTCGGAGAAAAAAGTGGTGCTTTATCCCTCTATAGCGATTCGAAGTAAATTTCTTTGCACAAAAAGCTAAATTTTGAAATTTATTTTCAATAGCCAAGTGAGAAAGTGTAGCCGTTGTTGTTAATTATTTTTTCTAGATACTTCCTCTCAACGTTTTACCTGTCCTAACGTGTTTAAAATAGTATATACACCTCAGGATTAAAGTATTTTTGAATCCCTCGACAAATTATAGCCCTCTCCTGTTGGTCGGGCTATAAACTTTTTGTCTCGGAATTTATACCACTTCAGTCCCTATGTATGTAATATAGTATTATTGTCTCCAGAATTAGAGAAATAGCACAAGCACAGTGCGCATAGATTTTAACAATCCAAATTCATGCTCTTGCGATTTTACTCAACACATAGCTTCATATATGAGACATTTAATCCCATAGCTTCAAGAGGTATTTAAACCCATTCTTATTATAATATAATGGTATAAAGGATTTGAGTATGACATTCGGATTGCGTGACTCAGTTACTACAGAAAAGGTTTTCAATAATTTCAACAGTTTAGTGCAGAAGTGACCAACATCGAAATGTTCGCCATTTTCACGTATACATATGTATTTTGCTATACCTATTTTTTGTTGTAACTGTACTGGACTATCCGAGGACTATCATGATCTGTCTGTGCACATAATTAATATTTATATTGTTTATTGTTGGTTCAATTTCTCTTTCGTTGATTAATCAAGTTTTGTTGCTCATTTAATAATTATTATCAATTCATCATCAAACTGGTACATATATGCGATACTTGAACAAAATAGTTATTAGAAGATAGCAAAAGAACTCACAATTTCTGGTAGTAAGCTGCACATCTCACTAGCTTTTATATCCCATGTATCAGTAACGTACAGTTCAAAGCAATACACATTCACCAAGTTTATAACAATGGTATTAATAAGTGCAAAAAATTGCAGCCCCAGTACAGAGTTTAGTCTTTCCACAATTCCGTAAGCCGTCTTCAAAAATTTCGTCATTTGATCAATATCGTTATGTTCTTGATGATGCTCGTTTTTGAGTGATCTGATTTTGGATTCCACGAACATGTATCTAGACTTCAAGAAACTGGTTGCACATAAGGTGTAACTCAAAAGAATTATTATATACATGGACGTGATGATCCACGCATATGTCATGTGAAAACGGGACATTATTCTAGAATTTATCCAGCTGTACAGTTGATAAGAGATGATTGTTATATATCCACAACAAAATAACAAAATCAAGTATGCTAGGTTCCACTTAGTTTTGGAAGGGCGAAATCGGAGCGACTCCATGAATTGTTCCATTTCCCTGAAATTGTCGTATAGGACACTACAAGTTTTTCCTGATAAAATGTGAACGTTCAGAAGAAAACAACCCACGAAAATACCATCTGATATAGAACTAAAATTGTTCAACAATGATATTAGATTGTATTCCACTTGCATGGTATAGTAAATTTCTGTGAAATACATAATCAGCAGTGAGATGAGCAATACGTTTTTCAAACTAGAGAATCTGGCGTCTCTTTGGGGTACGTACATAGCTCCTAAATATTTCCCAGTCTCGAATAATGTAAGCAAAATTTTATAGTCGTCCTGTTTTACCGTCAGAAGAAATGCTTTTTTGTAGTCTGCAAAATATGCCCGTATATCACTCATTGTAAGAGATACAAAATATATTTACATGTCATGCAAACTTGGTGATAAAATTTCGCTCTTTGAGATCTAGGAATGACTGAACAACAAATATTTTTCACGATTGAATCTCAAATATACCAAAAAGGAGCGTGCATGGTTTAATATGACATAACATTTATGTATAATCGATATAAAACAGCACGACATAGAAAATAACGTTTAGACGAATGCAACATTTCCAAAAACAATGTTTCTATTTGATAAGTATCAGTAAATAATCGTATTATTTCTAGTAATACATGTAACTCTTCAATAATGATAGATTCCATAATGAGCACACATGCACATATTACATTACCTACTGTACTTGTAACTAGCTACAAATATACTACGTTATTTTTTTCGAATTTCACGACGATGGCAAACCAAATTCAACCAAACGCTAGTGTACCTATTTAATATTCATCCTAATACAATAACTTAAATATATATATATATATATATATATATATATATATATATATATATATATATATATATATCCCATAAATGATACGAAGCCCGGCAAATACCATGGGTGAATCGAAGCCCGGGTTGGGGGGAAAGGAATATTATCGTTCCTATCCAATACATATCTAATGGATGATACGAAGCCCGTTAAATACCACGGGCAAATGGAAGCCCACGTTGGTGGGGCAAGGGATATCATTGTTCCTTTTCGATATTTGGAGTTTATTTACTTCTCGGTCAGTGTGAATTGCTATATACTCATGTTGTACTATACGTATGATAGGAAGCCCGGCATGTACAGGGTGTTTTATGTGAATAAATTTCAATTGTAGATGAGGGTGATCCCAATGAACCCGTATTTGACCTCTATGAACCATAATTTATTACTAACTCCATACTATTTTTTCTAACAATTTGTGATATCTTATGGAGAATTATAACGATTGAATAATTCAAGATTCAAAGTAAAATCTATAATGTGTGTGTGAGTCATCATGCATGCCAGTAGAAGAAATTCTTGAAAGCAAGGAATTTTTGAGCATCTGGAAAAATCTCACTCTGTGATAAGTTCCACAACTTCGCCTCTGGATGAAAAAAGGATTCCGATAGACAGAAGTTATGTAGGTCTCAAGTCCGATGATGAGGGATGTCAGTCTGTGTTCGTCTGGTCTACTTGCTTGCAATCGCTCGTGGTGAAATATTAATAGACATGATTTCTGATGAGCATCGACCATAAAAATATCCATAAATAAGAGAGAGATCAATGGATTTGATTTCAGGAGCCTCATCGTATGTTTGGCAGCTGAAGTTTAAACATGTGAACAATTCTACATGACAGGTGAAAACAGAAAACCTAGGTTTTGTAATGGGGCCCATATCATCAACCCATGATAGGGTATTGTTGTTGGTAACACCAAACATGGATATTGAGGATTTCATAGAAACAGTTAAGCCTCATATTAGGCATTGTGAGGTCCACCTTCTTGGAGAAAATATGAGCTTGAGTTTTGGTTGCATTGAACCTCACCAAATTATCAGTTTTGCATTTACAGAGAGTATCGACCTGTCTCTATCTTGCACCATCGGCCTCTTGGGAATGGGAATATATGGGGGCTCTGGCCGGATATGAGGTCACCTCTAATAGGACGTCAATGTATAGCAGGAACACAGTGAGTGCCAAAACAGATCCCTACGGAACACCAGCAACAACTACATGGAGTGACATATTCGTAATAAAGCTTGTTTGTGAACAACATAGGTAGTTATGGCGACAAACCATAAGACGGAAGCTTTCCAAGAATGCCTTCGTGCTAAACCTGGTCGAATGCCTTGGATATATCCAATGCTACAGCAAGGGAGTCTTCTTGATTTTAGATTGACGTTTGCTATATGTTTGTTACGTATAGGCGAGCAAATCTCCTAAAGTCATATTGTCGGTCGTTCATGATTCTTTATATCTCCAGATTTTGTATTAGCTCAATGTTAATCACCTCAAAGATGATAGTAGCGCAATAAATCTGTAGTAACCAGGAATGATCTGCTCTCCTTTTTTTTGGATTGGTTGAACTCTAGCAGTCTTTCAGTTTGAGGAAACGCAACGAGTTTATGAAAAGGGGTATACCTTCTACGAAGAACTGTTGTTAATCGAGGGACACATTTCTTGAGAACGATCGGAGGAATTCCATCAAGTCCCATAATAGTGATGGGTTGACGAAATACTATTTCTGGCATACGGCTATCGATGGTAGCAATATCAGGAGGAACTTGTGGAGCCAAGGTGCAAACATTTCAGCAGTGATGGTGTTGTGGCTTATATATACCTACCAATACTCAGTCAATTCAATTCATATTGATTATGATAGATTGAATTTATGGAAAAAAAAACCTCACAAATCAGCTTTTTCATTATTTTCACTACTAATCTATTTGCTTCTTACCTAAGCATAAAAACTCAAAGTTGGCTACACAGGGTGTTGTTTTGAGGACATTTTTATCTGTTAATGCTTCGATAAATTCGAAGAGTTATCTAGATATGTACCAGATTCAAAACAATATTTACAGATTGAACCGTGAATATTATGGGTAACCAAAAAAATGGAAAGAATAGATGAAACAACTATCTCGATTATAATAACGAGAGATGCGTCAAATATGGGTTCTTTGACACCACATCGATGACCCTCACCTATATTTGACGTAAGTTTGTCCCTTTTCAATTGTACACCCATAACATAACATCAATCACACACCATAACATGTATGTGATTCTAATGAAATTTTTGATGACAGTCGTAGTTATTCAGGTAATATGATGGTAATGTTACTATAAGACATTTTTTCTATTAAGAAAAAGTAGTTTTATTTGCTTTCAATAATATTCAAATGGAGGACAAATTATATTTTTCATTTGACTCTCTGTTCGGTTATTATGTATATTCATGAATAAAAATTTTACTTTTCATTCAGAGAAATAAATATCATTATTATTACTATTATTATAATCTAATTAATTCCAGTCATTACTGTGCGTAGCTATCAGTGATACATCGGGCTTCCTAACATGCGCAAGATATACCGGGCTTCCTATCATACATCAAATATCGTGTGAAATATATACATATTTTGTATATAATTATATACAGAAAGCGCAGTGGCCCCCCTGGTGGCAACCTCGACGTACTAAAGGTGTATGTTTTGAGATATAATACGAACTTGGGAAGCCCGGTGGAAAATTTTGAAATGACAACAGATGGAATCAGCTAGCCATGATAGACTCATATACACGTAGATTTTTAGGAAGCCCGATTCGGGCTTCCTAAATTCTCCGCGGGCTTCGTAAGACCTGTCAAATATACTGTTTCGGGCTTGGTAAGGTCGGATTACATATATATATATATATATATTTGTTATAAAATGTGCTATTTCTTATCAGAAATACATATTCATACCAAGGTGGGTATCAGTCCATTATAAATATTAGGAAAGAGCTATAATCTTTTTATTTTGACTTTCAAGTTTCAAAGGTTCTTCGTAAATATCTCGCGTCTTATGCTTCAAGAGATGAAATTCTAACGAAGTATAGCTTCTTCAGGTATTAGTACACTGATTAGTGTTTTAATTATTGCATAGGAAATCTTGTATAATTTTTTCAATTAATCTTCACTTAGTACTTACCATTTGTGGAATTACGTTGCAAGCCGCACTTAACTTTTCATGCCATTTATCCACATTATCGTATAGCAGATAGCAATACACAGCTTCTAATGCTGCAACTGTCGTATTGCAAAATGCGAAAAATTGCATTCCCAGCACAGAATTTATCCTTTCCACTATCCTGTAGGCAGTCTTCAGGAATTTAGTGAAATGTTTAATTTCCGTCTCTACAAGTTCTAGATTACCACGTTCCAACGATCTTATTCTAGACTCCACGAAGTTGAATCTGGATGTCAAGAATCTTGTCGTTACCAATACAGAACTTGAAAAAATTGTAACGTATGCAGTGGTGATGAGCCAAGCGTAGGTAACGTAAAATTGTTCATACAATTCTTCTACTGAACTTAGCCAGCTGTATATTTGGTAGAAACAAATCAATACAAATCCTCCCCACAATGATAAAATCCGTATCGATAGGTTCAACCTCATCGAGGAAGAAGAAAACTTGAGGATTTCCATCACTTGTTCAATTTCCCTCAAGTTATCGTAGAGGACCTCCCACGCGGCTCTGGATACAAGATGGGCGTTGAGTATATAAGAACTTACGAACATGAAATCTGTTATAGAACCCAGCTCGATCATCATGTGAGGTATATCCGACTCTGCTGCATTGAAACTGTTCAAAATTAGAGCCAAATAGGTAGTGAGCAGAAAGATGAGCAACAGATTTTTCAACGTCGAATATATATTATGTTTGAGTTGTACGTGGGTGATTCCGAAATACTTTCCGTTTTGGAATATCATTTGCAAAACTCTGTAGTCGTCTTGTTTTGTGGTCAAAATAAAGGCTTCTTTGTATTGCGAGAAATAGCCAGACTGATGTATGCGAGCCATTTTAGAAATGAAGGGTGATTAAAACAGAATATCATCAGGTATTTATTATAGATTCAACAGCTTTGATTAGGTATAGAAAATTTACCATCTGCTTGATTAGTATAACATCATTAGAAACATAGGAGGTTACTCGGCATGTATGTACAGTGTGTCCAATTTGTCTTTGGGGATAGAGAGTTACGGTTTTCACATTACTGTCCTACTTTTTTGTGATACAAACATTTCCGAAAACATAACTATAGTAGCCCTTCCTGTTTTTGAGATACAGGGTGGAATTGAAAATATTGCTTTTTGGGACCACCCCTGCTGTATCTCAGGTGTCTTTCAACTTATATAGGAGAAGTCAAAAAACTGTATCATATACATCTTTTTACGTAGAATCCAGTAGATTTTTGAAATGAGCTATCATTATTCAGATACAACCCACAGTTATATTTTTTTAAACGGAACACCCTGTTTATTTATTGATATTTGAAACACATACGATATTTTGATTATTATAGCCATGTATTCGGATAATCTTCAATTTCAATAGCTATATATAGGCAGGACAAATATGGTAGAATGGAAATTATTTGTTCAAAATTATTATTTATTATGAGTAGCCAAACTATTACTAATTCATTGATTTGTCGAAAAGTTCAGCTACTCATATCGAATGATAATTCCAATTGAATAATTTTCATTCTGCCCTTTATAAATAAGAGTGGTAATAATCGATCATTGCACCAAAAGATCTATTTTCAAAGTAATATTTGTTCTGACTATAGCTGTTATAGCTATAAAAACTGAAGATTATCCGAATACAGTGCTAATACTCAAAAATATAGCATAATTGTTATATAGGTATTTTTGAAAGGCGCAAAAATTTTTTTTTTCAAATACTAGAAAATATACGTGTTATTGTTCCATTACAAAAAAAAACATAACTTTGGGGTTTATCTAAATGATGACAGCTCATTTCAAATCTGATTACGCCACTGGATTCTACGTTAAAAGATGTGTAAAATACAGTTTCAACTCTCCCTATATAAATTGAAAGATAGCTGATATACGGTTACGATAGTTCTGTTTTCGGCAATGTTTGTTTCACAAAAAAGTAGGAAGGTTATGTGAAAAACGCAACTCTCTATCCTTTAGCGGTGTGTCCCAATTGTCTTAATCTCACTAGTTGATTTGTGTTTTGAAGCCTCACGAACGAACGACTACTTATGTAGAGGTAACTATACATTCCAGAGCCTTTATTCTAATGATTATAACTTTTAGCTAAACTCATGTCTTATGAAAATTACAAAACTCATGAATATCAAGTAAAAATATTAAGTTCGGTTGAAATTCCGTCGAAAATCGTGTTGCTCATATCCAAGGACGACAATTTGAACTTGTTATCTTTGAAGTGAAACAAAAATATTTCCTTAATTTTCTAGAGGTTATTGTTAATTGTTTTTTCGTATTATTTTCAACCAATCGGAACGTCCAATTATCCGGTTATCACTATCAGTTTAAGTCAAGTATTATTATAAAATGAAATATTTTCATCGATTTGAAAGACGATTGAATATTTAATTTGTTTATAACCTTGGCAACGCATGCCTTAGCCACCCTTAGCTCACGCATTAGCAGAGTTAATCACACGTTAAGATAACAGAAGGCTTGAGGGCTTTTATGCAACCGGCACTTAGAATGTTACAATAGTTGTTACCCGAATATTTTGAAGTACTTAATACCTTATGGTAGGTTTTACTACTGGATAATCCCATCTTGAAGACAAATTATGCCTACTTACTGTGAATCTCATTGAAACTGATTTTGAAAGGGTACAAAAAGATTTGTCTTGATAATACCCTTGATTTTATACACATTACGCTCAGATGATACTTTTATGCAAACAATAATGAGAATGATTAAGTTGATGATTTTGCGAAGCGAAAAAGGAACATTCCAGGAGAACCACAAGATTTGAATCACCATATCCATGCAAAGATCTGTCAATGTTGGCTGAGAGAGAAGGGTAAGAAAACTTGAGAAATGGGAGAATTTATTAAACTTCATAATGAGGAGCACGATGACAAAAAAGAAGATGGAAGTTAAAAAAGTTGAAATTTTGGAATAACACCTCAATGAAAAAACCAAAGCTACTTAGGCCATCAGAGCAGAATCTATTGCAACCTTCAAAAAGGGGTTGTTCCCCAACATATATTCCTTTTCAAAAAATACTTGATGTGTTAGCATGCACACTATTTATTAAGGTAATTGTAATACAATCTAAGCCATCATCCCTAATAGCACAACTCAGTCCAATGGATGTTCAATGGATGTCCTCCTCAGGACATCTCGGACATCCACTGGACATCCAGTTTTTGTACACCGGATAACGTATGGACATCCATAGGATGTCGCATTTCCAACTTTTTGACTATCCATACGGTATCCATCATGGACATCAATATGGTAACGTATGGACAAATATAGGCCATTGAACATCCACTTTCCACCGCTTTGGACATCCATGGAATATCCATAGGATGTCCATTTTATGACAAATAAATGAAAAAAGCTACTAGCATTCAAGCGCGGTCACCCATCCAAACTCTAACTTCGCTTATCGTTGCTTTACCTCTGTGATTCATCCTTCCTTGCATGGTGGCTGCTGCTGTCTTCCTATTTATATTATTAAATACATGAAATTCGGTCGATAATGAGAACGATTCAAATTACTCCATTAGTGTTGATTCTTGCATGTCAATTTAACATATTTTTCATTTTAGAGAAAATTTAGGTATTGTATGATGATGGAGTAGACAATGATGTGTGGTATTTTGATATCTCTACTTCTATGTTGTGAGAGCCCAATTAGCCAAATTCATGCATGGTGGAGAGAAGCGAGACCAACAGCTGATGCTGTAATCCGAACCACTTCTATAGGAGTAAAGTAATTTAACAGAATTCCCATTGGTTTATATATGGTTTTGAATACTTTTTATGAATGCAATGGTACATTGAATGTACGCCATATGTTCTGAATATCTAATAAACGTCTCAATTTGGACCTGAAATGGACAACATATAGTCTATAATTATAAGCCATATGGACTACCTTAAATATATGTTCTATGGACATCTCCATGTGGACATCGATTGGACAATAGCTATCGATATTTTGAAGAAGAGGTCATTAAATGGACACCAAATGGACTACCTTGTCTGGACGTCCATTGGATATCTTCATGTGTATATCCTATGGATGTCCAAAATATATCCATGAACACCTTGGACATATACTGGACACAAAACGCATGTCCAATGGACATCTTGTGCTATTAGGGATATTATTCAAGCTATTCACCGTGTAACTTCAGATACCCCACATAAAGGTACCTATCGAGAATTGGACAGACTGTACACATCAATCATCGAGCGTTATATAGTAAATGCAGAGATAAGTTATTATTACCATAAATGGTTTCTCGAATAGAAATAACAAACACAGGTATAGGTACAGAAAACTTTCAATTATCATAAGTGTCTGAGGTTCGATCTGATTTTAATAATGATGTCCATGGAAACCACAACACATATATACCGAGTGAAAACGAAAATGTTCACATTATTTTGATTTGGGAAGAAAATCGATATTCAATTATTTCTGTGTATAAGCAAAGATCAGATGTATAGGTGCAACAGTTGTTAAATCATTTCGAAGTTTGCTTTATTTGTCAAATTTGATGGTTTCTGAAGATATAGGTAGTGAAAAATGATCCGTTATAAGAATTGTGACAAAAAAAGATATGAAACATTTACATCATATACTTATTGATATAAAGCAGTTCGTGTTCACTTTAATAAATGAATATTTTAATTCGATCTAGATTTATGGGACAATTTTTACAATAATAAAGATGATTATTTAAAAAACGCAAATATCATTATTCATAATTTCTTATAAGTATAAAATTTTCTAATTTTTGAATTTCGATTTTGATTTCTAATTATTTTATTGATAAGTGAAAATCAATTAGATTCATGATTATTCAACAAATCCAACAATTTTTCGATATTTGTAACGTTTTGATAGCTTCGGTGGCTGATTTAATCATTCTTCTCATTGGCGTAGACAGGGGAGGTGGGCAGGGGGGCCGTCGACCTCCCCTGGGATTACGCGATGCGGATCAGCGCGAACCGATTTTTTCACTCTGATCAGTGACATCTATCGATGGCATCTTTTATGGAAGAAAAAATATTTGGTACCTATTGAGAAGGGCCTGAAATATATGGATCTGCTGAATTAATGCAACAGTTTTTTTCCGAATATCAAAAACATTATTCACATATTTTTAACGTTTTCATCAACAACTTGCATCGTGGAGAGAAGTTTCAGTACGTTGAGAAGGGTGAAAACATAACTTAGACTGGCTTATGCTGAAAAAAAAAATAAAAAAAATAAAAAAATAAATAAAAAAAAAGTGAGAAAACCAATATCCGAATAATATGTTTTTTTTATTTCGACTTTTGTCCACAGTTTGTGTGTTTTTATTATGGTTTTCGCTCGACAATAATGTTATTCAATTTATTAACTACCTACTTTAAATAATTTTCATTGAAAATATATTGTTTCATTTCATTCGTCCCCTTTGGAAAAAATTTCAGGCTACGCTCATGATTCTTCTATCTCCTACCGATTAGATAATATAGAAATACTGTCCCTAAGAAATTATTGGCACCTGTATAATAAAGAAATTAGTATAGCATTCAAACGTTCTTGAATGGTATCCCACAAGGTTGTGACCTTGGACCACTCATTTTCTTGATTCATATCAATGGCATAAACTAGCGAAACAAATATATGCAATAAGGCAGATAAAAATGAGTTGGTAACGAAGCGTATCACGGAAAATGACTCATACCTATAGTAACTGGGGCACATCTATTCATATCTCTAGAATATTTACAATTCAAAACGAACAATCAGAGCCTTGATTGATGAAACAGTTCAAATGGTGAGCTGAAAGCATTGGTTCGTCAAATTCAAGATTTGAAGTACACTATTCGAAAAATTTTACGCATACTACAAACATACATATAACCTTTCTCATGATAAGTACTAGGAACAAAGATAATATTAGAGCACCCAACCAAAGATTAGAATCGACAATGAGAGGTAACCCATGTTACTTGTTACATTTGTGTAAAGATACTTGTTAGGGCAAAACTAAATGTTATATGTTCATTCGTAATATTTTCGATAGGAACATGTTTCAAGTATATCATAGCTTCAGCATGTAGTGCTGCAAAATGACCTTTAAAAATCAATTACTCATCGGCACTCCCATTGGTATTTCTTGACAGTCTGAGAGCAGCGTCTAGCTGTTGTATGATCTGGATAAAGTCTACAGAGTGCAGAGTTTAAGGTGGGAGTCCCAACATCCTTGACAACCTACAACGCAAGATGGCGATGTTCAAGTGCGCCATGAAAATGAAGTTTTATGCAACCAACCCAACAGACTCCGTCTAATTGGGAATGCGACGTTGTGGGTTGCTTTAATTTAGTGATTGAGTCCGGGTATTTTATTGAATAGGTAGAAAAACTATAATTGTATTGAGTGATATCGTTTCAAAATTTGTAATAAATTTTTCAAGTCGACATCCGATTGAGCTGATATTTTGTAGGTACCTTTTCATAATTCCAGTGACAATTCAGAGAAGAAACAAAATGGTGGCTCCATGATGGAGAATGAGTTTCTTGATTTTGATCCGATCGGATTCAAAATCGTGTTTTCGAGATCAAAATTCAGAATTTCAAGATAGCGGAGTTTTGTGAATATGGTCCGATTCGAATCGAAATTGGTATTTGATTTGGGGATTTTCGGGGTCAGAGATTTCAATTTTCTCGTTGTAAATCAAAATTTCAAGATGGCGGACGAATTTCGTGAATAAGGTCCGATTCGATTTGGTGTATATGGATTTTCGGAGTCGGAGATTATATGAATGATTTGTCAAAATTTGTGAATTCAAGATGGCGGTCGAGATTTGTGATTATAGTCCAATTAGATTCAAAATTGGTATATATGGTTTCTGGGGGTCAGAGATTACAATTTTTTATCAAAATTTATGAATTCGAGATAACGGCTCCTCGATTTAAAATTGATATGTAAGGGTTTTTGGGGTCGAAGATTATGAATTATTTGTCAAAATTTGCAAATTCAAGATGGCGGACGAGTTTTGTGCTTATATTCAGATTCGATTTAAAATTGATATGTAGGAGTTTTCGGGGTCGAAGATTATGAATTATTCATCAAAATTTGTAAATTCAAGATGGCGGACGAAATTTGTGATAACAGCTGCCATCTTGAATTCATAAATTATAATGAATAAGTCATAATCTCCGACTACCGAGCCGACTACAAAAACCTCAATATACCAAACCTCAACCCAATCGGACCATAATCGCAAAACTCGTCGCTCATATTGAATTGAGGAATTTTGGAAATCAATATATAATCTTCAATCCTTAAAACCTCCACCAACTTGGAGCCGCCATATTGAATTTACGAATTTTGACAAAAAATTCATATTCTTCTACTCAAAAACCTCCACATACCAATTTTCTATCCAATCGGACCATGATCACAAAAACTCGTCGATATCTTCGAGCCGTAATTTTTTTCTGTAACACATGTTCTAGACATTATTGTCACCAGAATTATTAACACCCACCAAATTTCAAGTCAATCGACAACTAAAAGTAGGTCGAAATTCACTTGCGAGAATAACAGATTGACTAACAAAACCTTCAGATTTGAATCCGACAACTTTTCCGTCATATTGATTTTTGACAAATAAAATCATAACTTACCATCCAAAAAAACCTATGTATACAAATTTCGAAACAAAATATTATAAAAATCACAAAACCTGTCCGCGATCTTGCATTTTCATCATATAATAATCGGTAGATTTTATTGTAATGACGTGTTGACGACATTCAGATATAATAAGACGAAATTGAATCGTACACACATTACCCGAAAATGAAAATGTTATGAAAATATCAATGGTGTTGAAGATCTGGCAATGCCTGGTATGATTTACAATGACTCTGTATGATTTTAGAGGAATTGCCATCTTGCTGTCAGTAGCTGAACTGAAGTACGTCATAAAATGGACCAGAACGCATTAAATCACGTATCAACTTTGTCATGTTCATCTTGAAAATTATATCGTTTTTCTTCAACTTTTCTGGGTTGATGCATTCTTTATACTCTGAGTGATGCCATTAGCTAATTCATAATCATCAAATATATTTCTAGAATATAATTTTTGATCACTCAAATAACCTTAAAATTGATCATTTTTGAGAATTTTTTTAAAAATATTCATACATTTTTGGGAGTTGCCATTGGTCAAACGGCATGTATTGATCCTTCATCCATCTCTGTAGCAAAAATCATATCATTTACTCCAACCATTCGTTCACTGAACATGACAAAGCGAGCCGTTGATTACGGTTCAAAATTGTCCGTTGCGACTCCCACTTTCCTACTCTTTCGGAACGATGCAGTGTTGCCAACTCAAAATCTCAAAAATCTCAAAATGGCTTCTTTGAAAACACCAGAAAATCACAATACCTGGTTAAAGGAAAAAAATGCGCCGCAGGCGAAAATTTTTGGAAATCTAGTGGTTTTCTGGTGGTTTACTACGATTTAGACCACTAGATTGATACCAGATAATAGCTAGTTCTATTGGTAAAACTGGAGCGCACTCGGTGTAAATGTTTCTGCTTAATCGAAAAGGGTGCTAGTGGTGCTACTTATGTAATTTATGTGAAACTAAAATCTATGCTCAGCATGAAACATGAGACATGAGAGCTCAACATGACGTTGACGATTTGACGAATATATCGAAATCGTGATCCGTGTCATGCGCATGCGTCAACTGTCAATTAGTAGTGAAATCTGTGGCATAAATCAAATATGGAAGAAATCTTAGAAATCACCAGATTTCCACATGTGTCATAAAAAATTCACAAAAATAACCACCAGCCACTAGATGCAATTTTTTGTCACTAATCGATAATTCAAACCACCAGTTTTGGTGTAAAATCCACTAAGATGGCAACACTGGAACGATGTTCGATTCAGCTGGAGTCGTGAATTTCAACACCGTTTTGTTTTTAAAGAATGAATACATCGACCTGCATCGACACTTCTTCGTAATGCCGCTGTCTAATGGATATTAATAAATGAATAAATAAATAAAATGTATTCAACTGTTTTCGATTGAAGCCCGTGCGACTTTGGAACACAGAAAGTCACTTATTTGGATAAGATTTGTTCTTCAATGTTATTGTAGGAGATTGAATGTAGAGGCTTAAGTGAAGCTCCAGAGTTTTGTTAATATTATTATTATTGCAGATAAGTGATGGCAATATTTCGAGCCACTCAATAAACATTTGCGGAATCCAACTATCGGCCAAATTATCTTAATTTCAATGGAATATGCATGAACATTCAAGTGACGTATAAAATAGAGTCGTACTAGGTAGGTTGAGTCAGTTAACCATCAGTAGTTCAACAATAAATTATGAGAACTGTTTTTTTGATAGTTCTAACAAGGTGAGTATCAACGTACTTGATATCCTTTATATGATGCATAGACAAATTTTCTCTGTACACACCCTTGCATCGAAAACCAAAACAGGAAAATTGATTAGTTCCGAATAATAGCAAAGATTTTGCTCATATAAATTAATTTTTTCGGCAACCGTCCGGGAAGTACCAACTTCATAGGCACCTTTTCTTTGAGAAAGTAGCATTTTTCCGGCCTAGTCTGTGAAGTACGTATTTGCCGGCCTAGCCCGGGAAGGATCTTGGTTGGTATGGTTTCGTTTCGATAAATGCAGTTACCATAGTAGCTAAATAACGACTGACAGCTGTTTGACATGAAATTAGAGACATTTTACAAAGAAATATATAATGAAGAAATATGTCTCAATGATTAATTCTTCACGGTTGCCGAAAAAATAGTGTACGCAACACGTCCAAACTGTTTTTTTCTACTCGCAGACTTTCAAAATTTCGTCTACTCGCCGTCCAAAAAACATGATTTTCCGGACTTGTTACGCAAATTACTATCATTTCGTACCGTTTTGATATATTGTTATGGGATGTTTCGATATCTGATACATTGAAGGCTTGATATCAATTATTGTTTTTTTTATTGGTTATATGATCCTATGAACCAAATCATATCTTCAAGATGCAATGAAATTTTCTCAAATGATCATTTACTCACCATTATTAGAGAACTGAAAACTGATCAGAGAACAATTCCGATACTTATAGCTTACATCAGAGAATAAAACTGAAAAGGAAAAACAAAGAAGATCCTACGAAAATCTGGCCCTATATGCAAATAAAGAATAGGTACCATATATGATTAATTTAAGGACTGAATTATATGCGATATGACAGTAAAAATGTTAAAGCATAACATAAAATAGTGATAAGAGACAATATAGATAAATGGTAATAATGGAAGTAAAGATAAAACGATGAAACGGAATGTCAGGGTTATATTGGTTCGAGGTTTTCGGTCAATTTGAAACAACAAACATGTGGCGGGCGAGGAAAATCAGGCAGCCATCAGGTAATTATTACCAGAGGCCTTTATTACAGAGTTTTTATACAGAGTGTTTCTCCTAAAACTGAATATATCGAATTGGGGATCAAGGAACGATTCAAGTTAGACTACAATAATTATCAACATGCTTATTATTTGGATGAACATCCGACGCCGGAGCACGTGGTGGTCGAGGATTTAATATATATTTTAAAAAATTATATTTTCTCAACTGAATATATCGATCAGGTCACAAATTCGAATTGTTTTCGAATTTAAAAAACCCGCAGATTCGAATCCAATTTAATAGAAGATATAGAGATGCCTCAGCGCTCTTGACAAGAGGTATTATCACCTAGCAACGTTCCCAGATCCTCACGTTTCTCATCTTCTCAATAGAAATGTCATTAAAAAAACCCTTCGATCATAAAACTGACTAGGTAGATGAATAACGCTCAATCCTTACCACAGTAGTTGTTTGAATCCAACATCTAAACGTATCCGTTGATTGATATCAATCAACGACGTACCTGAATCATTTACTAGGGTCGTTGATTGATATATTGCGGTTGAGATGCTTACAATACCTGGTGCAGCCTGGTGTGAGCATTCTTCAATTGTTTTTCGTCAAAATCACTGGATGAGTTTTTTGATGGCCACACTACCAAATTTCACATTTAGGTGGCGATCAAATCGGATCTGTCACTATAATATTTCGGTTCTGTGCAGTTGTGTCGAGATTAAATTATTTGAATATTCGTTTTTCAATTCGAAATTAGTATTTTTAGTTGGATTAGCAGTGTTATAAGTGTTTTTTCATAATCATTTCACTCAATTCGACTTTGGGTGTTTCTGGTTTTCGAGATTTTACGATTGTGTTTTCTAGTTGTTTCCATCAGTTTATTCTGAATAGTGAGCATTGTGATTTTGTGGAGAATCTGATGCTTCTTTCGTTTATTTATACAAGGTAAAGACAATATAATATATTCACATGCATTTCAAATAGATTAGGCACATATTATTCAATTGATCTCTATGTAGGGCAATGTACTTCTTTTCAATGGAAATTGGAAACTCTCCTAGTGGTCACATGTTGCTGAAATTTTCCTCTACTCTAGAGAATCAAAGCATAGGCTTAGACAACACGTCCGAAAACAGTTATTTTGGACTCGCAGACTTCTAGATGATATAATCCAATATTCTGCGTGGCATTATCAAGAAAAGTAGCCGATAGCCCCTCGCACCCCATGTATATCAGGAGGACATTTTTGATCTGAAGTCAATCAATTCTTTATTCTAGCCAAAGAAGGTGTTGAAATAATTTGAAACTTGGCAGACTCTGAAGTTGATTTTCTGTCGAATTTCTGTCTATCAGAATTTTTTTTTATCGAACGGCATAGTTCTGATAAAACTCAAATACGTATTTCCTCTCTCAAAAGCCTTCTACTGCCTTGCATACAAGATTCTAGGAACATTATGGTTTTTCTGTCCATGCAGTCGAGAGATATGAAAAAAACTCAACCTTGTATACCTATAAGTTGAAGTAAAGTTTTAGTTGATAATCCAATCTTATTATAGGATCAATTATTTATTATTGGATATTTTTTCATTATGGAATTCTGGACGAATTCCTGTATGTGAAACAATAGAAAGGACATTATAAAAAAAGAAATTGATAATGAAAAGCTCAATTACAAAGAATCGTAATTACGACAAACAACTTCATTGTATTTTACAGGTTAGTTATTTGCGAATAACTCAAAAACGAATGAAAATATCGAATCGTGGTTTCCACCAAAATGTAGCTGCTTTCATTCTATTCAAATGTAATGATAGAAATTTGTAGCATTCCATTGGAATTTTTTGAGAAAATTCGAAAAAACTGAACCTTGGGTGAACAACGCCCTCTAGTAGACGCGGTGTGAACTGGAGATCAACATCGAATGATGCGTTCTCTTGGCCGATTTACTCCTCAATTTTTTTTCTCGGAGCCCTAAGGTTTATTGTTTCCATAATATCGTACCTCGCCGACCTCAGTGGGACACCCTGTATTGTTAGAGTTGATTTAGCAAATTTCGAGTTTAAATTAACAAAACAGTATTGCAATTGTTGAATATTATTCTCCAGAATCGTGAATACAGATAACTCTGATGTAATAAATCATATAGTATAATACAGAGGTGTGCACAAAAAACGGCCAGAGCTGTAACTTCTGAATCATTCGAGATCAAAATTTGAAATTTGGTGGGTAGCAACTATATGATATTGTTCATTTTTTGACGAGAATAATTGTATTACATCACTTCCGGTTAGACCCCAACTTTTGGTTTTCAAATATTTTTCTATTTTCAGATTCAGGGTATCATTTCACATACACCAGTAGTTTTTTCGGATCATTTTTTGTGAAGCAAAAAGAACAACAAAATGAACTCCACATCAATCTTTATTATTTTCAGTAGCATAGAAAGAGGGGCGATAAAAAATTAATTTGCAACGAATCATATTGGATGTTACTGTCACATTGAAATTGATTTACAAGGCTACCTCGATCTTGATTACTATTACCAATTAATGGGCACACTGTTCAAACATTAAAACATATTGAGGACATTTTTTTGACATTCTGATCCGGAAAAACTACTGGTGTATGTAAAATGATACCCTGAATCTAAAAATGGAAAAATATACAGGGGGTTCCATTTGATAGACCGGAAGTGATGGAATACAATTTCTCTCTTCAAAAAATGGACAATATCATATTGTTGCTACCCACCAAATTTCAAATTTCGATCTCGAATAATTCAGAAGTTACAGCTCTGGCCGATTTTTGTGCACACCTCTGTATATCAACTCAAATTGATTTTTTTTCTCGCGTTATTGTTAAGCTATGGTGTGTTTGGACATAATGGCACATTTCCGCCCAATTTCCTTTTCGGAGTGGCCCACTCAGCTTACCAAGTTGAAGGGGCATGGAACATTGGCGGAAAAAAGGACAGCATTTGGGATCATTTCGTCCATGAGAGTCCTTCGAGAATACTGAACAACGATACCGGCGACATTGCCTGTGATTCATATCACCTGTACAAGGATGATATCAGACTTGCAGCTGCTGTTGGTGCCAATATGTACAGATTTTCCATATCTTGGTCAAGGTATTGTAATTTCAGTAGATTTGGCAAATATGTATCACCCTGTTTATTCGATAGTAATTCAGATTTGTTTATTCACAGCACTTCCTGAAATATGAATAATATATTCAATTCCCTATAGCTCGTAACTTTTCTGATAATGGTTTCAACATCCCCATTATTAATTTATTCAATTTCAGCCATCTATCAATCTGAAAGAAAATCACAGTTGTCCAGTTCTGTGTCAGTGGAAAATGGATTTTCAAGGCTGATCAAACTCAAGTCGGCACTATTGCTAACTTCTCTATTATTAAAGATACGAGGTCGGTTGAATGAGAGAACTAGTAGTATTTTATCTGCTGATAAACGTGGTGCTAACAAAAAAAAACAATTGAATATCACGTTTTCGATTTATTCGAAAAAATATAATTCTTTTCAATAGGACACCCTGTATATTTCAATTTTGATCTATTGCCAACTGTATCCCTTGAATAAACTGAAAATGCGATAATCAATTGTTTTTCAGATAGCACTACGCTTATAAGCGGAAAAAATATCTAATACTACTAGTAGGTACTCTATTTTAATCGACCTGGTATCTTCAATAATAAGGAACTTAGCAATAGTGCCGACTCGAGTTTGATCAGCCTGATGTATACAGTGTGTACCAGCCAGATGGAATAAATTCGTTAATAAATAAACGGTGGCGTTTTAGGAAAAACGCTCGGACACGTCGATTTGTATCTTTAGTTGCGCTTTTTTTTTTTCAAAAAAAACTTTTTATACAGGGTGTGTCATGCCACAGTGGCCAATATCAACTTTCTTATTTTAAATGCAACACCCTGTATTTTATTTCATTTTTAGATTCTTCATGAAGAGCTGATTTCGTCGATCTATCATACTTGGGGTATAGCGCGAAATATTACAGAGATATAGGGTGTGAAAAATCGAGATTTTTCAACTTTAGCAATTTTTTGTGTCGAAACTAATCATTTCTGCTCGAAACGGCTTACATGTCCCTATATTAACTTTTCATGGTTTTTCTAAGCAGGGGCGGCGAGTTTTGTTTCGTCCAATGGGTGCCAAAATAGAAGGGTTAGGGCAAGGTAACAAAAGATGCGCCGCAGACGAAAAATGTTTATGGTTCAAGGTCAAATACCTTTAAATTTGAAGATAGATCGGAGTAATAATATATTTTGCATTACCTGTAAAGTACCTCGACCAAAATATAATATTTTGTGAATAATAGGTTTTCAAATCTAGGTAGTTGATATTGATATATCAGGACAAAGATGAGGCAGAAATATATTTTTATTTCAACTTTTTTGTCCAATGAAATCATGAGTGCATTGTCCCCGATGCCCCCATTCACTGACCGCCACTGCTTCTAAGCAAAGTGGTCATAGATAAAATACGTTTTTCTATGTTGATAATTCGTCTAGACTGCTGAAGGATCTTTCTACTGCACACGTTGTGCATACGAAATGTTGAGAAATAAATACTTTTTCAAAAATGAATAGATTTTTTCTCTGATACAAGAGCTAAGGGGTTACTTGTATCAAGCAAGTTTTTAAATTTTTTAGAGTCTCTAGGGGGGGCAACTGCCCCCCTCTGCCCCTCCTTGGCGACGCCCTTTCATCTCATAATTCATTTTCATGAATACATGTTAAACCATTGAAAATAAAGAGGGCAATCTTTATATAGTGATAAGTCAATGTCTGCAATATCTTTTATGATTGTTACCAATTTATACCAGAAAAATACCAACTAATTGTTGATAAGTTTTTTATCTTTACCAAAAACTTCTCAATTGAACCCTCTGCCTATAGCCTATACCACCAATAATCTATACACTATAATCTATACCATTTAAATATTCTTTGAATGTACATTTGTACTCAAATAATTTTTCGTTGGAGCAAATTTTTTTTACTTATAGAAGACAACACACCAAATCTAATAGTGCCAGCACTGCCAGCATCATCATAATAATAATGAACATAACAATTGTAGAATCAATCATCTTCTCGTTCACATCATTCTAGATTTTTCCATGAACATTTTTATAGTACCGGGTGACGAGGTACTGTATCTCAATAACTAACAGTCGTAGAAGTTTGAGAAAAAAATCCTTCAGGGGAAATCGACCAAGAAAAATTGCTGGAAATATTTTTTAAATTGATATGTCCACCGCTAGTGGCGTAATAGCTTCGATCGTAAAAAAATTGAATTTTTTCGGAAATTTTCCTTTATAAGTTCAGAAATGAAAACTCTCACGTTAATGCCAACATAATGGTCTATCTTTTTAAAAAATAAAGTTTCATTGTAGGACGTAAAATAAAGGCAGGAGGGAATCCTAAACATTTGAGATTTTCTATTTTGATTTTCACATACTTTCTGCTTCTCAAGACCAAATTCCATTCATATGTATCTTCTTCACATTTCACTCTGTATAGGTCTGCGTCAGTACCTATACTTCTACAAAAATACATCGAATGCCAAGTGATTTCATATTTCCAGCAATTTATCTTGGTCGATTTTCTCTGAAAGATTTTCTTCCCAAACTTCTACGACTACTATACTGAGGTACAGTACCTCGTTACCCTTATTGAATCACCCGGTACAAAAATCCATATGTCGCAGGGTATTGCCTAATGGAGACACAACAATCATCAATAGAAGAGGTTTACGCTATTATGAGCGCATCTTGCAAGAGGTGAGACGCCGAGACATGATACCAGTGGTCACCATTTACCATTGGGACCTTCCTCAATCATTGATGGACAGAGGTATAGACTGGACAAACCCGAAACTTGTGGACTACTTTGTGGATTACGCTCGCATTGTCATCAGGCAATTTCCCCATGTTGCTTACTGGGTGACCATCAACGAACCTCATACTTTTTGCCGACAAGGATATGGATTGGGTGCATTTGCTCCTGGCATCAGTAGCAGTGGCAAGGATGAGTATAAATGTATTTATACGGCGCTTAAGGCACATGCAGCTGTCTACCGCATGTACAAGCGGGAGTTTCCTCATTACAAAGGCTAGTTGAATCCTTGAGTATTAAGAACAGTTCTAATTTTGAAATTCTGGAGATTGTTTTTCAAAGTGCAATGTGGAAGAAATGCTGGCAGCAAACACTGGGAAGTAACTGTAATGTACTATGGAAGTAACATTGCGACTAAAACCTCGCATGTTGTTCAAATTGAGATTTGAAAAAATAGCCCTCAATAAACATCCATCCGTAGTCACGTTTGTGGAAGATTTTAAGTCAATAAATGTATGATTAATAGCCACATTGCGTACTTTTATGCGAGGTTTCTTCGAGACCTCATTATGCCATCTCCTTTCCGTTATCAAAAAATCATTGTTCAGTAGTCCAATTGATAACCACATTGGGTCGTTTAATGCGAGGTTTATTCGAGACTTCACTTTTATATTCCCTTTTTCACCACACGACAATCGCATACATAATAGTCTTTAGTCATTAATCATTATACATATTACTAATGTCACTAGCTCAGTAGTCGCAGCGATATCCATTTCGGTCACTTCAGGCGAGGTTTCTTCGAGACTTCAAAGTTGCATTGGTTTTTTCAGTTTTTTCATCACACATAGAAAACATATTTTCAATTATAGATGGATTTCCAGTAGTGCTTTTGTATCATTGTTTATGAGCAATAGTGGATCGCGCGTTAGCCGCTCCCTCTGTCGGTGCGGTCAACTATTAACTGAATGCTCACGCGACTGACTTTACTCATTGCTGATACTGGGCGGGTATTTATTGAATCTAGGGATTCATGCTTTGCATTTTCCGAGGTTTTTGAGTCTGGTTCTATCCAAACACATGCATATTTTCAATACTACTATTCCATAATATAATTAACTGATCTGAATAATTATTATGAGGAAAACATCGATGTTTTTCTTTTTTCAAACAAAATCAGCGAAACGAGCAGAATCGTATGCAAAATAAATATTTGAATTTTATATTAATTTATAAACTTTACATCTGTGTTCAAAAGTTCTCAAAAGCTACTAATTCATCAACAGTCATTAGTTAAATACAGGAATATCGCAAAATTTTGTTTTCCTATTAATTAAATTTGACTGAGAATGGTGTAATGAAATATTATTTTATATTATTGTTAAATTGTCTACCTATAATATCTTTCACCTACCTAATATAGGTACATACTGTTTCAAATTTGGTTACTCGACAGGGATCTCAAACATAATGCTGTGGGATATATAGGTACAGTTGAATCGGGATAGCCTAATATATTTTTTTCAATTGAATGGCCAATGGTGAATCAATTTCAGATTGCTACAAATAACACTCAGAAGACCAAATTTTCGAATCTGAATGTCGGATGCTTCATTCCATGAAGTATATAAAAGTGGAAATTGTTCATCCATATTGTCAATGATCAGCTCGAAATATAGAAACAACGTGTGAGTATGCGAATAAATATAACTTATATTCACAAGAATAAACAGCCACATTGGGAACATGAAGTGACGCACTCAGAGAAGAATTTAAATTTCATCCATTTCATGTTAACTCATGACGCACTCAGAGAAGAATTTAAATTTCATCCATTTCATGTTAACATTGAGATGATCTCGAATAGACTTCGTTGCGAAGTTGCTCGATGGCATTGTGGTTATTAATCAATATCCCCAAATTATCATCACTGCATCATTGGATTCGTGTTAACAAAGCAATGTCTCAATATTGCTACGTTTGGAATGAATATGCGTAATCACAATGAATATATCTTTCAATGTGCAATTCGAGACTTCGCAAAACTGCCAAGTGTTGTAACGTGTTTGCTGGGGAGGAGTATTCCATAATCACTTCTTTATCTGCACCATATGTTTGTATATGTTTTACCAAAAGGGTATTTTATTAACATTTTAATACTTATAACCCACAGGAAAAATGTCAATAGTCTATGATATTCAGTGGTATAAGCCGAAAAACGCTTCTTCCGCTGAAGATATAGCAGCTGCCAGGAGGGGCTTAGATTTTGACGTAAGTTCTCATCAGGATTTTTCAATTCGTTTAATCCAATTATCGCCTATAATCTCCCTTGCAGCAGAATTATTACCGATAACTTGTTTCAAGGTCACGAATGTTTCTGTTGTTCCTGAGTCGAAGACGAGTTGTTTTTAATATGATGAAAAAGTTTTTTACATAAATTTCAGGAACATTGAAAATATCAAATCGTTTTCAACCATTGTTGAAAGTTGATTTTACTTATTAGCAACAAAAATTTCAGTCAGTAAAAATATTTATTCGTTTTCAACCATAACTTCCGATATTACATGTCTACATATAGTTTCATATAAATCTTATTATAAGAAGAGAATTTTACTTTGATGTTTATTAAAATTTTTTTTTGTTACCAAAATGTGACGGGCATTAAAAAATATTATTAATTTGTACAAATGAGGAGAAATTGATAACACGTTTTTATTCTGATTTATCAATAGATATAAGGCCCTTCATTTTCAACATCATTTTTGTGACAGAAAACTTATCACTTATTAATTCCATTAAAATAATAGGAACTAACAAAATCATCGTATGTAATCTCACTAGATAGCTTGAATAATTTCCGAAAATTTTTTCGATGTGCGAATTTAATGGCTGCCGCCTCGATAAATGATTTCGGTATAAAATTTTCTCACCGAATCCCCCGCGAATTTCAATTAATCTCCGTAAATTTTTTCTCGGTTATTGCGAATTTGGAAAAAAATTCCTTCGGCTGCGCCTCGTGAAATTTTCAAAAAATTCATACCTCGAAAAAATTTTCGGAAAATATTCAAGCTCTAGGGAGGTTACATACGATAATCTCCCGTTGCTATAAGCAACGTAAACAAAAAGTAGCCTTCTAATTGGTTGAAAATGAATACATGAAATTTTCATTGATATCAAAGTCTACTTCGGCTTATCTTCATGAAGATATTTCTGAAAATTGATCATCCTTCTTCATAGGCTGGCTTATATGCTCATCCAGTATTTTTGGGAGGATGGCCTCCGGAAGCAGAGAAAAGAATAGCCGAAAGAAGTAGACTGGCAAACCTTCCTACTTCACGCTTACCAGCTTTCAGTCCAGAAGAGATTGCATTCATCAATGGTACACATGATTTCTTTGGAGTGAACATTTATACCGGCGTATTGATAGAAAATCTTCCGGAATACAACAAAAGTATATCGAGCTACGAGGCGGATGTTCACTCGGAATGGTCTTTCGATCCTAATTGGACACTTGAAGCTGGATTATTTGCAGTAAGTATTGAATAAGCAGGAAGTTTTATCTCAAGACGCTCTAAATTGAAGAGCTCAGAATAAGTTTGAGATAATAATAATGTTTATTTACATATTGGGTGGGGAAATAAATATTCTAACTTATGCATTACTTCCGTATTCAGATGACATCAGGAAAAATATGTCTCACAGTATCTCAACCTAACAAGAGAGTCATCGTAGACCGAGGAGGAACATGGTTTAGATTGAAAAATTCCCTCATTCCATAATAGCGATTGAGAAAAGTTTTTTATTTCAACTTTTTCAGTATGCTCCAGACACTCCACTACATGTACTGAAATATGTCAAAGAAACTTATAATAATCCAGACATAATGATAACGGAAATTGGTGCATCTGATGATGGAAGTACTTTATATGATCATCTCAGAGTAAAGCTATTTCAAGTAAGTTGTGTCGCATTATAAATTAATCGAATGCGGCAGTAAATGCTGAATTCTTGAATCAGTTCCATCATATGATAATATAAAAATGGTACCCATAATTGAATCTCAATGGAATTTTACCGTTTTCAGAATTACTTCGATTCTATACTGCGCGCCATCTATGATCACGGAGTCAATATGATAGGGTTGACTATTTGGAGTCTTCTAGATAATTTCGAGTGGGCAAGTGGATATGGGTATGTATTGCAAATTTCAGCATTCTCAGATAGGTGATTAAGAGTGAAATAATGAAATACAGGTGCCCACAAACTATGGTACCAAAATGAAACGAAAGTTTTCAAAAATGATAAGACTAATATTTTTTTTACATATTCTTTGCTGCAATACCGCTACGTCCGCACTGTAGGTGCTAGGTGCAATATATTCTGTTCTATTATACTCTGTGTTTTTGGTTTCTCAGAATACACTTTGGCATTTACTACGTAGACATGGATGATCCAAGGAGGACAAGATATCCGAAAATGTCGACTGTTTATGTCAAGCAATTGACAAGTCATAATCGCCTTCCTGCGATCGACAGCATTGAGCCGATGTACAGAAAAATAGTTGGGAATGTTACGAGCAATTTGAACAGGATTCTCGATAAGCTGAATAGTCCTTCTCAGGTGAGGAGAAGGAGTCACAGACCTCATCACCATCTCGCCGCTCAATCTAGAAGGATCGGAACATAAAATGTATTGACTAATTTTTCTGTCGTTTAATTTATTGATCATTAAAGTATTTCGGATGGGTACGCACGTTCATTTTATTCACTCGCCTTCATAATCCTCCTTCCACATTCTGTTACAAGGGTGATATGAGAACATTTATAAATAAGCACAGCACAATGACTTATAAACTAAACTTACCAAATTGGCGACCCATCGAAACTGAGGAATACGTTATGAATAAAATCACTCGAAATCATTGAGTAACGAATTATTTCGAGGAGAGGAAATTAGGGAACCAATAGCAACGTATAGTTTTGTATATACTTCAAATTAGCTCGTGTCCAATAATTAATGGGCATGAAATCCGCACTTGAAATAAACTTATCCATATTATCTTGGATCAATTGTAATTCAAAAATCGTGAAACTATGAGATTGATTTCTGCAATTGATTATATTAAATATTCTTAACATGACCACGCTCTCAGAATGGGTCCACATTTGGAAAAATCGACTGGGGATGGGAGGTTCCAAAAATGTTCCCACGAAAAATTCCTATAAAAAAAAAGACAGAAAGAGAGAGTTCGACTTCAGTCTAGTTCCTCAGTTCATAATCTCAGTGTTGCCCTCGTAAAATGTAGGACAACTTTATACGCCAACTTTGTCTGTCTTATGGATTCAAATAATACATAACAGATTCAATAATTATGTATATTCACTTTGATTATTTATTCCGATTGATACAATATATGACTGTTTCCAAAAATAAGGCATTTTTGCAATAGGCACATCAGTGATTTTTCTGGGTAACATAGAATACCAAAGGAAGACCTAGAAACTACAAAAATTAACCGAAATATACTAGCTTTGAATATATATATTTTTAATAAATGTAACGACTGCATCCGACCTATCTAAGATAACAGTTATGACCAACCACATCACCTGGTTTATGGATTGCATTGCATATTAATTTCAAACACGGCTGTGCAGCAATCAGTATAGTTCTGAAACACAAATATGAGATTGAGTATTTTAATAGTTTTCACCAGGTAAGTTTCATAGAAAACACAGACGAGTGCTATTGTTGCTTGGTGTTCCCTATATTGGTTCTGTTATCTTGAGAGTGAGCGATAGTCCGTTACATATAGCAAACTGAAATTCCATTCATAACCTCCCGATGAACTTCAAATAGTCGTTTGATTTTCAAATTATAATAAATTTGATGTTAAATACTCCTAGTAGGTGTAACCGGAAATAACACATTCTTTTTGAGGGCCTCATTGGTTTTGTTTTCGAAAGTGGTTTCCTTATGTTATTCAATAAATATTCGAATCTGAAAGCATCATTCAAAGTTACATTCCACTTAACCCACAGAGAGTGCCAATGATATGAGAAGAATATACCTCTACTCAGTTAGAAAAATACTTGTTGATGAATATGGGTAGTTGTAGAGCAATTACACACAATTATTTTGGTGACTTATCTCTGGTTCATACATTCAACCTGTTTTGACAGGTGACAACGATATATTTCAATTCGTTTCCAGCGAGACTTTCAAAATGTTAGGAATCTGACGTCAAAGTTGTAGTTCAAAGACGCAATTAATTTTTCTACTAATTTCTCAATCAAAATAATGAAGTACGTGACAGGTGAAAACAACTTAATTGTTTCAAAATTGGAAAGATCAGATAAGCAAACGAATTTCGATACCAACAAGAAAAAACAGAAAATATAAAAACTTCTCTCTGATAATGATGACGCAATGATATTCTATTCGATACTGTTAAAATATGTGAAGAAATAACTCATATATATATAGAAAGAGCCAATAGGCCAAGATATTGTTTGCTTGTGGAGACAACGTTACTTTAGAGGCAGGCATCAACTTCTGCATTACTCCAGTCATGAGTGGGTGAAAGAAAGCTTTATGTTTCTTTCTTTATGTGGCTCAAGGATGGTCAAATACGTGGCTAGCTTGTTTTCCACTATTGCACCTAGAGAACCATTATTATTATTGTAGATGTTATAATAATTGTTGCATTGTGATTTCATCTAGCTGGGGTCATAACCGAACGTTTCCCCCTAATTTCCTTTTTGGGGTAGCCCAATCAGCTTACCAAGTAGAAGGCACTTATTGGAATATGGAAGGAAGAAAAGACAGCATTTGGGATTATTTCATCCATGAAAATAGATCGAGAATCTACAACAGAGATATACTGTTGATTATGCATGTGATTCATATCACCTGTACAAGAAGGATATCAGACTCGCAGCTGCTATTGGTGTCAATTGAGATGTGTCAATATGTACAGATTTTCCATATCTTGGGCAAGGTGATGTTAGTCTTCGCACATATAGTCAAGGGAATGTTAACTTCAATCTGAATTTCAATGAAGTAGGTATCGAAAATTCATCAGAATCAAGCAATTTTGATCAAATTATCTAACAAAGATCTCTCTGGATATTCACAGAAATTCAGATTTGGAAAATGAAAGCAAGCAAAAAATCGACATTTCGTGAATGAATCGTTAGATTCACGATATGTGGACGACAGGTAGAATCTATAATATGTTTGATGATTTTTCCTAATTTTTTCTTTTTTGATCCAAACTATGATTTTGGTCAATATGGAAACAAAATCTCTTAACCTTTCTATAATTTAAACATCTACATACCTCATAGCAAAATGAATATTTCGTAGAATATAGTAGGCGCAAAATCCCATGTATTTTCTTATGAAGGTTCATTTGGGTCAAAACTGAACATTGTTTGAGTGGGGAAAAGCGCGCGCTCGACTTCAGGCGTGGTGGGGGTGGAAGTGGGAATGTTTTCCACGAAGTTAATGAAGAATTTGAGCACGAAAACACTACTTAATTGACTTGAGGAGTCATGAACTTCGTTATTTCACATTTGAATTCAACAGACAGTTTCATACAGATTACTTATACTAACATATAGTTTTCGAAAAAAATCACGTCTGCAAAAGCACCAAGAATATATTTTTTAATTTTCTTGACATCAGAAATGAACAGAAACCTATCTATAATAGGTTTCAAACATACTTGGTACGATGTTTTCAATCCATTTTAATAGCGCAATTACAGGTCTCCCCGTATACTACACAATGTGGATATGCATAATTTAAAGTGAAGCTCATTATTTTTCAGAATTATTTCAACTCCATTCTAGACGCTATATATACGCATGATGTTAAAGTAACAGGCTTAAATATCTGGAGTTTTTTGGATAATTTCCAGTGGGGTAGTGGTTACGGGTACGTATAATTTTTTATGGTTGGATAAACAGGAGTGAAGTGTGTTATATATTTCACGACATTCAGAAGAAAAAAACTCTTCTTCCTAAAGTAACAATAAGACCTCGAATATTTGTATTCGAAATTTATCAGGATTGTTGGCTAGATTTTCATTCGACTTTCTCATTTATAAAAGAAAACTTAGTTATTTATAGGTACCTACTGAGTTATGTATTTATTTCAGGTTACACTTCGGCATTTATTATGTGGACATGGAAGATCCCAGAAGAACGAGATATCCGAAAAAATCGGCTGTTTACATCAAACAGTTGACAAGTCAGAGTCGTCTACCTGCAATTGAGAGTATTGGGCCGTTATATGCCGATATGATCGGAAATTCAGATCTTAATTTCAAGAAAATACTTGACAAGATTAATAATCATGCACAGTTGCGGTCCTTAATCCCAGAACCTCAATATCGTTTCGGTATATTTTTGTCTTGAAACATAACTCGATTTTGTATCTGTGTCAATATAACATCAATTTAGATAAGCATTTTTTGAGATAGCACGTAATGTAATTAATAGTATGGGATTCGAATTATTGACATTCAATAAAAAAATGGCTGTTTGGTTATTACATATTGCGACATCTACTAGTTGTTGTAGAATTAGAATCTCATTTTGTCGCCATATTTCAAACAAATATATAGTGCAAACTTGGCAGCAAAGTTAGATTAGTGGTTGGTGGCAGTTTCAGAGTTAAGTTGGGTAACTTATGACAGGACTAACTTCCATATATCTATTAACTATTAGCTATTTAAATATTGCTAAGATCAGGATAATTCATATGCCTACCATTGTTTTGATCTTGATTGGATTGCTTCATATTATTTCAAATCTGAAAGGATCAGTGGTTCGCTGAATTAGAAGATCATTGATTACTCTCTATCAAATACTTCATGTATTCAACCCAAATTTGTGTTCCACCATCATCGGATATGTTCCAAATGACAATATTAATTTACATATGATTTACATATAAGTATGAGCAGTCAGCTAAAATGGAAAAAATCTAGTCTTCCATGCACTGCATGAGATCAAGAATTTTAGACATTTCATGATTTGAATTTCGCGCTCGATTTCGCGCATGCGCCTTCAATCAAAGTTATTAACAATAAAAATGGTAGATATATGAAAATCGGCTTCACTGCTAACATATTCTAACTTTCTTGTTTGAGTTCAGTGATTCTAACAGTTCCCGTAAGAGTATATATGTTCTATGGTACAGTCTGCCATCTGCCATGCAACTGCCCATCATCTGCCACTTGAGCACAGAACATAAAGGTTGCTATCGATCGACGATCGCGGCTAAATCGCGGCCATTCCATTTTCCATTGAAATATCTTGCAAGTTGCAAGTTGCAAGGTGTCGCAAGCTCGCAAGTTGCAAGCAAAGGATTGCAAGGTGGTGTGAAGGGGAGAAAATTCAATTTTAAGGTAATTACTATTGGTAGTCCGAGTACATGAGATATAATTAATCAAATTACAGATGGATATTCGACCGAATAATACAATATACATCAACAACCTCAATGAGAAAGTGAAGAAAGAAGAACTCAAAAAGTCCATTTATGCCATATTCTCTCAGTTCGGTCAAATCGTCGACATAGTCGCTTTGAAAACGCTTAAGATGCGTGGTCAAGCTTTTGTTATTTTCAAGGAAATCCAAAGTTCTACAAATGCTTTGAGGTCTATGCAGGGTTTCCCATTTTATGACAAACCAATGGTAAGTCATCATTGTCAAAATTGGTATATTTTCTTTGAAATGCATCTGTATGGTAGCTAGCACGTTTTTCAAAAACATGAAAATTTGACTGATATATTTTAGTGATGTTTAGGAAACACAAACTGACCAACTCATAAAAAAAGTTTTCAATTGTACAGGTTCTGAAGAAGTTTTGTTGACCTTATCACCAATTTTGGAAGTAGTTTAATATATTTTTTGTTCTTAGCATTGAACACAGTTGGCCAGTTTCAATACAGTTGTTCATATCATAATGTAGATATCAATAATGTGCATTGCACTAGGCACATTTTATATTTTCCACAGCGCATTCAGTATGCTAAGCAGGATTCAGACTTGATTTCAAAGTTGAAGGGTACCTTCCAAGAGAGACCCAAGAAGGTGAGATTGCAGCCATCCAGTACTGATGAAATGCCAAGGAAAAAGAAGAAGAACAAGGATCCCAACAGAGTACCTGGTGGAGCAAATGCTGAGCAACCACCCAACCAGATTTTGTTCCTCACAAATTTACCAGATGAGACTAGTGAGATGATGTTGTCCATGTTATTCAACCAGTGAGTAATTATTTGAAATCTGAAAATCAGAATTGACTATGATGATGGTATAGTTCTCAATAATAAAATGAATTTTTTTTCTAGGTTTCCTGGTTTCAAAGAAGTGCGTCTGGTACCAAACAGGCATGACATTGCTTTTGTAGAATTTGAGAATGAAATGCAATCAGGAGCAGCAAAAGATGCTCTACAGGGATTCAAGATTACACCTACACATGCTATGAAGATATCATTTGCCAAAAAATAATTGATATGCAACTTTCACTACTAGATACTCTCAATAATAAAATGAAATGTTGTAGTGGATACAATAAAACAAATAACCAGAGTAATCACTGATCATATCAGTATGTTCAGAGATAAATATATTGAATTGCATTGTTAGTCAGTGGGTTTTTTCTTTGATGAATTTGATGTTTTGTTCAATGTTATTTATACCATGAATTGAGAATTGATATAAATTTCATTCTGTGTGTGATTAATACTATTTTATTCAAATTATCCTTTTCAAATTAATTGAAATCAATACATGCCTAATGGGAAAGTGATTATAACACAGGACTGGAATAATTTGAACATGTATCTTTCTAATTTATATTTATTTACATCGTATGTACATTCAATGAAATAGTAAATCTGTCTTCTCAATAGTCTTTCACTTTTAAGCTGCCACCTTTTCGCAGTTTTGGCAATCACAAACTATTCCATTTCTTTAATTTCATTTTTCTCACTTTCTTGCCGGGAAAATTCAACAATATCTGATACATTCTCCTAATAAATAACAAGCAATTAGCAAAACTAAATTGATTACAGATTCTACATGAAATAAAATGAATGGAATGCACAAGAATCATCCCATGAAAAGTTGCTGAAATTAACTATAGAGATAAAAACATAATACTTTTGTCCGAATTTTTGGATTGTACTGGAGTATTTTGTCTGAAGAGTTATTTATATAATATCCTAGGATAATAGCCCACGCTTTTTCAAGTCTGGACCTGGACATTTTCAGAACATGAAACTGCACTGGTATTTATTATTCAACTATTACTGCCCTCAATGTTTGTGAAATTTGTTTGTAAAAGAAAATGCTTGAACAAAATTTTTAACAAGTACAAATATTTAATTTGAAAATGTATTTAGAAATGTTTTTCACTACAAAAACCTCAATAGCTTACAAAAAATATATGGTCAGATAATACATGATCTACATAAATATGAACTGCAACTCATATATTTTATTCTATTTGATATGCTATGCCAAAAGCAATCACTCATTTCATTTCAAAAACTTAACATTGTCATCTAAATCTGGAATGATTAATCTTGACTCTACAGATTACTGCTTTCTCCAAGCCAGTTAGAAGTGATGAAAAATATGGTGCTACAGAAGAGTTATAATAAATAAATCTCCAGGCCAATTTGATTATTGAAAATATAAAAATGATACATTGTTCTATTTCAATCAGCTAATCAACATTGAATATGACCTAAGCATACCAAATACTGATATGATTTCTAACTTGAAAATACTCATATCATTTTATATTGGAAAACTGGTCCACATCTCCAAAAACCATGCCCTAATGCTTACCAATGCTTACAAAAGACAAAACAATCACAGCATGAAGATTTCATTCTATATGTTGAAATATAGACTAGGTAGTTGTAATTCAAAATTCACCAAGTATAAACTTCAGAGAATCATATGCTTTATAAATATCAATGTATATATATATTACATAAATTCCAACTGCTTCATATTGTCACAAAAATTGAATTTACATGGTGCAAGGGACATCCAGTATAATTAATTAAATAATATATCTGAAATTCCCTTATCATCTCTTGGTGAAGTTTAATTAACAACTTTGGTAATTCCCGTTTTCATTGCTTTTCTCAAAATTTAAATTGCTATTATGGATTCTTCAAATATATTCATGAGTCAGACTATGAATGGTTACCTCACATATAGATACATAAATATAACTAGACTAAGCTAGTCACAAAGGCATTATAATTTAAGCCTAGTCAAACTTAGCTCTTCTTCAATTCATGAATTGAGAAATGGACAGGATTTATATTTTTTATCATCTTTGTATCAATAATCTGAAGACTAATAATTATTGTTATATATTCAAAATAAACTTGATTGTATACTTTTCTCATCATTGAAAATAATTTGTTATTAGAAATCATGATATTGATTAGATTGGTTCAAGTTTTGATAGATACTGGTTACTAGTTCACCAGAATATCTAATATGTCCATTGAGTAATTCTTAAGCAATGAAAAAATATTTTGCATAAATTGTTCACATCCTATGAAATGTTTTGTGAATATCCAATCTACCTTTGTTTATGCTTTGAAGACCTCATAGGTCAGATCAGAAATCAGATAATGTTCCAAAATGAAATCCAAAATTTGAGAAAAACTTCACCCAAATTCACTTCACTTAGAAACACCTGTTAACCCCAATCAACCTCCAACATAACTCAATGCACCCCCTAAACATAATATATTATTCATCATCTATAACAAACCCTGTTCTAGATTGCTGGGTATGCTGGTTCCTCTGCAGAATATTCATGCACTGTGTTAGGCAGTGTAGGGATGCAGCTGATGTGGCTTTCAACAACAACATATCAGGGTCAATTGAAAAATTTATGCCTGAGGATTCAATTGTTCTACACAAAGCAGAGTCTGCTTGTTCTGTTTGTTGTAGTTGGGAGCGGACACAGCTCAAGGCATCTAAGACTGCTAGGTGCTCTCTTGGTGGTAAGGGAGGACTTGTAGAGCTTATGGCCTATGGAAATTAATAGCCAATCACATATGAATACTTGTTTTTGTACATTTTCCATTATATCACTAATTTGTTCAAATTTCAATAACAAGGTAACTTTCACACACAATGAAATAATTGATACTGAATAACTAGTAGGTAGCTGAACAATTATTTTATTATCAATACCTACTTGTTTTTGAATGTTAGAAAATATCAATTTCTCTAAATCAAAATATTCACATTATTTGATATTGATAATGCAGTGAATTGAATCATTACCTTTGTGTGTGATTCTGCTACAGCCCTCAGTCCATTCACCCACTCTTGTCTAGCTCTAGCATCAGATGCTCTCAATTTCAACATGTCACCAGAGGCACAGTTCACTGTGAAAGTCTTGGAGTCTTCTTCACTTGGACATATCACTGCTCCAGCCAGATGGACCGAGCCTCTGGGCACAGTTTTGTCTGGCTTTTCACCTTCATATAGGTAATAATGCAGCAGGCCAGCGTTTGCATCAACGAGAAAATATCTGTACTGCCAGCCCTTCATGACATTTGTATATTTGTACAGTTGGCCAGAAAACTGTCTCTGCTTGGTGTGCAGATCCATTACTGACTAAAAATGAAAATCAACTAATTGTTCCAACATGAATTTAATGGAATTGTTATTATTGTGGTAAAATATAAAGTACAAAGTACCTAACCTCAACAAAATTTCTGAAGATCATAAATCACAGAACAGTCAGAACACACACCGAACAGTGAACACTCTGAAGTTGGCTTGAGCCAGAGATAACAATGACAGCTTTGAAGTTTAGTTCAAAGAACATCTCAAGAAGAGGCGCCAGTATCGTTCGTGCGATCACTACTTAATTCAATCGATGACTAAGAGATGTCAGAGATGTCGCCATTTACGAGATAAATAGAAAAAAAATCTGTGTACAGAAGACTAGATTCTTATTTGATGTTTATTCAAGGATTGTAAAATGATGATACAATATCCTCAGAATAATAGGTACTACGTGATGTCCAAAGGGTTAAAATCATATACCTGTTATTATGGGTATATATAGTTTTCGAGTCAGTTATTATTATGCGCATTATTTTTTCCACCTACTATCATTGCATATATTGAAACTATTCTCAAATATTTTATAAATTCTTAATCAGGAAAATGCTCGACCTCACTGATCAAGGAGAAAATGACCCCTCGATGCTCATGTATGAAGATAAAATAAAATATTGGATTTTTCGATAATTAGTGATGGACGATGAAAATATAATTAAAGCACATCTGTTTCTACTAAATCTCTACTGAGTAGTTTGATTTCATTATAAGAGGTGCGGATCGTTGATCTAATCTAATTTGTATTTCGAAATATTCAGCCTTGAAATGAAATCTGGTGCGTACAAACCATAGAAATCATATTATATATATATAAACACAATCGTAGTCTGAAAATATAAATCTGATATAGGTAAATAAACAATCAAAGGTGATCGATCAATCACACTATCACCTATCGAATATCGAGGTGAATGCAAATATATAGAAGGAAAACTCATCATCGGCAGACCCCAGCGTAATAAATAAGTGCTTATCAGTTATACAGCGTGTTCAAGAAATGATGATGCTTACACAGAAATATTTCAATGGCAGAGTTTTACCACTTTTCAAACACTTCTGACCAGTATTCGATTCAAAGAGTCAAGACATTCATATTCTCTTTTAAATCCATGTAGCTCTGAGGAAAAAATGGTTTGGAATAGTTAACTAGAATATATTTTTTTGTGATATGTCCATTAAGTCTATTGGACGGTTTTCAAGAGTGTGATTAAAACCATCAGCAGTGCTATCGAAGTTTCATATAGGTTAAGTAATTCATTTGGAGAAAGTTCAAGGGTTTTGAAGCAAGGAAAAATATATCACTTATGAAATACACAAATAAAACTTTTTGAAAAAGCTGTAAAATAGTGCGATAGTAATGAAATAAATTTCCTATATTCATTATTGAATTTACTATATACTTGGACATGCAATCACAGTATTCACAGTGTGCCATAATATAGGCACCTATAAATGCATTTAAGTTCATAAAATTCGTCTCTATAGTAATGAGCCTTATTGGATATAATGCACCTCCTCCATGAAGAACGTGTTAATGAAGAAATGAATGTTATAACAGGAAACGCTTTTATAGTCCGTACCTGACTTTTCGAGACCACGACATGCAAATATCGCCATTTCATACACACTTTCGCTTTTTTTAGTCGTAAAACGACTCCACCGTTATTGTTTTCGTAATTGACCTACGCGTTATGCGTTTGTTTTATGACGTCGTCAAATAGGTATCGCTATTGATGAAGGCAATCGCCTTTTCAGAGAAGGTTTCTTAGTTTCTCGTAGTCTCGTACGTTTGTGGGAATTGCATGTAGATATACGTTTGGTCGCGTCTTTGTTTACGAATTCTAGCTGGACGTTTTCATCAATCTTTATCATTCAAAGATTTAGTATTTTCTCAAGTACAGGCCACTTCGCGGTTATTGTGCACTTATAATGCGATGAATATTTTGATGACAATTTTTGTTGGTACTTTCGTATTTTGACCTGAAAAACACGAATTTCATGATATTACCGTGAACATATATCTAGTTTTCGAGATAATCGATGCCAAAGTTCGAAATTTTACCTTAGCATAAATTTACTCGACTCCAACTTACATTTACTTACACTTCAACTCTAACTAAGGAGTTGACTTTATGCAGAGGAATTAAAACTAAATTTGAACCAACAAGTTGGCCAACATTCAACTTTCTAGTATGCCTTAACTTTTTATACAAAATTTCATATTACCAAAGTCAAATAGCTCGGTTAATGCAGATACGACATTCAGCTTTACTATTTTTTATTATTATGGTAAAAAAATGATCATATCTTCAGACAAATCTATTAAATTCTGAAATATGATTGATATAGATGTACTAAATCCAATAACATACAATGGAAATCATAAAAAATATAAAGTAATCAAACCAGGTAATATCAGTCTGAGGTAACTTTCTTGTTAATTAAGTTTTTTTTTTTAGATTCAGATTACGACGAATTCTATTGGGAATAGTGGCAACTTTTTTACTTATGACAAAATTGAATTAGGCATGTGTCAGCTTTCTTATAATATCATATATATATTCTTAGCGAATGCTAATACGACAAATTTCATCAGGTTAGGGACTAAGGGGGAACTCTTGCAGTTATGACATTTTATTCCAAATAGGATGGGTGTGAAATGATACAGACAAACCCAAAATAAACTCAACTTCGACGAATTTTTCAGATACGAGTACGACCTTCTTGCTTAGCAGAGCAGAATATTTGAGCTTGAAGAAAAAATGACAACTGAAAATATTATAGTCTAAGGAATTCATTCCAATCGACAAACTTGTGGCATAAAGCCGAAAAAGGCGTGTGGGCTGGTATATCCATAATCCATATGCAAATACCAAGATGCTAAATGGGCAGAGCAGAGCAAGTGGCCCAGCATAACTTCACCTCGAATTTCGCAGAAATGATGCGCCATCAATCACTCGGAAATTACGAACCTGTCGCTGTGATCATCGGTGACACGCAATTAGTGCGCCAGGCGCGGATGTGGAGCCACCTGGCGGCGTACATTAGCAACGGTGATTAGTTATCCCGCAGGTTGCAGTGGGAGCCTGTTCAACCAAAAAATTGTCGTTTTCAATTGTAGAAAATATCAGTCTTTTTACAATTGATGCAACACGAAATGCCCTTTTTCTACGACCTACCTGAAATACGTATTATTTCGCACTGTAAACTAGTACACAAAATAAGATATTTCGCACTATTGCGAAATGAAATATTCATCTCCACGCTCTGCGATTGATGCGATTACCTAATAATTATAGATAACTATACCCTTCTTTTTTACTCATAGGTAGCTGTGACAATGACATATTTACAAACGAATTCATAACATTATATACACCGTGGTCCGAATTGCGCTTGAAGCGCTCTGAGCGCGCTTATTGACGGTCCGAATGGCGCTTAGAACATAGCAATTATGGCACTGTGATTTACTATGACGTCATGGATGACATCACTCCTCACGCTCAGAGTGCTCATAGTTTTGAGGTGAAGCAGCCTGAGCGCTGTCATATTTGTGGCATTCAGCAGATGGAAAGAGTGAACAATATTCGAATGTTTCAAGATATTCCACAATGAAGGTACAAAGTTGATCTCATTGAAAGACATTTTCATACCTACCTGAAGTGTGATTCGAATTCCTCTGTAGAGTATAGAGGAACAACTCTCTCAATTCGAGGTCTCAAAACCCAAAGTTAGTAGAATACTAACCTTGCTCAAAACCAACGATCTTCTTTGTGCAATATTACCAAAAGTACAGTATAGTAGAGGGCTGCATCAACTTCTTTATCCTCGCTACTAGATGAAGAGTCGATAAACAACATTTCAGTATCGCTATCCTCATCATCATCAATAATGGAGTTATTGCTCGCACCAACGCTTGTTCTTCCATGATGATAATGTCAGTTGATGTCAGATGGGCGTTCGAAGGTGGTCCGAATCAAAGCTGTACCAAGCTGTACCAACTGTACAAACTGATTCGGACCAGCATTGACAATTCGGAGCGCGCTCAGAATAATTAGCGCAATTCGGACCACGGTGATAGTGTCAATGTGATTTACCAAGTAGATAGGTACCGAATCGTATAATTTGTTCACTTTTCTTTGCTGCAATGGTAGATTCTACTCCCCCAGAAATATGCAATTTAGGTTTGATAAAAGAAAATAATAGTATTCCGTAAGTACTGAACAATTGTTCAAATATTACCATCAATTATTATGTTTCCAATATTTCATAAATACAGACCAAAATGTACCCAAATATTTTTGTTAAATGTTCAATAAAATGTGTTCTCTTTGTGTGATACATCTTTCTTTTATGCTTCTTCAGGCAATTGAATTGGTTTCCTGTAAAAATGATTTGTAAGTAAGTAATACAGTCATGTGAAATTGAAATCCGACATGCCCATGTTTATCATGTAGGTCGTCGGAAAAGTATAAAGTACAACTAAAGATAAAACAAGAATGTATATTTCTTAGTAAGGGTTAAGGAATTAAATTGTATTTTCTATTCTTATTTTCAACCTGGGTCATAATTGACATGATGGGGTCTTTGCTGGATTCCAAAGAAATTTTCCCAATGAAATTTTTCCATATTGTATTGTCAATTTGACCTTGCCAAATATGAGGTCACGTGATATAATTCGCAACAGATTTTTCAGTTGTCAGACATGCAGAAACGAGTAGAGTTTTTTAGAAACTTCAATAAGTAAAACAAATTCTTTTCTCATATAGCTAACTTCATGACATACGCTGTATATATCATTTTCCATTTCATATCTGATGGCTGAAGTGTTGACTCTGTAAACCTCCCTAAAAACCATTCAAAAATCAGTTATTCTATAAAAAAATTTCACTTTGCTGATGGATTCAGCTTTCAGGAAGGTTAAGTCAGAAACGTTGAATGTTATTCCTCCTCCTCGAACATATATTTTCCTTCCTAGGAAATTTATCTACACCTATATATATACTCTACGTTTCCATGACCTACCCATCATGATGAGAACATTTACGAGAAATTCCCGGAGTTGCTCGCAACTTCATAAATTGCGTTACATCGAAGTTTGACAGCATAAAATAAATTGGCCCTTGCTTCTTGCTATTTTGGCGAGTAAACTAAAACCACGGCTCGTGAGATAGACAGAGAGACACAGAGAAAGAGAGAGGGGGGAGGAAACTGACACCACTGAGTTGGGAGTTCAGTTCACAAACTCCCGTGACCAACAAACTTAGTCATTGAAAGCTATCACACGGTATATTATAGTAATATAGCCCCTAATCATCGGTGTTAAACACCATCAGTGTGCTGCAAATTCGGTTGATGTATTTATGACTAAAATTCATACATTATACAGAGTGAGTCAATGAAATATTTTTTTACATATTCGGATATCACACTGTATATATGGCGTATCTCATTACTTCAAAGAGTTTTATCCTAGATTTTCTATCGATACTTTGAGTTTGAAAGGTGAAACCTTCACCACCCTATTGTCACACCACATTTCTATCGTTGCAAATGAAGCGACAAATCAGTGTAGGTACCATACAGGTTTTGTAGGGGATGGGGGTGCAACTACATTTAAGGGGCGAATGCAATGTGCTAAACAAGACGGGGTTGACAACCTACCGTTGTCCCTTCGAGCCAATAATTGAACACAGGGCGATAATAATAATAGAGTTGTTCACCCAGATCATGTGGATTATTTTATATACATGAACTTGGGGTAGACTGGGTGGAGATGACAAATGTGGAAATAATGTATTTGCTAGTGGGACTATTCATTTGTGAAATCGGTGAATTGTATGGATGTTGAGTTCGATTTTGTACAGGATGTTTCATATGCATATCAAATAGTGTCTTGGGTTATATCAAGAATATACTGTTGACTTACCTTCCTGCCTTTTTTCTTTTCAGATGCTCTTTATTGCCTTTTTGAGTGGGTACATCAGTTGATGAAGAAATATCCATGGAAATAAACTAAAATTAGGTACCGCAATGTTTTTGACTGAACATGTAGCTTAAGCTAACCGAAAAACTTGAGATTGAGTTGGATGTTGAAATAACCATAATTTGCTTCCTGAGCCTTCGACATTTGATTATTTGACATTTATTCGCACTGAACCGCCATCTACACGCAAGTTATAAAATATCACCACTTACGATTAGGTAAAAAATATTGATGTTATAATTTTAGCATTTTCAGCTCATACATTTGATGAAGTTTCTATTGATAGAGTAGATTGTGGATCTAAGGGCAATGCAAAAAACCCATCCAAGTATTTTTTTCACTCCTTTCTCCCGTCTGGTGCTATAGGGTCATATAGGGTTGGTAATTGGGGCGCACTTTAGAGTCCCACTGTCGCCTGATAGAGCCTCTATTGGCTCTGGAATCGAGTTAAAGTGCGTTTCAGACCTCCTATACAGCCAACGAATTACCGAACCTAATGGATATTTGCTTTGATGTGGTATTGGCACGTGAAATGGATTTTGAATTTCATATTAGATTGGATGTAATGTATTACGATACACGATGTCCAGTGTACACAAGGTCACCCACTGGAAATACACTTTGAAGGTCTATATAATACCAGAATCGCATTCAGAAGCAGCTTTGCACCTATAATCGTTTTCATCAGAATAATAATCCTTTGTTTCACTCACATAATATGCAAATTACAAGATTAAAATGTCTGAAGCCAAAAAGTACATTCCTGAATGATTAAGTTCAAACATTTGAACTCGTCTATATATATGATGCATAGTTGTATCCAGGACGGAAAAAGCATTTGGAGTATTTGAAAAATGTGAAATAACCTCCCATTCAGCCGAATTCTGTGCTGTACGTACCTAAATTTCAGTCTATAATTCTTTTATCAATTTATTCGATTGTCAAGGAGAGTCAAATTAGAGCAAAATACGAAGTGTTTACGTTTAAACGGATAATCTGTAGATAATTCTTAATTATTTTGTGATAAAGCTTTGATAAATCATAGACTTATTCATCCAATATCATTGAAATATAAACGATAAGAATAATCAGCTCATTACTACTGGAAATAATGGAATTATATTTTTGAAATTCCTGATTTATATTGAGTTTAAAGATGGGAATATGGTCCATTCACAGGAGGTTGAACTTTATAGATACATTTCACCTCTCGTTGGCACTCCAGCTGCTTAGTAATATGTTCTTGCCTTGATTACACATGTGACATTTAAAATAGGATGAGGGGTGAGACGACAAAAGGGTATATTTTCCTTGTTACAAATTGCAAACTCTTTGTTATTCACGGGCGGCGATATTCGCTATAAAAAGTATGCTAACTATATATGGTGTCACCGTAGTTTTCATCAGACAGAGTCATGTACAGCTCTCAACAGAATATATTTCGATAAGTAAGTATCATCTATTTTAGAGTTCAGATTTCATCTGGTCCATAGTCCAACAAAATCAGAGGCAAGTTGAAAAAAAGTATAAAAGTTTCATGGCTAGTTCCAATAGGAGCACAGCATAGATGTATAGGATGTTCCAAGCCTCAGGTCATTCACTTGCCATCTTCCAGTCTGAAATAAACGCTACCATAAATAAAAAAATTCAAAGATGAATAAAGAACCACCTACTGGAGGTCTAGACTGTATAGATTCTACACTGAGGAAAAAGTGGTTATTAAATTGTCCTGTTATGACTGTGTGGATTACTGTCATTCGATTTTTAATAATATTCACACATGTTACGCATAACAAAAGCACCAACGACGAGTTGTCACAATTAAAGACGTTTTATTGGAAGCATACCAATAACCACCATCGGTACTCCTGTATTGGTTATAGCATGACAACCTACGGTAATGAAAGCTTACGAATAATAGTCCATCAAATTACGATAATATGTCATCTAATTACCATTAATAGTAAAACGAATATTCAAATACGACAAGGTTGCCAGTTCGTAATAAATTTCATCAAACGTGGGAATTTCGCGGGATACCTATCGCTACTGTTTAATTTGTCTGATACCAGCGTTATCTCATTTTGCATCAATCGAGATTAGTTGAATTATTGAAAAATCATCTACTTCGTGCTTCTTGTGGTTTTGATCATGCGTACTTGTGTTCGATCTTAGAACCTTAGAACCACTCTTGACTTCACTATTGGGCATATATTGGATTTTGATATAGATCAGTATCAATTCAAACAATTGGCTTAGTGCCACTGATCAGGGCTAATGATCAGGGATAAGTGAGCCGAAACAGTCATTAACCGAATTGTTGCTATAGATTTTTCTAGTTTATCATTACATAAATTGTATTTCAATGATCTAACCTGATGGTGGAAAATACCGAAGGTGTCTTGAAGAGAAGCCCTAATTCGCCTGAATACATGCATTCCTCCCCACGAGAAAAGTATTTGCATCTACATACTGTCCTACTCAGTGTGTAAACGAACCGAAGAATAAAAAAGAATGTGCACCACACCACGATGGTGTCAAATTGCACTTTTATAAATTCAACAATAACACTAGTGTTCCTCACAACTGGGTTTGATTGATAAAAAAAACACCTATGGGAAAGAAAATGCCGGTGTTTATTGACCCCACAACAGTCAGGACCTCAGGGGACACCAAATGGTGTTAGTTGGTGTGATTCTTGTCACTGTGTGTTCGTTCAGAATTGAGCTGAATCATTCTGAATAATACTAAATGTCGCATTTTTTCACGTTTGATTGGAAACGGACTTCTTCAAACGTTACGAATCGATAGTGCTAACTGCCTACTGGATCGGGGTAGGGGAAAGCGTCAAAGGGTTAATGGTGTTGGGAAGCATAAGGGAGTGACGAGTATCCAGGCGGAAACATTATCTATACGGACCGGCATTCGAGGCAGGCGGTTAAGCTCCAAATGGATGATTTATTCTCCATCGGATTCCATCAGGAGATGTCACTGCGTTCGACAAAGATTGATAATTGTGGGAAATTTGGGAGCGAACTCACTAGCAGATTTATCACGGATAGATACGATATTCTATTGATTTTTATCAACACACTAATGCAATGAAAATTAGAAAAAAAAATAGTAGGTACTCTGTGTTAAGCAGCCCTATAATAGCACATAATGTGTTAGAAAACGTCTCAATAAAGAATAAAGGAAGTAGAATCATAAAAATCCAATTCAACATTATAAAATACTTTAGTAGTGAAAATAAATAAAACGAAATGGATGCTACTAGGAAGAAATAAAAACATTACAGTGGTCAAAATTATCAATTCATTTCCAATAGTAGATAATATGTTGAATACACCTCAATGTCTTCCTATAAAAAAGCTTTCTGGTACCATATATTATAGTTATATTATTTATTTTCAAATTGAAAATTGGGCTGGCGCCGGTATATTTCCAAGATAAGTTAATAAGTTTAGATTTTTGTTCATGATATGAGATTTGTGTCATTTGTCTTTTAACGCTCGTTTGCCTTGTATCAATTTTCATAATTATTGTCACTTTAATCATTTCCGTTTTCACTTTAGCCATTTTGTTGTGCAAAATGATGAAATTAATAATTATGCCACGTTGTTATAATAATTTGTTGATTTTCAAAATGTTACCGTCCTGACGGCACTATTTCGGTGGGCACAGGGTCCCCATATAAATCACCTGTTCAAATATTATTATTAATTTAGTTATGTAAACAATTATCATCTTCATGTAAGTACTGTACTTCTTGTCAAAATTGTTAACTTTACCCCATATGTGCTTTTGTAGCAACTTGTAATTATTTGGGCTAATGTCCCCTATAACACTTTTTTCCAAATAAATGTTGTGGAGATGACTTCGAGCGTCATTCCTGCTTTTAAATCTACCACTCCACTTTGAGATGCTATGGACTACTTCCTGAGATTATGAGTTAATATATAATACTGATGAAAAACTCAAATTTGGTACGAAAAATAGAAATAATCTGCGATTTGAAAGTTGTAGGAAAGCTAGTACATATAATTCTTCATTTAACGAAGGAATTGATAGGTACAGTCTTTCGAAGATACCAGAGAAAGCCATTCTATAAATATAATTGAAAAGATAATGAAATATATTCATTAATCCAAATATGGCGTGGTTCAGATTGCTATATGAGATGCAGGTCTCGCTTTTCTATACCAGAAGCCATTTAAAAGGAGTTATCTGTGGTTTTACCTGACAAAAACTGGTGCATCAGTGATATTTGTATACCAAAATATATTTCATCCTACTGACTATGAGATGAATAAAAATGCATTTAGTCCATTCATCTAACGAATGTATAATCATTATTTCACGCTAATTTAACTTTATACAAATTTCACTGCATGAAACTTTTCATATGAAAATAAATTTTAATTCGCAACTTCGTTAATATACATTCAATGGAAAATTCGAAATCGCCGTGCATATATGAGTATAGGTATTCATTATGCATAGGCATAATTCATCTGAATTATTTCCAACAGATTTTCGAACAAAAAATTCGAAGGGTGGTTTATATTTGTAAACGATTGGATACAAATTAGTTGATTGCAAATTCTGTTCAATTCACACGTCATCATGTACCGTATCAATGGCAAATTCAATAAACATCACTCACACTCAGAATTCAGATCAGCTTTTCATACTGAACAATGGACTTGTCACTACGGCGACTATTATGGTATTTCACAGGTCGATATATTTAATCAAAACCGTAAAATGTATGTATTCCTATTCAAGGTGTCAGGTGATTTTTCTGTATGAAGGTAATTCCTTTCACTTTATTGGTTATCAGTTCATAAAGTCATGGTGATTCTCATTTTTTCCACTTTCGCATTAATTGCCATTTACGAAAAACTGGAATATTAACTTCAAAATAAACCTTCGTAGTAAAGAATATTCCACCCCTGAACCTTAGGTATACTTATACAGGGTGATTCATAATGAATTGTACACAGAGCAATGGTAGAGTTCTCCTTTATAAATCCCTTGTGGGTTTCGAGTCATATTTTTCTCTCTCGATATAGATTTTTTGGAAAAAGGCAATGGACTAAATTGCATTTCTTTTATTCCTATATGTTTTATTGGAAGAAATAATGAGAGTCGTCATCCTAGGTTCATAAAATAGTACGAAATACAATTCCTGTATTGCTGAGAGAGACTCATAAATGAGAAACCATGAATACGCAATTAGAAAATTTATATATCTCGAATGATATTGGACGGGATGATAAAATATTTATGATGAAAATAGGCTAGTTGACAGGCAATCGTAGAGATTGGTTAAAGCTATAATAGTACAAATCACGAAAGAGATATCATATCAGCTATAGATTACAATAGTTTATGACTTATTATATGATACTATATTCATCTCACTTGATTGAGATGTTTGGATTATCGAAATATTTCAACTAAACGCATGTTTTTATATAATTTGGATCACAAATGTGAATAGGAAGTTTGATTCTCACTAGATCTTGAACATTTACAATTATTCATCATTCATATTTGACTATGTCCATATTATGTTATAGATAGATTTTTTCCATTATCATAGTTCAAGCTACAACACAGAAAATCACTCTAACGTTCCCATTGCTAAAAGTACTTATACGGTCGTGTTATTGCGACACTACCGCATTTTGACATTTACATCTGCCACTGATTTTTGATTTTGAAGTCCACGACAACCATGTCGTTTAGTTCTAAAATAGAATATTCACTTTCTGCATATCTACCTTGTTATAGAATGAAAATACAAGCGAATCACATAAGTCTTTCTCACTCAAGAGTGATGGTGGATATTTATAAAAACTTTTTCATTGCTTAAGAATTGTGTCATGATAGTAGATTAGGTTATGAAAATACTTACTCAACATTTGAGACTGACTCGAGATTATTCCACAAAAGAGGTACTGGATTGAACTATGAAATAGAATTTTCCTATGCCTTTTATAAAGGTCTTATTTCGAATTATCTAAATAAGATTCAAATAAACTCCAGCAGCAGAAATCATGATAAAACTGGTTATAGTAGATGAATGAAAACAAATCAGCAGCAACCAAATTGTTTCTAATTACGATTACAAAACATGCGTTAATCCTATAATTATTTATACCCATTTAAAACTGATTTCTTAAGTTGGAAGTTGATTATCTTCTTCAATCTCAAGTATTGCTTTTCCCATATTCCATCTGTGATAGATCTTGGGTTATATTTTTATTAAAAAGTCGCCCTGAAAGTGTTCAAGTTCTAGAATTAAGAATTATTTCAGAATTATTATGTACTGGTCGTTCAGAAATTCTTTTCAGTATATCCCTATCATGTTTCCTCTTCTTATGAAATAGCTCACCCAGTAATAGAAGATACGCATCATTACTGTTTTCGAGAGAACCACAATCTCTGTGAATTCTAGGAGTGGTAGATACTCGAATCCTACTTTCCTTATCCGGAGAGTTACGGGGTCCAGCGCCTTCTACGACCCGAGAGGAATACGTGATATCCCATAACCGACTCAACAATTTCATAATTACACGGACGTCAGCTGAAATTTGAGATTCGCACTGCAGATTAACCGTCTTTGAATACTAATAGCCGAGGAAAAGAATCGGAAAAGCAGTTAATCACGATCTGGGTACGGAAATGCGTGAAGCGAAAAATAAATGAGCAAAGGCGCGGGGGTCAGTATCATTGGCAGGTGCATTCACGTATTGTGAAGCTAGAAATTATCTGTTCAATAAGGAAATATTACTTGCATAAAAAAACCTTCCACTTCATATCCCCGAGAGATTATGAATGTACCCAATAAAGAGTAATGATTTCTTTTGGCAAACCATAGTGTTCTTGATTATGCAGGAAGAGTAATTATTCTGAAAATATATTAGATATTGTTGAACCTTGTATTTCAGATGAGAACATTCAATTGACATATTCCAGAATCTTCAGGCAATGAAATAATTCATACCAAGAGTTGGTGACTGCCTCATATTCCAGGAAAAATAATTTATACCTACTTTGGTGTTTGTTTGTTTTGTGTTTGTTTCAGGAAAAAATATTAGCGTAAACATCGAAGATATTCAAAAAGGATATAGGAAGGTTATGAAAAACAGGCAGAAATGAATTTGTTGGAAATCCGAAGAAACTAGACCAACAAGTTACAACGTTGTCAGGTCTATCATAACTTGAATCCAACTTCATGATTTCAAGTTCTTGTTTCCTGTTTCCTTCTTACATTTTCAATAATTATTCGGACTGCCTTTGGATTAATCTACTCAGATTATTATTTTTCAACTCACTATCAAAATGGATGCTTCTCCATTGCCATATTTACGGTTCATTTTTAATCTGAGTTATGAGAAACTTTCGTCGTAAAATTGTATTCAAGTGTTTTATTTTTGACAGATATCAGGACATAGCGAAGAGAGATTGATAAACATATTTGTCTTGGGAAATACAAATTTATGGATATATTTCAACGAAACGCAACTCATGTTATAAATAAACCCGTTATCATTCAATAACTACCATTCATCCAATTAAGAGCATAACACATTAACATTTTTATTGGCCGTTAATATATCGATTAAAATCTATCTCGAGAAAGCTCGTAGGCCTATGGGTTATCAATGTTATAGAGTGTTAGGTGTTATTCCTTGCACTGATAATCCCTGATCTCCATCCAGAAATAGCACTAAGTAAAATGAGTTATTGCAAACTTGCAAAGTCGAATCTGGTTTATTAATGAAAATACGTACCCATTCGTTTGTTAATTTATGCGAAAAGTGGAAAATTATGGTAATCTAGCAACTAAAGTAGACACCAATCATGAAGGGCAGTTTGGCTATTGTCACCCTCTCCTCCAATATTCATGAAAACGTGAAAAATGAAAAATATTAAGAAAAATCTGAAAAACCTTAGAAGATAGTAGATCACTACACAGTATTTCAATACCAATATTTGATCCATAGATCTTAATGCTTACGCTAGATCCGGCATCCTGTAGTAACTTTTTGGTCTAGACTCTAGAGGGGTCTGCAAGAAAGTAGGTACTACATGATCACGTGGTACAATACATGCATGCACAAAAATGAAAACGACCAATCAATGGCTTAGTACTTTCAACCCCCTGGACAAAACAAGTAACCTGGATACCGGATCTAGCGTAAGCAATAAGATCTATGATGTGATCTATCAAAAATAAATTTTAATTTTTATGCGAATATTATAATAAAGAAACTAAACTATTTCTCTTCAGAATATCTTCATTTATAAAATAATGTCTATATATTCTGAGTAACCAGAGAATCACTCTATCCTAACTCTAACAAGTTTTCAGTAAACTTCTGAGGGTTGGTAAGGTAAATAACTTCCACATGAAATCCACTGAACTAAATATAATTCCATGAAGGTCCCTTATATAAGAGGAATCAATTTTTAAAAAACTTTTGATAGTTGGATTCAGTTATTAGGCGCGATCCACCCTAACACCTACAACTACTCTCGTTTCATATTCTATATACTTATTGCATATGGAAAGTGATCCCATTTTGTCCTAGCAGGCGGACAAACTCTGCCAAGTTGAAAATCCCCTGTTCCTCCCAAATGACACGTCATCCAAAATTCTGCATGAAAATAGGGATTTCATCTGTTTGTTTGCGATTTTATGTCTAAATACCGCTAGCTTTTCCACCCACGATCGTAGATCCTCTTAATGTAGGCATTACGTGACAACACATTTGCGATATATTATCATATTCAGTAAATGACGCATCGGAAGGGGTTCGGGTTCGTTGCCAGTACTTTCCAGGTTTGTATTCTACGACGTTCATTTAGACCAGGAAATGTGGAAACACTTTTTTTTGCAACATACTTATGGATGTCTGTCTCGCATGCGATGCTATACCATTTTTTGAAAAATGGAAAAGCCATAAATTGGACAACAATTTTAGAAAGAGAAATTAGTCTATCCAATTAGAATATCAAACATAGTTTGAAATGAATGTCTGGTAGACTACGAGCAGAAAACAACTACTTTCCTGGTAAATACCACGCAGAACATTGAATTATATCTGCTCGTAATCCATGCAACGATTCACACTGTGAATGCAGATCGCAAATGTTTCTTTCTTCCTAAAACGTGACAAATTCACATCGGGACAGGCACGCCTAACAACCTACAGACCGGTTTCGGGCTTATTGGCCCTCATCAGTGCAGGGTAGTTATCCGAGTAGAGACCGTAAGATCTCCACTCGAAGCGTTGCCTGTCCCAATGCACCTTCGTCGCGTTTATTTGACCGCACTGAGCCGCGTTCCAACAGACAATTGGAAGTACAAAGGTAAACCCCAGTTTACTGTTGAGCGATTTTGATTTTTGCAATACCAGCGGTGAAAAATCCAATGTTGTTATTGTTTTTATTGGTAAAGTTAAATCACTCTCTGAATTGAAATTTACCAATAAAAACATTGAGTTTTTCACTGCTAGTATCACCAAATCTAAAATCGCTCAGAAGTAAACTGGGCCTAACTCTTCTGACTTTCATTTGACAGTTTCGATTGTACCAACCTCCGGATAATAAAAAATGAGTACCTATCGAAACAGAGGATATTTCGATACGCATTTGCGTTTTATAGACTCCATCATTAACAAACCAAAATAGAAATAACAGTTTTTCGATTTACCAATGAACAGATGCATATCAAGATATGATAACACTCTTTTGGCCGATATTATAAATATAAATTGACAATGTTGGACAATATGTGGGAATGTCGATATCGGTATTATATTGTGTTCAATTTCAAGAATCCTCCTTTATATGAATAATTCTGATGTATATTGGAAATATTTCAGACACGGTAAATTATAAATAAAAATCAATGTGTCTGGAGACTTATCAGCAGAATTGAGTGTACATTGCTCGTCTCGAATGATGATATCATCGTGAATTGGGAATAGCGTACCTACCTATATAACTTTTTCAAGCATTCGACAAGATGTTCGATGTTTTACACGAATCGACAAATATTTGCTCAAACTCTCGTAGGAGTCGAATACCTATGACTTCGAAAATAAACACTAACAATCATTCCTTGTTGAATCTCAGCCATATCCTGACTTATCAATGTTTATACACATTTTCTTTATTTCGTTATTTACACTTTACGTATAATATACACTTTGTGTATTAAAAGATAATTTTATAGTCATGAGGGTCCCACCATACATAAACATTATGTTTCGAAAAGTGATATATGTCAGCAAACAATGAGAAAGTTATATATATTTATCATTTTATATCGAATCATTTGAACAGCAGGCCTGAAGGAATTGAATAACTTTGGATAATATTTGATGACATAATTTCCATTTGGTCACGATATATATAGGTATGGATATGAAATTACTTTCAAAGGAATTTGATTTGCTCAAATAAATATTTCATCCCTAATGCAGTCCAGATCGCAATACTCGAAAAAAAATTCTACAAAAACTCATTATTTTGCAAGAACTCTCTACTTCGATATTATTTGGAAGAGACTTTTGGTTTTCAAGAGAATATACCTTCTATCATTGTTCCTTTGGGGATCAATTCATTGAAAAGTAACGGATGTTTTTTTAGACGTCTATATTTCTATATACCACTATCGTTTCGTAGAAAAAATATTTTTCTGATAAATAGAAACACCGTCTGGGACAACCCTGATGCTTTATAACGGAAAAACTTCGTGAATTCCTGTAGTACGCGAATGTTATAAATAATATGTGTAGCGAAAGCGTATTTATTAATTTACAATAATTATTGATTGCTGGGATGGAGTCTATGAATCATCCTGTATTCTTCTATCTGGTGAATATTCATGATTACATTCATGATTCTTGAATTGTGACTTCCGATTACTTTATCGATGCAGATATTGTGTAAACAGCAATGAAGAGATAAATCTAGTCAGATTGAGAAATATTTCACAAACAGATAAACATACACATTAATATCGACCAATGATCGAAGGAATGTTAAATATGATTAGGATATCTTGGAGCCTGACGAATAAACAGCTTATGCGTCATTAATTGTATCATTCACAAGAATTTATGTTGTTTTTTTTCACACTGATGTCACAATATCGATCATAATATACAGTATGGTGGAAATGTATGGAATAATACATTCATTATCTCTAACGCATATGAATTGTAAGGAAAATCCTGAGACAGGTCGATTTTTATTTTCAAATTGACATCTCTTGATATACATACGGAGTATGTGACGTCATCCACGTAGTTGTGGTGACGTCATCGATTATTTTTTTAAATTGGAACATACCCCGTTTATTTTTTTTTTTCGGAAGGTATATTCATTGTCTATCCGACGGTATACTAATATTAGGAAAATAAAGTAATACAGGTTGAGAAAAAATTATTAATTATTTTATATTTACAACGGAAATCGTCACAATGAATAATCAAATTCGTGACCTTCTGCAAGAATACAATGTAATAGACAAAAAACAAATCATTCTGGAACTTTTCTATCGTTTCTGAATATATTTGTGAAATATTCACTCGTATTCGTTCTTTCAAATTATCTGATCTTTCCGTCTTCTTACATAAACTTTGCTCTTCAGATAACCTCAGAGGAAAAAATCGAGAGGAGTTGAATCAGGATATCTAGTTGGCCATTCGATTTACCCTCTCCGACCTATTTAGGTAATTGTGTACATTGATAGCATAATTATGTTGTAAATATAAAATAATTGTTTTCCACCCTGTATCACTTTATTTTCCTAATATTAGTATATGGTCAGATAGACAATGGATATACCTTCCAGAAAAAAAATTAAACAGGGTGAGGTCGATGACGTCACCACAACTACGCGGATGACGTCACAAACTCCGTATGTATATCAAGAGATGTCAATTTGAAAATGAAAATCGACCTGTCTCAGGATTTCCCTTAAAATATGCGTTAGAGATAATGAATTTATTACATACATTTCCACCATACTGTATATATCACATACGTGTATTGTACGTTTTTTCAAAATGCAAAGAGCATTTATTTTTTATTTTTCACTTGATCGTTACTGCTTTATAATACCTTGGCAACGGTTGCTATTAACAGACCCATAACGCCCGGGGCGTTATGGAGGGCATTATGAATCATAACGCCCGCTAAATGTTTTTTCTGTAATATTAAATAAACAACCCTTAGCAACCTCTTCAATGTTTCCATGGCAATTGCATAGAAGCTCACTTGTGCTCAGTTGCCGACCAGAACGCAGTAAATACTATGAGAAAAAATTTATGAAGTAAACAACGTCGTTTAAGATAATTTTTTCGTGAAAAATAAAATCTTGTATGCACCACGAGCGTTACTAGATCCTAACGCCCATCGGGCAACATTCATCTCTCGGCCAAAGGCTCTCGGGTGAATGTTACCCTCCGGGCGTTAGGATCTATATAACGCACTTGGTACATAAATAGCTAATACATCATATTTTGATAATATCTACATCTTTTTGTATTTCAGGCATTGTTTTTCCTAAAAATTTTCTACTTATTTTTCGAGGAGTGATTCTTGAGGTATTTTCATGAAAAAAGTCCCTACAAATATTTCTCGAAAAATGCTTCCTGACGACGTTTTTTTCACAATATTTACGAAAACGTTCATAAAAAAATCATGGAATTAGGTAAATCGCATAAACTTTCAACGAGAATCATAATTTCAAACAGGGGCGTACTATACTGGAGGAGTTAAGGGTAAATTAATCTCTTAGAAAGCATTTTTCGACAAATATTTCTAGGAACTTTTTTTTTTATAAAAATCTGATCGATATTTTTGTACAAAATAGTCCTAGGAGGTCTCTTTCTGAAACCTATAGCAAATCGCTGATAACGATTGAATTTTTTCAAGTAGCAGTTCTAATTCCCCAAAGTACTTACGGAACCATAAACAATCGATATGAATAAAACACTTGCGTAATTTGAACAATAAAATATATTATTAAAATCGTATACATTTTGAAGCATACAGACCAGTTACAATATCTAATATACACGCAGTTATTACATATAACATAATGCTGTACAAGTTTTTTTTTCAATAAAAAAATATACAAAAAGAATTTGTGCTCAGTCATTAATGAAATTTTATTTCGTACAAGGAAACTATACAACAATATATAAAACAATATTTTTGATAATTCCAAAACCAAATGTGCGAAAAAATGCGTTTCTTGGGATTTGATATGTTCTATGCTATAGGTTTGTTTGTATGATAAATCGAAACTTTTAGGGCATAAAATGCAAGTGTGTTTACGTATCTATCGATTACGAAAATGCTTCATGTCATGTTTTTCCGAAAAACTCAGAGCGACATTTCTATAATAATAATTGTATCATTCTGTTGCAGCACATCCATTGGGATATTTATACACTTACGTTATTAGTCATTATACATTCAAGATAATTGTCTAGGACAGGGTGATGAATCAGTCCCCATGAAAAAGTCATCTTCAGTTACATTGAAGGAGGATAAAGGTAAAACACCCTGTAAGATTACGTTACACTTGGTTTGAGTTGCGGTTGCACAAACGTATATATATATACAAATCGTCGGAATCGACGGTCATAAATAAGTACAAAAGATTATGAATATTTGTTTTCAATAATTTATCATAAAAAATCTATGAACTAACCAGCAACTACAAGAATATATTAATATATTACATATTTCTCCACAACACACGTACATTTTGATACTTCAATAAAAAGTTCAATTAATGGTCCCCTAATAATTAATAATATTCATTAAGTCATGGCACAATGAGTGGCACATTCAATTTGAGAGCTATTTCAGAAAAATTACTCAACTAGAACTCTTCTGAATCTGAAAAATAATGGATTGAATAACTTTTTCAGTAACGAAAGTAGAGGAAGCATAGGCGTATTCGAATGAAAATACCATAATCAATAGTTTTGTATAAGAAAAATTGATAATTGAAAATATTTTTCTACAACTGTAATCTATTTGTGCCCGAATAATTTAATATATTTCAATTTTTTCTTACTACAGAATGAATTGTAGCTTTTCTATCTTGTTTTCTATTAATGAGTCGAGTCAAAAGACACTGCCATTTTATTCAATACATTTATAGGGCTTGAGTAATAAATATCTGAAAGAAGTATTTCATCTCCTCCGACAATTGCGGTGAAACAGGTAAATATGCAAGTATTTCCTTGCATAAAATGCTATTTGTGATGTATCCTTTATTTTATTGAAGTATCAAGTCCACATTCACTTAAACAGATATAATTACATCTTACTTTTTGAAATTTACGTATATTATCGATCACTTTTGCGACACAACAATTATGTCTTTGGGAAGTTTTTTCATGCTTTTTTGGACGAAGGCAACGAAATTAATCTAAAGTCGTTCAGATACAGAAATCTATACCTACATAATTCATGGAATTGAAAGATATGCTCGATATTTGTTCGATTGCATAACCCTAGTTTACTTCCAAAAACAGGTGATTATTGTATCATCGAGCCTTCATCAAAAAAATAATTCTAATAAGAAACTGATTTTACCAATCCGAGTTTTTCGCTTGCCTATCCCAATATTTTGTACACATCCAAATTACAGTCCCCAAATGAGTATGCAAAGAAAAATCCCAGTCCAATAAGATCCAATCTTCTATACACCACCCATCTCTTCGAAACAAACAATAAATAAATACAACTGTACAAAAGAAAAACACAACGAGCGTCCAATCAGAGAAGATGGCACAAAAACGACGACTAGAGAGCAGTGACCATATCGCGACTACCGCGGGCTGTCACTCAAATGGGCCCGTAATTGCTTAGAGACGGCCCTGAGCCTTGAGGAGGAGGATGACTCACCACTCCCTCACCCCCATGTCATACGTGGCTGAGCGGGGGCTGTTTGAGCACGTGGTGGTGCAGGTGGTGTTGGCTCGCCGAGGCCACAGACCCGGTGGGGCCCAAGAGGGAAGCCGACCCTGGACCGGCCAGGTACTGCGGCAACGGCGGTTTGCAGGGCCTGTTGTTGATCAGCACGGCGTTAGCCCCCGTCAAATCCGACCTCCCGAAGAGCCTCCTCCATAGTCTCCTCCAGGAGTCCAGGGTTTTACCCGACCAGATCCAAACACCTGAGGTTATGCCGACCGCGAGGGCCATGAAGTACTTGAGCATGAGGACTGAGTAGAGCGGTCGCAGCTTCATCGGAGTTATGTCGGCATGGGGGCACGAGCAAGCCAGAGATTTGAGCCACTCCTCGTGGAAGGTGTTCTCGTACAAGTGGCAGCCGATGACGATGGTGGCGGGGACAGTATAGAGCACGCTGAATATCCCTATCCTGATCATGAGCTTCTCGAGTTTGTCTGCTTTGGAGCCGGCACCTGCACCCCCCTGCTTCTTGATGACGTTCCTTATTCTGAACAAAGACACGAACCCGGCCATCAAGAAGCTGGTGCCGAGGATCAGGTAGATCACCAAGGGACACAGCACGAAGGTCCTCAGGTTGTCCATGTTCATGTTGCCGACGTAGCAGATTCCCGAGACCGGGTCACCGTCCACCGCTCCAGACAAAAGCACCGCCAACGTCTGGAAGGTCGGAATGAGCCAGGCGGCCACGTGGAAGTACTGGGCGTAGCTGGCGATGGCTTCGTTGCCCCACTTGAGCCCGGCGGCCAGGAACCACGTGAGCGACAGAACGACCCACCAGATGGAGGAGGCCATCCCGAAGAAGTAGACCAGGAGGAAGACGAGGGTGCAGAGGCTGGGCCCGGTCGAAGAGTACCGAATTATCTTGTCCTCGCAAGCGACCTCTTCGTGCCCCACTCCTACTCTAACCAGATATCCCACCGAGACGAGGAAGTAGCACGCCGACAGGAACACTATGGGTCGCTCAGGGTACTTGAACCTTTCGGTTTCGATGAAGAACGTGGTGAGAGTCATTAGAGTGGAGGCGGCGCATAGACCGGACCATAGCGTGATCCATATGGTGGCGAACTCTTTCTCCTCCGGGTTGAAGTAGGTCTCCTTGCAGGGGAAGGCACAGTTTGCGACGCCCCCGACGCTTCTGTTTACTGACGGTCCCATTTCTCTCCCCAGCGGGACGAGAGGGCGCTGGCACTCGCATTTGCACTCCTTTGCGCCCTTTCTTACGTCTCCGTGGGGATTTGGGCAGTTTTTTGAACCGGGCTTGCAGGGTTTGAGGGTTTTGGCCTTGCCAGGCGACTGCTTTGGGGTGGAAGGGGAGTTTGGATGGCTGGGCTCGTCCATGCATAGGTCTGGCCCCCCTTGGACGGGAAACCGATCGCATTCCATCTTCTCGGGCCAGCTGAAGCCGTACTGGGTCATGATGGGCTCGCAACCAGCTCTGGCTCTCCTGCAGAGATCTCGGCATGGTGGCAGCGGCTGGTTGAAGTTTGGCAAGCAGATCGGCGCGTACATGGAGCAGAGAAAAAACTTCAGGTCTGGGGAGCACTTGATCTCGACTAGGGGCCAGAACTGGTGGACTTCCAAGCCAGCTTCCTCTTGCGTTTCGTGGTTCATTTCGTTGGGCATCTTCGTCGAGTTGTAGCCGATCTGGAGGCACATCGGTATGGTGATGTTCTCACACCGCCCATCCGATTCCAGGGAGGATATCAGCGAGGTACTGGCTGTCAGGTGAAGGTCCAGGGCTGTGACTAGCAGGGCGACGAAGCTAAAGCTCGTTGGACTCATGGTTCTTCGTGCTTATCAAGCGTTATGGGGATTTCGATGGCTCAGAATAAGCTTGCCGGTTAATGGTGCATGTTCTCTGATTCTATCGCATCCATAGTGAATTCTTCGGTCCAGACATGATACCCTGCAACAAAGAAAAATGGCGTTAATATGATCAATGAAAAAAGTTGAGTGCAATTGAACAAGTCACTCTTCATCACACTGGCAAATTATCAACTGGTAAGTTGAACGTAATTCGTTCTTGATGGGAGTGAATAAGAATATGTCGAGTGTCGAGATAAGTATTATACTGGGTATCATTGACTAAGAGTGATGATTGTTGATACACATTATATGTTTCTTGTACCTATTCTGGTACTTAGCGTCATGGCCAAATTTGAGTCTTCCCATATGGCATAATATGAGTACATATAACATATGATGATGTATCATGTTCAGAAAACGTAACTCAAGCTGCTAACAGATGCCAATTCTAAGTCAACCAATATCAAATAACAGATCTCGATTACACGTTCCCCATTATCTCACAGGAAATAATACGCCAAAATTCATAGATAAAAATGTCATGAAAGGAGTATATATAGGTGGGAAACAATTTGTTTAGTTATCTGGAGAATATATCGCACTGTAAACTGTACATTGTGAATAATTTCACTTTCTTGTACTAAGGTTTATGAAATGGAAGTGGTTAATCGTGTTTCTGATGATTATACAAAGTGTTTTTCATTGTATGAAGTAATCTGCTGGGACAATGCGAAGTGAATATGCATTCGTATACTGATAATATAATCAGTGTGCCAGATGTTCGATATAATAATTCTTAATTTGGATTAATCAACACTGTTATACGGGTTTTAGAGAATTCTTAATTGATTATGCTTATTAGTTTCACTTCTGACTAGATCTATTACAATAAATAACTGTCAGGTTTTCTCTAATACTATACCTAATAGTTGATCATGTGAATTAAAAAGAAAACCAAAGGTTTTAGAATACAAGAAAATACTAATCTGAGATTGAGTTGAAAAGAACGTCCCAAAATCTTGGAGGCAGGTGCGGTACACAAGGTACACAAGGTTGAAATAATAACTACGACTTTCAATATAGTATAATTTAGTGAAATGTTATCATGAATTTTCCTTGATTTTGTGAAATTGAAGAATAAACTATATGAACCCGATACTGTAATACTGATCCATGTTGCACCCCCACTAGTTACAAAATAGTTTTCTGAATACGCACGATCTGCTTCTTTCTATCAGAGGATTATCTGCTTTTGTGATGTATTAGTATAGGTAACTTGGATTTTGTATAATGGAGTTTGATCTAATGAAGAAAAATCATCCAATTTTCATGTATTCTTCTTGTGTAAGGATGAATTTACAATTTTTTCTGGGTGACTCTTTCATAACATTCATTGATGATGTCAAAAAATGATTGGGGTTATTGGAGATTCGATGGTTTACGTATAGCTAGTCCAGACTCTGGTAGGTGCTAGTGGTTCATCGAATCGCAAAAAAAAAAAAAAATTCCTGAATGAGCCCTCCTTCATATCCCCTCGTTTCCTACGCTCATAGTAAACCGTGGGCTGCATGTCAATCGATTTGGGCTTTTAATAATAATAATAATAATAATCTTTATTAACGGGACGAACCCAATTCCTACAAAAATATAAACTTAAACAAATAATACCTAACCTACTTATTAATATACATCTCATAGAAAGAAGCTAAAATTTTTTTTTTATTTCACTGTACATATCCCAAAATCTGTTATAATTTGATTCACCTTTGAACATTTTTTATTTTTCTTCTGAAATCAGTCAGAGAGCACCCCAATATATCTATATTATTATCATTTATTGTTTTTAGTGTTCTTTGCAGTGGTGAATGTTGTCCATAATTTGTGGGTCGAAAGGTAATGTGAAATAACTCGTGATTTCGAAGAGTTCTAGTCGGCACATTGAGCTCTATGCACTCTAATATTTCAGGACAAACAGTCATTCCATTCAATATTTTATATATGAAGCATAGATCGAAATCAAGCCTCCTTTTACTAAGTGGTTTCAAGTTTAAAGCCTCCATAATTGGTTTGTAATCATGATCCATGATTCGATACCCACTTTTGAATGCACAATATCTCAGAAATTTATGTTGAGTCCTTTCTAGAATTCTGCTTTTGTTATTATCAAGCGGTGACCATACAATAGATGCATATTCTAAGTTTGATAAAACAAGTGTCTGATAGATTCTAATCAATGAAGTTAGAGAAAATTCACTACAGTTACGAAGTATACAACCTAAAACTTTACTCGATTTAACAGAAACATTAGGTATTTATATGTTCAGCAAATGTGACCTGTTCATCGAATGTTATCCCAAGATCTTTAACTAGTGGGGTATATTTAAGTTCTTGATTTTCTAGAAAGTAATGTGCGCCAAAGTTTTTGTTTCGTTTGAAAAAACTAATGTGATAGCATTTATTAATGTTTAGAAACAGTTTATTTGAATTGCACCAGTGAGACTGTTTGAGTTCTATATAAGATTTAGGGAATTTTACTATATCTGGCAACATTGTTTCGTCAGAAGGCATCAAGTTGCAAGAGAAACGGCAGATGTGCATGAGACACGGCATTTAAGAATTGATACTCGCTTAGTAACCAGTGCTTTCTTTGTGTATAGTAAAATTTATAATAAAAGCCTATCGAGAACTATTTCTTTTTCACTATCCAACTATTATTAAGCTACTGACGATATCAAACAATTACGTCACTATTAACATTGGTCCTTCGAGCCGGATTATAGTGAAAAAGCAATTATAAGTGAACAATCATTGAAACTATCAGAAGCCATTTTTGCCGTGTACGGTGAGCCCGTAACAAGAAGACACGATACAAGAAAGACGAACAGACAGCAATAGTGTCCCAAATCAAGCAAGTAACCCCAAACCAGCAACGATCGGTCGTACTATCATTTGGACCGCTGCAAGGTTCGCAAGTGAAAAGGGACTGCAGTCGACCAGCGATATTATCAAAAGACCCAAGGGAAACAAGAAAAGCAATCGCTGTCTGGATTACAAGATTGGAGAAGAAAACGATATTGTGAGTCAGTTCCTTTATCCGCATTCCTATTATTCACAACTATTATTTCCTATTGCTTAATGAGATTCAAGATTCCTTCTACGTTGTACATATACTATTTTCATTTCGAGTACAATTTAATCAGTGGTCAATTATTATTACAATTCATAACAATATGGAACAAAGGGAATTGAAAACTTTGATAAAAAATAGAGGTTCACTTAAAAGGAAATTAACGGCAGTCGAGAAATTTGTAAATACTATTAAAGCAGGTACAATTATTCCTCAAATAACTGATGTTCAACTACGCTTGGATAACAATAAAGATATTATTAAAGAATTCAATATAATACAAACTCTCATCGAAGAAAAATGCAAAGATGAAGAACTAGAAGAACAATCAGATGATAGGGAACCATTTGAAAATAAATACTATGAAGTTATCATTCTTAACTTAAGTTATCATTCTTAACTGATTATTTAAAAGGTCAACAAGCCATACCAACCACCACCGCATTCACACCAGTGGGGCCACATGATCCTCTACAGAATTTCTTACTACCTAAAATGAAATTACCAACATTCAATGGAGAATACGAACAGTGGTTAGAATTCAAACGAAATTTTGTAGCAACTATCGATTCAAATCAAACCTTAAGTGATGCAACTAAAATTCAATTTTCTCAAGGCAGCCTTAGAAGGTTATGCAAAAAGAGTGATAGAAGGATGCGATGAAAGTTTAGATTATCCCCGGGCTTGGCAAATGCTTTGTGAAAAATTCAATAAGAAAAAGTTTCTAGTTGACACACATATAAAATCTATTTTCAATATAAATTCAATAACAAAAGGTACATTCATACAATTTAGAAGCATGATAGATGAAATATCAAAGCATTTGTCAGCACTAGAAGGAATGAAACTCAACAAAGATTCTCTGTGGGATATGTCACTCATCCATATTGTCTACAATAAATTAGATAAAATCACACAAAACAAATGGAAAGAACATCATACGAGTTCAGAGTTGCCAACATTCAATGAATTTTTAGATTTTTTGAAAAATCGAACTGACATATTGGAATCTTTGGAGGAAACACATTCCAAGCGAGATATTCAACCAACGAAAGGGTTCAGAAATCATCCACCAGGCTTTCAACGACCTTCATCCTCCCATGTTAACTTGACAGTAGATGGCACGAACAAATGTAATTTCTGTAAAGGAGATCATAACATTTACACCTGCAATGATTTTCTAAAATTGAATATTGCTGAACGTTGGGAGAAGATAAAACCATTAAAATTATGTACTAATTGTTTGAGATTGGGACATTCTAGAGATACTTGTTATCTTGGTCCATGTAGAAAATGCAGACAAAGGCACAACACACTATTACATAACGATTCATACAATGTCAACAATTCAAATAATTCTGCAAGTAACAATAAACATGGTCAGTCAAGCAGAAATTTACAGATTCAACGAAATCACTCACAAGGTTCAACCAGCAAATATGAAGAAGCGACACAAAATGAATATTCGGATAGACCAGATCAAATTTGTAATGTTTTGATGAAGCCATATCATTCAACTGTGCTATTATCAACGGTTACATTCAATGTTCAGGACAATTATGGCAATTTTCAATCCTGTAGAGCACTACTCGATTGTGGAGCACAATCTAACTTGATAACTGAAAGATGCTGCACCAGATTAAACCTAAAGTTGAACAATACCAATTTATCAATAATCGGTATCAATCAAGTAAAGTCCACTTTAACGAAACAAACATCTTTCACAATACATTCAAAATGTAGTTCGTTTCAAGCTGCTATATCATGTTATGTCACCCCAATTATTTCCCCAACTTTACCTTCAGAACAAGTTGACATATCTACAATTACAATCCCAAAACATATAGTTTTATCAGATAGTCAATTTTTCGTTTCTGATGAAGTAGATATGCTCCTTGGTGCTAGCATTTTCTGGGATTTGTTGTTAGAGGGTAAAATCAAGTTAAACAGAAATGGACCAATTCTACAAAACACCCAACTTGGTTGGATCGTCTCAGGTACAATTCCATCACAGTTGAAACAATCAATATGCAATTTTACAAAAAATGTAATACCAGAGGATGATCAATTGAAGCAATTTTGGGAGATTAATGAAATTCCAGGTTCCACTATTTTATCCAACGATGACTTGGAGTGTGAAAGACTTTTCGAGAAAAATACAATTAGAGACGTTAATGGACAATTCACAGTTCAATTGCCATTAAAACATTCACCTACACTATTAGGAAATTCAAAGGAGATAGCAATCAGGCGATTCTTATCTATGGAAAAAAGATTCAAATCTAACCCACCATTTTTTAATTTATATAAAGAATTCATTCATGAATATGAACAATTAGGACACATGACCAAAGTAACATCTGATTCTACTATTTGTACATATTATCTGCCTCATCATGGTATCTTGAAGGATAGTGTCACCACTAGATTGAGAGTAGTGTTTGATGGCTCTTGTGAAAGTGATTCAGGATGGTCGTTGAATAATCTACAATATGGAGGACCTAAGGTTCAGAACAATATTTTTGACATTTTAATCCGATTCAGATATTTCAAGTATGTAGTCTCAGCAGACATAAAGAAAATGTATCGACAGGTTTTAATGCATCCAAATCACAGACCATTACAACAAATAATATGGAGAGATTCACCTAATGATGAATTTTCAAGTTATCAATTAAATACGGTCACGTATGGGACTACTGCTGCCCCTTATCTGGCAATTAAATGTCTGCGTCAACTAGCAATCGAAAATGAAGAAACTCATCCAAAAGCATCAACTATTATTTTGAATGATTTCTACGTAGATGATTTACTCACAGGGTCTAATGACATTAACGATTTACAGACACAATGCACAATTGTATCCAATATATTACAATCGGCATACTTTATTTTACGAAAATGGAATTCAAACAATTTTGATGTTATTACTGGCATTAACAATTCAGATTTCACATATGAAACATTGACCTTAGGAGAATCAGAAAGTTTTAAAACTCTAGGTATTCAATGGGTTTCTAAAGAAGACTCATTGAAATACAAAATTACCTCAACATTATACAAAACGTCTATCACAAAACGACAAGTTTTGTCAATTATTTCTCAAATATATGATCCTCTTGGTCTTTTAGGTCCAGTTGTGATTATATCCAAAATAATCATTCAAAATTTATGGTCTCTGAAACTTGAATGGGATGATTCTATTCCAGAAACCCTATATATTAAATGGATTCAATTTTACAGTCAATTAAACACATTGAACGATTTGAAGATACCCAGGCATGTTATCGGAAATAACTTTTCGATACTAGATATTCATTGTTTTTGTGATGCATCTTGCTCAGCATACGCAAGTTGTATTTATATACGTAGTATTGATTCTGGGGGTATCTATAACGTAAACATATTATGTTCCAAAACCAAGGTTGCACCTTTGAAACTATTAACCACCCCAAAACTTGAATTATGTGCAGCACTATTAGGAGCCCAATTAGTACAGCAAGTATCTAACGCCTTGTCTAATGTCATGTCTATTTCCATACCCATTTATTATTGGTCCGATTCGCAAATAGTACTATGTTGGTTAAGAAAAGATGTCAATCAATTACAAACATTTGTAGCCAACCGTGTTGTTAAAATTCAAACCATTAGTGAAATAAATGATTGGCATTATGTAAACACAAAAGAGAATCCTGCTGATATGGCAAGTAGAGGCATACTACCTGAGAATTTAGCAAACTCAAAAATGTGGTGGTATGGCCCTGATTTTCTATATAAACCCATCGATAATCTATTAAATACCAATTTCATATCAGATATCGAAGTTCCAGAAATGAAAAAATCCAAGATACTCATCTTCACGACAAATGAACCTTTTTTCTTATTTTCCAGATATTCTGAACTCACCAAATTAAAAAGAATAACCAGTTATTGTCTCAGATTCATTTCGAATTTGCATCTAGGAAAGCACCATAGAACAACGGGTCCATTGACAAATTTAGAAATGAACAATGCATTGGTAAAACTACTGAAATTGTCTCAAGCAGAATCATTTCCGGAAGAAATATCGCTCATTACCAATAATAAAACATTACCAATGAAACATAAATTCTCTAGTCTCACACCATTTTTAGGGAACGAAAATTTACTGCGAGTAGGGGGTAGACTCAAACTGACGTCACTAAATTCAAATTTGAAACATCCCATATTGCTCGATGCTAAACATCCTCTGACTAAGTTGATATTCAATCACTATCACGTTGATTTACTCCATGCAGGTCCTCAATTACTTCTATCCACCATTCGTTAAAATTATTGGCCTATAGGAGGACGCAATTTAGCTCGGAAAACTATGAAAAGTTGTATAACATGTTTCAAATTTCAACCAACATTTGCTACAAGCCCTATGTCCAATTTACCAGACATTCGAGTGAAACCATCATTGCCTTTTGATTGCACAGGTATTGATTATGCCGGTCCATTTCTAATCAAAAACAAAGTTGGACGAGGATCTATTCTAATTAAAGCATATATTTGTGTCTTCGTCTGTTTTTCAACCAAAGCCATACATCTGGAAGTTGTAAGCAATTTATCGACTGAATGTTTTTTATCTTGTCTTAAACGGTTCACAAGTCGACGTGGAATACCATCTAATATTTTCTCATATAACGGTACTACATTTGTTGGTGCTAAAAATGAACTGAAAGAACTAGGCCAATTTTTACTCGAAAACCAAACATCTGTCAATGACTATTTCATTCAAACCAATACTCGTTGGCACTTCATTCCTCCATATGCTCCCAATTTTGGAGGACTTTGGGAGGCCGCTGTAAAAAGCACTAAGTATCACATGAAACGATTGATGCTCAATAGGAATTTTACATACGAAGAGTTCAACTCCCTGATTGTTCAAATTGAAGGAATTTTGAACTCACGCCCTCTTTATACCATGACTACAGATCCTAATGACTTACTTCCAATCACACCGTCCCATTTTCTTATTGGTCGCCTATTAACCTCCATTCCTGATACTGATTTTACAAGCACCCCACGCAACAGACTCTCCAAATTGCAAGAGATTCAACAGATGTACCAGCAATTTTGGATACGATTTACAAAAGAATACGTATCAACCCTCCATCATCGATATAAATGGAAGGATCCAGCCACTCCAATTAAAGTTGACACATTGGTGTTAATTAGAAACTATCGACAACCACCATGCAAATGGCCGATGGGCCGTATCCTCAAACTACATCCAGGAACAGATGGTGTTTCCCGAGTAGCCACCATCAAAACTCCATCGAACACAATCACTCGTTCCATCAGACATTTGTGTCCTATCCCTGTGATGGATGACTTGAATGAGTGATGTTTTGATTTTATTTTATTTCATGTTTTCACATATTATTATTGTATGTTCTATTTTGTTTATATTTGGATAAAATTGTATATTTGAAGGTACCCTTCAAAAGGGGGAATATGTTTGAGTTCTATATAAGATTTAGGGAATTTTACTATATCTGGCAACATTGTTTCGTCAGAAGGCATCAAGTTGCAAGAGAAACGGCAGATGTGCATGAGACACGGCATTTAAGAATTGATACTCGCTTAGTAACCAGTGCTTTCTTTGTGTATAGTAAAATTTATAATAAAAGCCTATCGAGAACTATTTCTTTTTCACTATCCAACTATTATTAAGCTACTGACGATATCAAACAATTACGTCACTATTAACAGAGACAAATTATCTAGATCCTTTTGTAACAGATCTTGATCAGTTGAGGACTTGATTATTTTAAAAAGTTTGAGATCATCTGCAAACATCAGGAATTCGCTAGCTTCAAAACAGTCTCCAATGTCATTTATGAATAAATTGAATAGTAAAGGTGAGCAATGAGCACCCTGTGGAACTCCAGAAGAAACCAATATTTCTCTTGAAGTATGTCCTCTCACTCTCACTTTCTGGCAACGATCAACTAGAAAGCTGCATAACCATTTCAAAAGACCCCGATTGAACCCCATATTGCCCAACTTATTTATCAATATCTCATGGTTAACTCGATCGAAAGCTTTTGAAAAATCTGTATAAATTGAATCCACTTGTGCTCTATTTTCTAAAGCATTCAAAATCTTATGTTCATACAAAACCAAGTTAGTGACTGTTGATTTGCTTTTAGAAAACCCATGTTGATTGCTTGATAGTAATTCTTTACACGAGAAATTTGGGCAGCCCCCCTCGCTGCATCGAACGTTTATTTGCCCGGATTCGAACACAAGATGCTGGTCTCGTTAACTCCGTTGAGCGGTTCTTCTTATTCTTCTACGAGAGTGCTTTAATTTATCGATTTCCTTTATTAAAAAACCGTAGGTAGGCGCCCTATCGTGCTGAAACATCTCGCGGTGAATTATGGCGCACGTGCTGTCCGAAAACGATAAGCCACTCCAATCATTGACATGGACTATTTCACACTTTTGCCAAATGAAGCAATTGGGAGCTCTAGTCAAGTTCGTATTATTGACGGTAATACCACAAGAGCTCAGATTTAGCCAGATATTTTTGTCTTTGTTTACGCATACTTTTATTGGCAATTTAACAAGAGTTGTTCTGTGTCAGAATGATTCCGAGTTGAATTACCTATATGAAAGTAAGTATAAGAAAACTACCGTAAACATAACCTGCTAAATCTGAGCTCGCGTTGTATTTGGTTAGACAATTCCATGAATAGAAAACGCAATCAAATTTAACTTTATTCAACAAGCTAAAAGAACAATTAGTAGAAGCATAAATATTTCCAAATTTCGACTTTACTATGCAGGCATTAACCGCAATGTCCGAGACGGTGTTAAATCGCTAATAACTGACTGAAATTATGGTAACTAAGAATACCTTTATAATGTTGATAATTATTAATAGAGATTTCATGTAATAATGTCTTAATCTTCAATGATATGATAAATTATGTTTTAGCGACGCGCAACGCTTGACAAATAAATAGGGTTGCTACGGTAACGTAATTTATCCGATTTTTTATCCACTTCCATTTCTCTTCCTTCCTATTTAGCCGACAGCGAACTACAATTTTTGTACTCACAAATGTGAATTATTATACATGAGTGGAATTGTCGATAACACAAACTTGACTCTTGACTATGATTGGCCTGTTAAGTTCGGTGTTTTCAGATTTGTGTATGTGACAGTTAAACGTCGAATAAAAATAATCACGTTGTGCACGCATTTCGAAATGAGCAGATTTGGGATAAATTCCACCGATTTAATCAATTTTAACCATTCACCAATCGTCCTGCGGACTCGTGGTGTTTTCAACCAACTCATTTTCGTATGAAATAAATCAACAACTTGTGATATTACTACTGATTGGTACATTCCAGATTGTATAGGAACCATAAGTTTATTTACAGCTCACGATGTTTGATTAGAAACTGCAACTAGGTTACTTCGAAGCCTTCAATGATCATTGTGGTCTTTTATCGAAGTATACAGGGTGACCAAGATAAGAATAACCTACTAGATAGGTATTTGGGAGCAGGCTTCACAGTTTTTCTACTGCATGAAATAGTAACAACTCAAAGATATAGTAGAGAAGATATTCCTGAAATCACAGCTACATTATTGCTTCAAAGTTGAAGATGATAACTCGATAATGAAACCTCAATAGGTAAGTAATTAATGTAGTTTTGTAAAGCTCAAAAACTTGCAATTGGAGAGTACACATTATTTTTCGAAACAACCCCAGAAATGAACAAAGGAAAATTTGCAAAGTTTTTTTTTCCACTCGGTGAAGGTAATCCGCTGAATTCGACAGTAAAATCGGCAGAGTTACCAGATCTTTTCACAAAATCTACCAACTTTCGGATTCCAAACGGGACATTTTTTATTTTTGCAATCAATTTCACACACAATAACTTGTTCAGCATTACCCATACCTGAATTTGAGGAGACCAATTCGAGATTATGTTATGGGGAATCGACATCCCCCTCGAAGTTTGCCCCCATAACAAGCTTGTGGAACCTGGAGAGGCCGTTCATCAAATTGGAAATGTCATTTGCACATGATGGCAATTATTCGTTTTTATGCATTGCAGTGGGACGTTCATAATTTGTTTGGGACGAGAATTATTGTAATCGCCATACCGATAAAATTCGATTTGAATGGAAATAAGCAGTTTTTCAGATTCATTATCGCTCATAAAGATTAACCACGGCTTTCGACTAATGCACTTTCGAATTTCAAATAAATGTGATGAAGCCTGAAAACACATTCAAATACACAATAATCATGGTATTACCTCATTGAATAAATAAGATACACATTCATATTTAGTCTAGGAAAATATTAATTCTCAAGAGATGGCAAAAAACTGTCCGTGAAACAACAATTTCAGTTACTACGAGTATTTTTTTCGAGTATTTTTTGGACAACATACCTAGTCAGTAAATTTTATGAGTTAACGAAATCCATGCCAGTGTTTGCACTAACAATTCAGCTCTTTAGTAAGACGTGTTCACAATAATGTCACCGAATTTTGTTTCCTGGTAATGTCAACCAAATGATGACTCTATTTCGGGAAAGAGACGCTAATGAGTGGGTGAACCACAAAAAAACCTGTACAAACACCAAACAGTAGGTGACGAGATTCATCCTACTGTAATTAGGAGGTCATTATTCATTCACTGAAATACGGGAAATTAAATTTTGTGGTGAAGCTAGGGTTAAAAAAATGTTTGGAATTCAAACAATATCCATCTGTGAAGTTTGTTTAGAAATACCATGAAATTATGCAGGCAAGCATATTATGGTGGTGTTATTTTTGGCAGTAGAGGTTAGTCAGGAAATATTGATTGTCCATGCAACAGTAAAGTAAATTTATTTTTGAAAAATATCGAAAAACTTTTGTCTGTACTCATTCGATTCGTTAAAAACTTGATAACCTTAACGTTTCTTAACCTCTATGTTGCATTATTTTGATGATGCATTGAAATAATTTATACATAACAAAATTATTAATTTTATGATGGTCATCATTGTTATCGTAGAAAAAAAAACACATTTTTTTCAAGTAATTCTGATCAACTTTTCTCAATAACAATTTTCGATGATGTTAAAAATTAATGTAATTTACTTTTGAGCCAAATACATAATTTTGGAGAAATCGCGTAAACTACTGAAGAAAATGCAGAACCGAGTGCAGAAATAACTTTTCACAAATAATTTTTTTTTTTCGTAAAATAATAATTTTCCATATTTTTTTTTAATACACCATCCAACAGAAATCCATTTACAGGGTGGGAAAGTAACAGGTACAAAAAAATAATTTTGATCAATGAAGATAAAAAAATAGTGAAGAAATGAGACAAGATACAAAAACTAGAGAAAGGAAAAAATAATATCAAAATCTGATTTTTTTCAATGAAGCAATGCTGCAAGAGAAAATGTCACAGCTGTTATTGATAACATTGTAGTTGTTGCAAATTCTGAATAAGGGTGAGTTTTTCTGCACATTTGTTCTAGAGGTTTCAAGGTAGAATAGAGTGTTCTGTCTTGAGTTCACTCTTGGAACATGAAAATTCAGCATACTCAAAACAGCACTACAGTTGATTTGGCCATGGATCACCTTATAAAGAAAAATCAGAGCAGATGTATTCCTCCTATTTGCAAGAGAGGTAAAGTTATGTCTCTCTAATAAAGTGGTATTAGATATTCCTATAGCAGGGTACGCACCATCTTCCTTGAAAGAGAGATATTTCATAAAGCGTCTATGGATTCGTTCAAGACTATTTGAATGGACATAATAATATGGACACCAAATGATGGATGCATACTCTGTTTTAGAACGGACATAGGAATTATATAACAGTAGCAGTGTGTTGCGAACTTAAGCAGACACACTGTATAAGTATTTTTGTAGTTGTTTTCTTTGTAGCTGCTTTTTTGTTGTGACTGTATCACCTTTTTCGTCAAGCTATACTCGAAAAGAATAAGTGAAACTTCAAGGTAAGCCAAAATAAAATCAATCAATTTTAACAGACCATCCCAAAAATTATTTGGCATTTTCATCAGCTACTTTTTTGTTGTGACTGGACACACCTCAGTATAGTTTTATTTCTTTTATTTAATGGAGACAATTCATTGAACCAAGTAATTCTGAGGTGGAATTCGTTTCCATCCAGTCCAGCTACTCGAAAAAAAAAAAAGTAACTTCAAGACGAGCCAAAATAAAATGAATCAATTTCAACAGACCATTCCGAAATCGACAAACAGAAATCTCAATCGAGCACCAGCAGAGAAATTAATCATGCAAAGCTTTCCGCAATCGGAAACAATTTGCCACCGAATGGAGGTGCCCTTGCCCCCCACCCTCACCCCCACCACCGGTGCACTAATCAGATCAAAGGATGGAGGATTCTTGCTTGATTCCTAATTCCTATCGCCCGCGACCAAAACCGTATTCATCCTTGCCGCAGGAAAGCTGCGAGGCGGATTATCGCACGTCCTATAATTAATTTTTAAGTGGCGCGAAAGAGTACACGTGACGAGCGCGCGACAGGGAGGACATATGTCGATGCATCGAATAAAGAGGTCGAAGGAAGGAGCAATCGTACGGAAGCGTCAAAGGGCCACATAGGAGCGTTTTTCATGTATCTATATACAGTGTGTACCAGCCAAATGGAATGAATTCGTTAATAAATAAACGGTGGCGTTTTAGGAAAAACGCTCGGACACGTCGATTTGTATCTTTAGTTGCGCTTTTTTTTCAAAAAAAAATTTTTTACAGGGTGTGTCATGCCACAGTGGCCAATATCAACTTTCTTATTTTGAATGCAACACCCTGTATTTTATTTCATTTTCAGATTCTTCCTGAAGAGCTGATTTCGTCGATCTATCATACTTGGGGTATAGCGCGTAAGATTACAGAGATATAGGGTGTGAAAAATCAAGATTTTTCAAATTTAGGAATTTTTTGTGCCGAAACTATCCATTCTTGCTCAAAACGGCTTACATGTCCCTATCTCAACTTTCCATTTACTATCGATTGATATTTAATTGAAACAAATACAGGTGGCTCAAAATTTTGAGATTTGCATCACCTTCTATTTGTTTCTATTAAATGTCAGTAGATAGTAAATGAAAAGTTAAGATAGGGACATGTAAGCCGTTTTGAGCAGAAATGATTAAAAAAGGAAAATAAATATCTCAAAGTAATCTCCACAACATTATTAGAATAATCTAACATAACAAGGTAAAAAACGAGCAGAAAACAACTACTTTCCTGGCAAATACCACGCAAAATATTGAATTATATCCACTCGTAGTCTATGCATCAATTCATATAAATGAATAAAAATACAAATATTTATTTCTTCGAACATGATTAGTTTCGACACAAAAAATTCCTAAAGTTGAAAAATCTCGATTTTTCACACCCTATATCTCTGTAATATTTCGCGCTATACCCCAAGTATGATAGTTCGACGAAATCAGCTCTTCATGAAAAATCTAAAAATGAAATAAAATACAGGGTGTTGCATTTAAAATAAGAAAGTTGATATTGGCCACTGTGGCATGACACACCCTGTATAAAAAGATTTTTTGAAAAAAAGCGCAACTAAAGATACAAATCGACGTGCCGAGCGTTTTTCCTAAAACGCCACCGTTTATTTATTAACGAATTTATTCCATTTGGCTGGTACACACTGTATATACACTGTGTCCGTAAAGTATGGAACAAATTCATTTTTTGCTAAACAGGTCATTTTAATAAATAATCCTGAAACACGTCGATTTCAATTTACCGTATCTTAAAATAATAATCGAATATACAGGGTGAATTACGTTCGAGTAATGACGTCACCGCCATTTTTTTTCAAATGAAACACCCCCATTTTGTCTCAATTTTCGGATTACTCTAGCTGAGCTGATTCCAAAAATGAATCACATGTTGATTCGAATTGGTACAGGGTGGACAAATATTTATTTCTATAGTATCGTTTAGCGGGAGGAAATAGGTGAACAACCGAACATACTTTTTTTTTTTGTTATTGGCATTAGCACTCAGTCTTTTTGCCACAGAATGATGACCGAACATTCTTGGTACCTAGATTTCAATCCTTCGGACTCTCAACGATAACCAGCCGAGTAGTGCTTCAGATGACACTTAAAAGCTAAGGTCCCCGTCTTCCTTACTCATACAAGTCTCAATTAGACTTCGAAGGTTGCTTTGCAACTGAGTTGGCGTTTAAAAACAATTTTCAAAAACGAAAGTTTTCAATGCCATTCTACAACTCAAACATGTATTCAAGATTACAACTTATTCAAGTTTACTATTCACTTGTATATCTAATCCCATGCAACAAATTACTCAAGTCTTCATCAACTCAGTCCACAATGCGTTTCTTCAACCATCACCCATTATCTCTGAAGAATATCACAATTTTCAATAGTGAAGTGTTTATGCATTATTATTATATAATTAAAGTGACCAAATCGTTTTTCCTAATAATTTTCAAAAAATAATGTGACTGGCCATTTCCGATTCTCGTCAGTTTATGTCATTTTTAAAAAATGAAAAAAAATTATGACTTCATATTTGAAAATTATGAGCATTATCCTTCATTTCTCTCACCATATTCCTTTACGTTTACAGTAGTGGAGCAAAATTTGTTTACGGTGAAGTTAAAATACTTTTTTCTATATCTATTGAGAAAACAAAAGTAGGTACGCAGTTTTGTCTCCCGACATCACTGTGGCTAATAGATTATCAAAAAATGAAGTAAATTTTAATGTAAACTATTTTCCTAAAATGGATAATATAGGAAATATGCACTTTTGAAAGCTTTTTTTTTATATTTCACCCACTTTGAAGTATCGAATTTATATGTTGAACTAGAAGATAACGCTATCTGTGGGCACCCATTCGAATCCTGTTATTAAAAATCGGCGGTATTGCAAGGGATTATGAGAAACGCAAGTTACAACGAATCGCTAGAAACCTCAACGCTCCTTCCTTCGCTCTCCTCGTTCGATATGACGATCCTCGCAGTCCGAGTTCTAATTGCGAACACCGTAGGGTGGAAGGCGCAAGGGGAAAAGGGGGGTTGTTCGTGTTCTCTCCCCCGATTGATCTATTAGGCTTCCCTCCCGATGCAGGAGTCGGCGGACATTAGTCTATTTCTGCGAAATTTATTTGGGGGACATCCGCATTACTCATCCCAACGATGTACAGGGTGGTCCGATCATTGAGAGTGCCAGGGTGTTTTTTGAAGTGATACAAATTGGGTGTGATGAGCCGTATAATGGGCTCTCAGTTGAGTAGTTGTGTTGTTTTGGTGAAACTCAAATTTTGAGGGAAAATGTTGAATCTGTGTTCAGTAGGTTCCTTGTTTAATGTGGGTTTGTGAAGAAAGTTTGCTATTGAAGTCAACTTGTCATGGAATATTGTTCACATCATGATGTCTTGAGTTCATTATATTTCTCAAAACATTCGCATCGCAGATGTGTATTTGAATTTTCCTTATAAGTATAATTATATAAACATATTATGATTGAATATCTGTTCAGTAGGTAATTAATAACTCATGAATGTACAATATTATATAAATCAAAACATGAATTCAGTAGGTATTAATCAATATGTATGATCAGAGAAATATGAACAGAAGAAGCCACCTAAGCCGGGCTTGTGATGTGAATCTTCTTCTGAGTAATATCTATATACCATTGATATACATATTGAAAATAATAAATGTCAGTGAATCTGATTTCAAACCTATATCAGAAGTACGAAGAGAGAGAAAACGAATATTATCAAAATATTGATATTAAAAAATAAAGTAAGTTAGTAAAGTTTTTTGTATTATCTCCAAATTGTGCATAGATGTTTTGAAAGTTCCACCCCAAACAACAAGGCAGTATCGCAATAAAGACTCGACGAGTGCATTGTATACAGTTAAAAGCGTTTTTTAAATAATAATAATAATAATCAGATATCAATTTTTTGCATTTGTAAACGTGGTTTGCCGAAAAATGTAAATGTAGACCAAAGTACATTTATTTATTACAATTTCGACAATCGTTATTGGGAATTGATCTTTATTAAAACTTCAGACTTCAAACGGTCAGATATTCAATATCATCCAACTACATAAAAAACGAAATAATAATTTTTGTGTATGTATGACTTATTACTTTCAGTGAAATTGGTAAAAATATCAAAATCTGTAATTTCATGGTAGATAATTTTGAATATATGACCTTAGTTTTCAATTATGATGAATTTTTTTTTTAAGATTGTTGGTATTGCGAAACGTGAAGGAACTCACATTTTATTAACAAATATCGAATAAATATAAATGAAAAAATTTTTTACATGATTATTTCATCTTGTGTTTTAGACAATGCAGTACGTTTCGGAGTTAGGACAAAATGTCAAATTGAAATTTCTGAAAAACTCCACTTAATAGTGGTTTGATTCTGCATGTCTAAAAACTGAACAATCTGCTGCGAATTATATCACGTGACCTCAGGTTTGACAGGAATTCCAAGAAATTGCAGTGCCAGAAGATATTAAATTCAGCAATGATACAATAAAGATAGTTAAAATTGTATTCATGGGTTGAGAATATTGAATACCTACGCTCATGTGCATCAATATATACAGGGCATGATTAAACCTATATTGACAAGACTAAATCCGGAAAATGCCTATTCCACAAATATTTGATCAATTTTGACCCAAATTTATGTGATTAGGGCGAGGATTAGGGTTATTGAAGTTATTTTCAGATAAACAAGAATGTATGTTTTTCAGTAAGGGAAGAGGAATGGAATGACATTTTTGTTTTTTTTTTATCTCATTCAAAATTGGTACATTGACCTATTTTTCGGAATCACAGACAGTTTTTTTTGCCAAATCTCAGGTCACGTGATATACTTCGCAACGGTTTCGGACATGCAAAAACAAACCACAATTAGAGTTTTTCATTAATTTCAAAACAATTTTTTTTCTCTCATAAATATAGACGCTGTATATTGTACCGACTTTGGAACAAAATGTATAAATCCACCACTACCAACATTTCTAATGAATACAGTTTATTCCATCGAGAAAAAAATTATCAAATTTCATTCGGGAGCCACCCTGTACACGAGTCGCTTCCGATCATGTTCCTTCGGCACAGCTCAAAGTGCACAGAAATGCAGTTATGAGATGTCAATTCCCGTTCGATTCGAGGGCATATGGGGTCCAGAGATGCCATGAGGGTTGTTTTCACCCCCCGCCCCCACGTGTGGCGTGCGTCTGTGATTTGACTATAGTCGAGATTCACCCCCGTGTTTTTTCTACCGCACCGTTCCCACTACGCCCTGAAAGCTTTTTAATGACCCATTAAGCAATACCGAATCGCTATTTGCAGAAGATATCGAGTGCGAAAAACATTATAAATCGCATTAATAGCGATTTTGCCAAGGGAGGTTCACATCGGAATATTGCGTTAGGCGCCTCGCACACCGGAGCAATACGCAACTAGCAACAGGCAACGAGCAATTAGCAATATTATTGCCAGTATGTATTTCACATTAATTTATATGGCAACTCGTACACCGCTGCAACGTGATATCGTTATCGCCTATGTAGAGCAATTTTTGTTGCTAGCAACACGACGTGCGTATTGAAATACAATATATATTGCCTGTAGTTTAGCAATATGTAGGAAGATTTGTCTCGTCAGGTAGAACATCAAATGTTTGTTAGTCTAGTTTTCTAGTTATTTGGACATGTCGGACGAATCAGGATTCAATATCAAATTTGTGGAACTTGTGGAAAAATACTCATGTATTTATAATTATCGACGGCAAGATCATAGTAAAAGGGATGTGGTAGAGATGGTATGGAGTCAGCACATACAATTGCTCCATGATTTTTGAGTACACGAAATGATGGATGAATCCATTATCATCTTTGTTTTCTATTTCTTCTTAGCCTATACGGTCACAATGTCGAAACTTCGTCTTCATCAGATGACGATATTTTGAATTAGTGATATTTTATCACTTTGGTATACGAGATAGCTTGCAATGCATTGCCTGTTGCTTATTGCCAATTGCTGGTTGCTTATTGCTTATTGCTCTGGTGTGCGAGCTTACTTAGGTATATTTTCATGAAGCCATATGAACTTTTCATTAGTTGTTGTTCGGTGCTATAATAGTGAGGGTGACTTTATAAAAACTTTTTACATGCAAGATTGATCACCTAACATTTAAGATTTAAGATCTGATAAGTTGATTCTGTCATAAAAAAAAACTTAAAATTTAGGAATATTTGACACGGAACAAATAATATCTAAATGTTGACAAGTTCTAACCTATATCTATTATTATTGTTTTTGTCCACTTTTGCTTGTTTTTGTTCGAGTTTTCATTAATTTCATTTCAATATTATTTATGTCATGGACGATTCTCTATTAATTTAACGAGTTGAAGCATTCAGACATATTTATGATAAACAAAGCAGTTTATTCTATAATAAACTCGCCAAGGAAACTGCCCTGGAAAACAATTGGCCAAATCTTGAAAACTGAAGGTAGAAATGGAAAATTGATAATGGAATACATATTTTCCACAATGATTTGCTCCTGGTGGGCCTACATCAATGAAGATGAATTTATGAGAGCATGTTTTTGATTTTGTATCTGGATATGCTTTCCATCAAAGACACCAATACAGTTTGGCATATTCCATTTTTCATAAAATTCCGAGTAAAATTCACTTGAAGTTCCATGCCAATCGATTTTTTCGGTGTACATACTGGTCAGTCCAACATAAGCAATTTGCTGCATGGAGCATCCCTCTGATCTGATAAATAGCTGGAATTTTGAGTTATTATTATTGTTGACATCGATTTCGAAATAAAAAACTGTTCAACATCCATATTATCCATCATGTATTGCCACCAAACAATAACTGAAATGAGAAAAACGATAAGATTTCACATGTATTTCACCAGAACATCTCTCGAAAAACTGCTGGAAGTACACCTTCCACATCAGTAGCGTACATAAACAGAACAGAGGTTAAGTTCATCTGTGGGTTATCCACAAGAGAGTTCAGTGGTTAACCCACTTCTAGTGGTTCACGAGTCACCGCTAGGTAGCGTATCGCTTAGCACCTATCCCCAAATATTGATACCAAATATTGATCTTGATCAGTTTGATTCAAGATTCTGCTTCATCAATGAGAATCGCAGCAAATCATGATATTCGGAATAAAAAGCACGTGACCAAACTAAATATGGCGCGTAATTAAGGAGTCATAATTATCTGCATTTATCTTCTTATCGTAACCGATCTCACCCCATTAGGAAACAAATTAATAATAAAATGAAACGTCTCTGCTCTCACATATGCGGAATGGCCATTAATCATGAGACGCCATCATGCTTTTGCCTCTCATGGAGTGTCGTCAACCTTTGGATTATGTTTCTTTTCCTTGGTATTGGTGTTAGAGCCATACTGGGACATATCGGGTTACGAATTCATCAGTTTTGATGTGGAAATAGAGAAGATGCAGAGACTCTCAAGTCTCGCTCGTGGTGGAATATTAGAAGTGATTTCTGATGAGCTTCGACCTATCATGAGAAAGGATAAATCGACTACTCTCTACGATGTTCTAGAGAGAAGGTAATGTTGATGATAAAGTTGTTGTCCAAGACATGAGCGTTGATAACCATTTTACCACTAGGTCTGAGTGATCTATTTGAATGGATGATGGGAACTTCAGAATTTCTCTTTGAAGCCTTTCATTTATCGATAGTTATTGTTTTTTTTTAAGTACTGATCTATCGATATAGGGTATAGAAGTTTAATCTAGAGGGCGAAATTCCACTGTTCTTCAATTCGAAAAAAAAAATCTCCAAAATATTAATTGTGATGAAAACAACAGCCAAGTTACAGTGTTGTTGGTTTGAATGAAACATATTTATTGAGAAAAAGAATAGTATATTATGATACAAGTTTTATAAGACTATATATATATATAGAAGAAATAACACTCTGAATTAAAATTAACCAATAAAAACATTGAGTTTTTCATTGCTAGTATCACCAAATCTAAAATCGCTCGGAAGTAAGCTGGGCCTAACTTTTCTCACTTTCATTTGACAGCTCGATGGTACCAACCTCCGAATGATAAAATCGAAATAGAGGCTATTTCATAATGACTTCATTATACAACCAAAATAGGAAAAATCATTTTAAACGTCGTATACTTCTGTATGAATCTCCCAGTAAAATCTGAATTCACTCACGAGTAAATTCGCTCTAATTGTGGATTTGAGAAAAAAAAATCTTCCAAAGAGTTCGCATTCAAACGCAATGAAGAATAAAGGAAAAGTTTTGAATGCGGTTGGCAATCTTTTCAACTAAAGATTCCTCGAGTATTATATTTATATTGCGACGTTCACGGAAAATTTATGAGGGAAAAACTTCGTTAGGAAAAATTAAATCACCGCACAGATGAATCGGAAAGGCGTAGAAATGCACGAATTGAAGAGGACAAGTGGAAAGCGGGCCTTTTCAAAGTCTCGCAAATCCGCCTCAGACATCAATGCAGAAAAAGACGCTAATGAGGACCGTTTTGAATCTACATCGTTTTTCGTTGCTTTCCGTCTGATTTGACATGATTCAAAGGAAAGCGTTTGCTCGCTCGTCAATTTCTTGCCTCAAACGTACAAAAATTCGAAAAAATCAACACTACGAGCGAGATTTTCGCAGACGAAAATGTTTTTTATTCTTTGAGGTGTGAAAATGAAATCACCAATGATTTTCATATTTCAACATTCATAAGGACCATTCGCCTTTATATACAGGGTAACCCATTTAAAATGGAAGCATTAGATAGAGATAGTTGAAAAGTCTATACTAGACCTCGAGATTTCATGAATGAGTCCCAATTTTCAGAGCAAACTATTATTGCTTTTCAATGTCGGAAATCGAAAAAAAAAAAATAGAAACGATATTTCAACTAAAAATCTCACTACGCTACTGGATTCACGAAGTTTCAGAATGGTTTAGGTATATCAAAATCGGGTCAGCAATAAAAAAGTTATTGAGTAATAACAACTGAAAAACTAGTCAAATTTCAGACCATTCGTCGAAATTCTGACTACTACACTGGATTCTAAATAATATTTGACAAAATATAATTCGAGTAACTTTATTCATAAAAAAGTTATGAGAGACTCAAATTATGTTCATGTTCGCTTCAATCGAAAAATATGTGATAAAAATGCTTCCACTTCAAACGGGTAACACTGTACATATGTACAGGGTGACTCTCAATGAATTGTAGATAGAACAATGAATCCTGACAAAAATATGAGTCTTTTATAGGTAGGTATAACATATCCACAAAATGCAATTTCTTCGACTCTTCAGCAATTTCAAGAAGAAATAAAACATTTTTGAAAGCGTGTTAATTTTCAAGGGAAGGCCCAAGAGCTTTCGATCACATGGAAGACCCCTTTCAATTTTGGACAAAAATCACTCCTCAAGAATTTTCTCAACACCCTGTACACAAGTGCGAATGGCTGTGAAAATTTCCAGTTATTTCTTGTAATTTTTTACTTTCCTCCGGACAGAGTCCAGGATACTCAGCGCGTGTTTGGGAGCGAAACTCCAAACATGCGAACGACACTGGCGCGGACGAGGAAAAAGCTTAGTCTCTGTTTCGTAATGAAAAAATAGGAAACATTCGATGAGTGCGACGGTATAAACGAAAACATTTTCCTTCTGGCAACACTGGTTTATTGGCTGCGGAGATGCGGGTATTTCGGAAACCCCGGGGCGCCAAGGAAATTCGACGCGGCGGGTGTTCAGCCAGAACACATCGAATTTGTTTATCGACGTGACAATGACAGATTTGTACGCCACACATCCGCTTCGATCGAAAATATACCCCAATGCAGGACCGGCATCAGGACAAAAATGTGGGTACTTCTGAGTTGACTTTTTGGGGTGACGTCACGCGGCAGCATTTAGTTTTACAATAAAAATGTCACACCTAACATTATAGACCAATTGAATGTATCTAAACCAACTCACAAAAAATATTCCGTTAAAAACAAAATTCATTCAGATTACGAAAATACCATACTTAATCTACCTCAATATCGTATTAATTTTCATAATAACATTAATAGTGTTACGATATTTCCACTTGGGTTCGTTAATTTAAAACACAAAACTGAACAATTCATTTCACTGAACACTCGAAATACAACTCGCTAAACACTTAATTATATCACTACGATAATCGCTATACAAATCTCAATGTTCACAATACTAGCTTTCTTTCTAAACCGACTGTCCGCGCCACTGCGCTCCTTTTATATAAGTACAAAACACTCATTCTATCAAAATCTTGAATAATCAATAAGGTTCTGAAAAATACCGTTCTTTTTCGAGGAACTGCGACGGTTATCCGTTATTGTTTTCTAATTAGGTAGATACTTCGGCGACCGATGTTATCGCGAGGTCATAAATCAGCCAGACGCGAACCGCCGAGATAATGACTTCCGGTATTCTCGGAACGCCAGCACGGTTCGTAACAATGGGTTGTCCTTTGGCGCAGAATTTTGCTGTTTATTTTGAAGATAGACAAAAAAGCCTTTCAAAGGAATGTCAGGATAAGATCATCATTATTTAGATGAACCGTTTGATAGTGATTTCTTTAGTGACAAAATTGTTGAACATCTATGTATATTTGCTTCGCATTTTTCCAGGAATGAGGAAAAAACGTTGATTTTACTACTAATTGATCGCAACAAAATAACAAACAATTTTTTACAATAATAATCGGCTTCATTTTTTAATTTTAAATTGTATTCCTGAAATTAGGTTCCTGTTTCTGTTCCTGTACAATTATCATTAAAGAAATTGGAAATATGACGTTAAGGCTATTTTTTTCTCTATAAAAACCCTGCTTATAAAAACTTTGTTTCAATTAACTTCAATCACAGGAATGCTGAGCTGAACGTCAGTTGCTAAGTATACAAGGTGTCAAATAAGACTGAATCAGCTTGGCCCAACAAAGTTGAGTGACTCGTAAGAATATTATCATACTGGTTAGTTGTCCCTATCTAATTCAATATCTTAATTGAACTAAGGTGTTGTATAAACAGTCTCGACTCGAAAAAAATATTTACTTCTTCGAATCTGGTTTCTTCACCTTTCTATACTTCCGTTTCTCTCACACCACCGCCATTTTCTTCCATCCTCGTCGCTCGACTTGGAATAATCTCCAGTCAAGGCCCATACCCAGCCGTTCTTCTGAATTTTAAATTCGAATAAATATTTATTCTGGCGGAGTTGTTGGTACACTATCTGAATAGGATTAAATTGATAATGGCCTTTTTCCCAGATTTTGTTATTTATGGTTGGTGGAAAATTTGGAATGCTGCGATCTTGGCGACCATAAATCAAAGGCATGTTTGATTATTCATTTCTCACTCGTATTTTATGATCCGTATATTTATATTATACTCGAAAAATAAATATTTATCTGATGCTCATAATGTGAGAGTTCGCATGATCTGAATGCAATCAATTGTCTGTGAATTGGCAATAACTTTTTTTCATCGTAGACCGCAATTGCAAGATTAATTTTGCAATAAGGTATATTTATCTTGCAAATAGACTTAACTTTACTTCACTTAATTGCCAGATGAATCTTGCAATTAGTCTAATTTCTAGTTGCTTGAAAAATCTACCGATGAAGCCCTAATTGCTAAATTAATCTCGCAATGAAGCTAATTGCAATATAGTTATTCATTTTCCGTTTTCATGCCTATTCAGCGACTTTTTACATATCAACGTCAACTGCTATCATTCATGATGTTGAAAACTATATTTCTTTCTCAAGTATGTTGATTCAGAAGCACCAATCATCATGAAGTGATATTTCTTCCCACTACACACTATATACCAGAGGTTTTGTGAAACTAACTATTCGAGGTCTCACCATATTATTTATACTGAATTAAATACTATTTTTGTCACAATCCATATTATACAGCATGATGATATAACTGTCCAAGAGGTAATTCTGAGAGAAAGTGGCATAAGAACGGAAGGCACCAAAGCACCAAACACCAGTGTCTGGCATACGCCGATGACATAGTTTTGATGGCACGATCCAAGAAAGGAATAGAGCGAACATTCAGATTATTAAAAGGAAAAGCACGTCAGTATGGATTGAGAATTAACGAGGCGAAGACGAAGTACATGGTAATGAAAGATGGAAGAAGAGGTGGGGCTTATATTGTCATCAACTGTGCAGATGATATGTGCACAATAGAGAAGGTAGACCAAATAGATTATCTAGGGTTACGTTAGGAAATGACGGAGATGAAGAGAGAGAAATAGAAAAACGATTAGCAAAAGGAAGCAAGGCTGCAGGAATGTATAATAAAATCCATGAACGTCTCAAGAGCTGCCAAAATCAAGTTATACGAAACAGTAATAAGACCCACTGTCACTTATGCTTGTGAAACATGGACAATGAAGAATGAAGAAAAATCCAAACTTTAAATATGGAAACGTAAAATCGTGAGGAGAATTTATGGAGAAGAACGAATAAAGTAATTGAAGAATTATTCAATCATCCGAATATCACAAAGGTAGTGAGGATGCAAAGAGTCAGGTGGTTGGGACATAGCGAGGACGTCCGAAGAAAGATGGATCAAACGAGTGCTGATGGAAGGAGGAGGTACAAGAAGAAGAGGTCGTCCTAGAAAAAAATGGTTGGAGGAAGTGAAAAAATACCTAGAAAAAGTGGGAGTCGGGGACTGGAGAGAAGAGGCGAAAGATAGAAAGAAATGGAGGAGAAGAGTGAATGAAATCTTAGCCAAGGGCCACTAGACCTGTAGAGCTGACATAGATATAACTGTTGGCGCACTACATTCTGATATGGGCAATTCTTTTTGTTGTTCCCATACAAGACAGTTTAGATTAAAAAGTTTGCATTGACTTGATTTTCTTGCTCTGCAACACCCGGTTCCTATGGTTACGACCACAAAACCCGAGACGAAACCCTAATATAACCATAAGCAGTTGTTTTAAAATATACATTTTCCCTTCGAATTGAGTTTCATGTTGAACACATTCAAACATCTGTACTAAAATAATGACTGTATACACATGGTCGATCGTTAAAAAATTTATCGTTTCCTTTTGCGATAAATATTTGATTTGTTGTGTTGGGCGATCATTCCTTAATTACGTTTTTTATTATATGAAGGTGCAGACTTCATCAGTTTTATTTTCATTTTCTATCGAGTTTTCTCACGTCTGAACGTCAAACTTGTTGAAAAAGACATGGATCCCAATGGTATTAAATTTGTTCTCTAGAACCAATTATAGTCCATTAGTTTGATGCGTGCTATACAATTTATAGTTAGTGCAAACCCAGGCTACGTCCACCAGTCCCACTACTGAACTATGCGCAATCTGTCAAAATTCGTACGAAAATCGGCTACGTATGATTTCGAGAATAGCACGCCTGTATTCTTCACTGAAATGGACTATAGTTTTCAGCATTCCTTGATTCAACGCATGATCATAACACTTTCTTCAGTAAATGTTATTTGCACATCCAACCACATCTATATTTTGTTCACTCAATACAAGAAAGTGAATTTTTTGACAAATGTGTAGTAGGTATCAATGACAACCCCTGTACACTGTATTCATGTGATCTCAACATTCTGATTTATCTGAAGGCTTTACACACATCGTTAAGACATCGAAATCTCGTATAATACACATAACGATCAGGATCTTCGTTAAAAAGGGACATGTCCGTTCATATCGTGGGTAGCTGGAACACTTAAAGAACACAGATGTAAAATTCAGATTATCGAGGAATCAGTAACATGGAAAAGGCGGACCATTTGGTGATCATCGTTGGAAGTGTTTTGGAAAATTAATGTTCAGAGTAGTATGAATGACAGATCCTTAAAAAACACCGAATATTCGTTTTCAATCAAGTTTTCAATGTTGCTGAATTCTACAAAAAATCTTCAAAATTCTAAAGTAAGTACCTACCTACTAATTATTCTTAGCGTTCGAAATGAATATTGGGTAAAACTTCGTTTATCGCACTCCTATGAGTTCGGATAAAATTTTTGGTGGAACTTACGTATTTTGGCCTCCTGATCACGAATCTGAAGGCGGTCTCAAGTATCTTCGGAGATACTGCCTCATTTTGTCTCAAAAATGCACCATTTCAAATCTCCATTTTCTGCTAATAAAAACACTTTTTTGCATAAAAAACTGTTATTTTCACAAAAATTCGCCCTTCTTCAAAACGTAAACAACACATCTTTTTTCACTGATTTTCTGGTTATTTTTATTTGAGATGTTGGCAACGTCTTACCATGAGCCAAACAATCACGTTGCCAACATCATAAATACAAATTACCAGAAAATCAGTGTAAAAATGTTGTTTTGTTTACTTTTCAAAGAAGGGTGAATTTTTTGAAAAATAATAGTTTTTTCTGCTGAGAAGTGTTGGAAACAAGTAAATATATGCGTGTTTAGTGTTTTGGTTCAAAGAAGGGTGAATTTTGTGTATTCCTAATAGCAGAAATTTGACATGTCAAATGGTGCATTTTTGAGACAAAATGAGGCCGTATCTCCGAAAATACTTGAGACCGCCGCGTTTTGACTTCAGATTCGTGATCAGGAGGTCAAAATACGTAAGTTCCACCAAAAAATTTTTCCGAACTCATAGGAGTGCGATAAACGAAGTTTTACCGAATATTGAAACTCCATCAACACGATTCATTATTTAAAATTGAACAATATATGCCGTCTTCTTCTGACATTCTTTCGAAATACCTTGTCTTGACAAGTGTTCAAATCCCGGTTCAAAGTGGAAGTGTGAGATAGTGAGCCAAAAAATAAAAGTACAGTCAGAATTATCCACTTCCTTCAAGAAGGAGACATTATAAGAATTTTTGATACCAAATAACTAGTCAAGATTAATTTTTTGGTCTCATATAAACTCTCGGATAAATGTGTAATGTAATCCAGAACGAACGTGAATTGAAAAAGTAGGATTTATCGGGCTCAGGGGCTCATATTTGATTATCGTTTCGATAACAATTCCTTATGTGGCATAATAAAACGATTATACTAAATTACAGAGTTGATTTATGTGACTTGGAGTAGTAGGTAGCAGCCAGCGTAAAATATCAGTTTCCCAGGGAGAGTAATTGGCCCTGAAATGGCCCGAAATGGTTCTTATGTTTCAGTGGAGAATCAGTCAACCACCTGCTTCAAATTCGATATTGATAAAGCACCCTAGTAGAGGTCGTTAGTCACTATTATAAAGAACTGTAACGGATGCTGCTATTAATCTCGACTTTTCCATATATCGACCGTATCCGAATATCTACTGTACTACATATCTCATCAGAAAATCAAGACATCATTGACAATACATTAATATTCCAAATATTTAGAATGATTTCGTTTAGCACTAAGATAATTTCAAATCGAGGAATACTTACATACTTATACACAACGAGAATATGCAGAAATTGTATAGGATGCATCAAAATAACTTCTTCCTACGAGCGTGTGCAAAGTACTACTTTTTTGCATACATTGCGTGAGCAAAGTTACACATTTTCGCACTGAGTACGAAAAAGTAAAACTACTCCAAAATATCATCAAGCTGTATCATAAGTCAACCAACAATTTGCAAAATGTCAATAATTGTTCGTTCATTATAAATATTATATACGAAAAAATAATTTATCTTTCCATTGTTACATAATTGTTTGTTGTATAATTCTGTGTCTCAAGTTTATTAATTTTTTATTTTCGTTATCTGATATGAAAATCGAACGTGGATTTTTGTTTTCAACAGGTGTGCAAAGTGCCTTTTCCGCTTCGCGTCATTCGCCTGACTGTATTTGCGTGCGAAAATGTAACACTTTATACGCACTTGTTAGGAAAATAACTATAATTCAACTTGAGGTAGCTTGAGCTTATCTCAATTATGATCCCTGTGGTTACCTGATCTGATTGCCTGGTTACTATAGGGCGGATTCAAGGACGTTAAAATTATTGATAAAAATCCTGTATTAGGCGTACAAACGAAAAACCACTAAGTAACTGGAAGGACTAACAAAAAAAGGAAAAACTCGCGTCTTTCAAAATCTCAAGATGACAAAGAGCACAAAATAACCACTTTCCTGGCTAATGCATAGTCTACAAGTGGATATAGTCGTGGCATTAGCCAGGAAAGTATAGAATAGAATATATGTTTATTTAGCTCAATAGCTATTACATTTCATAACCTTAACATTTGATATTATATCAAGAAACATAAACAGTGTTATTGAATATTCAAGTACGTTTGCCTTAATCTATTTTTGAAAACTACAACATTTGGTGATGTTTTCACTATTAATGGTAAGTTATTATACCCTTTCAAACCTTCGATGAAGAGTGTTTTCTCCATAGCCCTAGTGTTGAACCTCTGTATATGGAAATGCTCTGTTGATCTCAAATTATAATTTACCAACACTGTGATCTTTTAACAAGGTAATCTCTTAAATATACAGGAGCTTGTTTATTAACAATCTTATATATTAACACTAAGTATGACTCGGTAATAAGTTGAAGGACATTCAAAAAATTTAGAGTTTTTAACTTGGAGATTATTGGAGTATATCTGTTGCATTTAAGAATAACTCTCATTGCTTTATTTTGAAGTAATTGCAGCCGATCAATGTGTTCATCTGAACAGGAAATGAATATTGACATACAATAATTGAAATGCGGAAATATAATTGTATTGTACACAATTTGTCTGCACCATAATGAAAGATTTCTACAAACTCTATAAAAATACCCAACTTTTTAGCCAATTTTTTTGCATTGAAAATCAATATGTTTAGAAAAATTTAGTTGGGGGTCAAAATATATACCCAGATATTTTATTTCATTCACATAACTAATTATAGTGTTATCTTTTTCAATGACAAAATTACATTGATTAAATTTAGCAAGAAATTTAGCAACATTACTCTTACTACCTAGAATCATACATTTTGTTTTAAGACTATTCAATTTGAGCTTATTTGCCATTAGCCATTTATTTAGAATGCCCAGTTCCTTATTCATCACTTGTACTATTTCTTTGAAGTTTTTCCCAGATACCGAAATCAATGTGTCGTCAGCAAAGAGGTTAACGAATGACTGTTGTAAATACAGATTTATATCATTAATATATAAAATAAATAACAAGGGCCCAAGGACGCTTCCTTGGGGGACACCATACAAAGAACCCATTTCAAGTGAACAATTACCATTGATTTTCGTTTTTTGACATCTACCATCGAGATAGTTTTCCAACCAGTTCAATACACCTCCTGTTATTCCGTAATTTTTAAATTTATATAATAATTTCTGCCTATCTATTGTCTCAAACGCCATTTTCAGATCTATGAAGACACTTTTTTACCACTATTTTACCGTCATCAATATCTTTCTTCCACATGTTACAGACTAACTGACATGCAGACTCTGTCGAATATATACATCTAAGTAGTTGTTTTCTGTTCATAAGTACCTTGGAATCGGTAAGGACGTGAATTTTTTCATTCCCAGTGGTTTCACGAATATGTAACGCGCGACGCTGCAGATAAGGAGGTCCTTGGGAGCTGGTACTATATGTATAGGTAGGTAGTTCTCGGATCGGTACTGTCTCCGATGTCGTGCTGTGCTTCCAACCGTTGCTGCCTTCAGTCTGTACACACACAAGTCTGGCCCTATCTGTCTACCATCGGGACTATATAAAGTGTCCCGCAGAGGACATGGACATGGGTCTGTATTCGTGAGACTGGTTTGCAATGTGGCTAGGTCATGTTGCTTCGTTTTCGACTAAAGGTGCATTTAGTCAACATGAGTTTAAATTTGTGCTATGTTAATGTTACAGTCGAAAGTTAACTCTGTCTTGATTTTTTTATTTATTTTTTTCAATAGATGTGGTCTATACTTGATGAAAATCCATAATTGAACACAAAACTAACGTAAAAGATTACAAGATTTTCACTAATGGATGTTTACTAACGGCGACACGTGTTCGCTATACTACAGATTCTTTAGGTGTTTAATAATCCACCATATGAATGTCTCAAAAAGTAGATTCCTTCTTTCTTCAAAGTCCCCAAAACATTGTGGATTTTCGAGAATGACTGAAACTGAAATGACTGCATTTGGTGTCATTGAGAAGGTTTAAACTAAAAAGTAATTGAAGATATTTGTTATTGTGATTTCGAAGGTAGCTGAAAAGCTTTGAAAAAAAAAACTCTGCATTTAGCTGAAAAATTTATCTGGGAAATAAGCATATTTCGTGAACATGAAACAAGTACCTATAGCGAGAATAGAAACAATCATATGATTTTGTCAAAACAATATTATATTTTTCTTCTACCCATGGTTTTGTTATCAGTAGTTGTACGAAAAATTTCATTCTATTTTATTTAAAGTTGTAACAAAATTGTTGAGCATTTATCAATGTTCGAGCAAAGAATATCTATTTGTTCGAGGGTTATTCGGATAATTTTGTATATTTGATTCTATAATTTCATCAATATTCCCATGAGTATCACAACAAAATCGTGACATTTTGAAATATTGAATATTTGAAATGTCAAAAACGAATTGCAGGTATCCATAGCAACATGATTGAGTAAAAACAGCCCATGGGATCTGTTTTCAGTATAATTTTGGTTTGATTGGTTGTGTTCAATCAGATTAGGTACTACAAATTAACTGATTTCTTCGATGATTTCATTGGTTTTCTACTTGAGCAAAACATTTTCATAACATTGTTTTCTTCTCGGTTTTCTTTCATTTTAACCGATTTTAACAAGTTCAATGTGAGCATGTCAACTTTTAGCAGTTTTTCACTCCATTAAATATCGGTGTTAGCGAGGGTGTAAGTATTGTGAATCTCGCTGTCAAACTATTATCACCAGCTTTAATAACCTCACATTAAGAGTTTGAAACGGCTACTCATAGCTCGAGTTTATAAACGCTGCTCAATTAATTTTATGCATGCCTTCTAGCCTCCTAATTACGAAACGGTAATATTCATACACGGTTCGTACATACAGCTCATATACAAGACATGATTTACCTTGTGTAATGGTAATTGCTGAATAAATATTTTCAGTCACGTAAAAAGAGATCGTGAGTTGTTTAAACAAATCAGGTACTTGCCAGAAGGTATTTCATTCATATTTAAATCGACATTACTTAGTTTGCCAACAACGTATTCATTCGATATTCAAATGTCGAGATAACAAGAAATGATTATATTCATGAAAAACATGGTAATACTGGAAATGTGTCACTTTTAGTTTTCACTGAAATAATGTTGAATGTGGCTGATCACGGTATTTTTTTGCATAATAAAATATAAATGACATCAGGTTTATTCAATTTTCAAGGTTGCTCAAATTGTTATATGTTTTCGTGGAAATATTGTTTTTTGTGTAATCTGTGGATAAATCGGATCATACCTAATAAGCAAATATTTGGGACACACTGTATTCAAGCCAATATGCAAATGATTCGGAAAATAATGTTTCGCGTGCAACTGATGAATTCTTCCAACTCGGGCAAGTGTCAATTTAGATTCTATCACTTCGTTAATTTTTTTGTTGAAATTCGACTTTTAATTAATCAAACATCGTTTCATGCATTTGAAATTCCTGGAACTCTGAACAAAATATACACACCAATTAGAGACGTTTTTACGTAATCATTGACTAGTTCTTGGATTCGAAGATTTCACAGCCAGTCGATTTGAATTTAATCTCAATCTGAGTGTGAAGAAGGTTCTTTATGTTCCTTTCCTTTTTTATTGTTTTGTGTGTGGAATAGGTACTTCTTTCCAATTAACTCGGAGATATCTGATTGAGAAGAACGAGCCAACAAACAATTAAAGGTAGAGGGCAGCATGTGAATAAAGCATTTATATATACGGGGGCTTACATTTCGTCAAAATTCAATGAAAATCGCAAGATGTTGGCTCTACAGTTTCTCGAGTACAACGACGCATACAGGGTGTTTCGTTATGAATAGAAATACCTTCGATTTTCTGAACAAAGAACTCTGTATAGCGAGTACGCCATGATCTGGCCAGAGTATATTAAATCCGATATATGTCACATTCTACAACACACCACACCTACGCTACCTCGTACATTATCTGTCATCTAAATGTGGTCGTGCCTGTTCATTAAAAAAAAAACAACATAATGCTGCCCACGACCAAAGACTACCACGACCGCACGATGTTTTCTTTTGTTACTCGGTTCACTTGTTTCTTATATCAAGTCACCAACCAACGAGCTATGTATCGAGCTAAGGAGGATCACTATTCGTATGAATATACGGACGCAGAATCGCAAAGAAATTAAATGTACCATCTAAGTCACCAGATTTGATTTCCTTCCTTTGACTTGATATATTCAACGGTGCACTGCCAATTCACTTGAGATAACAAAAATGAGAGACTTCACAGGATCTTTCAGAAAACTTTCGCAAATTATCACTCGAAAAAGGTAGCTATGCTTTGAACAAAGTACTAACACTGTCAGTTCTGAGAGACAGTAATGAATTCAATGTGAAGTTTTGAATGTTTCGGAAGTTCTTTTTTTTTTCGCATTCAAACCGGTAAAAAGCTATGTTTTATTTTGAAATGTTTAAATGAGTAAGATAACACAGTATTGAATGACAGGTTATATAATAATTAAAACTGAAGGTGTCATCAAGAAATACATTATGTTGCTTGGTTTTTGGTTTGATCTGATTGATTTGTCGGGCCCATTATTTGTTTCAGCTTTAGTTTTATCTTGAATTAGGAATAGTTCTAAATTTATTGAATTCATGGAAAAGAAAGTGCACACGCATAATGGTATGTCATAGCTATTAATTTTGTAATTTTATTTTTCGAAATCAGATAATTTGATAAATGAATTTAAAACAAATCCTCGAACAAATCAATAATTTTCAATCATGTAACGCGATGAGGGCGTCTATACAAAAAAGTAAGCGAAAAACAAGGTGGATAGAGGATTGTGGAACAACTTATTAGTATTCCTTATTAATATTTCATAATTTGCGTACGATAGATTTACGAATAACTCACGAATTAATATTTAGTTTGATTGCTTTTCTCCCGAATCCACAGAAATTCTCTGAAATCTACAAATATGATGTGTAATCGCATTGATGATTCTAAAGACGATTTATAAAAATATACGGTTCGTTGTTTGGAACATCAAAAAACGTGGCGCCACCTATGATAACCTATTGGAAATACTACTACGCATAGAAAGTTGACACTGATCAAGTAGGCGAAATACGAGAACTTCTTCAATGACCCAGTGATAAGGTGTCATTCCAGTATTCCTTAATTTTGCTAGTTGGTATTATTAGGTTAAATTTCATGTAAATCTTGCATAGACTTTGGTTTTAGTTGATGTTGCATGAATCCATGGGCAATCCGAAATATTAATTAGCAGATTTGGCAAGCTCTGTCTGCTACCCCGATCCCGGCTCCCATACTGATCCGGTGCACTCTCATAAAATTCTTCAGTTTGTTTGTTTTGTCGCCGAGACAGCAGCGTGTTTCTCGCCCCGTTCCAGAACAAATATACACCCAGTAATCGGTTAAAAATAAGTAGTCTTATTTGTGTTTTGGCTGCCACATTCTCTCGTTGTTTTCCACGGGGAAGGGAAAGCTGAGTCTGGTGTATGCCACGCTGAATGCCTGATGTGGGAGTGTTGAGTCACGAAGGTTTCCGGAATGGGAAGTCACCGGAAGTACTTGAGAAAATTTCACACCTGACATTTTAGACCAATCAAAAGCCTATATTTTGTACCGTTACCATAGCAACTAAAATTTTTCTGTCTTTCTTTGGGGAAGGATAGGATGGTATTACCATATAGGTAACATGGATACCAGAGCTGAAGCCGGGAAATAAAACAAATGACAGTCTGCGGGACAAATCGCGAATATGCGCATGCGCAAGTTTGAATTAAGAATCGACATTCGTTTACATCATGGAGGAGAGTAGCTTTGTAGTGAGCGACAAACGTATGATAATTATTAAACAACAATCAAATGTGTCACGTAACCTTCAATTCGATGTTTTTATTTCATCATTACATATATTTTTCAAATATTCATTTATCGATGGATTGTTGGACGATTTTGAATAATAGTTGATGATAGATGCAGAAATGGATGTTATCTACAAAGCGATACTTGCGATTTGCATAGAAACCTGTGACGATAAAGTCATCGGAACAAGATTCGTGGGCTAATTTTTGATCAGTCACTGTTAACACTTACTAATCACTTCTGTGAACAGTCAGTAAGTACATTAATAACTATATTAACGCTGTTTTACATAATTTGGGTTAACAAATATATACCTAACCTATGAAATTCTAAAAACGTCAGTGGATTTCAACTCGTCAAAACCCGCGCATGCGCACAATTCATCATTAGCAAGCCATACAGTCTTTTGTTTTTCCAAAACTGGCTTCACTTTCACGTGAAGAGAAGAATAGGTGTTATCCATATAGTTGTTATTATATATATGGGTATTACACTGGAAATTTTTTGACGTTCATATGTTGAATGACATTTACTGACTTTAACTTCAAATACTAATAGAGTTTTCCATTGGTGAAGCTGGTGCGCACTCAGTGTAAATATGGTTCTAAGTACCAACTTTACCTCAGTGTTTCAAAGACGGTATCGATAAATACTGATGAACTGAATTGTTGATTCACAATGTACAATAATATTTCAAAATAGACGATACGGATTTATGAGAATCAAATTTGTGACCTACGATTATTGAAATTGTTCAACTTTATTAATGGAACTCACGGTAATACATACAATAAAAATAAGACTTAAACAGTAAATCTCGTCAAAGTTATATTTTATTTTACTGTTTATACACAGCCGTGCGGTCAACTAACCACTTGTATGCTTGCCTGGCGTCTAGACCAATGAAAAACGAGGACGAACCTTCCCTATCTCTTTAACGCACAGACTATTTGGGAAAAACGATGAATAGGTCTACAAGAAGTCACAGATATACTGAAAATTCTATATACAGTGTGCTCAAGATAAGGATGAATAGAATGGGGATCCACAATTGAGACGGGCATACTTATGTCTACATTATATACAGGGTCACTCACGGTCGATGGTACGTTAGACGTTTCTGTAGAACAGGACGTAGGATTATTCCAAAAATTTGGTTTCTTGGGTAATCAGTTTGGTTCTATCGATCTAAAATATTTTTAGCGTTGCGGCGTTGACGCTTCTTTTCGGTAGAAATTCCTTTTTACCCGTTTAGGGTGTAAGGACACTTATGTCTACAAACTGGATGTAATCCGAGAGGTAATCTGTTTGAACATTTGCTATAGCACTTAGTTAGTTCTCATTATTTTAGTTTCTATTAGTCAAATTTCAGATAATATTGGAAAACCAATGAAAAGCATTTTTTAAATAAAAATACGAGAAAACAAATTGTGGCGTACGTAGTTTCATTCGTGCCACATAAAAAAAAGAAACTTGATGATGATTTATTAAAAACGATACGTTGTACGCTCGGTTGTACGGAGATTTTGTGAACTCCATTTTTTAAAGTTGAAAAAATGGCGATGAGAATGTGCCTTTGGTTTTTTCAAAACTTCTCAATAGCTCCAGAAAAAAATAAAAACCAGACTGCAACTTTTTGCCTATGTGACCTGTGTATCTTGGCCACCCTGTATAGGCAATATTAATGGTGAATCAATCACAGATAGTAGTTTTTTCTTTGAATTTCATCAGTTCACAGTGTGGACATTTATAATTAACAATACGGGACATTTTATTATGATTCCATTAGAGCTCTCTCACCTTCTATATGAATTCAATTGAATGATAAATACTGAAGAGATGGAATGGAGGTCATACCAGTTGTCAATTATCGATATTAATTACGGTCGGTATTTTATCTATTAGATTTTATTGTCAATAAATCTCGAATGTTATTACCTACCTCATACAAATCACAAGATTCCTATTATAACAATCATAACTGATGATGATATAGGTACCTATTTCATAATAACTGTTGGAATCTTATAGTATGATGTACGAGAAGAATATAATATTGCGTCAATTAAAAAAAGGGTTGCTTTGAAAATGGTGGTAGGTACTTACAAATTACAAATATCTTCTGACTTATGTATACGTCGTCGCAACTCACCTGAAAATAAAAAGAAAATATGAGTGTTTGAAAGCATGATGACTTCAGAAGAAAAGTAATATCCAGAATGAAAAAAGTGTTTGATCCCATTAGAAATATCAAACATAGTTTGAATTCGAGTGCCCGATTGACCACGAGCAGAAAACAACTACTTTGCTGGCTTATGCCACGGAGAACATTGAAAACAATTTGTGTATTGTTGACGTAGAATTTTCTCATTTTGTTCCAAATATTATGATAGTAAATTAAGTTTGATGCTTATTAGACGTCGTTCAAATAATGTCATGAATGTGACTATAAGCACACATTGTAGGGAAAAATCAAATCTCCTGACGTGGCGTCACTATATCATAACTGGGTATCCACTTTCAACACGACCTTGTCCAACCAAATTGTTAATCTCGTTTGCTTGATTAAAAAATTAGCGAAATTACCGAGATAATTCGATAATTGGGAGGAAGCGGATAATTGGCTGCGCCGTTTCGGAAAAAATGAATAGGATATTTTCTCGTGTGTATAAGTAAACATCGGAACGTATAATCAAAATCCATTGTGGCAGTCGCTCGGAGCAAGATATGGGTGGCCGAGTCAAGAAATCGAGGATGATATCCTCGAAATGAACTTGTTTTGATTTAGATTCTCGCGAAACCAATCGACTTTTTTTGTATCTAAGTATTCTGGTGAATATACGTACCTACTTTGCTGATGAATATTCTTCGTATTAGATGAGCGTTTGAAAGAGCTTTCACAATACCCTATTGTCGATTTGTTTGCTCTTCATTTTTTCAAAAAGAGTGAGTTTATGGAAAATCTGTTTAAATCGAAATTAAAGACATCACACATTTGAGGTTCCCTTTTAGCCTTTTTTTTTCAGAAAAAATACGGTCTCTGTTTTAGGAGTGGCTGCTACTCAAGCACTGACAACAAAAGGATTTTTTGAAGCCTTTATTGTAACCTACTATACCGAATTGTTTCCCCTTCATTCAGAAAAAAATACTGAAATGTGTAAGTTAAACTGCATTCTCGTGAAAAGTTGATAATTTTCGCGCAAAGCAAAGGAGGTTAGAACTTTAGAATTCATCATTTTATTATATATTTCAGTTTTGTTATCAAAACACTCGAAATCGTGTCGTGAAGCTTCCAAATCTTAGACGCCATAGTTTCCGAACGGATGGACCGATTTTTTCGAGGATTTATCACTTTGGAGATATCATTTTGAAGCATAGAATTTAGTTCTCCAATCAAAAAAACCGAAATTGCGAAAAATGTTCTTTAGAGAAAAAAAATTAAGCATTAGGAACTTTTTCATCAGCATAACTTCCGAACGGATGGAACGATTTTTCACTTCGGGGGTATCATTCTGCTCACTATTTTTCATCATATAGGTAATTTAGTCATTTAATAAAAGAAACCGAAATCGTGATGAAAAATTTCTACTGAAACTTTTATCAATGACTTGTTCACCAGGACTATCATTGTTGAAATCAATCAAGAACTCCAGAACAACAAAAAATTCACATGATTTGCGAGTGTCTGTGCAAAAATAACGAATTCAAGACAACCTGGAAGTTGAATTTGATTACGTCATCGGTCATAATTCAGAGCACTTCAGAATATTACTTTAATAACGAAAATTCCGATATTCAAGGTGTTTGCGATTTAATACTTCAATACAACTATCAGTATTTTCAGCGTCACTTAAAATCTCTGCCCAATTTTCATTCAAATTGCATGAATAATCCAAGATTTACCAATTCTAGCATGTGAAAAATTCATTGTCTTTAGCCCTGTGTTTATACGTCCATGCCCAGCCCTAATGACAACTGAACGAAGGATTCCATAGATATCAGTTATTTATGTATCGAGGGCGTAAAATAGGCTTTTATGGACCGCAGCGTGTAAGTAATAGCCTGAGCGATAGCGAGGGCTATTAACACGCCTAGGTCCATAAAAGCAAGTTACGCCTGAAATACATACAACATTTTATGCACGACCAGTAAACTTTATTGTAAGAACCTCTCAAGCATGATAGGAATAAAACGGTTCTTAAATACCTTTTAAACCCCTTTAAAATAATTTTTGCTACGCCCATGATGTTCCTCACGAAAAAGCATTACATGAAAGTGTTTTAGCCATACTTGCTATCAAAACAGACAATCGGGTCAATTCTGTTTGCATATTGCTATTAACCTTGCCGTATGAGTAATATTGCTATCTTCCTAAGTCATAACGATATGGTTGAAGCATTATGTATTCTGTTCTGACTTTTATAGCAAGGTTGGTTAACAAATTCTTCATGCAATATTGTTATCAAGAATGAGTAATTTTACAACTGACAACACTGTATTTCATGAGTTTTATGTGAATAAGAGGAAGAACGATCTAACCTTATTTGAAAAATTATCAATTTTCTCTTGGGAAGGCGCGAAAAAGTGTATGGTCTAAGTTCTTTCTCTTCCTTTGAGCTGTGATTTGAGTTATAATTCATTGAAATATGTCTCTTAGAAATAAAAAAACAAACAAAACACAGATGGAATTGATTTTAAACTTCCTAGAGCGGAATAGGGTTCTGGTGACAGGAAAAACACATCCTTTGAACCCTGGGGAACTGGATGAAAAGTGGGATGAATTAACAGCATCCCTAAATACAATTGATAATGGTGCTCGAAAAGATAAGAAACAATGGAAAACCGTAAGTATGCTGTAGTACAATTCAGTGCATATTGGATTGCAGATTTTCTAAATTGGATAGTTCTTGTGCACTTAGTTACTTTTTTATTATTCCAGTACCTATATGAGTGGAAATCGAAGACTAAAAAGAAAGCTCGCATGAATTATAATGCTATTATGCAAACAGGCGGTGGTGGGTATATCTGCAAAGACCTCACCGATCTGGAGAATAGGTTGATGGCAATTTTTGGATGGATTAACATTATTGGATGTCCTGGTGCACCAGCAGAAGTTGATCCAGATGCCGAATTACTAGAAAATGTAATCCCAGATTTGGTTATTGAAGAAATAATTATTGAAAATGATGACCAGATTCCAGAGCTCCAGACTGAAGATCAGAGAGAATTATCTGAACCGGAAATAAACAATAATCCAACATATTTGACTCAAAAAAAAACAGGTATTTTTGAATGATTTCCAATGAAGTTTTGGAATAAGTTCTTTGCATTTTGAAATTAGCATACATTAATGTTATAGGTAGTGTTCCAAAGATTGCTCAGCAGAAAAAGAAAAAGACAATCAATTCTTCCACTAAATTAGAGAACTCAGCAATTCTATACAGTCAAAGTACTGAACAAATGGCTATAGCAGTCAAAGAAATGGCTGCTGCTGTTTCTCAGCTTGCTGAAGCTATTTCAAAAATAGCTACAAATCTGAACAAGGAAAGCAGCTGAATTTTTGAGTAATACTTTTCCAAAGTGTTTTTTTAGTATTGTGATATTTTATTTTTGGAGTTGATATTTTGAGTTTTTGTTCAAATATTTATTTTTTATGTTTATGTTTGTTTCTGCTTGAAATCAAATTTCATTTTCTGTACATATTTTTTATTATTTTGTTTTGATGAATAAATTATAAATGTTCTTTACATTTCTTGAATGAGGTTCACTACCTGTCTTCTAACATATCTGCCTTCAGTGAGTTCATCAATATCTGAAAGGATAAAAGAAACATCAAGGTATTTCAACTTTATGTTTTCAGGAATATGTACATTTGATTTTTTTATGTGAATTCATATATTACCATTATTCATCCTATTCTCCTCATCATGGGGCAACTGAATATCATCTTCATCTTCATAATCTTCATCTGGTAAATTATGAATTCTACAGATGTTGTGTAGAACTGCACATGAACAAATTATTCGAGCTGCAACATTATGTCCATAATGTAGAACCCTATCTTTTCGAAGGCACCTAAAACGTGCTTTCAAAACTCCAAAGCCTCTTTCAACTGTATTTCTGGCCTGGCGGTGTAATAGATTGTAATTATCTTCAGGAGTATTTGCTCCAGCATTCAAAATTGGGGTCAACAACCAAGGTTGGATGGGATAGCCAGAATCACCAAGAAGATAACAATTTCTTCTTCCTTCTAGATATTTTCTTCTCAAATGTATTTGTATCACTGATGAATTCCAAATTGCTGAATCATGAACAGCCCCAGGATACAGAGCGTTGATGTTTGTGATCATAAGCCTTGCATCAAAAATCTGAAATATACATTTCATATCAACTTTTATTATCTTAAAAAAAAACTATTATATTAATGTTCTTACAGCTTGAACATTCACACTATGATAGCCCTTTCTATTTATGTAGGCTACAGCAGGATGGATAGGATCATCAATCTTTGGTGGAACAATTGCAATGTGAGTGCAATCTATTGCACCAATTGCATCAGGAAAATTTAAATTTCCTTTCATGAATCTGAAAATATAATGATCATCAGGATGATAATTGTCAGAATGTTTATTATGTATACATACCCATCCTTAGCTTCTCTTACTTCCTCTGCACTGGTTGGAAATTTAATATAACGCCTCAGCAAATGAGTTGATATGAGGTTACTAATTTTATTGATAATTCTGCTTAAAGCAGGTTGACTTATCCCCAGGTTGATGTTCTCCCCCACAGTGGTCTGGTAACTTCCATGTCCGAAGAATAAAAGACTTGCAAATATCTAAACATGTGGTGCAATTATTACAAACTACAATAATTAATTACAGCTAAAATTCTAACCTGAAGGTGGAAAGGAATGGTATCCTTTCTTGTAGGTTCATCTACTATTTCTGAAAGTTCTTCAATTAAATTGAGTGCTGCAGTTTTATTCAAACGGAATAGTTTTTCGAAATTAGCATTAGATAGCTCAAATGGGTTGCTGGCATCACGTATATTTCGGAATTGTATTCTTCGATTTTCTCTAAAAATAATAATTCAGACAACTATTTGTTCAGGATAATACATATACTCACCTATTTTCAATATTTTCAAACATATTAAAAAACTCAAAATGAAAATATAAAGGATTAATAGCCATTTTTTTACCTTCTTGTTGTGATAGCAAGTCTAAAAACGACCTTGCAAAGATAGCAAGATCAGTAACAAGATTTTTCTAATCTGACAAGTAAACATTGCTTAAACTTATTGAACAGAATACCACTTTTCAAGATCTGGTTGTTTACATTGCTATCATAGCAATATGATCACATGGCAATATTGCTATTCACAAACAGAATCGACCCGAATATAGTCAATACGAAATCCATTCCAGTGACGAAGAAAGGGTGAATTATACTCCACCATGAATCAGTAAAGCAGCTGAAGATGCGAATACTTAATTTATTGTCTGGCGGGCGGTAAAGTGCCATTTTACGCCCGGCGGGCGGTAAAGTGTCATTTTACGCCCGGCGGGCGGTAAAGTGTCATTTTACGCCCGGCGGGCGGTAAAGAGCCATTTTACGCCCCGGCGGGCAGTAAAGTGCTATTTTACGCCCGCTCAACCGGGCTATATAGTGCCATTTTACGCCCCGGCGGGCAGTAAAGTGCTATTTTACGCCCGCTCAACCGGGCTATAAAGTGCCATTTTACGTCCGGTCGTGCATAAAAATAATTTATCATTGAATGCCACCATTCCAATATCTGAACCGCTTACTTAACCATACTTCAGTTCACGAGTTTACCTGGTTTCATGGCATTTCGCTCTGATTGAGTATGTTATTATCTCGTTGGAAACGGCGTACAAGCATGCTAACCTACCGACGATGAATCAATTAGTTCCGATTTCATAAGATACGACGTGGTAATTGCGGAGTTGGAGATTCTTGAGTTCGGCTGCAGTTCTTTCGACAGATCGGTAAGCATGATGATTGTCATTGAATAAACATGTGATAACGAATCACGAATCTGGTTTGTAACAGTGCAATAAATTTCGTCAATTTTTGTCACTCAATACACAGGGTGATTCAAAATCCAAAGTACTTTAGATATTTTAAGGAGGTATGGCTGGGATTTAAAAAAAACTTTTTTTCAAATGAACATGTGTTTACGAGGTGTTTCCCTATACGCAATAACACGATGGGGGTGTATTTTCGGACACCATAACGTTTAAGTAAAATAAAGTCTAAGCCCAACGAATTTCATTAAATCACCCTGTATAGAATACATACTACGTAGTCGAGACTCAAGTAGATAAAATCGGAAAATTCTGATGCACTCATGTTAACAAAATATTGAACAACATTATGTAATTGGAAAAAACAGAAGCATAACGAACAGAAACATGCATGGAATAAGGCCCTGATTGTCTGTGTGGATACTGAGGTTTTTCTGAGGGGTTTTCCGGGTTATCCATCATAATCTCGAGATCATCTCCTATAACATTCGAATTATGCAATATTTTAGTTCATTCCATGAGTTTTATCAACGTTCGATTTCATTGATTTATTATTGATTCGTATTCAATGATGATTTTTACGAGATATTCCAATGCCACAAATATTGAAAAATACTGCCATCAAAAAATAACTGAGAAAGATTATTGGAGAAAGAAAGTGCGTAGAATTATGGGGAATTACGAGGAAAATTATCAACTATTAAGATGTAAGTAATTTTTAAAAAGATTGACGAGATTCGTTGAAAGTAATAATTATATGAGCTACATGACAACATTCATAATACAGCACTGTGGTAAATCCTCCACTTCATACATCACTTGTGTATTTATTCAATTTCCACTTTGGAACAATAATTTAACACCCATAATCGCCTACCATAATTATTTCGAAAATGCAACGATTGGATTAATCGAAGGATAATACTTTCGAATTCATAAATAACATCAATTTAGATGAAATTTAATATCACGTCCATGTTCGCTAATTTCGTTTGAAAGTTCTTGAAACACTGATTCAAAACGAAACTGCAATTCTCTAGAGAACAGAAAGCAAATTCAATTACACTTTTTCAGCGTGCTCGCCAAAATCTTTGGTAGGAAAGTTTTATCGTTTTATCCCAGTTCCTTTTTTTTTCAGATATTTATCTCGGCGATATCTAACTACAGTGACTCTATACAAGACAGTGGCGACAATAGGCGTCAGCGTTTTGATTGGTGACGCCATTAAGAGGCAAATTTTCTGTTTGTTTACATTGGTTTATATGGCGTTTAGTGGCTAATTCTTCTTGTGCAGTTATATTTCCCAAAAATTTCGCAGTTTGATCACTACAATACACGTATAATATCGATAGGCAGAGATTTAGCAAAAAATTTGACTGGTATGTACCTATATATCCGTAAATTCCTCTATTGAAATAACCTAACATTCTGTTAGTGCATATTACTATGTTTAATTTTGCATGTTTCGTTTCAGTTACAATACAAAATGCCTGGGTGTGCAGCTGTAGGCTGTTTCAATTAGGCAAAGAAAAGTTTTCTGATGAAAAAATTCCTAAAAGACCCAAAACGCAGGAAAGAATGGGCAATCAAAACAAAACATTACAAGTGGATCCCTACATATTCATCAAATCTCTGCGAGGTAAAGTTACTAGTCATTCTGTTGAAATCATCCAGACTCACATACTTTGATATATACTGAAATACATAGATCATTGTTTTTTTAGGCAAATTTTGAACCTGAAATATAGGAGAGAACTAGAGAAGATGAAAGCTGCAGACTGAGAGCTGATGTTGTACCAATAACTTTATTTTCGTTTGCAAACCCCATATTAAATAAAGAGCAAAAAGAACCACTACTACTTTTTCATGAACCTGCAAGTTTCCAGAAACTATATATTAACCCTGCTTCATTTGAATTATATTGAAATGAATTCACTTCTTAATATTGTAGGGTAGGTATATAATTTCAAGCATTGAAAAACCATCTATTTTTTTATTAGCTCCTTAGGAAATGAAAATCCTATTGAAATGGTATACCAAATTGTCAGTTTTGAAATGTTAGAGACAGAAAACATCATTTTTCTGTAGGGAACATGTAATGTATTTTTTTATCAATATGGAGAGTATTTCAGGCAATATTATTATCATATTGTCTCCTCAAAACATTGAAATTATTATAAATCTATGTTTCATAAGATGTCTCCATCACATATTTTTTTCCACAAGATCGAATCCTAATGAGATCCATTGCTTCATCTAAACCACTGCAAATCTTGATGAATATGTAGGGATCCACTTGTCATGTTTTGTTTTGATTGCCATTCTTTCCTGCGTTTTGGGTCATTTAGGAATTTTTTCATCAAAAAACTTTTCTTTGCTGAATTGAAACAGCCTTTAGCTGCACACCCAGGCATTTTCTATTGAAACTGAAACGAAATATGCAGAATTAAACATAGTAGTAATATGCACAAACAGAATGTTATGGTTATTTCAATAGAGGAATTAATGGATATATAGGTACATACCAGTCAAATTTTTGGATAAATCACTGCCTATTGATATCATACGTGTATTGTAGAGGTCAAACTGCGAAATTTTAGGGAAATATAACTGCACAAGAAGATTTACTCAGTAAACACCATATAAACCAATGTAAACAAACAGAAAATTTGCCTCTTAATGGCGGGTGGGCGGAGCTTATAGGCCTATTGTCGCCACTGTCTTGTATAGAGTCACTGTATATCTAACCAACCATCAACTTTTTTTATTAGCATTCAGAGAGTGAATTGTTCTGGCATTGATACATAGCTTTAAAAAAAAGTCAAACAACTAATTTCACGCGCTTTCACTCACGATAAGAACCGGCCCAATTTTGATTCCTTTCATGCAGCACCGCCATCTCAGTTCAATCGAATGCCGAATTCAAAGACCGAGGCAAAATATCGCAAATATCCACACACGCACCACTTTCTATTTCGAAGAGGTATACGTCGATTTGAAACGTAAATCTCAGCAGGCCGTGGTGATATCTGCAACGCGCCCAACCATTCATACGTGAACAATCGAATGTGAACCTGACCCAGAGAAGCGGTCATAGATGGCCGTGCATCCAGATTGTGTTCGAGTTGCATATACAATCGCTTCGCTGCATAATACCACAGCAATGGTGGATATAGATATGGTGAAACGACTCTTCAATTGTTTTCCGTCAAAACCTGTAGACTGCGGTTTAGCGAAGATCATAACACCGGTAATATTTCACTAATCGTTCGTAGATGGCGTTAATATCTATTAATATCAGTATTCTATGGTTTCATGTTCAAGTGACATTGACAGATCATTCATAAGTGTGGGTTTCGCTTGATGATATTGATTGAACAAATCACATTCTTCATGACTGAGGAATTGTGGAAATCAATATTCATCATACGGAATCAGCAGACGTGGCGCCATCCATAAGAAGTCGTGGAAGTATTACTACGAGTTGAAATTGAACAAAAACAAGTAGGCAGAAGTCTAGAAATATGTCTAGTGCCTTTTAATGGGACTCGTTCCACATATCCACTTTGACCACAGCATAATACGAAGCTATCAGAATTTATATGCAGTTTTGGCATGGATTGGAGTCACTTCCAATATGCTCTGATGATCCAACATGCAGGCAAAAGTCTCTCTGATAATCTAGTAGTTCGATGCGACCAAGGAAGATATAGGATGGTGAAACAGCTCTTCAATTGTTTCTGCGAAAAACTTGTAAACCGTTTGAAAAGCGTAGTAATATTTCCACGACTTGAATGAAGATGGCGGTAGGATCGAATTTTAAGGAAGATTTCTGTAGCTTATGTAGTTCTGTGGTTCGCATCTGACAGACGTGAATTGAAACTCTTCAGTTTTTTTTTACCATAACAGATGATACTGACAGATGTTGTACAGTTTCTGTTTTACCAACACAAGGTACCTATGGCGCCATCTCTGGAGACTTCAGGAAATATTACTACGGTTTGAAATCTAGTGGGCAGAAGTCTACAGTTCATTCAAGTGCTTGTTAATAAGAAGCTGTTTCACCATCCTATATCTTGGATGCAACCATGCAATAGAGCAAAATGAGCATAGGTACCACGCCACCTACACCATGGGTACTTTTCGATTAACAAGTCGACTCGTTCTAAACGGCGAGTAAGAAAGAACTGCCGAGAATACGGCATGCAATAATATCGAGATGTATGGGTGTGTGACTATTTATCTTGGATGCGATCATTTAAATATATTAACCAACGCTTCGAGGCGTCGTACTTCAAGCTGGGCGAGAGATTTATCGCTCAAAATGGCCGCCGAGGTCGACAGAACGACGCGCATATGCAAGAAGAGAAGATGAAGCAATTTGGTGGGACACTCGAAATTGGTCCTTCGAGTCGGATTTTCGGATTGTCCGGTCTTTCGCGCCGGATTCACGCAACTCGTCGTCCCGTGGTTTTCAATATACGGCGTGACATTCTTGTTTGCGTACCGTTTACAATTCGCAAGCTAAACGGATGGCGTTTTATGCCGATACCGAGAATAGCATTGGATGAAATAAAGCGTTTAGTAATACCACATACTATCACGGCTTGAATGGACACGTGGGTAATAGAAAAAAACTCGCACATGGTCCATTTGCCTTCTTAACGGGCAGGCGGAAGATAAGAAAGGAAAAAAGATGGAGTTGAATTGCGGAAAAGAAACAGCAGTGCGAGAGAAAAAACAGATGAGGAGCGTCCGATTATGGAGTGTGTCATATCTGCGAATGATGTGCTAGAATGTGAGAGAAGTATAGCCTTGCATTTGAAAAAGTAATTTCGTATCGACTGGAAATCATGATTATAAAAGTTTTATTATAATACATGACTGATGGTTTGCTACTCAATCAGTAATAGTGGAGCTATAAGGGTAGAAGCATGTGGAAGTTGTTACTCGAGTTGTTACTCAAACAAATTATTCTACGGGAATTTTCATAACGTGCCAAGCCCAGCATATTTATGACGCTGATTGATGGTCTTACACCCGTCACAAATACAACTGACTATTTCCTTCAAAATTAGAAATGTATGAATATTCAGCTGCATGATGAAGTTTACGTTTATCTTCTCACTAGGCAGCGTTAAACTTCTTGTTTCCACGATAAGAATCAATCGTTCGGGCCTCGTCGGACCAACTCGCCGTTTCGAACGAATTCCTCAGATTGTTTACTATTCATGACGTGGTCATTCGTGTTGTCGTATTATCGTTCTCAAAGCGTTGATTTGTGCGTTTTTCATCAATCAATTAATTAATCGTGTATTTAATATATTGACCTTCACTTATGGTGAAAAGTTGTTATATTCGTGATTAAAAGCAGGTTTCTGGGATTAAATTGTCAATAGCGTCATTTCATTGGTGAGTGCAGGAATGGAATAATGTGGAATAATGCATGAAATAATGCAAATGACCACTGTCGTCGGATTTTTTTTCGTGAATAATTAGTTTTATGACATATAATGACTCGTATTACTTATGATAAAAATATAAATAGATCATTAAGAACCTTCTTATGAAAAGTTCACAAAATCCGACTCGAGATCCGACTATTTCAAAATCACAGAGAAAAATCCTCTACAGATGTCAAGTATGTGACATACATGGTATGTAGAATTATTTGCAGGCCGTCTTAAGGGTGGTTATCACACTTGAAAAAAATTTGAAAAAATAGTAGACACCCTTTTGAAAAGTTTAGCCAAGTTGAGATTTGGTATAGTGATTATTGAATAGGTGAATACTGTGTTACGAGATGAATTATTCGCAGGCCGTCTAAGGGGTGATTATAACCCTTCTAAACATTGAAAAAATCGAAAATACCCCCCAGAAAAGTTCAACAGAGTTGATCTGTGGTACAGGCATTATTGGATTTGGCGTTATTATACTAGTTATTATAGTAGTAGTAAAATAAAATGAATTCCTTCAATGCAACTTTTTAATCAAAATAAAATGGTACATCTGTGATTCCGAAGGGCATGACAATAGATACCCAAATGCCAAATATCTACAGACATGGAAGAGATACTTAAGTGATTATTGAAAATAAAGTATTCATGCGTAGTTCTCGAGGTAGTTCTTCGGTAGCTTCAGTCTCAGCACGTATATTTTTCCTCATGCTCTCCAACCTCGTGTCCAACTAACTTCTTCGTATCTCGTTAGGCTTTGAGTCGATTGGTAATGCTAGATAATCGAGCAGAACTGATTCCTCGGATAATTCTATCAATTCCATTTTGTGATATTATTGACATCAAGAAGATCAGTCTCAGAATGGAACCCTGTGGCACTCCATTCGGTGGCATTCGAAATTACATGGACTCTCGCCCCTTTGTTAGCATTTCCAAACATTAAATGAGCGGGTTACGCCCATTGCCCATTCATTTTATAACACGCGGTATCATACGTGCCCCAGGCACTCGAATGCAATTCAAAACATCAAAGGGTCTTCCACAAGGATCCACTCTCAGCGTCGACCTCATCGCTAATTAATTCATTGTTTCTTGAGGGTTGTTCATTGGGTTCTTTTGATAGAGACATTCTCGGAAATCTATTTCAGAGGCCGATTTTACTGTACAGGGTGTTTCGGTTATCGGAATCATCGTGAGTAGGTATATCGATGACGATAACTGAAACGATGTCACTTGTTGCATCATATCATTCAAATTCAAAGGATTTCAATAAAAATATGGAAATATCATCAGTCAATGCCAAAGCAGCTGAGTAATACTCGAGGTAATACTTATTTATACCTACCTATATGATCAGTAAGTAAGTGATACTTATATATTATAAGTCTAAGTCTGTCTGAAAGGTATCTAGCAAGAATCAGAAATGAAATAATCTCAAGATCTGTATTTAATTTTATATACCTACTATACTTAGTATGAGACTCAACATGTTCAGTACACATAATTTTTGAATCCGGAAGCAAAGTACAGAAGTAACTTCAGGTTCATGCCATTTCATGACTTGTTTCAACTATTTAAAACCCCACAAAAACGAAATTGCTAACATTCATGATCGACTGATCGAGTTCAACAATGATCAACAAACTAGCTTATTTTTAACCAACATTCTTATTTATACAGGCACAATATGGATATCAATAAATTCCGGAACTGATTCCGAACACTTGCGGTAAATATTTACCCGACTACTGGGTAGGTACCTACCTATCTATTTATAAATGTGAAATAGAACTAATACTAATTCAAATAATTAACAATTCATAAATTTCTTCAATTCTCGAGACATATTTTCCTCAGAAATAACAACGTTCAGTGTTGGCAAGCTCTCTCTATTCATCAGTCTATTCAATAATCATCATAGTGCCAAAAATCCCGAGTCTTTGCGATAAAACGTATATTTTTCTGCGTAAGATAGGTAAACAACTAATCAAAATGTTTAACCCGGTTGGTTTAGTAAGTTTGAGTTCAAGCTCAATTAGCATGCGACACTAATAAAGTTGCTTGTGTCACGTATAGGTACTCAACTCGGTACTCAACTATAGTAACCGGAACTAATATATAAAAAGTAAGTACTCAGTATCACATCAAGATAAAGACAATGCACGTTTACTGGTTTCCAATAATATTCAACAGGAAAACTATTAATTGTCAAACACTTCCTCATACATCTATGACAGTTTTACAATGTATCTTTATAAAAGTGTATGTATTGGTCGTACCTTGTAAATAATCAAAATCAGTGGAAGATAATTAATCCATGTTGTTTATCAGCACGAAACACTGCCAAGATTATAAATTATCACTGCATAAATCCATAGGAACACTTAAAATTATTGTACACCGCAATAATTCGTTCACAGATGCACGAAACGTTCCGAGTTCAAACAACCAACACACCAAACACCAACTACCTACTGCTCCCAACTGACAATCGAAAAACGGCGAAGTAGTTTTCATAGTGCACTCGTTCTAATCGAAGGCGATCAGTAACGACTGCAGGCGGAAATGCTCGAAACACAAAGCATGGCGACAGAGTCTTATCGCTGAGAATATGACTCCGCCAGACCACAGTGTTCAGTAAATGCAGTGCTTTCGAACGCTTCTTGGCGATTAGAATGTGATACATTGGTCATGTTATCGGGTATACTTGGCGATGCGCTGAGGCAGGTAAAGCAATATGAATGTCAAGAAAACAAAAATCTGGAGTCTACGAGGGCAGAACGAGCTTTTATCTATTTCGGGTCTCGTGTACTTCTGTCACAACGTTTTAGATGTTATTTATGGGACCAATTTTATGGGGTGGTCGAATAGTTTTGAATTGCGGAACAATTTGGAATGAATAAATCACATTGGAGGTCAGTCAGCTGAAGGATTTTGAAATAGAAAAATCCGACAATTCATATCTTCAGCTTTTAGTGTGTGAAAGTATCCGATAATGATATCAGAATATCAATTTATAGCCGTTTGAGTGTCCAAAATGCATTTTCAAATGGAAAGGTTTTGAACATTAAGTGGGTATTTTCATTGACAATTGAAGTCTCAGTTTATGGCGCTATATCAAAATGGAAGAGTTATTGAATAATTAGTATGAGTTTAAAGGCGATAAAAATCCAACCTATTCAGTTCATATGAAAATGCATGAGTGAACAATGAACGTCTGTCTTTTATGTTATCCATTCAAAATTTAAACTCTAGCCCTACCCCAAAGGCAGGTACTCAGGTAGAACTAACTGATGTTTATATTTCCCAAACTATGTGTACAGTGAAATTCCCAGATTCTAAAAGGATTTCAGAGGATTACCCATAGCCTCAAAAACCCCAATTCAATGGCCCCAGCTTTGGATTAGGCTACGGAGGTGTCAGTGGAATATTAACTTCTGTGAAGATTAAAAGCTTAACCATTCGAATTTCAAATAATGAATGCGTAATGTAATAATCATGATATTATAATTTCTGCTGTTATCAATAAGTAACCAAATGCACAAGTAATTGGCAGATGTAAAAAATGTTGCATTATTTTCTCTTCTGGCCTGTTCTCATATATCTATAGCCAGCTTTGATAAGTATGACAAATTATAAGCATGACATTCGACGGCCTCTGGTTGTTGGTGATGAGTTTTCAATAAGAAGTTGTTACAATCGGGAACTTTTTTAAAAACCTATTAGTATTCATGTAAAAGAAAAAAACACGACGGAACAAAAAATTTCAATTTCATCAATACTAGATTATAGTACTTTCCAAACCCACCTAATGGCGGAATTCAGATGCCTGCAGAAGATTCCTGACTGAAATCCTAATACCATTCTACGGTTTATCGAAAACAATGTGATAAAATTCAGTCTGATCAAGCCAACTTTCGATCATTTCATTATTAATATAAATAAATAATGCATGGTGGTGTTCTCACATGGTGTCAGTTGCCACACAAATACCTGATCAATTAGTTTTAATTGATGAGTGAAAGTTTCGCGCCTATTCGTTCAACTAAAGAACCAGATGAACAGCTTGTTACGAATATTCAGATGACTTGTATATCTTTTTCTCAAGGAAATTATAAGGATTTAATGTTATTTCAGCACGCAATATGCTGAGATGTGGCAGTGACCGCAACAAGATTTTTGCAGACGTTTTGATATCGATGTTCATTCATTTTTTGCATGATGATGGTCATATCCAAACAACGTCTTGAAGATCTTTCTCATCCAACAGCAGTTTTTCACAAATTACGCTCATTCACAGCTCCCATTCGATACATAAATCAGATTCAATAAAGCATTGTTCATTTAAGGAATATTTTCCGGTCTTCGTTAAAGCAATTATCTTCGTCTTGTTACACCGTTATCAGTTTATGAGTATCTGATATTTCTGTGCTCGAACTATCTCCCAACGATGCATGGCCGATTTTCTAGCATCTCGCGTCCTAATTACCTTCTTCAATTAGCAACGAACCCAGCCGTGAAAAGACCGTCTCGAGATGTACAATCTGGCGACGTTCAACCGTGATAAGCTCATCGTGAATATGGATAAGAAAACAACGTGGCAAAGCGGATTCAGGGCTTTTTCACCATCAGGAGAAACACACGATGTTCCAAGACATTATACAAATTTAATAAGGATCACATGGTATACCCATAGTGTATCCTGTAAATAAAGTGCATCACATGAACATATAATATATTGATGTAATACAGTAGATTTCACGGGAACACATTTTTGCTTAGGTTAGGTTAGCTTAGATTAGGCTGTTCCTAACAGCTGATGAACATGCAAATAATCCATAGATTTAAATATAATATCAAACTTTTAGTTAGAATAGATATTATAGAGGCTTTTCCGTCTTAACCGCAGATTGGAAGGATACTTGGAATTCAATCAAATGACACTGATATGAAAATGTGTTTTTCTATTTTGGTTGTATAACGAAGTCACTGTGCAACGCAAATGCGTGTCGAAATAGAGACTATTTCGACACGCATTTTTTATTATTCGGAGATTGGTACAATCGAACTGTCAAATGAAAGTTAGAAGAGTTAGGCCCAGTTTACTTTTGAGCGATTCGGATTTGGTGATATATTAGCTGTGAAAAACTCGATGTTTCAATTGGTAAATTTCAATTCAGAGTGTAATTTGATTTAAATTGACCAATAAAAACAATAACAACATTGAATTTTTCACCGCTGGTATTGCAATAATCAAAATCGCTCAACTGTAAACTGGGCTTTACGCTTGCGCGTCAGATTTCAATTATTTCAATGTCATCATTGTTACCAATCGAAGATGTTTCTGTGATTTATCGAGGTTAAATCCATTTTTTTCTTCAAATCAATTCAAAATAGAAAAAATTGCATATGACACACGTTTTATAAGACATATGTTGTCGCACTTGTTCACTTGGAGCACTCCTCGCTTCGCTAGTCGTACTCCAAACAACGCGTGCGACAAAATAGCGTCTTATAAAACTCGTATCATAATGTACTATTTTATTATTCTTTGAAATCACTTTATTTTCATCTATATTAGTAATATTGAAGGATGAGCTTTTTCAAGCTAGCGCACGGAAACAGCGCACGGAAAAACTTTGAGAACCATTAAAACAAATCATTGATGCCAAACACTGTATTGTCAGCATTGTTTATTCTCTGTCAATAAAATATATGCCAACAAAATGAACTCAGAAGAAAATCCCGAAATTCCCGATAATATCCTAGAGCAAGCGGCACAAGCGACCGCGAATTTATTACCAGTAAAATCCAGGTCGAGATATGAACACGAATATCAACTTTTTACAGAATAGCGAAATCTGAACAAAATCAAAACTGTAAGTGACGATATTCTTCTAGTTTTCTTTGTCGAAAAAGCTAAATCTATGAAATCTTCCACGTTATGGAGGCGATTCTCAATGCTAAAGAGTTGTTTGGCCATTAAAGATAATGACATCAACAAATATCCAAAAACTATTGCTTTCCTGAAGCGTCAAGCTGTAGGTTATACTCAAAAAAAGTGAAAAGTTTTGACAGCAGAACTAGTAACAAAATTATAAACATGTTCTAAGTTTCTTTTGAGTTTTATATTTTCATTTTCAACGAAGTAAAATAAAAAATATCGTTCATTACACGTCCAGAAATGATTTTTCCATGCTTGCATGACTTCCCAAGAATTTGTCACACGCGCACAGAAAAATCCCTATTTCCATCAGACTCGTAATGAAATATATACTATATATATTACAAGGGTTATCAATCGGGTCTTATATTCAATGAACATATTTTCAAAATGGCGGCTGTTCCATTTACACCAGAAGCGGACAACTTCGTTATTTCATTACATTTTAAAATTCTCCCTGAAAAGCTGATGTTGTCGATCCATCACCTTTACAGGGTATAGCGTGAACTGTTATGAAATATAGGGCGTGAAAAATCGAGATTTTTCAACTTAGGAAATTTTTTTATTAGTCAAAACGGCTTGCATTTCCCTATCCCAACTTATTATTTATTATCAAATAATATCTGCTTGAAACGAATACAGGGTGGTTCATAATTCACTGAATATAGAACCCAATAATTGATAACCCTATAAGTAGTTCTAATGTGACGGAACATTTTGTATATTTCTCATATACGTTCAGTATTGAGTGAAATACTGGAGGAAATTTATGGGGTTTTGAAAAAAATCCTAAAGAATGGCTCAAAAACCCATCCAAAGACTGATAATTTGCATGAATATCGAAATTATTTCAATACATACAAAAAAATTATTCAACCTGATATCGGCGGAAAGCGGAATAATACTTAAACAGTAACAACAGATAAAATGGGTAAATTTATTATAGCAGATATGAAAAGGAGGCCATTAGTCTTATCTTCTTTATTTTCGGGGTAACAACCAACAAATGATTTAATACATTCATTGTTTTTATTCTACCGGATACATCTATAGTATCTTTCCGTGTTCTGACCATCCTCTGCTATACTTATATCAAGTTTATGGTTGTCTCTGATGAGAAGGGAATTACAGAACCCCCTGTATACCCACAGCACACTTCTCTTCATGGATTGGCAATTTAGAATGATTGAAATAAATGTAGATCACTCATAGACGACGAGAAAAATATATAAACAGGAATGCTTTTTATCAACAAATCTCTCTACACTCCCTATATTGACTATATGTTTACTTTTTATTACTAATAGTTTCAAAATGCAGTCAGGCAGATTGATTAAATTTATGCAATTATTCTGTTCTTGCCTATCAAACATTTTACAGTGTAATTATAAACACTTCAGAGACTAAGCAACGTGTTTTTTATTCATTTTGCTGCAGCATAACGAGCAAAGTAACTTCGTTTTCTTTTTGGAAGTATATGAAAACCCCCGCGTAACTGATACAGAAATGCAAAGTCAAAGTAGCCATGAACGCAAAAAATATATCACTCGATGATTAAGAGACTTAATTAAGATGAAGTGGCTGGACGAGCGGAAGTTTAACTTCATGAAGTTGAACTTTGAAAGCTGAATTTATTTTAGAATTGATGTCTGGACAGACATATTGGACTGAACGAATTATGGATTTTCTTTAACTGCATCCATCTAGTAGCATGGAACCTAGCACCAGTTTCTGTTGATTAAATTAAATAAAGGTTTCTATTAATTATAATTGTCATATTTCATTGAGTCACGATTGCAAATGTTTCGTTTGAATTTTGAACTGATTTCCTGAATCATGAGGTTGTTCCTGATATTCCTATGAGTTCCAAACTTTTCCTTATTCTATACTGGCTTCCACGAACAATATAGATTTTATTTTCCTATAGTCAAGGCATTGTCGTTCTAAATGGGAACTTAGTAGGCTGGAACTATAATTGTTGAGTTCCGAAATTCCCAACCAGTACTGTTCAGTACTGTAGATCGTTCTGAAATTACTGAATTATACTGGTGGTAGCTTACTCAACCTGAATTCGTTCCGAAATTGCTGACTGTCATCAGTAAATTCAGTAATATCGGAACCCGACTAATATTGTCTGTTCACTCAAGTCCCAAATATCTGCCAAGTTGAGGTCGCTACTTTATAGAAGTCGTTCGATGCTCATTTGTTTCAGTTTTTTCTCTGTCAGCGACCCAATTATAGGTTGATATGTTCCTCTCTTTTTCTTCTAACTTCAGCACGTATCATATATCTATCACAATCTGACATATTTCTACTTTTATACATATTTTTACTCAAATAGGTCCAATACCAGTTTTAAGGAAAAATAATAAGGCATTCCAAGGAAAATTTTTGGAAGTACTCACGTATTTTGGCCTCCAGAACAAGAGTCCTAAGTTAAAACGCTAGTTTCGTTAATACACCATTTGACATTTTGAATATCTTCTACTAAAAACACAAAATTCATCCTTCTTTCAACTAAAACACCACAAACGCTCACTTATTCACTTATTTTCAACACTTTTTAGCGAAAATATTTAATAGTTTTCAAAACATGTATCGTTCTTCAAAAACACGAGACTTTGATCTGTCATCTTGACACTGTCACAAAGTTCAGCTCCCGTCGCTCGGTTCTCGATAGGTTTGGTAAATTTTTTGAATTTTTAATATACTAGTTTATTCGGCTGAAAATTGTAGAAAAAAAGTAAATATTAGTGTGTGTGGTGTGTTAGTTTGAAGATGGACTAAGTTTTGTGTGCTTTCTTTAGTGGGTATGAAATATACGTTACAAGTTATTAAAATTGTATTAACTATCGTACAATCGATATGCCAATACTTTCACTTGCCTCGCATTTTTAGTTTTTCAATTTTGAACACATTGAACACTCTCTACTTTGTGACGTTACACATTTTTCACAGTCACATCACTGACACTGACTGACGATGCTTTTTTTCTATTTCCTGACTTTCTGATCAATCAATCAATGATATCGAATAATTCTGTGCTTGAAACAGAAGCTTCGCTGTGCTAAAAGGAGCGGGTTATTCAAAATGTAAATAAAAACGTTAGGTTATGCCCAGTATGACATTTCAAGTTCAAAATAGTTCACGGTTATTATGAGAAGATGTATCTGTCTTACGGAGAAAGTGACATCATTTTTTCCAGTGACCAGACAATATTATACCTTCTACTAGGTGTTCATTTAGATCGACAATGATCAAGGTATTGGAAAAGTACGCTTTGATGTTTTCTTTCGAATATATTGCAGAGTTAATTACCGAAGGCCTGTAATAATATTTTGGTGTTCCTCCAATGTCTAATCACTCTTCAAACTTCAGATCCCCACATAAAACGTGTTGAGATATGAATAGGATATAGAAAATAACGAGAGGACACTCGAGCCTTAGATCAGATAAAGACCTCTCCAGTTATGAAATATCGCCTGTAGAATACGTGGGACTGTTTTGACTGTCCCAGCAGCGAAGATTGACGTTTCGGCCATTGTTATCTGGTCTCGAAGATCTCGAGATAATTCAGTTACCCACAATACCTACCTGCTCGTCCTGCCAAGCCCCTCACCTTTATTTTTATTCACTGTGGAAATCCGATATGTGGGGTTGAATATTAATTCAGTAGCAGCATTCCACGGTCAATACGGAAAATACATTATGATTTCGTTCGTTTTAGCCAAAATATCCATTTCCATCAATGCACATGTAAGTAATGAACTCAGCGATGGAAAGGTATGTATTCATGAAATCATGAGTATAGGAATGGTAAAGCGGAAATGGAATGTATGAAACAATTTCAACGCATAAAAATATAGTGAATTAAATGGCTATTAATGCATGATGGTAGACATGGAATCAAAAATGTTCTTTTTTGATTAACAATTTAATTCATGCACTAAAAATGCTATCTGTCAGGGTGTTTTGTCATTATGACAGCGAAAAAAGATTGCCCAAACTTTTCCAGCGACAAAACGGGACCTAACTTTTGAAAGCATGACATCCAGCATTGTAATAGTATATTATGATACAAGTTTTAGAAGACGCTATTTTGTCGCACGCGTTGTTTGGAGTACGACGAGCGAAGCGAGGAGTGCTCCAAGTGAACAAGTGCGACAACGTGTCTTATAAAACGTGTTTCATATGCAATTTTTTCTATTTTGAATTGATTTGAAGAAAAAAATGGATTCAATATCGATAAATAACAAAAACATATTCGATTGGTAACAATGATGACATTGGAATCTGACGCACAAGCGTAAAGCCCAGTTTACAGTTGAGCGATTTTGATTATTGCAATACCAGCGGTGAAAAATTCAATGTTGTTATTGTTTTTATTGGTCAATTTGAATCATATTACACTCTGAATTGAAATTCACCAATTAGAACATTTAGTTTTTCACTGCTAATATCACCAAATCCAAATCGCTCAGAAGTAAACTGGGCCTAACTCTTCTGACTTTCATTTGACAGTTCGAAAAACAAATTTTTCTATTTTGGTTGTATAATGAAGTCATTGTGCAACGCAAATGCGTGTTGAAATAGCCTCTATTTCGATACGCATTTTTTATTATTCGGAGATTGGTACAATCGAACTGTCAAATGAAAGTCAGAAGAGTTAGGCCCAGTTTACTTCTGAGCGATTTGGATTTGGTGATATTAGCAGTGAAAAACTCAAAGTTTTAATTGGTGAATTTCAATTCAGAGTGTAATTTGATTTAAATTGACCAATAAAAACACTAACAACATTGAATTTTTCACCGCTGGTATTGCAATAATCAAAATCGCTCAACTGTGAACTGGGCTTTACGCTTGTGCGTCAGATTCCAATGTCATCATTGTTACCAATCGAATATGTTTTTGTTATTTAAAGATATTGAATCCATTTTTTTCTTCAAATCAATTCAAAATAGAAAAAATTGCATATGACACACGTTTTATAAGACACGTTGTCGCACTTGTTCACTTGGAGCACTCCTCGCTTCGTCGTACTCCAAACAACGCGTACGACAAAATAGCGTCTTATATAACTTGTATCATAATATAATATTTTCATGACGTTATGTCAATTTTTCTCAAACTTGCGTAGTCAGAAAATAATCTTATTTGTGGAAATGTCGCGATTTGGAGAGTCTTCGAGTGGAGAAATTGAAAAAGTCATCAATGATAATGTGCCTCGCAATACTATGAATTCAACTAATGCACGTGACACAAAACGCAAAATTTTACAAGCAATCCCAAAAAAAGGAAGCTGAGCTCTAATGCTTTCAAAAAACAAGAAATTTTTGAAATGGCGCTGTCCTGGATTGAAGAACCTGTAGGTGTAGGCCTCCAAACAAAATTTTTATCATATTGCTGTCTATGAATTTGCTTGTAAGGTTTTCTATTTTAAAATCGAGACAGACAACCGTGTAAGAGAGACCGGAAGAATTGAATATAACCCAGTGTTTTCGAAGACAGCACAAGGGGGAAATCAGAAGTTGGCCGACAGTAAATGGTTGGTAGCAAACACTGAAGAAGATTGTGTATGTCCAGAAAGATTGTTTAAACAAATTATGGGAAGTCGGGGAAACCATATCACATGTGAAAAGTTTTTTTTCACTCCAATTCCCATAAAATAAAATCGAAAGGATGGTATAAGAATTCTTCTATTGGGATAAATGAAATATCTAAATGGACCAAATCCTCGGCGAAACATATAGGACTTGATGTCAAGCGGGTGAAAATTACGGGACATAGCAACCCATCATGTAGAGAAATCATTGCTTCCATTCGTACTGCCATCTAGGAAACAGTTACTACCACCGCTCAATATACTAGCATGCAGCAAACTATCAACAAAAGACAAGAAAGTTCTGAAAAACAACCAAAAATTACTCGTCCTACGGACTCGTAATTCTTCAGTTGCAGTTTTTTTCGTTAAATTGATACATGTCAAGTTTACTCCGACTATAAAATAAAGCTCTCGTGTATTATAAGTGATAAAAATATCTGGTGGAGAATGCCTTCAAATTATCTGACCGGGTTTTCAGGATGATTCAAAAATAGGGTTAATATAGGTTAACAAAATATCGCTGTCATCATTCCTCACATAAGCGTTACCATGTGTATAGTTTGCCCCCTTAGAAGTCCTCAGCATCTCCCTACAGATTAAAGTCCTATCCATCAATTTTGGGATTTTTTTGCGCAAAAATTGTAGTCAAATCAAAAAGAGAATATTATTGATTTACTACCCCAATTTCATGTTCCTTTTCTCTTTGAAAATACCAACAAAAGCTGGGGACCATCTTGATCATTGAGGATCTTTTCTGATCTCATGCAGTGGAAAATAATTCATATCGATAATGCACCCATGGTTATCTCAACAACTATTGGTGCATAAGCATACCAATGTCTTATCAAAACTCCACATGTGAAACAGTATACCATATCTCATAAATTCCTTGTACCCTGATTTATCTTAGCGCGAAATGTCTGTCTGGTTTATTGAACGTTGTAACAGATCTGCTAATAAAAACAATTCTAAGAAAAGCCATTTAATTACAATAACATAAACATATCCGAATGGCAACACATTCAATAATCGTAAATGTCATTGACAAGTGCGACGTTTAATGTGCAAAGATATCGCTCTAGAATATGGTTATGCACTCGTTTCACTCATTTTCTGTGCAGTAAATGGATATTGATATTCCGAGAAAACCGTTTTCTGGTGTCGTTACTATTTTGTGAGGGATCGTTTTCACGTACTCGATGAGCGATGATCCAAACTAGATTCATTTCTGTTCATCGTAGACTGAAAAACACCATTACTGAATCGTAGATGTCCTATCATTGGGGTCTTGTAACTCTTTTACCTATAGTATCAATCATGGATGATGTTTCGACCATTCTGGCCATCTCAAATTTCACAGCTCTTTATGCAATCAAGTTTGGAACACTTGAAACATCTAGCAGAAAATATAAGCTTGCATTCTGATCATCGAATCCCCATTTGAAAATTGGATACTGACAGTTATTAACATTAAGGGCCACTTAATATAAAACTTTAAGACTTAAGATTTATCACCTAACATTTAATACTTATCACTTATGACAGATGAATCATGGAAATATCATTGATTGTGTTATAAAACCATTTAAGACTTATGATTTTACACCTAAGACTTAAGAAGATGACCAATTTCCAACTTAAGAAATGGATGATAAATGATCATAAATGAAAATAGGAGATGCGCATGTTCGAGCAACGGAAAGTTACATCCTGTTTTCCGCGATATTTGAATTTTGGGTTATATTTTCGAATATTATTTGTGTGGATAGTCTGTAATTATTTGTTTGCATTTATCAATTTTTTTATAATAGTGATAAGACCATGGGCATCATTTACTTCATGTAGTTTGCTCATGATTTTTGGACTTGGTGTTTACTTGAGATACATGAGAAAGAAAGGTCGGGATTGAAAATACAAAGTTAAACCCATACATAGGAAAATGAATACTCATTCCAACTCCATTTGTATTTGAACATGATGGATAATATGGATATTGAACAGTTTTTTATTTTGAAATCGATGTCATCAATAATAACTCCAAATTCTAGCTATTTATCAGATCAGAGGGATGCTCTTATGCAGCAAATTGCTTATGTTGAACTGACTACTATGTACACATGTCATCATAGAGGAAACCAGCGATGTACTGTGGAAAATTTACTGAAAAAATCGATTGGCATGGAATCTCCATGAAATTTTATGAAAAATAGAATATGCCAAACTGTATTGGTGCCCTTGATGGAAAGCATATTCAGATTCAAAATACAAAACATGCTGGAACAGGATACTTCTCCTACAAGAAGACTTTCAAGCATAGTATTGATGGCTATCTGTGATGCATCTCATAAATTCATCTTCATTAGTGTAGGCTGTCCAGGATCTACTTTCAGTTTTCTAAGATATATTTGGCCAATTGTTTTCCAGGCAGTTTCCCTGTCGAGTTTATTTTAGAATAACTACTTTGTTTATCATAAATATGTCTGAATTCTTCAACTTGTTGAAATAATAGAGCATCGTCCATGACACAAATGATATTTGAAATGAAATTGAAGAAAATTCAAACAAAAACAATGATAATAGATATAGGTTAGAACTTTCCAACGTCAAAATTATTTGTTCCGTGTCAAATATTCCTAAATCTCAAGTTTTTTTATAACAGAATCAACTTATCGGCTCTTAAGTCTCAAATGTTAGGTGATAAATCTTAAATGTTAAAAGTTTTTATAAAGTCACCCTAAGAACAATCTTAATTCACACTTTTTAGAGAGGTAGGTATAGGAATTGAGAGAGACATTGTGATTACTGATGCGGAGAAAGCGAGAATTCACTTTTTTATTGACATTTTTGGAGCTCTGCTTCAAATTTAACGACATTCCAACGCAGACACATCGATGAAGATATGAGCACCCATCAATAACAGTGAAATCTAAGCGTATATGTTTTTTGGATGGACCAAAAGCGACCAGAAATAGGTTGGTAGCACAAGAGAGAATGGAGGTAGTACAGTCCTGATTGGTAAAAACATATGTTGTGTACCTATCTGAACACTAGCATTTTATAAAAACCTTATTTCACGCATCATTAATTCATGAATTCACTTCCAGTTATATTCTCACTGATAATATACCTCAGTGAGACATAACTTAACCTTATGAAATTACTCTTATAACACAGATCAATGGGATTGAGATTTGAATATATCGATAAGTATGGGCATATGACAGAGTTTCACTCCATAAAAGCACGATGAATGCAACAATCGTTTATACAGATATTACAGTGGCGTACCAAGTTGAAGGACAATCATCAACCGCCCTTTTGTACTTATCGTCAAGTGAAAGTGTTTTTAACCGCCAACTTAGTTGCAAAGCAACCCTCGAAGTCTCAATGAGACTTGTATGATGAGTAAGGAAAATGGGGACCTGGCTATCGTTGAGAGTCCGAAGGATTGAAATTTAGGTACCAAGAATGTTCGGATGGTCACCTATATTGTCTTTCAGAAATGTTTCATCAGAAGGAATTCCTTAATTTCTCAATATTCTGTTATTAATTTAGGAAAAACACCATCATTAAAAATATCGAACGGAAGTGGAAGACTTGCGCCACTGTTAGATGTGAGATTGCTCTTGGCAAAACTCTCACCCACACTCTAGTGACTCTATTCAAAACATTTGGTGCACTTTCTCGATCTCCATGAATGGTCAATATAACTTTTACACTGATGCAGGCTTCAGTTAAGATTTATGACTGTCATCAAGAAATAATGTTTAAGGGGAACTACACAATCATCATAGGTTCGAAAATAACTTTCTATCATATTCAAAATAATTAAATGTGGATTTAATAAATGTATGTTTTGTTATTTCATGTATATATATATATATCTAGATTGAGTTATCATTATTATTGATTTCTTGTGAAAATTACCTGAGTATAGAAGATTGAAAATTTGTTGTATTATTATTATATTTTACAGCACGCATATTGTTTAAAATTATAAAAAATAAAATCATTTCTGATGATGTAATGTTTCCAAATTCAGTGATACCTACTTTTTGCTTCAGTAAATGATCGAATCCAATTCCAACAAAGTTCGGGACGAAAAATAGAAGGTTATATAGATCTCAAAACTAAAAAGTAGTAAAATTTCGCAAATCATGTTGGACCCCCGAGTATACAATCATTATCATCAAATCTGATTGACATGTTACGATGTATACAGGGTGATCAAACTCAATTCGGTACTATTGCTAACTTCTTTATTATTGCAGATACGAAATCGGTTAGTAGAGAACGTGCATTGTATTTTTTTCGCTGATAACCGTATTGCTAACAGAAAAATAATTGAGAATCCCGATAAATTTCATTTGACATATAAACGTCAAAAACTTTACAGTGTAACACCATAGACAGAAAAATTTCCTGAAATCGTTCTAGTTGCTATGGTAACGATACAAAACATAGATTTTCGATTTGTCGAAAATGTTAGGTGTGAAATTTTCAGCGAAAAAAATACTAATATAGTTCTCTAATTTAACCGACGTCGCATCTACCATCATAATAGAAATGAAGAAGTTATAGCAATAGTGCCGACTCGAGTTTGATCAGCCTGTATAGTATAATCCCCTTAATGTCCTTTGGTAACGATTTACGGTTCCGGATAGTTCTTTAAAAACCCCATAAATTTTCATAAATCTGCCTCTCTTGGGGTTAAAAGTGACTGTGCTTTTCTTTACTCATTTCGTACGGGTTTCGAAGTTTGCAAACAATGATGTTCACGTTGAATGCAAGGCTGCTGACCCGGATATGGAAGGGATGGTATATACGAGGCTTTTTGAGGAAAGTTATTTATTGGAAAAGTTGTTGGTCGAATGTTATTAGGCTGATGCACTCAGTGGATTAAAACTAGATTGGTTCGTGGGATATTGAGGGAAAGTTGAGGCCGAGAGATACTTCATCAAAAAAGTTTGTAACACTTTTTTACACTTTTTCATTAGTGTGAAGTTTAGGAAGGCTTATTTTAGTTAGCTCAATCATATTGTTACACTTTTCTCGTTCTCCTTAATGCCAAACAATACGACAGTATCGTAGGAAATTGTAGTAAATCTCCTAAGTCAATGTCAATTGAAAAATTTATTGATGGACTCAACAGTCTTGTTTTATTTTTTGATCTCGATAGTATAACATTGAAAATTTAGAATTAGCATACTTTTATATTGTCAGTTGCTGAAGGATTATTATGAAACGATTTATTGTAGACATTCATAATAATATCTGAAAAATACCGATTTTTCTTCACACGTGTTAAGTAGGCACGAGATCTACAGCCTATACCAGTGGAATCCAAACCAATTGGGCTGCAATTGGTTGACTAGATACCGTATGATATACCTATTTGTGATTTAGTACGAATGGGCAATCTTTGGACTAAAGATAGTAAACACTAAAATAAAGATTAAGCCCAATATGCCTTATGAAGATGTTGCTGGATCATAAAATTGAACATAAAATTTGGTTGTTTTAAGTTATTGGATGAAGTCAATTGGCCACATCAGTTTGACAACATTAATATAAACTGAACAAGTGGTGTTACATCTGAATTACTCGAGTGGTGATAAAAAATACAGGGTTTTCCATTAGAAGATTTGAAATTTGGGGTTGATTCCAATAAAACCGGAAGACGGAAAGAATATTTGTATGTCAAGAATCAACGATATAAAGGAAACCGAATTTGAAAATTCGCCCTCGAATTTTTCAAAAATTACAGCATTATTGAAAGAACTGTGTTTTTGATTATTAATTCGACATGACGTCTTATTTTTTAATTTTGATACTTCGTCCAATTTGATGGCTTTTTCATTTTGAATTGATTTTGAAAAATTACAGCATTGTCTCTGTAAGGTTATACACATGGTATACCGGGTGTAACAGGATTATGGTACGGCCCCGTATCTCCGTTACTTTCAGAGGTAATTTATTGAAATTTGAGACATGCTATGAACATAATAAGCGTTATTTTTTGACCTATAAATGATTTTTTTTTCACTTCCGGTTTTGCCGGAAGTGATACCAACTCTCGATTTATTTAACGTCAAAAATTTTTGAAATTCAATTTTTAGTTTTCCTATTAGGTATGCCATGATGGTTCCGATTTATTCCAATTGATCCGTCTAATGCTAGAAAAATCTGAATCCCGTCCAAAATACTAAATTTCGTTTTTTATGAGCAAATAAAGTTCATCGTAGTCGATTTTGCGGTAAAACTCATTTTTTTTCAAATGGAACTATATTGGTACCATGGTACCATTTATTAGTACTACCAATAAGGAATTTATTCATAGCTGGTAATGAAATGTGCGATAAATACAATGGAAATTACAGTTGAAAGAAAATAAGAAAATATAATTATTGAAAATTTTGACGTTTCAGAAAATTTTGCAGATTTCAGAAATGCAATAATATACAGTGTTCCATTCAAAAATCGAAAGTTGGTATCACTTCCAGCAAAACCGCTCATTATGTATATAGCATATCCCAAATTTCAATCGATTACCTTTGAAACTAACGGATATACGGGGTGTACCATGATCCTGTTACACCCGGTATAAATGTGGACAAAATATCTCGCTACTGATTCCTGCAGAAAGGAAGACGTAATTCCACAACTACAAAAATTTTATTCAATAGCTCTGGCGCCTTGTTGATCACTTAACTAATTTTGAATAGTTAGTAAATTATTAGCTGGATACTTTTGAGTCACCCACCGCACGAGAACCTGATGTCACTGATAGTGAAGTTGACAGACAGTCCTCATCATGAGAGATGTCTGTTCAACGTCGGAAACCCACCACACAGGGTGTGACAATAGTCAAGTGGATAGCAAGATCTCCTCAAACTAGGTGGTCCACCATGCCTGGCTGTTTGCCATTTTGAATCTTCCTGGGTGACAAATAGTGACGTGAAACTGAAATACAGTTTTGGCCCATACAATATTTTTCGGAGAGAAGTGGTATCATAAATCATTGAGAAGGTGGTTGGTTTCAGGAACACACAGATTTGATGCACAATATCTACTGACCACCCTGATTCATAATAGTAGACCACACTGTATCACCCTTGTATCACTTTATTTTTCTGATATAGAGCATTTTAGAACACGTGACCTTGTTCGACCAAACCTTAGATCATAAAGGCTACGCTATAGATCCGGCATCATGTAGTATTTGTTTGGTATTAGAGAGGTCTGTAAAAAAGTACAATGATATCACGTGGTACAACATATACATATGTATGGTCAAAATTTTAAAACGATTAATCAATAGGTCTGTTCGCTGTTTATGCATGAAATTTATATTGTACACTATATTTTCTTACACCCACTGGTCGTAGTAGATGAGTGTAGTGAAGTGGAGTGTAATTAGTTCAACATCTGTTCGGTGCTTTTATTCTGCTTTCTGCTAATCCTAGGATTTTGATTTGGAGGTTATGCTTATAATTATTTTGAATTTATTTATGGCTTGTGAATCTCGTTTGAATGCATCAAAAATGCACAGTGATGATGAAATCATCATTGCGAATTCGGACGATGAATTGTTGACAAGTTCCTCTGACGAGGATCAATCAATGGCATTGATGTAAATTCTTTTGATGCTTTCGTAAATGGGGACAACAGATTCCCGGGTAACAAATATAACCATTACGTACTTTGTCGAAGAAGTTTTTTTTTTTTCAAAATATATCATTATATACATCTAACCCCATATTTTCCAATATCCCTTTGCACTACACTTATCACACCTCCTCTAAATCGATTGTAACAACTGGTTTTTTCGTGCTACAACATTTTAACAACGAACATAGTGTAAGTGTACACGCGAAATCACCGAACGGTATCAGTGTTACACAATCTACTATTCTGTACAATAGTGTAGTTAATGGAGACACAGCGAACAGACCTAATGGCAGTACGTTTAAATCCCCCTGGACCGACCAAACGAATAACCTGGATACCGTATCTAGCGTAAGCATATGTGACCTAAGGACCAAACATGGCGCCAAATTATGTCAATACAAAGTAAATGTCAGTAAACAGGAAAGTTATAGTTGCTGATTTAGCAGATATTTTCATGATATTTTCAAGATTATTTTGTTCATGGCTTGTTAAGGTAAAAGTAAATATTTATTGGGTTCAGAAAATTCTGGTAGTGAAGCTGCAGAGTGATATAAGGATCGATAAAATAAGAGTCATGAATTTTGTTGATTCCTATGTTATTAAAAATGATGAAGCGGAAACTGACGTGTAATTGTGTCCAAAAGTTGCCTCCTTGGACATCATCAGTATTTTGACTCTTTCGGGACCAAACATGTCTCAAGAACTGATTTTAAATACTTCCAACAGATAAAAAATCAACTCGAATGACAGTGAAAATATGTGTGGTTATGTTTGTTCTGGTCCAGTGGGTCTAATTTGACAGCATTCTAAAATACTCTATTAGTATAATGGTCAGATAGACAATAAATACAGGGCTTTTCACGATGAGCGTTAATTAGACATTTCTGGTCAACCAGACAACGGATCGTCCTGAAAATTCGACAGTATACATAAATCAATATGATTCACACTCCTAAAATATTTTAGACGATGCGGCGTTGCCGCTTCTACTATAAAGTAGAAACTACTCCGATTTTTCTTATGGCACACCCTGTATTTTATTGCATTTTTAGATTCTCCTTGGAAAGCTGAATTCATTGATCTCCCATACATACTTGGGGTCTTTATTGAACTATTACAGAGATATAGGGTGTGGAAAATCGAGATTTTTCAACTTTAGGATTTTTTTTGTCGAAACTATTTATAATTGGTTGAAACGGCTCACATGTCCCTATCTCAACTTTTTATCCACTATCGATTGATATTCAATTGAAACAAATACAGGGTGGTTCAAAATGTAGATTTCTAAACCACCCTGTATTTGTTCCAATTGAATATCAATCGATAGTAAATGGAAAGTTAAGATAGGAACATGTGGGCCGTTTTGAGCAATAATGGATAGTTTCGACACAAAAAATTCCCAAAGTTGAAAAATCTTGATTTTTTACACCCTATATCTCTGTAATCGTTCAATAAGGACCCCAAGTATGATAGATCAAGGAGGATCTGAAAATGCAATAAAATACAGGATGTTACATACGAAAAATCAAAGTAGCTCCTACTTTATAATAGAAGCGGCAACGTCGCATCGTCTAAAATATTTTAAATGTGTAAATCTTATTGATTTATGTAAGCTGTCGAATTTTCAGGTCGATCCGTTGTCTGGTAAGCTAGAAACGTCTAATGAACGATCATCGTGAAAAGCCCTGTATACCTTACGGAATAAAAAATAAACGGGGTATGTTCCTATTAAAAAAAAAAATCGATGACGTCACCACAACCACGCGGATGACGTCACAAACTCCGTATGTATATCAAGAGATGTCAATTTGAAAATAAAAATCGGTTTTTCTCAGTTTTTTTTTATTCATATGCGTTAGAGATGATGAATTTATTCCATACATTTCCACCATACTGTATATTCTAGGAAAATATCTCGAATCTCTGGATTTTTGACTTGATATCCACTTCAGTTTTCAGTTCAAATAATTATACCAATATGTGACATTCTGTAATCAAAATGTGAAATGCAACTAACCTTATGGTTTGTGATATAAATCAACACTGTGTTATTTTTTCAATTTACACTAGCAGAAACAGAAATCTTATTATCACCTAATAGTACCTATTTATATTCTCTATAACATACCAAGGCGGAAAAGAGTTTGTTGCATATTCCACTTGTCCATACAGGGTGTTTCGCAAGTATATCCAAGCCGTCATCATACGACGACAAAATGTCAGTCTGAGACAAAAAATTTCTAAAGTGTAATTTATGACTTGTGGCTTCAAACAGTGAATTTTATACAATTTGGACGGGATGAACAAAAAACGAAGTACGCATGTACATCTCATCTATTTTTTTTTCTCCAGCACAGACCTAATAAATTTCGAAATTGTTATCTAACAAGCGGAAAACGACTGATTTCAAACAAACAGCGTGTGAAATTGACACTAGAAGACCGGTTTATAGCGCCAAAATCAAATAAATACGACGATTTATCACCCCAGAAAAAACAAACGAACATCTAATTGATAGTGTGCCAAAACAAAATCTGAGCAATCAAACGCATTGAGAAAACAAACATAGTGAAGGTATCCCCAGCATAAATCAAGTGTTTATAACAGCAGAATGTCTATATGAGACGTAACACCAATTAAATGGTGTCTTGATCATAAAAAAACAGGAATTATATTCTACTTCGACGACTGATCTCAAGTCCGGAATCATTAATCCTTCAATTTTGAGTTGAACAAAAATGACTCGTATTATATTATAGAATGGATCATATCATGGAAAAAACAAAACAGAAATTATCCAAACTATTTTATTGTATACGAAATGATATAAAAACCGAATTTTTACGAGCTGAGGTAACAATTCAGTAAAATTGCTACCTCCACAAAAAATACAGGTTGATTATAGTTCAAAAAAATCAGAATTTTAGGTTTACTTCAACTATAGTTTGATTCACTCTATTTCTTTTTTCAGTATGAAGTAACTTAATTGTTGCGAAATTCTCGTTCTGGTCTATATTAGTTCGCATCAGATCTTAGATGGTAGCGGAATTGATATCCCCTAGCAACATTGGTTTTCTGTGACAAATTATTGAGACCGCCTTCAAAATTGAATTTTCTATGGCTCGCGGATGTTTGGCAGAATGTTGGTCCAAGGCGTGTGTGTTTTAAGAATGATCATTATTGTTTAATCTACTTGAGAAAGTATGAAAAAGCACTGATAATGATAGGGGTTTATTAGGCGAAAGTTTAGCTACATAAATTCGTACCTATAGTGACATTTATTACGATATCATCAAGTCAGTGTAAGGTTTAAAATCGATAGTAGGTTATACAACCTGCTAGAAATATTAACACTGGTGTCCCTCAAGGATCTATCCTCGGACCCTCACTATTCATAATGTATGTGAATCAACCTGCCTTTGAATTTCAGCTGTTTCCCAATATGCTGGTGACACATCATGTTTAGAAAGAGAAATTAGTCTATCCAATTAGAATATCAAACATAGTTTGTCACTTCCACTTCCAATTGTCTGTTGTCTGTCTGTTGGAACGCGGCTCAGTGCGGTCAAATAAACGCGACGAAGGTGCATTGGGACAGGCAACGCTTCGAGTGGAGATCTTACGGTCTCTACTCGGATAACTACCCTGCACTGATGAGGGCCAATAAGCCCGAAACCGGTCTGTAGGTTGTTAGGCGTGCCTGTCCCGATGTGAATTTGTCACGTCTTAGGAAGAAAGAAACATTTGCGATCTGCATTCACAGTGTGAATCGTTGCATGGATTACGAGCAGATATAATTCAATGTTCTGCGTGGTATTTACCAGGAAAGTAGTTGTTTTCTGCTCGTAGTCTACCAGACATTCATTTCAAACTATGTTTGATATTCTAATTGGATAGACTAATTTCTCTTTCTAAAATTGTTGTCCAATTTATGGCTTTTCCATTTTTCACATCATGTTTAGTTATGGACGAATATTTTGAAAACCTCTCGTGATAGGTTATAATAAGAAAGTTTGTGTTGAGTTGTTTGTCCCGTTTCATAACGGGTTTAATATTATTATAACAATGAATTCGAACTAATAAAATGATTCAGAAATTCAATCATCAAACGTCTTCAATAATTTTGAACTAAATGAAAAAGTCAAACATTGGGTAAAAATTACGAGAGAGTACGGAATTGAAGCTTACAATTTTTCTGAAAATAAATGAAAAGATTTATATTTGCGAAGGGATCAAAGAAATAAGCCATTTTGATCGTTTATCGAATTTCAAGAAGCTTTGTTAACGACTCAATGTGTGTTTTGATAATGTTATACATGTGATCTTATTCAGATTATTTCATTAATGCTAAAATTTTCGTCTGAACCATGATAAACACACACTATTAATGTGAATCCACTTCATTTTCCACAAATTCTAGACAATTTCAGCATTAATAGAAACACTCGCGCTGTGCGCTCGTGTAGTTTCCAAGCAACATGATTTGTTTATCAAAATCGAAGGAATTTTTGTTTCGATAATCATCAATACACTTGTTGTATTACATGCGAAAAACATCAACTTTCCCAAGGCTCTCATTTCACTCTATAGATTCTTTTCAACAAATATAGATGAAATACTTTTTGCTGCAAACCAATTATTTCATCAACCGTATACTCACACAGTGTGTCGGCATTTGGCCTGCCCTTTCTCCACAATTTCACCTTTACAATTTCGTATTTCCATGGTAACACCTGAACAATGCCTATGTAGCGACACCAAATGTGCAACATTTCTAATTCTTTAGAGGGTAACTGTACCGGACGCATTGTCAGAGTAGACCTGCTGGGATATTACCGAGAAAAAGGGAGGTTTTTTCCTATTGAGATTTAGGAACGTCCACACAAAATGTTGTGACTTGGCTCCATTCTATAGAATACCACCGTGTAAGTTGAGTGACAGGGGGTGAATTGAACCATTAACAGGCAGAAGTTTATTGACAGTGTGTTTGCTTTCTTAGCCAGTGGCGTACAAATATGAATTCATGATAATATTAAATGAATTCGAGAAAAAAATCGTTTGAAACGATGTGTTTTTTGAAACCAAATTGCCAACAGCTCCAAAATGTTCATAATAAGAGAGTACCTTTTTCGTCCAAATAATTTTGGTATTTTTTGCAATTGTTAGTTGAAAACTATCATGGTGCTGCCAATCAAGAATCATTACCTACTGCGATTATAATTAGAATAAAATCCAAGAATCGGATATGGCATATAGTAGAACCTTGGTATATTTTATAAAGTAGGTATACATTATTATCTACGCCAATGTTTTTCTGATTTCAAGGGCATCTTCCTATACCTACTGAGCTCATAATATATCTAGATCCTAGAATATCCGACAAGTAAGACAAGCCACGTCAAAATAGATGTTAAACAGTGAATCAACAGTGGAAACCGAAGTTTGTTTTGAAGACCTTATTACAACAGACTGAAATGCAATTATTATGAACGTTCCAGAAACAAAAACTATTAGAGTTGATGGCTATGTTGGAAACAGATAAGTCCTTAGACCATACACTCACTGTCTAAGGATATATAATAGTTGTAGAAAAATTTACAACGTTTTGGAAAACCTTAAAGGTTGTGAAAAAAAGTAGTCGAAATATATACATGACGATAACTGTAGTTTCGAACATTCTATAAATCATTATTCTTGTGGTGCAATGAGGATAAGTGCTTAAATGGTAATACCCAGTCATTTCGTGAATGAATATTTGAAGCCTCATTTGTCACTGGCGCCAAGCATCAAACCCAAATCCGTTGAAACATTCGTCTCATTTGAATTTGAAAAGCGGTTTATGTCTAATGTAGCAGCTCCATTGTTGAAAAATATAAGATAGAGATCTCTATGGAAGACTGAACTCTTTTTCATATACATATTTGGTAGAAGAATGAAAAATTTCCATACAAGATTATCCGACATGACTTATTGCACGAAGGAAATACTTACTTATGGTATCATTTCATAATTACTTCGATATGAAACTATGTTAGATATAGCTAAAATGATGAATCTTGTTCCACAAATAAGAACAAATAATTCAAGATCTCCAAATGAAAGTGCCAAAACTAAGTACCTACGTATAGATATAATGTTATAGTTCTCTAATTTGTTCTCTTGATAACTCTGGAGATCAACGGAACAGATGATGATTTATGCCTGTGAGGAGTTACTTATGGTACTTTCGCTATTAATCGCATTATTATTCGACACTTCTCTCTACAATATCTTATAATGTCACTGAAGATTGTCATACACATAAAGTTCGCGACATATGTAAGTTTTTTTATTAATAGATATAAAGAAAATTCAACTTCGCAGTTAGTTTGTCCTTCACACATAAAAACAAATTCTCAAATGAAAACGATATATTTGTTCAACGTCCAATTCTTGTTTTGAAAAAGCGCATTCTTCTTCTGAAATAATTTATTTGAAATGAATTTATTGAATATGTCAATTGTAGAAAATTATTTCACTGGAATATTCATTTGGTATAACAAAATGTTCTCAATTCAAGAAATTCAAGGTATCCAGAAAAAATAATTAAGTTCTTGAAAAATATATCACGGAATGTCTTCTTTCAAAATAACATTCAACATTTAATCTCTGAATGAGTAAATCTCTGAGAAAGTTTGTTTGGATTGACCATAACATTTTCTTGAATATAATTGCGATCCCTTCGAGCCGAGAATGTTGCCAAACGGTGTGAGTGTGTTGTTTCGGTGCTCTTGTCGTGCATCCATCATTGTTCAACCAGTTCAACCTATTTTATTGGCATAGAAATATTGGCTTGCCATGAAAGAAAAACTAAGGTCTTAGGAGATATCTGAGGATATAATTACCACTTTTAGAGGTAAGTTACATGCCTATATCTTATCGACGTTCATTCTTGGGTAGGTATTATTGTGAATCCAATCAATTAACGTAGCTATATCATCTCGAAAACTGATAATTCGTGAAAAACTTGAATAAACAGGATCGGCATAGTGAGTGAAAATTGGGGTTAGGTACCTATGTGCGGATGAACGTTTAAATTTGTCCAAACACTGATTGAACAGTGGAAAAGAGCTTCTGGAACTTGTAGACATCTTAGGTATTTTGATACTGCATATTATACCTAACATATTTTTACATTTTTTTACCTAATTTCGATCCAAGGAAAATGAATTCAGTAGTAAGAATGTGAACCCAGATTTGAAGAAATATAATAACCATACATTGTGCTGAGTCAGATTATCTCTCACATTGTACCTACATGGAGTTGTGAATGATATATTTTATATTTTACAGTAGTTTGAAACCAGAGGAATACAACTTTATTGCGAGGTAAACTGGTGGACAAGTTCAGAAATAATCTCTACGAATAGGGAGAAAGGTTGTCAAGAAGAAGGTCTGCAAGTGATGATATGATTGATGAGAGCCCCAATAAGAGAACGGAAGTTGAGGATGATTCTCATTTCAAGAAATCGATATAATTCCTCCAATTTGATAAAATTCTTGATACAAAACAATCTACAGCTAAAACTGAAAATCTGATTCTTTTTGTTCAAGAAAAATGCGAGTCATTGAGAGATTATCATTGTCTTGATTTGAATATATTGTGTTATCAATCTGAAATATTGTATTATTCTCACGAAGAACTCCATTCATTTACGATTCAAGAAATCTATAACATTGGCATGAGTGTATTTAGTTGGAAACATAATAGTCTTGAATTGAGCAGACATTTATTCCAGTATATATAAACAAGCCATACTCTTGAATCAAAGCATATCAAATCAAATCAAGTAATTCTTTTTATGTGTGATTGAAAAATGAGTAAAATACAGCATCTTTTTTCGTGTGCTGCTCTAAACCTGTCAAATTTGACATTTTTTTCTGGAAATTTCGAAAAATGACAGAAAAAAAGTTGCTCAGTTTCCAATTTTATACATTTGTTCCAAATTTGGACTCTCTACTGTCACTTCGACTTTTTTCCATTTTTTCAAATTTTTCGAATCTTTCGCTCTATCGATTCGAACGAAACATGATTCAAATTTCATAATTTTGATGAATATGAGACTTCAATATCATATCTTGCCAGGAAATACCCACATTGGCCTGTCACCAGAAAATAAAAAAATGCATCTCCAGAAATTCGTCTTTGTTGTTGCAAAGTTCATCTAGTTTTTTCATTCGATTGTTAAACTGATGTGGATTTTTAATGTATGTTTGGTTAATATGTCAGTAATCGAATTTCTGTTCATTCTTATTACACTCGTGTTTCTTTTTTTAATAGATTTTTATCCAGTTTGATTATTTTTCTGACCAATAATTCAGTTACAAACAAACCCGAAATATCATACTTTTCTGTAAACTAAACAATGACCTATACAGTTTCATAACTATTCAAAAGACTTTCGTTCTAGCGATTTGTACTAGACATGAATTTCGTGATTTTAAACAATACAAGACTAATGCAACATCTCGGGATGAAAATAGTAGGTACTGATTAAATCGAAATAAAATTTTCACTTAGTAGCAGTCGAAGTGACAGTAGAGAGTCCAAATTTGGAACAAATGTATAAAATTGGAAACTGAGCAACTTTTTTCGCTGGCATTTTTCAAAATTTACAAAAAAACTGATTTTTTGAGGATTTTCGAAAAAAATGTCAAATTTGACAGGTTCAGAGTAGCACATGAAAAAAGGAAAGATACTGTATTTTACTCATTTTTCAAGCACACACTAACTGCGAAGTCAAATTTTCTTTAAATCTATTGATAAAAAAACTTACATATGTCGCGAACGTTATGTGTGACACTGTATTTTGAGACGGTATGAAGGTAGGTAAATCAAAAATAATTGAAATCTTTTCAATTCTGAGGAAGAATCATTCACTTTACGAACGAACGTCGACATACGACATTGACAAAATAGCCAATAGATCTGAGCGATTTCGCTTATTAGAACATTAACACCACGGTTGTTTTGTGTGTTTCTGCTGATGAGTATACAATTTTCATTCGGCGACTGAAAGAATGTTTTGCTCTCGGAGCAACCCTCAAACTGTGCCTGATTTTTCCGTCGTCTCGTCTGTTAGAGAGTACCAACACATGAAAGATAATGGGAAATGTCGCAGAAGAGGTGTGAAATCCTAGCAGGAGGTGATTTCGAAATTCAGTCGCACCCCGCAATTCTCATTGTTGCTGGCGCGTTGTTATTATAATTTGAGGGGGTTCGAGGCCATTGTGGATGACGTTTTTTCCTTAACAGTGCGCTTTCTTTACCCCGAAAGCTACAATTTTCGGTATTGTGTAAAACTGTAATGAGGTTTCACTCGGTTCCCCAATGATTCTCTCTTCAATCCCGCACAAAAGGTCATTATGAGATATTACACATCACATTACACAATGCGTGTTATATTTCTTTTGTTGAATTTCATCGTAATAGGTTTTTCGTTATTGTTACTTTGTCATGTCAAATGTCTTCCATAAGCTCTTTCTATTGAAGAGAAAGTTATATATTATAAAAATAATGAACAATATTGAACTTTCTATGAAAATTAAGTGCAGAAAAACAAATCTGTTGACGTTACATTTAGATTTGTCGAGTAAAAAAAAAGAAAATTACATAATAGGTGAGAATTTTTTCTAAATAATCAAGGATTGGAAGCAATTCTTTCAATTTAGTGGATAAAATAATGGTTCATCTGCTCATATTCACACACTTTTTGTAAAGAAAAACCCACAAAAAATCCACCTATCATAACATTCTTACAGACAGTTTCTTGTATGTATCAGTATGTACGATAAACTACAGGAGAACTGTGGTGTTCTCGTGTAGTTTGTTTTTCTTTCATGAACTTGCACTTTTTTTCATTTGTGAATATTGGTGAAAAGTATTTTTTCTATTTTGGTTGTATAATGAAGTCATTGTGCAACGCAAATGCGTGTCGAAATAGTCTCTATTTCGATACGCATTTTTTATTATTCGGAGATTGGTACAATCGAACTGTCAAATGAAAGTCAGAAGAGTTAGGCCCACAGTTTACATCTGAGCGATTTGGATTTGGTGTTATTTGCAGTGAGAAACTCAATGTTTTAATTGGTAAATTTCAATTCAGAGTGTAATTTGATTTAAATTAACCAATAAAAACAATAACAACTTGGAATTTTTCACCGCTGGTATTGCAATAATCAAAATCGCTCAACTGTAAACTGGGCTTTACGCTTGTGCGTCAGATTTTAATTATTTCAATGTCATCATTTTTACCAATCGAAGATGTTTCTGTTATTTATCGTTATATAATCCATTTTTTCTCTTCAAATCAATTCAAAATAGAAAAAATTGCATATGACACACGTTTTATAAGACACGTTGTCGCACTTGTTCACTTGGAGCACTCCTCGCTTCGCTTTTCGTGCGATGAAATAGCGTCTTATAAAACTTGTATCATAATATACTATATTGACATCGATATATCAATGGACATCCGTTTATTGAACTGGTAAAGAATAAATTCCACTAAGTAATTATATATACATATTATTTAGTATGCTAGTAGTAGGCGTTGAAGAATTTCTAGAGAGTGACAAAAACACTAATGGTCTTGGTCCCATATCTGGGAAGCAGGTAAAAATAAAAATGTTTGTTGTGATTTATAACCTTACGATTGTCACTTGACATCTTCATGAACTGGTTGCCAAAATAGATGGTTTTACCCTCGGTTTTACTATTCTACAGTAATTTTATGGGTAGGTTCTTTCCCCGAATGTAAACTTTCTTTGGTACCAGATTTATATAAAAGAGCGTCCTATAGAGGCCTTTGAGATACCTTTCTGAAATGATATTAATGCTTTATTTTTTTTATAATTTGTTAGTTGCCGATGTAAGAACAAAAAATAAAGAATTAAACGTGTCGCAGCATTCCAAAACGTGGCTGAAGTTTTTGTTCCAAATCAAATACCATGGCATATAGTCAATGATCAAAGCAAAGTAATATGAGCGATATTTCATTCAAATCCCGACTTCCACATTTTCACCATTTTAAATGCGATACCTATGTACTGAATACCATAATTCTGACGTCTATGTACTTGTGTCTATTGTTACCCCTTTTCGAATATTGCAGCTGAACCAAATTATAATTCGCCATAGAATTTCAGTGTGTGGGACCGAGATCACAATGCTAACAGAACAATATCCACGCAGTTGAAATTTGCAAACAACGAATAATCATTCTCTATTCTGGTTTCCTTTTGTACTTATATATTTCTCGTCAGAAGCTGAATTCAGCTTTCAGAAATTGATGTCGTATTCAAATATTTACAGAAAAGTAGTAATTTACCTTCGTGTAATAAAAAGAGTTTATTAAGATAGACAATATTATCAAACATCGCCCGTGTAAAAGATGCAAAATGAAGAGATTCTACAACACATATGCAGTCGTGAACTATACCAATTTCTAATTTGGTTCGTGAAGCATGCATGCTAGAAATTTGCCTATTACACCAAATCTACCCATCGGAATAATTTTGTTAGTTCATAGAGGTTGAAAATTAGGATGAAAGAGATGATGGAGATGAAGGAGATGAAGGAGATGAAGGAGATGAAGGAGATGAAGGAGATGAAGGAGATGAAGGAGATGAAGGAGATGAAGGAGATGAAGGAGATGAAGGAGATGAAGGAGATGAAGGAGATGAAGGAGATGAAGGAGATGAAGGAGATGAAGGAGATGAAGGAGATGAAGGAGATGAAGGAGATGAAGGAGATGAAGGAGATGAAGGAGATGAAGGAGATGAAGTTGCTACCAAAAATTCATAAGCAGAATAATGAATCACCTTCGATTATATCGTCATGACTGTCTCATTAATGATTCCACAATCTGCAAATTCATCACGTCAAAGTTAACAATGAGCTAGCAGCAAAAACAAAACAACCGCTAATCCCAGGCCACTATTCTGATGTGATTCTGATGCGCTCCTAAACAACGGAGCATCAGTAAAACACACACAGCCACGGTTGATGTGAGGTGTGAAACGAGCACCATCGAGGCATTCGAGGCACAGTCATAAATAATAAATCACTGTTTTAATTGGGACGAAATGCGCGATGTAGCGCAGTCACTTGTTTCGTCTCTTCGCACCTGAGATAATGTATGTTGTGAAGACGAGAACGAAATGCTAGGAAAACTCATCCGCCATTGTCTTTGTAGGTTAAATGCTATAAAAGACATAATGATGTGTTTGTTGACTTTTTGAAATATTCCAGGATGGAGTCTGTACATATAAACACTATAATCATTTACCTATAATTCTGAACACCTACCTCATTTTGGAAGCCTATATCTACTCGAAAATTTTAGGTTAGTTTCTCGTAAGTTAGGTACCACATACATATTATAACTAGGAATAAACCTACTCTCCTACTTATATCCGGATTATTTACTACTTCATAAAGATTAATTCATTCATAAATCAGGTCGTTTCGTACATGATTTTTCCTGATAACTAGAAACTTCAAATTGTCAAGAATAATTCCAATATCTACCTTCTACTGTTTTGCACCATGTTCCTGTACGAATTTCATACAACAATATTAAAAAAAAGATATTCCTGGGTACAAATCTGAAAGAATGAAGTACCACAATTCATTGTGATCTACAATCCATTATTTTCCTTCCACAAAATATGATCACTTCGAAGTTGAAATAAAGTTGTAAAATCAATATCTACTTATTTATTTTGACAAAACCATAAGCCTTGCTGCTACGAGAAGCATGTCTCATAGTCATAACAAGGATTTGCATTCTCGCTTCACCTACCCAATTTACATATTTACACCATAACAAACAACATGTGAGTGTGTAAAATATATGATTGCCATTTTATTGTCATTTTTCCCTATACAATGCTGTACTGACCATCCTGGACAATAGTTTATCGTTAAATCATGTAGAACTGAATACAATGGTATCTGGAGTAACTCTTATACACAAATATTAATCTTTATTGAAAATTGTATTACTAGCAAATTGGACTGAGAAAATATTGGGTCAAAAACAAATGTATGTTTGGCATTGATGAGAACTATGAAAGAGTTTCAAAAGAGCAGTTCGGGAATTTATATTTATTATTATGGAGTATTCAAATATGAAACCATCATTGTAAAGATTAGTGAAATCTATATTGCATGCATTTTCAACCTAGGATGTTATGGAATCGCTAAAAAAAACTGGAGAAGTGATGGAGGATGCAAGAGCAATAAAATAATAATCCTATTCTAGTTGCCATCAGGGCCCGTATAGGGTAGTAGACTAAAAAATTCCTCAGGCTTTTCAATTGAAAAAAAAGTAACATGATATGATATGGATAAAATCAAAATGTGAAAAGTAACTTGTCTGTATAATCTAATAAATACATAAGCACTTTGATTAAATTGTACCTATATGAAGATTCGGGATTCAGAGGAATATATACGCACCAATACATTTTTACATTCCTAACTATATAAATAATGATATGCAATATTTATGTTTTTCGCAGCACGATCATTGTGAAATTTGCTTGCTGGAGTCTTTTTATGTTATTTTTCAGAACTCGATTTCGGTGGAAATATATTTTATGACACCGCAGGAGGTTGAAGAGTTACAACGGTCACCTAACCGGAGTCAATAGTGGTTAAATCAGATACGATCAGATCGCAAGATATAGCTGATATTCTTTATATGAAGTGATGCTTTTCGAAAAATGGACAAGGAACAAGAAAACAGTGACTAGATGGTAATTTTTGTTTCAAGCCTATGTTGAAGGATTGATATAGGTATAATTTATTTTGAACTATTCAATATATTATCAAATTGAAAAATTCATTGGAGCAGAATATGATTCCCATTCCCATTACATACGAGTAATCTAATCGATAATCGCGTAAGGACTCTCCCCTCTTGTAGACTCAATTAAAATTGCATGGCCGCTAGTATACAGTTTCGTCGCTAAAACTTTTTGTATAAGATATTGTCACGAAACAGGGTGATTACACGATTACCCCGTGTAATAGTGAGTGACACATCATCCCGATCGAAGAAAATACAGCGTTGTTCAAGAGTCCAGAAAATCAGCAAACATTCGCATTTTCATTTTGACTCCAAAAATACCACTTAAATAGCTACAGTGAACTAACACCTACACACATAAAAAGAATTAATTAATTTGATTTGATATGCTTTGATTCAAGAGTATGGCTTGTTTATATATACTGGAATAAATGTCTGCTCAATTCAAGACTATTATGTTTCCAACTGAATACACTCATTCCAATATTATAGATTTCTTGAATCGTAAATGAATGGAGTTCTTCGTGAGAATAATACAATATTTCAGATTGAGAACACAATATATTCAAATCAAGACAATCATAATCTCTCAATGACTCGCATTTTTCTTGAACAAAAAGAATCAGATTTTCATTTTTAGCTGTAGATTGTTTTGTATCAAGAATTTTATCAAATTAAAGGAATTATATCGATTTCTTGAAATAAGAATCATCCTCAACTTCCCTTCTCTTATTGGGGCTCTCATCAATCACATCATCACTTGCAGACCTTCTTCTTGACAACCTTTCCCCCTATTCGTAGAGATTATTTCTGAACTTGTCCACCAGTTTACCTCGCAATAAAGTTGTATTCCTCTGGTTTCAAACTACTGAAAAATATAAAATATATCATTCACAACTCCATGTAGGTACAATGTGAGAGATAATCTGACTTAGCACAATGTATGGTTATTATATTTCTTCAAATCTGTAATATCAGAATACCTAAGATGTCTACAAGTTCAAGAAGCTCTTCTCCACTGTTCAATCAGTGTTTGGACAAATTTAAACGTTCATCCGCACATAGGTACCTTCACTCACTATGCCGATCCTGGTTAATCAAGTTTTTCACGAATTATCAGTTTTCGAGATGATATAGCTACGTTAATTGACTGGATACACAATAACCTACCCAAGAATGAACGTCGATAAGATATAGGCATGTAACTTACCTCTAAAAGTGGTAATTATATCCTCAGATATCTCCGAAGACCTTAGTTTTTCTTTCATGGCAAGTCAATATTTCCAAGCCAATAAAATAGGTTGAACTGGTTGAACAATGATGGATGCACGACAAGAGCACCGAAACAACACACTCACACCGTTTGGTAACATTCTCGGCTCGAAGGGATCGCAATTATATTCAAGAAAATCTTATGGTCAATCCAAAGAAACTTTCTCAGAGATTTACTTATTCAGAGATTAATTGTATTGCAAATCTCGTTATTGAAGAAAATGCTACATATGTTATTTTGAAAGAAGACATTCCGTGACATATTTTTCAAGAACTTCATTAATTTTTCTGGATACTTTGAATTTCTTGAATTGAGAACATTTTGTTATACCAAATAAATATTCCAGTGAAATAATTTTCTACAATTGACATATTCAATAAATTCATTTCAAATAAATTATTTCAGAAGAAGAATGCGCTTTTTCAAAACAAGAATTGGATTTTGAACGAATATATCGTTTTCATTTGAGAATTTGTTTTTATGTGTGTATTCTTTGCAAATTTTTCGACCACTCTTACAATTTGGGGGTATTTCCAACCAACTGGAAAATTGCAATAGTACAACCATTCCCCAAAAAAGGCAAAAAGACCTCACCTAGCAACTACAGACCTATCGCACTGCTATCAATTATTTCATAGGTCATGGAAAAAGCCATCAACATCGAGCTCATGAAATATCTGGAACACTCAGGAATTGTCATCGATAGGCAATATGGCTTCCGTCATCAGAGATCAACTGGTGACCTGCTCGCTTACGTCTCACATTTATGGCAGCTATCTATTGAAAAATATGGAGAAACTTCAGCAGTTCCATTAGATATTTCCAAGGAATTTGATCGAGTTTGGCAGCAGGGAATCCCCGGCAAGCTTCCTAACATCCCAAGGGAGTTATAACCTTCTTTAATGATACCGTAACTATGACGATATAAGCTTTTATAATATGCCAGTCAGAAATAAATAGTATATTACACAACAAGTGTGGAAAGTGAGATATTTCACACGAGTAGTCGTTTAGCACGAGCCGCGTAGCGGTGAGTGCGGAAACGTAACGAGTGAAGAAAATGCACTTTCCAACGAGTTTTGTACACTATTTTTCCTACGACTCCGAATAGTTTCATTTCGCGGGAGGTCTTGTCAAAAATGTAACTTGAGCGGTCTCTAGAATTTCAGGTGGTTTTGATTCAATATCAAGTACTGTTTATTATTTCCATATTCAAGATGATATTTGAATACTTCTCCGACAATTCCTCATTATGTGAATTACTGATTGATTGAGTTAGTTTAGTTTGGACAAATTTTATTGATATTGACACCAGCGTACATAAACACATACGCCTGCTAGCGCCAGTAATCACGCAACAAGGAATACAGAACCATAGAAGTATGTAGTTCGCAAGCGCGTACGAGTTACTCGAGTTAGTGCGTACTTAACTCTTTGCAAACATCTGTGATACCAAAGAATCTTCTCGTTGGTGATACTGTGATATCAAACTGATGCAAGCAGCAAGCCGCGCATAAAACTGTAGCCGTACTCTTTTGAATGATCTAACCCTAACCTAACCATCAACATCAAAATAGTTTCAGCAAAGAGTATAGGTTCCAGTTTTAAAGAGAATTCAGAGGTTATATATCAGACACATTGAAATTAATAGATAAAGAGTTCTCGGTATAATACAAAACGAGACAGAAATTTCAATAAATAATACGAATTTGATTTGAGAACGCTTATATTGACAGTGAGTACCTTCACAATATACCTAATTATTTCTATATCAATTCAGGCGACCGTTGTGATATTTTCCATATTAACACTAGTACTTTTAATCTTTCAAATAAACAATACCGTGGTGATATGAGCTACTTTCTGAATAACAAAACAGTGTGATTATTGACGTTTTCATACTTGGTCGTAGGAAAAAATATAATTGACCCGATAGAAGAGTAGTTGCTGAACTATTCAAATTAGTAGTGTATTCATCATTGAAGGCTACGCACCCTACGTACCACTCTGTGCATGGTAATATTTCTCTTTGTGTCAAAAATAAAATGGAAAATATTAGAAAATTTACAATATACAATTTTATACATATTCAAATAATAAAATTGATTTTCACATCCCTCTGATTCTGCATGGAAAGTTCTTTTTTTTTCAATGAAAATAGAAAATGCAACCACCTGACTCTTCGCTCCAAACTTCAAGAGTTATTGCCTCGGTAGAATCGCAAAAATTGAATAAAGCTCCGAGAAAATTCCGCATAGTTCGTGATTTCGGATAAATCTCATAAACTAACGGGCGGATATTGATTTCGCAAGGCAATCGCTCTCCGTGTTCTCGTTATGATCCTCTAGAGGTGAACTCGAAACCAACATTTATTAAGTGGCGAACTCTTATTAGGATATTTCGCTACGTCCAACTTCCGAGTAGGTAGGATCACGAAATCAATACGCAAAACTCCCTTTGACACGAATCGACCCCAACTCCACAACTCCGCCTACATACATGCGTGCACGATTCGTGCCAACTTTTTGCACTGGTAATTTACAGCTCTTATTCAACATTTTGGTGGAGGAACTGCAATGAGTATTTAAGTAGTAGATATTGATGGGCGATAACGATTTGGAAAAATAAATGATCGATTATCAGAATTCGTCGATAGTATTGGTTTATCGATAATATCGATGTTATCGATAAATCTATAATTTATATTTTGTAGAATTATCGATATATCGATACATTAGCACACCCCTAGAAGATATATCTAGGAGACCTTATAGGCCAGACACAAATAATAGGGAAAAATAAGCAAATCCTTGCAAACATTCACAAAAATTGTATTTTAGTGCTCATTGAAACTTTGAAAATTCATCCCCCACCAGCACAAGTCTGGCAATATATTATTAAAAATGTGAATTATAAACAATTGTTGATATCTTTCAGAGGAGAAGCAAAATGGTGAAATTGTAAGAAATTATCATCTTTTATCATTTCCCAAGTTTTCAACCATTTAGAATATTCGAATCAGAGTTGATAAACTATCTATTCAAAATTTTGTTAATAATTCGGTCGAAAAAAACTGAAAGATCGGCAAACATCAAGAAGAGTTTCTCTATATCTCATAAGCATCGCTGAAAATTTGCCCCTTCTTCCAACATATGTTTTTACTTTACTTTAAAAAAGTACTAATGAATTTCTGGAGATTTATTAAATTTTATCCAAATAAAGAAATAATTAAACATTTTCGCAAATGGAACTGATGATTCAAAAATATTATATCGGAACAGTATAGAACACACACAGGTTTAGTATCATTTATTAAAATCCACTAGTGTTGTTTTATTTCGAAATATTACCTTGATTGAAGTAAGCTTCAATACCAATGAATAAATACATTTTCCGAACTTTCCTTATGAAAAAGTTGACTTGTAAAACAATATACTAGAAATAAATATAGGATTTTTTTTACAATTTCAATTCACTGTCCATTGCTGTTTCATCTTATGAGAGATGGATAGATATTGACTGGTGAATTCACATCCTGTAACTGGTCCCAAATCTCTTGATTTCGCCTACTTCGATAAAACGTGTCTTGGAGATAGGAGTCCAAAACATGAAAATAAACTGAAAAATCATAATACTCGATAGAATTCGATATTCAATGGGAACTTCATAAGTCTATCATTAGATGTTCCCATACCTTTTTTAGTTAGCTGACGATTCCCTGACGAAGGAGATTATAATTTGCGGAGTAGATGATACTGGTGATCTGTAGAAAATAAAGAATCGGCGAGATTAATCAAATTCCATGATACGCTAGGTTTGTCTCCATTTGACGCAAAGTTCATAAAATCACAGTGGAACAGAGAAATTGAAGTTGAATGTTCTCTTCTATATCATTCTCTTGAGGAATGAATAATTACGAATTCGAATCGAGAGACTGTCATTCTTGGGTGTTCCTGTAATCAAAAGTAGTGAAAACCCACAATTTGATATGTCATCAGTTTGAATCTCTATGATTTTTCTGAATAAGTTTCCTGAAATTCTAAAAATATTCAAGTATAAAATAAAGGTTAATAATTAATTCTATAATTTGTTCAAAACCACAGTACAGAAAAAGTACAGACATTGAAAGATTCCAAGTGCCATTCTAAACATTTAACAACATATTTGATGAGAATTTATCTGAAGGAAAATCCCTTTTGATGAGTAGAGATATTTCATTACATTCTATTTCCCAAGGAATGATTTCTCGTTAAGAACAGAATTGTATGAGTTAACTACTTATAACTTTGGCATGATTTATGGCTCCTTCGTTTTGATTACCAATAACTCGAAATAATCACCTAGCAGCTGTCCCGCGCAATCCGATCTACAAAAACGAAAAACGAAAATGAAAGCGTGGAACGTGGGTTTGCCAGTTTGCCACACACACACTCACACCACCTCACACAAACCAAAAACCATCTCGATATGGACACAGAATATCAAACACAATTTATACCTCAGTGCTCAGAAGATTCAGATATTTGGAAGTGAATTAACCCTCTATATTTCCTAATCATCCTTATTTCCTTCACGATTCACTTTTTCGCAGGAGAATTTTTCATCTGGCCCAATTATTATTCACTTGGTTAATAGAGTGCGTCAGACATGATGGTGAGTGGTTTTTGAGGAAAAAGATTATTTCCCTGCTGATTTGGAAAATCAGTGAAACCACTATATACAGTTCTTCTGCTTCTTGTGCTGATTTTCACGTATCAAAGCATAGATACGTCTATTTAGCATTGATAATTTAGAATTCAGGGCCGTTGACTACGTCATCGCGCGCCTTCGGAAGCCACGCCTTTTGGCCGAAAAAATCGCTTGAATGAACCATCCTTCTCTAGTTTACCATCCTTGACCTCTAACCAGTTGAGAACTTACAGAAGATTTAGAAAATTGCAGATATCGAGTTTTTATTCTTCCCAAATTCTGGATATTCTGTGCACGAATTCTCGATTGCAGTCACAGTAGGCGCTGTGTGCAGGAAAGAGAAACAGTCAACGGTTGAATATTAGTTGGCAGCAGGTATTATCGCGCCTTGATAATATGAGTAACGACTGCAACAAGGCATGCACCGCCATAAATCACTGCCCGACACCTAAATCACCCCAACGTTGGAATGACAAAAGAAAAGCTGCGTTATTCATTACCTTTGTTACGTGCGAAAATGCATTTTTCAGTTAATTGAATTTCTTGATAAAATTCAGTTTCACGATTGAACTGTGCATGACAAAATAAATGTAACATCTAGTGACCGTTCACATATATTTATCATCTGCTGATGATGTTTACATCAACAGCATTGAAGTAAATTCTGAACAATGGAAGATCATAATTATCCATCAGATTCATATATTTTTCACCACACGAATGTCATATTCTATCATTAAATTTTGTATGGTTCCTTTAAGGTGAATGTATCAAAATGTACGTATCGTTAAAGTTGTGTGAAAGACAATTTTTGCTCACAATACATCTTGTAATGAGAAATCATTGAGGAAGGTAATATTTCGATGGAAACTAGAAATTATGTTCAAATTCAGCTTGTCTCGCATTTCATGGAAGCACCCCTGTAACTTCCATAGTTATCAAGATAGAAAGATAAAATTCCCACCTACCGGCTCAATGAGTTTGCGCTTATTATATACACTGCCTGCCAGTCGCGATTAAACAACAAATTTTAGGAGGCACTTTTCACTAAAAAAAATCGATTTTCAAAATTCCGATTTCGTCCCACTCTCCATAGTACTTGAGTGAATATTTCGGTAGCCAGAATGGTGGATTTTCGATATATTTAGAGTGCATTCCTGTTTTATCGGGAACGGTCCAGGTTTTCATTCCTATATTATCCAGCCTAGCATGATAAGTGAGGAAACCCGAATGAAAAAAGGAAATGGAATACGACCCATAACAGTTTTCACGACATTTGACGCAAAGAATAGACAGCTCTCGAGTTGTCTGTTGCCTGCCGGGATAGAATCCACTAATGCACTCTGTAATTTTTCTCGCCTCTACTGTGATTACTGTGAATGCACCTCGTATTCCTAAAAGGTCCACGAGAGACAATGTGGAGATCATAAAGCCTGACATATTTCCGTGAGAAGCAGGAGCTTTGGTGTAATTATTATAAGGCCTCATTTTCATTTTGACGCATATAAGTACTACAGGTTGTTTACAAATTCAAGGTATATTTCGTATTTCAAAGATGTAGGTATGCTATATTTTTATCGGGAAGCTTACATCTGATGTGAATCTCATAATTCGGGTATTTTAATCAAAAAGAATTCGAATTTTCCGATTTACTATTTATTCAATTGTCCAAAACAGATTGGCAGAAGAGATTTTATTGAATGTCAATGCGGTTCAATAGGTCAACAAAAATAGAATTATTATTTCTTACTCATTGAATCCAAGTCTCGTAGTTTCATTCATCGATTTATACATTTTCATCACGATTCAAAAATATTACTTTAGTTGTTTTGAATTCACTCAATTCGATTCACACAATTCATTTACATATAAAATGATGTTTGACGAAAATAATCAGAATCACGTCCCGGTCATTATTTAGATTGTCATACTCGTTGAAATGTGGAACTCAAATGGAATATTAAATTCATAAAATTCGAAGAAGAACGCTTCCATTCCGCAAATAATTTTTGACGATAACAATACAAGCAATAACATAATATGTATGTAAGGGAAAAACTAGAAATAAATATTGTGATTCTGATGTGAACTTTGACATCGGATCTAATACTACTATTATCTATGTACTTTTCTGATAAGTTGACAGAATGTGAATTTAACGATAAAATCGTGTTGTACCTTATTTTTTCAAGTACCTATAGGTTCAAAATCGAATGTTGAATTAAATATAAATTGATATAAAGTAAAAATGTTTCGACTAAGAAAAACTCATGAATTCATTCTCGGTATGGCAATATATCATCATAAAAAATTATGCCACAGCATGAGGATTATGCTGTCTCAATATTGTGTCGTTTGAAAAGATTTTCTTTTGCGGAGATGACTTCTGACGTATTCCACAAATATGTACATCAATTTTTTTTGACTGATTTGAATGCATTATTCAATCTTCAACGCGAAACAGGATATTGGTGGTTTATTATAAAATAACAAGCAGGATGTGACACTGTCATATAGATTTACTAATAACGATAATTGGCGCTTGTAAAAGGCAATAACGAAGTACATAATCATAGAATTCATAATTCTTCTCAGAAATTCCATATAAATACAGAATGAAATATCTGCAATCAACAAGCTCCTGTTAATTTTCGATCAAAATTAATTACCACAGTTTCGGCAACCATCCGTATATAGGTATAGTAAAAACCCACTTCACGGACGCGTTTTCCTTGAGAAAGTAGCATTTTTTTGATCTACTACGGAAAATACGCATTTTCCTAACTATGAAGATGATAATTACATTGTTATTGTCATTCAACTATAGGGAACATTCAAATAAGGAAATACTTCACATACAAAATCCGACACTGTTTTTTTTTCGTGGAATTAACATATTCCCACAGATATTTGCATGAATACGTACTTTTGAACCTCAATATATATTTATTGAAATATTACATGATATGAAAGTGATGCTGTGAATTTGGTACATGTAGGCCATCAATGTTTGATAGTTTTATTACATCATGTTTCAAACTGGCATTCAACCTTTTGTGACAAAAAGTCGTCCAGACGTACGCGAAAAATAAGTACGGTTAGGTGCAGTTTTGCGAGCCTATTTCGAAACACCACGTGTCCTTTTTCTATATTAATCTTTCTCGCAGACCGTAGCTTTTATGACAAACGCGAGAGATGCACGACTTAACTTTAATTGAATCGTCTAAACGGTTTTCTCGGCAAGTGCGAATAACACAGCCCACCGGAAAAAAAAAGAAGAGGACTGACTTACGAGCAGCATGGCGGCGAACAAATGCACATCGCGCCACCGCCGCCGCCGCGTAAACTGCATAAATCGCAGAAATAAATCACGCCGTTTAAATTATATTTAGAAATGTCTCGGTGGATTTTCACTATTTGAATCTGAGGTATGCGGAGACGGACTGAACAGTATCCGAACGTCTCAGAGACTGAAATGCAAAAAGGAGTCATCGGAATGGAAGATCTTGGATTTCTAGAAGAGATTTTTCAATCTTTCAGATGTACGAGAGGTAAACCTATAAATTTCGTGGTGGAACATCGTCCGAGCCAGTTTGGAGATTATGGGCATCACCGTCTTTTGTCATTTCAAGGAGCTTCTAGATTTGCAAGGAAGAAAGGTTTTCTCTCCCTGAGAATTTTGCACTATATACGTATATATTTCAAACATATACCTTTTTGAGAGAATTTTATCTTTGTGCGAATACTCACTTGAAAATAGAATATAATACTTATTTATCAAATATTTATTGAATAAGTGTGAAAATCGTTATGGGAAGATTAAAGGGGTTTTTCAAAAAAACATGAGCTATTAGGCTTTTCCTCCAAAATTGGACGTATATAAAGATTTTTTGTGATAAATTGAAGGTGTGAAACATGCAATCCCCATTCTATTCTCCACCAAAACTCTTCAACAACAAAAAAAAAGTTCAATTAGATAATATGTTCCGGAAAAAACGATTCATTGATGCAAAATTCAGATGGAATCGAAAATATAGTATAGGTGGCTGTCAAGTCGCTTTTATTTCTATGTGGTGATTGAAAGTTCTGAAAACTACTGCTGAAATGGCTGATATGCATTTTTTTTTCATTAATTTTTATTCATACGACCATTATAAAATGATTATTTTTTCATCGATCGGCGAAATTACATAGAATTCACTTCCTGTGTAGAAACTTATTGACTATTGATAAAAAAATCTAAAATCATACAACATAATATTCAAGACTATGATTGATGTCGATGGACAGACAATTGAAAAACTAAGACCCTATATTATAAATGGGTGATTTTCAAAGAGTTTTTTAGTAAATTCCTATTTCTCGTGAGGTTAATGTTTTATTCACCAATTATGGCAATTGAAGTTTCTTTAGTACCTAAGCAAGCTGTGGATATGAGCGGTAAAGTGAGTATATTCGGGATATGCAAAAATCAGTTCTTTTTATATTGAATATCGGTCAATCATTTTTTTTTGTGCAACAGGTACCCTACTTTTGAGCTGTATCAGTTATAGCATAGAAACAGAAAAAACTATAGTCGATTCTGGAATAAAATCCAAGAGATCTCATCACACAACTTTTTCACGTCCCCACGACAAGAGGAACTTTCCAGCAACACCCTGTATTGATTAAAGGTCCAGATAGAGGGCCGTTTAAGTTTTCGTAATCTTCTAGGTGTGACACATCTGGGGCACTGGATGAATTTCACCCCCTTAGGGAGCAAGGACAATGTTTTCGACGTCCCTCAAGGGTAAACTCATTTGCTAACATTTCCCATAAGCGCAGCTCTCAGCCCATTGAAATGAATTATAGTTCTTGGGAAATCTACACACATAAAAATAATTACTTGATTTGATTTGATATGCTTTGATTCAAGAGTATGGCTTGTTTATATATACTGGAATAAATGTCTGCTCAATTCAAGACTATTATGTTTCCAACTAAATACATTAATTCCAATATTATAGTTTTCTTGAATCGTAAATGAATGGACTTCTTCGTGAGAATAATACAATATTTCAGATTGAGAACACAATATATTCAAATCAAGACAATCATAATCTCTCAATGACTCGCATTTTTCTTGAACAAAAAGAATCAGATTTTCAGTTTTAGCTGTAGATTGTTTTGTATCAAGAATTTTATCATATTAGAGGAATTATATCGATTTCTTGAAATGAGAATCATCCTCAACTTCCGTTCTCTTATTGGGGCTCTCATCAATCACATCATCACTTGCAAACCTTCTTCTTGACAACCTCTCCCCCTATTCGTAGATATTATTTCTGAACTTTTCCACCAGTTTACCTCGCAATAAAGTTGTATTCCTTTGGTTTCAAACTACTGAAAAATATAAAATATATCATTCACAACTCCATGTAGGTACAATGTGAGATATAATCTGACTCAGCACAATGTATGGTTATTATATTTCTTCAAATCTGGGTTGATATTCTTACTACTGAATTCATTTTCCTTGGATCGAAATTTGGTAAAAAATGTAAAAATATGTTAGGTATAATATGCAATATCAAAATACCTAAGATGTCTACAAGTTCAAGAAGCTCTTTTCCACTGTTCAATCAGTGTTTGGACAAATTTAAACGTTCATCCGCACATAGGTACCTAACCCCAATTTTCACTCACTATGCCGATCCTGGTTATTCAAGTTTTTCACGAATTATCAGTTTTCGAGATGATATAGCTACGTTAATTGATTGGATACACAATAATACCTACCCAAAAATGAACGTCGATAAGATATAGGCATGTAACTTACCTCTAAAAGTGGTAATTATATCCTCAGATATCTCCCAAGACCTTAGTTTTTCTTATATGGTAAGCCAATATTTCTATGCCAATAAAATAGGTTGAACTGGTTGAACAATGATGGATGCACGACAAGAGCACCGAAACAACACACTCACACCGTTTGGCAACATTCTCGGCTCGAAGGGATCGCAATTATATTCAAGAAAATGTTATGGTCAATCCAAAGAAACTTTCTCAGAGATTCACTTATTCAGAGATTAAATGTTGAATGTTATTTTGAAAGAAGACATTCCGTGATATATTTCTCAAGAACTTAATTATTTTTTCTGGATACTTTGAATTTCTTGAATTGAGAACATTTTGTTATACCAAATGAATATGCCAGTGAAATAATTTTCTACAATTGACATATTCAATAAATTCATTTCAAATAAATTAATTCAGAAGAAGAATGCGCTTTTTCAAAACAAGAATTGGACGTTGAACAAATATATCGTTTTCATTTGAGAATTTGTTTTTATGTGTGTAATATTTCGTATTCTGCGGATTGTATGAACTAAGTTACCGTCCCGGAATACCAATGAGACATTAGTGAAGGAAATTTAAACGAATCGATAGTCAAGAATTGAGCAATTATGAGCAAAGAGCTGGGAATTTATTTAGATGTGAGTACTTATAGATATATCTAATAAGGCATGAGTATTCTATATTATTGAATAATCGACGAATATTGAAAATATCGGGTATATAAAAGTCGAATATTCGATATACTATATATTTGCTATAAAATCAAATGATATCAAAGAAGTCTGAAGGTAGGAAAACTATCATCTCATCTCTTTTATTCCAAATGTAATCAATGTGATTCAAGAACTGACATCTCTGCATTACCAACAGTTTCTACATTTTAATTCACATCACACCACAGCTAGTGTAATTTTCCTAATTTTCGAATATACACAAAAGATGCAAAATGGACCTGTCTTAAGAGGGGGTTAACCTTATTTGGGATTGATGGTAAAACTTTGTGAAACAAGGAATGGCAAAAATCATATTACTCGGACCTCGCTGAAAAAAATCGAATTTTTTTTTCACTTTCTGCTTGAGGAAGGTTGGATCTAGGCATCTCTCGTAGTAATTTTTTGATTTTTTGAAAAAAAACTAGTAAAAAAGGTGCGAAATTTCTCCCATATTCACTATTTTTTATCTCACAAGATATATCGTATTTCGAAAAAGTACTCCGAGAGATGCCTCAATCATACAATTGTCTCTATTGAAATAAAAAATTATCGCGATCCATCAATAATTACTAGCTCAAAAATGATTTTTGCTGAACCCCTGCAGACTCAATTACGGAGCATTTTTCATGACTGCTTCGAGCGCCCTCGCACCAAATAAGCACTTTTACATGGATACTATGAATTTATGAATGAATCGTATTTTCATTCATAAAAACCAAAAATAGCACTGAAGCTATTCCAATAATTTTAGCACATGTGATGATATCAATGGAAGTTGCGAAAAGGATTCATTGCATTCTCGAATAAGACTAATTAGGTGAAAGAAAACGTAAACATTTTTTGCGAACGGCGGCGGCAGGCGCTATGTGCACATCAAAGGGCCGTCCAGATATGCATGTATCATAGTTTGCGATTGCATTCAGATGGTGACACTATTGTTAGTTTGTGAACTAGTATTATTATTGCGATCAAGCATGTCGAGTTCAAATTATCGAACTGGCGATAAACATCGTAAAAGACTTTCTGTGAGGAAATTGTCAGTCGAAAAAAAGATATTGAGATTGATAAGGTACGTAAATATTTTCGAATGTTTTTATAAGAAATAATTGGAATCGATCGAAGCCCTACATTGGGAATTCGATAACGGTTAGAGATACAGGATCGGTTGAATCAAGAAAAAGTTGTGTATTCATGTGCGCAACAATGAGCCGCAAAGAAATACAAATTTTAGATTTTAGATTTAAATTTTTTATTGGCTTTATTTTAATAGATACGAAAAGAGCAGACATTTTCTTGAAACTGTATTTCATGCTCTATAACTTAGCAGTATAGAATTTATAATACGACGTTTCGTCATTCGAGGGTCGCCATCGACTTTTTTTTTTTTTCGAAATTTCATGCAGGTTATTTCGCGGTATGGACAAATAAAGGAATAAAAATTAAAAAAATTCATCGTGATGATAGATTTTGGCAAGATAAGATTGGAATCAAAATTAGTAGATTTTTACATGAAATATTTGCTGCCTGAAATAGTTGACCAGTAGATACGAGAGTAATATGGAAATAAGAGATATTTCTGTACTACCTTCGGGCTGTTTCATCGGTACTATCTTTTGGCACATCCAAAACAAACAAATGCGAATCGCAAAATTGAAAAAAATACAGTTTTTTTTCAACCATAATGAAATACTTTTTTTTCCCTCAAGCCGCTTTCCACTTATTTCAATTCCAATATTGAATGAAAATTTCCAATGAAATTTTGCTTTGATCCTTTCCTTGCATATGGATACAATATACCATGGAAACCAGAAGATAAAACAAACAAGTGGACTTCTGACTATAAACATATGACCGGGGGTGATCCATTTGAAAAAAAAAATTGCGATTCGCATTTGTTCGTTTTGGAAGTGATAAAATATAGGACCGATGAAACCCTACAACTTTTATATTCAATGTTTTTTCCACCTCGTATACTTGATGCTGTGGGTAAGGGTCAAAATATAAGAGACAAATAGGATGTTATTTGTAAATTTTGTTTTCAAATATATCATGTGAGTTTTCGAGTTTTCAAGTTCAGTAAAGATATATACTGAATACCTTGAAAAATGTCATTCATTCATACCTATCGAAGAGGAATATTTCGATATATTTTGTTGTGTATAAAAATGTTCAGTATAGTTTCTCCATAAACAGCATTTTTTATTCTGTGTCCATATTCATCATACGATGCATCAATGAGAAAGCATTCAATTTCATCGTGATTCAAATTGATAACGAGCCCTGTCTGAATTCTCGAGTTGCAAATTGATTCTACATTTAGCCACCGAACAGAGGGTATCAATCCTGAACCTACATGCCCCCGATTTATTTTTGGAATGAGAAATCTAACCCGTTTTAGCTCACCAATTTTTGCTTGAAATTTTCTCTTTTGTCCAATCGAAAGTCCCATTTCTCCCACGACCGAGAGACATTTTCTAATTTGTGTATTTATAAGTTTCAATTTAGCTCGTGTAGACGTTTTTGTGTTACTGTTTTTGATATTCGAAAGGGTTTCATCTGTTTCGACAAGTTTTTTTATATTTCCCATATCATATCAAATTATCCTCATAGACACAGTAAGTTCAAAATATACTGATGAGTGATGAAAAGCCGGAGGCCTATTATTCTGAGAATAATTGTAACGGCCGGCCGACGGCCGCAGACCCGAGCCATCCCGAGCCACAGATTCCGAGCGACCACTCGACCAGGCAAGACTATTTATTTACTACGAATTTACGCGACACTGAGTTGGAGTGAGACGCCAACAGCGCTTAGCGTTTTTTGTTCGACATTGGTCTCCGCCCCTTTCGCTCGGGAATTTTACTTCCCCCTTTACACCGCAAATATACTCTGACATGTTTGTAAAGGTTAACCCCTTCTTAAAAAACAAATTCGTACCTAGTGTTGAAATATTTGGGGGATGAGAATCCCTGTTTGAACCGATGGATCGCGGTGATAGTGATGTTTTTAAAAAGGTCACCATTGCCATTGTATAGGTATTCAATTGAAACAAAGAGAAATTACCCAACCGAGTGAAACGTTTTATAATATCTTACACCCGACCAATATTGAATAATTCCGTCTCATATCATTACGCAGTTGATTATTTAGAAGTAGGATCCGTTCGACTACCTACCTACCAACTCGAATTCTGTCAGGAAGTATATTTTGCATTCCTAATTGAAAGGATCATAAATATGCAACATAACCTAGAAGGGGTTGGGCTTTGATCGTTATAAGAACCAAACTCTATTGAATACCCATTTTTCATTCGCAAGCAAAGGTATGTTTATCCATCCATTCCTGTCCCTACTGTAATTGACAGAATTTCATCATTCACTGATTACAATAGGAAAAAAACCAATCAGCTCATTGTTGGTTTCAATATTATCAAATATCTTGGAAATAATAAGATGTAATTAATCTGAGATACTGCAAAATTCGTTTGACTAGACCATTTTCGAATGAAATAATTCGACTTCGCTTTTTGTTCTTTTCAATCATCTCATGGTTCTTTTATTCATTGATAAGTCAATACTCGAATAATTCAAATTTGAGAAACCCTACATTTTTATCATCTACCTATATAGATCTAGTTGAGATAATATAAGAATAACAGCATGTATCTTCGTCGGTCTCATTTTATTAGATTATTGTATTATTATATTCTACTTCATCAACTGAGTTACATAAACCTGGATGATGGACCAGGTTCACAGTCGAATTTTTTAGAGGTTTACAATTTTAGCTGGAGAAATATAGGGAAATATAACCAGCAATTAGAACAACAGAAAAATATAACCTCAAAAGTGATTGTTTTGATTGGTCATCCAAATTCCTTCAGTAGAAGTTCGTGAAAAACTCAATATTATATACAGCTACAGCTGCTCTTTATTATTTTGATGTAAATTTGTTGTCCACGGATGATGTTCGGAGGACAAAAAATCGAAAATGAACATAACTACCCACATCCCTTGTTGACCAGTTTACATATGGTGACGAGGACACCCAATTGTGGCGTTCAGAAACGAGGCATTCTCTACCCACATCTTCCCAACGTGACAAACTGTATAGGAGAAGTAGTTTACGTTTTCACGAGTCATCATCTTCTCTTGTACAATACCTACACCGAAACGTCTACAAGAAAGAGGGCGCCATTCCGACATTACTTTTTATTTCCATACAATCAAAACAAGAGCCCCAAAGATCCCACGCTATTCGATTCGACTCAAGTTGGGTAAACATTAGTTTCTGGAGCTCCATTCCTCGTGTTTTTTTAGCGGCCAAGAATTTGTCCATGGACGATATGATGATTATTTTTGTGGGATGTTATCATTCAAATATTGTATGCCCTTGATTAAGTGACATTGAGGGATGAGAAGAAGGCATATGCACCCTTATAAGCACAAAAAACTCATAAAGTTGAAAAATCTCGATTTTTCACACTTATTTTTTCGCTAGACCCCAAGTATCATAAATCGACGAAATCAGCTATTCAGGGAGAATCTGAAAATGTAACAAAATACAGGGAGTGCATTACGAAATAACAAAGTTGTTGCTACTTTCTGATAGAAGCGACAACAACGCAGATAGAACAAAACCAAGAAACCAAATTTTTATTTCAGTTATCCGTAAATGTCTAACCTACCATCGACCGTGACTGACCCTGTATATCAATCATAATATATCTCTTAAATATCGATTGGATGATATAGATTGAAATGGAAATTACTTATTTCGCAGAATCTGAAAAAGTTGCTTCTAGTATTATTTATTATGTACGCTGCGCCGGCAAAGAAGGTATTCAAATAGGGACATCAAGAACCTTGACCAAAACATCGAATATTAATCATATATCTTGTACAAATATCCTCCTATGACATCTCTTAAGCAACAACTCATGTTTATCTTAAATAAAGCCGCTCAACAGCAGGCTGTCCCATATCCTATGCTTAGTTACATCCACTGACATCGAAAATAAATAAGATGATGAATTATCTTTATGACAATTTATATTTATAAATGGGGAACACACTTTAAGAAATCAGTAATAGATGGTAAGAGTTAACATACTGTTACATCACTGAAGTGGATTTTTTCTTACCATACAAAGCACTCAAAGTATATATATAGACAAAGAAAAACATGTAATATGAACTCTGTTATCAATCATGAGTACTTTGTATTCGATGTACAATTTTGAAATTATTTATTGATATCTATGTATATTTAACCTTATGAGTGTATGAATATACATAATACAATATTATGATGTCAATCAAAAGTCTTGCATCAATTTTCATACCACTCTTATCTTTGATAGGAATAATGTAAATCATTTTGCCTCATTATGTGAGTTAATTGGCCAGGTCACACTTTGTTCTTTCAAAGATCCCAATCTTCAAATTCAGAAAAATTATTAGTTGTCAAATAGGTAGTTGTATATTTTCGCAAGCTTTTGTGATTTTTTTTGCAATTCTCACCCAAATACGAGTTTTGATGAATAATATTATAAATATCAGTTCTCATAATTGCCATACAGTTGTTCTTTTAGGAGATATAAAAAGTTGAAATACCTATGTATTGTTTTCTATACATAACTTTGTCAGCCTATTTGGTTAGATTGCCACTAACAATGACACACATTTGACTTCAAGTACTTACTCATAATATAGATTAAAATACAAATATAACGAATAGGAATTTGAATGTGTCGAGAAAATTATTCAAATTCTCGTTTCTTTCCTTATACCAGATCAAACAGTCTAACGATCAACAGATGGTTAATATTACGAAAATATCCAGATCCATTTTTCAGTGCTGGAAATGTGAATAAAAATGCCGTCCCCACCTCATTAAAAACATTTATAGAAGCCCTCAGAAAGGATACAACAAAGTGATGATATTAATTTGAAAAAATTAGTGTTGTCATACGTCGCCATAAAAACTTAACACATGTGGTTATAAACCGAGTGAGAATAAAAAAAATTCGATTTATAGCCGTCTAGAAAGCATTAGATTAACTGCAACCATGTGATATATCATAATTTTAATTGCTGCTAAATTATTGTTCTTTCACAGGTCACAGAAATCGATTTCAAAGTCATAAGTAGTCTAAAAAATGTAAATTTGAAAAAATACATCGTAAGACAAAGTTCATAAATACGTGTTTCTCCAAATTTGAAACCATTTATGTTAAATTTTCTTCAAACCCTAAATATATAGCTTTAAAATATCGTTCCAAAGAACTTTCCGAATGACAGTTCTTGATATTTTCTATAATGAATGTGTTTTGAGATATGATTTTTTTTTTAATCGAAGAGTTGAATGGCAATACATACAGGGAAGTTTGAATTGATAGGATACGACAATTTCTGAGCGAGTTGGATAAACTAACCTAATACATGTTTCAAGCTAGAATTATGAGAAAAATCATATGCCGCACATCGAATTGAATTGAATTGAGATATAAATTATTTATTTATGATTACTTTTTGTGGAGTAATTCTCAAGGCACCTTTCCGACAGGTTTATTTGAATCTATGAACCCAGCATTAAGACATGATAAGCTGATTTTGTTATAAAAAAAACTTAAGATTCAGGTATATTTGACACGGAAAAAATGATTTTGTAATGTTAGCGAGTTCTAACATCATCTACTATTATTGTTTTCGTTCACTTTTTCATAAAATTCCCTTGAAATTCCATACCAATCGATTATTCAGGAAATACTATAGAACACAGCACTTTCCACAGTACATTGCATAAAGAAGTCGTACAAGGTTTGTTTGGTGTGAACCTGCCTATGATATTCCAGATTTCTTTGAAAAGTAGTACACGTACACATTTGGAACTTTTGTGACAAAAATAGTTTCAATTTTGACACTACTTGTTAAAGCCGATAAAAAGTTTAATTAGGATTGATAAGCCTGACTCAAAATAGCCTATAACTGCTGTATGAGTTCATTATGCACACAGCTGTACATAGTCAGTCCAACATAAGCAATTTGCTGCATAGAGCTAACATCCCTCTGATCTGATGTATTGTTGACATCGATTTAAAAAAAAACTATTCAATATCCATATTATCTATCATGTTCAAATAAAAATTGAATTGGAATGGGCATTCCTCGTTTTATGTATAGGTCAAATTTGTTATTCAAGTCAAGGTGGATATAGGATGGTGAAACAGCTTCCTATTAACAAGCACTAGAATAAACTGTAGACCTTTGCCTACTTGATTTCATACCGTAGTAATATTTCCTGAAATTAACAGAGATGGCGACATAACTTGTGTCGGTAAAACATAAACTGTGCTTCTGTCATCTTTTTATCAGTTTCATCTGTTCTAGATGAAAAATGACTGAGAAGAGTCAAAATATCAATATTCATTCCAGATTTATAGAAAATATATTGTTTAATGCCGTTTCAAGTCACGTCTGTCAGATGCGAACCACAGAAATACGTAAGCAACAGAAATCTTCTTCGATAATCGATCTTACCGCCATCTTCATTCAAGTAGCTGAAATATTACTACCTTCTCAAACGGTCTACAAGTTTTTCGCAGAAACAATTGAAGAGCTGTTTCACCATCCTATATCCACCTTGATTCTAGTGCTTGTTAATAGGAAGCTGTTTCACCATCCTATATCCACCTTGAGTGGCCCTAACCACTAGAAAAAAGCTAACAGCATATTCAGCAAGATTTGCATCGACTCATATCGCCCCATATCATGTTGCCACGTCGGACTTCGAATTTCCCACACCGCCATTTGGAAAACTGGCACGTCCACATGGAGTCATGGCCAACTGCAATAACTAAGCCGGGTACTCGTGTAGGCTCACTTGACAGCCATTTGAGTCACCGTTGCCGGAATTATGACTTTTGGCCGAGCTCGGACATGTCCCGATACCATTCAAGAGTTTCTCGTAGGCATTCGCATGTTAATTCGCCATTCGAGCCGAAGAAAAAAAAGTGGGAGCGCGAGAAATTCAACGCTACTTTCAGATTTCGAGGAATGCGATTGCCGATGCAGGATGATGAAGAAAGAGAGTTATTGAATTGACTTTCATACATAAATTTACAGCATGGATTTCTGGAGATAGATGTTCGATCAGATTTGGAATTGGAATAATAAATAATGAAAGCATTTATTTGCTTCGATGAATATGTTAAAATATACAGGAATAAATTAACTATGTTCGAAAATAAAATGAAATGAACGAGTTATAGATCAGGTTTCATACCACAAAAAACACAACCTTATTTTTATTACAAGCTTGCATTTATTTTAGCTTCACTTGTAACTAACAATATAATGAAAAATAAAATCTTGCTTGTTTCCTCTCGTAGAATCGAAAAAACCTAAATCGTGAAAAATTATTTTTCGTAGAGAGATAAAAAATGAATCAAATGTGGAACGGGTGCAACGATTTCTTCGATCGGGATATTATTTTGCTTGGTTTTTGTCGTATAATCTATCTCTCCAATAAAAAATCCTAAATCGTGAAAAAATATTTGAAAAAAAAGCTTTACACAAAATAAATGTATTATGTCTGTGCTATAAATAAGCTCAAATCTTATTTACCAGATCGATCTTTTCTGAATCGCCTCTGAACACCCTTTGAATATGATATTTTCATTCGCTTTCAATGAGATGTTGGTGTTAATTCAGTCAACGCATTATGATATAATCTTATAATTATGTAAATATGAATTAAAATCAGTTTATAAAAAAAATGGCAAGATATTAAATTAAGATATACTGGAAATTGATTATCCACATCAGCTGCATGTTTGGGAGAAGTTGTTTAGTTGGAATGTATTCAATTAATTATCATGAATTCGACACTGAATACAACTTGCTTCAAATATACGGTGATTTAAAAAAATTTGGGCTCGACAAATTAAAATGCAGACATCACATTCAGACAGGTTGTTCGTAATATTTGATCGATTAATGTTTGTTATTGATGTTTTTATCACATACCTTGTAAAGGATGACAGCTGAAACAGTCAGCAGGAAAGCATAAATCTGGGGATGACACTACGAAACCTGAAAGATAAAAATCTGAGATAGTATTATAACATATTAACCAATCTTCTTCCGGAAAAAGTTACAGGGTGGTGTCAAAACATTTTGTCAATTCTCAATTTCTGGCCAAAAGATAATCTCTTATAGCTATTGTGATCGGAAAAAGAAAATTAACCATCGCAGGTGATCAATTCTTGCAGTGGAGGTGAGCTGAATAAGGGGGATTAATCCCTCATCATCAGCTTATATACTGAAAAGCATATGTAAGAAGAAAAAGGTCATTAGAATAATACAATGTTAGAGTTACCTGAACCTACCAGTGGTGAAAACCGAACAAATTCATCTAACTAACCATCTTGAAAGGATTGACAAAGTGACTCGAAATTCGCAGAAGACATAAGCTCGGAAATACTGACAGCTGACATCAGGACGAAGTGACAGTGACAAGAATTGTGTGACGTATCGATGGTGGAGATCACGGTTTACCGGGAATCATAAATGAAATAAATGGGAGGTGGAAGCAGGACAAGAACTCAAAAAAAAACAGCGTTGAAAAGTTTGGGACTATTAAATTATGTCTGTTCATTGATGCAGACTGATTAAGGGTGGTGGATTTATTGATTTCTTAGTATAAGCTGATGATGAGGGATAAATCTCTCGAAACATGTCCTTGTTTTGATGACAACATTTAATATATCATTTGGTGGTGTTTAACTGTAAGTCTCACTCTTTTCTAATTTATAATTGTTCTAATTGACACAGAAAAAAATGATCATTAGCCACATATCTCAATAATTATATTCATCAACCCTTATTCTGGTTCAGGAAGCACAATGTGTACGGGGCTGCATATTCACTATTCATCAACAAAATGTCCCCTAATCTTTTGTGTCGTTTCTAATAGTATGTAGGATTTCCCTAGACTAATGTATGCAGAGCCTATTATTCTAACCAGAGGCAGCATTCTACGAGCTTTCAGACTAAGCCATGGAAAATAATACATTACAGCACACAATTTGGAACCATCCAACTGAAGTCCTAAAATTCATGCTAGAATCGAGAGAAAACATCCGAGAAACGATTCGTGAAAGTCAGACCTAACAATTCCGACAACCCAAATGGCAGTGCCGTAGATAACCTACAAATTCTGTAGTGCATTTTGATGGCAAATATTTTTAACGCAAAAAACAAAATGAGAAATCTCGAACGTCGACAATTCACAAAAAAACATCTAGGATGTTTGAAAAGGAGTAAAGAAACACCTCCATACTGTATTCACTTAGATACAATTCAATGTTCTGCGTGGTATTTGCCAGTAACATGGGTCCGTAATGAAGTTTGATGTTTTCAAATATAATATTTTTTAAAAATTTACCTTATAAACCAGGGTTCTAAAACTTCAGAAAGTGAGGACTTGTTCACGATTTCATTATAGAATTCGTGTTGCGTATGTCGAAATACATGGGTGAACAAAAATGTGTCAAAATGAAGATCGCATGATAATTACGCAATTAACAAGATTAAACTTGATAACAGATTGTGGAGAATTCAATTTTCATTCTGAAGGCATCTGACCTTGAACCAAAATAAAATGTTTTCCTTGCCGGACCCTTGCCTTTTCTCCTCCTGATGAAAACTGAAATGACGTCCCTGATCTAGACTGTCAAGAGGCAAGAAATAACAGCTATTAGAACTATCCTGTGACACAATCCTGAAACTACGATCCAATAAAGATGAACTTTTTCAATTTTGGAGCAAGAACTCTCAACGACAATCGGTCTGATTCTCTAAAAGTGGTTATCTCAACAACTGTCATTTGGGTGGCAAATTGGAAGGTCAGTTGTTATTTGAATCACTTTCCGAATTTTCAATTCTCTAAGGTCAAAATGGAAAAAAATTAAACAACTTGTCGTTGGTTTACCATTGATAAAGTGACTAATTTATCCACCAGATTTTACTGGTGGAAATGAAAAAATAATTCATCATAAAGGTGATATATATTTGAAGATGCAGTTATGAAGGAAATTTGTCACAGTTTTTAGGATATGAGTCACTCAGGAAATAATTATATGGTAGGATAATCGATATTATTGAGAACCTGTACCTTCCTACTGTAAAAAATTTCATAAAAATATCTACATATGCTCAAGAAACAGATAGCATCCAATTATATAGAGCCTTATGAGATTATTCAATCCAATTCAACATCAGTAACCTAAAAATTTACCCAAGATATATCACATTCCAAGAATAATGGTGTTGGGGGTTATGATGCCTCTGATAGAACCAATGATGTTCAACATGGTAGAATTGTATTGCTACTGAAAAATTAGATACCTGGCTGAATCAATGAGCAATGATCCTGTGATAATATGCATTCCAGGATATATTCATACCTACCTCACTACCCGGACACAGAAGACCAAAAAGTAATATGTGTGCCGATATTTTCTATGTGCTAATAACTTTTCCGCATTTATTCACCACTGAGTGGAATTGTAAGAAATTAGCAACCTTGATAAATTTCGTATTTGAAGAATACCACATATGAATAGTGTAAAATCTAGAGTGGTTAAAAAAGTAATAGGTAACAACGTTACTAATTTATCCACTGTGTTAACCACTTTTTAAAGAATCGGACCGAATGGCTTCGATGATTATTTTACCAACATCGTAGTTAGCGAGGTAGTTAGACTCTTAATTTATTTAAGATCTCTTTGAATAATGTTACCAATCTTGTTTCCTGCTGAAGCTACAAACAGGAATCATATTTTAGAAGGTCGTTCCAAAAAACTTTCAACCAATTCAATAGAGTCGCTTCAAAAAACTGGAAACCCTTGTGTTATCATTTCAAACCAGAATGTAAATATACAATATGAATTATTGTGTCACTTTGTGACACTCCAGACAACGAAACCGTGCTTATTGCATAAACATCTGCATATTGCAGTCAGCTCAGTTACAACAAAGTAAAATAAAACATGCCTTATGGTTTGCTGTAACATGATTCTTCGTACCTACCGAAAAATTAGTCAAGTCGTAGTTGCTTACTCATTTCCTCGATTTTCTGTCATTCAAGCACGTCCCAGTGTGGGATGCTAATAAAATAATTATTTGCTTTGCTGGTGGTCGGAAGTTACACGTTACATGTTATTGTGAAGTCGAGATCAAACGGTATGAAGTCCTTCTTGAATTTCAGCCTCCATGTCATGCGAAGATATGTAACAATTTGAAGGGCTCTTGAATATGCGTGTTAGCATAGTCTTTAACTTTCACCTATGCTGCGACATTGTTGGCTTTATATATATGTATAGAAATCACCAATCTAGCAAACCTATGACTGATGATGACCTGACAAAATTAATTTTTTTCAGCGATTCTTTGAAAAAAAAGTTCTGAGAACGCTTCCTATTTGCTCTTGGTACAATAAGTGAAATGTATCTATTGTTAGCAATAGAAATTCCAATCCAGGAAGTCCATCGAATTTTTATGCTAATAGAATCTTCTAACATCTTTCAAAAATAAACAGTGCAAGCAAAGTATGATTTTCTTATTTATATTCTACTTACTCATAAGAAATCATCTTGGGTACAGAGGGATTGACAGATGACATGAAAGAAATTCATAGATAATCTAAGAGAAACATCGAAAATCGACACGATTTCCTCAGTTTCTTTATTTTTATTGCTTTCGAGATATATTTATTTGTGAAAAAAATCAAATGTTACAATGTTAATTTTTATTTATTTCTCGAGTTGTTTTGGTAGTAATAAATAAATAATGTGAACATACTTTCTCTTACAACACTTTAATAGCATCTATTTCGATATGCATTTTTTATTATTCGGAGATTGGTATAATCGAACTGTCAAATGAAAGTCAGAAGAGTTAGGCCCAGTTTACTTCTGAGCGATTTGGATTTGGTAATATTAGCAGTGAAAAACTCAATGTTTCAATTGGTAAATTTCAATTCAGAGTGTAATTTGATTTAAATTGACCAATAAAAACAATAACAACAAATCGATCAACTGTAAACTGGGCTTTACGCTTGTGCGTCTGATTTTTAATTATTTCAATGTCATCATTATTACCAATCGAAGATGTTTCTGATATTTATCGATATTGAATCCATTTATTTCAATAATGGATAAAGGCTTGAAAAATAGAAAAAAATTGTACATGACACACGTTTTAGAAGACACGTTGTCGCACTTGTTCACTTGGAGCACTCCTCGCTTCGCTCGTCGTACTCCAAACAACGCGTGCGACAAAATAGCGTCTTATAAAACTTGTATCATAATATACTATTTTCAATAAAATACTTCAAATTGATGCAAAACAGAAAAATAATCATATTACACAAGTTTTATCTTATGGAACTTGTACATGTACTATTATCATCGTTATAAGATATGAATATTCCTATTTCGACCCCCCAAACAGATTCCCTGACCCCGCCCTTGCCCTTAACAACTGTCCCGGAATCACTTTCTTCTACTAGAATCTAGCTGGCTCAACTGATAAAACGACAACGAAGTGGTTAATGGCCCGAAGACCGTTTCGCGCGACTACCGAGCAGAGGTGAGCTCCACGACACCCTGTGTGATTTATCTCTCGGCCTGGAAGACAATCTTCCGGTGCAGTTTCATTACTGGAGAAGTACCAGCACACCGAACGCGTCGAGAGATTGATGGGCCCAGTCCGTAACGGTGGTATTAATTTGTCATTGACGGAAAAGTGGTTTTTGTTCTGGTTCCCAGACCAGCGACTGACATGTGCGGCTCAGAAGGTGTACCTACGTCATAGTTTTTGCATTTGGGCGGAACCATGATGGAACTGACTATGGTGGAATCACTTTTCAATAATAATTGTTTCTCTCGCAAAAGTCTAGGCGGGTAGAAATATTGGTGATACTTCGGAACTCGTGTGTAGATGGCGCTACGAACGTATAGGTGTCAATGTCATTTGAGACTTGAAAATAACCGGAAACAGTCCACCTGAACAGTGAACACACGGATTCTGTTGACTATTTCACGCACTTGCCAAATGAACCAATCAGGAGCTCTAGTAAAGTTCAGATTATCGATAACACAAACTTGACTCTTGACTCTGATTGGCCTGTCAAGTTCGGTGTTTTCAGAATTGTGTATGTGACAGTGACCATTTTACTCTGTTTCAGTCTACTAAAATTCCACTTGTAATTGGATTTATCTCATAAGTCTGTTTTGAGTGGCTTGAAGGAAACACCACTCGTTCTGAGGACTCGTGGTGATTCCAAGCAACGGTATTACAACTGAAAATATATTATTGTCTAAGGATTTTGTTGAATCATATACCACAAACAATCCCCTTCTTTCTCCTGTTTCTGAGCCTTCATCGTTGACACCTCAACATTCTGTTTTCGAGACATGATTTCTGCACTTGTTGTAAAGTCCCATTCCACATTCATCGTCCTGGATTGAAAAACATCATTCAATTTTTTAAAGTCGCGATAAGGACCATCAACTTTATCATTGACTATTTATACCGTAGTGTCAAAGGATGGCATCTTTGGTGGAACTGTTTCCTGTATCAGAAAATTCTATCGGAAAACATGTGACAATCTGATTTAATTGGTAGATAATAATTGTGGCTGAGATTTATCATTCAACTCATTTTGTATATGCAGGGTACCAACAATTCATATAGGAATTGTATTGCTATTTCCTACACGGTAAGATATAGAAAGAGGATTAAAAAAGTAAAAAGTTGCGTAATTTGAATTTTAAATTGAGTGGTTCTTCAGAAATTTTGAAGAAACTGGGAATTGACGACTTTGCATTTATTTATTTTCCCAGTTATTGCACTCAGTTAAAACGGTTGAGATTTTGAATACCTAGGTCGAGCCTATAGATAAGGATTATCTGAAATATTCCAACTTCAATAATTTCAGAGATATGCTATACAATTTCCGTTTTTGTTATAGACGCCATATTTGTTTTTATTTGCCATTGATTAGAGCTAAAAATTCCCTTCACATCCATGTATTAGATATTGTTATTATCACTCGAAAGTTTATACAAGTTTTCAGTGAAAGTATTCAATAATTGATATAAAAATAATGAATTTTAGTTTAAACATGACCATGATGAAAGAAAAACATTATAATTCAACCGCCTTCGCTACAATATTATTATTTTTCCACAGCCACGTATCGAAGTAACTTTATCGAAGAGCAACGAAAAATGAAAAAATAAGAAGTAAGATCCATTGTTTATTGTTGTCAATGTTGTCATGGAAAATGAAATATTTCGTTTCATGGTCTACCACATTTTCATCTGGGATAAAAATCAGTACTTGGTAACTATATATACCACAATTTTTTTGTGGAAATTCACCCCTCGCATTTGACAGTCATTAAATAAGTGAATAACCACAGATAGTTTCGTTTCATCATCACCGTGGTTGGTGTGAAACTGAAACAAAAGAGCAAGCTGGTTGTCTCGTACATCTCATTGTTCACCCAACTTCAGCATCATACGGATTGTATATGACAAGAAAATTGAAGTTTGCAACTCCAGTTCCCTGATACATAAATACAATTGTACGTGCACCGTATTGTTTTCAACGAACTTATTGTTTCTGAACAGAGAATAGTCTATATAGCGAATGTGAACACATTTATAACAATATACATATATATAGGCGGGACGAGATAATAGAATATTGTCAGAATAGAAGAGGATGATAACAATTCGATTTGTGTAATGCCTCCGTGGAAACATATCTGGAAAATACTATTATCCTCGCTAGTATCAATGCCAAGTACCACAATGATCTCATTTGCTTTTCAGTTTGTTTGTCAATAAGTAGAATGCTGTAAAATGCTTCAATAGAGAATGGATATTTTATTTCCCAGAAGAGAATTGTTCAAGCGATTGAGATCAAAACGTAAAAATATCCAGTTATAGGTACGTGTGGTCGTATCACCAGCCACATCCGAATCATATTACCTTTTTCTTGAGACGTCGGCACAACACATTGGGCGTGTAATAACGCTTTCACGGCCTTCTCAGGTGATACAAAAGAAAACTACCCCACATATCGAATTCCACCCTCGAAGAATAAAATTGAAATTATTTTCTGGTTCATGCAATATAGAAATTGCATGCATGAATCGAGAATAAAACGTTCATGGATGCTTTGATATTCGAAGAGCCGCCAAGAAAAATGAGTGAAATACCAAAGACAGGATGTAACTGCTATCCTGAGATTCCAATGATATAATGCGAAAAATCTTCAAACGGAGTGTCAGAATCACACAGCTTATCGCACAGTCATCAACGCCGCGGTGTTCCACAAGGATGTGTTTTGGCAACAACCTCCTGTCCCGTCCACAGCTTTGCGGATGAAAGTACACTTCAAATATTTATATTTATTCAAATTTTCCACAAGCTCTGGTTCGTTGGGAAATCCATAATAATGATTTTGGAGAATAACAAATACGTCTGTTGATTTGTTCTCGTTGTTATCCAGAACTAGAATAATGAAAATTGTTAATTACATCATATTTTGTTGAAATACCAATTTATTCCCTATCAGTATAAAGAATTTCATGATTTAAAATATAACTCCGAATCGTCGTGTGAAAACCAAGTCTATTATCTGGCAATTTGCTATTCATGAAATTCCCATTTTTAGCACTCTGAAAACTGGAAGGCGTTCTAATTGGCATAGCAGCATTACTGACTGCGCTTTTCACCAGATGGATTTTCCAGTTGATGAAATTTGTTGTTCAGAAAATAGCTAGCAGGAAATCCTGCGCGTAAGCGAGAATAATTAGAGCAATTACCCTAACACCTTGTGGCCCAAATAATTGGTTAGTTTGCTATCACAGAGGTTTGATAAAAATAGAGATATAATCAATTAGGATAATTTGCTTTTGGAATATTTATGTGTGTGCCTAGTACTTTACAATTTTTGCTCTTTCTGCTACATGAGGGGATGCCTCACTGCCTCAGTCCCTATTTTCAACAATATAGATAGGTACCTAGAGGCGAGCGCCTTTCTGATATTTCTGTAAGAGTTCGCATGGTGGATGTACTACTGGCCAATGGAACAGTTTTTAGAAGACCCGTTTCTATACTTTGTATATTAGATGTGTAGTAATGTTTGTTCCTTCACTTTCTGTATCCAGATCAATTATTGGGGGGAGAATGTTAGGAAATCATATACTTCTTTTGGTTAATTAGTTTTCAAAAGTTACACGTTGTATAATCTCAATCAATGTAAAGAAAAATATTAGTGACCTAAGAAAAATTGTTATCAACAACTGGTGGAAAAATGAATAATTGAAGAACTATAACGATATACTACTTTTTTCTGTATATTTTCCAGTGCAGCAATTCTAGCGTGTATTCTTTGTTTTTGACTGCATATAAGCAAATATAAGCAAGCTTATTTATAATATTCTTCTATTGAAACGTACACTTGATCTTTTGTCCAAGACATAACTGTAAATAATGAGTTTCGCAAATTCAAAATTTATAGAAAAATACTGTTGTATTTTGTATTTGAGGTTATGTTCATTGAACAACAGAGAACATTTTTTTCTGCATCGCAACTACATTTTGTACAAGAAATTAGATCTTTCTGATCTTTCTGATATTTCTGATCTTTATGATCTTTCTGATATTTCTGATATTTCTGATATTTCTGATATTTCTGATATTTCTGATATTTCTGATATTTCTGATATTTCTGATATTTCTGATATTTCTGATATTTCTGATATTTCTGATATTTCTGATATTTCTGATATTTCTGATATTTCTGATATTTCTGATATTTCTGATATTTTTGATATTTCTGATATTTCTGATATTTCTGATATTTCTGATATTTCTGATATTTCTGATATTTCTGATATTTCTGATATTTCTGATATTTCTGATATTTCTGATATTTCTGATATTTCTGATATTTCTGATATTTCTGATATTTCTGATATTTCTGATATTTCTGATATTTCTGATATTTCTGATATTTCTGATATTTCTGATATTTCTGATCTTTCTGATATTTCTGATATTTCTGATCTTTCTGATATTTCTGATCTTTCTGATCTTTCTGGTCTTTCTAATCTTTCTGATCTTTCTGATCTTTCTGATCCTTCCCTTCATCCTTATTTATCCTCATTTATGCACAGCCATACGGTCAACTAACCACTTGTATGCTTGCCTGGCGTCTGGACCAATGAGAAGTGAGGTCAGACCTTCCCTGTTTCTTCAACGCACCGTTGATTGATGCTCACGCTCATTTGTTTTGTAAATCCGGGGGGGTTGAAAGTACTAAGCTATTGATTGGTCGTTTTTATATTTGTCAATACAAATGTGTTGTACCACGTGATCATAGTACCTATTTTCTTGCAGACCCCTCTATAAAAAAATACTACAGGATGCAGAATCTAGCGTAAGCATTGAAAGATCTTTGGATGTATACTTATAGGGTATAGTAGATACGTTATTTTTGCCCATTATTATCTACTGAATAATGAGAATTAGGTACAATATGCACTCTAAATCCATAGAGACTTCATCAATTGCTGCATGAAAAAATTAAAGATTATTTTGAACAGGTGACAGTTTCAGCTTATTACGTCTGAATATGTGTTGAATCTGCTGCTGCACGTTAACCTGACCTAAAGCCACTCGATTTTGGATTGCGTTGCAAGCTTAACTATTAATGCTCTACTTTCATGTGTAAAACCGGCCATTTTCGCAACAATTTCAGTTGGCAATCCGAGGCGCATTCGAGCAGGAGACTGTAAAAAGTCCAAATAAGAATAAATAAGGCAGTAAAAACACCCACGTGTTGTAATTGGATTTTGTTGGTGGACGCGAGCATTCAGATCGCAATCACAGTAGCTTTGCTCAGACACTAAGAGTCATAAATTCACAGCAAAATTGTCATTTTACCGTTCAAGCAATCAGTGTTCTCAATTTATTACGTATGGTAATCCAACGAATAAGTTTAACTTGTTATATATACAAACGTGAGAATTTGTCTAGACAGAAGCAAACATACGGTAGAAGGGTTACACTTTTTTTCAGCTTCAGGTATTTTCACTTTTATCTCGGAATTCTGATTTTCCAAATCCTCAGTAAATAGTAGGTAACAGAAAACGTATTGTAACAATACCAATTGAAATAAATAATCGTTTGTACTGAAATCCTGAATATCCTGTTACGAGAACGGAAGTCATTATCTCGGCGGCGTGACTGGCCGTGATTTATGGCCTCGCGATAACATCGCTCGCCGACGAACCAATTAGAGGACAATAGCGGATGACTCATAACTGTCGCAGTTTCTCGAGAATGAACGGTATTTCTTTCAGAAATCTATTGACTATTCAAGATTTTGCTAGATGAGTATTTTGTATCTATAGAATAAGCGCAGTGGTGCAGATAGTCAGATATAGTTTGGAAAGAGTTGAGTTTAGAAAGAAAGCTAGTATTGTGAACATTGAGATTCGTAAAGCGAATATCGTTGTGATTTATTATGTTGTATTGAGAGTGATTAGTGAAATAAATTGTTCAGTTTTGTACTGAGTGTTTTAAATTCACGAACCCAAGTAGAAATATCGTAACAATACCATCGAATTTAGGGATTCTGGTAAACTGATTTTTCACACTAATGATTCCTGAGCAAAAAACAAAACTCATTGTACAATATTCAAACCTCATCAGAACTATACATTTTTATTCATCTATCGAATCAACAAAAATAATTGCATATACTTATCTTTTTGTGTTTATTATTTGTCATTTGGAAATTCAGATATACTGTTAAACTATATTGTTAGGTGGATGAGTTCGTCAAAAAATAACACTAAACGAAGTCTTGGTATTTAATGTCATCATGGAATTTTAAAGTGAATACCATTTATCTATTCGACTGATCACACGGTCTCATGTTATGTCGTCTTTGTGAACGGTTAACAACCTCAAAAATGTTTATCCAATTCTGATTGATAATGTAGATATTGGCTCTTCGAGAACCTATACTGAACAGGTGGTGATTAAAATTCTTTCGAGAAAGGTTCGACACCAAAAACAATTAAGTCTAAACTAATGAGCATTCCGATTCAATATATACATATACATACCTATGAGATGTTGATGACTCATTTTGAGAACATTTTCAAAGAGTATAAAATCGATATAGACCCAAATGATGAAATGTAACATTCGGATACATTTTTTCATTCGTATGAGTTATCTGAACATATGATAATTTTTATGAAATAAACACGAATTCTACTCCATTCAGGACTTGATACCGATTATAAAGCTCAATATGTTAAAATTTAGATTAAATAAACCTCTATTTACAATGACAACAATATAGTTAATCGCACAGCTTTGTCACGCGACATTATTGATGAAAACTACTAAGCATGTTTATCTTGGGTCCATAAATTTTATTACAATGATAAATAAAGTGCTGTATTATTAACAGAGCAAAGCTGTTTTAATTTGGTGCATGAGGCAAATCAATTAATTTTATTAACCGCAGTAAATCATATAATTAATTTATCGTTCCTGTTTCGACAATGCGAATCATTGTTGTTGAATCATAATAAAACACTTAACAACATTGTTCGAACCACAAACAGAGCTATCAATTATCATTCTGTACGCTGATTTTTTTATTATAGAATAGCAGTGTCTACGAACACAAGTGGTAATTATACTGTATTACATTCCAATCAATTATGACGATTTGATTAAAGCTTATTGATATACAGTGTGCCCAAGATAAGGATGATCTGTTTGGATCTTTCGCCTCAGCACATACTATTTACAATGTTTAACAATGATTCCATCAGCCTGCTCAGTTATTATTATTTGGGTTTCTGTTTGAATTTTATTGAACAACCATTAAAAATCATTTTTTTCTGAATAAAAACATGAGAAAACAATGTTACCGTAATCGTTGCATTCGAAATAATAAATTCTATGTCTTACAGGGTGTACTTTTTTAGTATCACATAAAAAACAAAGTTGATGATGGCTTCTTCGAAACGAAATGTTGTACGGAGATTTTGTAAACGCCATTTTGTAGAGCTGAAAAAGTGGCAACCAAAAAGTGATTGGTTTTTCCAAAACTTTTCGAATAACTGTTTATCACTATCTTGGGCACGTTGTATAGATATCAAAAATGTCATCATTAATTAAATAACAAGTTCAATGATACTTGTACGAAAATTATATCCATTACACGCATTTTCGTTTGTGGTGAATTCGATTGTACCATTATTCTGTCAATCAAGCTGACCTAATAATTAACCTATACTTCTCGAAATCATAATAATTTTTGGTGAATCTTCGTGTATCGCATCACTCCAATAAATTTGAAAAAAAAAATTGGTGGAACTTTCATATTTTGACCCCCTGATAACGAATCTGAAGTCAAAACGCGGTGGTCAAGTATTTTCGTATATACGGCACCATTTTGTCTCAAAAATGCACCATTTGATATGTCAAATTTCTGCTATTAAAAACACACAAAATTCACCTTTCTTTGAACCAAAACACTTCACACGCATATATTTATTTGTTCCAACACTTTTCAGCAAACACTATTTTCAAAAAATTCACCCTTTTTCAAAACGTAAACAAAACAACCTATTTTCACTGATTTTCTGGTAATTATGATGTTGGCAACGTGATTGTTTGGCTCATGGTAAGACGTTGCTAAATAAAAGTTACCAGAATAGCAATAAAAAAAGATGTCTTGTTTACGTTTTAAAGAAGAGCAAATTTTTGTGAAAATAAGTTTTTTTCTGCAAAAAAGTGTCGGAAACAAGTAAATGTAAGCGTGTGTGATGTTTTTGTTCAAAGAAGGGTGAATTTCGTGTGTTTTTAATAGCAGAAATTTGAGATGTCAAATTGCACATTTTTAAGACAAAATGGGGCCTTGTCTCCGAAAATTCTTGAGACCGCCGCGTTTTGATTCGTGATCAGGAGGTCAAAATATACGTGAGTTCCAGCAAAAAAAATTTCAAATTCATTAGAGTGCGATAAACGAAGATTTACCTAATTTTTGAGATATTTATTCTTTGGAATAGATCCAAATGCTGAAATTCAGTAGACATCAAAAATTCAATAGATATACCTAGCCTACCAAATAATTATGCACATTTCACTAAAAAAAGCAGATTTTCGAAAAAGAAATGTATATTTCACTAAGCACCCTTCTTAACGGACTTGATCCACAAGCTGCCAGATACAATTATCCATCGTCACAAAAGCAAATCCCAAGCAAAACAAAGGCAGGACCAACACTGTCATCGTAAATAATGATCTAAAAAGGTCTTAAGTACTACGTCAGTCTCGAGTGTGTTTTTCTACTGTCAACCGGGAACAAATTTAGGGAAATAAACCAAAAGCAAGTCATGCACTGTCGCCAGTCTTCAGTCTTTTACGCTCCTAAACGAGTAACCCAGGTCTGCAAAGTATAATCTCACAGAAGGGTGAGCTGAGACCACATGATCTTTTGAAATCATTATAAAATTTCAAAACTTTGCCTCTTCTTCGTATCTCTAACTGCGAAATCTCACTGATGAGCGTCGATTTCTAATCCTTCCAATAGCCATTCCAATAAATAAAAGCGTTTTTCACTCAGACAGATTTTCATAGACAAGTGTCATATCATATTCATGCTGTTTTTCCCATTTTTCCTGTCGTAAGAATTCTCTACCCAACTAAAATAAACACATCAGTCAGTGGATGATAATTAGATCAGCAAATCAGAGTAGTGGATGTTACGCTCTGCAGGCAGAACTTTTTGTGGCCATTTGGCATTTTTCAGCGCGATAACAATCACAAAAAGGTACTCACAACTTCAGTGACATTGATTAAGTGATTTTGACGTCAGACTAAGACAGATTACGGAGTGTAATATAGGAAAGGGTAGTTTATCACAAATGGTGTGCTCAAAAACTTTATTCACCATAAGAATATTAAGTTGGCATCTAAAGCCAAAATGCAATTATAGTCATTTACGTGACAACAGGTAGCCGGCAGATATCAGATATTTAACGTCATGTCATATGTCATATGTCATATGTCATATGTCATATGTCATATGTCAAACGTCAACAACTGTTCGAACACGAAACCATCATATATATAGCCTCTTGTTGTTTCGGCACCCTATATGAAATCGAATGACAGGAATCAAGAACAACAATCCTATATTATTATATTCAGATTCATTTCACCAATGCGAATCCGGAATATGAATCACTGTAATTTCTTGTTTTTCGATTATCGAAAAGGACACCACTGGTGCTCGAAACAGTAAGACTCGAGACAATTTATTCAATTAATATTGATCTGACACTTTTTGGATAATCTTGCGCCCATAATAATCTAGTATAGCAAGGCGATCATAAGGAAACAGGCCATTACACCGTCATAAAGCCTTAAACCCTGAGCCTAACTCCACGATAGTCATCTCTACATCAAAGACAACTGACATAAATTGAATTCAATTGTTCGGCCCCCTTCCTTGTAATCCCTCAGTAGTCAGTCGCAAAGGCATTCGTGGACCGTCTGGTAGTTGAAAAACACATCAGGTTAATCTTATTGGACCTGAGACAGTGACGTAGCTTATGAAAATGTAACAAAAGAAAGATACAAAAATATGCCCGAATAAATGCAACAACTTGGTCTCGTAATTTTTTTTTAATATTTTATTTAATATATTATGAAAATCATGCTTTTACCCCATCACTGTCTAGAATTCTGACAACATAAAAATTGAACAAAGTTCGATTGAAACAAATTGGAGTTGTGAATATTTTCATCATGAAATTAAGCATTCTAGATTTCAGCATTCTTTTGATTAGATGTGATATTTCTTCGGAATTTATTCAATACCAATTATATAAAGCTTCTTGAATAATCTTACTTAGATTCCTTATGATGAAAGAACAAAAGACGCAGAAAACATTCACAAAAAATGTATCCCAATACTTGGTTTTGATTGAACCATATATATAAGTGAAGGTTCTACAGAAAAAATGAATTATTGTAATTCCTAAAACCAATCTTGTATGTATTTGTACTTGTATTTATATTTGTATAAATTTTTTAATATTTCTGACACTATTGCATCCATGAAACAATTTCAATTTTTTTAAATTAAATTGTATTCTTTTTTGTTTAATATATTCTGATTCTGATGACAAAGTATCAAATTGCTATAAATTTCTTAGTTATATAGCTCGATTTGTTTCGAGATTTCAAACATAGAATTTCTATGACATTTCTTCCAGTGCGTCACTGGTGATACCCCAATATGTAATCCTCTTAGGAGCTAGAGAAGTCATTTCATGGACCTTCTGAAGACTCAGACTGTTACGTGTGCACAGATTGGTCATATATTTTTGATGAAACCAGTAAATCTCTGCTTATGAAATTTCTTTTTCGAAGAGTCCCAATATATGGCTTCGAGATTTTGTATATCCGGATTATCCTGAAAAATTCTTATTGGTTTCCATTGAAACTATTGAAACCATTGACGATACGGTACTCAATAAATTATATAAGTACATAGGTACAATGTATGCAGTACTATTTTATTTTTCCTGATGTTGCCTCAAACGCACAACAGGTATCTTATTTATCTTCTTCAATTGACAAGTTCAGCCAGCGATGAGAGAGAAAAAATATGTCTGCCCTAGTATTGTCTTTGTCATCAAAATTGCAACTTAAAATGATGAAAATGTTATGATTATGACGTAAAAAAAGAGAAGAAGACTATTATCGCAATAATAATGTTTAGAATTATTTAACAAAAGCTTACAATGCTCACAAAATATTTAAAATAATCAAAATAACAAGAATTCTTACAGAGAAACAAACCAATTATATACAGGTTATATAAGTCTTCTTCTGTTTTAGTCCCAATCATAGCATTTTCATTATTTTAAGTTGCAATCTTGATGACAAAGACAACACTATGGCAGACATATTTTCTCTCTCAACGCTGGCTGAACTTGTCAATTTGATTTCTTTATGGCATTTGATTTTCTGTTCTTGAGTGGATTCATGAGGTGTGAAGATGAAGCAGCTCCATAGGCAAGATAAATTGGAGTGGAATTGTAACAGTTCTTGCATCAATGGACCTCACAACCATCCTAGGGTATTGTTGCTAGTTGCTAATTCACCGAGCATAGATATTGATTACTAACTATAACACTATTTGCGATCTCTCAGATATACTCTTGTATCAAAATTGGATATCATTATGCGACACATGTCGACGAACTGGTCCATGGGAACAGATTCGAAGCTGCGAGGGATGATCGAGTATACACACATAAAAACAAATTCTCAAATGAAAACGATATATTCGTTCAACATCCAATTCTTGTTTTGAAAAAGCGCATTCTTCTTCTGAAATAATTTATTTGAAATGAATTTATTGAATATGTCAATTGTAGAAAATTATTTCACTGGAATATTCATTTGGTATAATAAAATGTTCTCAATTCAAGAAATTCAAAGTATCCGGAAAAAATAATGAAGTTCTTGAAAAATATATCACGGAATGTCTTCTTTCAAAATAACATATGTAGCATTTTCTTCAATAACGAGATTTACAAGACAATTAATCTCTGAATAAGTAAATTTCTGAGAAAGTTTCTTTGGATTGACCATAACATTTTCTTGAATATAATTGCGATCCCTTCGAGCCGAGAATGTTGCCAAACGGTGTGTGTTGTTTCGGTGCTCTTGTCGTGCATCCATCATTGTTCAACCAGTTCAACCTATTTTATTGGCATAGAAATATTGGCTTACCATGAAAGAAAAAATAAGTTCTAAGGAGATATCTGAGGATATAATTACCACTTTTAGAGGTAAGTTACATGCCTATATCTTATCGACGTTCATTCTTGGGTAGGTATTATTGTATATCCAATCAATTAACGTAGCTATATCATCTCGAAAACTGATAATTCGTAAAAAACTTGAATAACCAGGATCGGCATAGTGAGTGAAAATTGGGGTTAGGTACCTATGTGCGGATGAACGTTTAAATTTGTCCAAACACTGATTGAACAGTGGAAAAAAGCTTCTTGAACTTGTAGACACCTTAGGTATTTTGATATTGCATATTATACCTAACATATTTTTACATTTTTTCACCAATTTCGATCCAAGGAAAATGAATTCAGTAGTAAGAATGAGAGCCCAGATTTGAAGAAATATAATAACCATGCATAGTGCTAAGTCAGATTATCTTTCACATTGTACCAACATGGAGTTGTGAATGATATATTTTATATTTTTCAGTCGTTTGAAACCAGAGGAATACAACTTTATTGCGAGGTAAACTGGTGGACAAGTTCAGAAATAATCTCTACGAATAGGGGGAAAGGTTGTCAAGAAGAAGGTCTGCAAGTGATGATGTGATTGATGAGAACCCCAATAAGAGAACGGAAGTTGAGGATGATTGTCATTTCAAGAAATCGATATAATTCCTCTAATTTGATAAAATTCTTGATGCAAAACAATCTACAGCTAAAACTGAAAATCTGATTCTTTTTGTTCAAGAAAAATGCGAGTCATTGAGAGATTATGATTGTCTTGATTTGAATATATTGTGTTATCAATCTGAAATATTGTATTATTCTCACGAAGAACTCCATTCATTTACGATTCAAGAAATCTATAACATTGGTATGAGTGTATTTAGTTGGAAACATAATAGTCTTGAATTGAGCAGACATTTATTCCAGTATATATAAACAAGCCATACTCTTGAATCGAAGCATATCAAATCAAATTAAGTAATTCTTTTTATGTGTGTAGGCATCTTGAACTTCGATAACTTGGGCTGACTTCAACCCCAGATAACATCGATAATGTTATCGCAATTTCTCGTCAGTAACAACCCTATTCATCATTTCCCAATAATTAACCTTCTCGGTATTCCAAACTTCGAATGGAGATAATTTTCCCTTCCAACTTGTGAAAGTGTCTTGATCAATCATCGTCGCGTTTGATTCATTAGGAGGCACTCCCACTCACAATGACAGTTTCCAGTTTCACCTGGGGCGATTCATCATAATGCGAAGCGACACTTCTATACTGTATGTTGCGACTACAAAGGGTATTTGCATTCGCCTGTGTGGTTGATGGATCGTTCAGAGATCAATAGTAATTTGTTTCCGAAATCTGAACATATTTGACGAGATTAATACTGACAATCAATAAATATACATAAAGATATATAAACTGTCTATATTTCTATGGTATCAAGTAATTTTATTTCAATTTGGAAAATTCTCCCACAAAACAACTCACTGTTTTATTTATATGAAGTGATATCCTCCTTGGAAACATCAACAGCAAATCCAATTCTTGAAATAGTAATCGCATCAGTTATATTTTTTGTGTGCATGGAGTCATAAGCATTATTCTTTGTTAATCATTATCTCCATATATAACATGAATAACAGATAAATATTCGCAATACTTATGACCTTCTAGCTGATAAACAAATGTCGTTTCAGCGTGATTTATTAAAACCATGTGGAATTTTTCCTGTTTGCCAATTCAAATTAATGCTTGGAGCAGATGTTCATCTCATATAGAACAACGGAATAAAATTAAACAATTGCATATCAAGATACGAAAATAATCGATAGATATTGGAATTGGCTTCTTTTATATTATCTACATAAACAATTGTTGTTAATTCGGCACAGGTCCTATGATGGACAAATGAAATTTTAATTTATACTTGATGAAAGACAGAAGATCGCGGACTGGATCTTCACGGCCAAGTAAGTAACTTCTTGATCTGCAAATGAAGAAACTTCAGTGAAAATTTGAAAGCCTGGTCACTAAATGAAGGTACAAAGATGATGCTGAAGAAAAAATACTGTGCAATTGATATAAACAAGAAATATTCTAAAAATAATTGTGAGAATTAAATTTTAGACGTGACAATTTATTACAGTTTATATTCCAAATTCTACAAAATGCCATGTTTCTAATTGATATTATGAGGGTTTGTAATTCAGCTATGTTCAAAATTTGTCAATTGTCAAATCTGAGAGTTGGGGGTACTCAAGTTGGATATAGATATGGTGAAACGAGTCCCATTGAAAGGCACTAGAAATATTTGTAGACTTCTGCCTACTTGATTTTGTTGAATTTCAATCATAGTTTCAAACACTAGTAATATTAATTTTCACAGTTCCTTAGTCATTTTAATTTTGTGTGCTTTATTCAATCAATATCATGATTGAATAATCGAACAATATTCATATTTCAAGCCAAAACCACAATTATGAATGATCTGTCACCTTAGACCATACTGTCACTTCAACACGAAACCATAGAATACGGATACGAATAGACAACTAAATTATCGATATTGATATCAAATGCGATTTTAACGCCATCTCCGAACGATTAGTGAAATATTACCGGTTTTATGATCTTCGCTAAACCAGTCTACAGGTTTTGACGGAAAACAATTGAAGAGTCGTTTCACCATATCTATATCCACCTTTGGGGTACTGATGTGTATAGAATTCCTAGACCACTTGATATGTATGACATTGAGCAATCCTTTACAATTAATATTCCTGATATTCATCGATAATAAAATATATGAAGTATTTCTCAGTTGTGATTGTGAAATATGATACCAATAATTTCAGTAGAACATTTGAAAGGGACTAATGTCTCATCCCAGTGGGTGTGTGGCTTTGATATTAATTTTGAGCATTATCTCACTGCCACACTAAACATTACGGACGGATCGGGTTACTGTGAACCAAAGTGACAGAAAATTTCGTGAAAGAGAATACTCTAATGCGTAGATCATAACTTCATTTGACAGTTATTAAGCTGATTTTCAGAGATAACATCGTCAGTGATATGAAAAATTTGAAACTCTAGGAATTTTCGGCCGTCACAGCTAAAACGAATACTGTATTTAGTGTATTTTATTACGTTCGTGCAGTCAAAAAAAAATATTCATTTTGTGTGAGGGTAAAATGATCTCTTCATTCACATGTTGTGCGTACAGGTTGTCCCACTTAAAGATGTCACCCCGGGCCTTTCATTCTCATAATTCTTAACATATTTTAGTCATTCAAAAACTTTTCTGGAACAGTTTGTACGAATTTTTTGAATCTGACCTCACTTTTTCTCAGTATCAACCAAATACAGGGCAGCTCGAGAATTTTTTTTCATGTTCTGCGGTTGTTTCCTATTTTTTCTTCGATAATAAAATATGAATGACATATATTCTTGAATTCGAACTGAAGGGCTTCATCGAATTATAGATAAAAAAATATAGATCATCTCATTTGAAAAAAAAATGAAGCTGCCCTGTATTTTGTTGATATAAAAGGTAAGCTCAGATTCAGAAAATTCGTGAAAAATTACTCTCTAAAAGTTTTTGATTGACCAAAATATGTTTAGAATTACGAGAATAAAGGGGGGTGACACATTTGAACCAAATCTCATTTTCATTTTCAATAATCCTCCCGAATATAAACATTTTATAAACATCATAAAGCAACTCCAATTTATGAAATTTTCTTACCGAATCTCCCACGCATCAGAATTAATTCCCTATAATTTTTTTCTCAGTTTCCCTCAGTTTCCCTCATGTTCGACTCGGGATAATTTTCTATCAACAACAAAAACATTCGTGACCTTGAAAAAAATTATCGGTAATAATTCTGCTGCCAGCTAGGGAGTTTACAAGTGATAATAACAAATACTTCAAAATGAGAAAAAATACAGTTCTAGACGTATTTTCTTGGATATACCTACAGCGTGTTTAAAGACAATATTATTTTATTTGGACGAAATATTTATTTGCGTATAAAACATATAATATATAAGGATATACCATTACTTTGGATCAAAGGTATGCGTAAGTGATTTTTTTTATGTTCCACAAGATAATGCTTAGTGAAGTACGTCTGGCGGTTGTTAAAAGTCGACGTCAATCTGTTTGATACATTAAATCTAAGTATCAAGTACCTTACAAAATGAAATTCTCAACGAAACTACGCCACACTAATTACATCGCACCCCGAAATTTGGCCCCTGTTAAAATCTGAATAACTTTTTTCTGATTTGAACGATTCGGTTTGCGTTGTTCGCTAGCTCAGTCCTTCAGCTATAATCTCGTACTTTTCAGTTACAGATTTTTGTGATTTTTTTACATATTATTCTCGTGAGTTTCGTACAAAACTACTAAGAATCGCCCAAACTCGAGTACTCCAATTATCATAGTTTGATGTACAGGGCGAAAAAAAGTTCTCTTTCAGAATCGAGACAAGCGGTACCCATAGCTGTGTTCAGCGGAAAAAGTTGATCAAAGAGATGAAAACATGTTTTTCATAGGCGTACGTACAATTTTTTTTGGGGTCTACAAAATTAAATTCTTTGACAAATATCCAAAACATGATGGAAAACTTTGTATAGGGGGTGAGAAGGTTACCCTGAAATTTTGTTGTATTAAGAATTTTTTTTATTTTAAATTTTTTTATGAAGTCTTATATCTTCAGAAAAGAAAGACCTACGAATATTTTTTTCTGTCCTGATCTTTATTTTCACGAGAACGTAATTTTCAACCTGTCTTGTCAGTCACTCATTATGATTCTTGTTACGTTGGTTACGAACCATGCATTTTTTTGGGCTGATTTTTTTCGAGAACATGGCGTTTCAATTCGGTTTTCACACACACAATTTTTGACTACTGAAAAAAAAAGATCTTGTCGTGTCCAGAAAGAAAGATCCTTCCGAAAACAAGTTGATTTTCATTTAATTCTCCTCCCAGTCGGGATTTACAGGGTGTTTCAGATTTGGGTCACCTTTGAGGAAACCCTCGATCTTGAATGTTCATCTTAAGTTAATTATGATCTTCATATCTTATCATATAAGGTTTCAGCTTCAAAATGAGCCTCAGATTTTGAAAATCGGTTGAAGAGGAAAAAAGTTATGACTGCAAAACCAAAAAATTGATTTTTTGAGATCACTCTGTAAATAAAAGTGATAAGAAGACAATTTTGGAGATGGCCAAAGGTAATGAGAATAAAACTACATTACCACAAATTACACTACATTAATAAAAATATTTTGAAAAAAAAAAATAACCCATCCAGCTCACAACCTCTAACTCTCGACCTACAATTATTATTATAAATATCTTTTCTCATACCACACATAGTACTACAGCAATCCTGACAATCCTGAAGACAGAACAAAACAAATGCTTCTAGCATTTAGGTTAGCCTCCAGGATCTTGTGAGGGTTCGATAATAATGTGAACTAGTACAAGACTGTACAATGGTATAATAGATACAAATTTCCATGTCCACTCACACCATGAAGCACACATTACCATTCCGACAATCCTAGATGCAGAACAAAGCAAGTGCCTCAAGCACTTAGGTCATGCGTCTAGGATATGGAAGGAATTAATAATATTTAACTAATATATGGGTATGTATATGTATGTTTGTTATCTGATTTTCACCATGTAATGCAATTTCAATTCAATAAATTTCAATTTCAATTTCAATTTCAATTTCAATCTTCACGCTTCTGCTGTTAGAGTTGAAAAAAAATAGTTTTTCTCCATTTGGGATCCTTTTAAAAATTCCGAAATTTTGCACAGTTTCAAAAACATCCTGTAGCAATTTTATGGACATAACCTTATGTATCGAAGAAGTACGAGATCAATGCTGAAGGACTGAGCTAGCGAACAGTGCAAACAGAATTCAAATTGTTCAAAGCAGAAAAAAGTTATTCAAATTTTAACAGGGGCAAAATTTCGAGGTGCGACGTAATTAGTGTTGCGTAGTTTATGTTAATAACTATTTGTTTTTTGTTCATTTTTCTAACGTATGATGTGGATATAACTCGATAAGTTCTGTGCTCAAGCTATTCGGGTCTATTCCATTCCATTTTTCTCTACGAACAAGTCACATGACTTCGAGTAGATGTCTATATTTATTCATACTTTTACTATTATGTACCTTTATATTTTGTAATTATTAGTGAATAAATATCATTATTATTATAAAGCATATTAGCTTAGTTTAAGATAATTTTTTCACCGTGTTCCTCTGGCAATGGTAATAATAAAGTAACATAATCAACTCGATCTCTTCTTCCTTATTCTGCTAGTATCAAGTTCCGCGAATTTCCGCATACGGGTAATCGATCAGCTACAAACATTCGTGCATCAGAAAATTCGGCGTCGTCTGGTCGCCTCTTCTCAATAAAGCGTTGATTGAGCATTGAGCCATTTTGATGCGGGGCAGACGAGACGAAATTTGTGTGTATCATCAAGCTGATGAGTTGTTTATTATGGCGAGAGAGCCGGAAATGGGAGTTTTATTGACGCTTTCAAAGAGAAAGATTATTTATGGATTTCGCAGGGGTCGATCTTGACGGTGGAATAATTTCGTTGGAATATGATTACCCCAACGATTGTCTATCAAAGACCAGGGTCGATAATTTTTGAAAAAAATAATAGTAGGTTGAAACCCATTGGAGAAGGAAGATAATATAACAAGAATGAAGACGCTATTTTGTCGCACGCGTTTTTTGGAGTACGACGAGTGAAAGCGGGGAGTGCTCCAAGAGAACAAGTGCGACAACGTGTCTTATAATCAAGTACATTTTTTTTCTATTTCGCATTAATTTGAAGTATTTCATCGAAAGATATTGATTTAATATCGATCAATAACAAAAACATCTTCGATTGGTAACAATGATGACATTGAAGTATTTAAAATCTGACGCACAGGCGTGAAGCCCATCAGTTTACTGTTGAGCGATTTCGATTTTTGCGATACCAGCGGTGAAAAATGCAATGTTGTTATTGTTTTTATTGGTCAATTTAAATCAAATTACACTCTGAATTGAAATTCACCAATTAAAACATTGAGTTTTTCACTGCTAATATCACCAAATCGATAATCGCTCAGAAGTAAGTTTTTTTGACAGTTCGATTGTACCAACCTCCGAATAATAAAAAATGCGTATCGAAACAGAGGCTATTTCGATACGCATTTGCGTTTTATAATGGCTTTATTATGGAACCAAAATAGAAAAAATAATATACGGGCGATCTAAGGTCTGGAAAACAAAAAAAGTTAAATGATGGCGAAGTTGTAGTTAATAAAAAGATCTACAACTTGTGTATGCACTTTTTCACATAACCTCAAAATTTATGTGAAAACTTCAAATAACCATGTTTTTGGTTTATTGTTTTCATCTTTCACAAAATAAAACTTATTACCATTACTATTAGTTTTTTTTAACTTTTTACCATTTTCAAAGCTTTCAGCCCTGGTATAGACGTTACAGGCTGATGAAGCATAGACAATCTTGTAACATTATTTAGAGAAAATTCGTCAATGGGAAACGTTTGAGATGATGATGTTGTTAATCTTCACCATTACACGAAGTGATCTTTCCAGAAGGAAATTTGATAACAATAAGTGGACGTCTGCTTTACCGAGCGACAATGAAATGATTGACCAGAGCGTCATAAGTTTTCTTTACAAGTTATACTTTAGAATTGGATCGAAGATCATTTTCAATGAAACCATAATTGTATACCATTTCCGGTTTTACTGGAAATAGACCTATAGGTCGAAAATTTTGAATGTTATCCTGTAGGAATGAACGAAGCGTCAATCTGGATTCCTTCCAGTAATTTTTTCAAATTACATTATTTCTCTCGAATTTTCTCGAAAATTATAAATATAAAATTATAATTGTTTAAATTGATATCTCCAAATGAATACTTGACACACTATACGCCTCTTGTTCATATTCTCAATTAGAAAACATTACTTCATAGTAAACTTTGATCTGCGTCAGCAGCTCTCAGTAATATTTTGTGTTGTAATTCTAAGAATGGAGAATATGCCTCAATTTGGCTCATTACAGCAAATGCAAGTATGAACTTATTGAATATGAGTTACATTCATTAATTTTTCAAATTCGTTGCGGAAACTATCCTAAACTAATTTTTCAAATATGGGGTTTCAAATTTCAAATCGCTTCGTTTCTACTTCACAAATTGGCAACAGCACCTAATAGGCTAGAAGAACAACAACTCACATTTGGCAACACTTTCATTAAGTACACTTGATATCAATGCACAATTCAGGAATCAAACTGCTAATATAAATAAAATAATCAGTCAAAACATGAATTTCAGTCCAACAAAAACACCAGTCCATCCACAAGTCAAACATAAACATAACCTCCAAAACTGAGTAGCATATCTTTTGAGGAGCATGGAACGGAAATAAGCAGAATGGCACCTAACCCACAGAACTTATTGGTAGTATTAGTTCTGTGTTCTAACCTGATCTTTATTCACCTAATCAAGGTGGATATAGGATGGTGAAACAGCTTCCTATCAACAAGCACTAGAATAAACTGTAGACCTTTGCCTACTTGATTTCATACCGTAGTAATATTTCCTGAAATTAACAGAGATGGCGACATACCTTGTGTCGGTAAAACATAAACTGTGCTTCTGTCACCTTTTTATCAGTTTCATCCATTTTAGATGAAAAATGACTGAGAAGAGTCAAAATATCGATAATTATTCCAGATTCACTGAAAATATTTCATTTCAACTCATGTTGTCAGATGCGAACCACAGAAATACATGAGCAACAGAAATCTTCTTTGATAATCGATCTCACCGCCATCTTCATTCAAGTCGTGGAAATATTAGTACCTTCTCAAACGATCTACAAGTTTTTCGCAGAAACAATTGAAGAGCTGTTTCACCATCCTATATCCACCTTGCACCTAATCAACGTAATGGATTTGCTGTCCTTTATTATTTATGAAATATGCAGTCGATGTTGCCAAATGGTGAAATAGGATCAAGGTGCTTTAAATTCTCCTTTTTTAAACATTTGAAATTGTTTTTTCGGGAAAAGGTTGAAATGGTAAGTGTGAAATGCTTCGTTTTGAATATATTTGATAAGAATTACTTAATTTATCGTCCAAAGGAGAATTCCATATTATTCAGTTTAAATCGGCTTTCTTTATTACAATATACACGCCAAAATATTTGACAATATAATTGAACAAAGTCGTAGACATAATATTCAGAGAATTCTATTGTGCTTTTTTTACGAAGCATTTATGTTTCATATGTTCACATACTTTTATCAATTTATATTAAGTATCGCTATATGTAACATAATTTTTGTATGTTTATGTTTATCATTCCATATTTTTATAGGAATATAAAAGAATTGAAGGAAAGAGTGTTGAAATGGAATCTTTTGGACATGATGATCCTGAAAATTTCTTGTAGAATCTCTGGTATCCCGTCTCGACTCGCTAAATACTTGAAAAATGTGAAAAAAAACGAACGAGGAACAAATCCTCGCTTTCGAGAATTGAAAACCCGAATGTGTCCCGAGGAAATCCCTGGTCGACAAGTAATTGGTATGCAGAGAGGCGTTTCTCAGAATGTTTTGTGGTCGTGCTATATGCTTGTCATGTTCCGAATTCCCCTTTCATCAGATTGCAGTCGTCTCGAGCATTTCTATTCTCCACTAAAAGAAATCCATTTATCGATTGATTGTTTATTTTTCGACGATGTGCGACAAGATATGTGAAAATCTCACAACTCACAAATCGAATAACATCATCCCGACTCTCTCCTATACCCAACGTATCTGACGTCAATCTGATTGTATTTTATTCTCACAAGCGTTTTCATTTTTCAACTTTGTTTCCTCGTATGGTCTGGTTCAAAATTTGTAATCAATTTTTAAACAAGTTCACAAAATAAAATAACTGTAAGAAATATTATTATAGGTATACAAATGGACTGAAAACGAAAAAATTATTTGTCTACAAAGTAGCCTTTGACGCTTTTATATTTCAACACAAAATTGTCGTTTCCCAAGGAATGTCATTAAGTGACAGCATTTGCGCTCGTAAGCGGAAATATTGGAAAAACGCTCGCCTCTACATAGATATTGTTACGAACCACTGGCATTTCCGAGAAGGCCGGAAAGCATCCGCTCGACGCGTGACTCACAGCGGAGGTATCGGTCGCAGACGCACCGCTATAATTAGCGGATGATTCATTGCCGTTGAATATGAAAAGTGCTTTCAGTTCGTTCCTGTTCTTTCTGGACAGTGATGTCTTTGCCTATATAGGAGCCGCGGTTTCGCGGACAACTTAGTTATAGTTTGGAAAGAGTTCAGATTAGAAAGAAAGCTAGTACAGTGAACATTGAGATTTGTAAAGCGAATATCGTTGTGATTTGACTAAGTGTTTATTGAGTTGTATTTAGTGTGTTTAGTGAAATAAATTGTTCAGTTTTGTACTGAGTGTTTCAAAGTCACGAACCCAAGTGGAAATAACGTAACAATATATTGTTGAACCTCCTCATGTAGCAGAAAGAGCAAAAATTGTAACTGAACTTTCTAGCAGAGCAATCGAGGAAAAGTATGAATTATTATATGATAGATTCATTACATGGTGCCAAGAAATGTTTGATTCTTCCTTACTCATACATACAAGTCTCAATGAGACTTGTATGCTCTGCAACTATAAGTTGGCGGTTAAAAACACTTTTCAAACATACTTAAAACACTTTTCTTCAAAGTTGTCAAAAAAAAACATCAGTCCGTTGAATATAAAACTGTGAGGAACAGATTCAAAAACTTCCTGCGGATACAAAAAAAGGTAAGCAGATTCGATAATCTGTTGTTACTCACAGAATATAACTCATATCGAACAATCAATAAAATTATTCTGATGATTTTTAGAAATATTTGTTATTTTGTGTTGTTGTTTATTCTAAATAGAGTTTATAAGCGGCTATGATCTAATACAAAAACAGTACTTGAAAACTATTCGAAATATTATCAATAATTTAAGAATTATGTTGAATGGTTGACTGTAAATGATATTTCTTCTTGATATTTTCCTTCCTTTCGAGAAGGTTATGACTGAAACTGTATCAAGAAATAAGAGTACCATGGACAACATTTTCAGAGCATCCCGTGAAGAAATAATAAGAACATTGTTTATCATAAGAATATAAGAAATTAAACTCACCTGGATTATTATGTGGTGGATGAGCATAAGCTTATATAGGTACTCCAGAACAGGAATCTGTAACAAAATATAAAATTAATCATATTTCAATTTCCGCAGGAAGTCAAGCAATCTCCAATTTTCATTTCCGTGAGTTATGTATGATATGAAGCGAAAACGCGCGATTTATCAGTCATATTTGAAGCATCATGCAAATGCCTGTTTTCATATTCATATAAATATTTATGCCGCACCTACCAAAAAAACAGAATCAATTTTGAGACTTCTCAAATGACAAATAAAATAGTCAGCTGTGTTTATGAACTAGATTGTTGGCAGGTGTGAACAAATTAGAATCTCAGACTTAGAGAATCTAGAAAGTACTGATGCAAGACCGACTGCCTCTTTAACATATTGCACTATTCCGATAGTCTTCGGAAGTTGAATAGGTACCTACTCAGGGCCGGATCAACCCTATCAGGGCCCCTGGGCAATGCAATTCTCTGGGCCCCTTTCCTTTACCGTTTTCTTACTTTTCAAAATATATTTTTCTATTAGAAAAGTCGAGTAGACCAGATCGACTCCTGCTTTTTGCTTTCATTGAATGAAATGATTTTTGTGAAGTATAGGTACAATATAACTTTAAATAGCAATTCTTGTAACTTTTTAGATACAAAATCGTTAAAATCATCTTGGAAGTTGACCTTTTTCAACACATCATTTTCAATCGCCATTATCGACAATTAATTAAAACGGTTTTGTGATATTGTTGAACGAAGACAGTTTTTTATTGATTTTATTTTGAAAAATTTCGTTCACCTTTGGCGTTTGATATCGTCAGACTTCTATATATTTGCAATGGTATCGGAAAAGTTGATTGTACCATATTATCAAAAATCAATCCAAACGATGTTATCTGTCCCCGCATTCATCATTATTTCTATGGTGATACTACCGGATGTTGATAATCGGAAATTTCACGAATGAAACCGAATGAAACTTTATTCTTCTTGGTGCTTTCAACATCGAACATGCCCCCGTGGGCCCCTAGTCGGCGCGGGGCCCCTAGGCAGTTGCCTAATCCGCCTTATGGATAATCCGGCCCTGTACCTACTGGAGGTATCACCATTCCTTTCTCCCTCAGTTCACTCCGAAATATTATTATGTGCCTTCAAGTGAGATTCGTGAACTGATTGTGCCTTCAAAATGAAAATGCGAATTATCACAAAAAAACTCTTGATGAGTCATGCGTATCTATAGTTTATTGGAAATATATATTTTCGTAAAAACATTACTTCAGCAACTCGAGCTGCGATGTTGAAAGAAAAAATTAAACTGCCGATTGTCGATCAATGTTTTGTTTGTATCAGTATTGCAGCAAACGCCGTTTCAAGCCCACCATTGTTGGCAGCTCAGAGGAGTCCGAAAGCAAAACATTTTCAATTCACCCATCCAACATACATTATCGTACAGGTGATTGATCGATGGATAATTGTGTTTCCTTTGGCACGCCATGCCGCCATTACGGCCTTATGATGTCTGTCCCCTGTTGACCCAATAACAAACACTATTCACCCTATAGCGGGACCTGAACTCCGGTCATTCCAGATTAGAAGCGTGATACATCATGCATCTTGGATATGATACCGCAGAGGTGTTTCGCAAGGCTCAGTTATTGGTCCGATACTATTTCAATAATGAAGTTCATAAGCCAAGGTCAGAATGATTGGAAAACATAAAAGATTGGGTGGAGGATCGAGGACATTATGCAGGAACTATTGGAAAAAAAGCAACACAAAGCAAACTCAAACTTAGTTGCGAAGCAACCTTCGTAGGTCTAGGACTTGTATGAGAAAGGAAGACGGGGACCTTAGCTTTTAAGTGTCATCCGAAGCACTACTCGGCTGGTGATCGTTGAGAGTCCGAAGGATTGAAATCTAGGTACCAAGAATGTTCGGTTGGTAACCTATCTCCTCCCGCTAAACGATACTATAGAAATAAATAAATACTTCCAATAGCCGCCGCGGGATTTGAACCCGGGCCCTCTACACTATAAGACAGCGATTCAACGCACTCGACCACCAGCCCAGAGGATGGACAATCCGCCCTAACTTTTAAGAAATTTTGAGCCAGGACTGTGAGCAGACTAATGCTGAGGCTCCATACTGACAGTACAACGTCGTCGTCAGGACTGCATGACCACTAATCTTTGATGCGAAACAACCGTAACGCAAAGGCAAAAGCAAATACATTCACTGATCAACCTTTGCCTCGACTGTAGAGACTCAACAAATTTTTAAAGGTGATTCTTAAGAAAAAATTCCATCAGTTCATGATGTGACAATAGCATATAGATAAATACTTTGATTTCACTTCCTCTGTCTCATTTAACACAACAATTTTTCAAAACACAGCCCCAGTTTGATAGTGTTTGAGACTAAAAATGATCAACGTTAGGGATTTATTCAAGTACTACCTCGCATTCCATAGAAACACCAACTTTATTTAGCTTGATTATTTTGACAGAATATTCGAATGGTTTATTGTGAATATTTCGAAGAAAACTCGATCAACTATTACCTACTCCTGGTAAATAAAAAACCGAATCATTCAAAAGAGGCTCGTCTTTCGCTTTTCAGTTGAAGGATTATAGATTCATTGGAATAGAGTTCGTTCGAACACCAATAATATCGGATCTTTTTACTTATTTATGCTTTGATGAAACTTAATCGACGTTATTTTTACAAATGGAAGAACTTACTGAAATTACAGTAGACTTATTATTCATGTAGATCCTGCGCAGCTATCTATTTTCCACACGAAAACACTGAATTAGATTCGAGTAGGTATATATGATAATAGCAATCTAGTTCCATGTTCATCATATCAATTTAATCACCGGTTTTGGGTTCGAAGCTTTTAATACCATCGATTGAAATGACATGTATACAATGTGCGAAAGTATTGGAATTGCTATCTGCTATCATATGCCTATTTTTTTCTTGTCAATACTCCAATAACTGCTATATGAATAAAATCAATTGCACGCATGAATGAAAGATGAATACTTACTTGTATAGGTTAGGTAACACATAACAATCAGTCGGCTTGTATCAAAGAGATTGGATATAATTATGTGAAATTGAACACACGCTACACAATGAACTTTTTTGAAGAACGTTTGTGTGAAAATTAGAAAATTAATTGACAATTTATGTGTTTCTTAGAAGCCAATTGCGAGCGATAGCGATGCTGGGTCATGTAATAAGAGAGCCAGTGTACCTATACCAAGCACTGCTGGAGGCATTACAATTTCGTTCAATAATTGGATCAAAATATGCATTGGAAAATGGTATTTCATTGTAGCTCTTCAAATGAAAATAGCTATTTATACAGCGTTTGAATTACACAACCATCAATTTCATCTTCGTCTCAAGAACGACTTCCAGTACTTCCAATCTTGAAGTGTCTTGAACCTTTTGTTCTTTTCGAATGGGCCTTGTGCAATGTCACACCTAACAATGACTTACTCTCCTGACCTCGCTCCTGACTCCTCCCGCGATTTTCCGCTTAAATTTAATGGTATGACTTCTGTGTAAAATTCCTCTTAGATCTGACAAAAAATTAACCATTCACAACACAGATTAACAGATTTCCATTTTTTGTATGATATTTTGGAAACAAAACAAACAAAACACTTTCATGGACTGTCACTGTCACTAATACTGTTTTGTTGGTTGCATATTTCAATGGCATAAGATGAACTGTCAATAATATCGTTTTATTTGTTGCATACTTAAAGGCGTACATAGTATACAAACAATGTCCACCATCTTACTGAAAATATTAATCGTTTAAAGAATTTAAAATGTCATGTAACAAAGAAGACGATGTCCTTAAAAAGAATGTATTGGTGAAATCGATATTGAATGTGTTATCTGATCTCTAAGTGTTGAATATGGAGTCAACAAATTGTGAAAACCATCACTAATATCTACCTTGCGAAGGTGATGTGCTGTCAACTTGGCTTGCTTGATTCCATCATTTGACATTTCGAATACTCCGGCATCCAATGTTCCTGCCCTGCTCCGGAACCCAACAAAACTGTTCATTTCGGTAACAAAATCATAAAGCTCGTAATTTTGCTCGGTCGAGCAACCCCAAACCGTTCTCGGGGGACAAATTCATATGGAGCAGTTCTCGGTGCTCGATATCCGGCCTTTCCTTTGAAATGCCGTGTGAAAACGCAACGAACCCCTCGCCCCTCGAGCCGGGTGTACAGGGGCGATTTTCGGGCGTTCCTCGACGGGCATTGTTCGGTTGTCACTCCGAAGGATCGAAGCGTGCTTTGCATCTCAATGTCGCGTTCGGGCAAACAATGACGAGGGGTTTTCGCATCACGTGCAAACTTTCGGGCGATTTTTGCGCGGCCTTCTAGTCGTGCCACTCGCATGCAAGGTTGCCGACATGTGGGTATTTTACCCGAAAGGCGGAATTTCGGACTGAAATTGTTTTCTAACCACCATCCTGGTTGCCTCACTAACCCTCCTCGGAAGTTCACTAGAAACTTGTTCGAGGTAGGATAGTGGAATTTTGTTCTCTGGGCTGGTATTTTTCGGGTATACACAAACTTTATTTCGACGCAAATGTTTTGGAGCGATTTCCCATATTAATTTGACTTACAAAATCAAGATCTTGAAGATACGTGGAAAAATCATGAATATTAGACAACGATCATAGTATGACAGGTGAAGTAGGTATCTACTATTTCCCAATTTAAAACATGCCTCTGCAATTGGTTTTTTCAGTTTCAAATTCATCTGTTGAAAAAGAAGAATTTTTTGGATGTGCATTTTCAAAATTGTTAACTTTTTTTTCTTTGAGGTTTCCTCACATGTACTAAAGGTGTGCAGCCCCTTATTACGATCACAAATCAAGAAGAAGTTCTAAAAATATACTCTTTTACATGAGAAATTCATGTCCAAATTTCCCAATATATAAATGATGTGAAGATCAATTTGAGGTTATTTTTTATTTCATTTCGTATAGATTCTAAAGCGGAGTGGGTATGCATTATCTTGTACTACACCTTTTCCAGTTGTATTTCGGAAAGCGTCAAATGTATTTCAGAATAGCGAGTTCGATTTCAGAAAGCATCAATTGTATTTCAGAATTGCGAGTTTAATTTCAGAAACCGTTAAATGTATTTCAGAAAAGTCAACTGAATTTCAGAATTCGTCATTTGAATTTCAGAATATATCATTTGTATACAAATGACGAATTCTGAAATTCAATTGACTATTCTGAAATACATTTGACGCTTTCTGATATTGAAGTGACTATTCTGAAATACATTTGATGCTTTCTGAAATTAAACTCGCTATTCTGAAATACATTTGACGCTTTCTGAAATTCAACTCTCTATTCTGAAATACAATTGATATTTTCTGAAATACAAGTTACTATTCTGAAATTCAATCGACACTTTCTGAAATTAACTTGATGGTTTCTGAAATACAACTGGAAAAGGTGTAGAAGACTTGAGGTGGATTCATGCAGTTTAATCAACATCAAACTTCAACTGGAACTAAACTTTTGAATTACTCGAAAATTAATTCTTAGTTTTGATTGTATTTTATACAACAAAATTAACAAAAACTAGCATAACCTTGATGGGCAAGCCTTATTCATGTGAAACATCCGAACAAAAAGTAGCCTAAAACCTAACCCTGGTCTATATTTTCTGTTTGAACACTAGAATTCTTTTTGGTTCCTACTTTAATTGAAACAATTTGATTAAATTCTTAGAAAATTTGATTGAATTCTTAGAAAATTACATCTACACTCTAGAGTTGAGGCCAACTTGTTAGTTCAAGTTTAGTTTCAATTTCTCTGCATGAAATCAACCATATCTAACAAGTTCAACTTCTTAGAAAGAGTTAAAGTGTAAATTTAAGTTGTAGTTGATTGAGTGCATGATAATTTGTGCTTCATAAATTCACATTAAATATTATGAAAAATTCATAATTTGTGAGGTTTAGCTGTCATCCCTAATCTCGTTTAATAAAAATGAAGTGACTGGAGTCCACGTTGATGCGCGGGCATATTTGAACTTTATTAGGTTTTTGCACTTGTGTCTAACACAAGAATACATGTAAATGATAGTTAGGATCTAAGAAATACTGGATAAATGCTGACGAGCAGTGCAGGAATCGTCAAAGTTCCAACGAAACATAATAACTATTTCATATAAACTACGCAACACTAATTACGTCGCACCCCGAAATTTTGCCCCTGTTTAAATTTGAATAACTTTTTTCTTCTTTGAACAATTTGAATTTTGTTTGCACTGTTCGCTAGCTCAGTCCTTCAGCTATAATCTCGTTTTTCTTCGATACATGAGGTTATTCCCATAAAATTGCTACAGGATGTTTTTTGGAACTGTGCAAAATTTCGAAATTTTCAAAAGGATCCCAAATGAAGAAAAACAGTTTTTTTTCAACTTTAACAGCAGAGGCATGAAGATTATCTCATTACCTTTGGCCATCTCCAAAATTGCCTTCTTATCACTTTTATTTACAGAGTGATTTCAAAAAATCAATTTTTTGGTTTTGCAGTCATAACTTTTTTCATCTTTAACCGATTTTCATAATCTCAGAATCATTTTGAAGTTGAAACGTTAGATGAACAGACATGAAGATTAGAATTGACTAAAAATAAATATTAAAGATCAAGGGTTTCTGCAAAGGTGACCCAAATCTAAATCCCGATTAAAAAAGAAAAATTTCCAAAACGTTGTTTGATCGAAACGAAAATATCACCACCATAAATACTGAAAAAAAAATAGTTTGATGTACAGGGCGAAAAAAAGTTATTTTTTTTTAATCGAGACAAGCGGTACCCATAGCTGTGCTCAGCGGAAAAAGTTGTACGTATAACATTTTTTTCGGGGTCTAAAATTTGAATTCTATGAAAAAAATCCAAAACATGATGGAAGACTTTGTAAAGGGGGTGAGAAGGTTACCCTGAAATTTTGTTGTATTCAGATTTTTTTTTTATTTTGAATTCTTTTATGAAGTCTTATATCTTTAGAAAAGAAAGACCTACGAATAGTTTTTTCTGTCCTGGTCTTTATTTCCACGAGAACGTAATTTTCAACCTGTCTTGTCAGTCACTCATTATGATTCTTGTTACGTTGGTTACGGACCATGCATTTTTTTGGGCTGATTTTTTTCTAGAACATGGCGTTCCAATTCGGTTTTCTCACGCACAATTTTTGACTACTGAAAGAAAAAAAGATCTGGTTGTTTCCAGAATGAAAGATCCTTCCGAATACAAGTTGATTTTCATTCAATTCTCCTCCCAGTCGGGATTTACAGAGTGTTTCAAATTTGGGTCACCTTTGAGGAAACCCTCGATTCTGAATGTTCATCTTGAGTTAATTATGATCTTCAAATCTTCTCATTTGAGGTTTCAGCTTCAAAATGAGCCTGAGATTTTGAAAATCGGTTGAAGAGGAAAAAAGTTATGACTGCAAAACCAAAAAATTGATTTTTTGAGATCACTCTGTAAAGAAAAGTGATAACAAGACAATTTTGGAAATGGCCAGAGGTAATGAGATAATTTTCATGCCTCTGCTGTTAAAGTTGAAAAAATACTGTTTTTCTTCATTTGGGATCTGTTTGAAAATTTCGAAATTTTGCATAGTCCCAAAAAACATCCTGTAGCAATTTTATGGAAATAACCTCATTTATCGAAAAAGTACGAGATTAAAGCTGAAGGACTGAGCTAGCGAACAGTGCAAACAGAACTCAAATTGTTCAAAGAAGAAAAAAGTTATTAAAATTTAAACAGGGGCAAAATTTCGGGGTGCGACGTAATTAGTGTTGCGTAGTTTAGTATATGAATAAATAGATTGTTTAGGATCCCTGATTCATTAGATAGGTTAATGAATAATAATAATAATAAGTATCCTACTCATAAATTGCCAATAACCGTCTCAGAAACGAAAGAGGCCGCCACTGTCCCATCGTTGTTTTGTAGCTTGACACCGAGTACACAGTCGCAGGGGGTGATTATCCACTCCACATCGAGTGACTACCCCCAGTCACGCAACTACGTCACGTCCTCTGCCAAGTCGACGTCTAGCGCAGCACAAATCCACCAGGGAAAATCTGATCGCGGGGAGGTTTTCAGGTTTGGTGAGCTCGCCATTATACAGTGACCAGCTGGAAGTACGCGAACACACATAAAAATAAATTCTCAAATGAAAACAATATATTTGTTCAACGTCTAATTCTTGTTTTGATAAAGCGCATTCTTTTTTTGAAATAATTTATTTGAAATGAATTTATTGAATATGTCAATTGTAGAAAATTATTTCACTGGAATATTCATTTTGTATAACAAAATGTTCTCAATTCAAGAAATTCAAAGTATCCAGAAAAAATAATGAAGTTCTTGAAAAATATATCACGGAATGTCTTCTTTCAAAATAACATTCAACATTTAATCTATGAATAAGTAAATCTCTGAGAAAGTTTCTTTGGATTGACCATAACATTTTCTTGAATATAATTGCGATCCCTTCGAGCCGAGAATGTTGCCAAACGGCGTGAGTGTGTTGTTTCGGTGCTCTTGTCGTGTATCCATCATAGTTCAACCTATTTTATTGGCATAGAAATATTGGCTTACCATGAAAGAAAAACTGAGGTCTCAGGAGATATCTGAGGATATAATTACCACTTTTAGAGGTAAGTTACATTCTTGGGTAGGTATCATTGTGTATCCAATCAATTAACGTAGCTATATCATCTCGAAAACTGATAATTCGTGAAAAACTTGAATAACCAGGATCGGCATAGTGAGTGAAAATTGGAGTTAGGTACCTATGTGCGGATGAACGTTTAAATTTGTCCAAACACTGATTGAACAGTTGAAAAGAGCTTCTTGAACTTGTAGACATCTTAGATATTTTGATATTGCATATTATACCTAACATATTTTTACATTTTTTTACCAAATTTCGATCCAAGGAAAATGAATTCAGTAGTAAGAATGTGAACCCAGATTTGAAGAAATATAATAAGCATGCATTGTGCTAAGTCAGATTATCTCTCACGTTGTACCTACAAGGAGTTGTGAATGATATATTTTATATTTTTCAGTAGTTTGAAACCAGAGGAATACAACTTTATTGCGAGGTAAACTGGTGGACAAGTTCAGAAAGGTTGTCAAGAAGAAGGTCTGCAAGTGATGATGTGATCGATGAGAGCCCCAATAAGAGAACGGAAGTTGAGGATGATTCTCATTTCAAGAAATCGATATAATTCCTCTAATTTGATAAAATTCTTGATACAAAACAATCTACAGCTAAAACTGAAAATCTGATTCTTTTTGTTCAAGAAAAATGCTAGTCATTGAGAGATTATGATTGTCTTGATTTGAATATATTGTGTTATCAATCTGAAATATTGTATTATTCTCACGAAGAACTACATTCATTTACGATTCAAGAAATCTATAACATTGGTATGAGTGTATTTAGTTGGAAACATAATAGTCTTGAATTGAGCAGACATTTATTCCAGTATATATAAACAAGCCATACTCTTGAATCAAAGCATATCAAATCAAATTAAGTAATTCTTTTTATGTGTGAAGTCTTTTATCAATCGCTTCTGCATCGAAAGAAACCCCAAAAGACGTTGTACAGAGTTCAAAAAGTGTTTTTAACCGCCAACTTAGTTGCAAAGCAACCCTCGAAGTCTCATTGAGACTTGTATGAGTAAGGAAGACGGGGACCTTGACTTTTCAAGTGTCATCCGAAGCACTACTCAGCTGGTTATCGTTGAGTCCGAAGGATCCGAAGGATTGAAATCTAGGTACCAAGAATGTTCGGTTGGTCACCTATCTCCCGCTAAACGATACCATAGAGATAAATAAATATTTCCAATAGTCGCCGCAGGATTTGAAACCGGGCCCTCTAGAGTCTAGACTATAAGCCAGCGATTCAACGCGTGTTCGGCGAAAAATTTAAAAAATATATTAATTATGTGAATGAAGCCAACAGATATATTTTGTGAATATTCGTGAGCTTTTTCTAGTTAAAATTTGTGAATTTGCCATGCATGTGCTTAGCGGCTGTATCTCTGGGTGCTGCATATTAATAAAGTTCCTTGATTCTACACAATTTTTATTTGAATTATTCATTAGAATAAAAAATAAATTCTTGAAATAAAAAGAAGAAGCAGTTGAACATAATTTCAGATAAAATAGAAATAGCTTGCCAGTTCTGAACAACGTTCTGAACAACTTCTTCAGAATAAAATTTTCCTATATTTTTTTAGCCCATCTTCCACTTATGCAAATACAGCAAATGACTATATTAATTAAAAATCTATCTGGTAAAGAGAAATAAACAGTCCCCTCTGGAGAAACAATAGTCCCTTGAAAATTAAAATCAACCTGTTTTAAATTGAACTTTCTTTGAATAAACGAATTTATTCCTATCCTACGATATGCTTTGGTCTCATTTGCTGAAGTTGAGTAGCTCATGAAATTGTACTTTATTAGGATTTGTACGTTTGTTTTTACCTTTGTTTACTTTTGTAGAATTAGGATTATTCCTTCAGATGAATTCCCAACAAATAATGGCAACATTGTATTTCTGCACGCTGTGTGAAGTGTGAACGCGGTTTTTCACTTGCTGCGTCATATAATGGTGAATGAGCCGAAACTAATTTTCCTGAAGTCGAATTTGATCGTACAGAAAAATAAAAAACACATATTATATTATAGCTTTAAATAAGCTTTATGAGAAATTCTCGATATTGGAAACTTCTAGATGTAATAACTTGAAGCGTAGTATAAAGTAAGCGTTCAAAAAATTATCAACAGTATTTACAATGAGAATATTTTCCTTCGTGATATTTCATGGATTATTCCTGCTCTCTGTTCATGTGTTTCTGTTCCATTCCTATCACGAAATGGCTTTTATTCTGATACTTGACAAATGAAATGTCGTTTGTGGAAGCACGAATATCGAACCGATGATAATTTATCTTCTCAAGACAAATAGGCCCACGCCACACGGTAAATGTATTCCCTCTAGAGGAAAATGAAACAGCGAAAAGGTATTTTCCCGGCCACCAATTTCATGAATAAGGAACTAGAAAGCCGTCGATGGAAAATGCAAGAAGCTATGATGTTAATAAAAGCGTGCCTTCCTCTTGAAATGTATGAGAATATTGATGAGCTGTATTCAATCAGTGATATTTTTATCAGTGTTCCCGGGAGACTTTTTACTTTTTACCATGTATAACATGTGGACCAAATGCTACAGAAAATTGGATTACTTTTACCGACAGTGAAAAGCTGAGTAGTGTTAATTGTGGATTTTAGGAGGGGTCGTTAAGGCTGTGCAACCTCTCAAGCACCTCGACCTATCAGGTCTTTTGTGCATATATAACCCTTAATCTATTCGAGCTAGGTTCCTGACATCGGAGGGCTCTAAGAAGGCCCCTTCCAGAAACTTAAGCCTCTTGCAGAAGAGCGCTGGGCATTCGCAAAGCACATGTTCTGCAGTTTCAGCGAAGTTCTCGCAGTAGCGGCAACTATCACTCTCTGATTTGCCCATCTTTTTGAGGTGATACCTCAGAGGGCAGTGTCCAGTGAGGAGTCCCGTTACCAGTTTCAAGCTGTTTAGCTTTCCTTGGCGAAAGGCCAATCTGTAAACTTTGAAAAGGCTCACTAGCCTTTTCGCTTGTCTTTGTCCTGGCACTGTGAGATTCCATTTCATCCGCTTCCCAACGTCGAACCACTTTTTTCAAGTTGGCCTTGTAGGGTCCACAGAAGAGTTCTGGGCCGAGAAATTGTGTAATTACCCCTTCTTTGGCAAGGCAGTCTGCTTCCTCGTTGCCTTCAACTTCCTTATGACCTGGCATTCACATCAAAGTGACCTGATTGTTCGCTGCCAGTTGTCTCAGGGATTTTTACAGTCCCAAGTCAGCTTAGACTCACAAGTCTATGACTTCAGAGCTGCTTGGCTATCTGATAGAATATAGATTTCTGTCCTTAGAGTGTCCCTTTCGAGGCACTCCTGGGCACATGCTCAGTATACTCTACCCATGCTTTGTTAATCCATCAAATCAATCTTCGTATTTGACGTTCCTAGACTGCTAGTCCATGATAGAGGATTTTGCAATTCTCTCTGTTAGCCAATATAATTCAGCAAATAATGACTGTTTACCTGCGTCACTGCTATTTCAGCAGGACAAGGATGGTAAACTAGAGCAGGATGGTTCATTCAAGCGATTTTTTCGGCCAAAAGGCGTGGCTTCCGAAGGCGCGCGATGACGTAGTCAACGGCCCTGAATTCAAAATTATTAATGCTGAATATCACTAAATGGGCATTAAAAGTAATTTTACTGTGATGTACCTTTTTATAATCGATACATATTGATTATTGATGGTTATTGGTATCATATGGCTTCAAATATTAGTAATTTTTGTGAGCAAAAACTCCTTGATTCACAAAAATTCCTGAATGTCCACCAAGAAAATACATGAGATGATTTAACGTTTACAAAACAGGGAATATACCTATTCCATAAATAGGTAAGTACCTAATACCTACCTTGAAAATAATTTCATATTGAAAATAGAGAAATTTCAATGAAGAATTCATAGGTACTGATGAATGATGCATGTAATATGTATTTGTGCATATATATTATTTAATGCACAGGTTATTGAAAGTTCATAGTTTGAATTGAAATTGATATACCTACCTATTTTATCAAGTTTAACAATTATCAGTGAATGGTGAAAATAAAATAAATTCTTTAATTTGAATTATGGGTACCTTACATTATACATAATAGGTATATAAATATATTGACATCAATTTCGATTTTCTCATCAGCTGACTATTCATTTATACATTGGACTATATATATAGATGCAATCTAGGTTGTTTCTTTATTTGCAGGTTTTTATATCCTCATTATAGCTCGAAGTATACAAAATTCCTGAATCTGATTACATGGAACATCATAAAATAATGAGAATAGGTACTCCTTTTTCCTAACACATTTTCATCTACCCATTTTGTAGATCTCTTTCTTAAATTTGGTTGGACAAATCACAGCTCTGATGTATGCGACTTGTATCAGGATTCACAACATCTGCATGTTCACAACTCATCCACCTTTTCAAATAAGTATCTCAAACAAAATCAGTGCCTTTTGGAAATATGTGGTAAATAATACTGGAATCCTCTTCGTTTTTGCCCAAAAATAGCAAATCTGCTACCTGGCATACTGGTTATCAGATGGTATATGAAATTGAAATGATTTCATAAACACTACACACTTTTCAATGGAGGTGATGTAATAATTTATTAATATTTATCCACACTACTAAATCTTCTGAGTAATTTGTTTATACCTACAATTATTGAAGAACTCTGTATGAATATCGAAACATAAATGTAAACAAAGCTTGAGGGCCGCCAGTGACGTCACGATCGCGTCGTTCGATGTGCCAACATTGCGTTTTATGGCAATGAACCATCCTTCTCTAGTTTACCATCCTTGGGAGAAGGAATTAGGACAGCCTGTAGAAACAGGATATTTCTGCATTTGCTCTGCATTCTTCTAGTTTCTATTTCAGCACATGAGAGACTCTTTGAAACAAATTCATTCCCACTTTCATCCACTTCAAACAGAACCTCTGTGCCTCTCACAAACACAGGAGCCAATCCATCTGCAGGCCATTCTCGACAACAAATGAAAAAAGCTTTCTTCCCGCAGCCGACCTCGTACACATACATACACATTAAAAGTCGCTTTGAATATGACGAACATCTTATTTGTATTATTGCCTTCACAAAAAAAATCCCTTTGAACTGTCACAAGAACACCAGGCACTTAAAAAAAACCCATCCTCCTCCCATTTCACTCGCATTGGCACTTGTGAGACCCGCAATATTGCATAAAGCGACGCTGCAAACGACGCCGACCGACGCCCCGATCTGTGCCGGAACGGCTCTCATAAAAATACTCAGGTATGGGATGTAGGAATTTTGCAACAGAAATAGAGGAGGAAGGTGCAAGATCGCTCCAAAGTGGATGAACTAATTAGAGCCAATTATATACGAACTGGATGTCTCGTTACTAACGCAAAAGAAGAGTGAATCTAAAGCTCATTGAAAATGTCAAATTATCACGGAAAAACAATTTTTTTAGAACTCCCACGTTATATTGGCGACAAGAACAAAATATCGACATCAAGTGTTTGTGTAGCTCCAAAATTTAACTAAATTTTTTACCACAAGGAATTATGTATGAAATTTCTCTGATGGAAAGCTTCAAAATGAGCCCATATAATTTGTAAAACAAACTGAGAGAACAGATATTATTCTCGAATTGATAGAGGATTGAACCAAGAAAGTAAAAAAATATACAGATATACGAAAATGAGAAATAAAAATATATCAGTAGATATGACACAGACTCATGGCACACCATCCTTTTTTTCCATTGTTTCTCTAGCTATATTTCTAAAATTTGGATCACTGAATACTCTCACTAGACGGCACTTCTTGACATACCTATTTGGAAAAAATAAGCTTCCGGTTGTTCCAGAAATAACTTATATGTCACATGCTTGAAATTTTCGTAATTACACACAAAAAAAAAAGTTCTCAGATTGAGAAAACGTATTTCTTTGAAAATTCAAAACAGTCTCTACTTTCGATTGAGTATATTTGTTTGAGTCAAAATTAGTATTATTATCAGAATGAGATGATCATATTATTCAAATATTTGTTTAGAACAAGAATGTCATTATAAAATTATGGATATAATTTATTTTAGTTGATATGACCAATTGTGCAAATTGAAAGAACGAAATTTCATGATTTAATGATTAGTTATTCTTGTTTCAAGAATATGAAAATACAATTTCTTGAATGACAAATACAATTTCTTTAATTGTACAATACGAAATATTTTTATTTGAAAAATCAAACGTTATAATTCAATTCTTCATTTTTTTGTTTCAAGAATATAAATTCGCATATTCTTGAATGAAAAATAGTATTTCTTTGAGTTAATAATTCATTGATTTCTTAATTGAAGAAACCTATTATTTTGATGCAATATAGCTTCTCCTCTTTTGATCCAAGAATATGAGTATACATTTTCTCAAATCAAAGCAATGTAATTTCTTTAACCAGATATAATCGATATCTTGAATAGAAAGAACGTGACACTTCATTCGATAATCTCTCTTTAATTGGTCTAAGACAATAAATATACATTTCTTCGATACAAAACAATACGATTTCCTTCACCTGCCAACATGACTTATTTGGATTGAAATAATATTCTGAATACAATACTTTATTGTATTGATCAAAAATTATAATACATTCATCAATAAGAATGAAGATCAATCTGGTGACAGAAAGCGATGATGCCACACTAATTTTCTTTTATATTACTGAATATGACAGGACGGCATAAATATTTCATTAGTAATAAACCGTATACACAAACCTATAGTAGATATTAAGTAGATGATGAGTTGAAACAGTGTGAAGCAGCCAATTGAAATGAATTAATTATCTCAATTATTGTGTGCCTATATTTATGAATAACCCCGAGGTGAGGATTTTGGATTTTGAAAAGATGTAATTGCAACTTTACTAACTCCATCCTTATGTCAAACCCATTTCGACTGGCAGTTGCAATCCCCAAATTTTTTAATAGAATGTGAAAGCATGTGATTATTTGAATGGTCTTTTCAAACACAATTTTCAAGAACTTGATGAGAATCAATAGGTACCTTACTAGTAGGTACATACCTAGTTTTTGAATACACGTTTATTACGAAAAAATTAAGAATTGGCAACCATGTTTAGGCGCACAGTCGCGGTTTCGTCAGAATATACCACGTGACCAGACATCCATATTAGCCACATCAGCACATAACATATCGGTATAAACCCTGAATACGGTGGGTCAGTCTGACAGTCACAAGTGAGTGTAGTGAAAATGTTGTGAATGTAGACACGTGAAACATGGATATTCAAGAATTGCTGAACCCATGGAGGATACATCAAGATTTGATCATTTTACCTTGGTAAGTGTCACAAGATAACTGGCTGAAATTCGTTTATTGTAGCTAAGCAGTTTCATCCATTATATTTTCCTACATGCATTTTGATGGACTTGTGATTTTTGAAATCAAGTAGGAAAGTATTCCCGAGCCTTTTTCGTTAAGAAGTTGATGATTTCTTTCAAATATTTGTCTACCTACATACCTTTAATTCTAGCAGGTTAAAAAGTGCAAGTCAATGCAAAAAAAAATCGTGCTTTCAGTTCAAGATTATGACAAATGCATTTCTTTGAATGAAATAAATCTCTTCTCTTCATGACCTATACTTGCGTGAGGATGGCCAGTATGAGTTTCCCCGAAACTACACGTCTATAACTTAATTTTTCCATATAGGGTAGGTCTATCAAATGTAATTTTTCATCCTATAGGATAGGACACCCTTTGATACAAGAATTTGATCATGGCATAAGGAGTGATTATACAGTTTCATGTCGATTGCAGAAATAATGTTTTTCACATGAAATGTTTCATCATAATTTATATTCTTGGTTATTTTTCAGAAGACATAATGAATATATTATATTAGTTGTCAGAATAGTAGTACCTACCTAACTGTACCAGAAGGGTAACTTCTTGATGGATGCAGAGATATTCAAAAGTTCAGTGTCAGTGTGGGACTCTCGAAACAAATGAGGAACTAACAATTGAATACCTCATTAGAAATAGGTATGTAATCATAATCGACATATCATCATCTAGCTGTTACAGATCAACAAAGACTTTGAGCGACTTCACTCTGCATCTGTTATGAACATTTAGGTGAAGTGCCGACAACCATTTTCCATAGAAGAAATTGAATCTACTGATGATATAGGTGAATATGAATTGAATCTCAATAATATTAAATAGAATTTGCGAGAATTTGAATTTAGAGCTGACCAAAATATTGCTTTTCAGATGTGAAACTGATCAAGCTGCTTTTGTCTGGACTGATTCCACTAGCCCTATAGAAACTATAGAAAATTATGTTTTGGTATGTATTTTCTCAGATTTTTTTTATATTCCTGATCCAGCTCGATTTGACTAATTTCCACAAAGAAATGTTTCCTATACGTATTCAGTTATCTTTATGTTGAAAATATTCGAAATCAGTCTGTAACTATTATAACTATATAGCAGTGATTTGTTTTGCCATTGAGAAAACTTTATCGTTACAGATTGTGTCGGAAATGAAAGAGTCAACATTTGAGACACCATCAGTCATCTGCAAAGAAACTACCTACATTGCAACCATTCGTTTTTTTTATAGGTACATTGTACACTTCCGGACAGTCCGAATCTATTTTATTTTAGCATTCCTGTTATTTTGTTATTGTTTTATCTCGTTCTTTTGTATCCTTGACCTGTGTTTGTATATAAATCATATATTATATACAGATGATATATCTGAATTGTACAATTTTTATAATAAATTAGGTATTTTTATGATCTCACGATTAATATGCTATGCAGTGAATGATGAATTTCTTATCTAATTTTGTTCCATCTCCATATCTGTTATATGATTCTTCTTGAGATATTATGTTGAATAAAACTGTTTCATGAATAATATGGTTTCAATTAATTTCAAATTGTCACGGTTTTATCACATTCGATACGAGTATCAGTATGATTTAACTGAAATAGATGATTATCTTGAAATATGAATGAATAAATAATATACATACTCGAATCAATAACATTATTCTATCCAAACTAAGTGGACTCAAACAAACCCTTTTCTTGGAACAAGTGAATAATTCACTCAGTGGTAACCCACTAAACATGTAATGTTACAAAATATTGCAACAATATTATGTATTGCTTGCCATTGTAAGATAATAATATAATATTGCATAAGGCTAACTGCTATATTCAAATTTTTAACATAACAAAAAAAACTATCGACAAGTTGTATGTAAATTAAAAAGCAAGCTATTGATAATGTTTCAGGTGCAATATTGCGTGAGCCATGAAAGTTCATCATAAATGCAACATTATAGAAACTATATAGGAACAATGTGTGTGCAAGTTACATTTGGAACTATCGAACAAATTCAAATCACAATGTTACACTCGGTTTTAAATCCTATTATATTAACAAACATACATAAGCTAACTTCAAACAATATTGACAGTATTTAGAAAAAAAAATGTATGTTCAATTTTCGATCGCATCATTGCAGAAATATACACAATATATACAAAATGATACCCTTCTACAATTTTAAATAGTAAATATAAAGAAACTTGAAAAAATATTTCATCTATCAGGTTACCAACCAATTTTGAATTTCCCGGTCTTGAGGAGATGGAAGATGCCACCTAACGGGGCGACACCCAGCCATCACCCAGCCCATAGACAAAGAAAGTTTGTTTATGTTTATCCCGTCCCGTATCGTGCAGTCTTGCGTCGCTGGTTTTTTATTCTTGATTTGGATACTTTTACTTTTATAAATTATTAGTAAAGTACATTTGTTTGTTGAATAAGAGTGTTGAAGCAGCACAATGGACAATGTCAATAATACATTTAAGGCATCTCCATATTCATGTAAGGTAAGCGATACATCATTTTTATTATTTTTGGTTATAGGATAGTTTGGTAGGAAAATGCTTTTTCTTAGTTTTCCTCTCGGTTTTCCTCCTTATATTGCGAATAAATCTGATGGTTGTGTTGTTTCGTGTGCATCTTATTATAAAGTAGGATTGAAATCGTCGTTATCAATTTGTATTCATTGAAATATGATGATATTTTGATTGTGATTAGTGTGGACATTTTTAGATCCAAAAACATCGTGAGAAGTACTCAAAATACGTCGAAAAAATACGTGAAATAGTAAGACAAGATACTAAAAGAAAATTGATAAACTCGAAGGTTGAAGTTGAAACTGATGAGGCCCTCGATGATTCTCAAACTTGTTGCCCTGATATTTCACAAGATAAAAATGAGAACCCATCAGTTACCTCTCCCCTTACATTCTTCTCAGAAACCCCAGTCATTGTTCCTTATTTTCCATTGAATAAGTAATACTGATTAGTTTAATATAGTAAAAACCCAGGCATCAGATAACTCTACTACATTAGCTAATAATTTGAGAAATTGGGCAATTGATTGATGCATATCCAATACGAATTTCAATAAACTTTTTGAAATATAAAAACCTTCCATATGTTTGTCGTACTTTGCTGAAAACCAAAAAGTCTGGCACAATTTCAATTACAGAGGATGGAAAATATCATTTTGACCTATTTGCAGGAAACAATTGAGAGTATTGTATAGATGTGTATGTCAAGGTTTTGAAGACTTGGTAGTAGATCAAGTTGTCAATCTTCCATCCAAACATTCCATTGATTATTATTGTTTCAGGTGCCTGGATGCGGCCAAACAGAGTTTTTTTTAATTTGATATTTTGATATTTGTTTTTATTTTGTTGTGATATTTCAATTCAAATAAAGGTTTTATTATAAAATGTTTGCCTTTTTGACCCCCAAGACTTCCATAGACATTTGAAATCAATAACTTGTCATATAGGCGGTATATAGAATGTCTCACAAAGTTGGAAGCATATGGAATACTTTTTTATTATTTATTTTAGAAAAAAAAAAGTTATGCATGTAATAAAAGCTGAAATCATCAGGTATTAAGTTTTTTCAGTTGTATGAGAGGTTTCTTAAAATATGCGAATCTAATAATAAAGTTACTTCGATTTTTACAATATCGAAAATTGTCAGATTAAAGTCAGTTAGAAATGAAAGTTACGTTCAGATATTCAAATCTACCAAATTAGGTTGTGTTATTCTCAACATTTTTCTTTTTTTGTGAGTGTTTATAATGTGTTTCAAGTTTCCGACTATGTTAGACTTTTTATAAACAATAGATTTTTCTTTCAAAACTGAATGGAAAAGTTTACAAAACCATATTTTTCATGGTAGATATATGACTGAACATTTGAATGTATTTTCAATTCTGAATAACCTTGCATAACAACTTTCGATTTTGTTTAAAATAAAGGTACATCATCCACTCCTAAGTGATTTTTTTTAACAACCCGCTTATACGACTGAAAAAATTGAATATCTGATGATTGTAATATAGCTTTTAGAGCATGCAGAACTTTTTTCCTAAAATCAATGATATTAATTATTTTCACATGGTTCCAACCTAGTGAGACCAACTGTATATAACAGAAGCATAGGAAAAAATATATTTATTGTTTCAAATGAAAATACTATATTAAGGTATAATCATTTCAGAAGATTTGTTGGGTTTTAACTCCTTGCTCTAAAAACTAGAAAATGAATATGATTTTCATAGAAGGCACATCAATAGTTAATGATATTTTCCAAGATATCGAAACTGATTTGCCTACCATGAATATTGTATGCATTCATTTTCTATCAATATTTTAGAAGCAATAAGTGAAAATCCAAAAATTGTTCAGTAATGAACAAACCTACTGGAAAGTAATTTATGAAATCTTCCTGTTATGTTATAGAAATGAATAGACAAGGTTGGTGATAAGTTGCTGCTATATAAAATAATATTGAATATGTTATTCTCTTCTAATTTATATTCTATGTTACGGTAACCTTGCTGCAATTACTAATTATTAAACATTACATCCATCAATCTATTTCAGCAGTTGCTGCAACATTGTCACTAGGCCACATTTTTAATATCACATTTGCAATATTCCTGTATATTATATGCAAAATTGCAGTAACCTTGCTGGAATAATTGATATGAAATATACCATTTTTAATATTGCTGAACGTCCGTTTCAGTAGTTGCTGAACCTTTGCAGTAAGGTAGCAGAAAACTTTGATGGAACATTACACATTACGATGAAAGGTTACTGAAATATTGAATGAATGTTACTTTGCTTAGTGGGAAAAGTTATAAATGGTTTTGAATGAAGAAAATGATAATTTTCAATAAAATCGATTATTTTTCATACCAAAACAATGGTTTTCTTATTTCAAATCGATGATTTTGCTGAAGAGAATAAACAATAGTTTTAATATGAATGAATCAAAGATTCAAATCAAGTATATCATTTCATTCGATTGAGGTTATTTTGTATTTGAACCAAACATTATATTTTCTCCAATTGAGAGATTTAATTAATTACATCGAAAAAGTGATTGTTTTCGATGGAGAAAAAAAAATATAAATCTATTTATCTCAAAAGTTTGATTTACTTGAATGGAGAAAATCATATCATCACCATGAATAAATCATATATTCAATACAAAATAGAGATAGTTTTCATGTATGAATTTATGTGTATTCTATTGAGAAATTTGGTGAATAAATAATTTCTTTCGAATAAATAAATCATTTCTTTCGTTATATACAAACAAATCATTTACTCATGCCAATGCAGTCATGCTTGAACGAAGATATCTTTTTTTTGTGTGTATCTGAAATCAATGTTGCCTTAGTTGATAGATCACCCATCATTTTATTTTTCGATCTAGGAGCCATAAACTCACTAAAATTATTGAAACTTATCATTAGCTATAGATATTCAATAAACGCATCCAACTTATCAGATTCAGTTCGATAGAAACCTAATCCAAACGAAAATATGGCAAATCGTTTTCAGTAGATACAGTGATAAAATACATTCTGACGATGGTATCTAATCTTCTTATTTAGCGAATGAACACATGTCATACATACATTTGGTTCGATGCACAACATAATTTACAACGGAATTGCTCCAGTACCTAGATTTTGGTTTGATTTTATTTTTACAACCGTCATATAATACCTACGTAGTTGTAATATATCACTTATTTCCAACAATCATCCTAATTTCAAGTCGTTATGTTTATCATTATCAGAAATACGTCGTTGGAATGTTCACAGATAATCTACTATGGGAGACGAGTTGATAAAAAAACGTAAAAACAAAATAAGTAAAGCCAACGAGCCAAGAGCTATTTCACTCCCAGTCAGCTGCTAATGATAGATAGATAGGCGTTTATTGACTATTTTATGTACATAGCACATTTATATTTATTTATAATGATCTATAAGGCACAGATCCGACCTGTCCTGGAATACATTTCCCATATTTGGAGTGCGGCACCTAAACATATCCTGAAACTATTGGATTCGGTCCAAAAAAGGGCAATTCATCTCGTCGGTGATGTCTCGCTTACAAACTCGCTCACTTCTCTGGAACACCGTAGAAAAGTTGGCGATTTATCTCTATTTTATAGATATTTTCATGGGCGATGCTCTCCTGAAATATCAACAATCGTTCCTCCATTAGCAGTCTCTTCGAGATTAACCCGTCAAGTTCAGTCTTCACACCCCTTCGTGGTCACTTTAGAGACCTGCAGAACGTCCCTTTCCAAAGACTCGTTCATCCAACGAACATCGAGACTTTGGAACTCATTGCCTATGGAGGTGTTCCCCAAGGCATACCATCTCCAGAAATTTAAGAAGAACACCAACTCCTACCTTCTTTCCCTTGGTTCTCACGATGTTCTCTGAACACTACAGGATATCCCTTTTCGTAAGAACCAGAACATAAAAAAAGTAGACTACTAGCAGAGAACAACTACTTTCCTGGCTTACCTCACATTAAGATAGGCACGCCTAACCACATGATGCAGGCATGTTTCGGACTTTTTCTCACTCATCATTATTATAACTGCCGATAATAAATAATCTAGCTATTTTCTGATTTAGATCGGTGGAATGTCGACAACTATCTGCTAAAATTCAGTATTATAATCTACTCAAGGACTAGAATGATAAACCGGTTTAATGAGATGTCAGTGAGATAAGGCTTATTAGTTTGAAATGTTGGTAATCCATTTCCACATTTGAACATATGGCTTCAATCAATAGTTGATCAATGATTTTTTGGGAAATTTTATGAATGAAATATCGTAATATCCATCACTTATTGAAGTATCATAGGCAGTATATAGTGTTGATCAAAATCCCAAGTATGATAAGGCTAATAATGATAAATCATTTCATATTAATATACTTCTTTTATACTACTACACAAAAGTGGAAAATTATCTAAAACATCAGTTATATCAGTTGTGATTTTGAATACAAAAATACAATACAAGAGAAAGAAATTTTGGAGAGATAAATTCAACAGGGAAACGAAGGATAAACAAAATGAAGAGATATAGAAGAAAATAACGGACCCGACAGTCATAAAATCATGAATTGATTTTGGAACAGAAACTGAGGAGAGAAAAAGGCAATCTCAAAGTGAACTCAAGAAGGGACGACGAGATTCTAAATAGAACAATGAATAAATGAGTAGGTATGTAGGTATAGTACATTAGCAGGATAACTTTACATTTCTGATTATAAAGAAAGCTTCTATTACTATTCATCACCTCCATTCGTGTATCAAATAATCAAAGATTTGATGTATCTCTTATGGTAGGTCCAAAGGGTTGTTTTTAACGCTACTGATGATTATAGTGATATACCCGAGCTTTGAAACCTATTTATTTGGACAATTCCTTGATTCCTGTACTGAAAGTGCGTTTTATGTGCATGCTATGAAAATCCTAACATTTAGAGTTGTTCGTGAAGAATGGAGAACTATTTGTTTATACAACACGTTCGATGTCTGTTTCCACAAATAATGAATAAATCCTTCATCGAACACCAGCTTCTGTGTTTTGTCTCTCTGCTTAACACAAATCTTCCGAGATCAGTTTTGGTATAATTGCACAGGATTCCCCATTCCGCAAAAGAAAATCTGATTGTTTTTCTTTCCGTCTCCTAAAATTGAAAATTCTAATGGGGCCCTACCTCAACTAAACCGAATTCCCTGCAGAAAACTCTTGAAAAAGGCTTTCAGTGGTACCCAATGTTGGGGGGTGTAATTGTCAAAAATACTCCTTTGTATGGCGGGACGATTTTCACTAGAGCTTCAATTATTACTGGAAATTTTTTCGACAACATAAATATTTTGAAAATTTTCTACAAAATATTCGTGAGAAAAATTTTTTAATTGAAGCTAGAATAGTATTCGGTAAGAAAATTCCAAACCGAAATATTATTGAAGTCTGTGCGTTGAAGATATGGGGAAGGTTCGACCATGTTTCTCATTGGTCTAGAAGCAAAGCAAGCATACAAGTGGTTAGTTGACCGTACGGCTGTGTATGAACAGTAAAATGAAATACAACTCTGACGAGATTGACTGTTCGAGTCTTATTTCTATTATATTCAACGTGAGTTCCGTTAATCAAGATGTACAATTGTAATCGTAGGACACGAATTTCATAGTCAGCCTCTACCGGTCCACTAGCCACCAAATCCGTATCAGCTATTTTGAAATATCGTAAATTGTGAATCAACAATTCAGTTCATCATTATCCATCGATACCGTCTAGAGACATTGAATAAACATGACAGAAAACTCTGAACCACTGAGGTAAAGTTGGTAGAAATTTATTTACACTGAGTGCGCACCAGTTCCACCATTGGAAAACGCTATTAGTATTTGAAGTTAATATCATAATCGTTCTAGTTGCTATGGTAACGATACAAAATATGGGCTACTGATTAGTCGAAAATGTCGAAATTTTCACTTGTTATCTCCCTAGCAGCAGAATTATTACCGATAATTTTTTTCAAGGTCACGAATGTTTTTGTTGTTGATAGAAATTTTCTATCAACAGAAACATGAGGGAAACCGAGAAAAAATATAGGGAATTATTTCTGCTGCGTGGGAGATTCGGTAAGAAAATTTCATAAATTGGATAATTGCTTTTAATATAATGAGAAGACGAACCCTGTTCACATTTCTACCCAGATTTTATTCTGAGTGACATTTGTCAATATATATAAGGCGCTTCATTTTTGACAGTAAACGCCCGCTGCTATGAGCAACGTATACAAAAAGGAGCCTTCTAATTGGTTGAAAATGAATTAATGAAATTTTCATTTTTATTCGACATGAAGTCACTTTTATATAGAACTACAGTGATTACTGTTAGCGGAGTTGACTAACCCAATATAGCAGCTAATGTAATTCATCGAAACAATGCAGGCTGATTCGTTGGGAACAGTAGATAAATTTCGCGTGTATATTTTTATTTTTCCCATTTGTTTCCATAAATCTGTTGGCATGGAAGAGGAGGCAAGAATTATTCCAGCTGTACTTCGCTTTGATCCCTATAGACTCACAAATGCTTCTTTATGATGGTGTGGGCAGCAAGATCAAAGCTTAATTTGTTTAATAATGGGAACTTTCGGGAAATAAATGAAGGCGATCAATGTCAAGCAGTTATTTCTATCATGATCGGTTTTGTGTTGTGTGAAGTCATCACTGATGGGGCAATAATGCGCATCTCAGACTGAAAAAAAAATTACTATTGAAATGTTTTAAGTAATTGTTTGGGACACACTGTATAAACTAGTCTTGAATTGAAGCACATACCAGCTAACAAACTATATTAACGCAAAAACGAAATGAAACATTAAATCTCGAACGTACAACCTGTAGGTTGTCAGGTTGACAAGTTGTTTATGCGTTATTACAATGCATGGCTTTTCCTTTGTATCATATTGCTTTAGGCGTTACTTATTGCAATTCATGGCTTTTCCTTTGTATCATATTGCTTTAGGCGTTACTTATTGCAATTCATGGCTTTTCCTTTGTATCATATTGCTTTAGGCGTTACTTATTGCAATTCATGGCTTTTCCTTTGTATCATATTGCTTTAGGCGTTACTTATTGCAATTCATGGCTTTTCCTTTGTATCATATTGCTTTAGGCGTTACTTATTGCAATTCATGGCTTTTCCTTTGTATCATATTGCTTTAGGCGTTACTTATTGCAATTCATGGCTTTTCCTTTGTATCATATTGCTTTAGGCGTTACTTATTGCAATTCATGGCTTTTTCTTTGTATCATATTGCTTTAGGCGTTACTTATTGCAATTCATGGCTTTTCCTTCGTATCATATTGCTTTAGGCGTTACTTATTGCAATTCATGGCTTTTCCTTCGTATCATATTGCTTTAGGCGTTACTTATTGCAATTCATGGCTTTTTCTTTGTACCATATTGCTTTAGCATCAGCCACTGCTTTTTAAAATAATCTCATAATTCACAGTTCAAGATAGAAATTAGCCCCAATTGAATGTCCAGTGCAGGAATATTATTCAAGACAATGGATAAGTCTTCAACACTCGATAATAATTTTCCGATCCACGAACATTAGTAGAAATGTCGACTAATTAAATCAGGGCACCTCAATTCTGAACCTTTTGAACCTCGTCTCTATCCAAATTCGACAAAACGGATTTAATTTGATCAGCGCACAGTGAAACAAACTCAATTTGACGAGACTACATCTTGAAAAGTGGAATGCATTAGATTAGAGCATTACATAATTTTCCCGATGCTGGTGGAAGAGTCCAAATGCGCGAGGTGAATTGAAGGTAATCCAATTTGGGAGTTCAAACTTCAAAGATTTTTCGAAATGAGTAGAAATTCTGCTGATTCAGGAGTTCTCAGTGAGAGAGGGAAGATGGAATTTAGTATGATTTGGAAGATCTCATAATGGAACACTATATTTTTGCATTAATTCTACATTAGGCCGGAATACTCTTATCACCTCAACAACAATGATTTTGACACAGTTCGCAAAGTATATAATTTTTTTTGACAGCTGACATTGACGCTACCTATAGCAATTTTGGTATAGCGACTGAAATCCTTTGAAGAATGTTCTATTCAATAATAGCATATGTTTTTCAATACAAACATAATTTATATAAGCTTCAACAATGGCGTTCATACGGGCACTGACAATGAATATTAAAACAAATCACTACAATTCATCTTTTATCTTAACTTTCCTACTAAAATCGACGTGACTTGGATTTCTTTTAATATATGCAAAATAATTGGTTGTTCCTCACTTCTAAAAACACTGGAACTTCTATCATTTGATAAGAACATTTTTCATCCAGACTTCAAATTATTTCATCGGTATTTTCACACGAAAAACTGAAAATAGACAGTTTTCTTGATGGAATTATTAATTGGCAAAATTATTTCTTCAGGAAGAGTAATTCATGAAAAAGAACTCTTGCATTTTAATCAGCTGTTGGTACATATTTATTGTTTTAATTGTATCGAAATGAATAAAAAACCATATTGCAACTAGAATTGTCTTTCCTATTTTAATAATAAGAAGAAACCTAACGATTCTGCGAGATAGCAACCTAACTGATATTTTTCGCTATATATTATTATTGATTAAACATATCTCGGATACTTAATCGTATCTATCATTTTCCCTCGCATTTTCCATATGAAAATTCACAATTGACAACCTTTAATAAACAAACTATGTAAGTAGCATCAAAATATTTGTCAAACGGTATAGGTATCTGTCAAAATGTAAACAATTTTGCTTGCTTATGGCACACTTTGCGATCAATAAGATAATTTTCAAAATTCTCTTTTTTGCATGTGTTTCGATGCCATTTTCTTGCGAAAGCATAAAGATTTCATCAAAATCGAATTATTCGAATAATTCCATTTCATATACTTAGGGCATTTCATTCCATATAATTTGGGTTGATATCTCACGAAATCGTTACTCTTTTATTTTAGTTTTGAAAAATAAAGTTTAAAAGCAATATGGTTTTTGTTTCATTTCAATTGTTATCAAAGGAAATAACACTCCTGGTAGGTTAGGTGGGGAACGGTAAGGAAATATACCATTGTATCCGTTATTTTTGAATAAAACTAATATACAGTGTCACACATAAAGTTCGCGACATATGTAAAAATAATCAAACTAGATAAAAATCTATTAAAAAAAGAAATACGAGTGTAATAAGAATGAAGAGAGAATGAAGAGAGAAATTCAATTCGTTTTTTCGACTACTGACATATTAACGTCCATACATTGAAAATCCACATCAGTTTAACAATGAAATGAAAAAACTAGATGAACTCTGCAACAACAAAGACAAATTTCTGGAGATGCATTTTTTTTAATTTCTGGTAACAGGCCAATGTGGGTATTTCCTGGGCAAGATATGATATTGAAATCTCATATTCATCAAAATTATGAAATTTGAATCATGTTTCGTTCGAATCGATAGAGCGAAAGATTCGAAAAATTAAATAAAAATGGAAGAATCTCGAAGTGACAGTAGAGAGTCCAAATTTGAAAGAAATGTATATAATTGGAATCTGAGCAACTTTTTTCTCTGGCGTTTTTCGAGATTTAAAAAAAAACTGTTTTTTTTTGAGGATTTTCGAAAAAATTGTCTAATTTGACAGCATTAGAGTAGCACATGAAAAAAGGAAAGATGCAGTATTTTACTCATTTTTCAAGAATAAACTAACTGCGAAGTCAAATTTTCTTTGTACCTATTAATAAAAAAAACTTCCATATGTCGCAAACTTTATGTGTGACACTGTATAATCAAAAGTTTAACGATTTAGGCATGTAATCTGAATAATTCTCGATTGTCGAAAAAATGGTATTATACCTAGTGGGAAAAGCTTTCAGTGTACCTACAAATCATGCTCTTTGTACCGCAAACCATTGATTCAAAAGTTCTCCAATGCGCTTTTGAAAAGTATCCGACTATCATCCGACACATCAATCGGACACCCTTGCAAATCCGGCTCTGAATCAAATCAATCATACCTGTTTATCTGTCGAATACCCCGTCACGATAAGATAACCAGAACACACTGTGTCACAAACTCCTGAGCTGCAAAGCACACGAACCACAGTTTGGACCACCACACCACAAGGTGGAAGAGTCCGAGGGATCTTCGAAGCTGCGAGTTTTTCACCCGCGTGGCTTGGGGAAAACTGCGTGGAAAATCGGCCACGTCTGGGAAAACTAGTCCGAACACATGGAATCGTTCGTATTTACCGTTATGATTATTTCACGCGCTGATAATGACTCGATAAGACTCAGAGTGCTGCGGCAGACTGAGCGTTGCTTCGGTGGGACCGGCTCGTTTTATCAGGAGATAAGAGGACGTGCGCGACGCACTCGTAATGGAATGGACGTCGCGACGCCCGAAGACGACGGCTGAGCTGGTGGTTAACGGCCATAGATCTTATTGCTCACGCTAGATCCGGCATCATGTAGTAATTTTTTGGTCTAGAGGGGTCTGCAAGAGAGTAGGTACTACATGATCACGTGGTACAACACATGTATGGACAAAAATGAAAACGACCAATCGATAATTTACTTGTTAAGGTTACCAATATCATTGATACATTTGCGTCTTGGTGTGACCGTAACAGACTCATTCTGAACCCTAAGAAGTCAGTATCTATGAAATTTTTTAATAGGAAAGATAATATACCAAATGAAATAGTCTTCAGGGAGGAAATAATTATGTCGCAGGAGGTAAAATTTTTGGGGTCTGAATTTTGATCAGCACATCAATAGTGTTTGTAATAAACTCAATTCAGCATTCTATGCAATCAAACAAATGGAATCCTGTGTAACAAAAGACAGTTTATTAAGCATTTATTTTATTTTGCCATGGCATTCTCGCATATATCACTCAACATAATGGCATGGGGGCGCGGTGCAGATTTAAATAGAGTTTTTGTGGGACAAAAGCGTATTTTGAGACTAATCTTTGACATGGACTATCAAGATGGTTGCAAACCGGTTTTTATAAGAGAAAAACTATTAACTGTCTCATGCATTTATATTTTCAAATGTGTTAAATTTGCAAGAATCAACCTTGAGTCCATTGAAACGATTGCATCAACACATACTTATAGTACAAGATTCGGAAAACAGCTGCTGCGGCTGCCAAATCATAAAACTTCTGAATACAAAAACTCCCCTGCTTACAATGCTTTGTCTCTCTACAACAAATTGCCGACTGACATTAAAAATTCACAAAGTGACAACATTTTTTGTAATAGAGTTAAATGTTTACTGATTGACAAGTGCTACTATACTTTGCAAGAGTATATGAATGATACTTTCTGATTATTTATTGAATTTTATGTACTTCTTTTATTATTCTGTATGTAGAGCTGTGATGTTGAATTTTTATTATTTCTACTGTGACTGGTGTTTTCATCTGTACATTTTATCCATACTTTTTTTTAACTTTAATTATATATTTAAATACCTATTTCCTGACCTACCATATGTACCTATTGTACCAAAGTGGTTAATAAATTATTATTATTATTATTATTATTATTATTATAATGGCTTAGTACTATCAACCCCCCCCCCCCCCGGACCTTCAAACAAGTAGATCTATGTTAACATCGGTCAGCTGGGCTGGGTTGGCCCTGGGGGGTCTGTTCTCGCACCGTGACTAATTTTTTTTGTCCCCAAGGTTATGGTGACTGATTGGGGAAAATAGAGTTACTTCGAAAAATAGTAATTTACGAACGAAATCATCTTGAAAATTTTGAATAATTCAAGAAACATTAGAAATTATGAACAATTCGAAATATTTTTTTCTATTTTGGTTCTACAATCAAGTCATTATGAAACGCAAATGCGTATCGAAATAGCCTCTGTTTCGATTCACATTTTTATTATTCGGAGGTTGGTACAATCGAACTGTCAAATGAAAGGTAGAAGAGTTAGGCCCACAGCTTACTTCTGAGCGATTTTGGATTTGGTGATACTAGCAGTGAAAAACTCAATGTTTCCATTGGTGAATTTTGGTTCGGAGTATGAATTGATTTGAATTTACCAATAAAAACAATAACAATATCACTAGTATTGCAAAAATCATAATCGCTCAACAGTAAACTGGGCTTTACGCTTGTCCAATGGAAGATGTTTCTGTTATTTATCGATATCAAATCAATATTTTCAATAAACGACTTCAAATTAATGCAAAATAGAAAATAGCGTCTTATGAAACTTGTCATAATATACTATTGGCCTCCTAAATGGTAAGAGATATAAAGAAGATTGAATTATAAAAAAGTTGTATAATTCGAACCATTTCAATTTGCCGTTTTGAGATCATGAAGAATGTTAGTAGTTCCTGGGATATTGAAAAAAACTGCATATTGTTACTTTTAACAGTTATTGATAGGTGCATGGAAACGTTTGAAATTTTGGATACTTAGGAAATAAAGACAATACACAGTGGATCGAGTTAGTAACTAGCAGAAACATTGTTGTTTTCAGTTGTTTCCACTAATAATAACAATGGTATAAAAAACGAATATAAGAGAAACGAAAGTTGTATAAGGCTTACCGCTGAAACCAGAGAAGTTAATCCATCTAATTCATTTGGCTTTGTCATCAATTACCTGAGTAAACAAAATTTCAACCGTTTCAATAACTGAGAAATTATCTCTGGAACCACTAACTTTTTTCAGTTTACAAAACCACATTTTGACTTGATTTAAATTACGCAACTTTTTTCCAAATTAATGTTCTTTTTATCTCCTACCGTTTAGGAGATATCAAAACTGTCCATATAACAATTATTGGAATCCTGTATAAGTAAAGTAACAAAAAAAACAATAATTTCCATAGTAAATTTTCACGGCTCCCAAGTGAAAGGTCAATCAGTCTTCACATGTTGATGTTCTTTTTCAATTATTTTTATTTATATTGAAAGTCACTTTTCAATAAATGAAGTACCTAATCACAAAAATCTATTATATATCCCTAATATATTTTTAAAGAATGATGTGGAAAGTAGCTGAAGCAACCGCTTCTTTATACCAACGAAAGATATCAGCTGAGAGAGCAAGAAATTCTTGACAATAATTAGATAATGATGTCCCTTTACATGGTCAATATTACATTACATTACATTACGAAGTGAATAATAGTAAATAAAATGTGAATTTTGATATTGTTGAAGCAAATGATAAAATTAATTTCAATATTTATTTTTGATTCCAGGAAGATCTGAGGAAAAAACGGATTTAAGTGGGTTTATAGGTTAAGAATTATTATTTTTTTTGTGTGACATGCCCATATCCAAGGAAGAGACTGTTGATGAGTGTATTTCGTTTAAACCACATGTAGATCAGTAGTAGCCTTAAGAAATGAATTTAAAATACTCAGACTATAAGATTAGTCTAGAAAATGGAAGAGATAGTAACAATGTGTTACAAAATCTACAAAAAATGTAACTGCTCCTATCTCAGGTCATTACTCAAGTAGATAATGCCCATTCCAAGAAGTCTCGACGAATTTATCGAATACGTAAGCATGGATGTAAACAACCCTATACTTTTCAACGTCCGCGCTAGTTTACAATATTGCCGGCATTGTTATTATTAGGTCCTTGTTTGCCAGATATTTTCCGTCCGCATGACTTGATGGATCGCTTCGCTGATAATTTAATGAATGTGCGAGATCCGATTCCACATATTGCCAACAGACTCCATGGAAGAAGTGAAAAATAACACGCCTAGTTCAGGACGATGACAGTTTTAAGGGATAACCGCCCGGTGACAAATTTAGGCCTCATGTTTGGTGAATTATTTGTAATGTGATAGGGAACAATTTTTCCTTGCTTATCCCATCTCCATTGGGCATATGGGTGTTTTCAAGATAAGGAAATGTCCGGATGTCAACTGACTTCGACATGTGAATGAATGCTGTAGAAATTCCCATAAAATAAAACGTTTTGCTATATATCATGTTCTCAATTGAATATGTCAAATACATTTTGTCCGGTCCATACCGTAAGAACGTAATAAAAATATGTTTTCTAACGGTGGATTTATGCAGAGGTTTTAAGTCGTTAGTTTTAAGTCTTAAGTTTTGAGTCGTAAGTTTTAAGTCGTAAGGAAAAATCGACCATTCATGCAAGAAGTTTTAAGGACTGTCAATAGTGTCAATCCTGTTATTTTGTGTGCTTATTTTTCTCATTTCCTTCGATTCAATCCAAATTTACAGACTAAATCCTATTTTTATTTATGTCTATTTGCTTTACATGCATTCAACTCCTGCTGTTCGTTACGATACCCTTTTGCAGAATCAGACGCATGCGCGAATCGATCGAGTTTTAAGTCGTAAGTCGTAAGAGATAAATGTTGGCCAACTTTTCTTAGGACTCAAAACTTATGACAGCTATATAAATGGTAACATTGAAAACCATAGGATGAACTTCTTATGACGTATTACTTAAAACTTGAGACTTAAAACTTACGACTTAAAACCTCTGCATAAATCCACCGTTAATAATACATATAAAATGAGAGGTGAGGTTACTTCTTCCTCTTCTTCTTTTTTGTCAAATTGGCCTCTTCCTGTCGAAAAAATTGTCAAGGTTAGATTGTCGTGAGCCACAATGGTGGTTATTTCAATTACATTTTATTAATTATATATCAATTATTTTTAGCAAATTTTGCGACCTTGGCTTTGTTATCACTTGTCAAACAAAGTGTCACGTTGGATCCTATAAAACAAAGTACTATTTTCTTTTCAAATGAATTCTTGCCGATTTGAAAAGTAGATCAAAATTTGTTTTTTGCTTTTCATACATGCGTATCATATTCACATCCATACAAGGGGGTTACAGAATGTAATGAGAAAAATTTAAGGACCGCTTCTACATTTCGTTATATGAAAGAAAATGGGTGTTCAAACTTTTCTGTCTAACATAGTTTATTTCACATTTATCGGACACGGAAACAATATGATATATTGAGATCAGTATAATCAATCAATATAATATAAATTGATTAAAAATTTCAACATCGCGTATCAAGAAAACGGGCCAACTTTGGACCCATATTTGTGTGAACTCTTTTTCATTTGAGATGTAGAATCTGGCCTTAAATTTCCCTCACTTCATTCTGTAACACCCATAAATACACCACATTCTTTTTATGGGAAAATCATTATTTTCGCTATAACTTCTTTTATTGGTGGGTTAATCTTGGCAAAAGTTGAATTTCACAAGAAGCTATGAGGATGCAAATGAAAACAATTTCAATATCAAACGAAATGTAAATGTCTGCTCGAGGCTTGGGGTAGAACCCCAACTGCATCGTTTCGAATTTCACAAGTTAATCAAAGTGCAAGAAGTTGTCAAAAAAATTGTTGTGGAGTCAATGAATGAGGGTTGGGAGATTTCAGTAGTGGATGATTTCCAATATTGGAAATCAACATCAACAAGTATGATAGGGGACGATGCACAATCTTATTCATCAGAAAATGCATCAGAAAATGTATAAATAAGATGTCACATCATGTTTTGATGATTTTGGATTTTTTAATTATCTGTGAAATTGAAGAAACATCCTATTTTTCTATGCAAAAATATTGATTCAATCAGAATACTGTGATTGTAAATTGTAATACGGTATATAGATAAAGTATATAGGGTCGAATCAAAGCCTAACATAAATCTTATTTATCACAGTATAACAAATTGATATATCACAATAATCTCAATTACTGCCTTATTATATTCTCACCGTGTAGCGGATTTACGACTGGTTTTATGATCTTGTAAAAGGGTGTGTGTTTATAAAGGGAGAGTGGTGTATAGACGATTTATGCTGTTCGCATGGTAGGTATCCTATTCACAGTAGAACGTGTTGAACATTTTTATACGTCAAACAAAATAAACAAGAAAAAACTAAACCATCACATTTCATATTTTATATTTGAATGAAAGATCCTAGGAAAATATCATATTTCACACATTTTTGTTTTAAAAAGTCATACTTTGAGAGGAAATAATAACTTGAAAATGAGTTGAAAGTTGCCTCAGATTCAAAATAAAGATCAATTATATTCAATCGATCATAGATTAAATATTCAATCTATGAATCGATTAAATCTCATTTCGCAACTGAACAAGAAGAAATTATTATGGGCTAAGTCTTCAAAATACAATCTCATATCGGTCTCATTCGATCAAAAGAAAATTGCTGAATATGAGATTTAATCCATCAAATATCCATCTGCATGTGATGTTTTTATCTCAATGGCTTCTTCATGATGGATTCATCATGCAGCAATTTTAAGTCATGAGTTTCAAGTCCTAAGTTTTTAGTATTAGGATTCAAGAGATAAAGGAAAAAGGGAACATTTTTGCAGGAATTATCAAGGACTGTCATGTCTAAGGGGTAACATCTCCCAATGGTCAATTTCAGTCAGTGTCAGTGGTCCTTTACAATTTCTATAGCTGGCCGTCATCAATATGCATTTTTTCTTTTTATTATCTGATAATTCTGATATAAGTTTGAATAAACAACACAATAACATATAATAACATATAAAACCATGCACAGAATTCAAAACTTCGAACGCATGCGCTAATATATTCAGTTTTATGTTTCAAGTCATGACATATAAAAAATAGACAACTTTTTAACAACATAAAACTTGCGACTTGCAACCTAAAACTTATGTCAAAGTGTATAAACATTGAAAACCAATGATAGAACTTCTTATGACTTATGACTAAAAATTTACGACTTAAAATATATATGACTTAAAATGCTGCATAAATCCACCATCATTCTGTGAAAAAATGCAAATTCAGATCAGATTAGATCATAATAGCAGCGTTGCCAGTACTAGTACTTTCGTACTAGATCTTGTACTTTTCAACCTTGTCTAGTACGCTAGTACGCCCGATACAAAATTAGTACGTTTTCATATTTTCTTGAAATAAAAAATTTCAAAACATAGGTAACTGAAATGAACCAAGAAACACAAAAAGTGCGATATCTTTGTCTCATAAATACGTTTGTGCTTATATTGTTTCATGTTATGTAGTAAATACGTCAATACTTTTTATCGTCGCAATCGTTGCATATTCGCAATGACAGTTCACATTAATTGTGCAGTAATAGACATTATAAAATTATAATTATTTCAAATAAAACTTCTTTCGTTTACGTATTTATTGATAATTTTGCTCTTACCATGCCATCTATTCTTCAGTAAACTTTTTTTACTCATGTGTTTAAACCTCAGTAATCCGAATTTTGTAATGAAATCGTGAACATACCTTTACTTTTCCAGATAATACATGCTAAAGTTCAAAATTTCACCTTCTTTTAATGATATCTGTCTTTCTTTTTGACATCATGTTATTGAAGAGAGAAAACACATTTCACTGAATGGTTTTGCTACACCTACAAGTCAGCCATATGGCATCCACTCCACAGTATTCGCAATAGATGGTCATAGAGGTCTTCAAAATGGCCGTTGTTTATGTAGTCTAGATGGTTAAATCAGAGGAAAATCATGAAAGAATGCCATATTTATGATGTTTTTCTTAGACAAAAAGGATAGTGAATGTATGTTATATTATGTACAGTGATCTAGAAATATAGAATACTTGCCGAAAACTTGCCAAACAAAGAAGGTGAAATTTCCAACTATGACACGGATTATCTCGAAAAGTAGGGAAATGTTTACGATTTAATCATCGATTTAGTTTAGAATTTTTGAGATCAAAATACATATTCATTGAAAAATAGATTGCATGATATCTGAATCAGAGACTAGGTTCCTGAATGTATTGAAATTTGAGAATTCTGATCTAGTACTTTTTTCGAAAAATAGTACCTTTTTCGGTGTAGTTTTAGTACTTTGAGATGCAGGGCTGGCAACGCTGCATAATAGGTACCTACACAATAGATTATATTCGATTTTCTTAGTGGTATATTCTAAGAAAGGATTTTTTTGTGTGATATCAATTTCAGATATTCTCTATATTGACTTTTTTCTACATGTTTTATCCAACCAATTTATTTCACACAAAAATATTCAAAATACATTGTTGAACAATTTCTTCGACCAATTCAATGAATGGATGAATCGGATTGAACCAATATCTGAATCGAACTAATACGTGGGATGATTTGTTAAATAACATGTCGCTCTTTCCAAGATTACACCTCATCGTGTCTGTTATCACGTGTAATTGCTAGTTGAAATTCCTATCTCGTTCCTTCTACTGCCGGAATATCATTTCCTAATCATTCTTGAAAACCCGCCAATACTTGAGGAAACTCAGTTAGGTCTCAGAAGACGAGTGTCTATCAATGGATGGGGTGGCATCGAACCATCTTCCCCTATTTGCCGTAGGCTAGGAACGAAGTAATTGCGATATGGGGGTGCCCCCTCGACGAGGGGATTGCCGAATAAATTATAGGGGTTGGGGTAGTGTTTTTAAACGTATTTTGCCACATTATTCCTATTTCTGTCACGTACTTTGACGAAGTTATCATGGAAAGTGGAAAAGGCGCAGGGCGCTTCGATTTGTGAAAAAATTCTTGTTTATTCAACTTCGATTTGTGAAAAAAAAATGTATTTATTCAACCTGTTAGGAAATGCATTTTTTTGTGAAATTGGCATTTTGGCGTACGAGCAAATTGTAAATTCAATATTCTGCAACATTAACATTTTGAAATCGAGGTTTGAATGTGTCATCGGGGAATTGTTTTGATTTGCAAAGCGCTATGGTCATCAGCTTCATAAGCAGATTCTGTATAAATGTGTGTGTGTCACCAGCATAATTAAAAATTTCATACGATTTTATGAATATTCACGATATGTACTTAATAACAGTGGGCCTAATATTGACCCCTGTGGCATACCAAAACTCATTGCTTGGGCATGTATCACCGTCTTCCCTATTGCTGTCAAGTTTGTTGGGAAAGTAAATAATTGATTATTTCAACCGCAGATTCGTCCAAATCAAAGAAGCCATTTTTTCTGCAAAGAATTTAATTCATGCAGTATAGTGGCAGAACGAAATTAAGTAATTCGGATAAAAGAATCTAATCGCGAGGTATAGAATAATAAAAAAATTATAGATATATAATATATATTATATAGAATAATAAAAAAATTCACAAGATGTATAGCTCAGTTGAGACTGAGTAACTCGTTTTCCATCAAATCAACCCTCAACTGTTCTACTTACTTCATCAATCCTAACGAGTTGTGCACAGTTTGTAACCTCAATCAATTGGAAACTATTGAACATATTTTCTTCAATTGTCCCATATACTGCTCAATGAAACCTGCATTTCTGAATTCTCTAGTTGATATGACGTCTTTGGTCAACGCTCTTGATGATCCTACTGGCGATATTGTGAAGATCATTGCTTCTTTCTTATGGAATGTACTTAAACTACGCTCTTTCATTGTCAATGAGTGAGCCCGATATTTGTATTTCTAGGTTACCACCCACCACAATCGAAATAAGTAGTACGTGTCTCTAGTTGTGTTCTATTTTCTTATTTTTATAAATTATATACAATTTTCATACTCTTGCCATAAAATGTATTTTTTTAAGAGGCAATAAAGTTAAAAAATAAAATAAAATAGGTCTATATAGTTGATGACTTGGGCTTTTGCAGAAAAAATATATAATATACACCATGTTACTCAAAAGTCTCGCGCACCATGGTGTTATATTGGACATGGATAAAGGAATGGTTAGGAAATTGTAGGTCGATTAAAGGAAAGGGATTGTACTGAATTTTTCATATTGTACTTTATTGATATACCTAATTGATGTTTCTAAACAATAGTTGTATTTCTTCAATGAGGATAAAAACGATACTAGAGACTTGAGAGTATACTGAATCCAGAAGAAAATACAAGTATAGATTTAGTTGTACATTTCCCTATCTGTTAGGAACAAAGCGTACGAGTAAATATATTGAAAACGTTTATAATAGAGTCCTGGGAAAACAAATATATACTTACTTTATATGATGGAGATATATGTTTATACTAGTCCTATTCCTTCCTTATTTTTTCTCATTTCTACCAAGTCGACCAAATCCAGCGTCATTTGGTAAACACCCCTTTGTTTGTCCTATAAAATGCAGTTTAATATTCTTTTATTTACACAACTTGAACTGCCATTGCTAGGCAAATAGGAAGAGTAGCAATTGAAAAATAAAACCACGCTACAATTCGAGTATTATAATTTAATTCAGTTTAATTAGTTAGATAAGAATGTAATATTGATATTGTGAACCAAAGAACAGTATGTACTGGCATATAACAAAGCCAAAGAGATTTATAAATAGAGATATATGGAATGTTTTGTCCTGGAACTTTGACTTTGGTTATTGAATCTGTTTAGGTAGGTATATAGGTCTACCTATTCTCTACAATTTTTCAATTCGTATTTTCTTACCTTCAATAGAAAATCCAGTATAAGAGCTGTTCAACTAATTATATGGAATAAATAACAACTTGGTACATGATCAATCGATAGACTTGTTTTCATCTAATAATTAATAGTTGAAAAACTCTATATCCCTAAACAAAGTTTGCAACTATTACGTGAATTATATATTTTTGACAGCTAATCACCTTAACGCTATCAAAAAGTCTAACGATGTATTTGGGGAATCAAAACAGGATCAATGTTGATTCAGTTCAATTTTGTGTACGACTAATAACCTAGATGAAGTTTCAAAGAATCTTGCATAAAAAAATTAAAAAAACAATCACATGCAAGGATGATCTTATGCGTACGACACTGTATCGAATTAAAACAGCTATTGTTATCATTTCCTGGTTTTCCAATATCAACTGCAAGTCAATGAGACATTGGCCTGTACAAAATTTAGGGTGTCCTCAGAAAAAAACTGATTGAAATCCTTCGACAACCACTTGAGAGTCTTCACTAATTTGCAGGATAATTGTTTGTTCGATCTGAGATTCGACTTAACTCGAAGGAAATTCTAAACAAACACTCGAACAGGATCAACATTAATTTAACGGAAATTGAATTCGCGGAAAGCGCTGGGTATAATCATTATAAGGAGATATTTGGCTGCAACGCTTGTTAAGAAAAAATCAAGCTCTGTAAATAAATTGCAAATTAAGCAGATTCGTTTTGTGATCTAGAGTTTAATCAGTTATTTCGAAATCGTTATCAAACTCGAATATTATATTGTACTCTCTATACTCACAACTAAATATAACTATGTCAAGATAAATATGAATAATATAAAATTGCACGAGAATAATGATCGAATAGAAATGTTTCCAAAAATAAAGTATTCAATAGGCTTCTTTCGAAAATGATTTTGAATTTGTTAACAAAAAATATTAAAAAAAAAACTATTCTCCAGGATTGCACATTCTCTGTAAAATGAATATAAAATCACTGTACAGAAAATGGAAAATCATGGCATGCGAATCATTTTGAAATCAAATCGATATACCTAAGTTAGTTTTATGCAGATCTCAATCATCTTGTAATGGTCTCCATATTCAAAATCCTTAACAACTTAGCTTCCCTATATTTCCAAAAGTATTTGGTATCAGCATGATGTTCTAGAAATCGAATCCCAATATGGTTACTGTTATTGTTATCATCAAATTTATCATCAAATTCAAAATGGAGTAATTAGTAGCATTGTATTAGTGGCTAATTATTTCAATCAAATAATTCAATTTCAGTTTATTCGCATTTTATTTATTGATAAAATTTGTCAAGATAAAAAAAATCAGGAAATGTTAGTATTTTCATGAATTGTCTCATGTGTATAGATTTTGAATGGAATGAGTGAACAATTTTTGATAAATAAATTGCTTTAGTTATTTTTTAAAACTTGTAAACTGTATATTAGGTTCGTCGTATATTTGAAATAATCATAAACTCTCGTAATTGGATAGGAAGAAGATATGTGAAGGTACTCGAGAAGGTCTGAGTGGTATAAAAGAGATAAAAGCCACCAATGTTCAATCGCCTTCCGCTTATACAACCAGGAAAATTGAAGATGAAGAGTAATTTCGCAAAGAGGTGAAAAAAAAACTACTTCTGGAATGTCACTACAACCCTCGCTACGACCCGAATGAACTTCTGACCTCACAACCTCTGATTGACCAGAGGATGACTCACCCGGTAGAATATAATTACGATCTGTAATACGGACCAAATTGAAATCCTTTGGAATCAGCGATTGGATTTGCTCAGACACCAATTCGGTATATGATTGACCGCGTGTTATCGCTACTGCACAACAAGAGAAGGCCACCTTGCCCTTCTGGATACTATGTCGCCCTTTGTGTACACCAGGCAGGACCTGGCAGGGGTGGCAAAAATTGCAATTAAACCAGGACGTACATACGGGGGATGACGTTATGAGGTTTCGGATTACGCCCCTGTCACTCTTTTCATGATGTGCGGAATTTTTCGATAATTGCTCTCAGAGGAGACCGCAGAAATTGCTAACTTCGTTGTTGTTGGAGCTTTTATTGGACGAAATCTCGTTCACGAGTTGTGCCAAACAGCTACAATTTTCCAAATATGCAATCAATCCATGATGAATTTAATTCTCAACAAAAATTATTTTTTCTATTTTGGTTGTATAATGAAGTCATTGTGCAACGCAAATACGTGTCGAAATAGCCTCTATTTCGATATGCATTTTTTATTATTCGGATATTGGTACAATCGAACTGTCAAATGAAAGTCAGAAGAGTTAGGCCCAGTTTACTTCTGAGCGATTTAGATTTGGTGATATCAGCAGTGAAAAACTCAATGTTTTAATTGATAAATTTCAATTCAGAGTGTAATTTGATTTAAATTGACCAATAAAACAATAATAACATTGAATTTTTCACCGCTGGTATTGCAAGATATCAAAATCGCTCAACTGTAAACTGATGGGCTTTACGCTTGTGCGTCAGATTTTAATCATTTCAATGTCATCATTGTTACCAATCGAAGATGTTTCTGTTATTTAGAGATTTCAAATCCATTTTTCCATCAAATCAATTCAAAATAGAAAAAATTACATAAGACACGTTGTCGCACTTGTTCACTTGGAGCACTCCTTGCTTCGCTCGTCGTTCTCCAAACAACGCATGCGACAAAATAGCGTCTTATAAAACTTGTATCATAATATACTATTAAGATCTTCTGTTTTACCATCAATATATTACTAATAGCACAATAGTATGAGTTTTATAAGACGCTATTTTGTCGCACGGGAACAATAGTGCAACAACGTCTTATAAAACGTGTGTCATATACGATTTTTTATTTTTTATTAATTTGAAGTCTCTTATTGAAAAAAAATCGAATTCATTATCGATAAATAACAGAAACATCTACAATTGGTAACACAAGCACAAGTGTATATAAGCCCAGTTCACTGTTGAGCGATTTTGATTTTTGCAATACCAGCGGTGAAAAATGCAATGTTGTTATTGTTATTATTGGTCAATTTGAATCAAATCACACTGAGTTTTGAATTTTTGACAGCTAGTATCACCAAATCCAAAATTAGTAGTAGGAGTAAGCTGGGCCTAACTCTTCTGACTATCATTGGCAGTTCGATTGTACCAATCTCCGGATAATAAAAAATGCGTTCTATTATGATGAAAAATAATAGTAATTTACGTAACAAGTCCGGAAAATACTGTTTTTTTTGATGAGTGGACAAAATTCTAGGACGAGCGTAGCGAGTCCTGGAAGTCTGCGAGTCCAAAAAAACTGTTTTCGGGCGTGTTGCGTACACAATTTTTTCGGCAACCGTGTAGAATAACAAATCAAAGAAACATATTTCTTTCAAAAATTGAAATGTTAGCTAATTTTATGTCAGATAGCTGTCAGTCGTTATTTTGCAGCTATGGTAATGATCAACTGCATTTATCAAAACCATACTACCAAGATTTTCATATTTACAATTACAACAACGATGTGATTCTTCCCGGCCTAGTCCGGGAAGTACGTACTTCCCGGACTAGGCCGGAAAAATGCCACTTTCTCAAAAAAAATCGTCTGGAAAGTACGTACTTTCCGGACAGTTGCCGAAAAAAAAACTTCCATTTGACATTTCGTTCTGTATAAAACAGCGAATTTTGTTCCTGAAATAACTGTATCTCTGACGAATTTGAAAAATCTTCAACAGCTTTTTCATTCTCGACTTGAGGGAAAGAAATCATTCTTGTTCAAAATCTAATTATACCTATCGGTTGAGAATATTGTGTACTTACTGGGTGTCCCATTTGATAAAATTAAACTATTTGAATTAACTCGTAAACGAAATGTTCGATTTTGTTCCGTTTTCACCATCATCGTTACCAATGAAGAAAATACTGCAATAGTGCGACGATTGAAGTTAGGAAAGAGTGGAACATATTTCTCGTAAATCGAGCATACCAAATTCGGCAATTTTTACCGCATTTCCAGTCTGCAGATCGAAACATTTTTACAAAAGCCAGAATTGTACAAAGTTCACATAATCCGAAATCATATGAATATACAAACATAATAGTCGCACGTACCATGATAAATTATCAATATATGAACCTAGTTAATAAAGAACAACCAAATTAAACAGCAATAAACATTAAATTATCACCCATAACAATTCCAACAATAAAAATCTCACAGGTTATAAAGTTATATAGCCATTATTGCTACCGCCAACACAATAAATTTATGGAGTTGGTATGTGCACAAGGTGTTATATTATTTATCAGGTTGGTTTTATTTAATCATAATCCAGGTGCTATTTGCGATGTTCTCCAATGTGCAATCTTTATTTATGTATATACCGAACTATGGAATGGCACCAGTGGAAATGGAAAAATAGGGAAACATTTTTTGAATCGAATTATGTGCAAAAGTAACATTTCGATCGATGGAAAACTTTCACTTCAGAAAACCTTCGATGCTTTGTTTTCATGATGGATATCACGAAATTATTGTTTTTTTTGTAACTTCAAAGTGAATTAGACTTGTATCAGGTAATTTTGAAGGCCACTTGAATAGGAATCAATAGGTATTCTTTGAAATGCAATAACATCATCCTGCTCGTCGATTGTTTAGATATAGAAACTTTTTTTTTTGAATTATCATTGGTACAGTTTGTGATTAAATGATAGCTGGGCTGTTGCAAAATTTGAAGGCTCATATCAATTAAAAAAAGAGAGTTAGAGTACGATATAAAACTAATACCCAAACTTAACTTAATTCGCACAAATATTCAACCACGGAAAATTCTGAAGGATGTGTCTGTTAAAGACATCCCGAGAGCTGATTTCGACAGATTAAATGACACTTGAGTCTTCTTGAGCAACACTGGAGTTTTCCCCTCCAAATGTTTAAAATCTTCGAAAATATAATCAGCAAGAAGTGTTCCTGATTGAATTTTTAATTAAACAACTTCGACCATTTCCATGATTTTGAGGCTCTGATTTCATTGAATGATGAATTCCACTAAAATCGTTGAAAAATATTAAATTTCGTTTTTCTATTTTGGTTGTATAATGAAGTCATTGTGCAACGCAAATGATGCGTGTCGAAATAGCCTCTATTTCGATACGCATTTTTTATTATTCGGAGATTGGTACAATCGAACTGTCAATTGAAAGTCAGAAGAGTTATAGGCCCAGTTTACTTCTGAGCGATTTGGATTTGGTGATATTAGCAGTGAAAAACTCAATGTTTCAATTGGTAAATTTCAATTCAGAGTGTAATTTAATTTATATTGACCAATAAAAACAATAACAACATTGAATTTTTCACCGATGGTATTGCAATAATCAAAATCGCTCAACTGTAAACTGGGCTTTAAGCTTGTGCGTCAGATTTTAATTATTTCAATGTCATCATTGTTACTAATCGAAGATGTTTCTGTTATTTATCGATATTAAATCCATGTTTTTCTTCAAATCAACTCAGAATAGAAAAAATTGCATATGACACACGTTTTATAAGACACGTTGTCGCACTTGTTCACTTGGAGCACTCTTCGTTTTGCTCGTCGTACTCCAAACAACGCGTGCGACAAAATAACTTCTTATAAAACTTGTATCATAATATTCTATTACACCACCCCAAACATGATATAATGTCATTATTGAACATGTAATTAACTCTAGTTTTCGAAAAAATTTCGGCTGTTTTTCTAGGCGTTCGTCTCCTCTCTAATTTTCCAACGATTTTCCATTGATGCTATTTTTCATTGAAGAATATACATGCGATCAGTATAGATTGTTAAATTCGTAGAAATATGGCGAAAGCATATTTTTAGATGTACGGATCTGTATCAAACCGCTTTGATGTTGGTTTATTTTCTCGCACTATTTATGGTGTTGATATAATAAATTCGATTTGATATGTATATCATGTAGTTATAAACATATCTAAATCGATATTTGATTCAATGATGTATACTTACTGCTCGATTTAATTGGGGAAATGCCGTTAATTCTAAGTCAATTTCAGCTCAAATTTCATCCAGTAGTCTAATCAATTCGACGCGTAATTAACATATGTGGGCAGTTTACTATTATTACTCTATGATACTATTTCCAATACTTTGCCTCATATACTGAACGTTGGATTTAAAAATTTTAAATTGCAAACAACTTATTGATGAACAGGCTATACAGAGTAATAATTATTAGGATCCTATATGATTCTTTCAATAATGGATTCAAGTGAAATTTAATTTCGATAATAGGATTCGCTATACCTATACACGTTGATCCAAAATATCTAAAAATGGCATTGTTAAGAAATTTCATTTCTAGAACTTATTGTGATAAATATACTGTTTTCAGATAGAACAATAATGTTTCTCATTAAGGGTAGAGGAATAAAAATTGTATTTTTGATTGTTCTTTCAATTTGATTCAAAATTGATATATAGGGTCCTCGTTGGATTCCAAGCACATTTTCTCGATAAAATTTTTCGATATCTTGTCGATTTGACCCATTTTTCGACACCACAGATAACTTTTTTCAAAATTTAGTGACTGAAATACTTCAGAGGCGTAATATGAAAAAGTTTGGGGGGGGGGGGCACAGAAGCCCCTACCCTTAGAAATGTATCGCCCTGTATATTTTGAATATCATTGAACTGCTCAAAATAATAATTTTTTAAGAAGTATCAACCACACCAAATTTCAGATTGATCTTCAAAAGTAGGTAAGCGAGATATTTTTATTGATAGAAAAAAAGTATTAAACTTATGTTATGCCTTATGTTCATATAAAGTTTTTCGATTAAAATATGATGAGTTCTATCACCCATTTCAGTTTGTGCCTCAAAACCTGAATCACCCTGTATATCCACCTTGGTACCTACTCTTGTTCGTCGAGTACCTACCTATATTACACAAAAAAATACTTGAAAATTGAATAAACCTTACAGCTACAAATAATACTAAATATTCTGTTATATTTCTTTATATGGCTTCGATCTGCTCTTGGGGCATTTGGTCAGCACATTTTTTTTTGACTTTTCCATCCTCGAGGTGAATCTGATGAGATAAAGGGTGAATTTATACAACATCATTTAACTCAACTTAATTCAATAGGTTTGAAGTAGGTATACATGAAGGAAACAAGCGTTCAAGCAATTACTCTGCTCAAGATCTTTCAAATTGAGTAAAGTTAAATTGTTGTGTATACCCATTCAGTTGAGTTTGTATAAAATGACGAACTTACAGTATTTTCACTCCAACTCCAATAAATTTGATGATCTCTAATCAAAGTCAAATAAACAAGAAAACCGTCATTCAATAGTACAAGTTGAGTACAAGTAGAGGATAGTGTTGTAATCTTTCTTTTCTGTGAATGGTCACAGAGTGATTTCATAGAAGTTTTAAATAATAACTTTCCACTTTTTTTCTCTTCGAGGACAGACGGTTTTACAAGACAATCATAGGAATGCTCGGTACAAAAATTGAGTTAGAGCAACTAAACATGGCTTCTCTGGAAGCAAGTAAATGTATGAAAGAAAGTTTCGTTGTACAAGGAAAATATAATATACAATCCATTTCATATCGATATAATTTTTTGAGCTCTATACTTTTATCCGTAATAAACCTGCTGAAAAGGATTATGCTGAGACTGATTTCATATTCCTGAACTGAGTTTCGAAATGGATATTTCATAGGATATCAAATGAAAATTCGTGCCCTGTTTATGCTACGTGATTGATTAGAACTAAGGTTTCAAGTGTCTACTGAGAAAACTTATTTTATATTTCATGCAACTACGTCTTATAAGAAAGCTTTCACAATGATTCTAGAAGCAAAACAATTGATGAAATATGGGGTTCTTCTTCTTCTTCACTTCGATTTGAATGGCCTAAGTTACCAGGACTATCCCGGACTATCCAGCCAAGTACACGCAATATTTGATTATATACAACAATAGGTTAGTTATTCTTCTTCTTCTTTGTCTTATTGGCTTCTTATTCTTGCCAGACAATTGATGAAGGTTATATCGACGTGAGTAACAGCGGTGAGCGGTGGTTACTTCAAATACACTTTATTAATCATCAGGTATCAATAATTCTTCTGGTTGCAGAACAAATAGCATGTTTCATTGGATCAAAAGGGACTCGCGAATTTTGCTTGTCAAAAAAAGTGTCACTTTCAATCCCAATAAAACAATGTACCATTATCACAGGGGAAAATTCAACAAGGCGTACATAATCTTTATGGCATTACAGCAATAAAATTCGAATCGCGGTCTTGGTATCATAAAACAAGCTCCAAATCCCCATACTGTAATCAAACCACTAATCTCCGCGACATAAAATGCACCCTTCCACTCGCCAATGCGAACGCCGGTAGCTCATAACCTAACAAATCACTCACCTCGATTGACACCGACCACCTCGCAGATGGCTGTGGATTCCTCGAGCTGAAACAAAACACGCGTCACAACAGAAACAATCTAGCAGGCTTAAACGGTAAACCTGGTGAGGTCCATTTCCTCGCTTTCACTTTTCTCGCACGTCGAGACGCCGCGTAAACAAAGCAAATGGCGGAATGTTACGCGCCGCGACGCCTCCGCGACGTTGCCAGTTGTGTGGGGTACTCGAATTTCCCGTGAAAATGCGTGAGGTGTGCAGAAGTGCTAGCTCTGATTGGTTTACCATGCATGAAATCATACCGTTTCGAAACAGGTTTCGATTTATACACGGGGTTTTGATTATTTTGAGTATCTACTGATGATTAGATATCGTGGTGGAACGAAAATGGTGAAACCAACGACAAGACGATACGCAGAGATTATATTTAGAAAAACAGAAATCCACAAGAATCAACTTCAATAAGATCCATGAATTGGAAGAATCAAATACAAAACACCAATATATCTACCAATAAGGAAACCAATAAAATATACTCAATATAATACAAACTATCAAGCCTTGGCGCACTTAGTAATCTCAAAACTTCTTAAAATGTATCAAATATGATTTTTTTTTCAAAATAAAAGAAAAAATCCGCCAGGAAAGGAAATACTATAGAAAACAGTCAAGGTCAATAACCAAAATCTTAATCGACATAAAGATTTTAAGGTCAAATTACCAAAATTAGAAAAAAAAAAGGAGATTTGCTTGCTATATGCAAAGTTTTTGCTTCTGAGTCACCTGCTTTACTATTACAGATGAAACCCATAGACCACTTGTCATGGATATTGTGCATAAACAGAGCTGTCAATGGAGTTGCTGATTTAGCATATATTATTCACCGATTATTTCGATTTTAGAACTGTTGATTATCTGAATCCATCACAAAGTGTAATTCGATGGAATCTAGAGAAGCTGTTTCCTGAGGTTGTTTACTTTGACAGTTTAATATTTCGAATTCAACATTTAGATTTCTTAAGAACAGATTTTCCACACTTACACCAAAGGAAATTCACTTTGCAACAAAATACTCGGGCTAGTATGACAACGAAAAATTGTGTGGATACGGAGTTTCAGCATGCCTAATTTGACAGCATTCTAAAAAGGTATGTACCAAGAAAGCAATGCGGTGACGTGTTCACAAGTGACACCTGTCAACAGCAATCTGATCTATCTATATATAAGCTATGGTCATATTTTCATTAATGAAAACGCATATATTCAGGGGCGGAAAGGGGTCCCAAATTTTGTGACATAACTTTTTTTCGAAATATAATATTTCATATCTAAGTTTTAAAACACTAAATGTAATTCGAAATTTAAAATACAAACCTACTAATGGATGAAATAAAAATAGTTGGATCTCTGTCTGCATGCCTATAGGGTTCAATTTGTTTTTTTGTCAAATTTGCACTCGCTGCTGTTTAAATTTCATAAATTTCTGAATGTAAAATTGCAAAATCTCACAAATATGACCAGCTGTGACAAGTACGGGAGAGGGGTAAAAAAGTCATGAAATTCGTGTGACGTAATTTATAAATGGCCCCCAAAGGATATCAGCTCCGGTCCACATAGAGTTTTTCATAGAAAGAGGAAAGAATTGGAACAATGCCTTCAAACGAAGTGTGCGTACCGGTATATACCGTAATTTTTCGACGATCCGGCAACGCCGCACCAATCCGATCGATTGCCGCCTCATCTACAGCAGCTCTCCTGCGTTCCCGTGGTGACACGGCAGCGAAAACAATGGAACTCGCCTGGCTGATTGGACGATGCACATGCGCGATGCAGCAAACTCTATCTGACAACTTCTCACATGCAACTCCGCCACAGAGGAGTATATCGAGCTCGATCCGGAGTTCCCGGAGTTGTTGACCTCATGAGAAAATGTTTTGATAGTTGCAGGTATTCAAACAAAAGTTGAGGTGGATTTATAAACGTAACTATATCCATTAAGGAGACATTTGAAAACATTACTGAAATTTTTTTTTATTGTTCTGTTCCTGACATCAATAACAAAGAAAGAGTTTCGTGTTCAAATATGTCTTAGGCGCAATTTATAATCATTAATTGTTGATTATTAATTATCTATTCAAATGACAGATAGAAGTTTACCTGTTTTCATATATTTTTAATTCTTGATTGTTAATTCAATTCTTTTAGTTCGTTGAGTTTATAAATTCACCATTAGTTTCAAACAGACTGAAGGATACGGAAATACAAGACCGGATCGGAATCTTATACAATTATCTCATGCAAACCTTCAATAAGTAAAGAAACATAATCAATGGTTCGGAAAACATGAAACAGAGGCCTGAAGAAAAATCAACTTTTTCATATAACTCATATAAGCCAATATATCTTATAGTTTTATCCATTGAATACAAAGTAAGCAAGACAACAATGACAATATCACAATAAAATTTCAGGATTTGATTATAGTAATCGAAATGAAATCATGAAAATTTACAAGAAGAATATACGGTGACTGACAGAAAAGTACGCATCATCAAATGGGATTTTTTTTGTTGATACATTATTTTGACAAATATCGATATGAGTAATCGCTTCTACATCAGAATAAACCTCAAAGGACGTTAATATTAGTTTTTAGACATCGGTTGTTGTTGAAAAAATAAAATTTTATTTTGTTTTCCAAACCATAAATTCCGTTTTTTCATTTCTCCAAAGCTGATACATCAAAAGTATTTTTGTATTTGATTTGTTATGCCGTGTTTATCATTGTTTATTCCTATACTTCAAGTATGACGAGCTTTAAATATTTTTCCATATATTCAGTCAATGATTCAAACGAGTATGATCCAGTGTTCCACTTATCGATTTATCTACAGGCATTCTCAATGACTCTGTATATTAATAAACATGAATCTCATTATTCGCTACCATAATTAGAGCTGTCAGTTAGAGCCTGTTCTGACAAGTACACGGTAATGATTTTGTGGTCGTTCGCCATGTTTGCCAACTTGCGCCATACCACCAATTAACAATTCATTTGATATGGCATTATTATTATGATTGGGAGGCATAAATGATACGAGGGATATACTCAGCTATCAAACTTCATTCGACTCAAACTGTATGAAGTAAGCAGGTAACACTAACACGCCATCTTGATCGATTTTCAAGTTATAAAACATGCACACTCGATCGCAAAACGCTATTCTGTCTTGATTAAAATAATAGGTTTTTCTATTTTGTTTCTATAATGAAGTCATTATAAAACCAAATGCGTATCGTAAAAGCCTATGTTTCGACACGCATTTTTGATTATTCGGAGGTTGATACAATCGAACTGTCAAATGAAAGTCAGAAGATTTAAGGTGAGTTCTCAATGCAGCGTTATTGCTTCTCGCGTCGCACGTCATGCACTCTGATTGGTGAAGCGGAATTCAGATAATATTGAAGCGAAAAAGTTCAATATTTTCAACTTTCTCACGTCGCTGACTCGCTGCATGCATTGGTTAGGTTATTTATTTAACTAAAATGGAGGAACAAGAGCATGAGGATATCTTGAGAGTGAGTAAAATGATTGCTGTTATCTTGAATCACATTATTGAGGTTTTCAAATAATTGCAGTGTTATTTTGGATTAGGCAGCATATAACCCAGCATGAACGTATTTTACCCTGTCTTCTACGTTTTGCTAGGAAATTAACTAATAATTTTCTTCGCTTTTGTTTTATTATGGCCTCCATCATTTCATTTGTTTAACCGCACTTAATTCTTTCATTGGGAACAATCAGAATAAACAAAAAGCAGCACGGCAATTTTGAATTCCGCTTCACCAATCAGAGTGCATGACGCGCGACGCGAGAAGCAAAAACGCTGTATTGGGAACTCACCTTTAGGCCCAGCCAAGGTGGATATGGCCCAGCTTACTTCTGAACGATTCTGTATTTGGTGATACTAGCAATGAAAAACTCAATGTTTTATTGGTGAATTTTAATTCAGGATGAGATTTGATTCAAAATGACGAATAAAAACAACAACAACAACAACATTGCATTTTTCACCGCTGGTATCGCAAAAATCAAAATAGCTCAACAGTAAAATGACCTCCACGCTTGTGCGTCAGATTTTGAATATTTAAATGTCACCATTGTTACTAAACGAATATGTATCTGTTATTCTTGTCCTACTAGATGATAATATTTGTATTAGTCCAGGGTGTTTATGGAAAAAATCGCCTGGAAAAACAGTTTTCGATTGACGACCATTTCAGGACGTAATTTTTTTTTCAACTCGAGCTCAACCGCTTTGAAAGATTTCGATAAAACCTGCAATTTGAATCCTCGTGCACTGAATTATTCCAAAAATTGACCTAGTTATACTGTATTGAAGATTGAATACGGGCAATTATTGAGAAAGAACGATTTCAATGATGATGAAATAAATGTCATATGAGGATCGGTGAAATATTCTATTCTAATCCCATCACTATTTATGAAAAAATAAACAATTTGAAACTCTGAAGTAGGTATAATCTCTTCGACACCCACGCAATATATATAATATCGAAATATGACCACAAAGAATAGGGAAAGCCAGCTTAGTCCAACACATGAACATTCTGAGCTATTCCAATAACAACACGCTCCTTTGATTCGAGTTTAATCCACTCCCATAATTCCGTCACTCAGACAAGAAATCTTTCGGTAATCGTGTTTTTTAAATGCCCCATAAATCTAGTCGAAGAATTCGGCCTGTTACAATTTATCGGGAAAATCCTAAATCTCCTTACAGTAAATACTCGAAGTAATTCATCACGAAGAAAAGAAAACATTGTTTGTCTTTTACGATGTTTATTATGGTGGGAATGTAATGGCTTGCTTGATGGCTTTACAATTATCGAAAAGTTGTTACTAGGAGGAAATTAAACCATATATTCGTCCACACTCCATCTGGATAACAATATCGAATGAATTATAGCTGGTCTGCAATTTTTTGCGAATTAACCATTTCCTTTTGAATTTTCTGTGCAAATATACATCGCGCAGTGATTTATATCATCCAGTTGTATCTCAAATAAACCTAATTTTCCCTCTTTCAACTATGCTGTTCATCATTTCAATATAATTCAGATACTTATGATATAATGAATGAAAGTTCAAGTTGGCTTCTCATTAGGTCTATGAAAATCAGAATCCAACTGAAGTTCTCAGAAATGATGGTCAAAGTATTTGAAATAATGGTATACAAATCAAAGCTATTTTTCCTACGACCACGTATGAAAACGTCAATAATAACACTGTTTTGTTATTCAGAAAGTAGCTCATATCACCATGGTATTGTTTATTTGAAAGAAAAAAGCACTAGTGTTGATATGAAAAATATCACAACGGTCGCGTGAATTGATAGAAATAACTAGGTATATTGTGAAGGTACTCCTGTCAATATAAGCGTTCCCAAATCAAATTCATGTTTTTATTGAAATTTCTGTCTCGTTTTGAATTATACCGAGAACTCTTTATCTATTGATTTCAATGTGTCTGCTACATAACCTCTGAATTCACTTTAAAACTGGAACCTATACTCTTTGCTGGAACTATTTCGATGTTGATGACAGAGGGTTAGATCATTCAAAAGAGTACGGCTACACTTTAATGCGCGGCTTGCTGCTTGCATCAGTTTGATATCACAGTATCACCAACGAGAAGATTCCTTGGTATCACAGATGTTTGCAAAGAGTCAAGGACGCACTCGAGTAACTCGTACGCGCTTGGGCACTACGTACTTCTATGGTTCTGTATTCCTGGTTGCGTGATTACTGGCGCTAGCAGGCGTATGGTGTCAAGGTTGTTTATGTACGCTGGTGTCAATATCAATAAAATTTGTCCAAACTAAACTAACTCAATCAATCAGTAATTCACATAATGAGGAATCGTCGAAGAAGTATTCAAATATCATCTCGAATATGGAAATAAACAGTACTTGATATTGAATCAAAACCACCTGAAATTCTAGAGACCGCTCAAGTTACATTTTTGCCAAGACCTCCCGCGTAATGAAAGTATTCGGAGTCGTAGGGAAAATAGTGTACAAAACTCGTTGGAAAGTGTATTTCCTTCACTCGTTACGTTTCCGCACTCACCGCTACGCACTCGTGCTAAACGACTACTCGTGTGAAATATGTCACTTTCCACACTTGTTGTGTAATATACTATATACAAATCCAAACAAGTTTGTTAAATATATTTGATAGTTAATAATATAACTATAGTATCGACAGATCTTTGCACTGGTCATTAAGAAAACAATATATGCATGATTAGTTTTCACAGAAAATGTATCTAATAACAAAAGTTAATCCATTCGGAAATGCTTCGAATTCCTCTTTTCGATTTTATATTTTGAAGAGTTGGTTCTGAACTTCAAAGTAGTATTCGAATTAGTCAAAAAAGCGTTAAACAGTGACATTTCCTGTATATTATTTATTTCTAGTCGTAGTCTTGAATTTTTTTTTGTGAAACCATTCAAAATATTGAATTCTGATGAGAGTAATAATAACTAGGTACTTCTTCAGAAATAATTGATATGACAAATATGGTTGCAGCGAATTTATTATCAGATGAATCGGAAAAACCTCCACAAGCGAAATCAATGAGCATTCGGTTTATTATTGATTGGTTACTTAATTCCATAATATAACGAATCATCGAAAATTTCATACTCTGAAGGTATTCATTGATTGCTACCAGACGAAATTATTGAACTTCTGTCCAACCAGAAAAAAAAAGTATATTATTCTATTTTGGTTCTGTAATGAAGTCATTATGAAACGCAAATACGTATCGAAATAGCCTCTGTTTCTAAACGCTTCTTTATTATTCGGAGGTTGGTATACAATCGAACTGTCAAATGAAAGTCAGAAGAGTTAGGCCTAGTTTACTTCTGAGCGATTTTGGATTTGGTGATATTAGCAGTGAAAAACTCAATGTTTTTATTGGTGAATTCAAATTCAGAGTGTAATTTGATTTGAATCGACCAATAAAAACAATAACAACATTTCATTTTTTACCGCTGGTATCGCAAAAATCGCTTAACAGAAAACTGGGCTTTACGCCTGTGCGTCAGATTTTAAATATTTCAATGTCATCATTGTTACCAATCGAAGATATTTTTGTTATTTATCGATATTAAATAATTTTTTTCAATAAAAGATTTCAAATCAATGCAAAATAGAAAAAATTGCATATGACACACTTTTTATAAAACACGTTGTCGAACTTGTTCCCCTGGAGTACTCCTCGCTTCGTACCTACTCCAAACAACGCGTGCGACAAAATAGCGTCTTATAAGACTTGTACCCACCCTAATATACTTTTTATTGGCAGATGTAGCAAGAAATAAGCCCTTTTAAGTGAAAGACCTACATTCGTTTTGATATTTTCGAACTCGCTCAGCTTTCCGAACTGAGAAGCACTTCACAAAAAGTGATACTTCAACTCCGTAAGTATGAAGCGAAATACCAATTAGGGGATGCTCAACAAGACGTTCAACAAGTTTCTATAATATAACTGATTGCAATTCCGCACTATTTACAGCATTTCCTAGAGAGCAAGCAGAAGAATACTTGAGAAGTTATTATCATTAAAAACTAGCCGCATATCCCCAGAGTGTTCTAGCTTCCAGAGCAAATATTTATACAAAACCATTCTAAATGCTCTCGAGTCTGAGTATGCAATTTGACCCGGGAAATTATTCAAAGTTTTGCCGGATCTCCTTCAATACGTCGTTTTGGCGGATTCGCTCTCAAAACATTTATTATTCCCATTTCACCGACTCGAACAGAAACTTTTCATTGCTTTCGGTGGCATAAAAGAATGTGATAACCCGACAGAAATCCTTATGAATCGGCATAAATAAGGGATAAAAAACATCGTTGAGGCTTCTGATTGCAAGGATATCAGTTCCACGAAGATCATTACTGAGGATAATTACGCTATACTATGTGTCTCACATTCGGGAACAGAATTATTCCATTATCAAGGAACAAATAAAATAATGAGAGTATTTTGATGTTGACAATTTAAACCAAAAATACACGAGAAAGTGAACTTTTTCAGACTCTACGTCAATTCCTGAGTGCAAAATATACAGTATGGTGGAAATGTATGGAATAAATTCATTATCTCTAACGTATATGAATTTCAAGGAAAATCCTGAGACAGGTCGATTTTTATTTCAAAATTGACATCTCTTGATACACATACGGAGTATGTGACGTCATCCACGTAGTTGTGTAGACGTCATCGATTATTTTTTAAATAGGAAGACACCCTGTTTAATTTTTTTTTCTGGAAGGCATATCCATTATCTATCGGACCATATACTAATATTAGGAAAATAAAGTAATACAGGGTGAGAGAAAATTATTAATTATTTTATATTTACAACGGAAATCGTTACAATAAATAATCAAATTCGTGACCTTCTGCAAGAATACGATGTAATAGACAGACAACAAATCATTCTCGAACTTTTTTATCGTTTCTGAATATATTTGTGAAATATTCACTCGTATTCGTTCTTTCAAATTATCTGATCTTTCCGTCTTCTTACATAAACTTTGCTCTTCAGATAACCTCAGAGGAAAAAGTCGAGAGGAGTTGAATCAGGATATCTAGTTGGCCATTCGATTTACCCTCTTCGACCTATTTAGGTAATTGTGTACATTGATATTGTAAATATAAAATAATTTTTCCCACCCTGTATCACTTTATTTTCCTAATATTAGTATATGGCCAGATAGATAATGGATATACCTTCCAGAAAAAACAGGGTGTCTCCCTATTTAAAAAATAATCGATGACGTCACCACAACTACGCGGATGACGTCACAAACTCCGTATGTATATCACGAGATGTCAATTCAAAAATAAAAATCGACCTGTCTCAGGATTTCCCTTAAAATTCATATGCGTTAGAGATAATGAATTTATTCCATACATTTCGACCATACTGTATATGTATATGTTATTGCCTCTATATCAAGGTAATATATTAATAATTTACTGTCTGATAATTGATTGGATTTAATGTTTTTGTTTGCTTTACAATTCAAATGATTTGTCTTTCCTTTTGCCTTTTCCGATACGTTTTAAGATGAGCATTGAACATAACCTCTAACCATTTTTAGTTTTTTTTAGTTACCAGTAATAAAAACTGTGTCTTAAATACCTAACTCAAAAATTGTATACCAAATATGTACAGGGTGAACAACTAAGAATGGCTGTCGGCCATATCTCAGTAACGAATAATGATACAATTTTGAAAAAAAATATTTCGAGAAAAATTACCCTAAAAATAGTATAGGAAAATATTTTTAGGTTTCTGAAATAACCGCTAGGTGGCGTAACGGCTATGGGTAAAGAGAAAATTGAAATTTTCTCCGTATTCAGTACTAACAAGGTGTACCGAAAATACATGCAGTTTGATCCTTGATAAATTCCTAGTTTTTTGTTTCAGATTTATTGTCCCATCTCGAGTCAATACAGTAATTATTATCGTCTAGCTTGAATTATTATTTTGACCACCATGAATTGATATTTAAAATATACCTTGTTCAACTTAAGTTGGGATCATATATGATGAAATGTTTTGTACAGTCATTCCTCATAAAAACTTTATATTCTGAAACCTAGTTTCAATCTAATCAGATCGTGAAATTCATTATTCATGTATATGAGGTTTGTTAAAAACACAGATTTGAAGAAACTGTGTTCAGAATAAATGAAAACGTTTAAGTACGCAACATTGCAGAAATATATTCCCATATTTGGGTCTCTCTTTAGGTGAAAACTTTTTCTAAATATTTCAGGAAACATTTCCCTGACTTTAGCAAATCTTGCGATTCTATCAAAATTACTGAAATCTTTTGAAAAAATTTTACACAATGTATTTGAAAAAATATGTACAAACTTTTTCATCAAAAAGTTGGACATAACTTCATTTCATGAATATCTCGATAAAATAATCATCAAAATATTTCAACTCTTGCTTGTCAATAAATAAATATTTGAAAATTATTTCATGCTGTGTGCGACATTTCTGACTACTTTTTGATGGCAACCATTCTCCTCACTCGAATCTAGCTGACCCCTGTTCTGCCTGAAAAGTATCAGAAGAAAATCGAGTTGATTAAGGGAGTTTGGAATCAAAGGGCCGCCAGTACATTGTCCATCAAGTCAATTTATTAAGGGCCTCTGCTATAATTTAATAGCGATTTCACAAAGCGCTGTTCATGGAACGAAGTTAACTCGATGCAAATGGATGATGAAAGTGATCGTCATATCGGTACTGTGAAATTGAATGAGACTGGCGTATAGAGTAAGCAGTACAAAACCATGATTAGAATTTACACGGATTTTGAATCAAAATATCGAAATAACTGAGATAACAGAAATGATTCATCCCTTTATAGACTGCGAGTTCTGCGTCGATAAGAAGGGATCCATGTTTTCGAATCCTTCAAATATTTCAACTCGAGGCTCTATAGAGTATACATTAATCAACGGTGCGTTGAAGAGATATGGAAGGTCTGACCTCACTTCTCATTGGTCTAGACGCCAGGCAAGCATATTAGTTGACCGTATGGCTGTGTATAAATGAGGATAAATAAGGATGAAGGATCAGAAGGATGAAGGATCAGAAGGATGAAGGATCAGAAGGATGAAGGATCAGAAGGATGAAGGATCAGAAGGATGAAGGATCAGAAGGATGAAGGATCAGAAAGAACAGAAAGATCAAGGATCAGAAATATCAAGGATCAGAAGAATCAGAAAAATCAGAAATATCAGAAAAATCATAAGGATAAGAAGGAACAGAAGGATCAGAAGGATCAGAAGGATCAGAAGGATCAGAAGGATCAGAAGGATCAGAAGGATCAGAAGGATCAGAAGGATCAGAAGGATCAGAAGGATCAGAAGGATCAGAAAGATCAGAAGGATCAGAAGGATCAGAAAGATCAGAAAGATCAGAAAGATCAGAAAGATCAGAAAGATCAGAAAGATCAGAAAGATCAGAAAGATCAGAAATATCAGAAAGATCAGAAAGATCAGAAAGATCAGAAAGATCAGAAAGATCAGAAAGATCAGAAAGATCAGAAAGATCAGAAAGATCAGAAAGATCAGAAAGATCAGAAAGATCAGAAAGATCAGAAAGATCAGAAAGATCAGAAAGATCAGAAAGATCAGAAAGATCAGAAAGATCAGAAATATCAGAAAGATCAGAAAGATCAGAAAGATCAGAAAGATCAGAAAGATCAGAAAGATCAGAAAGATCAGAAAGATCAGAAAGATCAGAAAGATCAAAAAGATCAAAAAGATCAGAAAGATCAGAAAGATCAAAAAGATCAAAAAGATCAAAAAGATCAGAAAGATCAGAAAGATCAGAAAGATCAGAAAGATCAGAAAGATCAGAAAGATCAGAAAGATCAGAAAGATCAGAAAGATCAAAAAGATCAAAAAGATCAGGAAGAAAGATCAACACTAAGATGGCAACATTATATCAGAAATATTGTGATAAATCCTTGGTTTGGCATTATACATGTATACAATGTCATTACAAATATGCATTGCATTTTCTATTCAAGACCTACTTATATTAATGAACGAGTAATAATAATTGTTTCAGTGTTTTAATCATTTCGATGATGGTTGTATCTCAGAAACTGTTATAACCACAAGAAGATATTCTTATAATTGTTGCGCAGACAGTTCAGTCAGCTCAGAAAATAATTTGAGCTAGGAAAAATGGGATCGCCGGAATATGGCTGGAATTGCGGAAACATGATATTGACAAGCTCTGGAGTAGGTTCAAGGAAGGGAAGCCAACCGCTGGAATTGTATAGAGCGCGAAAATGACACGTGGTAAATAAAAGTGTCCATCCAATCCATCCATTCGTGTCACATTTCTCGCACAGCGACACTTACTACAGCTGGCATCATGGTTTGATTGGAATGTCATATTTTGACCGCCATCTCGATTACATATCATCGGAAGGGAGAAATCGGTTACAGCCCAGGAAACCTTTTCTCCCTTTCAACATTGAAATTTTATATATAATGTTATCGTAAATGATTGATTTCGAAGAAGTCGATCACATTGACAGAACTGAATCTCCGGTTGTTGAGTGGTTGTGTCTGAAATCGGACTGTAGGTATATTTTGACACATTTATCTGAATTTTTCAACAAGAATATTTGCCCATCGAAGTTATTTAATTCATTTGAGATGATTATGGAGCATTCAATATTTGATTCATGTATATATTTTTCGTCCAAATCGAATTCGATTGTTTAATTTAGTTGTGTTCATGCAGCCAAGTATTATACAGGGTAATGCAAATTTCATGGTACACTATTGTAAAACCGGAAACGGAGAGAGATACAAACCTCGAATATCAAAAGAAATCGAGGAAAACTCACGTAGTTCCTGAAAAAACTGAAAATTATCGATTCTTATAGTAATCGATATATTTTCAACTATTGCTGCTAGGATATTTCAATTTGGTATACTTACTGATGTACGCATGCTGAATTCAACGGTGATATATAAAAAAATCTAGGCCCACTAAATTCGAAGATATCGAAGCCAATTTCGATTTTTTCAATGATCAATTCAGATAATGAGATTACTAACTCATCGATACATCATACTAGTATGTTTGATGCAGGAGAAGTCGAACAGGAAAAATATGAAATATGAAATAAAATCCATGATGTAGCATCAATGCTTCTAGATTATTCATTGTTTTTATGTCATGGTAGAACGAAACACTAGACATAAGTTTATACTTAAGTCTATATCTGCACATCAAATTCACAAGCTGATGTGTAATTCTGCTTTTATTGTGGAAAATTCTTCATACCTATTGTTGGATGCAATGAAATGGATTTCCCAATTTTTATTTTGATCTCATCTAATGTCATAGAAAAGAGTGAGTGATATGTATGTATCGTTGCCTTCGAAATTCGACACGTGCCAGCCAAGTAAAGGGAAGCGACTGTAACAAATCCCAGTTCTCAGTGCTTGATGTTGTAACATCAAAAAAAATCAGAACTGTCAATTTCACAGTAAGAAGAATATTATACTTGAAAAATACAGTTAACTACAGAACAATCAGTGACGCTGCATGATTTTCAAAAAAAAAGTATACAATCAATTAAATTCAGGAGTCAACCAACGGAGAGCAGCAATTAGGTACTTTTATTCTTTAGCATATATAGTTGCCTTTAGCACATTAGTTATTGAGTTTCACGTCATGTTTGTCACATCAAGTGAATATAATCATCTGTAATTATAAGTCTGGCAAATCTCGCATTAACTTGCATATTTACTACTTCTTCTATTATTTCGACTTTTCCAGCATCATTAAACACAAGTGTGATACATCTATGAATTGACAATTTTATGATCTATCTGATAATGTGAATATCTACGATTAGAAATATCAATGTTAGCTTCGATATCTTCGAATCTAGTGAGCCTAGATTTTTTTTCATGTCACCGTTGAATTCAGCATGCGAACTTCAGTAACTATACCAGATTCCAAAATCTTAGCAGCAATAGTTGAAAAATTATAGATTTGCATTACCCTGTACAGCTTCAAGTACCAATCCAAGTACCTACTAATCTTTGAACCGTAGTCCGTGTGGCTGACTTTTGTGCATTTTTGCCAGGTTATAGCAAGCACATTATCGCAGATTGAGTTTCGAGATCATATAACTGGAAATTTATTTTTCAATTTTTACCACTTTCAAAGGTTTCAACACTGGTCTATTGCCTTTAAACTTCAAATCATGCTAGCTCACCAACAAAACGTAGTTGAACGTCGAGCATAGATGTTCACTTCCACTTATTTTATTCTAGATTCGCCAGATACCTAAATTTTTTCATGAGCAAACTGGTCTAAGGCTGCACTTTTCTGCTTTCCTTGCCCTCTCATCGCAGATATTGATGTGAAGTGGAGATGGGTGCGCAATTTTCTCTAGTCTTGCAAACACTTCAGTCGCATTTCATACACGTTGGCACTCCAAGGGCGAGGAAAAGAGGGGCATTAGGGACGAAGGAGGCTGGGAGAGAGGTGACAGACAGATAAAAACTCTTTTCATCGCTAAAATACAGTTTACGCACTCGGGAACATCTGCGAGAAGACGGAAGTTGAGCGATGCTTTTAGTAATTGAAAGCCCAAAAGTTGGCGAGTATTCTTTCTTTATACGTTGGATGGATTACTTTCTTGCATCTTATCAAAATCGGACGGTTCGATGAATAATATGGTATAAACATAATATACAGCGAGCATGATTGAATTTGTCTAGACTCTAGACCTCGCTCTAGACTCTCTAGGTGATACATTTTGTGGAGAACAATTCAAAAAGTTAACTCAACCACTGATTAACCATGTGACTAACAAAATTTTACATATATATCATAAGTAGTCACCAAGTGATGGAAATTTCAAAGCAGGTATAAATATCATCAACAAATATGTCAATTATAAAATATGATTCCTTCGTATTATATCGTGGCTGTTAACTGAAACAAAAAGACGTATACATCTTTTAATTTTCTCGTCAAAATCGCATCCACCAATTCATTCGATTAATATTAAGTTATTGATATTGGCGCGCTCGCCATTTTTTAAAAGTTTGAATTCTGGCTTTCTGCCGATTGGTCAGAAGTTAAAAGATAGGTAGTATCAAAATTTGGAATAGGGTTGTACACTTTTTTTCAAAAATTATATATGTGAAACCCGGGACATTTTTTTGACATTTTAATTTTCAATGGTTATTCCAAAATCGGCATTAAAACATCGAAAATTCTCCATCCTTTTCTAAAAATGTGACGTCACCTGGTAGATTGGTTTAGGTTATGTTCCATTAATCGGAGTGGAAGAAGAATTGACAATCTCTGTAATCTTTGACAGATGGCGGTAAAAAATTACTGGGCGATTTTAATTCTTCCTGCGAAAATATATTCGGATGATTCAAGGTAAGTTACTAGTGAGTTTTATTTCATTGTTCATTATACTCTTCATTTTCCACTATTTTCAGAAAATTCAAGCATTCAAAGACTTCATGTAGCAACACGAATGTGGAAGTGGAAGTGGAAGACATATTTGCTCCTACTCCAAGTGTTAATATGAGACAAACTTGGTGTTTTGCAGTAGGACAACACATACCATCAGTTTTTGTTTGAAGGTGGCTGACAATGTCTCGAGTTGTGAAGAAAAGTTTCGGACTTCCATTGTCTAAAGGTATGAAGATTTGAATCCTGAGAAAAGAAAAGATGAGTTATGCTGAAAAAACGAAATAAGTGATGAATAAAAATTAACTATTTTATCGAATCAAGAAGATTCGAGTATCAATAAATCAGGTTAGTATTAGTGTTAGTATATATGAAGTCGAAAAATGTAGATTTAAATGGGAGTTTTAACTAGTCGATGAGCCTGAAAATAAGAAAAAATTGAATTAGAAATCAATAGCCTGAAAAAGAAAGGTTGAATTAGAAATCAATAGCCTGAAAAAAGAGAAGTTGAATAGCCTGAAAAAAGAAAAGTTGAATTAAAAATTAAAATAAAATGAATGAATAAAGAATTAAAATTATGAGAAAGATTCAAATCGAGTTTGTCACGACGTTTCGATTGTGTGTATCTACAATCGTCTTCAGGTGAGAACTAACAAAGTCCTGGGATACGGGGGTATTTATAGGTCAGCTATGGCGGGATTTTCCGGTTCAGTGAGCCGTAACCGGTTGATTCGGCTAATCAGCGGTTTCCATGTGTTGCGGATCTCGACGCTTGGTTGACTGAAAGCGTTATTATTCATTATGTATGCTGCTTCCTTGAATTTCCTCCTGAACCAGTGTTCTTCTCTATGGATGATTTCTGCCTCAGACCATTTGATGTTATGTTGGTGGGTCCACACATGTTCTGCGATTCCTGACTTGGTGGTTTCTCCTAGTTGGGTGTTTTTCTTGTGTTCGCCGATTCTGGTTTCCAGTGGTCTCTTGGTTTCTCCGATGTATGATTTGCCACATTCGCATGGTACTCGATAAACACAATTCTTGGAGTCACTGTTTTTGTTCGTTGGTCTGGTTTTGGTGAGTTGGCTGCGGATGGTGTTTCCAGATTTGAAGCAGGTCTTGATCTTGTATTTGGATCCAATCTTCTTGATTCTCTCTGACAATCCTTTGATGTAGGGAAGGCACAATGTTGGTTGTTGCGGTTCTTCTTCTTTTTGGCTACATCTGCAAGTAATTGCTGTGAAGATAATTTTGATCTAAGTTAATATTCTTATCCTTATTCTTTGAATCATTGTACATGAACATTATAAGAACCTGAAGTGTGAGCACAAAGTATTTTAGCAATAGATATAAGCTGAAATAAACCAAATCCTTATTGTCATGAATATAAGAATTCTTATTGAAAAAGCACTTATGTAAATAATAAATGCATTTTCTTAAATCCTCAGTTATTCTTAGTACACGCCGTACTCTATCTATGATGTGAGTTTATATGAGATTTCTTCTTCACATTATATTGTGAATAATCAATAATAATATCAACTCGTGTTGTTTATTGAATACATTATCAGATGCACCACTACACTTACCTACTTTTCCCCGACAATAAAGTTATTAATTGAATCTTCATTCTTATGTCTCTATTTTAAAGTGTATTTCACTCGTCTGTTCAATCGTCTCATTGACTACGCAGAGGTGGTATAGAAAATCATATAGAAATATTATTAACTCATATAAAATACCTGACTTCGTAATCGAAAAAAAGTGACATATTGCCATCTGCCTTATCTGCCATCACTTATGTCAAAAAATTCTTCTTCCCAAGGTGGATATAGGATGGTGAAACAGCTCTTCAATTGTTTCTGCGAAAAACTTGTAGACCGTTTGAGAAGGTAATAATATTTCCACGACTTGAATGAAGATGGCGGTGAGATCGATTATCGAAGAAGATTTCTGTTGCTCATGTATTTCTGTGGTTCGCATCTGACAGACATGAGTTGAAATGACATCAAAACACAATATTTTCAGTGAATCTGGAATAATTATCGATATTTTGACTCTTCTCAGTCATTTTTCATCTAGACTAGATGAAACTGATGAAAGTATGACAGATGCACTGTTTCTGTTTTACCGACACAAGGTATGTCGCCATCTCTGATAACTTTAGGAAATATTACTACGGTATGAAATCAAGTAGGCAAAGGTCTACAGTTTATTCTAGTGGTTGTTAATAGGAAGCTGTTTCACCATCCTATATCCACCTTGCTTCTTCCATATCATTTTCGATATTTTTACGATACCATCCCGATCTACCAGGTGACGTCAGCAGAAATATGTTGCTGTCAAATAATTATTTTTCCTCCTACCCCTATAGAGTACACACTTTCCTCCCTCAAATCAGGGAGGAAACTCATATTTTTCCTCCCCCTCATTTCAAGTAAGTTGCAAACGATGAAACTTGTGAATTCATTATATTCATATTGTTTCAATAATTTCTAGAACATCCTGTATATCCTGTTTTTTGGTAAAAATCAAACATTAATGTTACTTCAACGTAGTTCTTCAATACAAATTTCAACTTCAGGAATCTTAGATATACGTTTTTTGAATTCAGAATTCCGAAGGTCCCGGGTTCAGCTCCTGGCAATTGCAACTTTTTTTTTTCAAGAACGTTATTTTACTTTTTTCTTGTTAGTGATTTGAATTATTGGACATTTAGATAGCTTATACATTTCGGATTGCTATTGAGTGATTGATCATTTTTTTTCTAAGAGCTGCGCTTGTAGAAAAAGGTTTATTTAGTGGGTAGGAGGAAAAATCATATATATTACATGGGAGTAAAGTGCCTTTTCCTCCCTTGGATGTTTACTGCCCTCCGCTTCGCGTCGTGCAGTAAACTACATCCTGCGGGAGGAAAAGTGGCACTCTCCTCCCTAGTAATACAAATAGCTATTTGATTTCGATTTTCTCGAGAATAAAAGAATATTCCGATTTAATTTTGATGCCATATCGGTAGTAGTTTAGTAAGGTATCGGAAAACGACAATCAATTCTACTAAAGCTTTAGAGGTTTATGACCCTATTCCCATAATCATCAGAATCATGAGACACTTGTTCGATAACAGCTATAAAAAAGTATGGATGATGATGATGGAGAAACGAAATAGATAGTAAGAGCATTAGAATTTGTTTCCCCGCTCTTGGGAAGTTGTTTTCAACTTTGACTAGCGATATCCAAGAAACGAATGATTAATAAAAACCCTGTATTTCCAATAGTTTATGATGTATTGAGTGCAAAGTATTTGTTGACAGACAATCAAGATACGTCAGACATAATTGTGGGAGGAAACACATTCGGTGCATTAGTGGGTGATATCGGATTCTTTCTCAAATGGAGCGAACATATGGCGATTGACCTGAAACAACAAAGAATCTAACAGCAGAAACCCTATATTCCAGTACTCCATATTGCCACCCTACATAAGATACATATGCTCGGTATTGAAAGGATTTCGTCGGAATCCAATGATCCTATGTTTTTGCCAGATTTAGTTTCAAACACTTGAATATCTCAACTCGCGATCTGTAATAATCAGTGAAGAAAAATTTCAAAGGGCACATTGCGAAACCGTCATTATGATTCAGCCGAGAAGATTTGCAAGTAGGTAGTCAATAGTCAACTATTTCAAGCAGATTAGAATGACCAGATAAGTATTAATTATTTTTTTCGAGTGGTATTAAATATAAAAAGTGTTCTAATTGAAACAACCAAGTTGAGGCCCTGTTCGCTATTTTCGAGTAGCTATATCATCGGAAGTTGTAATAATGATTGAAAAGTATTTTGGTTTTGAAGCGTATAAATTTCATGTTCTGTGGTTGTGGAAAATCAAATTGCCTTTGAGAAAATGTCTAGAATGTTTTCATTTGTAGGTATGCATTCCTGTTTTTAAAGCGAAATGAATCAACATCTTCAAAAATATAAGTTTAATTTACCTACCTACCTAAATATGTTATAAATCAAGACACATGAGATTCGTTTCGTGGGTAATCAGTTTTGTTCTATCGATCTAAAATACTTTCAGCGTTGAGGCGTTGCCGCTTCTATCAAAAAGTAGCAACAACATTGTTATTCCAAATGGAACACCCTATATTTTATTTCATTTTCAGATTCTTCCTGAAGAGCTGATTTAGTCGACATATCATACTTGATGGGGTAAAGCGCGAAAGATTACAGAGATATAGGGTGTGAAAAATCGAGATTTTTCAAATTTAGGAATATTTTGTGCCGAAACTATCCATTCTTGCTCAAAACGGCTTACATGTCTCTATCTCAACTTTCCATTTACTATCTACTGATATTTAATTGAAACAAATACGGGTGGTTCAAAATTTTGAGTTTTGCATCACCCTCTATTTGTTTCTATTAAATGTCAGTAGATAGTAAATGAAAAGTTAAGATAGGGACATGTAAGCCGTTTTGAGCAGAAATGAATAGTTTCGACACACAAAATTCCTAAACTTGAAAAATCTCGATTTTTCACACCCTATATCTCTGTAATATTTCTCGCTATTCCCCAGGTATGATATATCGACGAAATCAGCTCTTTGGGAAGAATCTAAAAATGAAATAAAATACAGGGTGTTCCATTTGAAATAACAAAGTTGTTGCTACTTTCCGATAGAAGCGGCAACACTGTATTGATGAAATTATTTTAGACGGATAGAGCAAGTTCGATTATCAACGCCCACAAATTTTCGAAATGATCTGTCTCTCTGTTCTCCAGATACTTCTAATGTTCCATCCACTGTGAAACACCCGGTATTGCCGATGCTTGTGCCACCCTTTTTTAATGCTACGTTTCTGGGACCTCACACCACTAAAGTATTTCAGTTTTCGATACAAAATCTAACAACTCAAACAGCTATCAAATGTTATTTCGAAAGGTTTCAGAGGCCATTACTCAGATAAACATTTCAAGACGCTCTACTTGAATACCTAGTTTTGTCAACAGTAAAAACACAAGAGCTTTTTTTTTATCGGATAAATTTCTCTTTCTAACGAATAAAATTTGCCAATCAGTAATTTTACGAGAAAAACTGACATGAAAAAATTGCGAGACCGTAGGTCGAGCAATTTTGTCTAATGTCAGATTTTCGAGTGAAATTACTGATGGAAAATTTTTGAGTTAGTAAAGAAATTTATCCAATAAAAAAAAGTTCGAGTGTTTTTTGGCAAGATAAATCAACGACAATATATAAATGAACAGTAATTATAATTAACTTTATTGAAATAACTATTTAAAGGAGCAGTTATTAAAAATACAATTTTTGAAAATGTTTTGGTTCGGTGTCGAAATTTCGATATTTTCTTCTCTGATGGTTTCGACACATGTCGAATATTCGTTCGAACACTTCTTTATATCCGAAGATCGCAAGTTACTAACAAGATTTTCGTGATGTTCAGGGTCAATTTGTAGATAGGGTTTGATCGATGCCGACGAAGAATGTCCAGTTATTTTTATAAGCTGTTGGTCACTTATTCCTGCTTTGGCTAACTGTGTAACTGTACTAGCACGGTTTGAATGATTGGTTATTTTATTATTTGTGGTGTCGAGGCCAATTTTCGTTGCTGAAATTTTGGTCCAAGAAGAAATCATGTTAATTCCCAGTGGAACATTTTTAAACCATCCTTTAGAATTTTCGAGCTTCCAAAAAGGGTTTGGAGTTAAAAAAAGTCGTTCAGACGTTATGTTTCCATTTCTTCTTTCTAAGAGTAGTTTTAATAATCTCACTGGACATATATTTTCATCAATATAATTTTTTGTTATCCATTTGCTGTCTGCCATTCTTTTTGACCCACCTTGTGCCGTCTTGGAAAATATTGTATTATATTCTATTCTTCCTGTAGGAGTTCCATCTTGATTTTTCTCTTCTTTGAAATAGTATATTCTACAGTTTACAGCTTCTCCTCCCCTCCAAGCTAATTCATAAGGAGCTATATGAAAAAATCTTCTTTGCAATCCATCTGGTTCATTTATATTCCATAGTTTTGCCATTTTTATAATATCTTTCTTATCTATTGCAACAGAACCTAACTTTCTTTTATCCGGAATAGCTTGCAATTCTTTCCGTTTACTATTTCTCGCATCACGAGCTTCTTTGAAAGTTATATCGGCAAAAGGATCAACTTTAATATTGTACTCACTGAAATATTTTTCTTGAATCATCTTTGCAGTCGAATTCCAGATTGTTTTCAGAGCATATTCCTTGTAATCTTCTCCATTTCGCTTTTTCATGTTATAAGCCCAGTCTTTCAATATATCTGCTATATGTTGTACCGGTGTTTCTTCTCCCAATTCGTAATTTCTGGCTTTACAAAACTCCATGAATTGTCTCCAAATCGACGATTTCGTGTTTCTTGTAGTTTGCGGAATTGATTTTTTTATATTATTTGTGATTTCTACAGACGAAATTTCCCCAAAACGGCTCATCCTGCGATTTTTCGTGTGAATAATACCCAACAATCAAACTTGACACGACAGAAATTGAAGTGACGGGCGCATACTAGATGGAGAAGGTTTCGAGGAACAGGCATTTTTACAGCGATAAAAAAGGATGCACCTTTTTTATCGATGTCAAAATGACTCACGTCATCGTCAAATGGTGTTTTCTATGGAGGAGTTGATTTATCATCATAAACTTGATAATTCTGAACAATCTGACGTCTGTTGTTGATGACCAAGATCATTAGTATGTATACAAATATCCGAAAAAATATACCGCGTATAAGCGGATGAATGATGCGTGAATAATAAACATGACATTCGAAAAAGTTTCGATTCACATGGTTTCTTAAAACTAGTAGATAATAGTAGGTAAATATATCTATTCAAAAAATCAATACAATAGACAAATTTGTTTCACTTCCATTTATTAATGATAACATTTCACATAACATCACAACATGCTTCAGGAGTAGTATTGAGAACATTAAAATTTCTTTCAAATCCAACAACAACCTTAGCAGGCATTTAGTAAATTCGAAAGATAAAATTGAAAAACTACAAAAAAGTGGTATACAGGTTGACTTGCAACGATTGCGATGCAGCATACATTGGTAGAACTTGTAGACCTCTGAGAGTCCCAAACAAGAATTCAGCTTTTGGCCATCATTTGCGTTTTAATAACCATACATTCAGCCCAGACAGAAACTCTCAACTTTTGAAGGTACTCTCATCTAAGAATTATAACAGATTAGATTTATTGAAGAAGAACTGCTACACAATGAGCACTGTCTGAACTCACAAGTAAACTTGAACAGATCATATATTCCTTATCACAGAAGATTAACATAATCATATCTGAATAGTATTTCATACTTTTCGAAATTTCTCAATGATGATTTACTGTTGCTACCTTGTATCCAAGGTGGATATAGGATGGTGAAACAGCTCTTCAATTGTTTCTGCGAAAAACTTGTAGACCGTTTGAGAAGGTACTAATATTTCCACGACTTGAAGGAAGATGGCGGTGAGATCGATTATTGAAGAAGATTTCTGTTGCTCATGTATTTCTGTGGTTCGCATCTGACAGACGTGAGTTGAAACGACATCAAAACACAATATTTTTTCAGTGAATCTGGAATAATTATCGATATTATGACTCTTCTCAGTCATTTTTCATCTAGAATAGATGAAACTGATAAAAAGATGACAGAAGCACAGTTTCTGTTTTACCGACACAAGGTATGTCGCCATCTCTGTTAATTTCAGGAAATATTACTACGGTATGAAATCAAGTAGGCAAAAGTCTACAGTTTATTCTAGTGCTTGTTAATAGGAAGCTGTTTCACCATCCTATATCCACCTTGCTTGTATCTTATGCCAATATTCACATCAGGACACCCATTATTCTGAGAACCAGTCAAACTGACACAAATTCGACCTCTGACGTATAAACCTAGCCAACCTAAGCATCTTTGCGTTTCACCTTCATCCCACTGAACTCAGTGCTTCATCCTCACTTCGCTCCGGACAGTCAAATTCAACATGTGAAATTCTTTGAAATTTGAATTTTAGCGTTTTGTCCTAATGTTGGAAAGGCCTTATTTTAATTTTTATTCTTTTTAATGTGAAATCAATGTTAATGTACAATGTCTTTTTATGGAAAATCTTGTAATACCTGACGAGTAAGTACCTATCAATTTGCCTTACATACAAAAAATGTTTTCAAACTTTTTTCTCTTTACATCCACATTGATAATTTGTTTAAATTTTTTCATAAGATCATACTTACTTGCAGGTACGCACTGATGATGACTTGACAGTCGAAAGCGCTCTGCTACAATTTTTGAATATAAAAATTTGCACTTAATACAAAATTGGATTTTTTGAATTATTGATACGTGCACACAGCCCATAAAATCTTTCACTAGATATATGTATATATCAATTTACTCGTTCTTCCAAGGTCAGCATGAGAATAATAACGATTATGTTGGGTAATAACAACCAAATCTCGTCTGTCCGAACTAGATCGCAGATTAACGTTCCTTATCTGTGTTTCGATCTTGATTCTTCGTTCTTCGTCCAAACTCGAGACTCGGGAGGTCATTGGTCAAACGATGTCTAAAGCTCACCACGAGGGCACTATAAGGTAGTTGGAATTCCACTAATCGTATTTGGCGATGTTGTCATAGGTAATCGCAATCAGAGAACGGAAAACTAGCCAGTTTAAAAATGTGTGAGAGATTAAATTCCTTCTGTAGTCCTGATGCTGAATGAGAATATTAAAATTAAGGCCATTTTTTGACCAAGATCAGATCAACTGGTTCTCGCTCATTCAGTAAATGTAGTGATCAAAATCAATGTTTTCTATTCCAAAATGTTCAATATTCATATATAGTCTTCTACCTGGCCTATGAATAGGTTTGTTGAGAGAAATTCAACCTATCAATCGTTGGGTACCTATACAAGATATTTTACATATTTTTCCCAAAAATCTTTATTTTTAGAGAAAATAAAAGATGAATTCCTATTATGCAGTCTTCGGAGTGAATTGATAATAATAATTTTTCGTAATGTTCCAAAATTGCAAACTATTTCCCAGAAAATCGAAACTTGGGCAGGATAGGGAAAAGTGTGGATTTCAACTTCACCATCATACAAACATAATAGTTTGGCTTTTTCTAAATTCAAAATTCATTGAGATATCATTTGATTAATAATTCTCCTACTCACTCATACAAAAGTTGAATTCAGAGCGACGATGATAAGATACCTATGGAATAAAAGGATGTATGAAACATTATTACATACCTACATGGAAATGATTCATTGTATCCCAAACATACCTGAAGGCCTGAAAATTCAAATATAAATTCAGGAAATTATCAGGATTCGGAAAGAGATGAACATTCTGAAGATTAAAAAGTATACATGTTACGACCTTTGGAATAACGAATTTCTTACCTCTTTGACGTAAAACTGGCAACGTTGCACTTTTCAAAATAATTTCTAATTTTATGTAAGGTTAACCTGTGAGTGTTTTTATCGTATCTCCAATACTCAAACACTTATTTGCGATTTTTGTATCTATTGCTAATAGACGTGAACTCAAGAAGTACATTCGAATTATAGGTAATCGAATTTCTCATTACCACAATTACTTTTTCCGCAACATATTATATAGGTTTTCTGCGTTGGCAACACTGTCAACGAGTTGCGGACTCCACCTAACCACAAACTACGCTTGGAGAGCAAAATATCTTCCTTTCCTCGACTAAAGACCGATGTTTACCTGCATCCCATCTCGGTCCACCTTGCTCGAATCTCGAATCGGTTGTTTCTCGTCTCGACGGTCGTGTTTCTTGTGCCGCCATTTCGCGTGCGATTCGTTGACAGCGATCAGTGCAGCGACTGCTGAAATTGGTGGAAACTGTTGTTTTGATTGGTATGTACGAGTGCGCTTCTGCAGCTTTAATTGAGATATTTTTTAATTAGGGAGACATTGGGAGGTGGGGGTATTTTTCGGACTGTACCGTAATGCGCAGATTCGGCTTTCATAGTGGGCTTGGAAGTTGGAAATATGAGAAGGTCGGAAGGCGCAAACTCGAAATATTCCGTTATAATTTTGAATGAATCAAGCTCAGAAAGGATCGCTATCGTTAGCGTGAGACGTCCCTGAAGTAGAATATTTGACAAATGACATTGGCGTAGCCAGGGAGTTTTCTTATGGGGACAGCTGAGATCAGCCAACTAGCTATAATGAGCATCTTTTGGGTGAAATTGACAAATTTTTGAAGTGGTGAAGCAATTTACTTAATGAGGGATACAAAAGTGTTGCCTCGTGATAATGCAGTTGATTTCAACTCTCTCATACAAGAAGTGATGACGCCTTCTTAAATTTAGATTGCCTCAGAAATTATGTATTTTATTTTTTGAACGTAGCAAGAACAAACCACAGCATTTATTTTTTTTTTCATGGGGATATTTTAATGAAACCGCATTTTCCAGTTCGCGAATTATTTTGATACCTACTCGAAAATACTTTTCCTAGAATGAAAAGAAAACGCCATAATTTAGGCTCTCATTCTAGCCACTTGTCGATTTTTCCACTTCTCGTTATTCAAAAAGTCCGTATTGTTTCCAAAAAAATTGGGTGTAATTGGTGTAAACTGTAATAGGAGTTCAAAATGAGCCTTAAATAATGTTATTATAAGATATATATATGTATATATAGTTTACCTTCGATGTTTGAATCAGTAGAATGTAGAATAATTGTAGATAATCTTAGACACCCAAACAAATAGCGAAAAAATCGGCAATAGGCTAGAATGAGAACCTTCAATCAGTATTATATTATGATGCATTCGGATTTTTTATGAATTTTGTGATCAATGCTTGCTGTCGCTAGAATCGGTTGAGGTAAAAAAAAAGCATAAAACGAAAAGCAGAAAATCTACAATAGCCAACAAATCAACCCCAAATCAGGCCGAAGAAAAATTCCGAAACCCCATTTACCATCAGCAGGGCGTATAACCCCCTCACCGTTGCTTACCACCCCCCGCCCCACTACGAAGAAGTGCGCCGCCCCCCAGCAGCGGGCGATGGGCTCGCGCGTGGGCGGTCTGGGCGTGGGCGCGCCCGCCGCCGCCGACAAGGCGCTGGTGGGCGTGCCGCGGCTGCTCGATGATCTGCAGCGGCTCGCCGACGATCACGACTCTGCCGACGTTGTCTTCGTACTGGGCAGGGAGGAGGAGAGGGTGCCCGCCCACCGGGTGATCCTTTCGGCGAGGTGAGTTTTTTTTTTTTAATTCTTTTAGGACGTCATATAAGTCTATTCTCTCATAATTCGCCCCCTTAGTGCAACAACTAGATCCACAAACAAAAATGTGTTCCAAATTATGTCTGTGAAAGAGCAACGTATTTCAGAGATGTACACTCGTATAATACGAGGAATTGTGATGATTTCTTATTGAGAGAATGTTATTCTAGTCATTTGCAGAATTCAATTTTGCATAAGGGCCTACATGTGTTCAACAGCTTGCCAGCTGATCTAAAAAGCTGTGATAACCTCAATAACTTCTAGTTTGTTTTTTCTAAATGTGTATGTAGTTTATTTGTTGATATTTATTGATAGTTTTTTACTCAACATTATTTTATATATATATATTTTATTCACTACTTCTATTCATGTATTTGTATTCGATTGGTGTCTCCATAATCATCTACAATTGAATATTTCAAAATGTTTCATTATGTCATTCTCAAGAAGGAAAGAGATGATAGAGTTTCCTTACCAAATAGATAATAGTATCATCAATAGGGTCAGGGAGATCAAAGACCTTGGGATTAAGTTTGATCGTGAATTCACATTTTCTCTGCAAATTGAGGAAATTATATCTTCAGCAAATAGGATGATGGGTTTTATTATGAGGAGTACGAGAGAGTTTCGCAATGTTGGGACAATTCTCACAGTTTTCTATGCGTATGTGAGGTCCAAACTTGAATATGGGGCATTGATATGGTATCCTTTATACGACTCTGAAATTAATTCTTTGGAAGCTGTTCAAAGAAAATTCTTGAAATACCTGCTATTCAAACAAACAGGAATGTATCCCCAAAGAGGGATCGATCATTCAATCCTTCTGAATCGATTCGATGTAATTTCTTTGCACACTCGTCGTATCTTTGGTACAATATCATTTCTCTATAATTTACTGCACAATAGTATTTCCTGTGCCTCACTTTTACAAAAAATCAACTTTCACATTCCTCGCCTTAATTCTAGAAGCGAGACGACCTTTTATTGTGAGAATATTCGAACAAACGTAATGCGCAGGGCACCAGTGTCGTTAATGTGTTCTAATTATAATTTGATCTGTGATGTATGTGATATAAATGTGAGCACTCTCAAATATATTTTGGAACGTATCATCAATAGATTGTAAACTTCTCCTCTTTTTTTTTTTCTCATTATAGTTTTTTTTTTACTGTAGCGTTCAATATATAATCAATTATTTATTTACATGCACGTATATACATTTATTTATATTTGTCGTTTTGTAATTCGTTACGTTAAATATTACCTTCTAGCATTTCCTGTAATTGGGTGTATACCTGTTGGAAATAAAGAGCTATCTATCTATCTATCTATCTATCTATCTATGTAGCGATTAGCTAAATAAAGATTATTATTATTATTATTATTATTTAAACATACTTGACGCCAAAAAATTACACCAGTTAAGTAATCAAAAATATTCAATATCTGTGAATTACTAAACTACGCAACACTAATTACGTCGCACCCCGAAATTTTGCCCTTGTTTAAATTTGAATAACTTTTTTCTTCTTTGAACAATTTGAATTATGTTTGCACTGTTCGCTAACTCAGTCCTTCAGCTATAATCTCGTACTTCTTCGATACATGAGGTTATTTCCATAAAATTGCTACAGGATGTTTTTTGGAACTGTGCAAAATTTCGAAATTTTCAAAAGGATCCCAAATGAAGAAAAACAGTTTTTTTCTAGACTTTAACAGCAGAGGCATGAAGATTATCTCATTACCTTTGGCTTTGGCAAAATTGTCTTCTTATCAATTTTCTTTACAGAGTGATCTCATAAAATCAAATCAAACTTTTTTCCTCTTCAACCGATTTTCAAAATCTCAGGCTCATTTTGAAGCTGAAATCTCATATGAGAGGATTCAAAGATCAGAATTAACTCAAGATGAACATTCAGAATCGAGGCTTTCCTCAAAGGTGACCCAAATCTGAAACACTCTGTAAATCCCGACTGGGAGGAGAATTAAATCAACTCGTTTTCGGAAGGATCTTTCATTCTAGACACATCCAGATCTTTTTTTCTTTCAGAAGTCAAAAATTGTGCGTGAGAAAACCGAAATGAAACGCCATGTTCTAGAAAAAAAATCAGCCCAAAAAAAATGCATGGTCCGTAACCAACGTAACAAAAATCATAATTTAATTAAAAATTTAATTTTTTAGACCCCCAAAAAAATGTTATACGTACGCCTATGAAACAAATTTTTCTATCTCTTTGATCAACTTTTTCCGCTGAACACAGCTATGGGTACCGCTTTTGTCTCGATTCTGAAAAATAACTTTTTTTCGTCCTGTACATCAAACTATGATACTTGGAGAACTCGAGTTTAGGCGATTCTTAGTAGTTTTGTACGAAACTCACGAAAATTATATGTAAAAAATCACAAAAATCTCCTTCCCCTTCATTCGTACCCAAAGTACCCCAGGGGGGCAAGGGGGCGAAAGAATTTTTCATTTTTTTTCATATCCGATCCCGATGTGGGTGTCAGTTGAAATATGTTTACCGATATATCTAACCGTTTGACAAGCAAAAATTTTACCCGCAAAAAAAATTTTGGGGGGAGGGGGTAAAAAATTGTTTATCAGTATTTTTGGTGGTGATATTTTCGTTTCGATCAAACAACTTTTTGGATATTTTTTTTCCTTTATCGGGATTTCGAGGGGGATTTAGATTTGGGTCACCTTTGCAGAAACCCTTGATCTTTAATATTTATTTTTAGTCAATTCTAATCTTAATGTCTGTTCATCTAACGTTTCAGCTTCAAAATGATCCTGAGATTTTGAAAATCGGTTGAAGAGGAAAAAAGTTATGACTGCAAAACCAAAAAATTGATTTTTTGAGATCACTCTGTAAAGAAAAGTGATAAGAAGACAATTTTGGAAATGGCCAAAGGTAATGAGATAATCTTCATGCCTCTGCTGTTAAAGTTGAAAAAAAACTGTTTTTCTTCATTTGGGATCCTTTTGAAAATTTCGAAATTTTGCACAGTTAGTATTATCAGAATTCCGACTTAAATGTCGGAATTTTGATAATAAATTATATATTTATTTCCTTAAGGAATAATAACGAGCTAAGTCGATAGTCCTTATTCTCTCTTACACCCCAATCACAAAATAAAAATTGAAAATACTGAAATAAATGAGTCGTGGCTCGATTCGTAAATATTCCTCGAGAATAGTATTTATCATGCATATTTATTGACAAAATCCATTAAATATGTTTCTTTCGAATATTCCAAAAATATACAGATCCGTATCAAAATAGGTTTCAAGGTTCTCAATTTCAAGAAGCGATATAGAGAAGTTAATCACATTGTTGCTATTCCATCATCGGACAAAAATATATTCTATGTCAATTTGTATGATGAAAAATGGGCCAAAATGACTACTACCTACTGATGAAGTAATTTTGATCATGGAAAATTATTTTTTTTCAAATCCTATCAGTTTGATTGAAAAATTCAACAAGACAGCACACCAGCCACTATATTTTATGAAGAAAATCACGAATATCATGCAACTTTAGGAGGTTAGAATTTGTATAATATCGCCAGCGATTTTCATTTTTTTTCTCTCGTCATTTTCCAAGATATGTTATGGATGTTAAAAGAGGAAGATGTCCTTCATCCCGATCTGAAATGGACTCAAAGCAGATATCCATAGTATATTTTGTGTGCCAATTGGACACCAATATCAAAATTCCGACATCTAAGTCGGAATTCCTAGATCTAACTGTATAAAATCGAGTTTGAAATACACTTTCTGAGTATCTGAGATATCTGAGAAATTTATGACGGAATGTGGTATAAAAGAAAGATAGGAAGAATATCGAACATTGGCACTATTGGCAGTTGATGGCACCACTGTGATCATTGCATTTCTCAACAATCGTGGCGCTCGCCAATTGTCACTTGTCATTCTTATCACTATAGTCCGTAGTATAATCTTATTACCTTTCTTCTTGTAAGCTACGGCCAGCTCGTATAATTGAAGTAAATTCCAAAGTAAATTGAAAAGCCATAAATTGGACAAACATTTGAAAGAAAGAAGAATCTAATCAAAATGAAAATAGCAAACACAGTTTGAGTTTGATTGTCTGCGGTACATAGGTCACGAGCAGAAAACAAGTACTTTCCGGCAAATACCACGCAGAACATTGAAACAATCCACGTCGTTTAGTTCGATTATATGGGTGGAATGATAGGAATATTCACTTTCTGTACCTTGTTTTATGAAATGAGAGCGAGTATTTTTTTCATTCAAGTGTTTACATTCTGCTATTAAACATGATTTTTCTGTGTTGGTTCTATAATGAAGTCATCATGAAACGCAAATGCGTATCGAAATAGCCTCTGGTCCGATACGCATTTTTTATTATTCGGAGGTTGGTACAATCGAACTGTCAAATGAAAGTCAGAAGAGTTAGGCCCAGCTTACTTCTGATGATAGATTTTGGATTTGGTGATACTAGCAGTGAAAAACTCAACGTTTTTATTGGTGAATTTCAATTCATAGTGTAATTTGATTTAAATTGACGAATGAAAACAATAAGAGCATTGAATTTTTCAACGCTGTACAGTACTGGGCTTTACGCTTGTGCGTCAGATTTCAGATTTTAAATATTTCAATGTCATTGTTGCCAATCGAAGATGTTTCTTTTGCAATAGAAAACTTGTTCCCTTGAAGCACTCCTCGATTTGCTCGTCGCACTCCAAACAACGCGTGCGACAAAATTTGTATAATAATAAGTATACTATTCTGAATGATCTCGTTCAGTACTGGTCATGGAAAAAATATACAAATCTGGCACAACATATTGCACCTATTTAGGAAACCATCAACGCCCGTTTTCCTTTTTCGGATTGCAATAAGCCGCAGGTATTCCGTCTGATGAAGGTCTTCCCGCGCTTATAAAAACAAGTGAGCCCGGAAAAGCTCGTCAAATATCGAGTCGGCGCTGCGAAATTGGCTCGGAATGGGGGAAGCGATTATCCGGCGAAAATCCCGAAGCCGCGCTGTCACACGGAAATTAATCTTTCGCTGTTCGAAGAGGCCCCCTGGCTGTTGACCCCCTGACGCGCCTCTGATGCAGACTCTATATTGGAATGTACCGAGTGAAGTGCAAATGCATGGGTTGGATACGGAACAAAATGTTCCATGATAATGTTCAAATATCTGGTTATAGATAACAAGTAGAAAGAAATAGACTACTTTCCTGGCTAATACCACGCAGACCAATGAATTATATAAACTCGCAGCAATGAATGAGACTTTTGTATTCATAGTGTGAATCTTTTTAGGTCGATAGACGGATAGACCCCGAAAGTTATAACCATAATCATAATATTCAGATATGTGTCTAAGGAAGTCGAGAAATCCAGAGCTTTCATTCACAACTCGAAAACAAAAGACCATATAAAATTTTTATATTCGTCAGTGAGTTTGTCTTGAAAGACGAGATCGTGAATGCATCAACCTCCTATTTTTGGAGACCGAGTTATACCCCATACAAAAAAATATATAAAATATTCCCACCCTGTACATTGCTTTTCGTTTTTAGCGGAAAATTTTAAAAATTTCAAAGAACACGTAAGAGCTGTGGTTTTTGAAAACGAGTTGATTATATAAAAATGCTGTTTTTACTACACGATAGATTCCTCAAATGAGCTCATTGTATGATTATTCTGGTTTTTACAGTATGTTCGCATGCAGGAGTATCACACGAAACATACATTTTTTTCGAATGGGACACGAAATAGTTGCTCTTAGTCAAGAAAAAGGAAGGAAAAGCAAACCCCAAATGGTTAAATGTCGAAGAATTTTCTAATAACCTAACCTCTTAGCCATGCGTGCGAAAAAAGTTGTGAAATGTTCAATACCCATTTCATTTTTCTTAATGAGACACCGTAGACCGTATATTTTATGGAGTAGAAAGTTGTCTTTGAAGATAAAGAGTTGTGGATATCACATATATAACCCTTTTGCTTTTATATCAAACGAACAATTCCACCGACGGAACATCAGCCCTTATTTTGAGATACAGAGACAAAATGGAAACTTTTCAAGCACCTCCTAAATTTTGCTAATCACACACGTTTCCCTATAGAACTTTTTATCCGCTCGCAAGTATAGGTCGTGATCACAGATTATAGAACCTGGTCCGATGGAAAACAAAATTGTTCGACACTCTACCTAGGTACACATACAATTGCGAAAGAGTTTTCACAACATATTCCTACTGATGGGATGAAAGCCAGAAATTCGAGTGATAATAATTACAATCCTAGCTGTACACATTGTACTAGGGACATCAAAGTCAAAAGATATGGTCGAGTGTTCGGTGCATATATGTAGATAAGGAGAATGCTTTTGTTCTTTTTCTTTACCTAGCTACCGCACGCACTCCACAGGGCTAATGATAGGCCTCGATGACTCTCCTCTTCTCCTCTCTAATTGGTCGCCTTCCAGAGTCTACGCTTTGATCTTCTCATTCGGATATCCAATGTGCATAAGTACGTCGAGGAGACCACACAACATGAAAGTAATGCATGAAATATGCCAATTTCCAGTTGGATATTAAAAAGATATTACGACAGCACAGAGAAATTTGAAACGACAATAATATAATTAAAATGTGCCTTCATCATTTAAAAAGAGAAGAGAAGAAACCAATCCTCATAATGATGAAGAAATAGGATTTATTCAACTCGATTACATTTTCATTATTCACTATAAGAATGACGTTTTTGAGTTGAATGCACTCATGATGCTACAATAAACGCCAAACGCCCTTCCCTTTCCCTTTTGTGAATAATTCACCAAAAAAATTAGCCAGCTCTATTTCTTCGTGAACTCCCAATAAATAATCCACTGTGTTTGAAAAGACCATTTCATTGTTTTTATAGGTGTAAAAGTTTTCAAACTGCCAAACGGGGGGAAATTTGCCGAATTCCTGGTTGTTCCGTTTTACCAGCAGCTCCTGGCACTCCTACTCCTGTTCGGCTTCCTCAAACTCCACCAGAGACTTTCAAACAGTTTCTGCTTTACGTTTATACAGGAAAGGTCAGTGAATTATTCATTATAAGAACTACTAATTTCGAGCCTTAATTATTTTTGTAGATACTATTACAAGACAATAGCGTATTTGAAATGATGGCGTTGGCTCAAGAACTCGGAGTAGATGAACTTCGCAATGCTTGTGAAGATCATGTCACTTCTACGTTGTCTGTCCCTTCGGCATGCACATTTTTGGCAGCAGCAATGAATATACAAGATAAATCACCAGGTGAGATCATCAATGGTAAAATAGATTAAACCATAGGGAGTACTTAATCTATGATTTGGTAACGAAGATATAATAATATATTTTTATCGTCTGATGAAATTTCACCATATTTGAGAAGATATATACTACATATCGATCCTCATTGTTGTTTGTTTATGTGTTTTCAATAGTAGAAATTTGAGATGTCAAATGGTGTACAAAATTGGCCCATAATATATCTCCGAAAATATTTGCATGAGACCTCTGCGTTTCGACTTCGGATTCGAATTCAGGAGGCCATATGATACCTCTAAAGTATGAGTAACTACAATTTTTTCAACTCAGTGAGTGCGGTTAACGAAGATATACCAAAAATATGAGTCCCGACTGCCCCAAATTGTACTTTACCACGATATTTCTACCAAATACACTTTTCGTTAAGTTGAATCGTCGAACTGAAGTAAAAATAAAAGCTTGTCCTCAACGACTGTAGCAGGGTAAGTAAAATGTTGGGTGAAATGCGAGTTTCTCTTTTCCTGTGGTCACGGCTTGTAATCAATCGATTTGTCCCTTCAATAAAATGTTTCGTACTTCTTGCGACCCTTTCATGTATCGTCATTCGAGCAATCATCTTGATCTGATACTTTCATAAAAAACTGAAATGAAAACCAAAACACTCTGTAGATACTGGAGTGTGATCCGATCAAGCGCACTTCAAGCGAGGTAATGCGTTCAGCGTTGTCTTCGTAATGGCATCAAATGACGTCACGTTGGGATCACAGATTTAGCGGATTGAGCCATCCTTTCTAGACAGCCATTCTGAATCACTGAATTTCTTGTTTGAGTTCAGTGTTCTGAATATCATTGCATTGACAACCCTGACATTGACATTTTGTGTTGTCAACTTGTCTGATTTGTGATATGGTCTGTGTTTGTCATTTTCATAACCGCAGTTTTTAGTTTTTCGCATCACCAACGCTTTCTGTTCTTGTTTTGCGAAAGATATTGTTTGTGTTTGGTCATCGTAATCTCCATCAAATATAAACTAATAATGGCGTATAAACCACAAAAAGTGCAAAAGGTGATGGTCCAGCCCATCAACTTGATATTCAGATACTTGCAGAACCGATCCAGAGTGCAAGTTTGGCTGTATGAGAACATTCACTTACGTATCGAGGGACACATTGTCGGCTTCGACGAATATATGAATTTAGTACTGGATGATGCTGAGGAGTTCTACGTAAAAACAAAGAACAGGAGACCCTTAGGACGGATCATGCTTAAGGGAGACAACATCACTGTGATACAGAATGTGCGGCCTGAAGCACCAATTCCATGAAATTTTGAACTAATAGATGTATAATAAGATAGGTTAAGATGTATCCTTTCATAATAAAACTTGTTTATCCATGTATTTTTTTTTCTTATGATCACACCCCCATATTTGAACTCATTTAGTCCATTACCAACCATTATTTTATTCTTTGTATAGGTGGTAAAGCTGCTTCTGGATTTGTTGAAAGATGTGTCAACTATATTGGTGAGAATGCAGCAGAGTGTGTTCGCACTAATTCATTCATGAATCTATCAAAAGAAGCAGTTATCAAAATAATTTCTTCAGATTACGTGAGTAAAACTTTGAATTATTTATTTGTTCTCAAGGGTCTGGACTGTATGTTTCCTTGAAATTTCCTAATCAAATATAAATTTTTATTCATTCAAGAGAACTTATTGACACTTTTCAAGAATCATAAGGTTGCTCCCCAAATATTGCTACTTCAGATGATAAAACATATGTCTAACTTAATTATATAATGACCAACACCATTTTGCAACTGTAAAATCAATCTACTGGTTTTTCTCTAGTTGTGTTTAGAAGAGGAAGATGTATGGAGGGCAGTCCTGAATTGGTCCAAATATCAAGCAGGTGTCACACAGCCTACCCCACATTGGACTGAAGAAGAACGTGCAAGGGTTTGCCAGCAGTTATCTCTTGTTATCAGCCATGTTCGTTTGCTCCTAATAGGTAAAAATCTTTAACATTATCATGTTCAATAGCACAGTTAGTGTCAATAGGTTACAAGAGAACACTATATTGATCTTGTTGTATTCAAATACTGAATGCTGAACATTAATTAGTCACAAACCACATCACAATAATGGAAAAATTTTATAAACATAGGTATTGAAAAAATATGGTGAAATACTTTTTCCTTGTTTTTTTAATAGTATCTAATAGGCTCTCATACTGGTGTCTTCAAACCAGTGGCTTTTGTTAGTTACTAGGAATTGTTAATGGCAAATGACCAATACACATTTTGGGAAGTTGGTGCATATATCAAATGTTTGATTATAAATTTGACTAAATGTTTTGTTTTGGTGTAATACCTTGCAACTTCTTGTGCATTTCAATCTAATATGTTTAAGTATACAGATTAAGGATGTGACTCAATTTCTACTTGTTTCTATGTGTTTTATAATAATGATAATTCAAGTTATATAAAAAATTACGAATTGTGAAATCAATGACTGATCCAAATGAAATTAATTATAATAGAATTAAATATTAACTTATCAAAAATAACGAATGCTTTAGAAAACATAAATATACAGTATGGTATGAAAAATATGTATCTGACAAAACTTCCCAACATTTCAAATTGATATTTGTTAATGAAAGAAACATAATGAATAAATGTCCTAGATAGTAGAGTCTTCGCTGAAGAAGTAGAACCGACTGGTGCCGTCCCGATGGAACTCAGCCTAGAAAGGTACCGCCACGCTGCCCTTCCCAGTAAATACACAGCAGAATCTTCCAGTGAAGACAGACGCTTGCGTCCCCGCATTTCTCCTCATTTGTTCCCGGGATCAGCTATATTGGGACAAGACAAGAGCCACTACCAGCGGATTTTGAACACGTGGTATGGAAATGCCAAGCAGTCCTGGAGGCTGGTCTACAGGGCGAGTAGTCACGGGTATTCCGCATCAGCATTTCATCGACATTGTGACGGGGTTTCTCCAACTTACGTCGTCGTGCAGGTAAGGCATCAAAAGTTATTCATGAGAATCGGTTTCAAAGTGTTTTTTTTTTAGGGGGTGAGAGGTGAAATTTGCGGGGGATTCAGTGATGCGGCCTGGGGTCGGCCACCAGGAAAAAGCCATTATGTTATGTCAGAAAGGGCCTTTCTGTTTACACTCTACAACCACCAAGACTTACCTCCCACACAGTTTCACATTCTGAAAAAACCATTTGCCATTTGCTATCATCCTGAGTGAGTGGTTCATTCTCTCTATCTAACTGTTTGCAAACATTGAAATATGATATGAATTTTATTTTCAGTTCGGGACCGATTTTTGGTGCAGGTGCAGACCTGTTGATTTCTAGCAATTGTAATAGCAATATGGACAGCTACTCGAATTTGCCGCATACTTATGATGGAGATGGAGCTTCTCCCTCAGTTCTAATGGGCGACTATAATTTCACAGTTGCCGATTACGAAGTTTTTAGTCCATTGAGTTCAACTACAAAAATGAAATGCGAGAGATATCAATAAAAATTTTTGAATCAAGATGTGTTTTCAATTTAGAACCAATATTATAAGTATGCCTCTCTTTATGTATAATAATCAATATGTACATAATTTGATAGTGATGTTGAATGGAAGATCGCTCAGAAATTTCAATTTTCTAAATTATCGGTACTAATTTAATCTCCGAACCATCAGTTCTGTCATCCATGATTTCTAACTTTATTATATATGTATTATATGCTTGGCAAAAGTTTACGTATTTGAAAATGTTTGAAAGTTATTCGCAAAATTGCTAATCTTATGAAGATTATATTACTGTGGCGGATATGGGGAGAATAAAACATAATAAAAAGATTTATCTACACGGCTGCCACAAGAAAAAAATTCTATGCTATGAATGTTTCCGAAGATATTCGTAATTCAAATAAACCGCCAATTTAAGTTTTTATACGGTTTTATATTGCTACGCCACTGAATCACAGTAAAAACTGTCCATTACGGAAATCTGGTCGTATTGAACCTATTGAATTCTTACATCTTTCAACACAAAACACGAACTAAACTTGCTGGTTTGAGATGTAAGGGCCACTTTATAAAAAACTTTAAGACCTAAGATTTATCACCTAACATTTAATACTTATCACTTATGACAGATGAATCATGGAAATATCATTGGTTGTGTTATAAAACCATTTAAGACTTATGATTTTACACCTAAGACTTAAGAAGATGACCAACTTCCAACTTAAGAAATGGATGATAAATGATCATAAATGAAAATAGGAGATGTGCATGTTCGAGCAACGAAAAGTGACATACTTTTTCCCGCGATATTTGAATTTTGGGTTATATTTTCGAATATTATTTGTTGGTGTGGATAGTCTGTAATTATTTGGTTGCATTAATCATTTTTTTTATAAAAGTGACATAGTTTTCTATTTTGAAATCGATGTCATCAATAATAACTCCAAATGATAGCTATTTGTCAGATCAGAGGGATGCTCTTATGCAGCAAATTGCTTATGTTGGACTGACTACTATGTACACATGTCATCATATAGAGGAAAACAGCAATGTACTGTGGAAAATTTACTGAAAAAATCGATTGGCATGGAATCTCCATGGAATTTTATGAAAAATGGAATATGCCAAACTGCATTGGTGCCCTTGATGGAAAGCATATTCAGATACAAAATACAAAACATGCTGGAACAGGATACTTCTCCTACAAGAAGACTTTCAAGCATAGTATTGATCTGGCTATCTGTGATGCATCTCATAAATTCATCTTCATTGATGTAGGCTGTCCAGTATCAAATCATGATGGAAATGTATTCCGTAATTCAATTTTTCATTTCTACCTGCAGTTTTCTAAGATAGGTATATTTGGCCAATTTTTTTCCAGGCAGTTTTCCTGGCGAGTTTATTTCAGAATAACTACTTTTTTATCATAAATATGCCTGAATTCTTCATCTTGTTGAATTAATAGAGCATATCGTCCATGACACAAATAATATTTGATTAAAATTGAAGAAAATTCTAACAAAAACAATAATAATAGATATAGGTTAGAACTTGCCAACGTCAAAATTATTTGTTCCATGTCAAATATTCCTAAATCTTAAGTTTTTTTATAACAGAATGAACTGATCAGCTCTTAAGTCTTAAATGTTAGGTGATAAATCTTAAATGTTAAAAGTTTTTATAAAGTCACCCTAAGTAAATTTATTTCATATTTTCGAAAATGTCAAGTTGAATATAATCAAAATTCACCTGAATCATCAACTTTCAATAAATTCATTCATTTTCGTTTCTCAAAATTTCAGCAATGATATAAGACAATTCATGTGATGTCACGTCGCCCATCTCCTTTAGATAACGAACAGTGCAGACAATGTTCAAGTTTTTCAGAATACGTGAAAACAACTAAAAAGAAGGTTGAAGAGGATAGTGTGAGCAGTGGATCTTCAACAGTGAGTACTAAAACTCATGTTCTTCATTCATCCAACAAGTTTTTATAACTGCAGGATACTCAGAGTACTCAGAGTGAAGATTCACAAGTCAGAAGAAGTGACTGCCCTCTTGATAAAGATGAACTAGGAAACAAATCATGGGGTCTACTACATACAATAGCTGCTAAATATCCAGAGAAACCTTCTAAACAACAGCAGTGTGACATGAAAGACTTTTTTAAGCATTTATCCAATTTTTATCCATGTGATCACTGTGCCAAAGATCTGAGGGATGAGTAAGTACATTCATTTTTCTATTTTGATTATAATCTTTCATATATACAAAATTTCAGACTCAAAATCGATCCACCTAAAGTAGAGACTCAAGATGCTCTGAGTCAGTGGTTGTGTAGATTACACAATAAAGTAAATGTAAAGACAGGAAAACAGGTATTTGATTGCTCAAAAGTTAATGAAAGGTGGAGAGATGGATGGTTAGATGGGTCATGTGATTAGGAAAGAATTAATAAAAATATTGAAGTGTAAATAAAAAAATAGGAAATAATAAATATGGAATCACCAATGTAATATGGTTTTCAAATCTATTAATTTTCAGTAGAAAAAGTAAATTGCATATTTATCATGTTTCTTGAATATTCTATCTTCAATTAAGCAAAACACAAATGAGAATGGCAAAGCAACTTTATTTCCTAAACCTAATACAGTACAAATATGGATAAACTACTTTTGAAATGGGTAGTAATCTAATCCAGTATTGTATTTGAATTTGGTTTTTTCTCCTTTTTTAGATAATTCCACAAGTGCCATTACATCTTTACGATATGCTGGTGGCTTCAGTTCATCATCCAAAGTACATTCAATCTGGTCAGGTTCTGTTTTCTTGTAAATTCTTCGTCTTATGATATCTATGTCTCTACCATACTCATCTAATAGTTGATCTGTCAAAGTTGGTGGCACATTGAATTCACACAAGAAGTAGCTGGAATAATATACATTGAAATGAAAAGTTTGAATATGTAGGTATCCAGTACCTTGCTTTATTATAAACTACACCATGTACACTGGTTTTGTATGGCATTTCTCTAGTACCAAGATTTTCCAGTTTTCTTATAATTCCTCCCTTCTCGAATATTGCATTAGCAGTCCTTTTCAAAACAGTTTTTAATTCAGTCTATAAATTAAATCACAACAGATGATCTCGTAATACTAAATTACTGGAAAAAAATACCTTTGGCATAACTCTCAACAGAAGCATCAACTCATAAGTGATCATAATTCAATGTTTCCAACAAATTATGATTGAAAAGTGTAGGAGTTTGAAAAATGTCTTGTGGTTTGTGGTGTAACCTTACCTTTCTTCTTCTATTTTATTGGCCTCTCGTCCCATAACAATTTTTGAAGTCTGCTTTCATAATGGCCCACTGCTTCCTAGGATGTTGTTAATCTATGCATTGAGTGAAATGTGCTGCCATAGACTTAAGCCTAGTTCATGTTAGAACGATTGCGATTATTTTTATGCGATTCCGCAAACTTGATTGGATTGTCGAAAAACCTAGTTCATGTTGAAGCGGACAATCGCTAAAAGAAGAGTTTCTCCATCCCTCAAAGTTGTGAGTGGAAACAAAGGATAGAGACAGTTTGTTTCATTCAAGATATCTCCAACAAATACATAACTTCATTGAATTCACATTCGTCCACATCAACCCTCCTATGAAGTAAACACCTCTTATTTATAAACACATTTTCTTAATATAACCCTATTCCATTCAGGATGACGAATTCTGCGAAAATCGCAAAAAGTTAGCTTTTTTGAACTTTCTTCCGACAAGAGCGACATCTATCGGCATTTCCAGCAGCATTGTTGAATCCCTGCTCCTAATCGCATTTTATTTGCGAAATAACGAAGTGAAAAGGTGCATTTATTAGTCAACATAAACATAACTTTACCATTATCATAAACTAGATTTAACATTGACGTCAGCAATTATCAGAGATTAGTCATCCGAACCAGAGATTGAGAGATCTGTCCGAACTCAATCAGCTACCGATGTTACTGCGAAGTGCGAAGCCATGCCCGCGTCGCCGAGATAACGGATTTGGATGACTCGAGACTTGAATGTATTTTGTGCACTGAACTCAAACTTCAGTGATTTTGTGACCCGAAAAAAGAGGACTTGCGTGCATATGCGCACCACTGGACAATCGGGTATAGTCGGAAATTGGAGCAGTCATCTTCGGCAGGTCACTTCACATAAGTGTATTGTACAAATTTGAGGTTATGTAAATTTGAAGTGCGAATTCAATTTTGTGCTGCAACATTATCAAATTAAATACCAGAATAAAGAATCTTGAGAAATTCTAATGGCCGATGAAGATTCTGTAAATGGTAGCAACGATGAAGTACCCGAGAAAGGTCAACAAAAAAAGGTTGTCAAATATGACAGTGGAGCCGCAGACCTAGAAAGAGTCACTGATTATGCAGAAGAGAAAGAGATATCTACACAAGACGTAGCTGGAGCAATATCAGCAATTGGGGACAGACGTAACAAAGATGCATTAGAAAAGCAAGAACGAGAAAAGGAATTGATGAAAGTCTCAATCAAGAAAGAGGATGTTGATCTAATAGTGAGAGAAATGGAAATTACGCGAACACTTGCAGAACGTACCCTCAGAGAACACCATGGAAATGTTGTAAATGCTCTCATAGCTCTAACAAATTGAAAGATACATAGTAAATTGATTTCTTAACAGTTTGTCTTTTTATTTTGCACTATACAGAATGATAAAGAACCTGGTAATGAACAGAAATATCAGAATCCAATAGGTGGAAATGATATGCCTATTATTACATAGAATCACTTTTTACTCATTGAATTTGTTTAAAATAGGATGAGTTGAAAAAATATTCACTAGCTATAGCTATAATTTCAAACATGGTACTTTATACAAATTACAAATATTCTCTATCCATTGGCGTCTTTTTAGCCTTTTTGTCTCTAGATCTGGGAAACCATCTATGTTTTGTAGTGTGTGTCAAATTCATGAGTTCTTGTCTTGCCTGTTCAGGGGTCTTTTTATTGAAAATACTCATCAATTCTGGGGTAACTGTAGTTTTCAGTATACTCTCAGTTTCGAGTGAACTGACTTCAGGAAGCGGCTTCGTGAGTTCATAAGGAAAATCTTCTTTTGGATGATATGCTAGTATAGTGCTTCCTTGATCAATGACTACTATATGGTGATTTTTCCAGATATTTCGTGTTATCACCAATTTTACGAAACTGAGACGTGATAACTGCATTTCTGAAATACTGTATCAATGATTAAAATTCAAGGGCTATGAGGGCGAACATTCTTACTTTACAATACAAATGTAATGAAAAATCCAAGTACATAAACACAAATATCTACCTGCTAACAATGCTAATGCTAACCAAACATCCAACCAAACAAAGTGGTACAAACCTAAGAAAATTAGTGGTGGCAAGACTGGCAAGGGTCTGGCAGGGAACTCAGGGAAACCAGATATGAGCCAGATGCCAGATTGGCTGAAGCACTATAAATTAGAAGAAGTGTCAATCTGGGTTACCAGTGGCGCGCAATTCACTCATCGGTGCCCAAGGCACAGTTTAATGCTCAAAAACTGTGCCCAAGGATTCTTTTGAGCATTAAACTGTGCCCAAGGTTTCAACCTTGGTCGGTGCCAACTTTTTTTTGCACTTTTGGTGTTTTGGTTTCGTTTAGCACTATGGTCACAGATGAGAGAACCTTACTATGGTTTCGTTTATTATAGTATATGTTTAGGGTTTCTGATTTCCGGAAGGGATTTCCAGGAAATTTATCAAATATTTCTTGGAAAAGAATTATTCCTTTTAAAATGTCAGAGGCCATTTGAAATATTTATTTTTCGTTTTGCACGCCATTGGTTGAGTTGAGTTTGGAGTTCAGTGGCTCGAGTTCGTCACAGTTCCAGCGTTGGGTTTGCTACATAGAAATCATATTATATATGGTTTGCTAGTACAATTGTACTAAATCTAGTACTATTACACTCTGCTTAGTACGCTAATACGAAAACAGATAAAACACCATTAATCTGTTACGTTTTTGATCCGCGAGTATTTATTTTGTTTTATTTCACCTTATCTATCAAATCCATTATCAAATTGACCTTATTTAGTCTATTTTTCAATATTGAGACTTTAATTTTCATTATTTCTTAGTTATTCATCATCATATTTCAATTTTTATTTTTTAAGAATACACTTTTCTGTTATTAACTGAATCATTTATTTTGTTTTATTTCCATTAATATTATTGACTCAGTTATTTATTTTCTCATTTTTCGTTTTGTCAGTTATTACTTAAGTATTTATCGTATCAAAACTACCCAAAGAAAGTTGAATTTTCAATATTCCTATATTTTTTAATCATCTGTCGAATCTAGTACGATCTATTGAAATTGCGTACTAAATTTTAGTACGAAGAAGGTACGAAGTGTCGCTACTGAAAACCCAACGCTGCACAGTTCACAGTGGTTGGGTTGGATTCTTCACAATCTTCACCTTTTGCTTGTTTAGCACTTTGGTTTTGCACAACACTAGCAGCAAAGAGTATAGTAGGAGCAGTGTTTTTGGTTTTATACCCTGTAGGATTCATGACCATATGTTCATGACTGATAGTTAATGTTGGTATACCTTTTTGCAGGTTGCAGGAAGAAAGAAAAGTAAACTGGAAGTGACTGAAGGAGGCCATTTTCATCATCTGTGAAGTTTATCAAGATATTGGAAAATCACTAATTGAATCAGGTACTTTCAATGATACAGCAAGTTCTTATGACGATAATTAATAACATACTTTCATAACTCTGGTGTAAATTTCGTATTGAATTGTTCTAAAATTTGGTGTGTCACGAACGTCACTTTACTAATGATATGATTACCTAACACCCTCTCGAAATCGGAGGGCAATTTTTCCCAAGCCTATGTACGAATTCGTTTAAAGCACTCTCCATTCTCCAGCAAGACGAAACATGCGTTTTCCTATAGCATTTAACTATACCTGCAAGTTCTCTTGTAGGTCACATCATACTCCCTACAGATGAATCCTGCTTCAAGAATATGGGATATTCCTCCTCCACCGGGTACGGAGGAAATTGATATCGAGATATCCAACAAAGAAGACTCCACTGAGAAGCCAGATGATAAGGCTGAAGAAAAATCTCCACTTCGTGCTATTGATCGTATTGACCCATACTTGAAAAATCCCGAGTATGTGGATTATGAGAAAAGACATCGTAAAAAGTCTCGATCTCGATCCAGAAGTAAATCCAAAGATCGGCATCGCAGAAGACGGTATTCACGCAGTAGGTCAAGGTCACGACACAGACGTTCTAGGTCCAAGTCTAGGCGACACAGGAGGCGATACAGTTCATCTCACAGTAGATCACGATCTCCAAGCCATCGGCACAGTAGACATAAGCGTAGTAGAAGGAGGCGCTCTTCTTCTCTAAGACATTCTAGGTCTCGGTCACCCAGCACTTCTAAGTCACATTATAGACGTCGTAGGACTAGGAGTCCTAAAGAAAAACATTCATCTGCATCTGCTGCTACTAAATTAGAAACAGAGGAGCAACCATTACAAGATGCAGACATAAATGAGGTTGACATGAAGATAGAAGAGGAGGAGGAAGAAGATGATACTAAGGATAATGTCTTCAAAAATGATGGATCTTTCCTAGAAATGTTTAAAAAAATGCAGGAGCAACAGCAGCAGCAAAAGGTTAAAGAGGAACCTGTTGCCAGTCTTAGTGAAATAAAAAAACCAGTCTTACCAGTATTCGGTAAAAGGAGAGGGGGTAAAGTGTTGAAAACTGGGATGGTTCAAAAAATAAGACAGCCAAGTGAGGAAGAGAATAATGCACAAGATGCATGGTCAATTTACATGAAGGAAGTTAGAAGGTATAAGGAGGCCCACTGTGATGATGATTCAAAAACTAGACCACTTGTTAAATAAGGGTGTTTATTGTTTAATTATTATTGATTTTTTATTAATAGGTTAAAATAGTGCTTCAATGTTTTGAATTTTATTCAATACTAATGAGTTAGTAAAAGAATGTAATTGTACTGCCAAAAATAATTGGGTGGTACATGTTTATTCAATAGTGTTGACAAACAAGTTCATTGAAAATTCAAGAAATATCATTAACCAATCAAAATTGGTGATATTTTATGATGGAATTTGAAATATCCCTCAATACTGATATAAAATATAGTTTATGAAATATTGCCATACAGTCCTAAAAATTCTAGGTTTGGAGGTTATTTCTTGCATTTTTAATGAATATATCCACTATTTAGTAAAAACCCTTGAAAGCACTGTAGTGTAATAAAAGAAAAATTAATGTATTACCAATATATGTCTATCCAAAAAAACAATCTCTCAACTTGAGAAAGTATATCATAATCATTTCTAAGGAAAGAACAATAAATGTGGTGTATAGTTTTGGATATATATCAATTTCTATTGACTTGAGAATATTTTTTATTCCTACTTAATTCAGTAGATATTTCATAATTTGATAGGTAATTGATTTCACACAAAATTGAATTCTGTATTTCATACATACAAAACACTGAAGCAGTTACTTAGCTCCAGACATGAAAGAAAATTCATTCTTGAGAGCTGTGCATGGTTTGATCTCTACAATAAATACCTACTTGATGAGCTGAATATGAATTGAGTCAGAAAATCTTATTTATGGAGAACAAATTGAAAGTAGGAAGAAACCAAACCCAAAACTCTGTATATTGCTTCAATGTTCAAAAAGATTATTGGCTTGCAACATTTTTATTAGCTCAGGTAATAATATTGTAAACCCAGGATTGGCATGATATTGATAAACATGTTGAATTAATAACTATTGATACAATTATGTGACATATATATATTCAATAAAAATGATTCCGTAAGTATTCTGGAGAATGGAGGTGTTTTTCGTTTTCAATAATTTGATTATATAAATATATATATTAGGTTCTTATTCACTAGCAAATGTAAAATTCCCATTAATCTAGATTTGACTTGATTTGGCAGAGACTCATGAAGCAATCCTGTTTTCAATTCAAATAGTGATGAAATTTCGGTCAATGAGAATTTGTCTTCTCACATTTGATGGCTTCTGGTTATTTCGTCTCACGGCTCATAGTTGGATAATAATGAAATAATTTGATTGATGCTATCATCAAATCGATTAAAATTCATTACATTGATTTATTTATGGTATAAATATTAGTTTATCTGTGAAGTTTCACTGTTCACAGTAAATAATGATGTTTTCAATGTGTTGTTCAAGAAGTGAAATTTAGTGCTGGTATAAATATACCTGGTGTAACAGGATTATGGTACACCCCTCGTATCTCCGTTAGTTTATTTGCTCATGAAAAACGCAATTCAGTAGTTTTGACAGAATTTCGATTTTTCTAGCATTAGAAGGGCCAATTGGAATAAATCGGAACCATCATGGCTCACCTACATGGAAAACTGTAAATTGAGTTATTAAAAATTCTTATGTTTGAAATGTTACTTATGTGGTATCGTTGGATTCAGAAAATTATACAGATTTCATAAATGTTATAATATACAGGTTGTTCCTTTTAAAAATTTAAAGTTGGTGTCACTTCCGGCGAAACCGGAAGTGACGCCGCTTATATGTTTATGGCATATCCCAAATTTCAATCAATTACCTTTATGCACGACCGGCCGTAAAATGGCACGTTATCGCCCTCCGGACAATAAATTATTAATTATTCGCATCCTCAGCTGCTTTACTAATGAGTACTATTCACCCACTAGTCTGGGTTTAAAAGGTATTCAAGAACCGTTTTATTCCTATCATGCTTGAGGTGAAGAGCTATTTACAATAAAGAATACTGGTCGTGCATAAAATATTGTATGTATTTCGGGCGTAACTTGCTTTTATGGACCTAGGCGTGTTAATAGCCCTCGCTATCGTTCAGGCTATTACTTACACGGTGCGGTCCATAAAAGCATATTTTACGCCCTCGATACATAAATAACTATTGAAACTAACGGAGGTATGGCGAGTGTACCCATGATCCTGTTGCACCCGGTATAAGAAATAGCATCCATAGGTAACTGACCGATACTAATGCTCAGGTAAATAATAGTCTGTTATTCAACGGTGTTGGCCAAGGTTATTTTTCATTAGGCAGTTGACACCGTAAATCTGATTTCCTGCTGCAGCAAATTGTTTTGTAACCTCAGGTGTATTTACGAGAGGTTGCCTGAAGAAGTCCCAAAGGAAAGTCGGTGGGTATCAGTACCTAACAAATATTAATTCAATTTCCTAAAACATGTTTTATTTGATAATGAAAATTTTGAACATGAAGATCAAAACGTAGAAAAAAGGTGACGATTATCTTACAGCAACATTTCCAGAAATAACAATTCACGAAGAAAATAATTCGGAATAGATTCAGATTGTTTTTTGTTTTATTCACGGTTCGTAGCCTCTGTGTATATGATATATGAATTTTGTCAAAAAAAAACAGATTATGATTAAAGTAAATCACCCTGTATACAGGGCGAGTCAATAGTGTGTTCTTCGATATTGGCCAACTAATCAATGCATGAACAATTCAATTGCAAGAGTTATAGGATTTCATGGAATTCTTCACCTCATATTATTTTCATTCATATGTTTATGTATATAACTGTTTTTTTATTTATGGTTGACAAGATATTTATCTCTTCCTGTTATAAACTGATTTTGTTGTAGAAATTATAATAATTTTATTCAACTACGATTTCAACTCAGTAAAATTGCACTACTTATATGATAAAATCAAGAATATATGTTTCCCATAAACTTAAAAGGAAAAATTGAAAATATGTGTTAGTATTCACTCATAAAAATTGTGAACAATAAATATATAATGGAGTCAATTTATTGGCTTCGAGCATTTAATTGATACCCTGCTATCATTGATTTACCCTAGATTTATCTATAGGAATCTATCGGAAACGAAAGATGTGTTATCTATCTAACAATAAAATTCATAAATATTTCGAAACGGCCCTCTTATTCATGCCTGTTCATTTCGTTTCAGACATCATGCCAGCTGCCATCAAAGCGGAAGAAATCAAAACAGCCCCATTCGACCCTCGATTCCCGAATACGAATCAAACTCGTTACTGCTATCAGAGCTACGTCGACTACCACCGTTGCCAGAAAGTGAGGGGCGCCGACTACGCCCCTTGCGAGTACTTCTCCAAGGTGTTCCACTCCGTCTGTCCCAATGGCTGGGTCGAGAAGTGGGACGGTCAAAGGGAGGAGGGAACATTCCCTGGAAACATTTAAATTATTCTAATATTCCTTTATCGATAGTTGCGAATGTAGACTGTATTTATAAATAATACTTCCTTTGAGAACGTTATAATGTTTAATTAATAAAAAATTACATACTTTATATCGTATATATCTACCTACTCGTGATCATTTATTGTTAAATTTATTACTCACACATCAGACTTATCCGATAGTAGTATATTTTTGAATGGGCACTCATCAATCACTCATCAGAAACTGGAGAAAATGAGATCAGCAACACATGTAGTATTTGAAAGAAACATAGATATAGTAGTGCATGGTAATAACTAAATATATATTAACCTCTCAAGAAGAAGAAATTGAATCAATATACTTGAGTTAAAGCACTAAAAAATATTGCAAAACAACTTCGGATCCTTTTTTGTTAATCTGAGAAATATCAATAGAAAAATCCATAACATATCAAATATACATTTTATATTTCAAATCTGGATATGATATAACATACTAATATTTATGATTGAAAGAAAACAACAATAATGAAAGAATATAATAAATTTGATTTTTATCAGGACCGAAAAAAGAATAGGTACCTAATATATGAGGATACATCTAAAAAGTTGTGTTGATTTTGTGTGATTTGGTCTAGTGGCCGAAGTCTGAAATCTGAATCGCCCTGTATCTAATATAGAGAGTTGGTAGTTCTGTGTAGTAGGACATTAACCTAAAAAAGTTGAAGGTTGATACCTGAAGCCTGAAGGAGTCTATATATATAATATGAATAATATGATTTCTATGGCCTGAAGCAACCTGAAGGCCTGACTGAGCTGAAAATCATTGCCTGAAATCAAGAATCTAGATGTGATCCAGATACAACATCAACGATCCAGAAATTAGAAATATTGTAATTTATGGATAAGCTAAAATTATTGTTAAATGTGAGAACCCATGTAACAACTAGTCCTAGTCTGTTAAATAGTTCAAAATGCATTAAGTGTGGTACAAGGAGAACTCTGAGTCAAAAAGTGCGTGACAATATCAATGAATCGAGAAAACGAAATATTAGATCAACCCTATACTATGTCACTGCTGCGGGTGTAGTCACTGTCGGCTTAAGCTATGCAGCTGTGCCGCTATATAGGATGTTTTGCCAAGCTTACAGTTATGGAGGGACCACTGCCGTAGGACATGATGCCAGTAAAGTTGAGACTATGTCCAAGATTCAACATAAGCCAATCAAAATCAAATTCAACGCCGATACTGCTGCGAGTATGAGATGGAATTTCAAACCACAGCAAACTGAACTCACTGTAAGATATTTGCATTATTTCAATGAATGTTTGAATGTTTTTTATAGGTTTTTCCAGGAGAGACAGCATTGGCATTTTATACTGCTAAGAACCCAACAGACTCTCCTGTTATAGGCATAAGCACCTACAATGTAGTTCCATTTGAGGCTGGACAGTACTTCAACAAAATTCAGTGCTTTTGTTTTGAAGAACAAATGTTGAACCCACATGAACAGGTATATATCTAAACATTCTAAACTTTGCTCTGTGGTTTAACCCCAAAATTTAATGCAAAATCTGAATGTTACTTATGTGAGCACCCCAATTAATTGTTTACAGGTAGATATGCCAGTATTTTTTTACATTGATCCAGAAATCACTGAGGATCCATACATGGAATATGTGAATGAAATTACATTATCCTATACATTTTTTGAGGCCAAAGAGGGTCTAAAACTACCTCTTCCCTATCATATGAAAAGCTGAAATGGTTTCTAGTTTATGAAATAAAGTATAGTTTTACTTGTTACTATTCATTTATTTTTTCTGTTCAATCTACTAGAATTTACATCCATGAAGAAAATGCCTTTCTCCATAGAACTTTTCAGTATTTGATTGTTGCTGTTATGGGAAAAGATCGCCTCATACCCATGCATTTTTCACGGTCAATGAACAAGGAGTTGACTTTATTGTGTAAATCAGACTCAAGGTTTGATCTTGTTTTGAGTAGTTGTTGATGCTGGGCTTCAGCTTCTTGCAATTTTCTGTGCAAAATCTCCACATTATCTTGGAGGTCTTTCACTTCACAAACCAACCTGTGAAAATCAGATTGAAAATACATGACACATTATTAAAATCGGCAAAAAAGTTGAAATAACAGAGTCAAATGACTGATTCACCTATCTTGAGCAGTGTCCCTGCAGAGCTCTACTTCTTTTCTATGGGTTCTAGCTTCTAATCTGGTGTGAGCCACTTTCATTGGGTTACTTTTGTCCATGATAGCTTTTTTAAGAAGTTCGATATTCTTTTCCAAATCGAATATTTCTTGTTGCACCTGAAAAAAAATTACATTGCGAGAAAAATATTCTGATTGATTCAAGAGCAACCAAAGATCATTGGAATTTCCAATCCCTAGCACAAAAAAATGCTTTTCCATCTCTCACCTTGTGCAGGTGCATCTGCAGTTTGCTTTTGGTCTCCAGGGTCTCTGCCGACCTTCTGGCCAGGGCGTTATTCGTGTTGCTCCAAGCGTCCCAAATCTCTTGGGCTCCCGTATTTATCAGGTTGTCTATGTCGGAGCGCATTTGGGCCGATTTGCCTCTTTCAGCTTGAGAACGCTGCACTATTCTGTTACTGTTCTCGGCCCAGGTAACTGTCGTACTCACACTGAAAAGATTTTCGATCACTACTTACTGTATTCAAATTAAATTCGAATCGCCCCAAAAAAAATACCACCTTCTGTAATGATTTTCCTGCATTGGATCATCAATTTGCAAGCTCATTTTCTATACTTACGTCGGATCGAACTTTTCAATTCCGCCATAATAATTGATCCCCTTGGAGAAATTGTTGAGCTGGTGGCACATATTATCGATACCCAGAGCAGAATCCTTGCTTTTCACGTCGGTCTCAAGCTCGTGTTGTGCAGCTCTGTTGTTTCTCATCTGACCTTGCACTTTGTCATATAGACATTGGAATTTATCTTTGCAGTTTCTGTAGGTCTCGATTTCCTTTAGAAGGGACTGTTCCGCCACATCGTGTACTAAATCGATTCCTAAAATACAGATCGCATATTTTGACGATGGAAGTAGGAAGTCTCATCATTTTCACAACTCTATGAAATACTTCTTGCATGTTAGTCAATAATTGTTATTGTTAATTTTACCTAGTCAGCAGACAAAAGAGCATTCCTGATGATGGGACCGAAACCGGTCAAAATAAATAAAATGTTAAATTTTTCCACAGAATAACATGATGTAATAAAATACTTAAGGAATCTGAAATCATCTCAGATCCATTACTGTTCTTTTTTTATTTAAGAACAAGAAAAAAAAATCAAAATATTATAATTTTTACCTTGTCTTTTCTCCCTATGATACAAACACTCTTGAGCAATATGAAGTGGCCCTTCAATATCGTCAATTGCTTTTTTGAGTGCTCTCCTTGAATCCTGCAGTAAACTTGCTTCTGTCAACAACCTCTCTAATTCTGTTCTAACTTCGTTTCTCCAGAAAGTTGTGTCTGTAATTCTCTCACCCAACCTTCTTCCAGATTCCCTCTGACCTTGAGCTGTGTTCTCATCAGTTTCTCTAAAATATTCGTTCATCCCAGAATAATTTTGATATTAAAATAGTAAAAAAATGACGAAATTGAATGCTGATGGTTCACAAGTTTCTATTAGATATTCTGATTCAGCTAAAAAATGTTCGTTCTATCGGTCAATGACGCAATGACTACCGGCTACTATTTATTCCATATTATCAGTTCACCTCATGACTCTGATGAAATCTCCCCTCAATCGTTCTGAATAATTCTTGTTCGTATCGGCTTCATTATAGTATCTCAAATTGCTCTGCGTCCATTCAAGCGGTGTGTATCTTGTATAAAGTGCTGCCCTGGCAGCATGCGCGGGGTTTCTTTCGAATCCAGTTACAAGATTGGGGAACTTCAGGGGTTCTGTTGCCATTCCATAGGGAGTATAACAAGGGTCTATTATGGCGTTGGTAGTATGCTGTGATGGACTAGAAAAATATGAAAATGAAAGTATTCAAGTACGTTGTTCTCTATGCCAAAATTTACAGCGGCATGACTTCCACATTTTCATAGCCCAATGTGGGCCTCCAAGGATGAGGCCTAGGGGTTTGATAATATTGCCCTATTCTGGTTGGCATAGGAGGGCCTGCAACTTGTTCCATACAAGGAGTTGCTGCCACAGTACTCCATGGTTGAAGTTGCTGAAAATGGATAGGAAAGTATTTCAAATTGATTAAAAAGTATGGTACGTGTTGTATACCGAGTATAAAACTGTCTCATTTTGTTCCGGCATGGTATCAAGTAAAAATTGTTTTGAATGTGACTTCTAAAAATTATGTCAAAACAAATAAATAATGACGTTACAATGAACATTTGAATTGTTTTTGAATTTTGCGTTTTCGAGAAAATTCAAAAAATTTTGCATATCTTCCTTTTACTTCACTCTGCTTCAATGGTCTTGGACTCTTAACAGACTAACTTTTTGGAATATTTCATATGAATAAAAGTCCCATGAAATGAGAAGAAGAACTGTGTGTAGTTTGAAACGGAGAAGAACTGTTAACTGAGATATCCACCAAACTAAATATCTGAGTTTTTCTTGTTTTGTTGCATAAAATTGCACTCAAAAATGTCTACAGGAACTGTACTATCTAATGAAACACCAGAACGTGAGCGAATATACATCCTAAACGTTTCAGTTGTTACTTTTGAAATTCTAATTTTTTAGACTGTCCTGGTGTCAACAGTGATAGTGCAGGAAAGGCCTCTGCTTGTGCAGGTTGTCCCAATCAAAATATCTGTGCACAACCAAAGGGTCCTGATCCGGGTATTCAGCTGGTAAAAGAACGACTGTCAGAAGTTACTAATAAAGTATTAGTACTATCTGGTAAGGGAGGAGTTGGTAAAAGTACAGTGACTGCCATACTGAGTAGAACATTAGCAGCTAATGACAGTGAAAGGAATGTACGTAAAATTAATTAATCAGGAGTCTCGGTATTGAATTAGAAGTAGTAGTATTTAGTGGTATGCAAGAGATATTTTATCTTTCATCCATGTCAAACTTACTCTGTTGTATCTACTTCTTCTTTCCTTTTCTTGTCCAAATATCATTTTCACCACCTTTTATTCAATATACTGGATTATTCACAAAATATTTATAGATTATGGTCCTATCCTAAATGAAAACTTATTTCCATACCAATTCTTTGAAGTTGGTTTTGAATTGAATAAATATTGAATTCTTGTACCAGGTTGTACCATTATAGATCTAGCATATACCCTTTGAGTAATAACTTGACCCATATTTGTCAGATCAATATTCATATAAATCTGAATATATTCACCTCATCTTCCAAGAATAATTATTTATTGTTTCATTGTAGGTTGCTGTTCTTGATATAGATATTTGTGGGCCTTCCCAACCACGTGTTTTGGGAGTTATTGATGAACAAGTACATCAATCAGGTTCAGGATGGTCTCCAGTGGTGAGTGTAGAATGCAAATTACATTCTAGTTTTAAATTGAGTCACACTCCCAGTTTTTGATTTTAGTATGTGGAGGACAATTTGTCTGTGATGTCAATTGGGTTTCTTTTGGGCTCTCCTGATGATGCAATCATCTGGAGGGGGCCCAAAAAAAATGGGATGATTCGCCAATTTCTCAGTGAAGTTGATTGGGGGAAATTGGATTTTCTCTTGATTGATACACCACCAGGTAGCTTTTCAGGATTTATGCTCATGACTGATTGCTGTGATGTATTAATTTTTCAGGAACATCTGATGAACATTTATCAGCAGTCACTTATTTGTCAAAAGCTGGACTCTCTGGAGCAATAATTGTGACAACTCCACAAGAAGTTGCCCTCTTGGATGTGAGAAAAGAAATTGATTTTTGTAGGAAAGTTGATATTGCAGTGCTAGGTGTTATTGAAAATATGTCCAGTTTCATATGTCCTAATTGTGATGTGAGTATTGATATTGAACAAATAAAGAATTGCTGACTTGGTGTGGAATTTCAGAAATCCTCAGAAATATTTCCTGTTACTACTGGAGGAGCAAGAAAAATGTGTGAAGATTTGAGAGTTCCCTTTCTTGGTAGTTTACCCTTGGATCCAAGAATTGCTAGATGTTGTGATGAAGGGAAAGATTTTATAACAGAACTTTCAGAATCTCCAGCATTGAAAGCTTCAGATGAAATCGTCAAAAGTGAGTTGATGTTGATTTCCATTGAACAGTTATTCAAATGTTTTTCTGTTTTAGGAGTACTTATGGCCTGCAAGCAACAACATCAATGATGAATTTGTCCAGTTGGTGTGATTTTTAGGTTGTGATGTAGATTTATACTTCAAGACATCAATCAAACTACCACTTGTTTGAATACTTTAATCACAATAAAATGATTCATTAGCCTCGATATCAGTTCTCATTGGTAACTTTGGAATAAAAAAGGCTGTCCTATGGCACTTTGTTATATATCACATAGTACATATAAAATTGTATACCACTTTAAGAAATTAAGATTTAAGGTAAATCATATACATATGTCATATATATTTGAGAAACAATAAATAATATTGGACGTTTCTGTGTTTTTTCATGTTCATGACACAACAATGATTATTATTAAAAACCTAACCTACCGTGAGATTCCATAAATGTCCCACTCTTTGTAGACTAGGGTGTCTATAATAAGATTCACAGGCAAACATGCATGTGCAACAAAAAAAAAAGTAAGTACATCTCAAGATTTCAGATAATAAAAATAAAATGTGTAAGTACATGTTACACATTGTTCAAATGATTTCAGGAACTTTGAGCTTTCCAGTTATACTTGGCGTCACTCCACTATTATCGATATAATAGTGTCAAACTCCTGCATTCCCAACAATAAAATTAGATATATTAGTATCTACTTCCAATTGATAGATACAGAATTCTTCAGGTCTATATCCAAGGCATCAATTACCAAAAACTGAAACCAAATTATAAATATATTCCAAGTACATTTCACGAGTGAAATGATGGGACACGAAAAATGAAACAGCTAAGAACTTATCTGATAATTCAGCTGAAGGAATATTCCTAACTCTATTAGTAATAAATGTAGAACAAAATTTAATGATATTCAACCTGTTTCGTTTTCTATGCCTACACAGAACCAATCATACAAAATGTTATAAACACTGATTCAGCTGACCTTATTCTTGGTATCATAATGAAAACTTCCATGAACATCACCGTTGACGGTAACCTCATTGATGATATTTTCAATTCCTAGTATGACAACTAAACCCAGATTCGGAGGCATTTCTGTACTCGCGAATGTAACTTCTGATCTGAGAACATTATTTCCCATTTCAAAGGATATCAAAGTATACCTTTTTTCTTCATATGAATCTGAAATGATGGTTTGTATGTTAAGTGTTTGTATGTGTAAGTTAATGATAGTACATACTCAGTGAATCTCCATCATCCCAATAAAACTCCCCTACAGCATTTCCATTCTGATCGGATGCAATCAGAAGTTCAACTGCATTTTTTCTCGATTCTGTCGTGGTTTGCTTTGGTGCCTGACATGGTATGACGTAACCACCTCTGATTAAAAGGGGAATGGTGTCTAAAGGTGCTGGTAAGACATAATCTTTCCCTGGGCTATAAATGCCCGATTTCGTGTAGAAATCATACCACTTGCCGTTTGGTACATAAACGGTGACGTTTTCTTCATTTTCCTGTTGCATAATCAGCGAGAATTAGAATGAAGAGTTTATATTGGTTGATATACTCACGTCAAGTACAGGGTTTATCATCAGGGCGGGGCCCCATAGAAACTGTTTGTCAATATCGTAAGTTCTGGTGTCTTCCACAAATCTAAAAAGAAAATTTCCATGATTCAGCAAGGACTGACAGGTTCAATTCCGAAACTAGGGTGCCAAATTGAAACGGAAGATTTCCCTCGAAAAATAATTAGGGGGACTTGTTCTAATATATTCTTTCACGAATGTCGCTAAAATTAAGAGTCCAGTTTTAAAAAAATTTCAATTACATTTGAAGGAATGTTTTTCACGTGTGCTTTATTTTGAAAAAAAAAATCACACCTTCAGTTATAACCAATGCCGTATAGGAAGGGTATCATGGTTGCAACACCATTGATATTTAAGAACAATATAAATTTCAATATTATGTGAAATGATCGTTCATATATTATGCAAGGAAAAACTCACTCAAAAAACAGGGGTCTAGCTACAGTTTCTCCATCGACATGGGCTTTATAAAACAATGTGTACAGGTATGGCAATAAAGAATAACGAATTGTTAATGCTTTTTTGGAAGAAGCAATCACTTGTTCCCCAAAAGCTACTGGATCTTGATCCTGAAAAAAAACCTTTGTATTCAGTATTTATACATATAAACAATATAATAATCCTTCATATTTTGAAACCTGCATAAAGAGCAGTTCTAATCATATAGTTTACAAGTCAATAATAATACACCATTTTGAAACGGGACAACTAATTCGTGACTTACAACTCCATCATCAGTATTGTGATTCCTTGAAAATGGATAAAAAGCACCAAGTTGCATCCAGCGATTGCATAGAGACTCAGTTGTGTTGCCATTGAATCCACATATATCGGCTCCCATTAGTGGAATCCCAAATAGACTGAAGCTTAACATCTCTAAAAAAGGTTCATCAAAAACATCAAACTGTACAGGAGTTGTACTTGAAACGATATAGTACCAAATGATTTGTGTATTTGAAATAACTTTTTAGACATTATACATATTTTCTTTTAGATTCCATATCCCCCAAATTTTTAAATCCATAACTTGAATATTAAAATTACCTGGAACAGTATATCTCATATCTTCCCAGGCTGACCAAACATCGCCACTCCAATGGCCGGCGAAATTACCATGTCCAGCAAACGTTGATCGTGAGATAATCATGGGCCTTTTGCCTCTTATTGAAGCGAGAGCACTAAAACAAGCACCGACCAAGGAATCAGAAAAAAATCACTTTATTCCCTTCATCGCAAATCTACTCACAAATTAGTGGCTATCGCTTCAGAAAGTCCATACAAATTATGAACATTGTAATGCAGCCCCGCATACTGCTTGGCGCTCATGCACATAGTTTTGTAATTGATGACCCCGCCTTCGATGTTCGGTAAATATGGCGGATGCTCCAGAGGCGAATCGGGGCAACCATCGAATGATCCCGACAGGAAATTTGAGGGCTCGTTCATGTCTATCCAAGCCCCATCGAATTCCACCTCTTTGTGTAACGAGTTCAGCATCTGCGTCCAGTAATCGACAGTGGTGGGGTCGGTGAAATCCGGCCATACTGTGGATGCTCTATTCCATACCTGTGGGGATTAAAAACTGATGGGAATTCAAAGAGTTGTCACGTATGCCATTGACTAAAGTTACCGTTTGCGCTACCGTTTACTCAAGCTCGTGTATCGCCTACCCTATAATTCTAAGAAAAGTTATCCCACAAGATAGCAAGCTAGCAAGTGAATCAGCTATTGTTTTTTCTTGTTCAGTATTGAAGAAGTTCCACCTCCTCAAAGAACAGGCAGTAGATAAGTTGACTTACTTTTCCTATGAAAGGCTGTCCACTTGAGTTTTTAACAAAAATGTTCATTTTAATCCCAATATCATAAGGCGGGTATGTACCAGGTGCTTCACTCGCGCTGACCCCAGGATCTATTAATGGTATGTAATGCATGCCTCGAGAGTGCAAATCTTTCACAAAAGCAGGTAAATCTTTGAAGTTCTTCTTGTCATAGGTGAAATCATTGCTATCATTCATGTAGTCAAGATCATTCCACTGAGTATCCTTCAAAAATACGTGAATTTAGTAAAACTAGTCAAAACCTAGTACAAACTCACCATTGGTATTCCAGCATCAATATTTCGTTGCATGACTGCTTTTGTTCTATTCAATGTTTTGTAACCAAATCGGCATAAATGAAAGCCGAGACCCCAATATGGGGGCATAAAAGGCTTTCCTACTAAATCAGTGTACTGGTTTATCACATCAGCTGGAGATGGACCCAAGAAGAAATAGAGGTCTATTATGCCACCAATTGGTCTAAATGTTATAGCAGGTGTTGGCTGAAGAATTACATCTGAAAGTGAAGTTATTTATAACTCTTCAATGGAAATGATTCTGAACTCACCCATAGCATTGCTATTTAATAAGAATACACCATGACTACTGGTAGAATTTTCGATCACCAAGTAAAAGGGATGACTTCCATACAAATTTTTCTATAATTTTTTTAAATTAAATACAATCATTTTCAATAGAATGGTGAGTAAACTTACATTGAATGTCGGTATTGTATCATGGTTGAACAAGGTATATTGAGACCAGTTAGTAGAAAGCAGGAAGTTAGACCTGTGTTCCCCAATGCCATAAACATAGTGTGATGGTAACTTTGAACTTATTTGCAAAAACTGATTAGAATATACTAAGTTCAAGAAATTATTGGCATCAAATCTGAAAGAGTTGTTTATAAGCATCTAGGTGAGGGTAATAACGTGGGTGAGGTAACTTACAGAGTGGTATTATCTTTTCTTCTTATAACCTTGAATCCTGGAGTAACAGGATTCAACTCAAGAATGTATGAACGATTCAAACTAGTGACATCAATTATAGGAACCTCTGGATAAGGGGATTCATATCTGGGAGATGTAGGATCCAAAACCTTAGAAAAGTAATAAAACCAATGAGATTATTATATTTCACTTGTAGGATATAGCCATCATTGATATGCATATTTATTAAGCTTTTCAAGAAAATATTGTTGGCTATATCTTCCTAGTTGTTTTTCAATTTTTGCATATTTTATAATGAAAACAGGTACTTTAAACAATCTCACAAAATATCTGTAAACTTATTTTGAACTGTATTCAGAAATATGAATTATTTCCCATAATATTCTAAGAATTACTTCAAAGATGAAAACAAAGGTTAATGGACTGTGTAAGTTATTTTGACTATCTTAGCAGCACACTTACCTTAATGTGCAACCTGCTTGCACTTTCATAGTGAACAATTATTTTTATAATTTCAACATCATTAGGATATCCACTTCCATAATCTCTTTTCAAGAATGCTTCCAATCCAAAATGTGTTTCACTAATGTTTATATATTTGTAAATATTATAATTATTAGGATAAAAACAATATGGCACATTGAGAGATACCCCTGCATTTTTGATGGGTGACCAACAACAGCCTCTAGCTTCACATTTCTGAGAATTGACACCTTCATCTGGATAACAATCAAATTTCTCTGAATCTTTGAGTATTTTACAATTTGCATTGTCTGGCTTTGGTGGTAAAGGTAGTTGTGTATATTTTTTAGGAGCTTTGTTTGTAGAAACCTCATTTATTGGTACAAAAGTGTCCTAAAATAAAAATATTCTCCTATGAATATTGTATTGAGAACAGTATAGGAACTTACCACTTGTTCACTATTATAGTCCTTTGAAAGTCTTTCATAGGTCACATCAAAACAATTAAGTAAGTAAATAATAGGAAAAACAATGAGCAAAATTGACAAAATAATCACTAACAAAACTGTGCAAAGACTAGGGTGAAGTAATTCCTTTTTGATAGTTTTTTGTTTGAATCTCATAAAATGTTCCCCCTGGAATATTAAATTTTCAATTTGACTTTATATATGATTTCAACATCCTGTTTGAATTTCAGAGCTTACCATGTTTCCAGAAAAGTTCAATGATGAGTTGCTACCATAATTCAAGGATATTTCTTTGGAATCAGGAAATCTATCATTACATGATTCATTCTGAAAGTCAAATGATACCAAATCATTATTTTCTCTTTTCATTGATCTCTTGAAAGGCACATGGAGAATATCCAAAAATCTCATATTTGAAATAAAGCAAAGAAGGTATAATAATCAATACTTTCAATTACTTCACTATACTGATCAATTCACATCATCACAATGATCATTTCAGGTCCTATTATGTGTATTTGTTATTGACTGTATTTTTTATATTAGCTCAGTCCAGCACTTTGTTCTTTAAACTTTCTTTGTTTATTTATCTAGACCGGATGCCTAGAGCATACCTATTCACACAATCAAACAATAATATTATTCCATTACATCACTACAATGGTCAATGAACTGAAACATATATACATCGAATATGTGAATCTACTAAATTGCACACAAAGTATGAGCAAAAAATGTTTTTTGAGGTAGTAGTAGAAGCACGTTGAAATTTGAAATCAAACCAGGCAGCATGAGCAAGCTGGAGCAGAGCAGCTAAGAAGCTGTTAGCTACTCTGCTGATCCCAAATAAATGATAAAAATTCAAAAATGATCTTTGTTTACTTCAGTTCAGCCTTTGGTTCAGCTTTTCCGATTTGACATAGAACGATAGAATAATCTATTCATGTCATGCATCTCGCGGACCGCGGTAACCATAGGACCCATTCTTGCGCGGTGGCGCCATAGATCTTATTGCTTACGCTAGATCCGGTATCCAGGTTTGGTTTTGTAGGTGATGTAGGTCCTGAAAGTTGAAAGTACTAAGCCATTGATTGGTTGTTTTTATTTTTGTCCATACATATATGTTGTACCACGTGATCACAGTACCTACTTTCTTGCAGACCCCTCTAGACCAAAAAATTACTACAGGATGCCGGATCTAGCGTAAGCAATAAGATCTATGGGTGGCGTGGTCAAGGATATTTGCGCGGTGGTTACCCAGTGGTTACCATCCTTGGGTGCCTGGGTCAAGGATGGTAAGTAACTAGAGAAGGATGGTTCATTGCCATAAGACGCAATGTTGGCACATCGAACAGCGTTCGTGACGTCACTGACGGCCCGCAATCTTTGTTTACGTTTATGTAATTATGTTTCAATTCGATATTCATATTGTGGCACAAAGGTGGATTGTGGCTGTACGAATTGTTTTTTTTTTCAAATAGAGTTCTTCAATAATTGTAGGTATAGACAAATTACTCAGTAAGAAGATTTATTGGTGTCGATAAATATTAATAAATTATTACATCACCTCCATTGATCAGTGTGTAGTGTTTATGAAATCATTTCCATCTGCCAGTATGCCAAGTTGCAGATTTGCTATTTTTGGACAAAAACCAAGAGGATTTCAGTATTATTTACCACACATTTCCAAAAGGCACTGATTTTGTTTGGGATACTTTTTGGAAAAGGTGGATAAAAGTTGTGAACATGCAGATGTTGTGAATCCTGATACAAGTCATACATCAGAGCTGTGATTTGTACAATCAAATTTAAGAAAGAGATCTACAAAATGGGTAGATGAAAATGTATTATCGAAAAGAAGTACCTATATTCTCATTATTTTATGGTGTTCCATGTAATCAGATTCAGGAATGGTAAAATTATGAGTTCGGAAAACATTTTTGGTGGAACTTACGTATTTTGACCTCCTGATCACGAATCTGAAGTCAAAACGCGGCGGTCTCAAGTATTTTTGGAGATACGGCCCCATTTTGTCTCAAAAATGCACTATTTCAAATCTCTATTTTCTACTAATAACAACACACAAAATTAATCCTTCTTTGAGCCAAAACATCACACATGCTCACATTCACTTGTTTCCAACACTTTTTTGCATAAAAAACTGTTATTTTCACAAAAACTCGCCCTTCTTAAAAACGTAAACAAAACATATTTCTTCACTGATTTTCTGGTTATTTTTATTTGAGATGTTGGCAACGTCTTACCATGAGCCAAACAATCACGTTGCCAACATCATAAATACAAATTACCAGAAAATCAGTGTAAAAAGGTTGTTTTGTTTACATTTCAAAAAAGGGTGAATTTTTTGAAAAATAATCGTTTTTTCTGCTGAGAAGTGTTGGAAACAAGAAAATATATGCGTGTATAGTGTTTTGGTTCAAAGAAGGGTGAATTTTGTGTATTCCTAATAGCAGAAATTTGAGGGAAAAAGTATTTTGCTGACCAGAATAGAATATTCCATTAGATTTCAGACTTCTACTGCGAATATCGGGCTCATAATACAAAACAGATATCTATGAAGGAATACCTTCTTGCCACCATAACAAAAATTTGAATACACCCCCATACGGGGGTAGTTTATACTTGTGATTTTTCTAAAAACATTGCTGACCGAGCGGTTCCGGTTGAAATATTCCACTGAAACATCATATTATGATTGTTCGATGCGGATACTTCGTGCCACCATAAAAAAATCTGAATTAACCCCCTCACAAGGGTAGTTTATACTTGTGATTTTCCTTAAAACTATGTTGACTGGGGTTTCTAGTGCAGATATTGCAGTGAAACAGTAGATTGTGATTGCCCAAACCATATTCTTCATGCCACCATAGTGAAAATACGAATCAACCCCCTCGCAAGGGTAGTTTATACCAGTGATTTTCCTTAAAACCTTGCTGACAGGGGGTTTCTGGTGTGAATATTGCAGTGAAACAATAGATTATGATTGCCCAAACTATACTCTTCATGCCACCATAGTGAAAATATGAATCAACCCCCTCGCAATGGTAGTTTATACTTGTGATTTTCCTTGAAACTTTGCTGACTGGGTGTTTCTAGTGCAGATATCGCAGTGAAACAGTAGATTGTGATTGCTCAAACCATACTCTTCATGCCACCATAGTAAAAATTTGAATCAACCCCCTCGCAAGGGTAGTTTATACTTGTGATTTTCCTTGAAACTTTGCTGACTGGGGGTTTCTAGTGCAGATATCGCAGTGAAACAGTAGATTATGATTGATCAAACCATACCCTTCATGCCACCATAGTGAAAATCCGAATCAACCCCCTCGCAAGGGTAGTTCATACCTGTGATTTTCCTTAAAACTTTGCTGACCGGGGATATCCAGTGAAGATATTTCATTGAAACAGTAGATTATGATTGCTAAAAACATACTCTTCATGCCACCATAGTGGAAGTTTGGATTAACCCCCTCGCAAGGGTAGTTTATACCTGTGATTTTCCTTAAAACCTTGGCTGACAGGGGGTTTCTAGTGTAAATATTGCAGTGAAATAATAGATTATGATTGCTCAAACCATACTCTTCATGCCATCATAGTGAAAATCCGAATCAACCCCTTCTCAAGGGTAGTTTATACATGTAATTTTTCCTAAAACTTTGCTTTTATCCAGTGAAGATATTCCACTGAAACAGTAGATTATGATAGCTAAATACATACTCTTTATGCCAACATAGTGAAAAATTGGATCAACCCCACTGCAAGGTTAGTTTATACAAGTTAATGTTCAAAAATTCTACTGACTGGGGATTTTCAGTGGAGATATCCAATCAAATGAAAGAAAATCTATGGTGTATGGTTTGAGCAATCATAATCTACTGTTTCACTGCAATATTCACACTAGAAACCCCCTGTCAGCAAGGTTTTAAGGAAAATCTCACGTATAAACTACCCTTGCAAGGGGGTTGATTCATATTTTCACTATGGTGGCATGAAGAGTATGGTTTGGGCAATCATAATCTATTGTTTCACTGCAATATTCACACTAGAAACCCCCTGTCAGCAAGGTTTTAAGGAAAATCGCACGTATAAACTACCCTTGCAAGGGGGTTGATTCATATTTTCACTATGGTGGCATGAAGAGTATGGTTTGGGCAATCATAATCTATTGTTTCACTGCAATATTCACACTAGAAACCCCCTGTCAGCAAGGTTTTAAGGAAAATCACAAGTATAAACTACCCTTGCGAGGGGGTTGATTCGGATTTTAACTATGGTGGCATGAAGAGTATGGTTTGAGCAATCATAATCTATTATTTCACTGCAATATTCACACTAGAAACCCCCTGTCAGCCGAGTTTTTAAGGAAAATCACACGTATAAACTACCCTTGCGAGGGGGTTGATCCAAATTTTTACCATGGTGGCATGAAGAGTATGGTTTGAGCAATCACAATCTACTGTTTCACTGCAATATCTGCACTAGAAACCCCAGTCAGCATAGTTTTAAGGAAAATCACAAGTATAAACTACCCTTGCGAGGGGGTTAATTCATATTTTCACTATGGTGGCATGAAGAGTATGTATTCAACAAACATATTCTACTATTTCATTGGAATATCTTCACTGGATACCCCCAGTCAGCAAAGTTTCAAGGAAAATCACAAGTATAAACTACCCTTGCGAGGGGGTTGATTCGGATTTTCAATATGGTGGCATGGAGGGTATGATTTGAGCAATCATAATCTATTGTTTCCCTGCAATATTCACACTATAAACCCCCTGTCAGCAAGGTTTTAAGGAAAATCACAAGTATAAACTACCCTTGCGAGGGGGTTGATTCGGATTTTCACTATGGTGGCATGATGAGTATGTTTTCAGCAGTCATAATCTACTGTTTCACTGCGATATCTGCACTAGAAACCCCTTGTCAGCAAGGTTTTAAGGAAAATCACAAGTATAAACTACCCTTGCGAGGGGGTTGATTCGGATTTTCACTATGGTGCCATGGAGGGTATGATTTGAGCAATCATAATCTATTGTTTCCCTGCAATATTCACACTATAAACCCCCTGTCAGCAAGGTTTTAAGGAAAATCACAAGTATAAACTACCCTTGCGAGGGGGTTGATTCGGATTTTCACTATGGTGGCATGATGAGTATGTTTTCAGCAGTCATATTCTACTATTTCATTGGAATATCTTCACTGGATACCCCCAGTCAGCAAAGTTTCAAGGAAAATTACAAGTATAAACTACCCTTGCGAGGGGGTTGATTCGGATTTTCACTATGGTGGCATGATGAGTATGTTTTCAGCAGTCATAATCCACTGTTTCACTGCGATATCTGCACTAGAAACACCCAGTCAGCAAAGTTTCAAGGAAAATCACAAGTATAAACTACCCTTATTGCGAGAGGGTTGATTCATATTTTCACTATGGTGGCATGAAGAGTATGTTTTCAGCAGTCATAATCTACTGTTTCAATGAAATATCTTCACTGGATACCCCCGGTCAGCAAAGTTTTAAGAAAAATTACAAGTATAAACTACCCTTGCGAGGGGGTTGATTCGATATTTTCCTACGGTGGCACGAACACCTCATCAAACACAACTCAGATTTGGAGTTTCACTCGATTATATATCTTCCAAGGTTCGGATTGACAGGATTATTTTTTGGTCAGCAAATTATCCACACTCGAAATTTGACATGTCAAATGGTGCATTTTTGAGACAAAATGGGTCCGTATCTCCGAAAATACTTTAGACCGCCGCGTTTTGACTTCATATTCGTGATCAGGAGGTCAAAATACGTAAGTTCCACCAAAATTTTTTTCCGAACTCATAGGAGTGCGACAAACGAAGTTTTACCCTTGATAAAATAGGTAGGTATATCAATTTCATGAACTTTCAATAACCTGTGCATTGAAAAATATACATGCACACACACATTACGTGCATCATTCATCAGTACCTATGAATTCTTCATTGAAATTTCCCTATTTTTAATACGAAATTGTTTTCAAGGTAGGTATTAGGTACTTACCTGTTCTGTAAACGTTAAATTATCTCATGTATTATTTTCTGGGTGGACATTCAGGAATTTTTGTGAATCAAGTTGTTTTTGTTCACAAAAATCACTAATATTTGAAGCCATATGATACCAATAACCATCAATAGTTAATATGTATCGATTATAAAAAGGTACATCACAGTAAAATTACTTTCAATGCCCATTTAGTGATATTCAGCATTAATAATTTTGAATTCAGGGCCGTTGACTACGTCATCGCGCGCCTTCGGAAGCCACGCCTTTTGGCCGAAAAAATCGCTTGAATGAACCATCCTTCTCTAGTTAACCATCCTTGTGCCTGGGTGGCAGTTTGGTAACAACAACAATGAATATTATGAGATTATGATATGACAGTGACAAGACACTCAGGATCAAGACCGACGGTGTCTGATGTCTGAGTTGGTCTGAGTCTGACCATAATTTTTTATTTTTTTAAGCTTGATTGACAAAAATGATGTGATATCTGGTGATATCCTAAATAAAAATACGAAAAACGAAAAATAAATTTGGAAAAAACTGAAATGTCTGAGAAATTGCTCCTGGAATAAAGCTGGAAGAATATGATAATAGTATTATGGATAAAAGGAACTCAAGATAAATTAAAAGATGGATATCAATATCAACACAAGAATGTCATAATTATCAAAGCAGCCCCGGGAGCCTCTGAGGTAAAACATTCCTAAAAAAATTGTATTCCTTTATTTCCCATAAATAGTAGCCTTGATTATACCACTATTATACTCAAGGATAGTAGTCAGAAAACTTTTGGGAGTAAACATTTTTAGTGGGCAGTAAGTAGATAGTCATGGAAATCATCCATGCTAGATAGTTCTGAAATTGGATACATATTCTAGTAATAATAATTCATCCCTCAATAGTTGCCCAGAGTAGATAAACATTAGAAAATTTATCATAGTAAGTAGATGTATTGAATATGTAGGTAGATATTGTGCAATGTATAATTTCATAAAAAAACAAATGCCAAAGTTTTTTATAAAGTTGAACATCACATAATGTGAAAAATTGAAAGATTGTGCCCAAACACAGCCTATTACCTTAAAAAGCAATAACACATTATTAGACATGTCTAAACTGAGAACTTGAGAAGAAATATTGAAATGGTCACCATGGTTGATTCTGAAACAGACAATATAAAAACACTTGTTCTATTAAAGAAACTGTTATTTTCATATTATTAATACAAGATATATTATCACCCAATTTCACTTCTTGTGTGGCTATAACTTTGGAATCCTTCTCTTTCCCTTTGTTGAAATAATATTCCAGGTGTATCACAATAATAGTTCAATGCTTCTGTACCAAACTATTGGTCTAACAACTTATATAGGCATTTTTATTATAAAATCTCACAAGTCTGATATTTCAAAACTCATATTTTGCCTTACATTACATTCAAAATCATTACTAATTTTTTTTCAACTGTTCAAAACATTTTATCAGTCCCAGTCAATTTGTATTCCCTTTTAAAGTAGTTGATTCAAGGGAGAAACCACATTGAAAAAGTTGATCACACCATACCTGTTGTAGTGGTCCTTTTTTAATTATATCTGAATTACAAAATCATATAATATAGATAATCAATCATCTGTATTGAAAAGATGATAGAACAGAAACAGAACATAAAGAATGAACCAATTTATTACACAATGTTTTTCTCACTATCATTTTCACTAAGATGAATATAACCTAATTATTGAACGCATTTTCCAGTTGCCAATTTTACTAGTTCACTTCACCTGCCTAGTTTTCAGCTACAATATAGATATTCATACGATTTTGGAGGCTTTATAAAAGATTTTCAATATAACACCCTAAATTTTTTCACACTTTTTAGGATTCTAAATTTCGGAAATCATAAGAGGATTTTGACCATCATAAATTGTTTGTTTCGGTTTCTTTTTGTGAGAAAAAATATCAACTTTTTTAGTGAATTTTACGTGTTTAGGGTATATCGAAATTTCATTTGGGATAATCGAAGGTTATGGAGGTCACAGATTATATACTATTTCGGTTTTTAGGGCCAATGTGGTTTTTTGTTCAGATTGAATACATTTTATTTAAGCTGTATAAGATGTGACTTCAATTGTAGTTTAATTTAAACAGTATTCGCATGATCAGTGGTTTCTTCCTCGAGTGTAATATAGTTTACAATCATGAGGTTGAGGTATTCGTTCTTCCACAGGTTAGTCGAGGTGAGGTATAATGGTGATGGTACTACTAGTCACTGCGATGGACCCTCACGAATCACTCTAACTTTACTAATAATATTATCACTGGTGGTTGGTTTCTATTTAGCACAAGGTTCAGGTTTTCTTGCATGCCATAACGCCATTTCTAGTCAAATGACTCACGCACAGAAAAGACCGCGCAAATTCGAGTGCAAAATTTGCGAAAAAAAATTCGTCAGCGGCAATGATCTTCGAAAGCACTTGCGTACTCATACGGACGAGAGGCCTTACGTCTGCAACGAATGCGGGCAGGGGTTTAGACAGGGTGGATCCCTCAAAAACCACATCGCCTGCAAGCATTCGCAAGGTCTCCAGAGCAAGAGTATATTCGTCTGCAACTATTGCAAGAAGGCTTTCCCTCTCAAAGACCGGCTCAAATTACACATGCGTACTCACACCGGCGACAGACCGTACGAATGCAACAAGTGCAATAAAAAGTTTGCGAGAGGGGGGCAGCTCGTTCAGCACATGCGCATGCACACCGGACAAAAGCCTTACATTTGTCACATATGTAACTCTACATTCACCTGTTGCGCTAACCTCAAATTCCACATGAACAGACATCTCGAAATACGCGACTTCATCTGCGACATTTGCGGGAAGAGGTTCTTCCGGCGGGATGCACTGAAGAAGCATCTCAATTGCTACCATGCGAACTTGAAGGCGTTTCACTGCGATATTTGCAACAAAGAGCTGAAAGGGCACCTGCCACAGCACATGAGAATACACAAGCAAGATAAGCCGCATGGCTGTGGGCACTGTGGAGCAAGGTTCACGCAGAGGTCGCAATTGACGGTTCATCAACGCATTCACAGCGGGGAAAAACCTTACAGGTGTCAGATTTGCTGGAAGGCATTCGCACATTCTACAGCCCTGAGGCTGCACACTCGCAGACATACAGGGGAGAAACCTTTCACCTGCGTGCTATGCGACTCGTCTTTCACTCAACTACCCCATTTGAAGAAGCACATGCTCGCCATACACAAAAGCGCAAAACCTTACGTTTCCAAGTGTTGCAAATCTTTTCACAAGACTAAATCCGAGCTGGAAACTCATCGTAAGTTTTGCGGCAATGTTCTGGATGATAAACCCAAAAAAGATGTAAACGGGGATTCAACAATGCCGATCGAAAAAATGAGATATTTGCTAGCCATTCTTCTGAAGAAGATATCTGCTCCTGATCGATTGATTGAGTTGGGTTTCAATAAGAAGCTCATAGATGATGTCTTGGTAGAATCTATAGAAAGTTCCGGTAGAGAATCTTGTACAGATGCAGATTTAACGGAAGCGGAAAAGTTGAAAAGAAATGTAAGGATACTTTTAGAATGGACGGTCCCTAAGATATATATGGAAAAGTTCACAAAAGAAAGAAGATCTACTGAGGAACTTTTGAAACAGTTGACATCCTAACATTGCTAGACTTGAATCTCGATCAATGATAGTTCTAAATCATTAGATGGCGAAAATCGTAATCTAGATAGATAATTCAATTCAAGATATAACTGCGTACAAACGTGCAACTTTTGCTGGCGAAAGCTTAAATTTCATGTTGAAGTTTTCTCTCAGATGTGACACAGTTTACAAATCATTATCTGAAATATAAACATGTCGTCCTGTTGAACAAAAAATATGAAACTGCTTTTTTATTATTATGCATATAATTTTCTATTCTACCTTCTTCTAAATCTTCCATATAGATTAGTTTTTTACATATATATAGATACGAGTAGCCAGTGAAGACTAATTTTGTTGTTTCAATGAAATTGATTGATTCGTCTAATATGTTGGAAATCTAATCATGGAATGTATATATACTTAGGAAATTATTATTTTATGTCATTTTCGACATATTTCTTATAGTGCAATTCAATACTGCCTTCGATAATTTTCAATTTCCATTGATATAAGTAGGTAGGCGTTTTCTTATACCTGTATACTAAAAAAACACCCCAAAGAATGTAGTAATAGCAAAATATCTCAGTATTGTCAATTTGCAAATGGCTCTTTCAGTTTCTTCAGATAAGGATTCTACAGAATATATTGACCATCTTTCGAACATACTTATATATGCACAACAAATAAAAGGAAAATATCAGTACCTAGTCATCACAGAAGTAATAATTATAACATCCTGTCAATATCTTTCCAGTCGTGTGGATGATAGTAGACCCTATCAAAAATATCGTTCCCAATATTTCTTTAGGATCCTTGCATCAATTTGAGGAGTTAAAAATGTTGGTGGTTCTCATACTTATTTTGGCCTCCTGTTACCAGAACACGAATTCTAAATCAAAACGCGGCGCTCAGTACCATTTGGCACGTTTTGACATCTCAAATTTCTGCTATTGAGAGCACAAGATCCTGCCAAATTTCTTTATAAAAATAGTTTCAAACAAGTGAAGTATTTTAGTTGGGAAAAGATTTTGTGTTTTCAAACGCAGAAATTTGAGATGTCAAATGGTGTAAATAAGAGAAAAAAATGGGATCATATTTCCGCAAGTTTTTTTTTGAGCTTATGTTTTGACTTCGCATTCAGGAGGCCAAAACACGTGAGTAACACCAAACATATTTTTTCAACTCGTTGGAATGCGAAGATTTACCCAAATCTGTTTATTCCTTTTGTATCATATACATATATACATATCTACGGTTTTGTAGAAGGAAATTTTATAAACCATAATAATTCATAATGTCAGTTCTCCGTCGAAGAACATAACATTATTGGGCGTAATGCCAGTTTGGTGTGCATCGGCTAATGGATTCTTTCGTTTCAGATTCGAACTATAATGTCTGTAGCACAAAAATAACAAGTATGTTTATTTTATAGTGCCTAGTACCTGTTACCAGTGTCATACCTAATATTTGTAGTTTTTTAAGTTTCAGTTTTTTATCGATCTTGCCAATATTGTATTGTTTATAATACATCTGGGTATTGATTACGACTTGCCTTAGACCAAAGTATCTTTATAATTTTGATTTTCACCTACCTAGGTTATTCCTTTTGGATTAGGAAATTCAGTACTGATTTTTTTCTATTTTCATTTTACCAAAGAATATTTCAAAGAACTTTTGTTATGCCTAGTTAAGAGTTTATTTATTGTTGTTAGTGATTCATTTAATAGAAAATTTGCATTGTATTTTATTTTATCGACAGTTCACATTTTCTTGAATAGTTCTAATATACATTAATATTATAATGCTTGAGAGGTGATTTGATACTGTAATTTCATTATTGGTGCCATTATAATTTTCAGACTATATACTGTATTAATTTCAGAAATATGCACTATCCTGATTCTCAATAAACTTGGAAAATAGCACCACCTACCAACTTGGATGGTGATTTTTGTATTCAACCTCTAACAATGCGATAAAAACATTTATTTTCAATTACTCCTTAAGATAATTGAATATAAATGATTCAACAATAGTTCTGATGCAAAGTTGATGATGTAATCGGAAAGTATTGTTTTAAATTCAGATTCCATTGTAGAGAAATATTTCCCTAATACAGGAATTACTCTTAGATTTCATCGTTCAGATTATTCGAGATGCCCTTTTCATTCATTCATCATATATCAAATTAAGCGAATATTTTGTTCAAGGAAGCAATTTATTCATGGATATCTATTATTTTCGGTGAATCAGAAAAATAAATATAAAAAAGGCACACGTCACAAAAAACTTGTATCACAGTAATTAACGTACAAAAAGTAACAATTAAATATTGTTGAGTATGTTTTACTGTAAACATATTTACAAAATATTCCACTGTAGCCTTACTTTTTACAAAACGTCATCGGTCAAATAAAACGATTAAAATTATTTTTCCCTGATCAAATCATGATAATAAGCAGTTACTGCTATGAGTTTGTTGTTGATAAAATCTTGTTCTATTTCCACTTTGCCGCCAGGGCCGGTCTCATTTACCAACTAGAAAGAAAAAAAATACTGGGTGAATGATACGTTCATGAAATATAAAGGTGGTCTCCATGTATAAAGAATAATAATTTTATAACAAAGCCTTACCACAGAAGTATTGCTATTCCTTGGTAAAAATGCTGCGACATTTGGAGTAATTTTTCTTGCAGTCGCTATCAACCGAGAAAATGGAACAGGTTGCAACATTTCTTCTAAATCGTATTCAGATTGCTTCAAGTAGCAAGGCCCTCCCCACGGAGGACTCAGAAATACTATGTCACCTTTCAAACTATCGGCTAATTTGAAAAAGTCGCCTATTATGAAATCGATTTTGTGCCTCACTCCGTATATTTCCGCGTTGTTTTGGGCTATTTCGATTTTTTTTGGATCTATATCTATAGCTATAACTGGAAAACAAAATGAATCAAGCATTGAAAGGGATGATTCAATTATAAAATATAAAACAAAAATAACCAAATTTGTAATGAACAGGATGTTCATGAATTAAAAAAAAACAATTATGAATATTTATTACCTCGTTTGCATGTAAATGCGAATTGTATAGCATTCCCTCCGGCTCCACAAAATGCATCTATAATAACATCACACTGACATCTTTCAGCAGCATGCTTGGCAACTTGTTCTGGAGTAACAGAATACCAACTTTCTGAAAAAGTAAAAAAATTAACATAGTTTTTGAAAAATGCATCATTTGTTAGTGCTTGAAGCATATCAAATACAGTATTTTTTTATAACAAGAAAAATTATGCCATGAATCTAATTCTCGTTTTTCATTCAATTTGTTGTTTTTTCTGTGCTTACCTTCATCCAACTTTATTCCTTGGTCGAATTTGCTGAACAAGGAAAATCTTTTCTGCCAATACTTCATCAGCTTACTATTTTCCTTAATTTCTGGCGGTAGACCAAGCTGTTTTCTTTTCCTCTTTCTCTTCTTGGTTCCCGAAGTTTCCTCATAACTTTTATCTTCAGGCGGAACGGTGGGCTCCTCTTCACAAGAGCTCAGTTTGTCATCGGAACTTTCCGACAGTATGTTGAGGCAGGTTGGCTTGTAAGGAAAAATTACTGATTGAATACCATTTTTCGTTAATGCAGCAGTATCAGTTTTCCATGTTAATTTATATAGTCTTTGTGTCTGCCAGGTTTGAATATTGATTCTCCAGTATCGAGAGAAAAATGTATTCTCTAGCACACAGGGTACCTCCACGTCAAAATGACCTTGATGTGTCAACTTTATAGAAATGACAGATGCCTCCCCTTACACTGACATCTTCTAGAAAAGATAACCTTGCTGAATGGTATCCTGAGGCTTATGTGCCTCAGGGCCGGTTTATCAATGGAGGATTATCCCGAGGGGTTACCTGACCCGGGGTTAACTTTATCCTTGAGCTAATTTCCCGTTTGATTTTGAAAGCTTTTAACCCCATCTCGAAGTGAATAAACATTTTATCCCAGTTAGCTGTTGACCTTGGGTTACGTTAACCTAACCCAAGGTTATACCAGCATGGCTATATAATTGACTTCTGATGGTTCCTTTCTATCCAGAATTTTAGCATACTATGAAAAGTATTCAGTAGATATTTATCAAGATATTTGCGATAACTTATGTTGACTTACCTCTTCATTAGTATCATTACTGGGTATTATATTTCCATCATCATCAAAGAACACATGCTTTGATTTTCCCGTTTCAGGACGTATTTTCAAATGCCTATTTTGCAAGCGAATGTGCTTCATCTTGTAGTCAACCCTACCAGTCATAATTTCATTGTTTTGTTCTTGAAACTCGATACCCATCAGATTAAAAGCTGCTTTTATTCTGTTTCGGTTGCTATTGAAGCTGTCAGATGATTTGGTGTCACTAAACAATCAAAAAGTCAATCAACTATTATATCAGTATCTGTTATTATAACAAACTTACACGATGCTCTTCTTCAAAGTTTTTTTAGTATGGTTAGCATTGCCAAATGATAGAGGTAATCCCATAGCGATCATTTCACCCTGAACTGTATCATTTTCACAGTTTTCTGCTGGAGAAACTTCATTATTTGCTTCTTCCTCCATGTTGAGACTCTCCAACAAAACATTCAAGGATACCTGGTTAAAGAAGACTTCTTGTGAAGTATTAGTTGTATTCAGGATTTTACCACCGTTAGTTGATTTTGGCTGCTTTCTTAGCGAATCTTGATGTGTATCACTTCTCACAGTTGAATCTGTGAGCGGATAAACTTAGTCATATGAAGCATTCATATTTGAAATAGTACAGTATCATTGAAAACAGAAGTAATAATATATATAGTGCAGACGTTTTAGGAAGGCCAAGTAGGCAATAAATCATGGTGAGACCCGACATGAGTCCAAACTTTTGTTGTACTCAAGGCATACTTCTGCTGAAAAACGTCTGCATTATATAATCTTTTACATTATATCGATACGAAAATTTTCTGACATATAGAACAAGGGAAGATAATAGTTACCTATAGCAGCAACAGATAGAATGAACTTTTTATACTGTTGTAAGTATTCGTCTTCGTAGTGTTTCTTCCACAACAAATTCCACTGATGTTGATAATCCTCTTCTGATTCCTCTGAACTAACAGAACTATTTGCCGAACTGACGGACGAGAAACTATCCGAACTCGAAGTGCTATTGCTCAAATTGTAAGAGGAGACAGTCATGCGAGTGACGTTGGTCATAGAATCGATGGTTTTCAGAGAACTGCTGCACCTATAGCAAAACTTCAATTTATTCAATAATTATTATAAACGAAACATAAGAACATTTGATTTTGATACAGCATCGGTGTACAAAATTTTTTCAATTGAATTTATCATCATCCAACTAGGATCTCAGATAAACTAACGAATGACTTTTTTTCTCATCTTGGCGCAATATTGCGTTAGACTAATACCTTGAACTCAGTAATCGTTCAACTTCATTTTCTCCATCTATACTGATAGGTGACAGAGGGTTCCAGCCCTCAGATACATCGGTGAATATTTTTTCGTCGCTCCCAGATAGATTCCTCAGCAATAAGTGTTTCTTAGAGTGCTCTTTATTATCATATTGTTTATCAGTAAGTTGGCTTTGTCCTGCATTGAAGGATTCAACTTCAATGTCTTCAGAAGTGAAACTCGTAGACTTTTTTCTCGAATGTATGTCAACAACTGAAAAAAATTTGGTGAACGAATGTTCAAGAAATTCTTTCGATTAGGTACCTGACGAACTATTTTCTTCTTCACACTTCTTGGAATTATTGCTAAAATAGTCTTGATTGATGTAGGCACTGTATTTATCTATCCAGGATTCCCAAATCAATTTTTCACCGTGCACCGACCAAAATTTGTTCCAATCATCATCGGTGGTCTGACAAGACCGTTCATTCAAATCTGTGCCGCTATCACTTTGCTGAATCTTGGAAACCAAAGAAGCATCTTTGGTCTCCTTGAAACTGTCGTGTTCGTCTGTCGAAAGATTGTCAGTGTGTGATGCGCTGCAATAGCAACTGACAGTCTCTTGTTCGTTCTAAAAATTAATGTTGTCAACTGGAATGTATTATCTTCATTTTACCATCGAATTCAAACTTGAGCTGTCAACTGTTTTTTTTTAACTTGTCTGAACAGAGCGTTTTTCAGTATTCTCTAAAGAGTCTGAAGCATTCGTTTTTCACTGGGCTGTATTTCTTCAACGAATCAAAATGGCGGTTTATTTCAGGACATCCTATATAATATGTATTTTCGACCACCACGATCGGTCGTGTTTTTGAGGCGCTACCGCATCTTAGTATTTACATATCTGATACTGACAGTTTTGAAGTCCATGGAAGTCTATGTTGTTTAGTTCGATAATGGAATATTCACTTTCCGAATGAAAATACATGCAAAACATATTATAAGGAGTGAGTGTTTTCTCTCTCAAGATGATATTAACATTTTGCTATCAAACATTTTTTCGGAATCATTACATTCAGAAGATATTCATGGAGAAGATATTTTTCATATTGTTACGAATTGGACTGGCATTCTGAGAATACCGGAAGTCATTAGCTCGGCGGCTCGCGTCTAGAGGTTGTGTTTTACGGCCTCGTTATAACATCGTTCACTGACGTATCAATTAGAGGACAATAGCGGATGACTCATAACTGTCGCAGTTTCTAGAATGTGAACGGTATTTTTTTAGAACTCTATTGAATATTCAAGATTTTGCCAGATAAGTATTTTTTACCTATATAAGCAGCGCAGTGGCGCAGACAGTCAGTTTAGAAAGAAAAGTATTGAGAACATTGAGATTTGTAAAGCGAATATCGTTATGATTTAACTCATTGTTTATTGAGTTGTATCTCGAGTATTTAGTGAAATAAATTGTTCAGTTTTGTACTGAGTGTTTTAAATTCACGAACCCAAGTGGAAATATCGTAACAATATTTTGACACTCAATATTCGATGTGAATTTATATTTTGCCTTGAAAAAATAGGTTCGTTTTTCTTGCAAAATGAGTAAAAACCTTACGAAATCCTCATATCATGAATTTGTTTGTAGAACTATTTTATAAGGTCCTGAATATTAATTCTATACTTACAGATTTTGATGATTCGGTTATGCTCTCCTGAAGAGCAGGTTCTACATCAATGTGAACAGGTGGTTCCTCTTTCAATAAATCATCATCAGAAGGACTCTGCTCAATCGATAAGCAACGATAGCTGGGGTACTTTGTTCTGAAAAGTATTGCGCATATAAAGTCTCACATGATTTCATGAACTTTGATTTTCCACAACTTCCTGTATATATTAAGTTTTTGCTCTATATAACTATTTCTAGCTTGTTGGTTCTGAGTAGATTTACTATAGGCTGGTTCTCACTTACTATAATCTTAAAATAAAATCTTACTTTTACTGTCCAAAATTCTCAAAAACTAGACATAAAAACATACTAAAATCAGTTTATCCTTGGAAAATAAAAGTCAATAATGTAATACCAAGACAAGCCCAATGTGGATGCACCAACTGATGAAAAATTGTTCTGTTTTTGGCATTAATGTGAGGAAATGCTATAAGTATGTTAGGTCCTAGATAAATATGTGTTCCTGTGATTATTTGACTGCATTGTCAAAATGAATGCAGTGTAAACAGATTTACCATGTTCAATGTTTGGTATGAAGTTTTTGGGGGCAATTTTTGTTCCTAAAAAGTCATTACAAATCGGCGCCTATTGTAATCTAGATTTTTGATTTATAGGTATACATATTCATTTAATCATACTCATTAATAATTATCAGACCGCTCATTTTGAAGATTGAAATATTGAACTCAGGAAGAAGGAATAGATTTCTTATGCATTGGGCATTGTCAATCAACTAGAAGTCAAAAACCATATATATTAAAATATCCTACAAAATAAAAATCACAATAAATGACTAAATTTCAAAATTTGATATATTAAAATTCAACAGTTCATTCCTAGCTTGAAAGTATCCAGTATCTGTCAAATCATAAGGGTCAGGCACAAAAGGTGGTGTCACAGACATCAAATTGTCCCAATCAATGTGCTTGAAAGCAGCCATTTCCATAACCTGATTTGCACCAGCCCTCTTATCTGGATCATCAACTAGAAGTGCTTCAACAGCTTCAACAATCTCCTTGGAAAGTTCTTCATCATCAGTTGGCCACTCAATATTATGTTCCAGGATGTTCTTGAAGACAAGTTGAGGGGAAGAATCATTGAAAGGTGGTATACCAGTAACAAACTCATATAAGACACATCCTAGTGCCCACCAGTCTACAGAGTGGTTATGTCCTTTTCTCAGAAGCAATTCTGGGGCCAAATAATCTGGTGTGCCTAGAATTCTCTGATCTGAACTCCAATCACCCCTTCTAACTGACTTTGGAGTACGGTAGGGAGTTCTAGGTGTTTTTGGGGTGGTAACTCCATCAATTGGACTCACTATAATATTGTTTTCAACCTTGGCACTATCATTGTTATTCACACTATGAGGTAGTTCAAACCTTGTAGCTTTTATTTTGTTATTTTTTTGGGAAGAAACAGGAGTGGAAAATGTGACTCCTTTGGGGGGGCTGTTTGGATCAACCCTTAAAATCTCCATTTCTCCAGTCAACCCTGTTTTAACATATGCTTTTCTAGGTCTGTTTGGAGAAGGTGATCTGTGTTTCCTTTTTTTGTCTCTTTCATTTCGCATTTTATTATAGAGACCACATCTACTAGGTACTTTTCTGCTTATTGGTGAGGAACAAGAAGTGTTCTCTGAGTTATCACCAACAGCACTATTGCATGTGAAATATGAACTATCTGTTGATTTCAAAGGAGTGTTTATATCACCAGCTGACAAATATGTTATACCTGACAATGCTGAACAATTTTGAAGCTTAGAGCTATTCATTTCACTTCTTTCTTTCAATCCAAATGATTCTAGCTGCCTTGATCCAGAGTCTAATAGATGCCCACTGTAATTTGCAGTACTAACATACTTTGAATTACCAGAACCAAAACTCAAATGAGTAGTCAAACTTAATAACTGTCCTGGAGTTCTGGTGCATAAGTTTGGGGTACAATTTTCAAAATCTGATATTTCCAAGTCTCTGTGAATCAAAACTTTTGATAGGCCGAAATCTGTCAGCTTAACATGACCTTCTTTTGACAACAACATATTATCAGGTTTGATATCCCTGTGGGTGATACTATGTTTATGCAGATATTGTAGGGCTAGACATACTTCAGCTACATAGAATGTTGCCATTGACTCATCAAAAAATCCATATACACTGAGGAGAGATTTCAAATCACCACCAACCATATAGTCCATCACTAGGTAAATAGATGAAGCAGATTGCAAAGAATAGAAGAGCTGTACACAGAATGGACTTTTAGTAAGTGCTAAAGCATTTCTCTCATTAACTACTTGGGATACCATGTTTTTATTAATCATTTCAGTTTTCTTCATCACTTTTATTGCATACATAACTTCTGTGTTGTTCTTTTTGTAGCCCAGGAAAACTTTTCCAAATGCACCGCGACTTATTGGTTTTATAATTACAAAATCGTTAATATCGGGTAGTTTAGATGTATTGTTCATAACATCTGTCTTTTCCGACGTTTGTTCACTAGTCATCGTGAACATTGCACCATTGAAAAACAATAAACAGGTGCAAAACTGCAAAATGTACGTGAATAAACTTTATAAATAAGTTCTAATAATGATGAGATCCTAACGATTTTCTTTTCAAACTTCCAGGTTATATTATTGATTATGACAAATGACATTTCCCTTACCTTATGAAAACTCTACTACAAATACAAGTTATTTGTTCTGAAAAGTCATGCCTCTTCAAGAAAATTTCAGCCAGAACCTCCCATTGGGATTCGAACATATTCAGTCTCCACGTTTTTAAAAGAGTTTAGTTGGGCTTACGGCTTACAGTACAGTACACAACACAATCATACACTACAAAAACAAATATAAAGAAGGCTCAACTCAAGAATCAAGATGCAGATGATTGATGATGTACCACTTGTACTTGTAAACATTTCAGTTGTCATTGGGCACAAGCACAGAACATCCAGTGAACATCTCAGCTCTTCCGGCGTTGTCACGTTATAATTTACTTCCTTCATTTATTTACCAGAAACCTTATTCTGTCTGATTGATGTTTCATATTAAAAGGAAATAAAACAATTATTGGTTGAAACTCCAAATTATTCATTATCAATTTTGGTAAAAGTAGCGAAAAAAATTATTTTTCGTGAGCATTCCTCTCTATATCATCTTTTGAACGGATCAATATTTTTCTATCAAATTTGCCACACTGATATAATGGAGATGAGAAGAAGATCAACATCATAGAGAAACAACAAAAATGTTTATCTTTATCGCCATGTGCGATTGTGAAATGATTGTTTCTTCCTTGGACTTTCACCTCATATTATGTTGAAATCGAATCAATATTTTTGATCAAATTTTTTACATTTGAATGGCATCATAATTTTAATTCTTTCTAACGCTCTTTTATTGAAATATCGAGATTTTTCAATTTCGGGAATTTCTGTGAAACTATCATTTTTCAACTCGTAGCGGCAACCCTGCCATCTCTGTCACCGTCTGTCACTACCAGTGAACTGTCACTACTTACTTCACTAGTGTCAGTTGTCATTGTCACTGATGTCAGGCGGAAGTGCGCCCATTGAACAATTGCGAAAATTTGTATTTTCCTCCAGAATCAACGTCGGTGGGGAAACCAAGGAAGAAAAACTAGAAGTAGTTATTCCTGAGGTATGCTCAACATATAGCATTCCATGAACTTTCAAGTAACCTACTGTTTCCAGCTTCTTCAAGCCTCCTATTCCTTCTATACCTGGCCTTCTGCTCCCGTACTAGCGTGGTTTCTCTGGGAAAACCGACAGGAACTTCCAGGAAAGTTCGTTCTGGAGCTTGGTTCTGGGACTGCTCTGCCGGGAATAGTAGCTGCAAAATTAGGAGCAAGAGTGACACTCAGTGAATCAGCAACTTTACCAAAATCATTAGCCCATACAAAACATTGTTGCCAACAGAACAAGTTGGTGATCAATCAGGATATTAGAGTTATTGGACTAACTTGGGGTTTATTTTTGAGCAATTTGGAATCAATTGGACCTATAGATATAATATTAGGTTCAGATTGCTTTTTTGAGCCTGCTAACTTTGAAGACATTATAGTTACTGTGGCATATCTTTTAGAGCCTAATATAGATGCTAAATTCCTTTGTACTTATCAAGAAAGAAGCTCTGACTGGTCCATTGAACATTTATTTTCTAAGTGGGGTTTAGAGTGTGTTATTCACAACATTAATAATTTGGGAGTCAGTGTTGGCTTAAATATCCATGATTTGATTGGTGATCATAGCATTCATTTACTGGAAATTACAAGAAAGTCCTGAATACAAGTTATGGCCTCAAATGCTGTCCGCAATCTTTACAAACTGTATGTTGGGAATGTACCTTGGACTGTTGGTCACAATGAACTGAAGCAGTACTTCAGTAAATTTGGTCATGTGAATCAAGCTATGGTTATTTTTGACAAAAAGACAGGATTATCAAAGAACTATGGTTTCATCACATTTAGTAACAGTGAAGGTTTTGAAAATGCCACCAAAGAACAATTGCATAAACTAGAAGGAAATACTATTAGAGTTCAACCAGTTAATACAAATTGATAAAAATGGCCAGTAGTGTAGATAACTTTAGTGATTTGCAAGAATTGGGTATTGATGTTAATGAATCTTTTGATATTCAGTCACATGAATTTTCTCAGGCTGCTAATCATTTGCAGAAATTATTACCTACTGTAGACAATAAGACACTGCTCATCTTGTATGGATATTATAAACAAGGAACAGAGGGACCTTGTAAAGCTCCAAAACCCAGTTGGTATGACTTGCATGCCAAATCAAAATGGGATGCCTGGCAAAAATTGGAGAATATGCCTAAAAATGAGGCGAAACTTCTATATACAGAAACCATAAAAAAGCTTGATCCAACATTCAATAAATCTTTAAATGAGAAATCAACAAGAGAACAATGGGTCAGAGTTTCTGCTTTGAAATCTGAAGAAATTTCAACTTGTGACTTGACTATAGTAGATCACATTAAAAGGGGCAACTCTAAGGAAGTGGAAAAATACTTGAAGATTAATCTTGCTTCAATAAATGAGTTGGATAGTGAAGGTTTGGCTTTAGTACATTGGACAACTGATTGTGGAAACTTAAATATACTAAAAATGTTGATACATTCAGGTGCAAATATAAATTTAGTGGATGGAGATGGTCAAACTCCACTACACTATGCAGCCAGTTGTGGACACCATGATTTGATACAACTTTTGTTGGAAAATGGTGCTCACATTGACTTACTTGACAATGAAGGAAATAGGGCTTATGATGTATCTGCAGATGATAAAATAAGAGAGTTATTGATTTAGCAATTTTCAATTATAGATATGTAGCATTATTGGTTAATAAATATATATTAATACCTACCTATTTTTTTCTGACATGTTGACTAATAATATACCCATACTTGGGGTTCCATAAAAATTTAATTAACTTTATATAGTCCATTTTTGGAAAATCATTCAGATAAAAATACCCCTATCAATAAATATCAATTCACAATTTTTGTTCACTAATGAAAATGTAGAAATACTCTTCATTGATGGTAATATTTTTGTGAATGTGAGAATATTTGAATAATCACTGACACAAGCTTTCATTATGTAACATTTATTTTCATACTGAAATACATTTAAAAAAATAAATATAAAAAATGAACATACATGGACAGTTAAAAAATATTAAAATGTGTTTTAAAAGTTAATACTGCAAAATATTAAACATAAGAGTCACTGAATCCTTCACATACTCTTTCTCTTGATTCTTCTCCCCTTTCTATAACCCTTTCCAAACCACCCAGCTTGAATTTTGCCTTTTATTTGTTCCTTATCATCTTCCAAATCATCATCAGTGGAATAATCACAACATACACAAACTAGCTCTTTCTCCTTCTTTTCAACCTTACTATACCTGAATTCTTGCTTGATGAATACTGGTTCTGACTTTGCATAAAACAAACATTTAGAAGAATTGAAATTTGATTTACAAAAATCACACATTGCTTCAATTTTCAAAATTTCCTGTTTAGAGGGAATTAAATAATCCTCGGATGGATTGATAATACTGTGTAATCCCGAATATAAAAAACTAGTTTGATAAGGATACATAAAAATGTCCAGTTCACTGTAATTGAAACAAGACTTGAAGAAATATTTGTTTTGAACACTGTTGGCTGTATCACTAGTAATGTCCCCATTTTGCAAGGGAAGACTTCTATTGCTAAAAGTATCACAGTTTACAAAAGTTGATTTTTTCTCAAGGAGATTAGAACAGTCTTTATTTTGTACTAAATTGACATCTTCCACCTTCAGAAATGGCTGGGTAGTAGTGTGTAGCTCTAGTTCATGTAAATCAGAAGCATGAGCATATAAAGGATCCCTTTTTCTACTATAGCCTGGTACATGAATGCCTAATATTTCCATAACTATTTTCATAACTTTGTCACATTTACCATTCACTTTAACATTAGCAAAATCATCTTTGGGAGTCCACTGTAAATTGATTATGTACAGATTAGGCCTCTTTTTAGGAGGCTTATCCATCTGCCATAGCCTAGGGTATTTCTTCAACACTTTCAGACTGGATCCTAAACAGAAGATTGTTGTAGCTTGGTTTGCATTTCTCCAGGCCCCTGTCCAGTTCAAGGGCCATTGCAGGTTACCACGTTCTCCAAAATGCACTATAGTATCCACTAAAGGACTATTACAAACATAACATTTCCTATGAGTCTTGTGTGAATACCTAGCAGTGTTTTCTGTGACATCAAAACTCCTCCAATATTCCCTGTGGGGTTTGCAAAATTTGCAGACTTCAATGTACATATTTCCATGTAGCTCTGACAGGGCTGTGCGAGGTAAACCTGAACGTAAGTGAAGACCATCACAGTTTTGAGAGACAACATATTTGAGAATTTTCTTGTGGTATAGCTCTGATAAAGCCATGTGGGTATAAGTTGGTTCTGCCAAACTCAAATCATGGTTGCTAAAAAAATATATTGTTTTATCATTATCAGATTTGCATAAGATTATTTAGTTTTTACAGGTCCGGCTCTAGGGTCTAAGCTCCCTCATGCAAATAAAAAAATATGACATATTTCTGTAGCAGTTTTTTTAGTAAATTTCCAAATAAATGTTTCTGTTTGCACCAGGAAACCGTGCCGAGTTGTGACGTAACAAGTTCTGAACGTGTCTGAACTATCAACAGTATCAACCAGCGCCTTGGAAAATAATGTCTTACAGCGTTGCCGAGCGTTCCATATAATATTTATTTACAATACATAGCACTAAAGTATACATACATGTCATTCAAGATTAATTGAATAAACAGCTATCAAACAGGAAGTCTCGATTTCAATGTGGTAAATACTGAATACTGAAAATTTCCTCAGAAGTTTCGAAAAATAGTGAAACTGGCAACACAGGAATATGTTTATCAGAGGACTTGTAACTTGTAACATCACTTCAAGAAACGGCCATAATGCTTTTGTTTGAATGTCTCGCTGAAATTTGAGAGTTTTTCAAGTGGTGTTTATTGATTAAATGATTACATACATAATATCTTCTAGGGAAAACTATAAATACATTATATTTTACCACTATATTTCAACTCTAAGCACATTTGAACCAAATTCTGTGTTCTCGTCTATTATGGTTCAGCCCGACCCTTTAGTTTTTAGTTATTACCAATCAATTTTACAATGATACAATTGGATCTTCAGATACCCCAGATAATACATCTCATAATTAGATTATCATTGTTTTCTGGATATCGAATATTTTATTGAGTATCCATGGAAAAATGTTAGAGAAAGTGCTCACCCTATCTCTTTTCCTTGTTGCAACCTGGTCCATATCCCATTTGATCCTCTATAATCTGGTATTTTGGCAGCTGTACTGATTCCTGCTCCAGTATAAACTACTAGATGTTGTGATTGAGCTATTGCTTGTGCAAGAATGTGGCATTTCTTGATCAGAACATCATCTGGATCTTCCAATTCCTCTAGCCTACGTTTAGCTTCATCTCTTCTCTTCCATCTATCATGGACTTCATCAATCACATCCTGAGACTCCAATAAAGTTTGATTATCTTCAGAACTCCTATCAGATTCTGGTTTTTGAAGAATGGCGGCGACCTATATGAAATGGATTATCATAAAAAAAAACAAAATAAATTCATGATTAGAGCTACCTGAAATAAACTTTTTCATATGAGAAATTTATTGTAGAAAAAAATGCATTGCAAAAAACATTTCATCTTAAGTCTCAATAATGGTGGAGGAAACTGACCTCTAGAACATGAATTGGTAGAAGAGTTTTTCTTCAAAACAATAAAGGCAGAGAAAAAAGTTTCTCAACTGCTGAAATTTAGGTAGGTATATTTTTCTGCAACACATCAATGCTGTAACACTAATAAGGCTCAGTTTCAAGAGGCTCTATGTTATGATTTTGCATTTACAATGTTTCATAATGTGAAGCCAATCTTTGATTTAAATAAGATTATTTCCCTCTTAATTTTCTAACTCAGAGAAGGTGAGAAATGAGGAAACTAATGGTATTGGAAATATACAATCATCTGTAAATCATCAACCCCTAGAATTTTTTTATCTCAACCCCTTGATTTGAAAAAATCAGTGTTTTTAGTTCAGAATCTCACTAGATACAATGAAAGACACATGGATGAATAAAAATAAGAATAGCAAGAGAGGTACCTGTTAATAATAACATAACTAGTCACAGACATTTTTATTGGGATTATTAAAAATTCTCATGTATCAATAAAAAAATTAATGTCATATTTTTGTATTTTTTATTCCTTATTTTTGTGGCATATCTTTCTCCACAATAAAGTGTCAATTAGTTTTTGGGTCAGTTCAAAGAACAGATAATCATAGATTATTTATTCTCTCGTTTTTCTAAATATCAATTTTTTTCAGAAATTGGTTATAATAATTATTACCAACCCTTTTGAGGGATGCATTTCTTTCATCTTTGGCACAAATTTTTTTCTGGGATTTGACGACCTGTCGACGAGGTAGTTTACATCTTTTAGCACAAGTTTCTTCGATTCTTGTATTATTTAACAACTTCTTTTCATCACTGTTGGAATCATCTTCCATTGTTTTTCATTGAAACTTTTTCATTACTTTTTCACATTCCTCATTCCTCGATATCCCCGTGTCAATTTTTGTTTTGACTTTTGTTTAATCTGAACTCTGGACTTGAAAATAATAAACATATGTCACTGAACTGTCAGCTCTGTGTCAGAACTCAGAAGCGCCTGTTTCTATTCTGTGCCAAATCATATATTTTTCGTTTGTATGCAAAGTGTAGCACTCTCCTACACCTTTTCGCGAGGTGTAATCTACATTCTGAATTCTGAATAACATTAGTAGGTTAACTGCTTTAAGTCCGTATTACACGGTGCAGAAAATGGTACATTTACTGTGTATGAAAATGTGAAGGCAATATTTTCTGCATCGTGTATTACAGAAAAACTGAATCTGAATATTCCATCCAAGAAATATAGGACAGGTTCTATTTTCGGACAGATTTTTTGTATGTGATCATGCGCAGTGTGATTATTGCATTGCAGCATTATTGTTTTTGTTTTCGCGAATATTTGTGGGGTTAATTTTATTAATATCATCATATTTGGCGAAACGCCTCGAAATACAAATAAAAGTGAGAGTCTTTGGGCAAAGTTAGGGCAATAGTAATATGAATTGGACATCAGATCAAGTTTTGGCACTAATAGAAGAATACCGATTTTTGTATGCTAAAAAGTATCCTTAACAAGAAGTTCATTCTCAACCATATTAAGTTACACCTCTGCCATTATCTCTCCTTCTCAACAATGATGGAAATAAGACCTATCTATCCACCTCTTTCTCAGCCATTCGCGATTCCAAAGCCGTCCTTTCGTGCTATTATTATGTATCTCCATATAAATTTTCATGTAAACATTATTAAAGCACTGCAAGCTGAAGCTGCCACAGTCAGAGAATGATTTATTGGAGACATCCTTCATCCTTGTTTGTGTAGAAAATTTCCAAAAGCATCTCTCAACAGTCTCAACAGTCTTCTTCTTCTATTCGATTTGAATGGCCTAAGTTACCAGGACTATCCAGCCAAGTACACGCAATATTTGATTATATAACCTCAATGGGGCCCACCTCAAAGTGGATCTGAGACTATCTCATACCCCATGAAGATTCTATTCATGATCACAAAATCCAAAATGTTCAACAAGTTAGGTTAAAATGAGGTTAAAATCCTCATAAAAGCCGTTTGGATCATAGATATAGTTTGGATTCAATTTGGATTCATATATTGCGCATGCTTATGTGTTGAATTATTGATATCGTGTATTACCAAACAATATTTATTTGCAGAAAATTTGTCAATGTTTTCTGTACAAGAGTCTGTTTGAGAAAATGGAACATTTTCTTTATCAATTTCTGCACTTATGCAATCCTTCAATTGCATCCTGATTGCGCGTCACTGGGCAATCGTGAATGTTCGGAAATTTCGGTAGCCAGCATGTAGCCAACTCGCTCATTTTTTAGAGGTCTCTTCACTCTCTTCTCTGTCTAAAAAAACTGATCTATGAAAAAACCAAAACAAAAGCCAAATTGTTTTTGGAAAAAGTTGTTTAATGTGAGGGGCAGTTTCATTTCATTGCCTGTCTTTATCCACTGGGAAGATGTTGAAATCAAAGCGGAGACGAACAAGTAGTTCGATTGATTCAAAGCCACCCAAAAAAGAAACCATGCAGGCTATTGTCGTAGACAGTGGAGCATATAGCATCAAAGCTGGTTTATCATCCATTGAGCAACCTAATATAATACCAAACTGTATCATGAAAGCAAAGTCTGAAAGAAAACGGCTGTTTCTAGGTAATCAAATCAATGATTGTCGAGACTGTTCTGGTCTCTACTTCCTTCTACCTTGTGAAAGAGGGTACATAACTAGATGGGAGGTCCAGAAACCAGTCTGGGATCATATTTTCAGCTATAATGTATGCCCCATTAATGACAAACCAGTCATTATGACACAACCATTGTTCAATTTTAAGTCAATCCAAGATTGCATAGATGAAATCTTCTTTGAGGAGTATGAAGTGCCATCTATGTTTCGGTTGAACCCTACTGATTTAGCTAGAATGAAATACATAGAAGATCATAACCTGACACAAGAGGTACCTTGTATCATTGTTGATACTGGATATAGCTTCACAAACATTATACCTTATATAAATGGAAACAAATATTTGAAGGGCATTAGAAGATTGAATGTTGGTGGAAAATTATTAACAAATCATTTGAAGGATATAATTTCATATAGGCAGTACAATGTTATGGAAGAAACTTTTGTTATTAACCAAGTAAAAGAAGACACTTGTTATGTGGCAAACAATATTTTAGATGAACTCAAACTGGCTGCTAAATCTGGAAGTGAGAATACTATTGTTAAGAATTATGTTCTTCCAGATTTCAATAATATAAGAAGGGGGTATATTCAAGACAGTAGTGATTTATCTAGAAAAGAATATGAAGATAATTGCCAAATATTGAGGCTGAATAATGAGAGATTTATTGTACCAGAAATATTGTTCCATCCATCTGATATAGGTATGAAATGTATGGGCATTGCAGAAGCAGTGGTGAAATCTATATATTCTTGTGCAAGTGAATACCAAGAAAACTTGTGTAAGCACATAATTCTCATAGGGGGCAACTGCAATTTTCCTGGATTCAAAGACCGCATGTACAATGAGTTGAGATCACAACTACCCCACTTATGGCAAGTTAATGTTTTCCAACCTGAGAATCCAGTTTCATACAGCTGGGAAGGAGGTAGCTCTTTACTGAAGGTACCTGACTTCAAAACATACTTAGTTACAAAAGCAGAATATGAAGAACTAGGGTCTACAATTATTCAGCAGAGATTCAACACTTGGATGATTGATAACTCAGAATTGAAAGAAGAGCCCAAGAAATCAGAAGAAAAATATAGTTATTTTGATAATCTGAAGGATAAAAGTGTTTTTGGAAAGCAAGAACCAGATGCTAGTGTTAACCATGTTACTAGTGATATTTCTACTCCAAATATCCAAGCTAGTGATAGTAATATATCTCAGAATAGTTCTGATGAAAATAATCAAGACAACACTAGTCTCAATATGGAGCCTGATACTGGCAGTAAATTGAAGAAAACACAAGTGAAAAGTAATGAACATGATTGTGGGATTCTTGAGGATTTTTACTTGGAGGAAGAAGAAAGTGGAGATTTAAGAAACTCAGTGGAACTATTTCCTTTTGGTCATACATCTTATTTATAATAAAATATTTATATTACATAAATACAAACCCTTTATTTCTCGAAAATGGAGTTGATTATAATATATTATTTTCAAATTATTTCAATACATATTTTACGATTGTTGGTAGCACTGAGAACGGTATATTCAGCTTCTCTGTTCTGTGTAAAAGGTCTGTGCTGTGTGAGTGACATTGATGGCTGCTTTTGAGTGACATTCAGAGTTCAACCATATCCAGATTTCAGTCAGAAAACCAAGAATAAGAAACCTAAAAGAAGATTTTATGTACTTATTACGACGCTTTCAAAATATACTAATAACTAAAGTATAGTTGAGAAAATGACGTTAGAAACTATTCCCAGAGACTTGAGGGGCCTTCGTGCATGTTTGGTATGTTCACTTATAAAATCCTTTGACCAGTTTGAGAGTGAGGGCTGTGACAATTGCGATGAGTTCTTGCATATGAAAAACAATCATGATAACGTTTATGACTGTACGAGTTCCAATTTCGATGGAATGATTTCCTTGATGAGCCCAGAGGATAGCTGGGTGGCTAAATGGCAAAGAATCAATAGATTCTGTAGAGGAGTTTATGCCATATCAGTTTCTGGAAGGTTACCAAATAGCATTATTAGAGAAATGAAGACCAGAGGTATTGTTTACAAAAGTAGGGATACCAGTCAGAGATAAGTAATTCCCAGAGTGGATAGATGATTCCATAACCTTCCTTTTATGTTCATGCTGTTGTAAAAATCTTACCATACTATTAAATGATTTGTGACTTATTGTACTATCATTACTCTCAACCCTTTTGTTTGGCCAGGGTGAATAAATTCAGTAAGACAATTATTGCTAGAAAATTTTATTACATTTACATGAAAAACAAACATATTTATCCTCATTCTCAAGTTCTTTGATACTAACTAGAGAATATGAAATCTCATTTCATAATATATCATCTAATTCAAAGTTTGGGGCAGATATTTGAATTAAATTTGTTGGCAAATGATCCTTGATAATGAACCTCTTATCATTAGGTTCCAAAATTGTCTGGAGATAACCAAACCAATATAATACTAATCCAGGACCAAACCTAAAAAAAAGCAGACAATTAATAATTATACCTAGAAGAAATTCCAAATTTCTGAAGGGCACCTCTTCTTGAATGTGAATGTAAATATGATAATAATCTGGATTGTTAACCTGTTCCAATAGCTCAAATACTGATTTTTCATATATTCCTTATGAACATCCTCATCTCCAAATAGAGCTTTGCTCTCTATCCAGTTGATAACAAATCCATCAATAACTATGGGTACATCTAATTTGCAGTCTGGAGTTTTATCATAACCATGTTTCCTCAAATGTTCCTCATCTCTGAAACCAAGACCAAGGTTTGAAACTGCTCTATATAGTTTAATTTCATACTGTTGTCCCAGGGAACTGAAAATTAGGAGAAATGTCAGGCATTGCAAGGTTACAAAATCTATTATATTCTTTATACCTTCTCATAGTTTCTGTTAAAGGACTATAAATGTTATCATAAAGTGTGCACTGTAAAAAGACATTGAGAAATTATATTGAATCATAAATTTTTAATATTGAAACACCTACAAGAAATACCTCAGCTGCCAATCGCATATCTGGAATGAGAGTTGTATCACGTAAATATAAGTTGAGATTGGATAGAGGCAACTCCTCACTACAAAATTCTTTCTCAAAATATTGGTTCAAAATAACTTTTGCCAACATACAAGGTGATGTATCAATTTTTTCTGCCATATGGACTATGATACCTAGTTCATTAAGATTTTCCACTGACTTTTGATATGTTTCCCAATATTTGAGCTTATTCATTAGTATTCTGGAATGGTTCATTTTTATCCTTTTCCGAAATTCTAATGCAAGTATACTATATAAAGTATCATAGCTCTCACTGAAAAATTAAAGTGGTAATTTCAATGTAACATTTTCAAAAGTACATACTCTGGATATGTTTCTACCAAATGCTTTATACAATTGTGCGAAAGGCCACGAAATTCTTTAATATGAGAAACTATATTCATATATAATTCCGTATCCATGTTCCTTTAGGATTTTGGCTTCCCTTTTGTCGATGAAAACTGTTTCTAACTATCTGAATTCTGAAGACATCTGCAGAGTGCAATGCAATCCACAAAACCTGTGTAAATCTGTGACGACTGTGACGCTGAAGATAATGGTGAAACAGCTTCCCTAGAATAGAATCAAGGTTGGAACTTCTGCGAAAAACTTGTGAGACCATTTGGAGAGGGTAGTAATATTTACACGGCTTGAATGAAGATGACGGTGATCGATTATCGAAGTGGATCGCATCTGGATCTGACAGAAACAGTGTATTTTCGATAAACCTGAAATTAATGATGTTTTGACTCTTTTGTAGACTTTTGTTGCCTACTTGATTTTATACCGTAGTAATATTTCCTGAAATTAACAGATATGGCGCCATATCTTGTGTCGGTAAATCAGAAACTGTGCTTCAATGTCATCTGTTCCACTTCCACTGAACTGAGATGATTGAAATTCGATCTTACCGCCATCTTCATTCAAGTCGTGGAAATATTACTACCTTCTCAAACGTTCTACAAGTTTTTCACAGAGAGAATTGAAGAGTTGTTTCACTATCCTATATCCACCTTGATAATAACATGGAAAATGGGCAGTTGAGAATAGCACGTACATGGCTGCGGCCAATCATTTGCAAGGAGTCAAATAAGGTCTTAGTTCAATTGCCGACTAAGGGATGGCACCACTTACGGCAATGATTTAATTGAATACTATAATAATAATTCCAACTGGTACTTCATTGATATTGCATGTGTTGCTTAAAAGCCTCAATTGATTCGTATGCGCGATAGAGGCTATTTAAATCGAATAAAACAATAGTAGCGCATCTTCTGAATATCCTTCGAACTGAAACGTGCTCAAACCATAAATGGTCGAAATTTTTTTACTAATGTGGCAACACTGGGAACTATAGAACACTATTCTTGTGAACTTCTCAGGTGTCTCTGTCATATGTCATATGTCTATTTCGATTTTCGCCTTCTACTCACAGCAGTCACAGCACACAGAACTTCCTGAATCCATCTGTGAGGTCGAATGTCGAATGGTTTTATCCTGTTTTATCTTTTTCCCTGTGATTATTTCTGAAACTTGGCAGCATTTGTTAGCAGCCCTGTTTTTGGACAAATATAAATGTTTCCCTAAAACAGTCTTACAACATTTAAAAGGTAAAAATCTCGAATATCGTTTGAATTTGCCGGATATGTATTTGCCAAAGTGGAAGTCATCGGAATAAATATTTTGATTTATTGCAAGGGTGTTGATAATGTGCCCTTGATTCAGAAATTTTATTAGACAAGATGTTACTTCTGTTTTTTCTTGTAGAATGTCCACTAATCATGAATACTCATGCCAAATATGCAATGCAGAAGCACTAAGGGATAATAATTGTGTTCTAATTTTTAACAATGAAGTAAGATATGTCTGAACTTATTAATGTTTTCTATAATCATTAATCATTTCATGTTTTTAAGTTTCGATCCAGTTCTAATAAAGATATTGCAACACTCATAAAGAAGCTCTTGTCAAAAGTTATAATAGAAGATCCAAGTATCTCTCAAGTTATTTGCAAGAAATGTTTCACACTTATTATTGAACTGGAAGAGCTGCAGAATAGGGTAGCGGAAATTAAATATGAAATTCTAGAAACTAGCAAAACAGAAGATGAAGACTGTAGTGACAGTGAAATTAAGCAAGATGTGGGTGATGATTTGGGAAGTGAAGAAAATGCTACCAAGACATTTTTATTCATTCCATCATCTGATGAAGATTCAACACCAGTGTCACAGGTACATGTTTTGAACCATATAATTTAGGGTCTATTTAGTCATCCTTGTCTTTATCTTAAGTCTCAGTCTCAATCCCAGTCTTCAGTCTTTGTCTTAAGGAATAAGGACATGACTATTTATACAACTCAAGATACTAAGGAATTAAGACAATGACATCAATATAAACAAATATTCATCACTTGAAAAAGTGAAAACATGTATGGATAATCTAACATTAATAACTACCGGTGTGTATTTTTTGATGAATGAATGTTCTTTGCACTATTCTACATTCTCAAATTTGCCAAAAATCGTCACAGACGGTTAACACATTATATTTCTGTGGTTACTCTGAAATGGGGAGCATGCGCACTGACTCCGTGGTCTTAGTCCTAAACATAAAGTTGAAAATTAGGAACTCTCAAGGTCACGTTTTTAGGAGGAAGACTTGAGACTAAGACAAAAATTGTTGTATAAATGCTTTTATGTAAATGCATGGATTCAACTTGGCTTAAAGACTAAAATTAGGACAAAGACTGAGACTGAGACGAAGACAAAGCTGACTAAATTGACCCTTACAATACACATATCACAGCTATTTTCATAAATATGAGAAATATTAAGTCAATCATTTTGTTATGCATTTTTGGAAAAGCTAACTATTATTTTAGATATCACCAAAAAAGCAAATTTCTGATGATGTTGAAATGCATACAGAAATGGAAAGTGAAACAGCAGAGCAAGCAGAAATTGGCAATGAATTTCAACAGTTATCTGCTGAAGAAATAGATATGCTAGATTCAGGAGCTGTGGAACATTCTTCTGACTCTGACTATGAACCTCCAAAAAGTGTGTTTGTGAAAGTTCAGTCATTGGCTGAGAAAAACAGAAGTGAGTATTTTTTCATTATTTTTTTTGAACACACAATCTCATCAATTTCTGCAATCTGAATCAAATATTACTGGTGTAGTTTTGAATTTTCATGTGAATTTTATGTAAACAAAGTAATTTCAGTTGTAGATGTGAATGTAAAAATTGAACCCTCACCTGGTGAAGAGGCTGTTTCAACTTCTGCTCTATCTAATGACAAGAAACCAAATATCTTGAAGAAAAAAATATTTGTTCCTGTAAATCCTACTATAGAATTAATAACTGAAGAGAGGAAAACTGAAACATTGGACATGCCCTCAGTCCAGAGAGATGGGAATCTGTATACATGTCTATTATGTGAAGGTGATGAAACAGTAGCAGGTGAAGCCAGAGCTATTATGGCTCATGTCAAAGAAGCACATCAGGTAAAATATTACTCATTTCAGGTCACAGATGAATGATTTTCTTCTCTAGGTTTTGCTAGTTAATTTTATGCTCATTTCAAACATATTTCATTGGGGGCAATGATTAAACATTTTTCTTCTGTACACTGAAACCTCCAACTAAATTTACTTAAACAGATACTAATAAATTAATAACTAAAATAACTTGAACCCTGAATAGTTCTGAATCATCATAATTGTATATTTGAAGAATTTAATATTGATACACTTTAGAAATCTCCTTATTTCCAACCTATAATTGAAGAACCTGGTGTTTTAAAATTATTTTCCAAGAAAATTTTGGAATTATTTCAAGTGTAGCTTTTTGCAATTAGGTGAGGTTGTACATCTGTGATGTTTGTGGGCAAGATTTTTCCAAAAGGAATCACTTATCAGCCCATTTGGATGAGCATATTGAACAGGAAGAGGGCGACTTCCAATGTGAGGTGTGCAATAGAATTTTCAGTAATTTGAGGTTATTCAGAATTCACAGGTTAGTATTATCATTTGAAATATATTTATTATTTGATTGAACATTCCTCCACCTATATATAGATCTCTCTTTATCTTATTCTCTACAGATTGAGAGAGACAATTTAAAAATGAGACATAATGGCACCTTTGTTGTGATGCACTAAACCTGCCTCAAAACTTTGATATTTGATAAATTGTAGAGTTCAATTTCAGGCGTATGCATTATCCTCAAACCAAAGGGTGGGAGTGCGAAAAATGCGGTAAGCGCTACAGCAGCAAGAACCTGCTGGAGGAGCACTCAAACACCCACCTGGGGGTGCGGCCCTATGTGTGCGGCGCGTGCGGCAAAGACTTTGCTTCCAAGTACACTTTCAGAGCGCATGAAAAGACGCACGAGGCTAGGCCGAGGCCGTTCAAATGTCCGCAGTGCGGAAAGTCGTTTCTGAGCCAGCAAAACTTGACTCAGGTACAGGAAAGTTTACCGCTTTTGATTTGGAATTATAAGGAAATGATTTTTTTCAAATACATAGATGACTTAATCAATTATAGAAAAAAATCACCCAGCTCAAGATCGATTTGACATTTTATAGGTCTTGTTCAAAGTATTCACGAACGTTTCGGTTATTTTTCCGTTAGGTGAAGAAGTCAATTTGTTTTTTAAATTTTTGGCTTTACCCTCCTGAATTCGAATATGAAGTCAAAACACGGCAAAATCTATTATTTTCAGATATATGGTCCCATTAATCCTTCTTTCAATTAAAACAATGCACACGCTTTTACTTGTTTTCATGAATTTTTAGCGAAAAAACTTCAATAAAATCATCCTTCCAAACGTAAACAAACAGCAATCAGGTTGGTGATGTTAATTTAATAATAATAATCCTTTATTCAAATAGGCATCCTAATATACAAAATTATTTGAAATATGGATCGACAAAATCACATAACAAATTTATACAATAATATATTATATATATATATATATATATATATATATATATATATATATATATATATATATATATATATATATATATATATTTATAATTTTAAACAATAATATATTCTATACATAGTACAATTGATTTTTATGTGGATATTGTATCTTCAAATGAGAGATGAGTGCTTTTTTGAATGTCACAATGGAATGACTTTGTTTTATCTCGAGTGGAAGATTATTGTAGTCCAATAAACCTTTATGGGATAAAGGGTTCATGGATCGTGTATAGTTCAGACGGGGTACATATAAATTAGTATTACCTCTAGTGGGATAATTATGAATTTGGTGGTGAAAAACTATAAATTGATCGAAATATGAGGGTGCATTCATTACCAGACAATACTTTGAAAATAAATAACAGGGAAAAATAAAACAGGCGGTCTTTCACAGAAAGCCAATTCAGAACTTCAAGCATTGTTGTAGTTGGTGTGTTACACCTTAGAATCAAACGCATGCCCCTATTCTGTAGCTTTTGTAATGCAGACAAACAATTTGCATCAAGCAGCGATAGTAAACTAGCACAGTAATCGAAATGGGGTTGAATGATTGATTTGAAAACTGCGATGGAAGTCTGAAATGGCAAGTAATTGTTTACACGCCCAAAGAAAAATAATTTTTTACCAATTTTGTTGCGGATATACTGGAAATGTTTCTTCATATCTAGTGATTGGTCCACGATAAACCACAAGTATTTGAATTCCTCTAAAATTTCAATTTTTTGATCATAAATATTTATACTTATAGATGTTTTGTCAATTGCATTATGTTTATAGTTTGTTGTAATTATCATTGCTTTTGTTTTATTTACATTGAGCTTGTTGTTTCTTTACTTTTTGAAGAAGGGTGACAAATATTGGTAGATGTAAGCGTGTGTGGTGTTTTTGTTAAAATAATAGTGAATTTTGTGTGTTTTGAATAGCTAGACTTAGAGATGTCAAATGGTGTATTTCCTAAAGAAAACGAGACCTTATCTCCGAAAATACTTGAGTCTGTAATGCTTTGACTTCGGATTCTAGTTCAGGAAGCCAAAATACGTGGGTACAGCCAAAAATAACCATAACGGAAAAAATACAAACACAAAATTATTATGAGGAACCATTTTTCAAAATCTTGAAGAACCTACTTTGATGAATGATGCAAACTTCAAAATTATTTGTATGTCAAAAAACTATTGTTAATGTCATAGAGCTGAGATTATTACGTTTCATGATGGCCTACCTCAGGAACTACTATTTTTTTTTAGTTTTCAAAACGTCACATTGGTCATAAACTAGCCGAGATTTTATGCACTCAATATATTTCTTAATCTCGTTCAGAAGTGCACTAAAAAGAGGAAGGTATACACTGAGTGCGCAATTTTTTTTCCAATATTTAATGACACCCTGTTCAATTCGTTTCAGCATGAACGAACTCATCTCGGCATGAAGGAATTCTCGTGCCACTTATGCGGCAAAAATTTTGGGTCTGCGCACAATCTCGAGGTACACTCGATTGTACACACCGGCTACAAGCCGTACGTGTGCGGTCTGTGTGGGAAAGCGTTCGCACGTAAAGCCGAAATAAGGTCAGTGATGTTCGAGACATTCACGAGCACGACGGTGTTTGTACTTGTAGTGTAGCTACTTGCTTTGGTTACATTGGTGAAAATGTGGCTGTGAAACATCGTTTTATTGCAATCAGTGAAAACGCCGTTAGGTATCGCTAGGCTATGGAATTACGATCCTTCTGAAGATCCCACTTCTGAATTTCATGGGTCAAATGCTTTAGCAAATCAATTAAGATTTATTTATGTTGCAATGGATTTCATGAACCTTTCTCAACATGTTATCATCGAAAGTTTATGATGAAATTGATATTGTCTTAGGTTTATTTTATTATTGATTGATGGGGGCAAAGTTTGGCGGGAAATTCATTTATAAACATGAATGAGATCACAAAAAATGATAGTACAGAAAGCTGAATACTAATGTAATACAATCAACCATAACTTTCATTCATTGTGCTGGCCTTCAATTTTCCCTTGATGATTCGTAATCCAGGATCAAAATCACACATTTCCAAATGCCTAGATGGAAGACTGTTTTCACCTCGTTGAATAAACTATCATCCTGATCATCATTTGAAGCTGATAGCGAAGCCAATATTGATTCGTAATAATATCACAATTATAAATAATATTCATCATAACCTCAATTGGACATTGCACTGCAGAAATCAACTATGACATACCAACATATTCACTTATTATTATTATAGGGATCATGAACGTACGCATACAGGAGAGAGACCGTACCAGTGCGAATTTTGCGGGTCAACCTTCAGCCAAAGATCGAACTTGCAGTCCCACAAGAGAGCAACTCATTATGATGATAAGCGCTATCAGTGCAAAGAGTGCGGCAAAGGTTTCAAGAGAAGGCGTCTGCTAGATTATCACATCAAAGCTGCCCATACAGGTAAAATGGATAGCAAATGCCTCATTTGTTGACTGTATGTTCAGGAAAATCAACCTCAATTTTGATATATAATTTCAAAAAAGCCAGCCAATGCTTTCAATTTCAGCATTTATTCAACAGGCTGTGTTTCTCATAGCTGTCTCATTTTTGAATAAATGTAAATAATTTAATTTGAATATACCATATAATATGGTATTCTATTGTATAAGTGTTTTGAATTTCTCAACTCAATCATGCCACATAACAAGAACATACGATTTTGATTACATAATGCAGATGCTAGATGAAAATCCATAATTGAACAATAACTAATGTAGAACACCTAACGTGCCGGTTGTATAAAAGCCCATCAAGCCTTCTGTTAACCTAACGTGGGATTAACTCTGCTAACTCGCGAGCTAAGGCATGCGTTGCCGTGGTATAAACAAATTATGGTTATTTATGTAAAAGATTTTCACTATGTGAAGAAAAGTTTCGGACTTCCATTGTCTAAAGGTATGAAGATTTGAATCCTGAGAAAAGAAAAGATGAGTTATGCTGAAAAAACGAAATAAGTGATGAATAAAAATTAACTATTTTATCGAATCAAGAAGATTCGAGTATCAATAAATCAGTTCTCACCTGAAGACGATTGTAGATACACACAATCGAAACGTCGTGACAAACTCTATTTGAATCTTTCTCATAATTTTAATTCTTTATTCATTCATTTTATTTTAATTTTTAATTCAACTTTTCTTTTTTCAGGCTATTGATTTCTAATTCAACTTTTCTTTTTTCAGGCTATTGATTTCTAATTCAACTTTTCTTTTTCAGGCTATTGATTTCTAATTCAATTTTTTCTTATTTTCAGGCTCATCGACTAGTTAAACTCCCATTTAAATCTACAATTTTCGACTTCATATATACTAACACTAATACTAACCTGATTTATTGATACTCGAATCTTCTTGATTCGATAAAATAGTTAATTTTTATTCATCACTTATTTCGTTTTTTCAGCATAACTCATCTTTTCTTTTCTCAGGATTCAAATCTTCATACCTTTAGACAATGGAAGTCCGAAACTTTTCTTCACAACTCGAGACATTGTCAGCCACCTTCAAACAAAAGATTTTCACTAATTGAGGGTTACAAACCACCACACGCATTTCGCGCCATTACTATATGTGCTTCGCTATACTATAGCTTAAGGAATATTCTTATTGAAACGACGATTGTACGTGCTAATATTGTCAAATTAAGCACATTGTCATCTATGACCCCGAATCACAGATTAGAGAACCTTACAGATGAGACAGTCAGACAGAGCGAATAAAATCAGAGTGAGATGTCGAAAGCGCTTAATTCATAGATTTTCGCAGGCCCTAAAATATTGATCGCGTGTTTTGTTTACATCGAATACATCGTTGTCATCATTTTGTTGGTTATGTTACAAATGTTTTCGTTTCACACGATTCACGGTCCAATATTTAGGATGTTCTCACAATGTTCAACATATTTTATTTTCCATAAACCAAAATTCAATAGGAAATGTAGGTCTATGAGGAAATGTAATAAAGGTTTTGAGGATGATCACATCACCAGCAAAGATGAACAACCTGTTACCTAGGTACCTACAGTATATATTTATTTCAAAGTTTATTAGCTTTAGATTATAGGATATATTATAATCTGAGATTACTGATGGCCTGTTTGCTAGTAATCCCAAGGTAGGTACTCATTTCTGGTACCTTACTCTTTCAAATGAAAGTAACAATGAAAATTGAATGCATGTTAGTTTTAGATCAGAGACTTTGTGTAGTGTGTGTGTTTTGAAAAGGGATCTGTTCCTGACTGTAGAATTGTGGGTTTATACAAGAAACAAGTGTTGAATTAACAATGAGTGAATCAAAGAGAGAAGGTGCACCTCCCAGTGGCAAACATTACTGTGTGTATAATGATTGCAAATCATTTTCAAATAAATTGGAGAATATATAATTACATTGTTTTCGAAACCTATATTGAGATACCTATTATTTCCATTTCCATGAGAATATTAACATTTTATGCTATACCACATTTCAAGTTTCAAGATGAAAGTAACACTTTTTGTATTCTTACTCAAAGTTCGAGGTATTATACCTACTTCACCAAACAGTATATAAATTCGCTTTGTATTAATTCTTTTCTCAAATATATCTTCCTGATTTGCTTTTCAAATTCAGAATACTCTAAGAAACATAAAAGATGTTTCATCATTTGTGTATTTGTTCATACATTACATCGGCAGATAATTGAATAGTGTTTCATTTTTCCTGATGACAATGAATGGGCTAAAATTCGAAATATTCGAATTTCATATGGAACTTCATTCAGAATACATCGAGGAATCCATCTTATTCCTGATAGAAACTAATCTCTCATGACAACTTGTTCATAATAAATCACTTAGAAGTAGGTAACCTTTTATATTGTTGTATAGTTGTATACTTATCATGCATTTAAATGGCAACATTGCACATCAGTAGTTCTAGCGGTGACAACGACAATCCGGCAACTGCAATGCGCCGAATTTAAAGGTCCGAGGTCAATGAAAACGGATGTCGGTACATCAAACAAAATGGGCGGAGTGTCTCATCTGTAAGGTTTTCTAATCTGTGCCCGAATTAAGCCCGATAACTCTACATTAACCCATCCGCGACAGTGTTGCCATCTTAGTGGATTTTACACCAAAACTGGTGGTTTGAGTTATCGTTTTGTGACAAAAAAAATGCATCTAGTGGATAGTGGTTATTTTTGTGAATTTTTCATGACACATGTGGAAATCTGGTGATTTCTAAGATTTCTTCCATATTTGATTTCTGCCACAGATTTCACTACTAATTGACAGTTGACGCATGCGCATGACACGGATCACGATTTCGATATATTCGTCAAATCGTCAACGTCATGTTGAGCTCTCATGTCTCATGTTTCATGCTGAGCATAGATTTTAGTTTGACTGTTGACATAAATTACATAACCCTTTTCGATTAAGCAGAAACATTTACACCGAGTGCGCTCCAGTTTTACCAATAGAACTATTATCTGGTGTTAATCTAGTGGTTTAAATCGTAGTAAACCACCAAAAAACCACTAGATTTTCAAAAATTTTCGCCTGCGGCGCATTTTTTTCATTTAACCAGGTATAGTGATTTTCTGGTGTTTTCAAAGAAGCCATTTTGAGATTTTGAGTTGGCAACACTGATCCGCGACTGCCGTCTAGGTGAACGGCCGTTCAAGTGCGAGATCTGCGAGGCGACGTTCGTCTACCCGGAGCACTTCAAGAAGCACCGGCGCATCCACACGGGCGAGAAGCCCTTCCTGTGCGAGGTGTGCGGCAAGGCGTTCAACAGCCGGGACAACAGGAACGCGCACCGCTTCGTGCACTCGGACAAGAAGCCGTACGAGTGCCTCGTGTGCGGCGCAGGGTTCATGCGCAAGCCGCTGCTCTACCAGCACATGCAGGTAGGGCGAATCCCCGCGCGAAAAAGTCCCGCGCTACACCTTTTCCAGTTGCAGAGTCACCAACTTGGGCGATTTTTCGCAAATTGGGCGATTTCAAAAACAATTTTGCGACAAGAATCTTGAATTTGCGACTTGCGGTTATTTGGGCGATATACAAATCACCTTGAGATTAGACCTTTTTAACTTCCGTGTTCCGTAAGTATGATTTGGTATGATCGTAAAGGGATCGTGAGCTGTGAGCTCGTGTTTTGTTTCATGGCTTATGACGTAATTGACGTAGTAGTTCTGTAGTTCACATCCATTTCTGCATCTATCATCAACTATTATCCAAAATCGTCCAACAATCCATCAATGAATGAATATTCGAAAAATATATGTTATGATAAAATAAAAACATCGAATTGAAGGTTACGTGACACATTTGATTGATGTTTAATAATTATCATACGTTCGTCGCTCACTACAAAGCTACTCTCCTCCATGATGAAAACAAATGTCGATTCTTAATTCAAACTTGCGCATGCCCATATTCGCGATTTGTCCCGCATACTGTCATTTGTTTTATTTCTCGGCTCCAGCTCTGGTATCCATGTTACCTATATAGTTATTATTAGATATATGGACGGAACTATGGTACCATATAGATAATAGGATACTAACTAGATCTGACAGTTATGACACCTTTATGATTGGATGAATAACAATATCAATACAAATTGGGCGATATTTTGCGGTTTATTTTTCGAATTTGGCGCTCTTGGAAATCAAAAAGTTGGCAACTCTGTCCAGTTGTATTACAGAATTGCTGTGTGTTAGAGCGTAACGTGATAGATATATTGCCGCCCGAAAAATACAGTAGTGTACCTAGGGGGGTATCAGCCCAAAATGGCCGCTATACTAGCGGGAATTTCAACTATCGTGACACATGACATCTGTCAAATGTCAACTGTCATGTTATTGCGCGACGCTTAGCGGAGCGCGTTGATCTTTCGAGAGCGTTCGAAATACACGCAAGGAAAGCTTATACAGCATATTGAACTACCCAATACCACACAGTTCTATGTTCTTCAGTCGTCTCATCAAAATATTGAAACTTGAATGACCGTTTTTACTTGATGCAATATCAATCGACCGTTATCGTGATAAAAAAACTAATGAAAATCGTATTTACACGGTACATACCAAGGGGAAAACTTGCAATAATTCGATTCAGTATTTCATCGACAGCTATCAACCGCAATTATTAGGATATGTCATTGTTTTTTAACAGTTGCATACAGTTGCATACAGTGTGACCCATTTTTAATGGAAACACCCCCCTTAAATTTTAAGTTGTGAAGAGATTTTAATAATTTTTTTTCCGAAATGTCAAGTACTAAAAGGTCTACCTTGGGACACAATTTTAAATGTTTATTCCAATTTTCAGGGCATACTACGATATTTTTTCTTAGTCGAAAATCGAGATTTTTTATAAGCGATTTCTTTATTGAAAAAATCACTACGCCACTGGATTCAGAGTGCCTCTAAACAGGTGTGACCAAAATTTAATGAAAAAATATTAATTAATAACAAAGTTATGACAACTCAAAAATTCAAAGACTCACACAGCTAACAGTTACAAAAAACACTCTATATCAACAGATATAGCCATGAGAATATGTTTTTATGATTTCAACAATAAATTGCCGCCAGATGAAAAAAAAAAAAACAAATAGCGTACATTTTTTTTATGAAAATAACGGAATTACATTCACACAATTCAACTAATAATGAAGGAAAAAATTTAAATTGAAGTAACTAATTTTTTCATGACATTTTGGTCACACCTGTTTAGAGGCACTCTGAATCCAGTGGCGTAGTGATTTTTTCAATAAAAAAGTCGCTAATAAAAAATCTCGATTTTCGACTAATAAAAAATATCTTAGTATGCCCTGAAAATTGGAATAAACATTTCAAATCTTTTCCCAAGGTAGACCTTTTAGTACCTGACATTTCAAAAAAATATATATCAAAATCTGTTTACAACTTCAAATTTTAGGGAGGTGTTTCCATTAAAAATGGGTCACACTGTATAACATGACATATTTAGACTATGTATGCGCCAGAGATAAGTAATAACAAGATGTGCACGTCTTATGGAAGATTTGGAAATATAGTCACGTGATTGATTTTCGTTTCAACGTATTATCACAGATGGCGTTTAACGCATGAATCTCAATTTTTGTTGATATGAAGTTAGCGTTTCGCAGCTAATTCAAATTACGAACTTTCACGAACTTAGATTACATTACAGTGTGTTACAGTACTCGAGTTGATTTGTTCACTTCACGTTTTACTCTGTGGTTTTTTATATTTATTATTCATTTTCTTAAGGATGAAAGAGAAGTTTTGTTTGATAAATGATAACAGAGGTTTCATTAATATGGTGAGAAGATATGAATCACTATCAACTATTCATCCTGGTCTAAACAAAATTAACACATAACACATGTGTAGATAATAACTTGAAGATTGGAAGAAAGTGCTCTGCATTGAAGATGCCTTTGAAGCAGATTCAAATGAAATAACTACTGAAAAAATCAAATTCAGGAATTTGTTGGTATGGTGCCATGATCATAATTTCAGTTGCCACTTTAGTATGAAGAGGCTGTTTGCCTTTGAAATTGGGTTTCCACTTTTTATTTCTTTCTATCTCTATCCTCATTAGGGATCTTTTGATCATACAATTTGAAAAAAAAAACGAGCAATGTAATAATATTGATTATGAAAAATATCTTTTACTGTTGTATGAATAAATATTGAATTGTCAGTGATTATTTTCATACAATATTCAACAACACATTGGAAGTGGTAATTATATTTAATAATGATGACTAGTTGAAGATACATTGGCTGATGCATTTCTGTCCCTCTCCTCATCAATTTATTTACGTTTTTTTTTTCATACTGATGGTCTTGAAAATGTTCTCATAGGTGCTTTGGATATTCAATCTATTACTGAGCAATGTATTATTATCCTCAGTGAAATGATATTCTCAAACTAGCCCTTTGTACAGTTCTACCCAACTCGATTCTATTAGCTCAACATCTCCTGTAACAGAAAAAGAATAATCAAGTATATCACTCAGAACATAGTGAGTGTAAAATATCAACTGGTAGTGTGACGTACCTGAATAATTAACGATCCAATTTTTTGTTCGAAGAAAATCTTTGATTGGGAAACGAAATCCTCATTTCGGCGACGTGTTCTTTCACAGTTCAAGTACTCGCAAATTTTATTTCCTGATCATGACATTGCCACTGTCACTGCATTTCTGAATAATAAATGCAACTGGAGTATTTCATATTGTTCAATAGTACTTTGATAAAGATATGAATGAAATTCTGATGTGAAACCACAATATTCACGAGAACGGGAACAAATTTCCACCGTACAAAGTCGATAAAAATCAATAAAAATAAACAAAGTGGAAGACAGTTGAATACAAAAGACAAAGACAAACTGATGAAGAAAAGGACAGAAAAATCTGACCTTGAACATGGCAGCCAGATATGGCAGCTGAAAAAGCTATGTTCACTCTTTGGAATCAACGGCACTAGTTCCATCTTTTGGTTGATTCCAAAAGCATGAAAAATATATTGCCAAATTTTAGCATTGACGTGCACATCTTGTTAGTGGGTTACTTATCTCTGGTATGCGCTATTGTTATTGGAGTTCTCACACTGTGACGATAAACAACAAAAACTTCAATTCATTATAAACGTTCACAATCAAAACAGAACCGCCAAGAGTGAATGTAACACAAGGATATATCTAAATGTCGATGACCATCAGACACTCATTTTCTCTGATTTTTCCTCAGTCTCAAGGTCACCTCAACGACACGATTGTCGTCAACCAACCTAGACTCACCACCGATGATGATCAGATGGTCACCGTCAATTCGGCTGGGGAAATCGAAATTGTGGATGCATCGTCCACGGATTCGAAAATATTCATCCAAGACCAAGATGGAGACGAGCACATCATCATCGACGGGCAGCAGATTGGATTCGCACAGGTCGATTCGGATGATGAGGGAAATGAAGAAGTAAGTTCTGACATTTATTTAATCGGAGCTTTGAGTATCATTTCGGGTGTTTTTCTTACGTGAACAAATTTGGTATTCGAAAAAACGCGATCACCATAGGTGATTTATTTTTATGCATCCTGAAGTTTTCACTCAAGGTCTATTCATAGAAATATTTTTTTATTTACGCTTAATTTTCATTCAACTTAGAATAAATATTGGAAGTTGGTTCGAATTTTGCGTTAATCTAACATCTTTTTCCACCTTTATTGATGTGAGATTGATATCGTCATGTGTTTGTCTTGAATTGAAAAAAAAACTTGTGTGGTATTTTTTTGCTCTTATCGGTTATAGAAAAATTTGATTCAAAAATGAAATTGAATGAATTCAGAAATTTTAGAGAACTATTTGAATATGCAATAATTTTTATTAATATTTCTTACAATTGTTTTTGTATATAAAAGATATATTCATTTTTCCATACATGTATAATTCTACAAATATTATGCATATTTAGTATGCTTTATGTGTAGGTTTGTCAGAGCTTGATAATTTTTTACTATGAAATTCACATAATGGACAAAAAAATTACTTAATTATTATGAACCACATCTTAAAATGAATATATAAATAAAACAAATAGCACAAAGGCTCAAAAAGTACCGATAATTTGGCAAGAATCTCATCTAAAAATTGTACCAGTTTAATTTAATATTTTGGCGAAGTAGCCTCAGTCCGAACTAGGAATGCTCTTTTACAAAATGATTACCCGCGTACAATTTTTATAAGATAACACGCTTGAATGTAAAATTATCTGGTCATTTTTATACACTAGTGTTATTGATTGGAATATTCACGAATCTGAAAAAGACTCGAAAATTGTGCTAGACAAGACGCTTTCAATTTCATTCTCAGCACACAAATTTAAGATTACAAGGATTATAATTGTATGGAGCACTCGTTTTTTCTATAATTTTATAAATTTTATACATGATATAAATATTCACAATAACTGAATACATCTATAAATACTAAAAAAGTGGGTGTTTCATGTAATCGTAGCTTTTTATTTCTGTGCTGAAAATGAAATTGATAATTCAATTGAGTCTGTTAAAACTATACTTTCAAGAATAAATTTCTTATGAAAAATTTCACATTCGGGCGGTTATTTTTATATTTTATAAATGCAAATAACCAGACATCATCTAATTATAACTGACCAAAATGTTGCATTTTCAAAAGAAATAAAAAAGCAATGTTTGCCCTCGTTTATTCTGGATGAATTTGTAGCAAGAAATCATGGAACAGATAGTGGAAGAACATGGCGAAGAAGAGGAATACGAGGAGGTGATAACCGGTGACGCTTTGAGTGAAAGCGACACGCAAATAATCGACACTCCAGAAGGTCCCGTTCAGCTGGTGAAGGTTAGGATTCCCAACGAAAATGGAGAGGAAGAAGAAGCGTGGATCAAGATTATGCAAGAGTAGTGAATGGAAGTTTTTTCATTGACGTGGGAATGGTGATTTGTTTTTTGGGATTTCATTTATTTGATTAATTCTGGTTACAATTATTATCTTAGATCATATATTCTCTTACGCTAGATACGGCATCTAGGTTATTTGTTTGGTGAGTCCGGGGGGTTCAACGTTGGTCGTTTTAAAATGTTGTACTACGTGATATCATAGTACTTTCTTGCAGACCTCTCTGATACCAAACAAATACTACATGATGCCGGATCTAGCATAAGCATATATGATCTAAGATTCTTATTGTCTTCCTATCAGTTTACATATTGATGATTTATGTATATTGATAGTAGATTCTAGATAGTGTAGTTGATTATGAGTGCAGAACAAAATATATAATTTGTTTGTCACTTTTAATTTATATCATATTGTGTTACTGTCCAGAACCTACTTCGCCATATTCCATATTCGTTGAATATTATTTTGGAGTAATTGAATGAACTGTACAGTTTTTAAAATAAATATATTAAAAATTGAAAAAATTGTTTCAAAATGTGTAAATATTTTTGTAACACAGGCACTAAAATACGAAGATGAAAACAATTTCTGAAAACTCATTTACTCAAGCAAGAATTTTGTGAGTCGTATCTTCATGGTGAAGTTTTCGAGTAACGTTTGCAGTACAAATCCCAGGAATTATATTGATGACATGCATTATTTTAAAATCGATTTGACATTTTAGAAGAAATTAAAAAATACAGTAAAATATTCAATTAATGATTATAATGGTGTTATCTCCCACTCAAATATCCCATAAAAAAGTCAGTAATGAAGTTAAAGATGATGCTAGTGTCTCCAAAATAACATTTTTTCGTGGGAATTGTGGTATTCTTGCCAAAACCATCAATCAGGCTTTCATTGAATGTGGGAAATGGTACCACAATAAAAAATTTTGATTTTTTTGTGCAACGATATTCAATAATTGATCAAGTGAATATGGAGTTCAAAGAAAAAAAATTGATTACTGAATAAATAATGAAATCAGTGAATAAATAAAAGAATTAAATGAAAAACTCTGAAGAAACAATGAAAATCATAAATTGAAAATGAGAATTATAAAAATAAATAAACCATACCGTGCTTAGTATACAACTTATGAGATATTCAAGTTATAGTATTTTTCTTTTTTCAGTTTTATATTGATCTGAGTTATTTATCCCAGTAGTTCAATGTGAAGAATATCTAAATTCTTTGAATGAGAATCAGGATAATATCCTTGCATTAGAATAAAAAGACATTCACAATCGTCTTTATAAAAAAAGGTCGCATCTTCCTACTGAATATTAATGTATTTAATTCGTTGAAAAAAGTAATGAGATTTTATAAAAAAAACGGTTAGGTTTAACGTACCTACAAGATCTTAGAACAGAAAACAATAAAAAAGAGAAAGAGAAATTGTGCAACTGAGATGGATTGTTTATATCTAATCATTTTGTTTCAGCAAGTTTTTGCCAAATTATCAAAAATGAAATAAACCAAGACGTCTTCATTAAATAATCATCTTCCTACTGAATAGTCATTCATTTTATTAGTTTAAAAAAGAGTAATGATATTTTATTGAAAAAACAGTTAGGTTTAACCAGAGATTAGTCATCCTGAGATATATTAGAACCGAAAACGATGAATAGGTCAGCATTAATAAACAAATGAGAAACATTGTGCGAGTAAGATGGATTGTTTATATATAATCATTATTTTCATCAAGTTTTTGTCAAATCAGAAATAAAATAAATCAGAAAGTCTTTATTAAATAATCATCTTCCTACTGAATAGTCATGCATTTCATTCGTTAAAAAAAAGTTAAGAGATTTTATTGAAAAACGCATCAAAAAGATCTCAGAACCGAAAACGATGAATAGCCAAAAAAGAGTAAAAAAAATAGTGGAAGTAAGATGGATTCTTTATATCTAATCATTAGTTCCAGCAAGTTTTTGCCAAACTATCAAAAATAAAACAAAAACCAAATCGCCTTCATTAATAATCATCTGGTCCCTCTCACTATGAACACATCACCATCCTCCACGGACACGCTCGAGTACAACTTCTCGAACGCCTCTGTGACAGCTGCCATTTCAGCGGCATGCCCGTCCGCAGACAACCTCAACACCCTCTGGGCGCCGCCCTGGTGGTCCAGCAGCCGGTCGAAGTACCGGAAGACGTTCGGGCAGCCGAGCAGATCGATCTCCCGCAGCGGGGAGTGCTCCAGGATCCGACGCAGCGAAATGCCCGTCAGGTTGGGGTTGTAGGAGAGATTCAGCCGTTCGAGGCTCTTTCCCGAGCACAGCCTGAAAGCGGAACGTCGCAAACTTCAACATGACTTTTTTATTAGAAAACCTTCATTGACCTCGGACCTTTAAATTTTGCGCATCGCAGTTGCCAGATAGTCGTTGTCACCGCTGGACACTACTGATGTGCAATGTTGCCATTTTAGTAATGCATAATCAACACCAATATAAAACTTTTAAGAGAAAAATAGTCTATCCAATTAAAAATATCAAACATAGTTTGAAATGAATGTCTGGTAGACTACGAGCAGAAAACAACTACTTTCCTGGTAAATACCACGCAGAACATTGAATTATATCTGGTCGTAGTCCATGCAACGATTCACACTGTCAATGCAGATCGCATCCAATTTATGGCTAATACATTTTTTCATTTATTAAGCTTAGTCGAGCTCTTAGCCACTTTCAAGTTCTGTAAAACTTGGGAGATTCGTTTCTGGAGTGTTTCTTTCTTCTGCCGCATGATGTCGCCACTTTCAATTGTCTGTTGGAACGCGGCTCGGTGCGGTCAAATAGACGCGACGAAAATGCATTGGGACAGGCGACGCTTCGAGTGGAGATCTTACGGTCTCTACTCGGATAACTACCCTGCACTGATGAGGGCCAATAAGCCCGAAACCGGTCTGTAGGTTGTTAGGCGTGCCTGTCTCGATGTGAATTTGTCACGTCTTAGGAAGAAAGAAACATTTTCGATCTGCATTCACAGTGTGAATCGTTGCATGGACTACGAACAGATATAATTCAATGTTCTGCGTGGTATTTACCAGGAAAGTAGTTGTTTTCTGCTCGTAGTCTACCAGACATTCATTTCAAACTATGTTTGATAGACTATTTTTCTCTTAAATTTTTTTTTGTCCAATTTATGGCTAATCCATTTTTTCACCAATATAAAAGATCTGTGATGAAAGGTTACCTACTTCTGAGTGATTTATTATGAACAAGTTGCCATCAGAAATCAGTGTCTATTAGGAATAAGATGGATTCTGAATGAATTTTACGATGAAATTTGAATATTCTGAATGTAGCCCATTTATTGTCATCAGGAAAAATAAAACACGATTCAATTATCTGATGAATGATCAGAATCTGAATTCCTCAACTGGAAATGTATAGGTATAGCAAAAATGATGATATTCTCATCAAATGGAAAAGTTTGACTGAAGTCAATAATGTCACTTAATATAAAAACTCACAGTTTTTCGTCTTTTGGAAAACAATGTAATTTGATATTCACCGATTTATTTGAAAATGATTTGCAATCTTCATATACACAGTAATGATTGCGAACAAACATATTATTGTACCTGATTCACATTCCAGATAATGAAGGTATATCTATACCTATGATCACAAGTTGTTTGATCTGTGCTGTGACAGATAATTTCCGAAACCTTTATTACTTTTCCTTTTGAATTATAATTTATGGAAAATATGTTATACATTGTAAGAACATAAACCCATCCGAAATACTGGATCGTGAATCGTGTAAAACGATAACATGTAACATAACCAACAAAATAATGACAATGATGTTAACAAAACTCGATCACTATTTTAGCGCTTGCGCATATCTATGACTGGACATTTAAATTTTGCGCTTTCGACATCTCTCTCAAATTTTATTCGCTCTCTGAATTACTGTCTCATCTGTAAGGTTTTCTAACTTGTGGTCTAACCTTCTTTCACTCCTGTTCATCACACTATTCATGACACAATATCGGAAAGTTATACTTGCAAAAAATGTAAATTCAATTGGGTTAGAAATTGACAGCCACACATAGAAACCAAAGATCGAAATATTTGCAGGAACTTTGTAAAAAGATATGAACAGGATTTTAGACAATGGGTACTAAAAGATCCCCAGTTTAGATAGCTAATACGTGATCTGTAATCCCATTCAAGTCCGCCATGATAAAATAGGTAATTTTGCAGTTATAACACGAGCTATTTTTCGATCAAAATTTTTGTATGTACCCACATATTTCAACCTCAGGAACCCGATTTCGATAATGAAACCGTGAACAAACCACTACTTTTCGAGATAATCTATGCCAAAGTTCGAAATTGTAACTTCTTAGTTTCGTTAGCTCTCAGCAAGTACTGTATCTTTTTAGATCGCTGAATACATTAGTGAATTTTGGTCCTTTATGCTTTTTATCTATGAAAAACATGAAAAATATGGCGTTTTTCTATAATTTTCCTCTTATGTATCTTATATGTGAGACAAAAATCCCAATATTGAATTTCACATGATTTTTAAAACTTACAGAGATTTACGCGCTATATTTATTTGAAGGGACTAAATTAATCAGTGTGGGCACAGATCACTATTTTCTGTGAATTTTTCATTTCATGACCGTGACACCTGTAGTTATTGCATATCCTTTTCAAAGCTTGTCCCGATGAAATTTGATATAAAATTGGATTTTGGAACTTGATATTCATGTTTTGGTTTAACTTATAAATTGTCTACTGACAATGTGAGTACAATTTCAATCACCATTCAATGGCATTTATCTGTCTGAGAAAAGATCATCGACTTTCAAGAATAAAAAAATAGCTTTTTCGCGGAATTTCTTTTATTAATTTTATTTATATGTGGAAGTTTCATTGGAATCGATTTGAGTTCCCTTAGCTGCAGTTTTACCAAATGATTCTCACCTCAACAACTCGTACAATTCAGTTTCATCCACATTGCACCTAGACAAACCCAGGGACTTCAGCACAATAATATCCGGATGTTCTTTCCAAAGATCCAACAAGCTCTCCAACACTTTCTTATTATTCGCATCATTCCTAGAGACATCCAGCTCAGTTAATACTCCAGGCAGTGTCCAGGAAACCAACTTTTTAATATCGCCCGTCGGCAAATGGTTGTCGCTTACATCCAAAGTCTCGATATCTTCCAGAGTCAAGCAGTGTCTGTTGTCACCTAGGGCCGTGATTTGCTTGAGTCTGCAGTTCGACAAATTCAAAGATTTCAGCCGAAGAAATTTTGTTATCTCCGAAAGGTGCTGCAGACTTTTGTTTCTCAATGGATTGTCGCTGAAGTCGAGACAGGTCAATTTGTCCAGAATCGGTTTGGAAGCTGCCGTAAAAATCTTCACAAATTCAGCTAGATGAACAGCTATAAATGAGAACAAAAACAATGAGGAACCTTTGATATCTCAAAAACGAACCAATAAAAAATGTGTCACAGTTTTTATTACAGTAGGAAAATCTTTTGAAATCACATTTGCGCCATATGCCCATTTTAAATTTTCGAAGTAGTCCAATACGTCTGAGAGGAACAATACTGAATTATGATGTCTTTCTCACCTTGAAGTCCTGTAGAACTCAAATTCAATGTTGTGAGGTTCACCAGCGATGGTAAACTAAAACAGAGCTTTGCCAAGCAACTGGCGTCCATGAAATTTCCAGTTAGGTTGATTTCCAGCAAACTTGTCTGATGATTGATTGCCGTACAAAGTGGAGTCAGGACCCTACTCAGCAAACCATTATTTTCGAGACTGAGACGAACTGACATCTCCTCTATAGTGCTGGATACAATTTCGTTAGTAGCTGGAACAGACAAGAATCATAGTTGAGAAAATAAATAAAATTCTGTTGAATCCTCCTCTTTGATAGTTTTGGTAAACTGTAGAAATTTTCGCATAGCTCCAAAATCTGCAGGAGGATTTGGTAATGTTTTAGTGTTATATATTTAGTTACCAATGATAATTTTACGTAAAATTATGTTTCTATGATCTAGAATCGGAATATTATTGATGATAACAGAGTTACATCAATATTGATACTTACTTGTGTTCAGTTGTGTACAGGCTTCTTTGTACCTCTCAATCAAAGGAGGCAGACACAATTTGACAATTTTTCCCACAACTGGTTCAGCTGTCATTGTGCCAAGTGGAAACAACAAAGTCAGAGGGTCCTCGTTAGATAAAAGAGCCCCCGATGTTGTTTCCAATTCCAAGCAGGGTTTTGAACATTCTTTGCTAAAATAATACAAAATTAGTAGGTTCAAGTTGACATATATAGACGAATTCTATGAAAATTAATTTTTAGGACGAACACATATTATTTTCCTCTATGCTTGTACAACTAGTGAAACATATCAACTTTCAATTGACAAGTTCAGCCAGCGTTGAGAGAGAAAAAATATGTCTGCCCTAGTGTTGTCTTTGTCATTAAGATTGCAGCTTCAAATGATGAAAATGTTATGATTGGGAAGTAGAAAGGGACTAATATCACAATTATAATGTTTTTGGAATATTCAACAATTATTGTAAGCTTACAATGGTCACAAAATATTCGAAATACAAACCAATTATATACAGGTTATATAAGTCTTCCTCTTTTTTAGTCTTAATCATAGCATTTTAATTTTTTTAAGTTGATGACCTTGATGACAAAGACAACACTAAGGCAGATATATTTTTTCTCTCTCAACGCTGGCTGAACTTGTCAATTGAATACAAAAAATACTAGCGGTTGATAGTTGCCATTAGAAAACAATGGTAAAAAACAATTGGAAGGCTACACACCGAGCATATTTTTGGGCAGCTTCTTCAGCCAACCACCCTATAGAATGAGTTTGTAGTTGGGACACCCTCACTGGAACTCTGAAGACCATACCCTCTACTTTCACGTCCACAAAAACCATTAAATCCACTGCGACAGGAATTTGAGTAGAAATCTGAAAGGTACCGGAACAATCTCAAAATTTTCAAATATATGGATAGTGTGATAATAAAGAATTTCATAAACATAAAATGTAATTATTGTGCACTACTTCTACTGTAATTTGTACCTGGGAACGCGGTTGCTCTTGACTCGAACTTGATGTTGTAGAGTCTGCTTCCACATAGCTTCCGCTGTTAACAAAATTCGTTATTTTTGGCTGCCTTGTATTAGTACCCTCAAAACTTTTGTTTCTCGTTAGCGACGATCTCCTCTGGAAAGGCGAAGAAACACGGTTCTTTTTCCTATTACTCAATTGTGTTAGTGATGTGTTTCTGTTATGAGAAGGAAAAGCTTGTATTTCAATGAAGTCGCCATCCGAGTGATCACTCAGTATTACATCGGGTATGTCTGATTCAATACTCCTTCGTTTCAACGCTGAAAAAAATCAGATCGAATTTTTGGTAGTGTCAAACCTCGAATTGTGCTTCGACATACGTGATTTCTGTGACTTTCTAGGTGATCCGCTGGCCCTTGCTTCGCGACCCCACCCTGTAGATAATTCCGGGCCTTCCACTGAATTAGTCTTCCTCCTCTTGGCAGCGTTCATCAATCCGAGGTCATCTTCGAGCCAATCGTCGAAAATATCATTTTCGGGAATCAAGGAAGACCGTTTACTCGATGATTGACAGGGTTTGGGATCGGATATTTTTTTTCTTGGAGGAGTGACTTTTCGTAGAAACTGATCGCCGTCATCTTCGAAGAAATCGGCCAGATTTGTTTCTTCTGAAAACACAGAAGCTCGACATCGTTATTTAGGAGATACGAGATGGTTTATTATGGTAAAGTTTTGTATTTGTTTAACTGAGAATATACCATCGATAAATTTTCGAAATTCCGAGTATAACCGGGGATACCCGCAAAAACAGAAATGTTGAATCAATGAGGAATATCAAAATCAAAATGATGAAATTCCATGAGAAAGTCCTTCATTTAATTTTTGAAATTCATTAATTGTTTCTTGTTTTCAATTAGCTAATTTCGATAAAATATATTTTTTTATTTCTGATGATTTACTTTGTGATTTTGACAGAAATTATCTCTGATTATTTAACAATTGTAATCAAAATGTAAGTTCAAAAACATGGAAAAAAATCATGACTATATATTATCATCATTCATACTATGCCTCGATTTCTCTGGTAGGAGATACAAATTTACAATTTGAAATTTCGAACTTTGGCATCGCTTATCCCGAAAACTAGAGATAAATTCACGATAATATTATGAAACTCGTGTTTTCCAGATCAAAATACGTAAGTACCAACAAAAATGTTCATTAAAATATAGATCGCATGATAAGTGCAAAATTACCCAATATTTATTTGCATATAAAGTGAATTTTTCCTATGGATATGAGATCGCGAATTTTATAGACATTTCATGATTTGAATTTCGCGCATGCGCCCTCAATCAACGTTGCCAATTAAAAAAGGATAGATATATGAAATTCGGCTTCACTTTGCTAACATTAGGTGCGTTTTATTGGCAAGATTCTGCTCGTTTTTTTGAAACTGGTTGCAACTTTTCATTCCGTTTGCTTAGATGGAATGACAGGAAGAATATTGTGGAAGGGGTGAAGAAAATGGCGATTTAACGGAAAGCAAACGCGATTTAATAACATAACCCCAAAATAATTCACAAAAAGTCAGAAGGTGAAGCTGTGAAAGCCCCTCATTTCACCTGAATATTTTGTGTAATGTTAAATAATGGAGTAATAACTACTAATAGTAATGTTTTCTCTCAACTATCACAAATATATATACATAGGTTATAAACAACAACTTACTTCAAAGACACAGGCACCTGACATTCATTTGTTAATTGTCAGTTGTCCCCATGACCACTCCGCGCTCCGCGTGTTTCCAGCAAACGGACTTTACTACCTGTTTGATCGACAATGGCGCCTGCAAACAATTTTACATGAAATCACGACTATATGTTTTTATTAGTATGTGTAATCCATTTTAATGTGTTTCTACAATTTATTGAGTAATATTTTAATAATGAAGTGCACTGTGATTTTCTTCAGTAGCATCCTCGAGTCTCGAGTTAGTAAGTTGTTGTTTATAACCTAAGTCACATCCTTTTTTACAAGTGGACTTTTGTGTGTTTTTTCAGATGTCTTGAAAATGAAAATAAATTCTTTTCGAAAGCTCGACAATTTAACAATGAGTTTCTTTACTCCGGCCATACCCAATTGACTGCAACCTCAAGGAAATCATTTTCAGTGGTGTTTTCCAAAAAACTAGTCCAGTCAGAGAGACTACCCGTCTTCTAATATATATATATATATAACTTTCAAATTAATAAACGTCAACAAATTAACAAGTTTGATGTCTTGTGGTGTCGTTTCGTTCGTCATTCCTACCACCGCCACCAGTAGAAAACCAATAAAACGCACATATTGTCTCTTATGGCATATGGTCAATATTGTAGTTAATAATGACCAAGTCAATTGGAAAAAAAAGCAAAGCAAATACCCTCAAGAGCAGCCCCCACCGCCTCCCGACTCATCCCCGACCCGCCCCCCTGCCGCCCCCCGCCGTCCTCCTCCTCCACCCCCCCGGCATCCTCCTCCCGATGCCCCAGCTTCTCCAAAGCTTCCGCCATCCTCCCGGCCACCCGTTCGTACAGCTCGAGCTCGGCGCCTATGAACGGCTGGCGGCGGTGCCAAGTCCTGAGGACGCGCAGCGCCGAGTCGCCGGCGTCGGTGCGCACGGCGGCGGAGGCGCCGCGGTCCAGGAGCAGCGCCACCACGTCGATGTGGCCGTTGTTGGCGGCGTCGTAGAGCGGGGTGATGCCTAAGGAGGAAGTGTCCAAATTTTCAGCATATATGCCTAAATGACAAATTGAAAATTCTATCTAAACATAAAATAAAATACCTAGGCATGATGATAGACCAGTCACCTTCGTTGGGATAGTCACATGAATTACCTGGTTAGTAAATTACGCTGCGTCCTATATAAATTCAAGCAAGTTTCGAGCATGATCAACTATGACCACAAAAAAATTCTATATCACAGCCTATTTGAATCTCATCTAAATTATGGGATTATAGGATGGGGCGGAGTAAATCGAACACACCTCAAGTAAGTAAGTAAGTAAGTAAGTAAGTAAGTAAGTAAGTAAGTGAGTGAGTAAGTAAGTAAGTAAGTAAGTAAGTAAGTAAGTAAGTAAGTAAGTAAGTAAGTAAGTAAGTAAGTAAGTAAGTAAGTAAGTAAGTAAGTAAGTAAGTAAGTAAGTAAGTAAGTAAGTAAGTAATTTATTCAGTTAATATGACAGAGCACGGGAGCACAATAGATAGATAGATAGATAGATAGATAGATAGATAGATAGATAGATAGATAGATAGATAGATAGATAGATAGATAGATAGATAGATAGATAGATAGATAGATAGATAGATAGATAGATAGATAGATAGATAGATAGATAGATAGATAGATAGATAGATAGATAGATAGATAGATAGATAGATAGATAGATAGATAGATAGATAGATAGATAGATAGATAGATAGATAGATAGATAGATAGATAGATAGATAGATAGATAGATAGATAGATAGATAGATAGATAGATATTTTATTGGTCATACACCAATTTTCATTGGATTGACACATTATACAGTGATATCAAAAGTTTGGAGATTACGATAAGATTCATATACATATATATTAACGTATCATACATATAAAAAGATAAAAACTACATAAAAATATTTAAAGAATCAGCAGAACGCTGACAACACAGTGTAAATTCTTGTATATTATAAAATGTGTTATGAAGAAGAAAAGACTTCAGCCTAGACTTGAATCTGTACAAGTTAGGTTGATTCTTCAATTCTTCGGGTAGCATATTGAAAAAATGTAAAATAAAAAATGAATAGAAAATGAATCAGTTATAAATATAATCGAGTAGCCTGAACGTAATATTAGTTACAAACATAATATAGCAGCTGGGGATACAAGTTTTTAGAGAAGGAGATGCCACCTAAGCAAGCTTGTGTTGTGGCATCATCGTTCTCATTATATGGAAACAATTCATTTGATGGAAATGTAGACTTGTTTGTCCTGAAGCCCTTTCTGGTTGATGAGGTGGTCTTAATGTGGCTTCGACTTCTTGATAGTAATACTTTCTGAAGTGAAAGCTGGTCTTTTAATGTTGACAACGCTTCTGGCCACAAGATAATACACTATTTTTTTTCTTCTGTAGTCTTTCATGAACAGTTTGTACAAATCTTATTCTTCATATAAAACGAAAGCATTGACAACATCGGCGGAAGATGCGATGCCAACATTTTCTTGATTTGCGATCAATTTTCTTTTTCGTCTATTTCTTCCATTAATTGTTCATAGGTCATACCCATCAGTTGGTAATCTTGGAATTGCAAGGACTCCATCATACAACGCTACGATAAAAAAAATCGAAACATCGAAATGTACAGTATATATAAATTATAATAAAAAATTGCATCAACAACATAATCTACAGACCCTACTTCAATATAGCTAAAGAATATTTCATGAATATTGCATTTCTTACTCACTCTCGCAATACTTTTTGAAGAATATAACTCAATTCACGACCTGCGACGAAAAACATAACCTTAACACGAGCACACGGTGGAAAATGGCGGTGCCAACTGTTTGGCAACAAGCAGAATTGAATATAGTATTGCAATCATAAACTGGTTTTCGATTTGGACCGTCGCCCGATAAATTGAATACATTTGAATACATGGTACATTTTGTCAACCAACGCCCCATTTGATGTAGAATTTTCTAGGTACATTTCATGTACCATCACCCTTCAAAGAGTTAATGATGTTTAGTCAAAGATTCTATTCGCCGATGAATAGCAAAAATGCCCATGTCGGGGGCACAGATTAGAAAACCTTACAGATGAGACAGTCTGACAGGTCGGGTAAAATTAGAAAGAGATGTCTAGAGCGCAAAATTTAAAGGTCCAGTCATAGATATGCGCAGGTGCTAAAATATCATTTTGTTGGTTATGTTACAAATGTTTTCGTTTTAAGCCGATTTAATAATTTATTTTACTTACCATCACATTGTGTTCCTCCTCTATCGTTTATTGTTGCTCCCTTGTCCAGCAACATTTTGACAATTTCCAAATGACCATGGTTGCATGCTTCATGAAGTGGCAACCATCCAGAATTATCTCTAATATTAACAGGATGACCTTGTTGTAAAAGATGCCGCACCACCGGAACCTAAAAATGTTTTGTTTTTATTTTATTTAGATACGAAATTGGTTAAAATGGTGTTGAAAGTACCTATTTATTTTTCAAACCTGCTTCATTTTCGAACAATATGAGAATTCCACTTTAACAATCACTATACATAAGTATGTAGAAACCAAAAAATTTTGTCCGCATCTCATTCAATAAGTTGCTGATTTGACAAGAACAAAAAGTGCTTTATTTGTAAAATTTACCGAATTTTAGATAAGGCTTTTGAACTGGTGTGACATTTACACATTTTTAACATGTTTTTCTCTGTTTTAAGCTCCGAATTGTCGACTCTTTGTTTAACAAATACACAAACCTGTCCGTTGATACAGGCCAGATGGAGTTTGGATTCACCCTTGGCATTTTTCTTTACAATATTTTTATTTCTTCGCCTGCCAACTAGAGATGAAGAATCATTTTTGGATTGTAATTCAATGTCAGAATCATCGCTATTGTCTGAAATGAAGTTAATTGAATTAGTTCCCAAAATTCAATATTTGTCACTACATTCAAAAACTATTATTCCAGTAATCTGAGACAATTTTTTTGGGGTATGCAAAACAAATCAATAAGTATCCATTGAGGCTATTGAATGCATCTGGGCATACATAAATTTTCACTCTGTGAAATACTTCATCAATTATTTACCTGTGATGTCTTCTAAATTTATCTCAATCCCGCCCTCGAAATTACCCTCACTTTCACCGTCTGAAGAAGAAGAAGACGAACTATCATCATCAGGAACACCCAGAGTTTCAAAGTATTTTTCTAACTGGAAAGCAGCTGAATGATTATTTGATCTTCGCAAATATTGAATACACCTAAAATTAATGAAATATAGTTTGGGTCATCTCAATTATTTTGTCTGTGAAATTTCAAAGAAAAAAAAAACGATACTAGCATACACACTTGATGATAATTGATCAAATGATAATTCATACCAATTGATCAAAAAATGAATTATTCATTATTATTCTAGTATGTTTCAAGTTCCTTTCTGAATTTACTATTGAGACAAAAATAATCATCTTTACCTCTGAATCATTCGTCTTTCTTCTTTCAAATTACCGCTATTTCGACAATTGGTGAAGGCTCTTTCATAGACAGCTCTTACTTCAGTTACATCAGCATCAGCTGCTTCTTTTGTATCAGCAATTTTACTCAGGGTGTTCAAATTATCTTTGAGATTATCACAGAGGTTATATTCCTTCTCAAAATACTGTACAGCTTCCTAGAAGATGAATTTTCAATACAATAAAACTCATTTTGATAATATTCAATTAACAAGTTACATTTTAGTAGCTACTAGCTGGTCAGTTACAATTATTTTGTTTACCTTATATTGTGACGTGTCTTTATAGCATTCTCCTAAACTATAATAATAAGAAGCAAGTTTCTTTCCACTGGTTCCTGATTTTTCAGCATGCCTCAGTGTCAACTTGTAGTATTCAATGGCCTTGGAAAAATGTTTCAAGGAACAGGCATAGTCTCCCATTTTTTCATACAATTTCTCTAGTTCTTCATCATTGTTGCAAGAAACAAATAAGTTGTCCTCTATTTGACACATTGTGGCCACTTCAAAGAACATTATTTCAACAGAACATATGTGAATGCAACCCTATTCAATTAGCCTATTAATATCCCAGATATAGATCACAAAATGATTTAAATGGCATATTAGAATACATACAGTATTAAAATTAAATTAAAATTAGCTAAAGAGCAAAATTTTCCAAATAGATATCCCAAAAAATTTGGAGAATTTTCATGACTATTTCTCAAAGAATAAAAACCAAATCAGAGATTAATAAAATAATAGTTTTCTCAAAATCCAATATGTTTTGATTTATTCGAATGATTTGATTTTCACATTTTTATAGTGTCTCACAAATTAGTAACTTTTTTTTTTTTTTTTTTTCCATCATATCATTGTTTAGACTTTCATAGATTTCAAAAACACAAAAAATGCACTATTATTATAGGTATATGGAAATAAATGTATCATATTATTATAGTGTCATACCTATTTTCAGTTTTTTTTCAATCTCATTCCTATCATGGATATTAGGAGTCTTCAACTTGTATGCCTTCACCAGAGCCTGCTTGGCACTATGAAAATCAGACACTTTCAATAAAAGATCAGATTTTGCCAAAAGAGCAGCACAGATGAGATCAACACTACCTTTCAAATTTTCTGTAAAAAAAAACAATATAATTCGCTCCAAGTCCTTCTGCTCTTGAAATATAAATTTATAATCTTGAAATGATTAAATTATGAATAATAGATGGAAAACATCTGTATTTCAAGGCCTTGAACACTTGCAAACCTCAGAATTACACTATTATTTGCTTCAGTATTATGTTTGGTAGCTGTGCTCTTGACCTGTAGAATACACTTACATTCCTGGGTACTTAGATGATCACATTATTCACTTACTTGCAGCATCAATGGCAAGATTATAATGATGAATTGCATCATTGATGGCATTACTTTGTCCTTGTTTATCATGAAGAGCAGCAATTGACATGTATCCTCTGATTAATTGTTCATAAATGTCATGTTGCTTACACATGGCAACAGACCTTTTCAAGAGTTCTGAAGCCTTGGAATAATCACCAAGACTTTCTTTAACAAGACCAAGGTTTGAGAGTAACCTTGCAAGCATATCAGCTTTTTCTAGCTTGGGTATACCTGTCAAACTGAATGGTAAAGCATTAGAATAATGACCATATCATCCTCAATTTCAATACTTTCATAAATACTAATAAAGTTGGGTACTGATACTCAATGATTTCAAATATGCCAATGTATATATGAAACCACATATCTACTTCAAAATGTAATTATTCGAAAATTAATTTAGCAATAGTGAGATATATGTTATTACTTTTCTGCAATCATTAGACTCTTCATAAAATTTGTGTAAGCATTATTCAGGTTTTTCTTAGGATCACTTTGTGTTTCAAGATAATGAGACAGATACATGTGCCCAATGGTTGCATAAGCTCTCTGCTGCTCTATATCATCTTTTTCTTCCAGAGCAATGTCTGCAAATTAAATAAAATGGTAACTATATTAGGTATAATTAGATCTTAATATAAATTACTGACTTAGGTAAATTTTTTGATGTTTCAAAGCTTCCTCAAACTTTTGTAGACCCATATAAGCTTCACCAATACCTCTATGGGCCTTTGCATATTCAAGTTTGTTGTTTGAGATGTAAATATTTGCAATCGTTTCATATTCCTTGATTGCATCTTTATATTGCCCCTGTTTCATATGTAGCTCAGCTAGATCAGCAGACGTGGAGACAATTAATAGTTTATTGTTTTCATTCTCGGCTTTCCTTTTCCGTTTATTGAGAATTTCTAGAAGAAAACATACTGAGAATGCTGCAAACGTAAATAATTGAAATGCTTACTTGCTTTCCTCGCTTCCTCCATAATTTTATACTAATATTGAAACAGATTACAACCACTTTTCTTTTCAGTTTTTACTATTTTTCGCGCTTCAGAAGATTTTGGTCTTTTTTGTTCATGTTTACCTCAGAATGTTTACAGTTTCACCAAGTTTTGTAGGTTAACATCTGCTTAGTCTGCTTCTTCCATTTTATCCTACATAAATCATTTCACGGATTTTGGATATTTAAACTAATATATGAACTGTTGTTTGAAGTTTGAACCCAAAGAACTTTTGAACTACCACTGTTGGTACCATGTTGGTACGGTTGTCAGTGCACTGCTGATTTGTGATTTGATTTTATTTACTTACTGACAGCCAGGTATGTTTGTTTATTTATATTGAGGTCAAAATTATAATTTTTGTTTATGTATATCATCAGCACAGCCCTCAGATCCATATTCAGTGTTATCACAAAACATTCAGATATATCATTTTTTCGAGTGATCTTTTTGTTCCAGAAAAAAATGGTGACAGAAACTTTCACTCTGGTACCTGGAATGGGATGCAATGTTGGAGACAGAATAGAATGTGGGAGTCACTTTGGAACAATAAAATATATAGGGCCTGTTGATGGGCATGATGGCATTTGGTTGGGAATAGATTGGGATGAGCTAGAAAGAGGAAAACACAATGGTACACTTAATGGAAAACACTATTTCAATACAAGGTTGGCTTATTTTTGGAGAAGGTATGTACAGTGAAATTCTGAAACATTTGTTATTAGATATATTACATCTGGATCATTCTTGAGAAAAGAGAAAATTAAATTTGGAAGATGTTTGATTGATGCCATTAAAGCTAGATATGGTTTCAAAGAAAGTGAAACAATGGCCAAGAAAAATAAGGAAGAAATGATTAAATTCCAACAACAGATCAATGCACCTTTCTTAGAATTTGTTGGGTTTGAAAAGGTAGCAAATAAACAAAGGTCAGTATTAGTGAATACTTGAAATAGAATCACATACAAATTAACTATCTTTGTAGGGAATTTCGTTTTTTAGAAGTGGTTAATGTTCGACTTGAGAATATCAATTCTGCAGGATCTCCCAATGAATTAGGTGAATTGTTTCCTAATATAAGGGAAATAGATTTATCAAAAAATTTACTGTCATCTTGGAATGAAGTTTTCACAATTTGTTCTCAATTTAAGCGTTTGTATTGGTTGAATGTCAGGTGTGTATAAAATGAGCTTTTCTTTGTATATACTGAAAATACATATTTTCTATTTTCAGTGAAAATATTATGAATCTACCTGAAAACTTGGAAAATTATACATTTCCTAATATATCAATACTAATTTGTGGATACATGGAACTAACCTGGCAAGACATAAACAAGTTATCAAAGGTTTTCCCAAATGTAGAAGAGCTAAGGGTGCCTTGTAATGGAATAACTGATCTATCAACCCCCTCAGATCATAATTTTATGAAGCTCAAATATTTGGATTTGGAAGGAAATAACATAAAACATTGGGCAGAGATTGAGAAGTTATCTGTGATTGAAGAATTGGACCATGTAACCATTGAGAATATTGGATTGACTGACATTTGCTTTAAGGATAATTCCATGCCTGTAAAGGAATTCCAGAATCTCAGGATTCTCAATATAAGCCAAAATTTAATTGCTGGGGTAGGGTTTTAGAATTTGAAAAGGAAAAGATGTTTCACCAACTTGTCTTCATTTTAGTGGAAGGCTATAGCAGAACTGAACAAACTAGAAAAACTAGAGCACCTAAGATTCACTAAAAACCCTGTATTAGAAAGTGAGAATTTTGCAACCAGAGAACAGATAATCATAGCAAAAATTAAGAATTTGAAATCTTTGAGTGGAAGAATTATTTTGGAGGATGAGAGGAGAGGAGCTGAAATTGATTATATCAAAAAGTATGCTCTTTTATGGTTGAAGTCACAGACTGAAGAGGAAAAACATATTTTTTTACTGGAACATAATAGATTTTTGGAATTGATTGAAAGTAAGTGGATATTGTAGAAAAATAAAAATAAATTCAACTGAAGATGATCAAGTAGACACATTCTAAAAACTGTATTACCATTTTAAGAATATGGCTCAGTCAGATAGATCTGCTGAGAATTCCTAAGTTCAATCAAGCTTTATTTAGTCTTTCTAGACTCATGTTCATCAGTCTGGTATTCAAATGAGTTTGTCAGGTCCCAATTGATTTTTAGCTCTGGTAACCTTTTAAAATAGAATTATTTTGAAATTATGTTAAATTTATGATAATTATATATTTGATGATTTAGAGCCAAAATCTTTAATCTTGTAACATCAAGTGTCCAGTTTGTTGTTCTTTCAGTGAAAAGTACATAGTATTATATTCCAGTTCTACTAATTTTCTCAATTCCAGAATATGGTTTGCCAGAAGAATCAGAATTAGTTATTCAACCAAACACTATTAAAACTTCCTTAATCAATTTGAATATCAGCTACAAAGGAAACATTTTGACTAAAAAGTTGCCGCCGACCATTTTGATACAAAAGATAGTGATGATGGTCCAGAAGATGTTCAAGCTACAAGATCGACCACTTTTGACATATATCAGTGGATCAAAAAATCATATTAGGATCGATTTGGTTGATGAGATGAAGGAGCTGGGTTTTTATTCCATACAAGAAGGGGATATGATTATTGTGAATATGGAATAAAAACAAAGTTTTCACAACAGATGACAATATGTTTTTACAAAAGTATTCTACTAAAAATCTAAAATATTAATAATTTATTTAATTCTATGCGCATTTTTAATTTCCACACATTGTACCCCATCCCATAATTATTGTTCTCATATTTTTAATGACTTGGGCTTCCTGGAGATTAATTTTTAGATTATCAACTAAAACTACAGATACCATCTTAGTTATCGAAACGGGTAAATCTGGGACATGGTGTCACTAAATTCTCCATTAATAAAAAAATCATTTTCAAGGTAAATTACTCTCCTGAACTTTACGTTTCACAAATTCCCTTTTTAACAGTGAAAAATTATAATGGTATATATCTTCAACAGTTTGGAAGAATAAACTAAGGGAATTCAAGAAATAATGCATTACAATATTTTATAATAATTTTATTTGTTGAAAGTGGTCTCACATGTACAAAACGGTATTTGAACAAATTTATTTTTATTCGAAAATAAGAATATAGAACTAACAAACGCATTTTGCCAAAACTTATAACTACAATGATCATATTATAGGAATAATATATTTATAAAAACATAATATAATTATTGATAACCTCCCGAGTAGTTACAACTATAAAATATGTTAATGTTGAAACAAAGGAAAATAAATGAAATTATAAACTCTTTTTATCTAAAAGTATTACTCGAATCTCGTGTGACATCAATATGACACTAGAGATTAAACACACTGATACATAATTCTGAATTTTCCAGTTGTACTACAGGTTACTCAGCATCATGGTACTGCACCCTATAATAAAAATAAATATTAGACTCTCAACTCCATATGTACATAATTCTGTAGGATGTGGAACAAAAATCAATAATTGATAATAAAAAAATTACTTTTCTTTGGATAAATAATCCAAAATCTTTCTCATATTACTACAGTGCTTTCATTTAATATTTGCGCTTCAAGATGACACAAGAAAGTTGCATGATATTAATTAGAACAAAATGATGGCCCATTATGAATAAAACATTTTTCACCTTTCTTTTCCCCGAAATCTCCTACTAAGGCGTCTAGAGTACTCCTGTGTGCTTAATGTGAAACGCTGGACTTGCTTCCTGTTCACTCTCAATTCTCTCTCATCAATTTCTCTCGCTTTGTCCACCTTAAAGAGAATTCAAAATGGATTTGTGGAAAACATTTTATATGTTAGACAAATGGAATACCTTGGACATGAATTTTTCGATAAGATCCTTGCAGTCCATATTCTCTTCAGGCTCCCAGCTGTTGTCAGCCCTGCCATATCCCTTCCAGGATACAAGGAATTCTCTCTTCCCATCTTTTCGAAAGTGAACTTCCAGAATACGATCCACCTTATAATAAATAATTCATTTGTCACCTCAAGAACACATGTAATTTAATATTATATATTTCATTTATGCTCATCTGCTTTTAGCTTGATTTTGATGATCATAATACTTTTGACAACAATTTTTCAACTATTAAAAAAAGAATGATGATCATTATTGCGTGAAAACGAAATGTCGCAGTTGGATTCTCGTTTTTTAGAATTCCCGAAAGAAAATCTTCAAACACTGCCAACACTGGTTGAGGTTAAACTTTGAGCCTTACCTCAAAGTTCTCATTTTCATCCCAATCTTGCTCTTTGTCCTCAGTTTTTTCTTTTTTGTGTTTCTTCTTGCCTTTGGTCTTCCTCTTTTTCTCCTTGTATTCTTCAATCAATTCTTTGCAGTCAACAGTGCCCTCAGGTTCCCAGGTGTCACTCTCTTCTTCATATCCTTTCCACCTGATGAGGTAATGGCGGATTCCACCAATCTTTTTCTCATCAAGTACAGCTTGTACCTTATAAATATTTCACTCTGAATCAATTGTGTTACTTAATTCTATGCATTCAAACTAGGCTTGTTCGTAATAAATCATAATATAAATTTTCCTGAACTATTTGTAGGCTCTAAACCTCCTTGACTTTGTTTGAAGTCATGAAAAGTAAAATAGGCGTTCACTAATTTCTGGAAAAAATGCCATAACATCCAGAAAGATTGAATGAGTGGTAGGGTTTTTTAATCAACATTTCTTCAGAAGGTCCTAAAAATAGTGAAACTGGCAACACAGGAATATGCCTATCAGAGGACTTCAACGTCACCAGGAGCGCCGGTCATGATGCTGTTGTTTCAATGTCTCGCATAATTATTCAGTATAGAGAAGTTGAAAAAAAAAAGAATATCCAATGAAATTGATAACTTTAATATCCCCTATGTTCAAGCTGATAAAAAACTGAAGACACAATATATGTTAAGATTTTCAAATATCAGATGTTTTTGTTGAACCTAAAAATAGGGTGGCCTGGTTCTGGTGACCAGATATTAACTGTTATCAAATAGTATATATCTCGTTATTACCTCATACTCAGTTTCATTATCCTCATCTTCATCTCCCTGATCTTCCTGCTCTTCTTCAGCTGCAGATTTTCTTCCTTTCTTGCTTCCTTTCTTCTTTTTCAACTTCACAAAAAAGTTTTATTGAAAATGGGTAAAAAATTATTCATAAAATAAAATTATAAATTTTCAACTCTTCACCACAGATTAGGTAACTAAATAATACTCTGAACTTGGGTAAATGAAAAATGGTTTATTTATTGCAGAAAATACATTATTAGTAGGATGCTCAATTATTTCATTTTCTAGAAGCATTGAAAAAAAAAATCAATTACCGCCATTATCATCAACTTCAGAAAATGAATATGATCAGAAAAATGGGAAAGCCATGAATTGGGCAAAAATGTTGAAAGAGAATATAGTCTATTCAATCAAAAATATCAAACGTAGTTTGAAATTGAATGTCTGGTACAGTGTGAATCGTTGCATGGACTACGAGCAATGTTCTGCGTGGTATTTGCCAGGAAAGTAGTTGTTTTCTGCTCATAGTCTACCAGACGTTCAATTTGAAACTATGTTTGATATTTTTAATCAGAAAGACTATTGTCTCTTTCAGAATATGATTTATTTGTTTCCTCTACCCGAAGTAAATTTGTAAAACTTTTGGCCTATACCCACCTCTTTTGACTCATTGTGCTCAGTAGGTTTGTTATCTTCATCCGATGACTCAGCATCTGAATTTTCTGACTTGGAAGCAACTGTTCTTTTTGACGAATTTCTACTGCTGGTTTTAGTGGACTTTTTCTTGTTGTTAGTTGCTTGGTCCTCTTCATTTTCAGATGTATCATCATTTTCTTTCAGACTCTCTTCAACTCCATTGGAATTGCTTTCATCTTTTTTCGACTTCCTTCCACTCTTACGCTTCCATTTGATAAATTTTCATTCAATGAAATCAACAAATGCCACAGTTTGCAAAGTACAGTAAGATTTCAATGTTGAATGAAAATTACCAATTACATTTAGATTTCCTTGGATACAATAGAATACCATGGAAACCAGATGATAAAACAAACAAGTGAACTTCTGACACTCAAAATTCGAAGAAAATACAACATATCAGATTAAAAAAAACAATATTTCATTAATCTTAATATTGCTAAACTTGATTCAATATTGAAATCTTAATAAGTGAAAAACGGCATTAGCAAACTATGGTATATTTGGAAACAGTAGAAAAAGTATTTCACTATAGATTGTGTTTCATTTGAAAAAAAATATTGGCAATTTGTCAATATTGCAATACACATTCATTCTAGAACATGGAGGTCACAGAAACCAGTTTAATTCACAACCCCATAACCCCTCAAACAATCTACTATCAACTAACCAATGTCTCTCATAACAGAAGATAAACTGGGTAAACTTCTTAGATTTTTATGAATTTTTTGAAATTTATTAATTAATTTAACAGGTTGAGTGCCGCAAAGTTGAAAAATTTCATGTACCCACTGGCCAAATACTTTTTTTATTCACGAATAATATTATGAGCCATGTGAGTCCCGCTGGGACTCTCAAAAGCACAAGCCAAGTACGGTTTTTAGACCATCTGGCCGAGCCGAAAACGCTCACGTGTATTTCAAATGGATACAAGAAGCCATTGTGGAGGTACTTCAAATTTTATGACCGACTAATATTTGAGTCCACGTTGGCTTCACGCGGCCATTAAGGCTTTTTTTTGGGAAATTCCGCGTTGGCCTCACGTGGCACTTAACCTGTGGTGACATCTATTAGCGTGTGATGATACAAAAACCTTATATCCGCCATATTGCCACACTAAAGTAGAGACAAAATGGTGTCTATAATGTGAAATTGGCAACATATGTATGTTTGAAGTTCTGGATGAAGGTCTATTATCTGGAACTTCAAACATACACATATAATTTAGATGACTTCATGTCATGTTATTATTTATTCTTATTACTACATCTCAAAGTATTGCTATAAATGCTATTCAAAAATGATATTAGGGTCATTGTAGTGTCTCTTCTGAATGTTCTTTGAATGTTTCAACATTTTTATTATAATAGCTAATCCCATTGGTATAACTGGTGGACACTCAGTTCTTCTTTAATGTATCTAAGAGAGAAACATATACACTGAGTGCACATCAGATTTACCTATGGAATTTCCCATTCCCTATAAGTATGGCCACTCTCATTATTACCTTATCAGTAATTACCTGAGTTTCATTATCCTCATCCTCATCTCCCTGATCATCTTTAGCAGCAGATTTTCTTCCTTTCTTGTCTCCTACCTTCTTTTTCTTCTTCTTATGAATGAAAAATACAATTATGTTGTAAAATAAAACACTAATAGAGGCATTATTATAATGATTTTCAAGTAGATTTGATCTGAATACTTGTTCAGTTATTGAAAGTGATGAAAATATATTACTTTCCATGAATTTATTGTCTCAAGTGGTGCCATCCTAAAGTCAATGTCAAAAATAAAATGTACCTTTGCTCACAATTAATTTTAGTAAGAAGTAATGTAAAAAGTAAAAACCTATGATATGGGATGCCATTGATTTATGATTACCAAAACTACCAAGAAGGAAGTCTTGAAGTTTTTATGATTTCACCTTTAGTAGAATTCCATCTCAGAACACAGATAATGCTCCCAAAAATCCCACAGTACATTACTGAAATCTTACATGAAATACATAAATATTTAAAAAAGCTTCTGCCATTATTGCCAACCTACTGGGAGCATCCCCCCAACCAAAATTAAGCTGGAGCTATAATTTCACACAGCTTCTTTTATTTCAGAAAGTAAAGCCTTACCTCTTTTGATTCCTTGTGCTTAATCGGTTTGTTATCTTCATCGGAAAGCCCAGCATCTGAATTTCCCGACTCAAAAGCCTCTACCCTCTTTGGCGTATTTCTACTGCTGGCCTTGGCAGACCTTCTCTTTTTCTCAGTTGGTTGATCGTCTTCAAAATCGGAAATATCACTGTTTTGATCTTTCGGATCCTCTTCGACTCCATTAGAGCCAATTTCGCCTCTTTTTTGAGATTTTCTTCCAGTTTTGCGCTTCATATTCATTTACCAAAATTATGACAACACACGCCACAGTTTGCAGAGAAAGAAAACCAAACAAACAGTGTTGCCACTGTTGCCATAAAGATGACTAATGGTTGCCATTTGTTTACTCGTAAACTGGTTACTCAAAATTGTTATTTTTGACTCTGTAAAATGTGACAAAAAATTAAACTGATATATCTGCATTTATTTGAACCATCATATTATATTGTGTGTTGGTTTCCAGTTCAGTTTCCTACCACCTACATACTTTACAAAAGCTAGGCAAGGCAAAAGCAGCCAAGCAAATGCCGAAACAGGCCATGGTGGATAGAGTAGGTTAGGTCAATTAACAATTATCAAAGGTGGATTTATGCAGCTACATTTAACAATTATCGAGTAAGATTTATCAATTAACAATTATCGATTAAGAAGTGGTGAAAATATTGGCATTTATGCATGCCAAATTAACAATTCATGAAGAAATAGTACGCAGGCGTACTTGGCACAACTGTCCCTGCCATAACCTCATATTTTATGTTTGTTGATCTTTCGGAAGGTAAATACAAAAATAACTTGATTATATTTCCTGATCTAGAAGAAACTGAGTCACTTTTTATCATAATGATGTTATTGACTGCGATTTTTTTTATGTTAAAACAGAAAAGGCATAGGAGGTGGTCTATCAAGCCTGTGAATAGACAGAGGAAAGAAAAGGGGCTTTTCAATAATAACTTGATCAAATCAATGTACTTGCAAGATTTGGAACCTTACCTTCTGCTACCATATGTCAAAACAAAGTTCGGGCCAATCTTATGCTTTCTCCTATGAATCATGGAACCAATCAGCGATCATCTGCGTACTATTTGCGCAGTAGAAGGAAATTTGGTTCAATTAAAGTAACAAAGTTAAAAGTTGGCCATCTTCTTACTTGTTACTTCTAAATTGATAATTGTTAATTGTCTGCATAAACACATTCATTGAAAACAGGGAGTTCAACTTATGATTGCTAATTGTTAATTGATAAATCTTACTCGATAATTGTTAAATGTAGCTGCATAAATCCACCTTAATTACTTCCATCATTGTTACTGGTCTTATTACTTCCGGAAAGAGGATCGAGGCCCCTTTTCTAGCATGTTTCCAAATCTCGCGATAGCAAAGTACTTAATCTCTGTGATGTACGAAAGCCCTGGTGTCCGCACACTTTTCTTTTTCAAAAATTCATTATAATGACTTTTTTCTCAATATAATGACTTCATCAATTGCAACGATGACTAATCTCTGATATAATAATAATATTATAGATACTTTCTTCATGGGAGTCTTTTCCTACTACCTAACACCAATCTGTTTGTAATTACGAAACATTTCAAAATGCATCCTTCGATATTAGCCATTAAATTGCCCATACTTCTCAACTTGTTCTGATATGAAATCCAAAACTTTCTGGCAAGGGAGTAAATTGTTTTTCTATAGAATCCCATTATCTTCAATGATCTCTTTATCTTCGATAAACTTATGCACTGTTTGTAGGTGAATAAATTCAATAAAGCCGTAATTTCTCTGCAACTAAGCAGTAGGCACCCGATTAAGTGATAAAAAATATTCCACCCCTTGCATTTTGAGATAAATCGTATCGTTGGAAATTCAAGTATTAATAATTATTTGAGCCAAAAAAATCAACAATGAAATATAATGGCAAATAATATAAACAAAAAGTTATTACGATAACAAAAATAAATTATGAATACCGATTTATAAGAAGTCATTATACGAGTTTTTGAAAAAAGAAGTTATTGGATTCTGCTTCAAATATTTTTGTCGATACACAAAACAAAATACTACATCTCCCTAAATCACTAGAGTAATTTCAGAATGACATATTATTCTATCAAGTATTAATGGAGCGTGAAACCTGCCGGGGCTTCCGGTCCATCAGTAGTTCCGTGGAAGGTATCTTGTAAAAAAATTTATGAGGTCCGAATTGAATACACTTTTCAAATTTTTCAAAACTATGTAAATGTTTTATTTTTTTCCATATACAGGTTTTATTCATTATATTTTACATATCCTCTGTATTCCACTTCATAGCATCTTCTTCAGCAGCTTCCTTAGAATTCTTGGATTCAAAAAGTTTCTTCTCATAACCATTAGATCTATCCACCCCATCCCACCTATATCCTGGTTTAATTCCAAAACGATTAGGCTCAAAATCTCCCAAATACATTGGTTTTTCTGTAAAAGATAAATAGGTAGGTAAATATTGACAGATTTTCTTTTGAAAATATCATTGATTTAAAATATTATTATTCAGTATGTGAATTTGTAGATATTATTTTGAGATATTTGATCAAAAACAAGCAATTAATACTTGTTACCTGGAATACCAGCTTCAACTTGTTTCTTTTTCTTTTTTTTCCTAATATAAGCAAGCATTGGATCTCCATCTCTTTCTTGTTTCTTCAGATATTGCTCAAGATCTTCATCATCAGCATACCTAGCTAATGGTTTACTCATCTCATGTAATATGTCTTCATTCTTCCCAAGAGTATCTTGAACTTGTTTTATACCTTTGCCCCATCTATTCAAAATATAAAAATGATATTTTATGTATGTCCATTCTACAAAAGATAAAGGAACTGAACATCTGATATCACTGTTATCAGGATATCACACTGGTGTGAAGACAGCAAAAAAAGATTGCAATAAAATTTCCCAGCAGTCCCAAAGTACCCAGTGGCGTCGTTTTATTATTAGATAAAGTGAGGACTTGAATATATACTCACTTTGAATATTTGACCTCCATTTCTTTCTTATTTTCTATTGCTTTAGCATCTTCTTCTGCTGTAGTTGTTTTTTTCTTTCTGGATATAGTAATTGCATTTTGACCTGATACTTCATGTGACATATTTTTGAATAGTAATTCCTCATTCTGTCTTAAGGTGATTATTTCTTGCACAAGATCTTTGGCATTTTGTAGTCCTGATTTCTTACCACTCAGAGTTTTTTCTATTTTTTCTGCCTGAATTGTGTTGTCATTATTTTCAGTTCTGGGGGAATTCCTATTCCATCTTGAAACTCTGGTTTCTTCATTTTTTCTTGAATAGGATGAGCTATTTGCTTTTCTTGATTTTCTAGGAGAATCATTTCTTTCAACTTTTCTTGGAGGTGAGATATATCTAGAATTTTGTGAGGAAATCTCAATATTAGGGTTTCTTGATTTCCTCTGGGGGGAGTAATCTTTATTTCTTCCAACTTTTCTTTGAGGAGACATATCTCTTGAATTTTGACCAGATGAAACATTGCACTTTGAGTTTCTTGGTGGTGATATATCTTCTTTTGAATCATGAGACGGAATTACTTCAATGTTCCTTTGAGTTCTCCTTGAAGGTGATTTCCATGGAGAAGATATATCATCTTGTTCAACCTTAATCCTGGTGGCAACATCTTCATGTACACCCATTGGAGGTGACACATCCCATTTTGATTTTGACTTCCTTGAAGGGGACTGATTCTTACTAGATTTCCTTGAGGGTGAATAGTCATAATCAGATTGTTTTCTTTTTCTTGATGGTGATAAGTCTTTTTTGATCCCTGGATGTGTGCTCAGAAGATCTGAATCAGCCACCTGTCCTATAGGTTTCCAAAGGTTGTCTTTGGTTTTTTCATCAATTCTAAGAGAAGGTGGACGATCATCAATTACTGCTACAATTTGAGGTGCATCTTCATTATGGTTTGCCAAATCATCTTGAATTTCTTTTGACAGAGCAGCAGCAGCATCTACATCGTCATCAATGATTTTCAAACTGGAAAAGGAAATATAAACTATAATTTTAGAGTTGGACATGATTGAATATATTACCTTTTTCCTAGAACCCCCCCTGATTTTGTTTTTTTCTTTTTAACTCCTGAACCTTTCCCAATTCCCAAATATTTCTTCAAATATTCCTTCTGATTTATAGTCGTCATTTCATCTCCTCCAAATAATTCACCACAACAAACAAAAGTGTCTCAGGCCCTGAGGGTGAGCCCGGAGCCGTGCGTGATGGACGTGATGGACAATCATAGATAACACGAGTGTTTTCTATGGATAACACTGTGGACTGTGGAGCTGTGGACCTTCTGTGGACTGTGGTGTGGAGAGAGCGAGAGAGAGCATTAAACTGTGGCGAGAGTAGAACCTATACTCTTTGGCGAGAGGTTAACGGAATTGACATATGTGACATTTTTGGCAGTGACTACTGTAACTAGGGACCGGTCCGACCGTCCCGCAAATTCGGGACCGGTCCGACCATAGATCTTATATGCTTACGCTAGATTCCGTATCAAGGTTATTTGTTTTGTACTTTTTTTAGGTCTCTGGCATAGAAATCATATGTCTATATATAGTATATGATTTCAAGATGATTTCTATGGTCTCTGGGTGGATTGAAAGTACTAAGCCATTTATTGGTCGTTTTAATTTTCGACCATACATATTACATATGTGTTGAACCCATATATATAATAACAACTATATGGATAACACCTATTCTTCTCTTCACGCGAAAATGAAGCCAGTTTTGGAAAAACAAAAGACTGTCTGGCTTGCTAATGATGAATTGTGCGCAAGCGCGGGTTTTGACGAGTTGAAATCCACTGACGTTTTCAGAATTTCATAGGTTAGGTATGTTTGTTGACTCAAATTATGTAAAAGAGCGTTAATATAGTTATTAATGTACTTACTGATTGTTTACAGAAGTGATTAGTGAGTGATAACAGTGATTGATCAAAAATTAGCCCACCAATCTTGTTCCGATGACTTTATCGTCACAGGTTTCTCAGCAAATCGCAAGTATCGCTTTGTAGATCACATCCATTTCTGCATTTAACATCAACTATTATCCAAAATCGTCCAACAATCCATCGATGAATGAATATTTGAAAAATATATGCCATGATGAAATAAAAACATCGAAGTGAAGGTTACGTGACACATTTGATTGATTTTTAATAATTATCATACGTTTGTCGCTAACTAGAAAGCTACTCTCCTCCATGATGAAAACGAATGTCGATTCTTAATTCAAACTTGCGCATGCGCATATTCGCGATTGGTCCCGCAGACTGTCATTTGTTTTATTTTTCGGCTTCAGCTCTGGTATCCATGTTACCTATATAGTTATTATTAGATATATGGTTGAACCTCTGTGGTTGAACCACGTGATTATAGAAATGGAACCTACTTTCTTGCAGACCCACGACTTGATGCCGGATCTAGCATAAGCATATAAAATCTATGGTCGGACCGGACCGGTCCCGAAGAAAAAAATGCGGAAAGGTCGGACTGGTCCCTATTCACTTCTGATATTTTTTGGCATTTTGTTTTTTGTTATTGTTAATATTGTTTTGTTTTTCTGTTTCCACAGACCACCTACCCTGTTTCTCGAATCTCGATCCAGAGTTCTTGGTTTGAGAGATTTATGAATTTTTGGCTGTATCCAAGGTGGATTGTATCAGTCCACATCAGTCTCCCTTCAATTTTCGAGTTATTGAATTATTTGAAGTGTGTCAACTCTCAAGTTGGACTCAACTCTAGGTCTATATTCAAATACCAATCTTCTTGCAAGCATATATTGCAAGTCATGGTGGCTATCTTGAACATAGGAGTATGGAAAAAAGACAATTTCCAGAGGATCAGGACGGAAAATATCGATTTACAAAGTGATGTTAGTGACTTTAAAAAACATGTTAAAACATTCTTGGAAGAGTCTTTTTCAGACATTGGTATGTTTCAAAAAGTGGTAATTACATATTATGAAGCTCATGTGATATTCCAATGAATGTTTTAGTACTCACATTCTGTGGTGTGATTCTTGAAGATGGGAATACTTTGTATTCTTATGGGATAACAAATGATGTCACCATTCATGTTTTGGAAAAACAACTATCAAAACAAGCTTCTGTGGAGAAGCAATTGACAACAACAGAAATAGTTAATTCTTTCAGAACACTCACGTTGTTTTCTGGATATAGAAGTGCATTGCAGGTAAATACATCAACATTATAATATCATCAGACTGTTATAAAAGTTTTGGATCTGAATTTTTAGCGACTATCTCGAAAAGAGGTTTTGGATAAAATTATTGCTGCAACACCAGGCCTTTCTGATGATCCAGTAGCTCTAGCATTAATCCAAGATCCAGAGTTAATAGTTTACCTTTCAGACTCTGAATCAGTTGGTAAAATGGCTCAAGAGCACCCTATATTACTAGATGCAGCAAGCCATATAATTTCTCATGTCCATGAAGAACAAGCAAATGTGAACCCAAATCAAGCTACTACTAGTACAGGCTACTCATACTCCCTGGAAGCTCTCTCTGATGATGATGATGATGATATGGATTCCAGTTCTGATTCAAACTTGCTACAAAATTCACTGACTCGTAACTCCTCCTTCAATGCAATCACTGCTGCCCAACTAGCAGCTGCTATAGCAAATGCAACTAACACTCAGTTCAATACAAACAGTGCAGGGGTGCCAGGCACTCCAAATTCTGGAAGCCAGTTGATTACAAATGAGATGTTCTCAAATGCCATCCAGCAGGCTTTTGCTTTTGGAAATGGGGCAGCATCTGCCAGTTCTAATGCCAATACTGCTACTACTACTGGTCCCAATCAGGAAGATAGCCAAGAGGCTTCATTGAGAAAATGGCATGTTCAGTTGCAGCAGATGCATGAAATGGGACTAGTTGATGATTCAGTCAATGTCAGAGCTTTAAAAGCTACTAATGGGGATGTCAATGCTGCTATTGAATTAGTTTTGAGTTTGAACAATTGGAATGATTGAATTAATTTTCAGATGATTTATTACCTACTTATATCTTTTAAAATATATTTTTTTTATGAAATGGCTCTTCATCATTATTATTAGTATTGGAGAAAATCATCATGTAAAGAGTAAAAGACTAGTATAATTATAATTGAAGAGATTTTCATATTGTTTGCTTTGAAACATATTTGATAAACATAGACCTGAAGTAATATAATAAAAATTAATGCGCCTCACATGATTTATTAGAGATACAGAAAGAACCCAATCATAAATATTTTCATAATTATTTCGCAATGAAATTACCTGTTTAGCTAGTATAAAATATATGACTGAAAAAAATGAGTCTTCCGATACCGGGAATCGAACCCGAGCCTGCTGGGTGAAAGCCAGCTATCCTAGCCACTAGACCATATCGGATTGTAAATATAATCAATTAAGTTTTTACTTATGTAACAGAATGATCGCTTGCGGCTAGTTTCAGTTTCTAAGACAGATACAAAAAACTTGTAGTTTCGAAAACTCTGATGGTATAGTTCTTCCAGGTTCTTAAATTTGGAAGCACCTTGGAGGGTCTAAAAATATTCAAAACCCAATACCAAAAGAACAGCCAGTTTAAGGAAGAAGGGTGATCGAGTTTATATAGAAACCAGTGTTGATAATAGATACCTATTATACCAATTTGCCAACCTCATCTTTTCTGACGCATCGTAAGGTTTTTTTTTTCGAATGAGCTCGATGAAAGTACAAGTCATGACGAATCCAACGATCTTTGTTTGCACGCTGTACAATTACCCGAGATCTGGATAGCGTTTCAAAAAATAAAATCGAATTCAAAAAGTCGGCGGAATGGTGAACTTTGCGCATGCGCAAATTTAGGGTTGAGCTTTTCATTCGAGACTCTTTCGATCAAGGGACAAAAGAAAAAATAATGTACCCAAAATTTTGAGGTTCCTATATAAAATTGCACTGGCCTATACCTGTTGAGAAGGGTGAAAACATGTCTTTTAGAGCTACTATATCTGTGATGATCGTTTGTTTATGTTGAGTGTTTTACAGAAATCGTTTGATTTTGAAGAACAAGAAGATTATTCACATCATAGACCTATTCACATATATTATTATTGGCAAAAAATGTTGTGAGAACAAAAGAGGAAGATTCAATTTTTTTTGTTGTGGCATTCGGACGGTGTCCATCACACAGCCAGTAGTTTTTATTCACAGAATGAGAAAACCAACATCCATTATTTTGTTATTTTTTTGTTACGACTTTCATCCATAGTTTGTATGTTGTTTTTTATGGTTGTCGCTCTACAATGATATTATTCAATTAATTATTTATATGCCCACTTTAAATAATTTTCATTAAAAATATATATAGTTTCATTTCATTCGCCCCTCCTCGGAAAATTTTCTGGCTACGCCCATGCTATTATTTATTTAAAAATACATTCATGGGAAGCCTACAAAAGGCACATCCTCATATTATGTCAATAATGGTCGTGGTGAAGGCTCACTGGAGGCATATTTACGAAATCAATTGATAGTAGGTAGGTAATAGCTAAATTTTTTTTAATCAACTCATGATTTTCCTTACCTAGTGATTATACATTCAGTGTAAACAAACTAATATCAAATTATGTCTACAATATAATATGATTCATCAAATTTAAAATTATGACAATGAATCAACTTGCCTTGGGATTAAAAAAAATATCTCTGTTATCACAATAATAAGGCTTTCAGAACTGGGACTTTCGCTGCGAAAGTATACGATAATAAATAAAACTGTAGAATATCCCAGTATCAAATGCAATTCTGAACATATAAAGCTCTATAATTAGCTATATAGTACGTTCAACGTTCAATATACAGTACATTTATGAAAATAGATATGTCTAATTATAACAATTTTAGTTTGATATTTGTCACAAAGTCTCAGAATACGATCACGTACAAATAATGGTTAGGAACCCAAACACAAGAATATTTTCTATGATTATACGGTTTCTAAGTATATTGTTGATACGTTTTCATGAAAAGATGCATGTATTCCAAAACTTTGCGTTTTCACTACACCATAATATTATATGATAATTACCTATAAATCTTTGTGAGACATATTTTTTTGTTCAGCGTTTTCAGCCAGTCAGTATGCCTCTCATAGATTGAATTGATATTACAAAGGTAAAATGATATAGTTATACTATATCTACTAATCAGCCGATGCTAACAAAATCAATACGGGAAATGTAAATAAGAAAAGATGCTTCATATATTTTAGCAGTGAATATAATATATTCATAATATATAATATGTGAATATAATATGCAATTTATAGCGTTGTGATTTCCCCATTGATCTGTTCATCTAACAACCTTTCATGAAAATATCTCAATCGAGTTCGTTTGATTATGTTTTCAATACACCATGAAATATTGTCTTTTCCACTTTCCAAAATTGTTCATTCTATTCACTTTCACACTATTTTTCGAGTATAATGGTCCCTTGAATAAAAATTATAAGTAGTAATTAAATGTGTACGCTTCCTGATTCACTTTGAAAGGCTCGACAAAGGTTCTTCTGTCCAAGATTATGATTATTTTTTTGACATCGAAAAGTGTAGGTATCTGTAATAATTTCAGCGGTTTTTGATGTATTGCGAAAATTGAGTTTTTTTATGGAATCTTCGATTTCCACTTTCAATACTCGAATTTATGGATTTTGGCAATATAATTCTCATATATTTCGATTTTGTTGGAAAAAATATTTTCGTAAGATGGAAATACATAGTAATATTTTCAACTACCTATGCTTGAGTTGAGAATGATTCGACCATTCGAAAATTTTGGTTGTTCAAGTCAAAATGTAATGATTTTCTATAAAAAATGGAAAAAAAATGCTTGGTTATATTTATTCAGCGTGTTTTCTAATCTGTGACTGAACTAACAAGAAAACCATTTTAGTTCTCACATTTATAATGTTTTCCAATTTTTATTTACCTCAAAAATTAAATTATGAAAACTTATTGAGTTATGAGGAAATTAAGAAATTAAATAATATACCATTGGTATTTAATTTATGGCGGATGATGAAAAGTTTGGTGGAAGCTCAAAAGATAACACCGCCAAACATGAAAATGATGGTTTGCCAAAATCCATCATATATATACTATACGATGTATGATAATTAATATTATAGGTGAGAGGTAAAATTAGGGTTGCCACCTTTGAATTTCTGATTTTCAGGACAAAGCAGTTGAAAATGCAGGACAATCAATGGAAAATCAGGAAAAATATAATTTTCATAGAAAAAATTTTAAAAATTTTTTTGTCGCACGCGTTGTTCATCGAAGTGCGACAACGTGTCTTATAAAACGTGTGCCATATACTATTTTTTCTATTTTGCTTTGATTTGAAGTCTTTAATTGAGAAAAATGAATCAAAAATCGATGAATAACGGAAACATATTCGACTGGTAACATTGAAATATTTCAAATTTGACAGTTCATACGACTAACGGCGAGAGCATAAAGCCCAGTTTACTCCTAAGCAATTTTGGTTTATGAGATACCAGCGATGAAAAATGCAATGTTTTTATTGTTGTTATTAGTCAATTTTAATCAAATCCCAATCTAGGTTGAAATTTATACTGTGTATATATTATAACATAACGTATTAAAAAATTAAGGACATTTGGCGTCCTGAAAGTGATCTTGGGAGGACGCAGGACAAAGTACCTCGAATTCAGGCGTAACCCTGGGTAAAACAAATGAAATTCATGAATATTCTATCATCTCTTTTTAGAAACAATCTCATTGAGATGATTCCCCACTTTTTTACTTCCAACTGGGATAGTGATAAAGAAGCTACATAATAGCAAGTCTTCGGCAGTGTCCACAGAAGAACCATGTGCACAATCGTTTTACCTTTCATGTATACAGTGTGTCCTCAGAAACAAAAAGATATAAAAAAAGAATGGAGGGAGTTTCCTATAATAATTTTCGCAATGCAGTGTCAAGGACAGAGTGTTTCGACATCATTTGTTAAAGGTACAGAGGTTTTCCAAAAGATCTCGTTTCAACTCGAATAATTTCCATTCCTTGTAACTTTTGTTAATACCAAAAAAGGACCTCGAGTACTCGAGAATCTTCGGAATCGACACTGAATAACGATACAACATCGTTTTGGATCATTCAAGTTTCTTTTTTATTTTTGGAAGATGCAGCCATCCACAAGAAAAATAATTTTCCAAAATCGATGATGTTCCTTTAATATCCATTTAGTTGAAACTATAGCTCTTTAGAAAATCTCTGCATACAAATTTTCTCAATTCAACCCGTCATGAAATTCAATAATAATCCATTGTTAGTATTGTGCTGAACCATGTTTTATTTATGCGATGTTGTCAAATTGGAAGAAAATCCCAATTTTGCATTTCTTGATTCAGTGCGATTTCTACGATTATTGGCACATCTCTTTTTATAAAAAATACTATCAACAAGCTAATCAACAACCCCTTTATGCGTTCGATATTGTGACTGGTACTGCAAACAAATAACGAGATCTTGCACCACACTTGAAACTTCTGGGAACGTTTCTCACATGGTTTTGTGCCTTGAAGGAGTAGTTGGATTTTTTCTCTTCACCTCGAAAGAGTATAACCTCCGCCTGAACGATGGAGGGATGACCAGGCTTTTGGAAGGAACTTCAACTTCTCTGTCAGGCCTGAAAAGAATCATCGGTGACTGATTTTCGTATAATTCGAAGAGATGGAAACAAAAACATGTGTCCCAGAATCAATACCCAGTTCTCTGCAGATTGTTTAGCCTTTTAATAATCTTGGTGTTTTCTTGCTCAATCTGGAGAATAGCTAGAGCTTAACCATTTCCCAAAAAAGGCGAGAAGGCTCAAGGTTATCCATTATTCGAAACGAATCCTCTCTCCAACGCTGTCTCATTTTTGAATTCGTTTGAACATTATAGTAACTTAAATTTATATAAAAAAAAACAGGACGTAGGATTATTCTGAAAATTTGGTTTCTTGGGTAATCAGTTTTGTTCTATCGATCTGAAATATTTTCAGCGTTGCGGCGATGCCGCTTCTATCAAAAAGTAGCAACAACTTTGTTATTTCAAATAAAACACCCTGTATATTGTTATATTCTCAAATTCTCCCTGAAGACCTGATTTCGTCGATCTATCATACTAGATCTTTCACTATCATACTAGAGTTCTAGGGTGAATGGTTACAGAGATATAGGGTGTGAAAAATCGGGATTTTTCAACTTTAGGAATTTTTTGTGTCGAAACTATTCATTTTTGCTCAAAACGGCTCAGATGTCCCTATCTCAACTTTTCATTAACTATCTATTGCCATTCAATAGAAACAATTACAGGGTGGTGCAAATCTCAAAATTCTGACCTAAATAATTGAATGAATAAATGTATAAATTATATGAAACCTCACCTTGATTCAACTTTGGTCAACCTTTGTTTGAGTTTCGCTTGACTAGCATCGAATTCAGCCAAAAACCTGGCCAGTCTCGTTTGTAGAGTTTCCACTGTGCCTTCCAATTTTTTTATACTATCAGCCATAGACTCTTGAGTCTCTTTGGCGTTTTTGAATTGATCCTCGTCTAATAGGCCATCTTTTCTCAATAATTGACATCCCCTTTCTGTCAAAGTAGCCCTTGCCTGAAAGTAAAGTGAACAAATTCAAAGTCAATGATGAAATGAAGTAATAGTTCTTTATCAGTTCTCAAATTTTTGATATGACATCGAAACTGATTTTTTACTCATATTTTGTTTCTTTGCGAAACAGCAATATTACCTTCGAAAATGTTCACTTATGGTGAATTTATGACTGATATGAAACAACAAGCAAATTAGAACCATTTTAAACTACTGCCGACCTCCTCAATATAAAGGTATCTACCTCTGGGTAATCAGCCAAGGCCACCAAAAGGTCATCTTTGGCCAAGCAGAAGAGATCGGAGTACCCCAGGGATCGTACGTTGGCCGTTCTGCGGTTACCGGTGCGATTTCCGGCTATATCGAGAACGCTCACTTCACCAAAAACTGAACCAGCTCCTAGCGTTGCCAACACCGTGAAGCCGTCATCTGCCACGACCTTGAATGAGAGAAAGAAGATTTTCTTGGCTATCTCGCTAACTTCCCAAAAAAAAATTAAATTAACAAAATTAATCAATCAATGGAATTTTCCTACTACGCATCATCACTTTTTGACAGTTTGATAAGCATAGCAATCGAAACAATTCAGTTACTCGAGAACTTGAATATATTATAAAAATTTGATTTACCTGTAGTCTTCCTCTTTTCACAATGTACATTTCTTTGCCAACGTCGCCTTTTCTGCAAATGTAGTCTCCTGGTGAGAAAACCTGAAAAAATAAATAATCAGGTGCGCTAGAGTTTTTCATTTTTATTGCGACATTCATTAAATAAGCCTCGTTGTATCGCTATACTTTAATATTTGACATTATGTTTTTTTATTTCTTACTCAATATGTGGATTACTATCTATTATAAACTACTCTATTATAAACTACTATTTATCTACTATAAATTTGTTAGTTCATTATATTATTTTGTGTATTATTCGATTTGATATTTTAATATATTCGTTTGATTATTATTTCATGAAACTATTTTTTAATCTCCGTTTCATTGTTTTACTTAGGTATAATATAGAAGTTTTCAAATTTTGATACGAAATTTCGTTTAAGTACCTTCTTTCGTGTTCTATCTACCTGCGATATTTTTTTACTGCAATGACGGGGGAATGTTAGGTACAGAAACTAGTTGGGTATCTGAGTCCTGAAAATCAGGAATTTATTTGTGGAAATATAGTACTGATTGAGCAATGATTTTTGTGATTGTATTTTTCATTGCTAGAAAGACAAGCCTGAAATCTGAGGGGATCGAATTTTGGTTTTCCCTTTCGAATATTAGAGATTCTTCAATATTTCTTCTTCAATATTTAAGAATCTTTCGTTATACTGGCTGGTATAATACATATATAACAAAAAAGCATCATGATTCAAAATATTTATTGCTAAGTCTTCATTTTGGAAGAGGTAATTAAATGTTTTCATGACATTTTTCAATAATATCACCATGTAAATTTTCGGTCCTGGCAAATATTAGGATGGGTGTTGTGGGTTACGTAACGTCAGTTGTACCACATTCTGATATTCCTCCTATATTCTGAATAATGTATGAAACGGAAATGATATGCAGAGAAACTTTGTGCCCTCCATGAAAGCTGTGGCACTGAAACTCCTACAATCGGTGATAATTGAATGCAGAATGAATATTGTCTTCGTTTATGGATCCGTTGGAATGATAAAGTCTCACGTTTTGGCGCCACTTCAATGAGAATGCCATTTCATGATGAAGCTTTTTTCTTTTCCCTCATTTTCCTGTACACACATTTTTCAGTTTTATTGAAAGAGTAAGACTTTTGTTTTGATTATGTAAATAATGATTTGCTGATAGAAAAGCTCTATGGAATTCTTCGTAAGGAGTCTTCAGCTATTTGTTGCCATTATTTTCATCAGAAGCACACAAACTGTCCTTCATTCATTTCAGAACTATTTTATCGCAAATTGATATCAAGAACGCCTTGGAATATTCAAATATACAAAAATTCAAAAAAATAAAAAATTTGAAAATTTGAAAATTTTTAAAAATTTAAAAATTCAAATATTCAAAAATTTAAAAATTTAAAAATTTAAAAATTTAAAAATTTAAAAATTTAAAAATTTAAAAATTTGAAAATTTAAAAATTTAAAAATTTAAAAATTTAAAAATTTAAAAATTTAAAAATTTAAAAATTTAAAAATTTAAAAATTTAAAAATTTAAAAATTTAAAAATTTAAAAATTTAAAAATTTAAAAATTTAAAAATTTAAAAATTTAAAAATTTAAAAATTTAAAAATTTAAAAATTTAAAAATTTAAAAATTTAAAAATTTAAAAATTTAAAAATTTAAAAATTTAAAAATTTAAAAATTTAAAAATTTAAAAATTTAAAAATTTAAAAATTTAAAAATTTAAAAATTTAAAAATTTAAAAATTTAAAAATTTAAAAATTTAAAAATTTAAAGATTTTAAAAATTTAAAAATTTAAAAATTTAAAAATTTAAAAATTTAAAAATTTAAAAATTTAAAAATTTAAAAATTTAAAGATTTTAAAAATTTAAAAATTTAAAAATTTAAAAATTTTAAAAATTTTAAAAATTTGAAAATTTGAAAATTTGAATCTGCATAAATCTGTGACCCACCTGCAGTCGCAGCTTGAGCACAAGCGCCTCGAGCAAACCCGGCTCGCAGTCGCGGAAGATGCGCACCTGGCGCAGCGTGTCGAGATGAACGCGGATCGCGATCTCGGCCTTGAGCTTGTCCGGCAGCGCAGACAGAACGCGCTCTTCGTCCAGAGCGCCGCTCTCGGCCCACGTGTACGCGAACCACCGGATGACACGTGCCTCGAGCTCGCGTCCCACCCGCCTGAACGCCATGTACTGCTTGACGCCGTCCATGCGGTTTTGGAAATCGACACGCGCAACGTTCATGTTCGATATCATCGAGCCGATGTTGCCTGGAAAGAAATTTCGATTTAGCTTCATTTCTCTTGGAATTCTGTTTAATTTAATTTTGAAAACATCGGTTCTTCCAGAAATTTGGAAAATTGCAAAACAGGGCCGGACGAAGGCACCATGCAGCTAATGCACGAACAAGAGTCGTGGGCAAATTTTTGTAAACAATCAGTAGGTGAGTATACATAAGGTTCTTTCGTCTGCTTTTCGGTGTGGTGTAATCTACACCAGCTGATTTTCAGTGCAGTTAACCTAATGTTATTCATTCTACACCTCGCGAAACGAATGCTCAAAAGCGGTGCAAAATACACGAGGTGTAGGAGAGTGCTACACTTTGCATACAAACGAAAGGGGCTATTAATAACTACCTATATTAAAGCTCTTTCACATAATTTGGGTGAACAAATATACCTAACCTATGGATTTCTAAAAACGTCAGTGGATTTCAACTCGTCAAAACCCGCGCATACGCACATTTTTCCAAAACTGACTTTACTTTCGCGTGAAGATAAGAATAAGTGTTATCCATATAGTCGTTATTATATACATATATGGTTCACGCTCGAGAGCAGGTAAGTCAGATGGTTCTTGGACCGTGAAAAATCCGAACGCGTAAAAGTTAGTCCTAGAACGAGACTAACTCCTGACAGTTCTAGAACAGTATAATTGTTCGAACCCGAATAAAACTAAAGATTAATGTTCTAGAACTGTCAGCAGTTGGCGCAGAACGGATTCTGATGAAATAATTGTTTAAATAACTAGCAATCACAATACAGCAATATACAATTCTTATATGGCGGCACGCTATAGCTTTTTTTTTGTTTTTCTCAGAACCGTTCTCGAACTATTCTGCTCCGAACATTTACGAACTGTTTCAGTATTTACAGTTACATAGTTCTATGTTTTGGTTTTCTCGTAACAATTTCAGAACGGTTTTTGACCAGAAACTTTCCTGGTCTAAGGTACTCCCTACTCATCAATAGTATGAACCAAAAAGGAATTTTCAAGTTCACACATTCACAGAACACAAATTGTTGAAAACTCGATAACTTCACTTTTGTGTGGTACTTTTCATTGAAAAAAAAATGCGTGCCTTCTCGATGAATTTCCATAAACTATACTGAACTCAACGTTAGAGTTTTTTTTGGGGTTTCAATTGACATTGCAAGAAGTATGATTAGGCTTGTCACGAGTCACGACTACCCAATTGGATGCCCATAAGATATCCGCTAAATACTAAAAAATATCTTCTATGGACGAAGACGAAACAAGAAATAAATAAAAATTGATGCAGGCGATGTTGAGCAGTCATAATAGGTACATACCTATTCACACTTGTCATCACATAAGACATCGTCAACTGAAGTAACGATCGTGAGGACAAGAGAAATCCGAGAGGAGCAAAATTTTTTTTCGGTCTGTCGAAGAGCAAATCTGATGTCGACCATTTCAAATCATCGTTGAATCAGAGATCTCGATATTTCCAGTTTATCGGTCAATAACAATAAAAGTTGGAACAGCTGGTAAAACCATTTGATTTTTCCAACAATCAAAATTTCATGTGAAGACATCAATAGGGTCGTATGATATAAATATGCGTACCATGGAAACGACATAAGGTAACGGCAACGGCGGAATATCTTTCGTGGAAGCTGTCAGATGTTCAGATGCCCTATTTCCGTATGCAAAACAGTGAAAGATGTTATTGGTTGAACAGCTGAAGATGAACAGTTTCAAATGAAGCAATATAAACTTATATACAAAGGCAAAAACAAGGGTATAATGAATGGGGTGGTCTATAAGAAAAATTATAAAATTGTCATCACCTCGAAACCAGTTTTTACAAAAAAACTAATTACACCAATGGATTTCTCTCAAAAAAGTGCGAATGTTTTTATTTGCCTAGAAACAAGAAATAATCATAAATGAATAAGTTACTGGGTTAAAAATGAGCAAAATTCAAAACTACTCTGTATCTTTTAAACGTTTCAAGATATCGATATGCGGTTTTCGGCATCTGATTTCTCACAAAAATCAAGCTCGTATCGTTTAGGTTAGTTTCATTTCATCTCCTTCGAAAGTCGGTGTTTCTCATCGAAAGTGTTTAATTTAGACCACTCTTTAAAAATACACAAAGTTCAAAACTACATTGTAACTTCAAAACGGTTCAAGATATCGATGTACGGTTTTCGGCATTTGATTTCTCAAAAAAATCGACCTCGTAACATGTAGGTTAGTTTCATTCTATCTCCTTCAGAAATCGGTGTTTCTCATCGATAGTGTTCAATTTAGACCACTCGTTGAAAATACGCAAAGTTCAAAACTACCTTCTAACTTCAAAACGGTTCAAAATATCGATGTACGGTTTTCAGCATTTGATTTCTCAAAAAAATCGACCTCGTAACATGTAGGTTAGTTTCATTCTATCTCCTTCAGAAATCGGTGTTTCTCATCGAAAGTGTTCAATTTAGACCACTCTTTGAAAATACGCAAAGTTCAAAACCACCTTGTAACTTCAAAACGGTTCAAGATATCAATGTACGGTTTTCGGCATTTGATTTCTCAAAAAAATCGACCTCGTAACATGTAGGTTAGTTTTATTCTATCTCCTTCAGAAATCGGTGTTTCTCATCGAAAGTGTTCAATTTAGACCACTCTTTGAAAATACGCAAAGTTCAAAACCACCTTGTAACTTCAAAACGGTTCAAGATATCAATGTACGGTTTTCGGCATTTGATTTCTAAAAAAAATCGACCTCGTAACATGTAGATTTGTTTTATTCTATCTCCTTCAGAAATCGGTGTTTCTCATCGAAAGTGTTCAATTTAAACCACTCGTTGAAAATACACAAAGTTCAAAACTACCCTGTATCTTTCAAAGGGTTGAATATATTGATATGCGGTTTCCGGCATCAGATTACTCACAAAAATCGAGCTAGTAACATGTAGGTTAGTTTTATTCCAAATATTTTAGAAATCGGTGTTTCCTATCGAAAATGTCTAATTTGGAACACCATTTACATACCAATTTTCAATTCTTCATATAATATCGACTAATATTTGGAGGATATGGCACAACTGTAGAAAATATTACCGTTATCTCATGGAGACATACTGCGTCCAAGAGAAATTTGGAGCAAACTCCTCAGCTTCATTCACTCTGGAAACAAACTCACCCACGATGGTAGCGAAAATTAGCACCCCTGCGAGGAAATCGGCGACCACGAACAGGTACTCGGCGTCGTTCTCGGGCACCGGCGTCTCGCCGATAGTGGTCAACGTCAAGGTCGACCAGTAGAAGCTGTAGATGTACTGCCTGGCCAGCGTGGAGTTGTGCGGCCCATCCAGGTTGTACACCCAGTTGTCGGTGCCGAAGCCGATCGCGTAGCTGATGGCGAAGTAGAGGCAGGCGTTCCAGTGGATGAGCACCAGGATGGCCAGCACCACCTTGCAGATCCTGAAGACGTTGGGGTAGTTGGTGTCGGTCTCCGTCCTCTCGAACCACTCCCACAGCCGGGGCAGCTTGAACAGCCGGTTGAGGCGCACTATGACGGGGCAGGGCACTCTTCTGTCGCATTCGAAGGGCGCCCACCACACGTAGGCTAGGTCGGTGGGCAGCACGGAGAGGAGGTCGGTGCGCCAGCACCGCGACTGGAGGTAGTGCTCGCGGAGTTTACGGGGGTCCGTCACCAGGAGGCCTTGCTCCAGGTACCCTGGAAGTATTCGTCGATGTCAACTTCTCGAACGAAGAAGGTTTTATTTGGGTGAATTCTTCCTGGTTGAAGTGAAATAGTATGTTATATAACAAGAGCGGAAAGTAACATATTTCGCACGCATGAAATCCACTTTCCAACGAGTTTTTCACACCATGTTTTTGTCATGTCAAAAATGAAACTCGGGCAGAATCTACTGTCTATATTCATCATATTCTAGGTAGGATGTGGATTACTGAATTTTCTTCGTTTGTATAATCATTTCTATTGATATTTAAAACCACATGAATATGAGAGTTATTTCAAATGTCACTTTTTATCTGTTGTAGCCAGTAGGTGATCACGCAACCAGGAATACAGCAGTGCATATTGATATCAATCGAGAAATATACCTAATTTGATGAGTTATCTCAAATATAAATAGTGGAAACTTCTTTGACGCAAGCCGTACTCTTCAGTAGCAAGTTGTGGATGTTGTCACCTGCTGCTATTAACATCATCAGAAATGTAGTAGAAATAGTTCCAGACCAGTTTGTATATTAAAGTGGAATAGAGGTTATATCTATTGAATCATTGAAATTAGTTACGAATTCTGTTTATGTAAGGCGATCTTCATACGTTCTTTGTGCTACCTGTACTATTGATGATTCTGACCTATAATTCAGAATGTATCACGGTCGATTCTTACAATGATAAAAACAGTCAGTAAGGTTTTGGTAATGCTGAGATAGACCACAAGTAGACAGTGAGCTGTATGGGGTTGGATTGTGGTTGTTGTTAATATATTATATATGCTTTCATTGTTGATAATTGTCTATAAGGTTGAGTCCCAATTTATAGTTACATGATATAGTTAATAAATACAGGTCCTAGGTCGCCATACTAAGTATTAATATAACATCTTAACACGCGCTAGTATATTTCATTTTATGTTCCCATTCATATTATTAATATTATTATATTCATTCTAGATCCTAGAGAAACATTATATAACACGAATTCTGTTATTTATGTTCTAGTTTGCTGATGTGTGATAATTCTTCAGTTTATTTTCCTCTTCAATACATTTTCACGTCATCGAGATTTTCCTTATAATCTAATGGACAGTGAATACACAACATATAGTGCGAAAATAAATTGTGAAACTGTTATAGTTTTTCAAGCTCCATAATTTGATATTATCCGGAAACACAGATACCAACGATTTACTTTTTCACAGTAATAGTTTGTTGAATCTGAATTATATAAAGTACCTATATATAGTCGATAGATACGAACTGGTAGTTTCAGTTTTAGAAATATATGTTGATACATGTAATGAAATGCTTTTCAGAAAAGGGCGTTAATACCCTCCTAACGGCTCCACTGGAATTTGGATCAGCTGAATGATGTATTCATCAACTACCTTTGCTCTCTGTGAGCTTTATACGATATATATTGGAAACGAAGCAAAGGGCGCAGGAGCTATAGTCGCTCCTAAAGAAATAAACAAGAAATTATTCTCTTAATGTGGAGAAACATTCATGTACCTACACTATATACAATTTGACGATGAAATCTCAAAGTTTTCACTGTATTGTATATTCATTCTTGTGTAGCTGGTTAATCAATGTCATTTTAATTTGATGATTCAATTCAAAATATTTCAATCTTCTCACTAATAAGAAGGATATTTTCGAAGCATATTAAAATTTTGTATTCGAATTTGAGTGGAGTTTTTTATTTTCAATTGTTAGCATTCAATGATGGTTGTCGGTTTGCAAGGAAGGAATAATGTGTTTCAGAATGGATTATGGAAATTGCCCTATGTGAATAGTAAACAGTCGTAAGCAAACATTTGCACAGGCAATATCGACTCCAGTTTCCATCATTTCACAAAGAATTATGATTCCTATTTCTGCGAGTTATTTTCTTACGCAAACTTGGCACACACGGTAATAACGCCACACCCTCTATATTTTACCTCGTGAATTATTATGGGTGGTCGTAAAAAAGCAAATGGAAAATTGAGTTTACCTAACAAACAATGTACAGTTTCCATCAAGAAAGCAAAGCCACACCTTGTATTAAGTAGTCTATAAGCTTGAAATAAGAAAAATATAGACAATAAGATTTAAAAATCGAATTCTCAAATTGATGGGAACATCTCAGATTTAGCCATACTCAGGATTATATTTTTTGAATGGTAAGAGACGTGAACCAATCATGAATATATTATTTGAAATTTTTCAATAGTATACATCAGGCATATGTTGGTGTAGTTTATTTATAGTTATATTAATCATCTTTTTATTTAGTTACTGACTATTAACATACCTTTATGAATATAAAGATATCACAATAAATTTATGAATGTGGAGAACACAATAAATGAAATATATATAATGTAGCCGGATATTTTGTTCATCAACCAAATTCTGGCCATAATCTCAATTCAATATTATGATTAATACAGCGCTGGTTCTGTTTAATAAATCACCCAGTATACTTCTACTTGATTATGATTACGTTCTACTTTTTCATTCCAACATATTATGTGGCTATTCCAATTCGGTTTGAATTGGGTTATATCCACAAAAGCGATATAAAATGACGATGATGGATATCGTTTTTATTAGATATCCGGATGCTTATTTTGAATTCATAGGAGCACAAAGCAGATTATTTCAGTTGGCAACGGAAATGATTTTTTTTTTGGTCAGTGTGGATAGTTAATAAAACATATCTCTCCTCGATGATACAGAAATTCAGTAAATGCCCCAGCTGTCTTTTATGATATATTATGAATACAAATCTACATTTCTGAATTTATTTTGTGATGATTGTATTGCCAGATTTGGGATCTATTAATGCAAGAGAAAAACAAGAAAATGTTCTATGGTGTATTTATCTCAAATTCAGAGTTACAAATCATACAAAATTTCATTCGATACTACTTTCATCAAATCCATTAATATTTGAAACTTGATACTGAGTTCATCAAACCCTAACACCGAAGAAGTATGGTTGCAACTGGTCATCATCAGGTGATCTTGACTTTTTTTAGCAGTCCACAATAAGTATTACTAGCTTTATACAGAATCGCTAATCAAATATAATTCCGAGAACACAAACTCACAGAGCTGACACTGCATTTCCTTTATAATAAAAATGTGAAATTTGCTACTAATGAAGTCTTGAGATCGAAAATATTGTTTGCTTCATAAATGTGCATGAATTTGAAAAAAAATCGTTAGAAACGCCATTAGTGTTGACAGCAATAAATTTTGGGTGTTTTTCAAATTTTAGTAACTGATATCAGAGCACAGATATAGGCAATGCGACCACATCAAGATGAAGTTACTCACTTATATCATGCAGAAGTCACTCTGATTTGCCCCCTATTACATCCCAATGTGGGTATAATTATCATTTTCGCGCCAAGTTGAAAAATAACCTTCCAATGCGATGATAATGATAACAAATTAGATATATTGCTAGAGTTTGAAGAAAACCCACATAGACCAAGTCAATCAGCAGCTATAAAAAAACACAACTCATACACATAGTTACTAACGTTTTCATGGGAGTACGCATTTTCGTGAACAACTGATGATAAGTTAAGATACAGTTCATTATGATACAAGTTTATAAGACGCTATTTTGTCGCACGCGTTGTTTGGAGTACGACGAGCGATGCGAATTAGAGTGCTCCAAAGGAACAAGTGCGACAACATGTCTTATAAAACGTGTGTCAAATACATTTTTTTCTATTTTGCATTAATATGAAGTATTTTATTGAAAAAAATCGGTTTAATTTCGATGAATAACATCTTCGATTGGTAACAATGATGACATTGAAATATTTAAAATCTGATGAAGCACAAGCTTGAAGCCATCTGTTCAGCGATTTAGATTTTTGCGATATCAGCGGTGAAAAATGCAATGTTGTTATTGTTTTTATTGATCAATTCAAATCAAATCACACTATACGAATTTAAATTTACCAATAAAGACTTTGACTTTTTCTCTGCTAGAATCACCAAATCCAAAATCTATCAGAAGTAAGCTGGGCCTAACTCTTTCATTTGCTACGCATTTGCGTTCCATAATGACTTCATTATAGAACCAAAATGGAAAGACAATGTTATCCAACTAGATTTTTTTTTCGGATGTGTTGACTTTAACTCCCCATGCCATGTTACCTAATCGTCAAAACTAAAGGCCAATGAAAAAATCCTCGTCCCGAGAAGGTTAATGTCATTGAAGGGATAATTGGAGGCCATTCCACACTGATACGAATTATCCATCTGGATATCGGTGTAAAATCAATCAAGCACCGCACTAATCGCGACTTCGTTGCGATTCCAGCCGAATGGGAGGCAATTAAAAGCGAGCGAAGCTCCCCATCAGTTGATCCATCCAAGTAGACCCCGAAAATAATTAAGCGCTCCCGGTGCGAGGACTCTCAATCTTCGGGAGCATCCTCAGGGGATAACGATCGAGGGCGGCCGTGCATGGAAACAAGCCGGATCAGTATGCCTAGTCACGATTCCGTCTTCAACCACTAGATGGCGACAACTCAACGAGGTCTCCATATAGTGCCTGGTGTCTTCGACTTGATGTATATATCATACTGGAATCTGGCAATAATTGGTGGAGCTGAGTACGGTTTGCTGACGTGTATACAAGCACAAAGCTGGCATTGTGCGACGATTTACCGACCATACATTACTTTATACAAAAACTCGCTTACTAATTAAAAACAGCAGACTCACTAGAGACATTATAGTGACTAGACAAGTACACACCATACGGAGAAAACACGGGCTCATATACGAGTTCACCAACCTCTTCAGAGAATTGCTAGTGTAGTTTAAACCCCTCCCTCTTCGACAATTTGTAGCGTGTAGTATCACCAAACCCAAAATCGCTCAGAAGTTAGCTAGGACTAACTCTTCTTACTTCGTAGTTTTTGAAACTTTTGATCGATAAGCAACTGCGAGTGCAACAAAATCACCGACCATATTAATTAGGTTAGAACCACTCTTTTGGCGGAAGATTCATATTTTTTCAATATGGGAGCTTTCTGTAGTTTCAACTTTAAGATAAAACCATGCTGCATGATGAAAGTGAACGTTATAGCATTGGGATATCAAATATTGGGTTCTCATCATTACTGCGTGTTCTCATGTCCATTTCATATCAGAATCTACTTCTATATATCCTCAAATTGAAATTGAAACCAGTGTTGTTCGAAATATTTCAGTATATATCGTATATAATTTCTAGGGTGCGATGTCTTCAGGTTATGATATCATTGTCAGATATCAGTCTTCCATGAATACTCTCACTAATATAGTTTACTCAACAAGGTGAAAACAGTCTTCCATCTGGATATTTGGAAATCTGTCATTTTGATAATAAAGGCTGAAAACATCATCGTTTTTTATCAGTTCCTATTGTAAGCCACGGTGGAGTTTAGTATTTTCATTTAAAAAATGTTCCAGTATGAAATCATTTTATGCTTCATGAATTTCATGCAGCTGACTGTTCATATTTTTCAACTAATAAAGATAATAAACACAAGCACAACGTTTGGGAGCCAAAAAAAATTAAGTGAAAAAATAAAAAAGTTATTTGTTCAAGTCTAGACCGCCAGACGAATATGTTGACATACTATCTAATCATTGATTCTTCCAATTACTCATCGGAACTTTGATCTTTAGAGGAGTCCATCATAGAGTTGACTACAGTTGGGAAAACTTTTGATACTGAAATTTAAAACTAATCCAACAAGGATCCATGTACCAATTTCGAACTAGATTGAAAAAAATCAAAAATACCATTTTATTCCTCAACCATTTCTAAGAAACATTATACATTCTTGTTTCATATGGCAACAGCTCTAATAACCCAAATCACATAAGTGGGAGATTAATTATGAAAACACGATTTGTCTTATCACTAGGTCTAGTAATGCCCTGTATATCGATTCACATGAGCTCATTCAACATTCTGAACCCGTAAATATAAGTTAAGAAAACTAATACCTATAATTGAAACCTGATAATGCATTATTCATCCTGAATTTGATATTTTTCAAAACCACAGACAACTTTTTAAAATTCCTGCCAAATCTGAGGTCACGTGATATAAGTCGCAACGGATTTCTTAGTGGTATCAGATATGCAGAAATGAACCGCCACTAGAGTTCTTTATAAATTTCAATTCATGAATTTTTTAATTACTTAAGTCTCAACGTACCTATCAATTGATTTAAACATAACCCAAATTTGCAATTTTCTTTGCCGCAATAAACGATGTGAACAAATGAAAAATTATCGATCTTACCTTCGTGCGCATGTGCTAGGGCATCTAAGATATAAATAAAATCACAGAGGTAGTCCAACGTCCACCAGAGCGGCTGGATCCCAGTCTTATTGTTCAGTTCCCAGAAAACTGCTCTGCCCAGGACGAAGATGACGTTGTAAAGAACAGCTAAAGATACGACCATCAGCCACTGCGAATAATAACAACTCATCAAGTCAACCAATTTGCTTCTGTGGTTCAGCATTTTCACTGCTCAGTGCAGTGTTTATTTGGTTCAGTAGCTTCACTGAAATCTACACCATTATCTGTATAATTAATTGTCTACCGAATTCGAAGAATAGATTTTGCAGGATTAGATGGCCGACAGCTTATAGGAAAATCTGTGACTTCATTTTTCTTATCGCAATAATAATTGAGAGAATAAAGTTTTATTCAGAATAAACACATAACAAATTCTGTATATTAGTTGGATTCCAATCATGACTAGTAGAAGTTGCTAGAGAGGTTGAATCCCATTTTTTTGAGAGTATCTCTATTCCTGAAACTTTCAAAAAAATTTCCCACAACCAACGTGGCGATTTATAACCACACTAAGGATACTCATGAATAAAGTAAAATCTGATTGCTTCATTACTTCAACATATTTTATCGATTACCTATACTATTATTATGCATGTTTGTTCTCCCTTCTATTATTAATTTAGTATACCAGACATTCAATTTCAAACTATGTTTGATATTTTTATTCGGATAAATTATTTTCTCTTTCAAAATTTTTGTCCAATTCATGGCTTCTCCATTTCCCATTTATTAGCTTTGTCGAGCTATCAGCCACTTCCAAGTTTTGTAACTTGGGAGATTTGTTTCTTCTGCCGCATGATGTCGCCACTTCCAATTGTCTGTTGGAACGCGGCTCAGTGCGGTCAAATAGACGCGACGAAAATGCATTGGGATTTGGGACAGGCAACGCTACGATTGGAGATCTCACGGTCTCCACTCGGATAACTACCCTGCACTGATGAGGGCCAATAAGCCCGAAACTGGTCTGTAGGTTGTTAACGTCTTAAGAAGAAAGAAACATTTGCGATCTGCATTGACAGTGTGAATCGTTGCATGGACTACGAGCAGATATAATTCAATGTTCTGCGTGGTATTTACCAGGAAAGTAGTTGTTTTCTGCTCGTAGTCTGCCAGACATTGAATTTCGAACTATGTTTGATATTTTCAATTGGATAGTCTATTTTCTCTTTCATAAACTTGCTTGTTTGTTCATTTGCTAAGCTCATGGTATACAAAAATATCCCATACATAGTGCTCGAGAATTGATCACAAAGGAGCGAGTTATTTGACGATTATTCACCGATATTACCATTCAGTGTACAACATTACCATTCAGTATTTCAAAGCACGATTAACTGGAAATTAAATGATGAGGGAAACTGTATTATCGATGATTTTATGGCTGGTGAACGCGGTTGTGTTTGTTGGAATGCATTATTCTCATGGATATTTTCCACTATTAGGCAAATTCAACCGCGATGAGGTATAGAAACGAACTCACCCCATTTACCCTACACCGACTGCTCAGCAATACCACCAAACCTGCAAAATCCATGTCGTACATAGTACACAATACGATCCAAATCACAAATATTTCCGCTACGTTTTTCCTGTTGAATGAATAACGACAATGAATGAAGAAAGAAAAACACGACAAGAGCTTAACGCAATATTGTGGAAATTGAGATGGAAATTGTGAAGGGATGCGGAGATGAATACAGCCGGCCCGAATATATCACATCAGCTCTACTTTTGTTCAAATCGACCAATTTATAACTGTTCGCTTAACATTGTTATCGCACCTACTTTGAATGCGGCAAGTTGGTTTTGTGTTATGCTGGTAGATTTTTGGTCTTCATGATGATTTACAACAGCATAATGAAAGTTTAAGCAGAATACGAGGAGTGGATATGATTGATTTTCGTCAATACACTGGGTGAGACTATCTTCGAGCTCTGAAACTTTGTATTGATTATGTAATTTTCATGTAAGTAGTCTTGGTACTAAGAACTGGAAACAATGACTGCTAGTTCGAGATTCCCAATAATGTCATTTGTGAATAGATTGAAGAATAGTGGTCCCAAAACAGAACCTTGTGGAATTCTTAATGTTGATGCAAATATCAAGGAATTCCGACCATGGCAACTTACATAGATTGAGCAGGGTCACTGTGACCGCAACGGCGTCGTCTCATTTGAAGGGCATTTGAAAGGATCTATTCAACAATAACTGATTTTGTGCGGGTTGGAGGTTATCTTGTCGGGTTGAATGAATGAACTTAAAAGCCAATTTAGCATATATAATCATTACAGTTTCAAATTATGCTTTTGGAAAATCATGTGAGGATGACTTATTTAATAATCATTGGTAAAAATAGTATATTATGATACAAGTTTTATAAGACGCTATTTTGTCGCACGTGTTGTTTGGAGTACGACGAGGGAAGTGAGAATGCTCCATAAGAATAAGTAGACAACGTGGTGTTATAAAACGTGTGTCATAAACAATGTTTCCTATTTTGCATTAATTTGAAGTCGTTTATTGAACAACATTGATTCAATATCGATAAATAACTGAAAGATCTTCGATAGGTAACATTGATGACATTGACATATTTAAAATCTGACGCACAAGCGTAAAGCCCAGTTTACTGTTTTCGCATATCAAATGTAATTATAGTTTGAGAATACTTTACCGTTTAACATATACAAAGGGGAGAATAATATTGTCTTCTTGTATAAACAGGGTATTTTTGAATAACATACGATATTCAAGGATATTATTCTTGGGTTTATTTTGAGAAAACAAAATAACTATGATATGAACCCATTTATATTTTGTCCGCATAGTCATCAAAATGCATTTTCTGCTGAACAACATAATTTTTTATTCTTTCCAGTGTCGTTCGTGTGTGATTTACACTGAATGATTTTGAAGAGAGAGAGAGGTAATACGCCACTGCTGTCCCTTTTTCAAAAGTTGAGGCATTCAGGACATTTAGGACATTGAGGACGTTCGTATGATCTTAGAAATCTAGAGATCTAGAGATCTCAATATGATGGAGAATAACCTCATTCAATATAAACATATTCTCAAGACCTTGTATATAATTTGGTTTTATGAAACTCTTTCTATGTGTCTCAAGACAATAAGAGCATAAAGTATCCCAACTAAAGAAGAAAAAAATCCATAAAGGAGGTGAACAAGTGATAAGTTGAACAGGATTGGAATATGGTAATTGCATCACTTCTTCGTCATATTTGCAATGTCATTGACGATGAGGATTAACATACCATCAGATTACACAAAACAAGTGGATAATCCTAAATCGCCCCATCCTGCAACAATAATTCATCCTAGAAAAAGTCGCAGTTCTACTTACGACATAATAACTTGGCAACGCCGGATCCACCACCACCCTCCTGCCCCAACAGGTGGGTGACCTCTCCGCCTCCCTCTTCTCGTTGCCATCCTCCTGGTTGCTCCTGTCGAGGAACCAGTCTGGCGTCTGGTGCGACTCCTTCTTCGAGAGCCTGCGGAACCTGACGGCAGCCTGCAAAGAGGCCACCACCTGGCCTAGCCTGCTGCGCACCGTCGACAGCAGCCCGGTCTGGTACTGGTGGTGGTTGGCATCCTGAAGAGGAAACACCTTCGTATGAGGATCGCTGGTCTAGAAGAATCTATTTTTTTTTTATAAACGGTTGACAACGTATAGCCTTTGACGCTCTCAAATCTCAACACAAAGTTGACGTTTTCTGCCGAGGAGTGTCATTTAGTGACAGCTTTGCGTGGCTTTGCCTTAATGTCATTAATGGTGGATTCATGCAGCAGTTTCAAGTCAAAAGTCATAAGTATTTGGTCAAAAGTTTTAAGAAAAATAGTAGCCAAAACTTGAGACTTATGACAATGTATATAAACACTCTAATTGAATGTCATTGCCTGAAACTGCTGCATAATTCCACCATAAGTGACATCATATTTGCGCTCGCATCCATCATTGTTCAAAACGAACTGATCGTTCTGTTTCATGGTGGAAAATAATAGTGACAGTGAATTATCTAACACATCTTCTGGTATAGCAGAAAGTGCGAACATTGTAAATTTGAACATCCTTCCAAAGAAATCGAGGAAGAGTATGAATTGTCATATGATAGACTCATGTCATGGTGCATTGAAATACTTGAATTCTATAGATATCAAAGTAAGTAAGTGAGTAAGTATAAGTAAGTTTATTCAGTAAGATATATACAATTCCTTATTTATTTGATAAGAGAGCCCACCTAAGCACAGCTTGTATTGTGGGTCGTTCTCTTATTATATATTTTTGTTACGGTTACATAGTAGAAGAGTGAAAGGAACTATAATTAATTAACAAAATTGGTATTTCCAAAATTGGTATTATGGTAATTATGAGGAGAGGAAAAAATAACAAATAAATGGGAAAAGACCTCGGTAATTGTAGAGTGGTATGTGATCATTCGAGAATTGGTTTCAGGATATCCTTATAGTGTAATTGTACAAACATTTTGGCTTGTTTTCTGAACTTATTTTTATTTTGTATATTTCTAATGTCAGAGGGTAGTAGATTGAAGAGTTTAGGACTTTAATACGTTACAAATTTCTGTGTGATTGTGGTTCTATACAGGAGAACAGGAATTTCCTGTCTTGTTGTTCTTCGGGTAAGATGATAGTGTATTTTGGGGGGTGATGTACACTTTTTCGTCCAGATAAGGCTTTGATAGCAATATAACTGTTTAAGATGTAGTCGGATATTTATGTCTATGGGTTGATCTCTTATTGTGGACGAAAAGGTCATGAATTTAGTTATTTCAATGTTTAAACTAAGCATACTTTCATTAAGCCAGCTGTATATTTTTTTGAGTCCATGTTCAGCCTTTTTATATGTTTCATTCCAATTATCCCCCATGAATACAACCGCAGTATCGTCCGCATAAGAGATGAGTTTTCCTTCTATATGTTTTAAGTCATACAAGCTGTTTATGTAAAGTAAAAAGAAAATTGGACCCAGTACCGTTCCCTGTGGTACACCCATGGTAACCGGTAGAGGGTCGCTTAACGTGTTATTTTTTGGTCATTTGTGTGCGGTCTGTTAAGTAATTCTTTATTATATCCAAGGAAAGGCCTCTTATGCCAGAGCTTTCCATTCTCTGGAACACCAGTCCGTTAAATATAAAGCAGAAGTAAGTTTGACTATATATCTTTTCGATTCATAACGTATTACAATAGCCAACGGGTTCAATATTCAAAGTTTCCTCGAATCTCACCTAATAATAGGTCGATGTTGTTATTTCTAGCTACAAACCGGATCGAGGCTCCTACCCAATCACATCCTAGTTCCCACCCCTACCCTTTTACATCCTATCCCCATACAAAGACTAGAGACAGATGGTTTTTTGACTATTTTCCTTCGACAACGGACAATTTAAAAAAAAATGGAAAAATCCATTCAGGTCTCTTTTAGCTTCGAGCCAGCTAAACACTACAACTAATAAAAGGGCCACAGCCCTAGGAATTAGTTTCTGGAACTCTGATTCTGACTCATGGTGTGTATTACGTCTTAATATAATAAACATTTTTGAATCCAATATTCATTCTTACCATACTTTGAATTTATGCAGTCTGTTCTTTAAATTCAATGATACTTTCTATTCCCAAATATCAGGCTTGGCCATGGGCAGCAATCTTTCACCTTTGTTAGCTGAAATATTTCTAAAAAACCTTGAATCCAAATTAAATCAGTTTCAATTTTTTCATAAAATTCTCTTTTGGTATCGATATGTTGATGATTGTTCAGTACTTTTTGATGTTCCTCTGAGTGAGGTGAATTTATTGCTAGATTATTTGAACACTTTACATCCTTGTATTAGTTTTATTATGGAATTGTCCAACAATAATTGCCTCCCCTTTTTAGATCTCCTTATAAAAACAAATGATAACAAATTCAGTTTTTCAATTTATAGGAAACCTACTCATACAGATACTGTAATTCCTTACAATTCATGTCATCCTTATTCACACAAGAGAGCAGCTTTCAACTCTATGTTTCATAGACTCTTTTCAATTCCAATGTCTCCTTTAGATTTCAATAATGAACTTAATATCATTAGACAGATTGCCAACAATAATGGTTTTCCTCAGAGTTTTATTAACAAAATTTACAATAGACATTCTAATAAACTATTAATTCAGAGCCTTCTTCCAATTAATTCACCTAAATTTCAATTTTCTTGCATACCCTTTTTAGGTTCGGTGTCATATCGCCTGAAAAATATTTTTCATAGATTTTCCGATGATATCAATATTTCTTTTAAGACACTTAACAATACCTCCAATCTTATCAATACCAAGGATAAATTACCGTTAATTCAGAAATCTGGTGTTTACAAAATTTCTTGTTCCTCCCCCAATTGTAATGCACAATATATAGGTCAAACTGATAGAAAATTCATCACTAGAATAAATGAACATGTTAAATTAATTGAAAAATACAAAAACTCTCCAAGAGAAATTTTTAATACCAATAGTTCCTTTGCTAATCACATACTAAACTCTACACACCAATTTGATATCAATAAGAATCTAGATATATTTTTTTGATCTTTCCTCCTATTTTCTTTGTTCTTCAATTTCCAATGTTTTCATACCAATGCAATTTTTGATTGTTTTCCAGAGAAATGTGTTTTATGCCATATGTCATTGTATTTATTGTATGATTTAACTTATTGCTGTTTTATGTTTTATGTCGATCACTTGTCACATAAGTCATTGTAATGTCATTGTCACATTCAATAACCATATTTCCGGTTCCATTACAGCCATTTTGTAGTGTAAAATGTCGTGGTCGATACTATTGATAATGTACTCTGTAATATTGCATAAAACCCTTTTCAATATGTTACCGTCCTGATATCCCTAATTTGTGGGTACAGGGCCCCGTAAAAAAATTTTCCTGCAATAATTTTTTCAATTTGTTATGTAATTTTTTCATCTTCAAGTAAGTACTAGTTATACTTCTTGTCAAGACCATAATTTTTTACCCCATGTTCTCTTGTAGCAATCATATTTTATTCGGGCTGATGATGAGTACATATGTACTCGAAACATGTTCCCTATAACCTTGTTCTAATCAAATGATGTGGAGATGACTTGGAGCTTTTTTCCTACTTTAATAAACATTTTTAAAAGAAAAAGAAGAGAAAAGACTACTCAAGCTCGAGTTCGATCCATGGTCAGTAATTTTCCCTTTTTTTGTTAGATGTATGAATTATTGGATTGCATTTCAATTTAATATATAATTAATGAAATCATTGATCAAGATGAAGAATATTATGAAATATAAGTTGACTTAATGAAGTATCGGGTTTTCTTGTCTAGGAACTGTGTTTGTAGAAAAAATATGGTGTGTATTTTGAGCGCAAATTGTCTTGCCGCTTTCGGGCTGAATACACAAATTGCTATTGTCCGATAGCCAAGAAACAATCGAAGGGTTGTTGATCCAAGAGAAAGCATTGTAGGGATCAATAATAGAGATGTCCCATACATCTGAAATTGGCAATCTTAAAAAACTCCTGGGAAATTTCAGCCAAAGCATTCTGGATTGGAAACACTTTGGTGATGCTCACTGAAGGGATGTATTCAGATTCTCGTCTAGTAGAAGAACCGGAGTAGAAACATTTCCATTTTGTCCGATAGCCAAGCAACAATCGAAGGGTTGGCATATTTTAATGTCAACTCAAAGTCAAAGATAATTATTATTTTGGAATTACCATAGATGATATGATCCAAGGGAATCAGGTACTTTAACACGGACTATGAACAAGCGAACACATCAAATATCACACGAAATACTGGTGTTTGGGGATGAAGAATCTGAGATGGAAATTGAATTCCTGAGTAAAATTGGATTGCAGCGGCTAGACATTGGGGTCGCAGAAATAAGAGACAACAGATCGTTGAAGATCGCTGTCCGAATATATTTCTGCGTACGAGCACTGGATTGTGCTACCTGTACTATTGATGATATTGACTTAGCATCAAGAATGATAAGAGCAATCAGTCTGGTTTTGGTAGGGTATTAATGAGATTACAAGAAGATAGAGAACTGTGTGGGGTTGGATTGTGGTTGGTTATTAATTCTATGTTTTTATCGATAGGTTATAAGCCATCGTTGATATGTTCGATGAGGCGTATTGTGTATCCTATATTTTGGATCATTGTCTATAGAGGTGAGTATAAATTAATTGTCATAAAATATAGTTAATATAATATACAGGGATGAGTTTCATTACTGAGGCAACTGTTGAATATTGATACCATGCAGGAGTATAATGGCCTTAAGTCGCCATAAGTACTATAGTATCAATATAAGTTCATACTGTTTGTTAGTGTCAGTGTTCTTCACATTTACATTGGTGTTTATGCCTTTCATGGGAGGAAATATGAATATATCTAACACTTTCAAGACATAATGGAACACCAATGGTTATTTCCCAAATAAATTGTTTTTTCAACTCTCCGTTCAATTTGGCGATAAATGCTCTCACCAATTTATTCTGATTGAACAAAAACATAATTATTCAGAAAAGAATAGTCTCCACACTTTTATTGGTTCAATGAATTCAAATTGGTGATTATTATAGTTCTAATGATTCGCCATAACTGAAGTTATCTAATTATTGTAAATTATTTATGATTCATATATGTATTGTGACTGAAGCACTGAAATTCGCTTGAACATCAATTTACTAGCATGATTGTATGTAGATGACGCTGATACGCCATAAAAAATTCCGAATATAGAGCAGGCCGTATACATACAACCCTTTCAAAATCATCAACCTGTTTATTGCCGAACATTAAAGAAGATCCTCACGTAAATTCATTTATTTATCGTAGCATGAATGCATAATTTAATCGAAAATCAATTAAAAAGGCTTAAGTCCGTACTCGTACTGAATGAATAATTATGATGAGTTAATCACATCATTATATTCATGGGCAGAACATTCCATTATTTGAGAATCCATCAAAACTAGGACAGTGTTCGAAATCGATAGTTATGGAAATGGTATTTTCAGTTCCTCAGGATATTTTAGGCTGTAAGTAGGCAAATAAGTTTTTTACATTTGGAATGAAATTGTCATAAAATTACAGATTTTACTACATCAACCAATTTTTTTCCTCGCTTGCCACTGTTTAAAGGAACAAGAATTATAATGATGTTAAAAAATTTTATGACAAAATCTTTTCGATTCATACAGCGTCCGTCATAAAGTTCGCTACATGTAGAAAAAAAATATTATTCAAATTTCTGAAAAACTATTATAGTTCCGGTCCGTTTCTGCAGAAACAACTGAAAAATCTATTTCGACTTATATCACGTGAATTTAGATTTGGCGGTAATTTAAAAATAAGTTGTTCGTGGTCAATTTGAAAAGATATCAAAAAGTACCAACTTTGAACCAGATTAGAAAAACTAAAAACCAATCAAATATTTGTGGCATGGAAATTTTGCGGGAGATTAATAATGAAAACAAGATTCAGTCTTTTGCCACTGAGTGTAATCATGCCCAGTATACTATATACTATATTTTTCTATTTTGGTTGTATCATGAAAAACTCAATGTTTCAATTGGTAAATTTCAATTGAATTTTTCACCGCTGGGTATTGCAATAATCAAAATCGCTCAATTGTAAACTGGGCTTTAGGTACGCTTGTGCGGCAGATTTTAATTATTATTTCAAAGTCATCATTGTTACCAATCGAAGATGTTTCTGTTATTTATCGATATTAAATCCATCTTTTTCTTCAAATCAATTCAAAATAGAAAAAATTGCATATGACACACGTTTTATAAGACACGTTGTCGCACTTGTTCACTTGGAGCACTCCTCGCTTCGCTCGTCGTACTCCAAACAACGCGTGCGACAAAATAGCGTCTTATAAAACTTGTATCATAATATACTATTTCGGCACCACAGACAACTAATTTTCAAAATTCCCGCCAAATATGAGGTCACTTGATATAATTTGCAACGGATCTTTTAGTTGTCAGACAGAAAACGAACTGTCATTATAGTTTTTCAGAAATTTCAATTAAACTTTTTTCCCATATGTTGCCAACTTTATACATTCTAATTCAGAAAATCAACTTCTGATATTTTCTTCAGTAGAATCGATTGAAATGATAAAATAATATCAATAGCACTAGTGATTTGATATCAGGAAATTTTTAAAACCCTTCTAAGAAGAGATGAATTCTAATGGTAGTTATTTGAAAATTCACCTTTTATGGACTGATTTCTCTATAGCACTTGATGATTGATTCAAACTTGGACAAGGTAAAATCAAAAATAGTTAATACATTTTTTTTCGAGATGAGTTTCAAAATTGTTATTTGATTTTCGTCATGAAATGTAATAACAACATGACACATTAATGAAAATGATCATAGGTAGTGGAAGTTGAACTACCACGACTATTTCAAGGGTCGTTTCATTACTTTCCAGTTCATAAAAACATATTAATACACAAAGTAGCATTCTCTGTCAAATCCCTTTCCCTAAGTTGTCATCTTGAAACCACCGGCTCCCCACCGAACCACGTGATCCATTCAGGAAACATTCGAAACCTACCCCGCCATATCCGTTATCCTGAGAGATGTGCAACTTCACCGTCACCATTTCCAGAATTCTAGCGAAAGTGGTCGCCAACTCCCGCAACTCCGCGTACCTACGTCATAATCCCCAGAGGGCTGTGGGATGTTGACAAGTGAACGGCGATATTTTCGCGTTACCCCACACACCATGGGCGACCGCGATAAGCTCCAAACGCATTCGAACTGAAGCAGGGTTTGATAGATAGCGTTTTATTTGGCGAATGCAGTGGCGGCCCTGAAGGGACGGGGGGGGGGGGGGGGCGAAAACGCCTTTTTTTTTTGATGAACGGGGTTTTTGCATATATATAATAACAACTTGAACAGAAATTCAGAATTCGACCACGTCGATTTAAAAAATGTGAATTAAGGTTAGAATTTTATTGAAGTTTACAACACTAGAGGTCAATGTCAAGTCTCTTCTGATGTTGTCTTAGAACCCCATTCCTGTAGATTGTTCGGAAAGAAATCGTTGCTGGCTTGTAAGAAGTCAACCTCAAAAATAGTGGGGTATTGCAGCAATAAGTAAACGTGTACTCTGTTAAGTTTATCCAAGCTTTCGGAATTCAATATAATTCCATCATCAGGGAAATCATTAGATGAGGATGGTTATATTGGTGGTGATAATATGATAACACATGGATCGTTGTGAATTATACATATACAACATATTGCAATTGTTAATTAAACAGTAGTTGATTAAAGTCAACATGTCTGAGGAGTTAAAATTGAACAGAAATTCAGAATACAACCACGTGGATTTAAGAATGTGAATCAAGGTTAGAATTTGATTGGAGTTGACAAGACAAATTCTAACCTTAAACTATATGGATAACACATATTCTTCTCTTGACGCGAAAGTGAAGCCAGTTTTGGAAAAACAAAAGACTGTCCGGCTTGCTAATGATGGTTAGGTTTATTATGTGAAAGAGCGTTAATATAGTTATCGATGTACTTACTGATTGTTTACATAAGTTATTAGTGAGTAGCCCACAAATCTTGTTGAATGAATTTATCGTCACAGGTTTCTATGCAAATCGCAAGTATCGCTTTGTAGATCACATCCATTTCTGCATCTATCATCAACTATTATTCAAAATCGTCCAACAATCCATCGATAAATGAATATTTGAAAAATATATGTTATGATGAAATAAATTGAAGGTTACGTGACCATTTGATTAATTTTTAATAATAATCATACGTTTGTCGCTCACTAGAAAGCTACTCTCCTCCATGATGAAAACGAATGTCGATTCTTAATTCAAACTTGCGCATGCGCATATCCGCGATTAGTCCTGCAGACTGTGTTTTTCTCCCTAGTGACGAAACATCGTTAGAAGTCTATATGCTAATATTTGAAATGGTGAATACATAACTGTGATGAAGTATCAATAATATGAAACGCTGGATTTTATATATTGAATTGGATATTACATAGTTACCTATATCTGGTAACGATGATGATGTATAAGTTTTTGTTAAATAAATAAATAAAGAATTTTCAGTTCTCACCATATTTAAGCAACCTTTTGGTTCATTTCATTTTCTGTTCTCAAGGATATCCTGTAATGTTCAGATAACATCGTGAGAACCAAGGGAGAGAAGGTAGGAGTTGGTGTTCTTCCTAAATTTCTGGAGATCGTATGCCTCGGGAAACACCTCCCTAGTTTAAAGTCTCGATGTTCGTTGGATGGACGAGTCTTTGGAAAGCGACGTTCTGCAGGTCTCCAAAGTGACCACGAAGGGGTGTGAAGACCAAACTTGGCGGGTTAATCTTGAAGACACTGCTAATGTAGGAACGATTGTTGATATTTCAGAAGAACATCGCCCATGAAAATATCTATAAAATAGAGATAAATAACTTTTTTACGCTGTTCCAGAGAAGTGAGCGAGTTTGTAAGCGAAACATCACCGACGAGACGAATTGCCCTTTTTTGGACAGAATCCAATAGTTTCAGGATACGATCAGTGCCTCAACTCCAAATATGGGAACAGTATTACGGATCATAAGAAGCTGACTGGGAGTGAAATAGCTCTTGGCTCGAAACAGAAAACCAAGTTTTTGGAATGCATCACTTTTGGCAATGGATCTCACGTGATTTTCTCAAGAAAGGTTATTGCTGATAGTAACGCCAAGCATCGACAAGAATAAAAACGAGAAATATTGAAATAAACATCATAACAACGATTGGATTCATCAAGGAATTCAATCCAAGTCAAGACGACTGGATACTAAAATAAGCAGCTTTACTCAGTTTAGTTGGATCAACTACTTACAAAGTATTGAGAGATCTCAGTACCCCATTTCTTCCGATGGAAAAAACGTATGATGAGCTCTGTAAGTTGCTGAAGGTGAAAGTATGAATATCTGGTATGCTAGAATTCACAACTTAGCTGCCAATTGTGAATTTGGATCCAATCTTCAGATTTACCTCAAAGATAGTCAAGACAAATATTACTTTCAAAATAGATCTTTCGGTGCAATAATCGAATACCACTCTCATTTCTATAGGATAAATCAAAAATTATTCATTTAAAATCACAATTCATAATGGATAGCTAAAATATTTGACGAATCAATTAAAATAAAAGAAAATGGTACAGCCTGTACATTGTATGAATACATCGTTTCAAGTACAGAACTTGGGAAGAAAACGATAAGACATGATCGAAACTCAGCTAGAATGTCACGTTGGGGTTCAAAATATCACAGAAGAAGATATACCAGATTATCAGAAAGCGATTGAGGTAGATATTGAAAATGACTAATTCAAGTAATTCACTGAAGCACACCGTAGGTATTTCCAGCAAGCGGTTCAGGTAGATGTCAGGGGTGGTTCAAGAAATGTAGCCTGATGATCAACAATTTAGGGGTAAAGGGAACTCTCAAGAGTTGAGTGGGTACAAAATATAGTAAATGAAGGTATACAATCAACTATATTTATCCAGGTTCTTTAAACGATGTAGTTTCAGCTTCTTGGAAAGCCTTTTATATAGTGAGTTAAATCCATGTCTCTCATAAGCTCTCGATTTGGCGTTTGTGTAACGATGGATTTTCCTTGAGACTTTTACATCCGATCAATTCGGAAATCTACGAAACGGAAGCTTTTCCGTTTAATATTCATGAAGAGGCGCCCTTGGATTGGAAATGGAACTGAAAACAATATTTTTAAAAGGCAAACCATTTGCGTTTCGACCATTTTCGTACGTGAGGATAATAAATTTCGAATAAACAATACGTGTTTGTAATTAGCAATTGAAAAAATGAACAGTAACGTACAGGGGGGTGGGTATCTACTTCATTACCCACAATTAAAAAAATCCTTGTGAGAAATGAGAAGACGAACGTCGTTACGTCACTCATATTCAGTGCTGGTCAGATTGTAGTTGATATGTAGGAGAAACAGAGTTGTTGCCAAAACATACATGAAATACCTAATTCAGTTGAAATAAAGCTCAATTTACTTTCTTGTTGAAGGTCCATAACGAATGAATGGGAACTGTTTGGATATCCGAGGTGTATTTTTGATATTTCTATCAATTGGTACATCGAGTATACTCCTTCCTGAATTATCCTCCGATAACTCAGTTGGTAATACTTCCTTGGAGACAATCACTGGTCTTGCCATTCATTTCTGTAGACATTTATCCCTGATGCGCATATACTCGTAGTTCATTTTGTGGACCTCTATCAACACTGAAAAACGCGATAGGATTTTACATTTTTTTTCTGCAATGTGTGCCAGAGTAAATACAATAAGATCCAGTGAAAACAACAGGATCAATATACTCACAGACGACAGCCAGACAACCCTGGGCAGTTTCGAGGTCTAACATCTTCGATCCGCGACGATCTGATGGCGAAATAAAAACATCAATTTGGTTGGTTGCGAGACTTTTACTCAGAACTCTCTCAGATCATCTGCATGGGGTTGTCAGAGAATTTGCAGTTTCTGTACACAAGACTGCAATCATGGTCAGAACAATGAGGATAGTACAGCATAGTATATTCTTTAAACTTTGGTACAGCTCTTTAACATCCATTTTAAATGATGTCAAAGATGAACCACACAGTTCAAGTTTGTCAATATTATTCTAATGAGGCACCATTATTTGTTCTGCGAAATGGAACCTTGAAAATCTCACTATTTCTATTTCTTCTAGAAGTTACAGAGAGTGGGGTAAGCTCAACAATTTGAGGACAATCCATACTCTGACATTGATAATTTAATGGAGGAATAGCAGACCAATTTTCAGTATTCCATGTGTTGAAGCATTTAAATTCAGATCCTACAAGACGTCTATATATATATATAGAAAGAAAGATATTGTGTTTGAACACAGAGCTAGGGTATGAAGTGAAAGGTTGTAGGTTGATTCCGTTTCGTGTGTGGATTGCCAACTGGTGCAATACAGATCTGTTTCGGCTCGCCAAGCCTCATCAGTTGCACTGGGCCAGTCGACAATCCACCCACGACACGTTCACTATTTGAAAACCACAATGTAGTCTTAAACAGTGAGGAATACGGATTTTTGGTACAGTGCCACCTACTAGCACTAAACAGAACGTGCTTTCCGGGCAACGACGCAGGAGTACAGATGTCTCTGTTTCTACACCTACGTCACCCGATTGCACCTTGATAGTGTGGTTAACCACAAGACAATATATATATATCGATTTTGTAGAATGGCGGCCATTTGATAGAGTTGTATTCGAGCATGGATCTCACGTGAGCACAATAAATCTTCTTGAGAGCAGTGAAATACAGTTTCCTTCGAGCATGAGATGAGGTCTCTATTACATAATTCTTAGAAGTCGTTTTTGAATCGAATATAACCCCCGAATCTCTGACCTTGTTGCTCTCTGATTAGTGTGTGTTGTGAATTTGATGATATAATTAATCGCTTCGTTATTTGACATTTACCCAATATCAGTTTTAGTTAATTACACTGTAAACTCTCAGCATCTGACTTGGATTGAACTGTTTTGAACATATTTAAATCATCGGCAAATGATAGAAACGAGCTACTAGTGATAACATTAGAAATATCATTTACAAATATATTTAATAATACTGGTCCCATGTGAGATCCCTGGGGTACCCCTACTGATCAATTATATCTTGCTTAGTAATAAACTGTAGTTTAATCTATCGAAGGCTTTGGAAGAGTAACTTATTCTCAATAGCGTTGATCTAGTTCTTCAGAACCATTTTGCCAGGTCCCAGACAGTTTTTAGAGATCGAGCAGTGTACAATTTTTGGTAAATGTGATTGATTACATTAGTTTTATGAAACTGTGTTTCCAGGAGTTGTTGATATGTTCCTTTTCATTAATTGACATTAATGATACGTTATGGGTTGAAATCATTGTCTGGTGACAACATTTGGAATTGCAACAAGTCAGATTTTGTTGTATTCCTAAGTTTTATTCACCGGCTAGTTTAAAAGTTACGTGTCGCCCAATTTTTGAGATTCTAAATGAACCCCAGGACCAGCCGGTTTATTATGGAAATCCTGGCCTTTTGAGAGCTGCCAAGATTTCATACATACCTACCTATAAAACCGTTTGAATGTTTAGTCTTTACATTGTCTTGAGGGATTACTCTTTCAGCGATTCTGTGAAACAAATTTAGATAGTTATGAAAATGTCCTCATTTTCTTGGTATAGAATGTATTTTCGCGTTCCAATATTTCTATACAGGCTGACGTTCAAAGCGGTGCTTCCCACGGAAACAACATCAATACAAAATGAGTTTCCTATCTAGGTCGGACAAATGTCGCTGGCTAACTTTTATTTAACACACCATTACGCTCAGCCAACGTGTGAAGGTTACGAAGACAACTGCCTTTCATTCACCCGATCGAAAATAGCGTGGGAATATTGGTGGATGGAATGGGCATATCCGACATGTCCCACAGAAATTGTATTCCATAACTCGAAAGTTCTAACCCGATTTAGTTCACCCTCAGGGCTACGTGGATGATTTTTCAAAACATTGAAATTCATACAAAGTAAAAGCCACGATTTGCAATAAGTAACGTGCGAAAACGAAATGAGGTATTAAATCTGGAACTTCAACAATTATGAGCAGAAAAAACTACTTTCCTGGCAAATGCCACACAAAAAACTGAATTATATCTACTCTCAGTCCACGCACAATTACAAGCAAGACATGGAGTCTGTAACCAAAAATGATCTGTTGGTCATACCAAAAGATCATCAAACCAATGGTCACCTACGCTTCATTGATATGGTGGCCAAAAATGCAACAAATTTCGGCACAAGTCAAGCTGTAGAAAGTGCAGCGGTTAGCTTGTCTGGGAATCACAGGGGCAATATTCACGTGCCCCACTGCAGCCTTAGAGGTTATGCTGAACCTTCCACCATTGCACCTGTGTGTAATGAAAGAAGCAGCAATCAGTGCCTTCAGACTGAGTCAGACAATAAATCTCAAATCAGGGAATCGGATTGGACACTTGAAGATTTTGGAGAATATTAACCTAGAATCTACCTTTGAACCGACAGATATCATTCCAGTTGGGTACGACTTCGAAATGCAGTTTGAAGTGGTCATAAACAACCACCAAATCTGCACAGAGAACGGACCTCAACTGGAAAGGGATGCATCGATCAGTATGGTATACTTATGGATCCAAGATGAATGGGAGTGGGAGTTACAGGGCCAAATTTCAGGCTCTCAAAACCCCTTGGTAACAACCCCAACCATCTTTCAAACAGAAGTACATGCCATAGAGATATGTGCCCAGGAGTGCCTTGAAAGGGAGACTCGAAGGGCAAACATGTCTAGAAGCACTGAAAGCTCTGAAGTCATATACTCGTGAGTCTAAGCTGACTTGGAACTCTAAACAAACTGGCAGCGAACAACCAGGTCACTTCGATGTGGGTGCCAGGTCATAAGGGAGTTGAAGGCAACGAGGAAGCAGACTGCCTTGCCAAAGAAGGGACCAATAAACAATTCCTCGGCTCAGAACCCTTCTGTGGACTTTCCAAAGCCCACTTGAGAGAAGAGTTCCGACGCTGGGAAGCAGAGGATATGAAATGCCACAACAAAGACAAGCGAAAAGGCTAGTGAACTTTTCGCCAAGGAAAGCTAAACAGCTTCTCGAATTGGACAAAAATACTTGAAACTGGTAACGGGACTCCTCACTGGACACTTCCCTCTGGAAAGTAGTTGTTTTCTGCTCGTAGTCTACCTTTTTAGATGTTCTTTTTTATTTTGGGCATTGTTGACGTTCAAGGTTTGATGTCTCATTTTGTTTTTCAAATTGAAATTCAATATTTCAAACAGTCAACATCGCTCTCAGATGACCACTTAAATTTTGTTTTTGTCTGTTTAGTACGTCATTGTTGTCTGCCGTTATCATGAATTCAAAATTTCACTATAAAGCACTGACCCAACCACAATACACCACATAGCACTAATTATTTAACTTCGTTACCATCCATGCATCCAATCGAAATACGTTCTATAAATAGGCACTCTATTTGTATAGGTGCCGCACTGAATTTGAAAGCCCCACCATATTCTCGAAAATTCAATCAACTTCGACTCTTATTTGGTTACATTGTATCCTTCAGACGACGTCTATAATTCTCCTTGCCTGCTGCCTTCGAATGGGCCATTCAAAAATGATGTGAGATGCGCTCCTTTTTCGACGAAGATTTGACAGCTAAACCAGGGTTCCTTTCATGACTCTCTCTGTATTCTTTATTGATCACTTTGAGTATATGTATTTGAAATTCTCGTAATTGGCACTTGGTGTTTGGATGATGAGCTTTCGTCGAATATTGGGAATTGCAAGGTCATGACTTTTCAGAGAAAATCAACCAATTAGAAATAATAGATGCATAGATGCTTATTCAGAGTGCTTCAGTATATTATACAGCCAAAATTCAGCCGTCAGAATATTAGGTCAGGTTATATTCGCCAAAACTAGCCATTTTTTATTTCATTAAATTATTATATTCATAACCATAATCCACCTATGCCTTGGATAAAATTGATGCCGTTATCACACCTGCAGCTCTCCATATTATTTTTTAACAGTGTCACACATAAAGTTTGCGACATATGGAAGTTTTTTTATTAATAGATATAAAGAAAATTTGACTTCGCAGTTAGTTTATGCTTGAAAAATGAGTAAAATACAGCATCTTTCCTTTTTTCATGTGCTACTCTAAACCTGTCAAATTTGAAATTTTTTTTGAAAATCCTCAAAAAATCTGTTTTTTTTTTTAATTTCGAAAAATGCCAGAGAAAAAATTTGCTCACTTTCCAATTTTATACATTTGTTCGAAATTTGTACTCTCTACTGTCACTTCGACTATTTTCCTTTTTTTTTAATTTTTCGAATCTTTCGCTCTGTCGATTCGAACGAAACATGATTAAATTTTCATAATTTTGATGAATATGAGTCTTCAATATCATATCTTGCCCAGGAAATACCCACATTGGCCTGTTACCAGGAAATAAAAAAATTTATCTCTAGAAATTCGTCTTTGTTGTTGCAAAGTTCATCTAGTTTTTTCATTTCATTGTTAAACTGATGTGGATTTTCAATGTATGAACGTTAATATGTCAGTAATCGAATAAACGAATTTCTCTTCATTCTTATTACACTCGTATTTCTTTTTTCAATAGATTTTTATCCAGTTTGATTATTTTTATGACCAATAATTCAGTTACAAACAAACCCGAGATATCAAACTTTTCTGTAAACTAAACAATGACCTACAGTTTCATAACTATTCAAAAGACTCTCGTTCTAGCAATTTGTACTAGACATGATATAAGATTTTGTGATTTTAAACAATACAAGACTAATGCAACATCTCGGGATGAAAATAGTAGGTACTGATCAAATCGAAATAAAATTTTCTCTTAGTAGTAGTCGAAGTGACAGTAGAGAGTCCAAATGGAATTTGGAACAAATGTATAAAATTGGAAACTGAGAAACTTTTTTCTCTGGCATCTGTCAAATTTGACAGGTTTAGAGTAGCACATGAAAAAAGGAAAGATTCTGTATTTTACTCTTTTTTCAAGCACAAACTAACTGCGGAGTTTAATTTTCTTTATATCTATTAATAAAAAAACTTCCATATGTCGCGAACTTTATATGTGACACTGGTTTTTATATTAAACGATGAACTACTGCAATCAGTTCCTGTCTTGGCCATGTGGAAAATTTTGATCTTTTAAGTTTCGATATCCAACCCACATTTTTTGCTGACAATCTACTCCATTTTCCTAAAATATTCCTTCCTATCGCAGAATTCCCATACCATGCGTTTTCATTCCGTTTCACAATAAGTTTGTGGTGAAGTTTAGCCGGGTAACTGTGCTGATTTCCTAAGTTTTGGATCAGCCATTTTGTTTCAGCAAACGCCACCCTTGGAAAGTTCTACTTGAAAATTATAGACACAACAAGATTCCTTCATTTCCCTCCATTCTGAACTCTATCGACACAACAAATTCCATTTGAAGACCTTGCCAGGCCTAACTTTTATTTACATAATAATGGATAGTAACATTATTGCTATACATCAATCAACGACTGCACGATACGGGACGGGATAAACATAAACAAACTTTCTTTGTCTATGGGCTGGGTGTCGCCCCGTTAGGTGGCATCTTTCATCTCCTCAAGACCGGGAAATTCAAAATTGGTTGGTAACCTGATAGATGAAATATTTTTTCAAGTTTCTTTATATTTACTATTTAAAATTGTAGAAGGGTATCATTTTGTATATTTCTGCAATGATGCGATCGAAAATTGAACATACATTGTGTTTTCTAAATACTGTCAATATTGTTTGAAGTTAGCTTATGTATTGTTGTTAATATAATAGGATTTAAAACCGAGTGTAACATTGTGATTTGAATTTGTTCGATAGTTCCAAATGTAACTTGCACACACATTGATCCTATATAGTTTCTATAATGTTGCATTTATAATGAACTTTCATGGCTCACGCAATATTGCACCTGAAACATTATCAATAGCTTGCTTTTTAATTTACATACAACTTGTCGATAGTTTTTTTTGTTATGTTAAAAACTTGAATATAGCAGTTAGCCTTATGCAATATTATATTACTATCTTACAATGGCAAGCAATACATAATATTGTTGCAATATTTTGTAACATTACATGTTTAGTGGGATTATTAACACTGCTGTTGAAATTGATTCCTGGAGTTGCAATCTCCGACATGTTAAAATTTTTAGTGATGGTAGTACTTGTTTCAGACCTATCTATACTGTTGGAGCTTGTTATAGTGACTGACATCCACCAATTTTTTTTACGGCTGTGATATCACCACCTCCGATGACACAAATGGTAGAAGAAGACCTTCGTAGTCAATGGCCTGTGTATAATTTAGGGTTCTTCAGTTTCAAAAACGTAGCAACTTGCTTTTCTATAGAAGCTAGTTTCTTTCGATGATTTTGAATATCAACCGCCTTAGCAAAAGAAGTCGTGCACATGCATTATTAATCAATCAGTGTTTTATAAAAATAGTATGCATATTATTGCAGAATATCAATTTTGGGAAAGTAGTATCTACGCGATATGTCCTGAAATTAACTCTTAAACAATGCTATAGCCATTGTATAAGGACTTGCTATTGCCAGACTATTGCTATACTGTACCTGTGACTGTACTACTAAGATGCTTTATGCAACCAACAATATACACTTGTATGTTGTTCTGATTGGTCTGAACGTTATGTAATTCTCTTCCGTTTTTGCATCCCTAACCTCAGTTTCTGCGTTTCAAGAAGGAAACAACTCATTTTATACGGTTGAGAATAAAAAACAATGAATTCTCGTTTTTATTATTTGTGCAAGAGCGATTGAAACCATGAAAACATAAGTCGGATAAGTCTCTGTTGAATTTGCGTGTATTTCACAAACGTGGTTGTATTGTGCATAGTAGGTAGAACTCCTATTTGAATTTGACAATACGATGGGATGTCACAATATTACCCCATCGTACTGTCATTATTACTCGATTCATCACTGTAATTAATGACTGTCATTAACTGTTGAAAATCGAGTAAGCAATGGATGATTTTCTTGATAGTTGTAGATAAAAAACAATAAACTCTCGTTTTTCTTATTTTTGCACGGGCGATTGGAACTATGACAGTTTAAGTCAGGTAAGTCTCTGTTGAATTTGAGTGCATTTCACTTCAGTGCTTTAGTGGAAACCAGAGATGGCTAGATTTCCTCTCCATTCCTATTTGAATTTGACAAGACGATGGGATGTCACAATATTACTCGATCGTACTGTTATCATAGCAATGATTTTTATCAATGAAAATCGAGTGAGCAATGAATGCCTACTTGATAGTTGTAGGTCACAGATCGTGCTTGTTTGATGCTCACATGTTCCTGATGTTGTGAAGTGAACATGTTGATAACATTCCCAGAATACTATGTGCTGTCTAAGTTACGGTCGAATTGCTTACACTGCATTAATGTCACATTACTGTCTGCTCAGTGCTCATTGTAGTCCAGTGTGCCTAGCAGGACCATAATTATTGTACAGATGCATGGAAAAGCAAGCAAAGTTCCTAGTTTCGGTTCATTATAATCGTCGCTGCTGTTTGTGATCTCTTTGCGAGGATGTGGGTCGAGTTGGGATGTAATTATGGGAAGCATTGGAGGCGTCACTCCAAATGTGCTGGATGAAATTAGTCCCCAGGATATCGTTTCCGATAATGGAAATGGCATTCCTACCAGGAATTATTAGTGGGCGATTGCGATTGATTTTTTTCAGACAAATTCCCCATTTTTCTTGTGAAGTTTTAGTCTGATTTGTATAGTGTTTTGTACTTTGAGGAGGGGATATTTTCGTATTCAAAATACTGGATCAATGAAAAATCGAGAACATTTTTTGGAACACGATGATAGGTGAAGTTTTTTCTCAACATCGTATGGAAGTATTGCATTCGATATTTCTCACTTTTCTGGATTCAGGAAATTATTGACCACCTTATCCAGTCTGGAATGGAATGAATATAAAGTTGATAAGAAAAAAGTCTGTCATATCTTTTTTGAATACAACTTTTTTGATGAACTTCGATGCTATATCTGTTGATATCTCATGAACAAGTCAAATCATCAATTTGAAATGATATATGAAAAAGGAACTCCAAAATACATGAGGAAACATTTCAAATTTATTATCTTTAATAATGCATGAATTTATACAATTCGTCAAGAGTTGGCCATCCTGGACTACATACAATGGTGTGCACAAAAATCGGCCAGAGCTGTAACTTCTGAATCATTCGAGATCGAAATTTGAAATTTGGTGGGTAGCAACTATATGATATTGTTCATTTCAAGGGCAAATAACTCAGAAATCGATAGTATTGGACCACCTGAACAAGAGAAAATTGCTCTCAGAATTCACTGACCAAAGAGGGTTTCACTCTATGAGCAGTCAAAAAATAGAAAATTTGTATTTCTCTTGTCAAAAAACCTAGAGTGTTTTTCGAACGCCAAAGCAACCCTCGTAAGTCTAGGACTTGTATGAGTTAGGAAGACGTTAACAAAGTTTATGCCCATGCCGTTGAAACTTCTGAATTTATTGAGACATTTTCTCCTGAACCAGCAACATTTTTATAGGGCATGTTGGGCTGAATCTTTGGTGTTTACTATCAGCAGTTCAGAGATTGCCCATTCTTAATCATTGTTGAAACTATGCGTTCCGAATGTTCCCTGTTACATCAGAGGTTCTCACCATGAAAATAATGACGTTACTTTTTCTGTAAGGCCTGTGAACCATTTTGAACTTGGAGTGCCATACTGGGCAGAACCTAATATATTTACATTTCAAATCACGCGCTCCTTTTAGTACAGCGAAGCTCCTGTTTCAAGCACATAATTATTCGATATCATTAATTCATTGATCAGAAAGTCAGGAAATAGAAAAAAGGGTAATTTTGCACTTATCATGCGATCTATATTTTGATGGAAATTTTTGTTGGTACTCACGTATTTTGACCTGAAAAACACGAATTTCATAATATTATCTTGAACATATCTCTAGTTTTCGAGATAATCGATGCGAAAGTTCGAAATTTCACCTTCTTTGTATGGCAACTTTTGGGCAAGTATTGTATCTTCTTAGATCCCAGGACATATTACATGCATTGACCATGGTTAATTATTATTTTTGTGTAAAAAAAACATCACAAATATGTAATTTTTCCGTATTTTTCCTATTATTTCTTAAACTAGGCTACATAAACAACGGCCATTTTGAAAACCACAGTGCGAATCTTGAGCGAATAAAGGTGGATTCACAGCTGCCTTATAGCAACACTAGTCAGTGATAAGTGTTCTCTCTCTTCAATACATTCCAAAAAGAAAGATGGTTATCAGTTAAAGAAGGTGAAATTTCGAACTTTGGCATCGATTATCTCGAAAACTAGAGATATGTTCAGGTCAAAATACGTAAGTTCCAACAAAAATTTCCATCAAAATATAGATCGCATGATAAGTGCAAAATTACCGAAAGCAGGATGAAATATGTGTTTTTAGTTGAAGAAATTTAAGATGTCAAATGGTGTATTTACGAAACTAGCGTTTTGACATCGGCTTCTTCTGAATGGCAAAATACGTGAGTACACAAATTTTTTTTCTTTTATTGACGTTCCTATAATCTGGTATTGGTCCTATTTGAGTAAAAATGTGTATAAAAGTAAAAATGTGTAAGACTATGATAAACATATTGAATATGTGCTGAAGTTCGAGAAGAAGAACATAACTTCAACCTAAAATTGGTTGCTGAAAAAACTGAAACAAATGAGCATCGCGAACTACTTCTATAAAGGGGTCAGGTAGCCGCGCGGTTAAGGTGTCTATCTCTTAATCAGCCGGCTGCCAGTCGTGGGTTCAATCCTCATCGACGGCGGAATTTTTTCAATGGCCCCAGAAGTGGTATCGGATCCCACTATAAAAGGTAAGGTCCCCGCTATCCTAACTCGTACAAGTTTACTCTGTAAACTTCTGAGGGTTGCTAAGGCAACTAGGATAGTGGTTAACAAAAAAAAAGTAGCCACCTCAACTCGGCAGACGTTTGGGACTTGACAGACAATTATAGTTCCGTCCAAGGTGGATATAGGATGGTGAAACAGCTCTTCAATTGTTTCTGCGAAAAACTTGTAGACCGTTTGAGAAGGTACTAATATTTCCACGACTTGAAAGAAGATGGCGGTAAGATCGATTATCGAAGATTTCTGTTGCTTACGTATTTCTGTGGTTTATATCTGACAGACATGAGTTGAAACGACATCAAAACAATACATTTTCGATTAATCTGGAATGAATATTGATATTTTCACTCTTCTCAATCATTTTTCATCTAGAACAGATGAAACTGATAAAAAGATAACAGATGCACAGATTCTGTTTTACCGACACAAGGTATGTCGCCATCTCTGATAACTTCAGGAAATATTACTACGGTATGAAATCAAGTAGGCAAAGGTCTACAGTTTATTCTAGTGCTTGTTAATAGGAAGCTGTTTCACCATCCTATATCCACCTTGGTTCCATCAGCCTACTAGGTTTCCATTTAGAACGACTTATGCACCAACCTGTATCGGAATTTCAGTAGGTGTGTTGCACCTTGCTGCCAGTGGTGTGTACACTCGAACTTCTGCCAGCTTGTCTTGCGATCCATCCCTAGAAAGGTTGGATTCCCTCGTGAGGGCGTCTCTCGAATTGTCCCTAACGATGCCGTCTTTCTGAAAAAAACACCGTGCATTACTCGTTAGCCATGCACGCATCCAAATCATGTCGGGATATTCTTCAACCAATTTTGAATATACATAAGACATCCAAATATTGCCCAAGGGAATAAGGATTTTTTGGATGTATCGTGGAAATCCATGGGATATCTTATTGATATCCACAGCATCACTGAACTGTGATTTGTGATATAGTTGCCTTGAGTGATCCAGTTTTCGAATTTTTTTCAAGATACTGCGCACTTTCGCAACAATCGTATTAATGATTGAATAGGTATCGTTCATGAAAAATATCCATGGAGAAAGTCCATTGAACGTACCAAACGGTTGCCTAGGAATATCCAATGGACATCCATAGTATATCTTTTGGATATTTTTTGGATGTCCATTGTGCATCCCAAATATCCATAGGACGTTGCATGGGTATTGAAAAGTTGGGAAAGTTGAATATAACAATCTGAAATTCTCATAATATATACTTTCTTATAATTTTCACAAATGAGTTTCAGTTTTATCCATTTTCATGAAAATTAAGTGCCGTTCAACTCCCAAAACAGGATGAGTATGGAGAATAAATTCGAAATTGTTTTGAGCCAGACGAAAAGCTCTTCCCTGAATAGAATCCAGGTCGAATTTGTGCTTTGTAGTCCATGAGAAGATGTTGAGGTGTGAATTTGGCACGGAACAAAAAACCGAATTTTCGTGAAGCAATTGACCTAACATGATCATCCCATCATAAAATATAGTTGATGGAATATGTTCTCGTAATCTGGTGGGATCTTGATCATTCACATAGGAAAAATGATTTCAATTATTGAACGAATGAACGAATGAACGAATGAACGAATGAACGAATGAACGAATGAACGAATGAACGAATGAACGAATGAACGAATGAACGAATGAACGAATGAACGAATGAACGAATGAACGAATGAACGAATGAACGAATGAACGAATGAACGAATGAACGAATGAACGAATGAACGAATGAACGAATGAACGAATGAACGAATGAACGAATGAACGAATGAACGAATGAACGAATGAACGAATGAACGAATGAACGAATGAACGAATGAACGAATGAACGAATGAACGAATGAACGAATGAACGAATGAACGAATGAACGAATGAACGAATGAACGAATGAACGAATGAACGAATGAACGAATGAACGAATGAACGAATGAACGAATGAACGAATGAACGAATGAACGAATGAACGAATGAACGAATGAACGAATGAACGAATGAACGAATGAACGAATGAAAGAATGAACGAATGAACGAATGAACGAATGAACGAATGAACGAATGAACGAATGAACGAATGAACGAATGAACGAATGAACGAATGAACGAATGAACGAATGAACGAATGAACGAATGAACGAATGAACGAATGAACGAATAAACGAATGAACGAATGAACGAATGAACGAATGAACGAGAATAATGATTAATAAGAACGAACGATAAGAATGAACGATAAGAATGAACGATAAGAATGAACGATAAGAATGAACGATAAGAATGAACGATGAGAATGAATGATTAGAATATAATGATGAGAATAGAACAATGAGAATGAACGACGAGATTGAACGATGAGAATGAACGATGAGTATGAACAAGGAGAATAAACGATGAGAATGAACGATAAGAATGAACGATGAGAACGAACGATGAGAACGAACGATGTGAATGAACGATGAGAATGAACGATGAGGATGAACAATGAGAATGAACGATAAGAATGAACGATAAGAATGAACCATGAGAATGAACGATGTGAACGAACGATGAGAATGAACGATGAGGATGAACGATGAGGATGAACAATGAGAATGAACGATAAGAATGAACGATAAGAATGAACCATGAGAACGAACGATGAGAACGAACGATGAGAATGAACGATGAGGATGAACGATGAGAATGAACGATAAGAATGAACCATGAGAATGAACGATGTGAACGAACGATGAGAATAAACAATGAAAATGAACGAGAGAGAATAAACGAACGAATGATGATATGCCAGTACCGAAACAGAGAAATATATGTTACCCTGTGGTTGTACTGGCTGCGAAAGGAGTTGAGCCCGTCCCTGCAGGGTCCAGGGCCGGACCCCGAAACCGCTTGCACGGTGAAGACGGGCCCGTGGGGCCGTCGACGTGGGTCACCGCGTGCTGCCGCCATCACGTAGCTCCACATTGCCGTCGCAGCCACCTTTGATGCCGCTTGCGTCGCAGCCGCCAGGCGCGGGCATGGCACGAACGCCCAGTAGATGGGGGGCCTGCAAAAAATGGCGGCTGAGGTGGATCCAAGGAGGCTGGGGAACAGTCGATATTCCCCATTGCCCATCTTGTTCATCATATACAGTGCTTCAAATACAGAGTAGATCAAATGCATGGGCAAAAAGTTGCGCGAATATGGGATCAATGAATAGATGTAGAGAAATCCCAAGAATGTTTTTTAGTTCCGGAGATATTTGAAAAAACAAACGAAATTTGGCGGTTTGGTTTTCACTTCTTTCTGAAGTTGTTTGAAAAGTTTTGAGAAATCCAAAGGCACTTCCTCATTGCCACTTTTTTAGCTCTACGAAATGGCGTTCACAAAATATCCGTACAACGTTTCGTTTAAAAAAAAACATCATCAGCTTTGTTTTTTCTACTAAAAAAAACTACACCCTATGACATAGAATTTTTCATTGCGAATGCAACGATGTATGGCACATTTCGTTTTCTTATGTTTTTATTCAGAAAAAATGCTTTTCAATAGTTTTTCTACATAACCTAGAATTTGACTAACAGAAAATAAAATAATGATAACGGGCAAGGCAAGGATTATTGTAAAACGTTGTAAATAGTAAGTGCTTTGGCAAATGTTCAAACAGATCTCCAGGTTGTAGATATAAGTATCCCGTCTCCCTATGCTGTTTATTCTTATCTTGGACAAACTGTTATCCAGGGCCGGATTATCCATGAGGCGGATTAGGCAACTGCCTATAGGGGCCCCGCACCGACTAGGGGCCCACGGGGGCATAATTGATGTTGAACGCACCAAGAAAAAAACGTTTCATTTGGTTTCATTCGTGACATTTCAGATTATTAACATTCGGTAATATCACCATAAAAAAATTGATGGATGCGGGGACAGATAACATCGTTTGAATTGATTTTTGATAATATGGTACAATCAATTGTGCCGAATGTAATCATTAGCATTGCAAATATACAGAAGTCTGATGATATCAAACGCCACAGGTGAACGACATTTTTCAAAATAAAATTAATAAATATTTCTTCGTTCAACAATATCACAGAACCGTTTAAATTCATTGTCGATAATGGGCGATTGACTTCCAAGATGAAATTAACGATTTTGTATCTAAAAAGTTACAAGAGTTGCTATATAAATTTATATTGTACCTACTTCACAAAAATATTTTCTTTGGTTGTGAACATATTGTTGTGATCAAAATCATTTCATCCAATGAAAGCAAAAATCGGGAGTCGATCTGATCGACTCGACTTTTGTAATTGAAAAAATATATTTTGGAAAGTAAGAAAACGGTTAAGGAAAGGGGCCTCGAGAATTGCATTGCCTATTAGGGGCCCCGATACGGTTAATCCGGCCCTGCTGTTAGCCCTAATACATCAATCAATTGTATGGTATTCTGGATGGGTCAATTATTTATTTCACAGAGCTATTCCACTATGGGTAAAATAGAACAATTTAATGACATTCGAAATGATGACGAAAACACGGTCTGACAGGCACCCATCTTCAGTTTGATATACATATTGTTATGACATAGAACTCGATTAATTTTACATGTATACACCTATATCATGGACATCAGAAGGACATCAGCATCGTCAAACAGTTTCTCATCCCATATTGTTCCTGCCGAGCTCATCAAATATCACATCGAACGTGACACCCATATTGATGATAATGATTGATTTTAGCATGTCTACGTTGGCATCGCTAGAGATACCATATAATCTTTCTTCCTATCATTTGTACTGATTTGGTTCCATTCAACGATGACATTGAGATAATTGCATAGTGAGGCTCAACGATGCGCTCTCTGACGTAATATTGAGCCCTCAAGAGTAAAATAATGAAGTGAACATTTCAACAATAGCCATCATGTGCAAAGAACCTGAATAGATTCGATTTTCAGGTACTCATCATCTATATATAGATAAATCCACCGCATGATTTATCATTCAAGCATTCGGAAAATTGAATCGCGATCAGTCAGATAAGTTCTGAGTGATTTGGTAGGAACAGGAGAAAGGGGAAATTATATTGGTGTAAATTAGTTGGAAGCGTCCGACGAAACAAATTGTCTCAGAACACCTCAGCAGATATTTGCAATCAAATGACGCTGCTCCGGACCAAAAGCATCAATGCGATAACTAATCTGGACACATCAGCTATCTCATCTCCATCTGGAATAACAACGGTTTAGTCCTGCTTCGGTTAGTAAGGCTACTCTAATGAATCTGGCAATTATAATCCATTGGAACAATGCCAAACATTGCTTCATCGCTTACTCAAAGCTCGGTGGATTGATCATGACTGTGATAAACTTAATGATACGAGAAGTGTGTATCAGAATGAGAATGCAGTGGTATTTCAAAGAAGTTCTGGTGTACTTACACCTCTAAATGTATTAGTCAATGGGCAAAGCTCACAATTTATAATACTTGCATACTACCTCATTTTAATTACTGTTCAACAATTTTATATCTCCTGAACCAGAATGAAAAAAATCGTCTACAAAAATTACAAAACAGGAGTATGAGAATTATTTTGGAATGTTCCAGACTCACACCAATCAAAGAAATGCTAGTGGTATTAGGATGGCTTACAGTAGAAAATTATGTTGAAATGTATACTATGATCTTCATTCATAAAGTGAAACATGGTCTTACTCCTAAATATTTGCAGGATAAGATACTCTACAACACAGACATACATGAACATAATACTCGAAGACAGCAAATTTTCCATGTTCCACAATTTTCAAAAAGGTCGACCCAGAATAATGTATTTTTCAAAGGTTTGAGTGAATACAATGAATTGCCAAATGAAATAAAAAATAGTGCATCTCTTGGATCGTTCAGAGTTAAGTTAAGAAGCTTTTTAATGACCAGATGATAGTGAGAAAGTATTTGTGTTATCTCACTAACTCATGGATTGATTTTATTTTTAGGAAAATTCTTGTACTGAATTGGTTTTAATGTGTTTTTTAAGTGTCTTGATGTATTTTTGTTGACCTATATTTATGATTTTAATTTTCTGATTCCATAATTTTTTTATGTGATTGACAAACTCCATGTATTAGTCTTTGGCTAAATAAACGATTTATATAAAAATATGTTAGGTCCAATAATCTGGAGGAATATAATTACTTCAGCCTCTTGGAGTCTGTTTTCTTCCACTGACGTTTCGAGTATATATGAATTTAACCTGATTATGAGGATATTCTGGCCAACACTCATTATCGAATGTGCCGTTTCAAAAATGATAACTTCATGCAACGAAGTCACTGAAAACTTTGTATTTCTGTTCATCATTATCCGTATAATACCTACAGTAGAACTCCCAGAGATGCAATTTTGATTTTCTCTTTACAGTTCATGCTGTACGCTTTCATTTCTTCACTGTCTCGGATTCTAGGTCATTTCAGTCCGTATTCAGTTATAATTCTATTTCTAGATATCGTATCACAAATTGCTGAGTTGAATCTCAACTGCTCATCTACCGTGATACTCCTCACAAAATCGAGATATTATGCTATCGTGAATGGATCTTTTGCGTTCATCAAGTATTAATACTCTGTATTTTCATAACGGAAATAACAAAGAAATTGAATTGTGGCTAAGTATGGGAATCTTGGAAACATAAGTCTCCATGATATATCCATCTTATAAGAAAAAAGTTCTATCTGGAGCATTATCTTATAAAACTCTTGTGATAAGGCGTTGTCAACTCTATACTGTATACTGATGCGAACTTCAAAATTTCATGGTATTTTTCGTGAATATAATATAAATAGTCGACCTTCTCCATTAATCTGGACAAATTATATGCCTAAAGCATGTTTTTCTCATACGTTTAATTCATAAAAAAAATCATGAATAATTCATTAATGATTTGTTTTGGTACTCAAACCCAATTTTTCTTTCATCATGGAATGCAGACAATAAAGTCAGGAGATATATCGAATGAGACAGTTTTTTGTGCGAGAATATAC